>JARJEE010000035.1:0-2400000 GCA_030180105.1 Hyles lineata | reverse complement strand
CAATTATATTATATTGTATTATAGTGTTTTTTTATAATTAGGATTAGATATATACATATTACCTTTGTATTTATAATGATCGTAATTTGGTTGTCTGGCAGAAATCGCTAATAGCGATAAGACCGCTATTTGTTACACTATGTCAAAAGAATGTAAACTGTTTACTTGTGTATTGTATATAGGTTCAACTATAGTGCTATATATCTATCTAATGACGGCAAAATCACTAGAATTCCACCCAAAATTCGCAAATTATCTGTAAATCTGATCTCGTAATTCCAAATTGCCTTTGTAAAATCACTTAGCTTGGCGAAACGATCCCGGCGACAACAAAAAGTTTAAAGGAAACAAAAATATATAATGGAATTCAAAATTAACTTCGTCCGAGTCGGTTTTCGGAGAAATGAAATTTTCCGGTGTTTTTCCTAAGGTTTTATTCACTAAAGATCCTTCGAAGTGATGCTCAGGCATCTGAAATCGTGACTTCATGAATCGTTCCCATAGTTTAAGTCCATGAGATTTGTTTAGTGGATGCTGCTTGATTTATAAGCGACAAGCGACTTGTAAAACTTGTAAAGTTTGTTTTACTTTTAACGTTCGATGCCAGATTATACAGGGTATATCCAGACTACTACCGAAAACGAAGCCAGATAGGTCGTTTTAGTAACAGACACAAAGTAAGTAAAAAAATGTTTTTGTGATTTTTTAAATATCAACGTGTTTGGGTGATATATCCACAGATTTAGCGAAAATTAGAAATTAACCTCTTGTATACCATACCTTCTTAAAAAATAAAAGGCTGAACATTATTATGTTATTGAAAACTATGTATTTAGCCTCCAAATACGACGATAAGAAAAAAAATATGTTTTGTTTGTATGCAAAAGTTTTTGTTGCATTGCGTCTGAAGTCACTAAAACTATCATCTGGCTTCGTTTTCGGTTGCAATCTGGATATACCCTGTATATAAATTTAGATTTTTTACGACATAATATATGCAATAGTTGTCATCCCAAGAAAAAATGGTATTTTATTTAATTTTGTTACTTATTTACTGATAGCGCGCGAGTTGAATGCAGTTGGGGCCTGAGATGAAGAGCGGGAGCATCTCCTCCCGCCGTCCGCACGTGTCCCCTCCCGGGCCTGCAGCTTAGTGTAGTGCTTCCCGAGCTATCGTACTCTTGTTACGATACTCAACATATTATAGTCCGTATTATTATTTGTTTTTTTTTAATAATTCATTATAACTGATCTTCCATCGAATTCTGTTAAAAATAACGAGTATTTTTTCGTCGCCAAGCACAATAAATAGCGAAAATTGTGAATGAATAATTTGTTTTACCTATTTGATTTTGATGTGAAATATAATTACTTATCAAAAATGTGTGATATTTATTATCTTGTTCATAAATTATGTTTATCTAGCGAAAAGTGACAAACTTAAAATAATGTAAAAAATAATCGATATACCCACTATGGCCATCAATAATTAGATCACACCACTACCGCATTCCTAAGCTCTGCATTCAACTCGCGCGCTATCAGTTATTTATCATTGAACATGATCTCATGCTTTGTAAGACCGTTGACTTCCATAATCGAACTTTACAACATTGACGTGTGTAATAGTAGTTATTAGAATTAAAAATAATTCATTTGATATTAATGTCAGAGCGTTTATTCTACAAATCAATTTATTTAGGAAGTTAATCGACTTACTTAAAGTGAATTCTTTTTCCTTAATGGAAAAAGTAAGAAGATATAGATGTCTAGACATTTCTTAATCGCTTCCCGCTATCACAACCTCCCTTACCTTACACCACTCCCAAATGCAGGGTTTAATAGCAAGAGCTAGCCCCGGCTGGCGTTCCAAGTCCTTTTTACGACATCAACATCTTCTGCCACTTCCACTGGGCTTTACTGCTGATATACAGGGCGTTCCGGTATTCATTTGTAAACATCCTGTATTATTGATACTGCTATATTTGTACAGGCTTTATTATCGATTTGATATCCGGTAGAGAATTGACTGTTACATTGCGAGAAGGTCAACAATAATTTTCAATATCCTTTTGCTGTTCTCTTCCCCCATAATAGGTTTTATGAAATAAAAATTAGTAGGTAATTTATTTATTTTATTATTTGTGTATGCCAAACAAATCTTAACAACTAAATGAATATTAAAAATAACAGCACAAATAGCAGTCGTATCGTTCAAGGAAATCTCTTACCGACTACCATGGGATACAAAAGAGAGGGCAGTCTAAGGGTACTTTTAGGATAAAGCTTGAATTACGAGTATAAAAATAGAACATAGAAAATATTTAGCTTGATAGACAAAATATATTTATTTTAATGTCGTGTCATATTGTTAAATATTACGATATCTTCAAACTTTCATAAAATTTAATTCAAGCCATGTTATGATTTTTATATCTTCATGTTTTAAACCACCATCAAAAAGTGTTTTCTTGGTAGTCAGACACTTCAGATGGTTCTTTTAATCTGACAACATTGGAGCACAGACTAAGAAGTAAACATTGGAGCTAAAACTTCCAAAGCCACCATGATCCAAAATTAATAATAGCTGATTATAATTATGATGCCATGTTAGAGTAATGGACAGCAATCATTCAGCTTTTATAAATGACAAAAGCCTGGCGGCCATCGGCTCTTAGACTATGTTTGTGCCTCAGGAAATATTTTAAAACACCTACGACACAGAACAAATCTTATTAGTACCGAGCAAGGTCTTACAAGTGAACCAATTTGATTGAAGTGAAAGTAATGTCGAGTGCCATGTGAGTAATGCGAGTTCAATGACCCGCGTCAAACGTACGAGTGAATAAGGAAGTATAAACCTAAATGCTTTCTATGTCATTATTGCGATAGCCTCCGTGGCGCAGTTGGTTCGACGCTATCTGTGAAACGTGATGCCGCGGGTTCGATCCCTGCACCGAGACATATATGTATTCGTGCATCAAATATATTTTAATTTCAATGAATGGCGAGACGAGCAAGCCATTCGCCTGATTAACGGATAGTTGCAAAACCAAAAAACACCATGAATTAACTTAAATTTTATTACTTATTTTTTTAACTTAAAATTTTCATTCTTTTTTTGCCCGTGTTTAAATAATTAGAATAAAATAAGTAAAATATTAATTTAAATAATTTATAAATAAATAATTAAAATACGAAACTCATATTAAGTAATTAATTTGTGGTACCACAAAATAATAACGACTAATTTATAAAAGTTAGTCTGTATATTGTATAACTTAAATTCTTCTTTTCAGCCACAGGAATTCCACTGATGAACATCGGCCTCCCCCAAGGATCTCCACATCGACCTGTTGGAAGCGGCCTGCATCCAGCGACTTCCTGCAACCTTAGCCAGGTCGTCCGTCCACTTTGTACGCGGGTGTCCATAAAGTCAATTATAAAAGAAACGCTATAATATTTTCAAAACTATAATAATTATTAATTAATAATTAACACCGGTTATCTCAAGACTGCTACCGAAAACGAAACCGGGTGGTAGTTTTAGTGACTACTAACACAATGCAATAGAAAATTTCGCATAGAAACGCGACAATTTTTTCTTGTGAATTTTTAGATATCGTCGTTTTTGGGTGGCAAATCCATAGTTTTTGCTGAAATATTAATTTAAATCTTTGCGTAAAATAACATCTTCATAAATAAAAGGGTGTACACTATTATTTCAGAAAAAAATATGTATTTACCACCCAAATACGAAGTTAAGAAAAGAAATATAAAAAGAAACATTGCTCATTTTTCAAAATTTTTGACTGCATTGTGTCTGAAGTCACTTGAACTACCACCTGTCTTCGTTTTCGGTAGCAGTCTTGATATACTCTATATGTATGAAAGTCAAAGTAACCAACAAATATCACATTGTCAATTTCGATAGCTTGGCTAACCGGGGGTGTAACTCAGTGGTAGAGTCACAGAATATACACAGAAGTCAAGCTCCATACAAAGCGCGCTAAACCAACGCACACATACACAGCGTTCACCGACACGATATTTGAGACCAGTCGAAACCACTGCGAGCGCGAATGTCACTCGCTTCGGACACGCATCTACTGATATTTTTTGTACAAAGAATGAGCAAATGAATAAAAGTTATTACACTTGTATATAAAACTTCGGATTATAGTAATTGAATATAAATTTCTTTAATAAAATACACAATATTATACAAAAACGATAAAAAAATCTTAGATTATGACATACACATTCTCAACGACTATGTAAATAAAATGACAGTTTATTTATTTTGTTATTGGTTTTTTTATATTGTATTTCAATAATTAATCAAACGATGCGCGTGCTATTACCACGATACTTGTTTTCGCATAAGCCAGAGTTAACAGCCCTAGCGCGAACGCCGAGCGTAGTGTGAGTGTAGGCACAAAAGTGAAGTACATACACAAGCTTGACTTCTGTTAGTATTCTGTGGTAGAGTGTCTGCTTCGCATGCTGAAAGTCCTGGGTTCAAATCCCAGCACCTCCATCATTAATATATCTTTTTTATGAATTAAAATCAAATAAAAAATATTGAATTCTATCTTACACTAAAAAAAGTTAAGATTGTGTGTTGTTTATGTTTTCAATAAAAGCCTTTTCTTTTCTTCAACTTCAACTGATGGTAATGTGTGGTGCAAATATGTATTATACGAGTATCAATAAGCAAAAAGTGACTAAGAAATTAAGTGTATTCAAATACAGGTTGAAAAAAAATTATCCGATCGATAAAAGTGTTATCAGGCATAACTGGGTTCTATTATAAATATCCCTTACACACATTATAAAAAAAATTACCATGACGAAATTATTTAAAAAAAATAAAAGGTTGTAACAAGAGAACCAGAAAAAAAAAATTGCTTTTTTTTAATTCCGTTTTTTTACACAAAACATTTTTATATTATATTACTAATATCGAACCGTAACATTATTTAGGCTGCCCCTAAATATCTGGTGTTTTTGTAATTTTTCTTTCCCTAATAATTTGTACTTATAAATCAAATAAACTTTAAAAAGCAGATAAAAACTGCAGTGATGAAAGATCGCAGTGATATAGAGGCTGATTCGATGCGGTGGGCCCAAATGAAATCGTCGAAACGCCTGGACATTCGCACCTGCCCGCCCGGAAACCGATTAAAATGATAAAACGATGTGCCCCTGGATTTGGTTCAGTAGGTTGAATGTTGTACTAGAAGCGACTCTTTGGAGAATAAGGATTTGTTTAAATCGTAACAAATAATAATGTATATATCTGTGAATCTGTATCTGTATTAATCCATATACGTTCCGCTGCGGGGCACGGGCCTACTCTACAATCGCGAATTCGATTGAGAGTGATTAGGCCATAAAGTCTAATACGCTGGCCTGGTGTGGGTTGGCGGACTTTACATACCATAGATATCTCTATGGTATGCAGGTTTCGTCACGATGTTTGCCTTTACCGTTATAGAGCCGTAGAGCGTGGTGATTGCCCATCAAATCAATATGGGGAATACTCTATACGAATTGCACTGAGGTTACCATCAGGCGCTTTGCTATTTTGCTGTTAATATTAAAATAAATGTAAATAGCAAGTGAGGCTGACAATGAAGAATCTTAGGTACAGAACGAAATAAAATTTCATGTTGATTTTCTATTAGATTATGATATCGACCAAACTGGGACACTAAACCAGTGTTTCTCAATTTATTGGTCATGACCCCTGGGAGGTCATGAAGCTTTATTCAGGGGTCCGCCATTGTCACAGATTATATATAGGTCTTAATAATAAATATAGGGACCAAACTGAAATAAATCATAAATATAGTCTTCTAAATTACAAACTTTTTGTCTGTCTGTGGCTCAAGGGGGTCGCTAGAATTGTTTAACCTGAAAAGGGTTCGCGTATACAGTATGAATAAAAAATACAGCTCAAATCTGTCCGGGACCTAATACTATTTACAACAACGCATTATCACTAATGTCATCCCATTTAGCAACTTACTTCATCTAGCAACCGCAGTATCCAAGTAAAGCCCGATTTAATCTTTCATTCGGCCCGTATTGCCTCAGTTGAAATTTTTCAAACGTCGCCCGGGGTTTGACAAATGTTTTCGCCGGTCGCGCTTGCGAATTACCGCCGGCGCCATCCGACCGGGTCCGTTTTTAATCGACGAAAGGAAAACATGCATTCCCCACCGATGATGAATCATTGTGATCTTGTGTGCTTTACGGAATTTCTGATGGGAATCGTGGTTTGAATTCCATATGTGTGGAGGTGTGCAAATTGGTTTACCAAAGTGCAGGATTAGATTGGATTGACCTAATTTTATGGGTTCATTTTGAGTCGTATGTTTATGGAGACTGATGGTTTTTATTTATTTACTCTTTATTTTACACAATAAATATAACAGTATATAGAGACAATAAAACAATACAGTGCATTTAGCGGTCTTATTTGGCTTTCTCTACGGGACAACCATTAAATGTATTTATGAGAATGAGAAAGAAAGAAAGATTGAGTTTTTTTTTTTAATTTTAAGTTTGGAATGATTAGTTTTATTTCAGCTCCAACTCTGATGATTACTTGACAGTCATAGAACAAGAGTTTTCTACAGGAAAAATACATTTAATCCAAAATATTGTATATCATGCGTAAAAAGCGAAAAGACATAAAGTGTGTACACACAATGTTCTTAATCTTAATTAAAACATGAAGAGATTATTATTTACGCCTATTAGCACACGAAAACAATAAAAAATATGATAGCTCATAATATCATACAATATACCAATCTATCCATACATACGTCAGCAAAATAAATACAACAATTTGCAAGAAATCCTCTCTAGGTCAATAGGGCTGAAACATCAGTTTCACTCTCGAAAATTTCAGCCAAACTCCTTTTTTAATATTACCAATCATAATACAAACGACATAGTATTTGAGGCTTTAAATTCTCCATCGCCGCGGTATCATTTGTTTGTATATCATTAGGGGTTGAAAATTTGTTTTCATTCTTTTTCGATTCATAAATTTGCCGGCACTGGGCAAACATCGCTCGTTACCGACGCTGTTTATTCAACGCTACTTATGTTTTTATTGTAAATACGGCTAAAGCCATTTGTTATATTTATTCTAATGTGATGAAATTTTTAGGTGTCTGCTCTTTGATTAAGTTGTGTATTTTGATACTCGATTGCAATGGTCTTTTATCAAATGGGTTATATTTTGTGGTTTAATACAGAACTATCTTTTAACATTATATGTATTTGTCAGAATTTTTTATTCTTTTTTAGGAGTAAAGATCACTATTATCAATGAAAAACATCTCAATTTTTTCTGTGGCTTTGGGTTTCTTCAAGTGCAGTTAAAATGATATTGAAAGCAAATTACCTTAATACCCTGAAGTTGCTTTTTTCATCTTGGAATCGATTTTTTTTACTAAACTTTGTGATTAATATATTATATTAGTTGTTTTTTTTAATGTTAGAACTACGAAGTGATTACAATGCGCCTGATAGTAAGTTGTGCACTTGTCTGTTGCAATTCTGTGCTCTTCCTACTAGTTCACTTTACGACAGTCTCCGTGGCGCAGTCGGTTAGACGCCGTCTGTTACACGAAAGCCACGCCGCGGGTTCGATCCCCGCACCGAGATCTAACTCGCAAGTCTACTGTTTTACTGGTGGTAGGTCTCTCATATGTGAGAGGCCATCTGGGCGGGTACCACTGCAGTGTCTATTTCTCCCGCCAAACAGCAGTGTAAACGCACTGTTGTGTTTCGGGTTGAAGGGCATTGTAGCCAGAGTAACTACTGGACATATTGAGGCTTAACATCTTATGTCTCAGGATAGCGAGCGCAGTGGAATGCCAAGCATTGCTTTGTAATTCAAGGTGTTGTTTGGTTTTGCTACTGTTCATGTGCGGTCGTATCGCTTACCATCAGGCGAACGGCATGCTCGTCTCGTCATTCAAAGCAATAAAAAAAAAAAAAAAAAAAAATATATATTCTGTATTAGCCCAAATATGTCCCACTGAAAGCCACGAGGCCCCTTTACAATCAAGAGTAAGATTTCGAATGGTTAAGCTATATAGTCCACCACGCTGGCCTTGTGCGGGTTGGCGGACTTTACCTAATTTAGTGGTTCTTTTAATTCACTCTGGTATGCATGTTTCCTGACGATGTTTTCCTTCACCATTGTAGTGCGCGGTGATTGACTATCAATACAAACATGACTCTGAAAAGTCAGAAGTGTCCCCTAGGATTTGAACCCGTGACCTCTTTAAATATATAGACAGCCGCGTCTAGTCTGTTTACCAGCATGTCACCACGCACTTATTTCAGTATAATAAAAAATACAAATACGTCGAAACGAAAGAAATCATACTAGACACGGCTAATTAAGAAGTTTGGAAACAGTCCCCATGTAAAATCAGCATAAGTCGAGAAAAATGAAAAAAAAAAAGTAAACAATAACAGAATTGAAAGAGAACAAAACAATATTTTGTTTGATTTCGTATCCGGATCGTGACCGTATCGAGTGTCGGGACCAAGTATTCGGCCCAATGTATAAGCGAGAGCGATTAATCAGAAAAAAAAATACGCTGTGGACAGGATTGGGGCAGGTTCTTTTATTAAACAGTGGACTTTCTGCGATTGAATAGATGACAGTTTCTTTTGTGGTATGTAAAATGTATTACTCATAATATATTTTTGGTTTGGTTTTTTACATATTATGATTACTTAAATTAAAGTTCATAAAAGTGTTTTTAATTTTGCAAAACACACAAATTATTTAATAACTCCTTTAGTTAAATATTACGTAGCCAACAGTCATTAGTAACTTTCTTCATTAAAATTAACAAACAACCGCGTAATGTGTGCAGTGTCCGGTGTTCACTGAGCTCGTTATTAATTGTATGCAACTTAGTGCTCAGTTAGTTAATTAATGCAAACGTTGTTCACACATCATTTATATATTTTAATCATAAATGCCACTGTTTTATAATAAACCAATAAATTGAACCTATTGTGAATACAAAATGGATCATTGTGTCAAGCAAATATCCTGTGACAATCATATTTCTATGCTATGTAAAGTCCGCCAACCCGCATTAAGCCAGTGTGGTGGACTCTATGGCCTTATCCCTCTCTCGATCATTCTCTTGATTTTAGAAGAGGTCCGTGCACTTAATTGGGGCGTATAGGGCTGATACAAAATCATATAATTACAATATATAATGCACAAGCGTAATCAGATTTTTATTAGCTGGCTAAATTATTTGCGTAGTTTATATATAAAACCTTATCTAAATTATTTATTAGGTACTGCCTGAATTGTGGATACGTATACTACATACAAGCATTCTTGTATTTAAAAATAATGTAATTATTTATAATTCCCTTAATAACTCCGCTGCAGCTTACAATTTGTGGCACAATCTCTAAGCCGACCTAAACAGTCAGGTCACGCGCCCAAACTCTGCGGGGAGTTAACGCGAGCACTCGCTGTGATACTGATTTCTCTTGAAGAATCGTCAAATTATACAATTTACTACCATCACAACAGGAATGGATCAAACGTATGGGTGATACACCTTTACTTGGCATGTTGGTATCCTTTTTTTTACGAGGGCAAAAACTAATTATGCCTCTCTTCTCCCACCCCACTTTCCGGGGTGTAGGAAGAATATGTTGAGGTCACCGGCCTTCCAGCCCGGCGCTTAGATGTTGATACCGAGCTGGGTCCCTAACGCTGATATTTGTTGGCAGCTCTAACTATAAAAGAATGAATTCAATTATTTTATATTCGAATTCAATTTAGGAGATCTAGACCACAGAAATGCTGGCTAGATGTCGTCAAGGGAGATAAGAGTCAATGGCCTTACTATTGAGAATGCTAAAGATCGGGCGAAATGGATAAGACTCATCCGGTCGGCGGACCCTGGACGAATACTTTACAGCTTTCGTGATCATGAGGCGGACTTGAAACGGGAAGTTACCACAGCAGAAAATTAAAAAACCTGCGACAATATTTGTAAAACTATATAAAATAAAATAAATTTAGATTTTTTTAAATTGCTTTGAATGGCGAGCGATACGACCGCTCATGAATAGTAGCAAAACCAAACACCTTGAATTACAAAGCAATGCTTGGCATTCCACTGCGCTCGCCATCCTGAGACATAAGATGTTAAGTCTCAATATGTCCAGTAGTTACTCTGGCTACAATGCCCTTCAATCTGAAACACAACAGTGCGTTTACACTGCTGTTTGACGTGAGAAATAGACACTGCGGTGGTACCCACCCAGATGGCCTCACACATATGAGAGACCTACCACCAGTAAAGTGTATCTAATATTCGCGTAAATCTAAAAAAAATCTACGGACATTGTTTATTAAAGTGAAATGCAACACTATGAAGAAATTTCAATAATTTCTATACTTGATTTTTTATCATTGCACGATAAATTATGCCATAGAGATCCTTACCCGTCTGTGGAGAGTTAATTTTTCGGTTGTCAGCACAAATGAGTAGCTTTTATGTCTTATCATTAAATAAAAAGAATTATGGATCAAAACGCCTTGTAAATATCTTTATAACTCGATATAAAGATATTTAAAAGGCGACTCGATAGATGTAATGAACAGGTCTTCGATTCTTAATTGCACGATGTTCTGCTGCAACTTGTAATTGCAGTTTATATTTTTATAAACCAATCGCGTCGCGATTTAAACGCGGTCGAACACGTGCCTCGAAACTTTATTACTTCAGTGCACTTTATTTCTTGAATCTTCGTGGCATTTTCGTGCTTTGTAAAGGTTTTAGAAGCCTTCAAATAGTAACGTAGCTTTATAAATAATATACCTGGTTTTTAATTTGGCTACAGTAATCGTAATTTCTTTTAATCGGAATATTCAATATCACTTGCATATTCTGTATTCAGCCATAATCGTTTACAAACTAGATAAAGGCTTCCAATAAGATGGATGGATGATTAACGTCGAAATCGCTGGATGACGGCCGCTTAGAGCTAGTTATGGTGGAGATTATGAAATATTTATTAGTAGAATAATCCTTAAACTTGATTTCACATCTTCAGTTGGTTTTGTAACAAATTCATCTCGAATTAAACAACTGAACACGACCAAAACTAAACGCAGAGTATCACTATTACATTTCTGTACACCATCCAACAAGACAAGTGCCGTTAAAACAGAAGCACGTTGTTCAATAAATTCAGAAACACGTCCAAACATCGCATACATAACAGTTTCATGTAACTTAGTTGCCGAACTTTACTTACATATGTTAGTATTAATATAGTAGACGACAAATGCGGACTCAAGTTGGGCCGTAAAACTAATTTCTGGACCGGATTGGCCTTTGGTTTCAGTGCATTGGAGCTGGATTTTAGCGTCGCTTTGGTTGATGATTAGTAATAATGTAAGAAATAGATAATAAGCTGATGTGATTTTATTATAAAACGGATGATGTAACAGACGGGGCGAAATGGGAAATAGAGAAGTTAATTAGAACGTGGCACCGGCCAGAATAAGGATAGATTGAAAGAGAGATTGGCTTATACGCATACGCACGCACGCATAGTGTTAGACTGAATTAATACAACTTAAATGAAACTAGACTTGGTTATAGTATGAATCATAATTTATAATAATTTATTTATTTCTTTCGTACATACAAGATACAAAAACATGATTAAGGTACAAGTTGGATGTGACACTGGTGTCTCATATAGGCAGGGCCTGATTTTCATAATATTGGTAGTACTACAGTATCACACAGATTAAATACTGTAAAGTTTTCCATTTTCAATTTGGGTGGTGATATTTCCAGAAATTCAATAATTCCTACCTCATTCCAAGCATCGTTATCATTGCCGGCCAAAAGACGCTTACCGGTAAATATAGGTTTTCCTATTTGCAATAATAAAACTTAAATATTTTGCAAATTATATTGGAAAATTTAAGAAAATGAAAGAGTTTTTAAAGACAAAGAAGAAAGAAATTGCTGTTAATATATCGCATGTTATTTACAACATTAAGAAAAAAACTCACTAGTACTGGAAAAATGCTTCAGAACGACAAGTTAATTAATTGTATCTCAACTTTGTAGTTGTAAATTTACTTTATATAAAGCCGTTATAATCATTACAAATAAGGTTTTTATCTTAATTGTTACCCAAAACTTGTGTTTATAGAAGAATATTATAATACATACATACATACATAAACTCACGCCATTTTTCCCAGAATGGGTAGGCAGAGGTGCCAGGACACCCACATTTCACCAGTATGTTCCGTCCCACAATGTGATAGGGGGCGAGCCTATCGCTATATCGGGCACAAATTCCTGACTCCGAGCTGATACTGAATAGAAAAATCCAATATCACTTTGCCCGACCTGGGATACCATAGTACAACTACGCCACCGAGGCAATATTATAATACGATTCGAAAATACAAATGCTGTATCTACAGCTACATAAAACCAGCATAATATAATGTATGCTTAATAGACCAGGGTCGATAATTTTTAAAACCAATAAAAATAATAGTAGGATGAAACCCATTAGAAAAGGAGGGGAATAGTATAAAAATGAAAGGAAAAATAATTTACGGGCGATCTGAGGCCGGGAAGGGGATGAGGGTGGGTTTTTAAGGGTAAAAAACGGTTTTTCTCGATTTCCGGCAAAACTAAAAGTCCTATCGAAAAAAGTCAAATGGCAAAGTTGTAGGTAATAAAAAGATCTAAAACTTTTGTATTCACACTTTTTTCACAAAACCTCAAAGTTTATGTGAAAAATTCAAAAAACCAAGTTTTTGGTTTTTTATTTTTATCTTTTACAAAAAAAATATTTTTTTAACGAAATTTGGTGAAATCTTACCTTTTTATGTCCCAAATACGCTGTAATTTATTTGATTAAAAATATTTATTTTTTCGCCTTATTTTGAATTAATATCGAAAAAGCACCCTAATTTTCAATCGAAAATTCACCTGTCAAAATATCAGTTTTTTTCAAAAAATTGGTATGTTTTCTGTTTGTTGAAATCTCTACTTTCCGATGGTGAAAAAATATATATATGTTACCATAGTAAATCTTCTCAGAAAATGCAAAGCAAAGCTGCTTTTTTTAATATATTCATAATATATTTTTTATACATTGACATTTATTTCTTTACTATATTTTTTTTTCATGGGTATATACTCACCATAAAATAGTGAAGGCATTATTAATTCGATTTTGTGTTTTAGATTATCAGTATGGATGAATCTGTTTGTATCATCTGCAATAAGGCAGATGATAAGCAAGTGTATGAAATAAAAAAAGCAGCTTTGCTTTGCATTTTCTGAGAAGATTTACTATGGTAACATATATATATATTTTTTCACCATCGGAAAGTAGAGATTTCAACGAACAGAAAACATACCAATTTTTTGAAAAAAACTGATATTTTGACAGGTGAATTTTCGATTGAAAATTAGGGTGCTTTTTCGATATTAATTCAAAATAAGGCGAAAAAATAAATATTTTTAATCAAATAAATTACAGCGTATTTGGGACATAAAAAGCTAAGTTTTCACCAAATTTCGTTAAAAAAATATTTTTTTTGTAAAAGATAAAAATAAAAAACCAAAAACTTGGTTTTTTGAATTTTTCACATAAACTTTGAGGTTTTGTGAAAAAAGTGTGAATACAAAAGTTTTAGATCTTTTTATTACCTACAACTTTGCCATTTGACTTTTTTCGATAGGACTTTTAGTTTTGCCGGAAATCGAGAAAAACCGTTTTTTACCCTTAAAAACCCACCCCCATCCCCTTCCCGACCTCAGATCGCCCGTAAATAATTTTTTCTTTCATTTGTATACTATCCCCCTCCTTTTCTAAGGGGTTTCATCCTACTATAATTTTTTTTCACTTTTTATTATTTTTAAAGGCTTCTACCCTGGTCTATAATAGGCTATCAATTACTTCAATTGGACAATTGGCGATGGCGGGATACAAAATATGCCGCCCTGCCGCCTTGCTTAGGTAGAGAATACTCTCGAGAGCTAAAAGTTAGTTTTTATTCGGCCCTTTAATTATGAATGCTTATGTTATCTATACATATAAATAAAATTGAAGGGTCTGTTTGTAAAGTGAAAATAAAAAAAAATGTCCAACTACATATCGTTATATACACGATACCTATAACGAAAATGACGGTGGAATTTTTTTGTCTGTCTGTCTGTTTGTCTGTCTTCTTGTTCCAGCTAATCTCGGAAATGGCTGGACCGATTTTGACGGGACTTTTATTGTCAGGTAGCTGATATAATAAGGAGTAACTTAGGCTACATTTATGTTAGAAAAAATCTTTTATTTTAGCAAAATCACGGGTACAGCTAGTATATAATATGTATGAAGCTTGTATATAGAAGAACTTTTGGACTAATCTAGGAACATGCTGGATCAACTGGGACAATACAACTATCTTATAGAAAATCATCGTAAGGGTGACGAGTGTCCTGTCATGTTTTGTTTGAAACTCTCTCTTCATTTTTCGTCTTTTCCCCATTTTGAGAGGTCATGACTGCAATGTATTTAATGGTAAGTAAATTGCTTTTAGTTTCTGTTGACCACAGTTATGTCAATACGTCCAGTAGTTACTTTGGCTACAATGTGATATCGAATTCATATCGAATCATAACAGTGCATTTACACTGCTGTTTGGCTGGAGAAATAGACATTGCGGTAGTACCCACCCAGGCGGCCTCTCACGTATGTAAGACGTGCCAGTAAATGTGTCCTACATAAATCATACCACTTAGTACTGGTATAATACTATGGTTGAAAAAAATGATTCAAAGACCAACAAAAATTTACACAAACTTTACAAGTATACATTGTTGTACATATATTCTGTCGCAATTCAATAGTGTTCGTTGTCAACGAACGTTGCCACTTAAAATATTTTTAGAACTCCTAATTATTATATTATTAACAATAATAATATGTGTACTGTATAAATACACGAAGAATCACAATTTTTCGATAAGTACAGGGGAAAATTTAATTAGTACCGGACATTCCTCTTTTCGGGAATACGTAAGAGCATGTTTCAGTGGAGGCATTCAGTTGAAGAGTTAAATGCGATGTGTAAGGCTTATCCTGAGGAAAGGTAAGTGTTGATTAGCTTTTTATTCGCTTTTTTAATAAGATACCTGTGCAATTGATACTTACTACTGGTGGTAGGTCTCTCATATGTGGAAGGCCATATGGGTAGGTACCACCGCAATTTCTTTTTTTTTTTAATTGCTATGAATGGCGAGACGAGCATGCCGTTCGCCTGATGGTAAGCGATGCGACCGCTCATGAACAGTAGAAAAACCAAACAACACCTTGAATTACAAAGCAATGCTTGGCATTCCACTGCGCTCGCTATCCTGAGACATAATATGTTAAGTCTCAATATGTCCAATGTGTATTTCTCCCGTCAAACAGCAGTGTAATTGCACTGTTGTGTTTCGGATTGAAGGACATTGTAGCCAGAGTAACTAAACAAAATTATACCTATGGCGCGACATTGTGTTTTTTTTTTTTTTTTTTATTGCTATGAATGGCGAGACGAGCATGCCGTTCGCCTGATGGTAAGCGATACAACCGCTCAAACCGTGTTTAAATAAGTCGTTAAATTCTTCTTTATGATGCTGCAATACCTCTTATTTTATAACGCTTCAAAACAATTAATTTTAAGCGGAGTTCAGTTGTAATGTTTGCGTCATGTGAGTCATGTTCTTCGTTATCTATGAAACTCTAATTACTTAATAGATTTAATTCTGTTTACTTTGGTTATCATACCGTGAATATTCGTTTACGATGCTCAAGTACTGACGTACTCGTATGTTATTTAGGATCTACAGAAGATGTTTATGTTTATTATTAATATTGATATATAAAGCTGAAGAGTTTGTTTGTTTGTTACCTCTAACCTCAGAAACTGCTGATTCGAATGGAAAAATTCTTTTTGTGTTGGATAGGTCAATTATTAGAAGAGTCATAATATTTTGAATTTTTTGCTGATGCGTTTTGTTTAGTCAGAGATCTAAAAAGGCTTATTCTTTCCACTTTACCTACCTCATTTACAATTAAAGGTTAGTAATATAAATACGATTACCTACAACACGCTCCTTTGTAAATCTAGGGGACCTTTTTTTGCAGGGGACTATCTCTAGCTAAAGGTGACACGAGTTTTCATTTGTATACTATAAATTTAGGGATCTGAAGGTTTCAAAAGTCCAATAGAAAATTTGATTAATTTAATCAACAGATAACTCCAGTATTCGTGGTTTATAACGTTGTGGATTCCATCCACATTGACCCGAAGTATTTTCCTGACCCTCAGAAGTTTGATCCTGAGAAGTTTTCTGATTAGAACAAGAGATTCATCAAACCCTTTACCTATATGCCGTTTGGTTCGGGACCGAGGAATTGCATAGGTATTTATTGTTAATACTGTTATCGGTAGGCAACATTGACCATCCATACACAAGGTGGATGGATGATCTAATAAACTGAACAGGAAGTCGTTGGATGCAGGCCGCTTTGAATAAGTTACTTCGGAAATCCTTCAGAGTCCTATGTTTAGTAGGCTACCCGAGGCTAAGTCTGATGATGATTATGATTAGTAATTTGAAGAGGCCAAATAAGGAGAACCAGATTAAATAAATGTAGAAGGTACATAGATTCTTATGTTTGGACTATATCTTGTTGTAGTCTCTGTTTAATCCAATGGGACATATGCGTAAGTTTGTTTGGAATACCATTGATATTAAACACGACAAAAATATTTTTTGGTCCCACGGAAGAAGCATGGGTTAGAGATACAAAAAATATTGTCTCTATAGTGCTTTCAAAGGCTAATAAATAATCCTTTATTCCCAAAGAATTGATTACTGTGTATCCTGATTATGAAAGAATTAAGATAAGGTTAAGTTTTCTATCCTATAAATGCTAATTTGTTCTTCTAATTTTTCCAGGGATAAAGATCGCGCTCTTGGGGTTAAAAGTGATGGTCCAGAATTTCAAAATTGCGAAGTTCTAGAAAACGTCATACCCAATGACACTGTTGTTAAAGATTACAAGATTAAGGGGTTGGGTGGATCGTGGGTTCGGTTCCAAGCTAGGGAATAGATTTACACCTTGACTACTGGTGGAGGCTCTATGTTATATTATTATATATTATATGTGCTATTGTGTTGAATAATTCTTCAAATATATTAAGGAGTCATTAGTCAAGTGCCACCAAAACCGGAGGATTACATTGATATGTGCCTGAACTTCGATATAATCTGGGTAACACACTGAGATTGGCTCAAATAACGTTGGTTTATGTCACCGATGAGGTTTTGAGAGCCTACAGTCGAGGATACAAAAGATGGGGAGAAATGGAAAATGAAGATAGAGTGAGAAAGCGGACTAATTTGAATTGTGTTTTTATTTTACAAAGTTTATGCTCGATATTTCGCGGTAATTTAATAAAAAATAAAAAATACTAGACTTAAGCTTATATTGGTCTAATACCAATTGATTGATTGATTTTAAATAAGATATTTTGTTAAAGACAAATTATTTACATAAAATAAACTGCCGCATGATCTTCCAGATATTTTTCGTCGGTTACCTTTACCTTACAAAACACTTATGGCAAACGAGCCTTAATATTTAATCAGCATTTTTTTCCAAATAAACGCTTGTTTTCTCCCGTACCTTATGAAACCGTTTTATGTCTTCGGACGAGTTTCTATGTAACGAAGGTTAATTTGCTCTCAGAATGTTTTGAAATTGTGTAAGTGGTATAATGTTTAAGTACTTTTTTTAATTTGTATAAAAATATTTACATGGTTGTATGTAACATATTGCTTATAGCATTAATACCGCAATTTCCATTTGTTTATTGTTTCTGTATGTTTTTTTTGTACACTTAAGTTTAAATAAATTAAAATGTATGCAGATAAAATAATGAATGTAAACTCTGATATTAATAAGAATAAAATAATAAACACCCAGGTGTTTATATTTCATTTGCATAATAGAAAGTGATTTTTTTATTGAGTTTATATCTGAAAATAGATAAGAACGTTTGCAGTAAAAATAGCTATTTACCATACATAAACAACTCGAAAATCGCTAGATCATGCATTTTTATTGTCGTTATTTTATTTCGTTCATTGGCGGCTGTAAAAGGCGTTGAAAATTTCGTCAGCCCTAGGGACAATTATGTGCTATCTTTCATGCTTAGGTATTTTTATATTGGTGTGGCTTGTTGTTAACAAACTAGACTCAGCTGCCAACATGATTTCGGTGGTCTCAGGATTCCAGGGCATACCAAAATTTTCGGAGTCATGTGTGATAGTCATATATGATAGTCAAAATATTGATAGTAAATTTAACCCAATTTAATATAAAGTATAAGTCCTACATGTTTGGCACTTGGTGGCCCACCTTCAATATGTTAAGCATATATTATTTGTTACGAAGCAAAGTCAATAAGTAAATTAATCAACTTTTACAATAACAATATTTATTTATTACACTTTATTGTACAACACAAAATGAAAAAGATACACAACAAATAAATTACTTAGCCTATATTTACAGTACAATTGGCGGAATAATAGATTATTATTATTTATTACTTTTAAGTGATGTTGGTGATGCCTAAAATTATATAGACGTTATACTGTAATGCACGGTGGTCCCTATCCTAATAAATACGAATATTTTATTAGCTTATGGGTTTTAGGTAAACAAATAAATCGATAATAAATAAATTAGATTTTTTATCTTGTGTATTCTGTTTATTATTAGGTGTAATCAGCGCTGAATGTTGTATCAGTCGAAATGATATTTATGTGCTGTTTGCAATCACATGTGGGAATAGTCCCTGTCTGTTTGCGTGTGTGTGTATGTATCCTAATTTTCAATCTTAAAAGGTTTATTAATGAACATAGTCTTCCAAAAGGGTTTCCACAGCGACCTGCTGGTGGGTTGGAGTCCTGTGGCGTGAGTATCGGAAACTACGAGAGACTTCGATCTCACAGACACACAGAACTGAAACGAATTCCTATGGTTCATACAATTACTATTTGTGACGGTGCGGGGATTGAACTTGCTCTCATTTCACAGCTGACATCTTTACTAACTGCGCCACGGAGGCTCTCAATTAATAAACTACATTTATTTAGGCTTTTTATGCTGTGTCAATAATAAATTAAATAGTCAACGGGCAAGACTTGCATTGCCTTATTCAATTAACAGCACAATTATTACCACACCAAAATGATTTCTAGATAACCTAGATAGTGTTGGAATAAATAGCAATAGCAATCACATATAGCAAATGAAGATAATAACATTTCACAAGTTATATAAATAAGCAATATTTTGCGATTTGCGATTGTGATTCACTAAGCCGATCGGCTAATATTTTAATACGATCTCGTGTATTCTATGAAGGAGGGAGTTTTTATAACGAACATTTTTAAAGAAGATACTGAACAGTCTATTTTGTGTGTGTAATTTTAGATGTGAGAAATGGTTATAATATATGGTTAGTTTTTTAGTTTACAAGTTCTGTGGGGCAAACAGTGATAGCAAAAATATAGAGCATGCTAAATCTTCGAAAATAACAAGGTAGTGATGTTTATTTGAAATAGCAATAATTCCCATTACCAGTATACCTCAAACGAAAACAAACACGAAACCGAGCAATCGCAACTCAACGTATCCAAATAGACTTAACAAAAGATAAACCAACTTTTCCAATTCGTTCACTTTTGCAGTTGAAAATATTCGTGTTTTGGTTTGTTGAATGCAGGTCACTATGAATGGACTTTCGTTTGTGTTAAATCTTTTTGGATCTTTCTTCCTTTGTGTATTTTTTAATTACTGATGTGAGTTGTCTATGTCTATGTCTATGTCTCAGGATGGCGAGCGCAGTGGAATGCCAAGCATTGCTTTATAATTCAAGGTGTTGTTTGGTTTTGCTATTGTTCATGAGCGGTCGTATCGCTTACCATCAGGCGAACGGCATGCTCGTCTCGCCATTCATAGCAATAAAAAAAAAAAAAAAAAAAAGAGTTGTGACGTTTAGCAATTTTAATGGTATGTGCATTTTTTATTGAGATGAAAGGTAAGTCGAGCACGCCATTCGCCTGGTGGTAAGCTATATGACCGCTCATCGACAGGAGCAAGGAGACAGTCCCGCCCTCACACCCACCACTGTAACTCCTGTGAGCCAGGATCAACAGTGGCACCCAAAGTAATGATACCGAGCATTGAAGCTCGGCGAGTCTCCGGGAATGTCTAACTTGTCTTTAACCCGCAACGAAATTAATCAGAAAGTTGAATTAATAGGATGAGTTGGAAACAAATTATTGTCCACTTCCCTCCGTGCAAAGCGGGTGACCAAACATTGACCTGAAGAGGTAAATAACCTCTCAAAACGACTTTTACAGCTGGAGAAGCCAGCTAGAAAGCACCACGGATCAAATCATTATTATATTTAAAAGGGACCTATTATGTGAACTGTTATGCTTGATTCCAGTAATAGGTATGGCAAAAACGCCGGAAAGCACGGAAGTTCTTTCTAGTCTCTACAAGGTCTATGTAGTATACAATTCCAGATTATATTTGCATACTATCTAGCATGGTGTTACGCTCGTTCTGCCAAAGACTACACTCCCAAAGTATATTATTGCGCGGACTGCTCGTACTCGTAATTAGGTGTTGAACATGGACACGCAGGCGACGCAACAAGCTTAAAAGAGTATAGTTTAGACTTAAAGTTACCATGGCCCGTGAGGAATTGTGATACGCAATAATCGACATCTAGCCATGTCTTTGTCAAACGATCACGTACGCAAGGAAAATATTGGTATAGATGCCGTCCAAAACAGACAGGAGCAAAACCAAACGCCACGAATTAAAAACTAATGCTTGGCATTCTACTGCGATTGCTGTCCTGATTCATAAGATGTTACGATTCAATATATATTCAATATATTCAGCTATGTCTATATCTGGCTATGATGGCCTTCAAACCGGAACACAACAGTCTATTTACATTGATGTTTGGCGGGAGATATAGACATTGTGGTGGTACCTTACCAGGCAGCCTCTCACATAGAGAGACCTACCACCAGTACTACGAGTATACCTACTAATGTTCAAGTAGTAAGATTACAAAACTGAGATCTTGCATTTGAATCCCGGGTTGGGCAGTAATATTGGATTTCTATATTAATTATCGCTCGCTCAGGATTAGCTCGGAGTCAGACATTAATCTAAACTATCTACTATATTAGACTCCTATCACATCATGGGACGGAACCTACATGGCGAAATATGGGTGCCCTGGCACCTCTGTTTACCCATTCTGGAGAAAGGCTTGAGTTTATGTAATGTAATATTTATAAAAAAAAAAACATATAGATAGATAAAGGTTCGCTTGATACACATATTGAACATTCCTTAATGCAGGACACTAGAGAAGTAGAAGACATACACATGATATAAATGCCGTAGGTTTCCTCACGGTACATATTATAAATTATGTGACATCACCACGCTCCGACGATCGTGATGTGGGTTCAAATTAAGATAGTGTTATTTACGTGGTTGTACTTTTAATTCCGTTATCCATAGCCCGTGGCGCAGTTGCTTAGAAAACTACACTTTGTTTACAAATGTTTGTATGACTCATCAATATTGTTTTAGATTTATTTTTTTAACACGTTATTGTACAACAGACACATAAAATTGACAGCAATACAGAAAAAAAAGGACTATGGCGATCTTATTGCATGAAGCATTTTCTGCAAGACATCCATAGGATGGACAAACGAGAACGAACGAAAGTTGGGGCAGCTGCAGGTGTGCAATTAGATCTCGATTGAGGAACTAAAGAGTTCCCAAAAATATCTGTTATAATACATGATTATTCTTACAGCTATCCGAAAACCGGTCTAGTCAGAGGTGAATAACAAATAAAAATAAAAATCTTCATAGTGCACCTTTCGATCAAATAAATACCAGATGTCCGATTAGCACTTTAAAAACGGCCCGCACAATTGCACCTAAATGAAGTGTTGTGTTTTTTAATTTAGTTTGCTCCAATCATCGCCAACCTTAAGACGTTAACATTACGCAATGCGATTTTAATTTATATAATTGATCGAAATACAAAAGTATAAAAGTAATTAAAAATTACACACACCTAAACGCCTTGGAAACACCAGAACCTAAAGACAATATCACGGCCAATAAAGTTTGTCGAATACATAATCATGGAAACGAAACGACTTTTATCAAACAAAGACACTGAATACAGGGAACAGAATTGCGCTGTCAAAGAGCATTGGATGACAAGATGTCTACGCAAAAATATTTACCCAACGAGACTGGCTGTTTATTTAATATATCTGATATCACGTAGCGGTGAAATTCGGGAAAACGTCCGTAGATATAGATAAGATAGTAGGAGAAAACATAAGGGAAACGCAGGGATCTATTCGGGACCACATTACGGAATGTGACTTCAAGGTTGCCTGTGAAAAATAGCTTTGAGGAGGAGCAAATGTTTGACAGTGTATTCTCGTAATTTTTGGTGGATTATATGTTTTTGTGCTATGTTTTCTAGCGTTGAGTGGGTTATTAAGCTATTTATTATCACGTAAGAAATACGACGTAAGCCTTCACAATATCATCACACAACACTTTACTGAACTAAGTGTTGTGTACATTTTTTTTTCATTATTGATAAACGAGAAGTCTAGGCCACATATTATTAGTATCCTGTGTCTGGGTTAACTAATCCCAAAAAAATTATCAAAATATTCCATTTATCAAATCATAAATGGGATATTGTTCCAACATTTCGTGCATATAGAATGTTTTTGATTCTAAATCTAATTCTGATTAATCTCAGTCATAATACATTACAGTTATTTTAACGTGAGAATGTAAAAAAGTGCGGATTCTAGATCATAACCGAACTCAAATTAGAAACAAGTAATTAAAAAACAATAGCTAAAATAATATGACGTGATAATGTCTCAATCATCCTTAGACCACAGTCGTTAAGGATCATAATACATGATACACACATAAACTCACGCCTTTTTCCCAGAAGAGGTAGGTAGAGGTGCTACCAGGACACCTACGATTCGTCTTGTATTTTCTAAATCCAAACCCACTATCACTTAGTCTGACCCAGAATTTGAACCAAAGACCTCAGCTCTATATTTATATCATAGTACAACTACGCAACCGAGGCAGGCAGTTATTATAATTGGTTTAAGTATATACCAACGCAAAGAAATAGAAAAAAGAAAAACTGTACGTTCATTTAGTATAAAGTAGGAACAAACCACGCGTATAAAAGTAATTATTATTAACCTATTTTTAAATTGCTTAGTATGGCGAGAAGAGCATACCATTCGCCTGATGGTAAGCGATACGACCGTTCATGGACTGTAGCAAAACCAAACAACAGTATGAATTACAAGTAATATTTGGCATTCCATAGCGCTCGTCATCCTGAGACATAGGATTTTAAGTCCAATTATGTCCACTACTTACTCTGGCTACAATGTCCTTCAAACCGGAACACAAAAGTGCATTTACACTGCTGTTTGGCGGGAGAAATAGACATTGAGGTGGTATATCTATCACGAGTACTATGCTAATGATATAGAACATTAGCATAGTATATATACCTATTTACTTACATTATCAATACTATCTAAATAGACATTAGAGATAATGCGATATACTTATATATAATTTCAACAACATATATACAGCATTTCATTAAGTTGAAATTCTTGTGAATATATTTTGGCACTGAACAATAAATTATATTTACGATTTGTCACTATTTCAACCTCTTATATACATTTCTTAGATTTATGCGAATGTAATATTGAAAGAAATAGTCCGCAGCGTTTTGACGAAAGCTGTCAAGTAACCTAATCGAAATGTCGGAAAGTAACAAAATGTAAAAATCAAACCAAATCCCCAATAAAATCCGAAAATGATAGTTATATTTCGAGTGTGAAATAGGAGTAAAAGCTAGTCTAACTATTATAGTCTGGACAATCATACTACGTCAGTCAAGTGCCATGACTAGGCGAACATAAGATTCAGTTAGGTCGCACTAGACGATAACAGGAAACAAAACATTACATACTGACCTTGCCATTATGGAATACTTTTGTGGAGTTCTAAGTGAACCATACCTGATGATGATACATATGATGATTGGAGACTGTCTCGCCCTCACACCCACCACTGCAACTCCTGTAAGCCAGGATCAACAGTGGCACGCAATGTAATGACACCGAGCATTGAAGCTCGGCGAGTCTTCGGGAATGTCTAACTTGTCTTTAACCCGCAACGAAATTAATCAGAAAGTTAAATTAATAGGAGGAGTTGGAAATAAAGTATTGAAATAAATTATTACATATGATGATTATGAAATTTTATTTAGGCATATCCAATAGATATCAACAGCCTCCGTGGCGCTTGGTCAGACGCTGGCTGCGAAACGAGAGGCAGCGGGTTCCAATATGTGTGATCCGCAGGTATTTGTTTCGGGTCTGGGTGTTTGAAAGACCGAAAAGTATTTCATAGTTTCTGATACCCATGACACAAGACTCGATCTTGTTGTGGGGTCAGGACTGTTGGGTGCACAGAACAGACGGTTGAGTGTATATTGCGTATGTATACAGGGTATATCTGCTACTGAAAACGAAGCCGGGTGGTAGTTTTAGTTACTCCAAACACAATCCAACTAAAAATTTCGCAAAGAAACGTGAATTTTTTTTTTATGTTTTTTTTTAATTATTTTTGGGTGGTAAATCCATAGTTTTTGCTAAAATAATAATTTAAACTCTTTTATTCCTTAGAGTCTTCATAAATAAAAGGGTATACACTAATATTTTAGGCAAAAAAAATATTTACTACCCAAATACGACCATAGGAAAAAAATAACAAAAAAAAAATCGTCGCTTTTTTTTGTAACATTTTCTGTTGTTTTTCACCCGGTTTTGTTTTCGGTAGGAGTCATCAAGACTATATATATTTATAATACCCTGTATATATAATTTTATAGTATCATACTTACATACTTATATTTAAAAATAGTGTTTTATGAAAATAAGCCATAAATTTATGCACTACTGCAGCTACTTAAGTAAGACAAGCAATCACCAATTAATCGTTAGATTCCACAGAGTCTATAATTAGCGCTTTTGTACAAAAAATATCCTATCCACATAATCCAATCAAATCTGATCAATCCACGGAATCAATCTCAGCTTGCTTGCTTTGTTTGCTACCTAAAACGTTATCAGTTAAAATTGTTATGTATCCTGCTTTTATATCCCCAATTACTTCAATTGAATGATCTACAATGACATGTGACAAAAGCGCTTGCTCCTGATTC
Source organism: Hyles lineata (assembly GCA_030180105.1). NCBI lineage: Eukaryota > Metazoa > Arthropoda > Insecta > Lepidoptera > Sphingidae > Hyles > Hyles lineata. The sequence continues at coordinate 2,374,457 of JARJEE010000035.1, read as the reverse complement.
TGACCTCGCCGTGTTCTTAAGCGTAGGGCACACTCTCAAATATAATCACACTCTTAAATATAATAACAATATTTCTTGGATATACTTATAATTTATATTCAGTCTTAAAACCTATTTTAGTTTTCGAATTTTTTATTTTCTTCGCTCGAACTGAATTCAAAAATCGTTCCAAATTGACAAATAATTCGATAGCTAAAATAGGTTAGTTAGCCTTTAGTGAATAAATGATAATGCTAGGAAGGAAGTCATTGGATAACAATTGGTACCTCTGTTAGATAGTGGGCATATATATAACTATAAAGTTACATGCAAAGATGCATAAAGAATCGATTTTTTTTTCTGAATAATGAAAGTAATAGTCTTATGTTGGGATTGGTAGGAAATACTTTCACAAAAACACAACTTCAAATCAAGTTATAAACAGTATTCGCAGTATCTGGCTGGAAATTGAAAAAAAAATCATTGGTCTTGTTCAGAGATTCACAAAGTTAATGTCCAACAGTGAAATGCCATAAGTTATCGATGATAAGTAGTGAGTAGGTTTGGAATTGGGTTTGAAGTTAGCTGTACTCTCCTGCTATTGATGATGCACACAGAAAGACACATGTGTAAGTAAATATAAATGTGTTATCTTCGTTGTGGATTTTTTTAAATGTAAGAAAATGATAGTTATTGCTTTTACTTCTTCGTTTTTGTCAATGGCTCAGATGATACACTCGAGACCTGCTTGTGAACAGAATGACAGAATCTACACAATAGTTTTGTATGGTAGTTATGTATGTATGTATTGTATATTTATTTTATTTTCTATATTTTAAATTATATAATATAAATATTTTATGATCTTCTTTTTTATTATTTACGCACCTCCCTCTTTTCATCTCTGCATCACTCTGGGTTCAACTGGTAGATAATCCCTCAGGTATTAAGTTCTCCCATACACAATTTGTATAGTGTTGAAAATAAAATAAAATAAATATACTGTATTTAAACTTTTACAGTATCATGGCTCGAGCAGGTGTTGTGGATTGATAGTTTGTACTAGAATAGTGTGATATACGAGTTACTGTGCCATAGTGTCTGTAACCAGCTTTATAATAACCAATCGTACCATAAATATAAATACGACTACTAAAGACAAGGGCGAGCATTGTCCGTGTACACACTACTCAAAATGTTCGTCGAGCTGATAATATTCCTCCTAACTTCACTAATAGTATACTATCTATACTCTTACAAGAAAATTCACTACTTTTTTGATAGAAATGGGATCAAATACGTGCCGGGAGTACCTGTTTTTGGCAATGCCTTCAACAGTATGCTGCTGAAGAAGCATATTATTGACGATATAAATGCTGTTTACAATGCATTTCCTGAAGAAAGGTGAGAGATTTTTTATACTAAAGTAAGTGATGTGGTGATTGATCGCCTATATATCTTCTATCGGTCTGTAATCCTAAGGGTTAGGTATAAAAAATAGCAGACAAAGAACACCGATTCAATTGATCGAGGTATTTTAAAAACAATTTATATTTTAATGCCCTTGACTTCTGACACCTAATCTAAGGTTGAAATTGAATTTGGAAAATTAATGGGAACTTCAAACGAGTTACGATTTTGTCGTTTACAAAAGATACTACGCCTTAGATTTTTTCAAGGCAGACAAGAGTTACAATTTACGTAATAATAGTGCAATGCAGTCTAGATAGATTACGCACGGACTCAATAATTTGAAAGACTTAAAATTGTCTGAAGACGCGAATCACTTACCTGGATTACTATGGCGTGCTTTTTTATACTGAAGTAGTTATCCAAGTAGACATAATTATTTTATCCCAAAAAAAAAACGCAATGCAATTATCGCTAACAATAAATTTCATTAAAATTAACCGACGGATACTTTACCGCTTTTATGATAAGAGTTTCAATATTGACCTCTGTAAAGTACAAAGAATATTGCCTACAATAAATTAAAACTCAAGACGTGGAATGTAAATTAAGTGACATTATTTAATAGCTTCTCTATATTTTAGCATATAGGTTTAATAATTCTAAAAAGTCGATGTAAGTGGCGGGCATAGTATTCAAATTTATTCCTTCAATATTGCTTTAATGAAACTGAGAAAATTCAGCTGCGTAGTATTCAAATTCTTTAATAATATTTTACTTATTAAGCTATGTGGTAATAAATATTGTTCAAACAGAATATTCTATGAGAAATGTAATAGCTGCTCGTCTGTTTAATATTTAAAGACATAATTAAATTCAACATGCAATGAGATCATGATTCTTTTAATTTATGTTACACATCTCAAAGTCACCATTTGATTAAAAGCATTTGATAATCCTGACAGAATGTAAAATTGTTTAAGAATAATGATTTCTTATATTGACGCGAACGTTACACGTTGAAATAAAACCATTATTTACGGAATTTATCGCGGATTTGGTTCTTCCTGCTGGTTCATTCGGATCTGCCCCGTGACCACGAAATCTGTAAAGTAATCTAACCGTCGAAATGTAAAAATTAAACCAAATCCGCGATAAAATCCGTAAGTAATAGTTTCAATTGGTTTCAATTTCTAATATAGTTTTTTTTGTGGTTTTTGGCATTCATATTAGACAATTGTTTCTCAAGTTGCATGTAAATAGATAAATCGTGTTTCCCGAGCGCTATGACCACCTGCTTCAGACGAGAATTAAAGAAGTACTCTCGTTACGGTAGGCAGCGACTTTGTTGTGCTGGATCCTTGGCACAGCGAAGGTCCACGAGCGGCGGTGACCGCTTACCATCAGTTCGGCCGCATATTCATCTGCCTATAGGAAATAAAAAAAATCGGCAGTCGATCAATTCAGATGGTGTATCATGGCAACTTTTTCTCAATAATAACGAAAATAAAACAGTCTGACAAATTGGGTATCATGGCAACTTTTTCTCAATAATAACGAAAATAAAACAGTCTGACAAATTGGGTATCATGGCAACTTTTTCTCAATAATAACGAAAATAAAACAGTCTGACAAATTGGGTATCATGGCAACTTTTTCTCAATAATAACGAAAATAAAACAGTTTGACAAATTCGGTATGATGGCAACTTTTTCTCAATAATAACGAAAATAAAACAGTATGACAAATTGGGTATTTCGAGGTCATTAAAGTTAAAAGGAGGTAAAAAGAAGTTGGATCAATAAGTATACTTTTCTTTTCTAGATATGTCGGCTATATTGAAGGCACAACTCCTATTTTACTTATTCGGGACCCTGAAATCATCAGAGATATCACCGTCAAAGGCTTCGAGCACTTTGTTGACCATAAGGAGTTCTTTCCCGAACAAGATGGTTCGCTCTTTGGTAGCAATGTGCTGAATATGAAAGGTATGTCAAATTTTACCCTGGGAAAAGACTTTAAACATCATTTAGTTTCAAATTAGAGATACAAAATCATTATTTAGTAAATAAGATCAAAAACAAAGACACTTTAAAAATCTATTGAAACAAATAACAAAAAAATACTATAAATGAGTTATTTTTTTTCAGGTCAAAAGTGGCATGACATGCGTACGACGCTGAGTCCAGCTTTCACCAGCTCCAAGATGAGGATCATGATGCCACTCATGGTGGATATCAGCAACAATGTGGTGGACTACATTAAAGGTAATTTTGCTTTCCTGCGATATGTCTCTCTTTCTCTCTCGCTCTCTTCAACCACAGGATGTTAGCACTTGTGTCTGTGTTCGGTAGTGGACCATAGGTCCCAAGGACCTCCACATCGATCATTTGATATTGGCCTGAATCCGTCCATCTCGTAGATATACAAAGTTGAAAAAAGATGTGGAGGCAAGCTGACTTTAGCAGAATGTAGTGGAATTTCTTAGGGAGGCCTTTTTCAGACTCTTTATGGTCGAGGAAAGTTTATGAAAGTATATTAAATCTTCAATTATTTTCATTTAGCCTTTATAATTACATTGAATTGTATTTATTTATATCGCGTTATAATCTCGCTTCCGTGATTTATAATAATGCAGATTATTTGTTTATCGTTATTATGTCTGGCAAATTGATATCTTAATCTAAGCGGTTGATGCTACATACTACTACAAGTTGTTTACAAATAATAACCAATCTATATCCTGATTTAAAAAACATAAACCATTTCTTCCGTATAATCAACGACATGTTGTCTCTAAGCATGATTGATTGCGATGCGGATGAGAGAGCAGCTTAAGGCAATACAGCTGTAGGCGATCCTTCAGGTTGTAAGATAGACTCTGAGAGCAGCAAAATGTGGCTGGTTTTTGAATTCAACCGAACCCTGGCACCGATTTCTATAGGTTTTTATATGTTTGTAATCAGATTGAATTCATTAAGTCATCCTAAAAACTTTTTCTTGTGCGTTTAAGTTCAAGAAATCCTCTTTCTTCACATTTTTAAGATGCTCTCCTATTATTTAATGCTTAACAACCGCATTATCCTTTGTGTAAACATTTTCCGCGATCTAAACCACAGGAACTACTTCGGGAATTTCCTTAAGTACAATTATCCTGCAAGATTCATCAACAGTCCTTGATCTCACATATATCAAATTCAAAGTGTTTATAAGTGAGCATTAGTGATTTGTGTGCAATGAATTAAGTACATCTTATCAGAGCCATACGTCGCTGCGCAGTAAATCTATTTATGTTGTACTTACCTTATCATCGAGTAAATTTCGCACTGTCATGCTTGATCATCGTTTATACGCATTGGGGTCGATGTAACATGTTTGTATTCATTTTATTTGTTTGTATTACTATCTACTCGTAGCCGATTTATTTTCTGCTCTGTTTATATGAATTTATCTTTCTTACTTCTATATATACGTCATATTTCTCGTTGGAGGGATATGCAGACCTGAATGTATGTAGGACTTTAATAAAAAATCTACCGCAAATTGTTGAGAGTAATATGTAACTATCGACTTCCTGTCACTTGTGTGTATAAGACACAAGTTCTTATTGTGTTCTTTATAAGAGTGAATTGCTAGTCATAGACAGTGATTTTTCATGCTCAATATCTTTATCAGCTATTCTTAATAGCTGCTATTTGGAATATTTATTCACTGTTATATTTAAAGACAAAAGAAAGGTGATAGTCTGATATACATATAGTATACGTAAATGCATATATTTATTGAGATGCTATTTGTGAAATATGGTATACTAAATCAAATATACTACTAGTTTAGGATCCAGCGACATTTATAAATGTATGATGGAGTTTTAATAAATATATTATTAATTATTCTTTTCCATGTAAAATTTAATATTTCAGGCCACCTCTCTGAAGATGTCTTTGTGGATGACCTGATGCGCCGTTACACTACAGATGTGATAGCAACTACGGCATTTGGAGTGCAAGTAAATTCCTTGGTTGACAAAGATAATGAATTCTACAAGGCTGGACAGCAACTGTTCAACTTCACATTTACTCAACAAGCTACTATTCTGTTCTTCCTACAGTTCCCAAATCTTGCTAAGGTAAATCTTTAAACTATCTAAACTAAGAAGAGTTAAGAATATATTCCAGGTGAAATAATAACAATTATAATGAATAAATACACCCAACATTCACATATGTACGTAGTCCTAACCCCACACTAAGACGATTAAGTTATGTGTCGTGGGTATCAGAAACTACGAGAGACTTTTCGGTCACACAAACACCCAGACCTGAAACAAATACCTATGGATCACACGAATATTAATTGTCTCGGTGTGGGGATCGAATCCTCTGCTTCACGTTTCCCAGCCGGCGTCTAACCAACTGCGCCACGGAGGCTGTAAATGTGTGTATTGTATAATACCCGTATATTGACAAAAGTTGTGTCCACTGGTAGAGCATACGACATTTAATGAACTTACCAGATGCAGTGTTGTTATTTTATTATGTCATTATAAAATTAATTTACTGGTGGTAGGTCTCTCATACGTGTCTATTTCTCCCGTCAAACAGCAGTGTAAACGCACTGTTGTGTTTCGGATTGAAGGGCATTGTAGCCAGAGTAACTACTGGACATATTGAGAATTAACATCTTATGTCTCAGGATGACGAGCGCAGTGGAATGCCAAGCATTGCTTTGTAATTCAAGGTGTTGTTTGGTTTTGCTACTGTTCATGAGCAGTCGTATCGCATTCGTTGCAATAAAAAAAAAAATACGAATTATTTGAGATTCTTCCATTAAACAAAAAATCTTACTTCATTTAACATTAAATATAATTTGTATTTTTCAGAAATTAAAACTTAGTATTTTTACGGAAAAGACAACGCGTTTCTTTAACGAAATAGTGTCTAGTACCATAGAGTACAGATTGAAAAATAACGTTGAAAGGCCAGACATGCTGCAGCTTCTCATAGAAACTAGTAAAGGTAATGTATATTTTACTAAAGTAGATATTACCGACATACCCCAAAGTATTAGCGAGTTGAAGTGTCTGTAGGCTGGACACATTACGTGAAGAACTGATAGCCATTGAGGCTGAAAGGTTCTGGAGTGGAAGCCATGCACAGGCAAGCGAAGAGTCGGACGCCCTCCTACAAGGTGGACGGACGGTCTGGTTAAATTTGCAAGAAGTGGTTGGATACAGGCCGCATTCAAAAGGTCAATGTGAAGATTATTGGCGGAAGCCTATGTTCAGCATTGGACTTCCTGTGGCTGAAGAGAGAGAGGAAGAGAGAGAGATAGGTACATTAAAACGTAGAGTATGATATTAGGGCATAGAAAAAGTGATAGTGTGACATTGTACTTTATTCGATATACTAAAAATGTTTTTAGGTAATCTGAAAAACAACAACGAGTCAAAGGAAAAAGACATTGGCTTTGCAACTACAGAAGAAGTTCTCAAACCTCAAGACGTCGCCAGAAGTAAGTTTCGCCTCGACATGTTAAATATATTTACAAAATATACAAAATAACGTTGTCACTACCTGGTGAAATATTACCAATATAACTGTTTCTAATAATGTTGTTTTGATAGTCAATCACCACGCACTAAAACGGCGAAGGAAAACATCGTGAGGAGACCTGCATACCATAGCGATTTATAAGAATTTCTATAGTATAAGTCCACCAACTCCAATTACACCAGCGTGGTGGCCTATATGGCCTAATCACTATCAATGGTACTCACGATTGTACAGGAGGCCCGTGGCCTGTAGCGGGACGTATATGGGCTGATACAGAATAATGTATGTTTTAGAATGGACTCAAGCAGAGATAGCATCCCAGGTGTTCATATTTTTCGCTGCGGGCTTCGAAACATCTGCTGCCGGACTAACATTATGTCTCCACGAACTAGCACTCAACCAAGATGTCCAGGACAAATTGTATGAAGAAATAAAACTATTCAAAGAAGCCAAAGGGAACCTGGCTTATGAAAATATTGGGGAGTTGAAATATTTGGATTGTGTTTTGAATGGTAGGTAATACGTATTATGATCTTTATTGTTTTGTCTAATGACAACAAATATCAGGAGCTATAATAACACGTTAGACCTATGATTCGAAAATTAGATAACGCAACTACTGGACATATTGGAACTTTACATCTTATGTCTAATGATGGCAAGCGCAGTGTAATGCCAAGCATTGCTTTGAAATTCATGGTTTTGTTTGGTTTTGTTACTGCCCATGAGATGTCGTATCGCTTACCATCAGGCGAACGGCATGCTCGGCTCGCTATTGATGGCAATAAAAAAAATGGCACGCTCATGCCACCATTCATTGAAGTACATAAAGGCAGTATATGTTTGTAAACTTTTGCATTTACATAAATTCACGCCTTTTTCCTAGAAGGGGTTGGTAGAGGTGCTACCAAGAGACACACGTTTCGCCTTGTATGTTTCATCCTACGATGTGGTAGGGGGCAAACCTATCGCTATATCGGGCACAAATTCGGATTCTAACTCGAGACCTCAGCTTTGTATCAAACCGTAGTATAAGCACACCACCGAGACACTTTAATCATTTTTGTAAACGGTTAGAAACTGTGAAGTAAGTGGCTATCGTCTAGACAAGTTTTCTGATTTAGATATAGATTTGAGCATCAGAATGTATCTTTTTTCATTTTTTAAGCATTGGATACCCTGGTTTTGTTATTATTTTAGAAACGGAGAGGAAATGGGCAGCTGCTATAATACTGGATCGGGTTTGCACGAAACCTTACGAGCTGCCTCCACCGAGGGATGGCGGGAAACCCTTCAAAGTAAGCATAAAATATTTTCGTTTTTATAAAAATGCTAATTTGAATTTTGTCTTACAATCTGCAATTACAATTGGAGTCTTGCAGGTCGGGTAAAGTGTATTGACTATTTTGATTCAGTAATAATCAAACCTAGAACTATTAATAGATAAGTATTTTAAGTGGGTTGGTTGTGGACGGGATTTGTTGGATTTTTGATATGCCTAGCTTTTTTTTTTAATGCTATGAATGACGAGACGAGCATGCCGTTCACCTGATGGTAAGCGATACGACCGTTCATGAACACTAGAAAAACCAAACAACACCTTGAATTACAAAGCAATGCTTGGCATTCCACTGCGCTCGCCATCCTGAGACATAAGATGTTAAGTCTCAATATGTCCAGTAGTTACTCTGGCTGCAATGCCCTTCAACCCGAAACACAACAGTGCGTTTACACTGCTGTTTGACGGAAGAAACAGACAATGCGGTGGTACCCACCCAGATGGCCTCGCACATATGAGAGACCTACCACCAGTCAACTAAAAGCCTTATGATCATTCCAACAGGTGACTCCAGGGTCTCTCGTGTACAACTGCGTGAATGCGATACATATGGACCCGCAGTATTATCCAGAACCCCAAAAGTTTTATCCGGAGAGGTTTTCTGACGAGAACAAGAGGTTCATCAGACCATTCACGTACATGCCATTCGGTTCCGGGCCGAGGAATTGTATCGGTAAGACAGTGAAATTAATTAATTACTTTCACTTCAAAACTAGGCTATACTCTACCACGTTGGAAGATGGGGGACACCTATTGAAGATTGTCGACGGGTATACTAATATTATTGGCGCATTTAAATATCAAGAATAAAGTATTAAAAATAAAAATTTTAATTCTAAATAATTTTCAATACACAATATATTGAAAAGGATTGTTATGAACCGTCATGCCACCATAACAAAACATTGTATGACAAGTTTTGTTGTACAAAATTGTTTACAATGAATCCACACGAATGTAAGCCGTGATCAAATGTTTAATAATTAATATTATGTTTCTGTACCAATTTTGATGGACGTTTTTATCACATTTTAAGCAATGTTGCCGCAACATATGTATATAATATGTGATTTTATTTATTTTTGTAGTGTTAAGATAACTGCTTAAATCACATCGAATAACACCAGTAGCGTAGCTAGGTGTGAGCATCGTGGGCCATCGCCCACGGCCTCGCATTTAAAGGCGCCTCGCGACCAGGCTTAAACTCCCCGTTTATTTTTAAATTAAATTTGATTTCCAGGGTCAAGATTCGCTCTATTGGAGCTAAAAGTCCTGCTATACACTCTGGTGCTAAACTTCAAGATCGTGAAATGCGAGAAGACTGTCGAAAACATCAAGCTGCGTCCGAATGATTTCAACATCAAAGTCTTGGGAGGAACTTGGGTTAGGTTCCAGGCTAGAGAATAGGCTAGCAGCAGTTTTAACCAGCTTTCAGGAAGCTGCTGGATGCAGAACGCTTCCAATAGGTTTTATATAAATTCTTGGAGGCTTATCTTCGTAATCTTGAAGATAGGTAATCTTGATTCTTGTGGCTAAAGAGAGAGAGCCTATAAGAAACGTTTGAATTTAGAATGAAAGAATTTAAATTGAAGTTTGATGTTGTCATTGGAGATAATGTAAACTGTAGGTATATTATTATTTTTTAGATAGATCTCCTGTACGTTATTATTTTTAGTACTAGTGAATTAGATGCATCTTAGTGATCAGCAATAAGCTTTATTAAGGTTTAATATTATTATTAAGTTTGGTATACATAAATCGAATAAGGAGTAATTTTGAGTATTGTTTTCGGTATACTTATGTATTTCAAACATTGGAAATTTGGTTTGGAGACTAGATCACTCAGCCTGAAGACTGAAGTGTCTAATTGTCATTGTTTTGAAAATATTAAAACACACAATAAAAAGACTAAACTTTCTATAGTTAAGCCAACTGCGTGGTGGCCTCTTGGTAATGGATCAGACGTGAGTGCCAACATGTTCATAGTGTTTGGTTCAAATCCCAGGGCACACCTCTGACTTTTCACAGTCTTTAGCGTATCGATAATAATCAATTACCACGCACTTTAACGGTGAAAAAAAACATTATCAAAGAACCTGTATACCATAGCGATTTATGATAATTTCTATGATATATTTACTCCGTCAACCCGCCCTAGATCATCGTGGTGGACTATATGTCCTAAGCCCTCTCAATCGTACACTCGATTTTAGAAGAGGCTTGGCCCTAGAGTTGGACGTAAAGTATATGGGCTGAGACAGATAGCCAGGTAAACGTTGCTAGATGCAAGCCGCTTCCATTGAGCCGCTGAGGAATTCCTTGGAGAAGGCGTGGGGTCAGCAGCGACTTCCAATAATATACGATTTTAAGGTTATAATCTAAGTTTTAAATAGTCGAGATTTTGATCCAAAGTTATCAAATATATTTTATAAATCATTTGTGCGTAGTAATTTTGATTACGTTCATTTTTGTTTTGCCCATTATAATAAAATTGTATTATAGATAAAGTTTGAATGATTATTTTTTTAAATAAATAATCTATTTTATAAATTATGCTTTTCTTATTTATTTTACCTTTGTTAACTGGGAAATGTTGCGTAATTATTATTTCTTAGGTTGTACAATATTTTATTATTATTGTACAATATTTTATTATTATTGTTTTATTGCGGTTTCTAAAGCGTTTCGGATGTTATGCCAAAATCATTTCATTGGGCAAACGAAGATTTGGATTGTTTTTTCTTTGGCTGTAAGTAAATAATTACTCATTACTTCCGATTTTACGGGCTTAATAAAATCGTGTAATGTGTGATTACGAAGTCATATTTATTTCGTCATTTCAAAACTGTACCTAAATATACAACTGAATTGTATTTCCTTACATTCCAATGCGTATATGTTTTATCATTTAGATAAGAGAATACGATAATCTTTAAAAATCTTGTTTGCATTGCATCAGCCAAAAATCGAGTGGATTATGATTAAAAATTTGAACCGTGGAGGAAAAAATTGCGAGGAAAGCTGCTTACCATAGTGAACTATATGAAATTAGAAATAGAAATATGGCCTAACCACTCTCAATCGGACTCTCGATTGTAAAGGAGGTCTGTGCCCTGCAGTGAGACGTATATAGGCTGATACAGATGATTAAAAATCCTTTTCCCTGCCTTTTTAAGACGTTAATGATGAACCTATAATTAAAGTGTCATAGATACTCAGGGGCAGCAATGATCACTTACCATGAGGTAAGCTGTTTGCTCATTTGCCTTACTTTGGCATAATTATTAATTTATTGCGTTGAAAAATATTATAATTGTTTTATTTATTGCGAGGCGAGATGAACATGCCATTAGACTGATGGGAAGCCATACGATCGCTCATAGACAGTAGCAAACCAAACAACACCACGAATTACAAAGCAGTACTTGGCATTCCTCTGCGCTCGCCATCCTGAGACATACGATGTTAAGTCTCAATATGTCCAGTAGTTAATCCAGCTGCAATGTCCTTGAAATTGGAATACAACAGTACATTTACACTGCAGTCAGGCGAAAGAAAAAGACAGTGCAATGGTACCTGCCCAGGCGGCCTTTTACATTTGAGAGACCTACAACCATTAAAACCACCAGCATTATAAAAAGATTTAAATAAAAAAATCGAAACGATACTGTTATTACATCACTATATTATATTTTCACAATATAATATTAGAGATATTAAATCAAATCAAATCAAAATATTCTTTATTCAAATAGTCTTTCACAAGATCTTTTGAATCGTCCTTTTCTGCTACCACCGCTTCGGAACGTGTTGTAGCTGTGAAGAAGAAGCGGCGCAAGAAACTCCCTCAGCAACACGAACTGTCTTCTTTTTTCTTTCTTTTTCTTTTGTTTTTTTATATTGCCAATTACAATTACAATAACAATGGTTCATGTCATAAGTAACAATAATGTCAATTTGATGCAAAACATGATAAATTTAATAAATTTATTCCCAAGCAGTTTTGTCTTCCACATAATCTGTGATTCTATAATATGCCTTTTTACACAGCTTAACTTTTATCACTTTTTTAAACTTATTAATTGGAAGTTCTCTTAAACTGTTGGGAAGCTTGTTATAGAAGTGTATACTTTGACCCATAAAAGAATTATTTATCTTGTGGAGACGAGTAATGTGTGAGACAAGATTATGTTTGTTCCTAGTGTTCTTACTATGTATGTCACAATTACGCTTAAATTGAGTTATATTTTTACGAACATATAATAAATTTTCATAAATATATTGAGATGCAACAGTAAGAATATCTACTTCTTTAAACTTTTCTCTCAATGAAACTCTTGGACCAAGTTGATAAATGGCCCTAACAGCTCTTTTTTGTAAAATAAAAATGCTATTTATATCCGCAGCATTTCCCCAGAGAAGAATTCCATAAGACATTATACTATGAAAATAGCTGAAAGAGACAATTCTTGCTGCTGCCTCATCCGTTAAACGCCTAATGGTTTTAACTGCATATGCCGCTGAACTTAATCTACCAGATAGTTTATTGATATGCGGCCCCCACTGGAGTTTAGCGTCGACCGTAATGCCCAGAAACGTAGTAGACGCAACAGGATCCAATTCTTCACCGTTAATTTGTACAGTGGTAGATAATTGCCTTACATTGGGCAGTGTGAATTTAATACATTTAGTTATTTTGGCATTAAGTAATAAATTATTAATATTAAACCAATGTACAACTTCACGAAGGGCACTGTTTACTTCATCAAAATCTAATTGTTGCCTTTTTATTTTAAATGTCAAAGATGTATCATCCGCAAACAACACAACTTCGTGATTATTCCCGACGTAATAAGGTAAATCATTTATGTAGATCAGGAATAGAAAAGGTCCCAGAATTGAACCCTGCGGTACTCCCATAGTGACCGCAGATCCTCCAGAAAGTTTTCCATTAATATCAACCTTCTGTACCCTATTGCTCAGATAGGAGGACAAAAGATTGAGAGCTCGGTTCCTGATACCATAGTGGCGTAATTTCCTGACCAGAGTGTCGTGCTCTACGCAGTCAAAGGCTTTAGATAAGTCACAGAATACACCAAGTGCATCCTGCGACTCTTCCCAAGCGTCATAGATTTGCTTTAGGAGAGATACTCCCGCGTCAATTGTTGATCGACCTCTCGTAAATTCGAACTGTTTCTGGTGTAGCAAGTTATTGGTGTTGAAATGTGTTAATAATTGAGTAAGAATTATTTTCTCAAATAACTTGCTTAGCGTTGGTAAAATTGAAACAGGTCGGAAATTGGCCGGATCCGAGCTGTCACCGGAATTAAAAAGAGGCACCACCTTGCTTTGTTTCATCAGGTCAGGAAAAACACCAGATACCACGCAGCGGTTGAATATCTCTGCTAAGTGGGGTGCTATATGCGCAATGATTAAAGATATATTAATTACAGATATTCCCCACAAGTCTGCGGTCTTTTTTAAACTAATTTCTTTAAAAGATTTTAATATATGCTGCAGCCCAATTTGCGAGAACTCAAACGCCACGTTACATTCAGGTACAAGTTTTTCAAGTATAGATAAAGCAGACCTCGAAGATGACTGAAGATGTTGGGTGGTATTTTTGGGAATATCAGTAAAAAATCTTTCAAATTCAGTCGCTACTTCTAGATCTACTGTACAACTCCTATTATTTATTTTAAGATTAAAGTTACTTTCACGTACCGAGTTTTTACCAGATTCAGAATTAATAATATTCCAAGTAGTTTTGATTTTATTGTTAGACATTTTGATTTTATTTCTTAAATACAAGGATTTAGCTGTGGAACAAGCTCGTTTGAAAACTTTGGAGTAATTTTTTACATATTCCTTAAAAGTCGGATTTTGGTTAAACATTCTTTCATTGTATAGATTATATAGTTTATTCCGACTTTTAAATAAACCAGTGGTTGCCCACTCACTAAATGTCATTCGCTGATTTACAATAATAGTTTTAGATTTATATACTTTTCTAAATTCACATTTAATAATTTCAAATAATGAACTGTACAGTTTGTCTGGGTCTTGGTGAGGGGACAACGCTGGCAGATTGTTTTTGATATTTATTCTAAATTTTTCCATGCGATATATATTGTTAGGAACAAACTTAATACTTTTCCTTAGAACTTTACTTTTAGTGGTAGGTAATGAAACATACTGACCACAATGATCAGAGTCTAAAACATTAATTATTGACTTTTCACATATTGAGAAATTAGTAAAAATATTATCAATACATGTAGCACTTGTGGCAGTTATTCTAGTTGGTTCAAAAAATAAATGATGTAGGTTGTATGATTTAAATAGATTTTTTTTTTTATTTTTTTTTATTTTTTATAATGGCCCGGCATAGTGGCGGCATTGCACCTGATGGTAAGCGCAAATGCCGCCCAGGCAGAATATCCATTGGCATCGGACGGCAGTCCCATGCCAATGGAAACAATTATGCCGGCCTGCTAAGGTGCCTCTTCACACCACGGCGGAAGGACCCAGGATTGTAGGAAGGAGGGAACACGTGAGATGGCAAACAATTCCACAGCCTGACGGTGCGGCACAAAAAAGAACTATAGAACCGTTTGGTTCGCGCCGGGATGGTTTGGACCGACAAGCCATGGCTTCGCAAGCCAGCCCGCGTGGTTCTGGTAAGGAATGGAGAGGAGGGGATCAAGTTATACAATTCCTCAGAGCATTCCCCGTGATACAGGCGGTAGAACACGCTTAGAGAGGCGACATCCCTCCGGAGTTGTAGCGACTCTAAGTTGCTCGTAACGTCTGCATCATTGACAATGCGGATGGCCCGCCGCTGCAATCCATCCAAGGCATCGAGCAGGTACTGGGCGGATCCATCCCAGAGGTGCGAGCAGTACTCCATACCCGGCCGGACCTGCGCTTTATATAAGCGACAAAGCTGACCGGGCGTGAAAAACCGACGCACCCTGTTCAGGACTCCAACCCTGCGTGATGTGGCAGTTATTACGCCCTCGATGTGGTCCCTTGGATTGAGATCACAGCGGATATCCACACCAAGGATACTTAGGTCATTCCGCATTGAGAGGGGAGCACCCTGAAGAATGGGGAGGGGAGAGAACGGGGATTTTTTGCACGTGAACGCACACACCTGGGTTTTCTTGGCATTGAACTCAACCATATTCCTAGAACCCCATGTAGAAATGAGATCCAAGGTCCGGTTGAGCTCAATGACAAGATCTTCGCGGTTCTTCACAGTTTCGACTCGGCAACCTGGAGGCCCGCAGTGGTATCGCCCATGAACCGTGCTGTCATCTGCATAGCAATGAATGTTGCCAAGCGACAACATGTCATTGATATGCAGAATAAACAAGGTGGGCGACAGCACCGAGCCCTGAGAAACTCCGGCATTTACCGACATGAGCGCCGAAGCGTGTCCGTCAACGACTACACGCATTCTACGCCCATGCAGAAAGCCGGAAATCCACGAACACAGGTTGCCGGGCAGACCGTATGCCGGAAGCTTGGACAGAAGACCTCGGTGCCAGACCCTATCAAACGCCTTGGCAATGTCGAGGCTCACAGCAAGAGCCTCGCCACGCCGGTCAATCGCCTCACCCCAGCGATGCAGGACAAACGCTAGAAGATCACCCGTTGATCGATTTTGACGGAATCCGTATTGTCGGTCACTGATCAACGAGTGATCCTCCAGGTAGCGGACCAATTGAGCGTTTATGATCCGCTCCATGACCTTACACATCACTGAGGTGATAGCGATAGGGCGGTAATTGGTAGGGTCCGACCGATCACCCTTTTTAGGGATTGGTTGCACATTGGCCTCCCTCCAAGATTCCGGCACAGCACCTGTGCGGTAGGACGCTCGGTAGAGGCGAGTCAGTACAGGAGACAACTCGGCTGCACAAGCCCTTAAAACCACCGCTGGTATCCCATCCGGGCCACTGGCTTTCCGCACATCGAGAGACCGTAACTCACGCCGCACATCACACTGCCTGATGCGAATATCCGCCATTGAGAAACCGCAATCAGGCAGTGTGGGCAGCGTCTGGGAACCACGGTCTTCGAGGCGGGAATTAGCCGCAAAGAGATTTGCCAGTAAGGCAGCCTTCTCCTGCGGCTTGTGGGCCAGCGACCCTTCTGGGTACCTCAGCGGTGGCAACGCTGGGCGGCAGAAGTTAGATTGGACGGCCCTGGCCAACCTCCAATAAGCACGGCTGCTAGTTGGGTGATCGGCCAACGCACGCCCAATCCTGCTAACGCACTGGGCATCCGCCCTAACGTACGCCTTCTTGCAGGCCTTGGTGGCACGGTTGTAGGCTTTTTTGAGGGAACTGACATTCGGATCCTTCATGGCGCGACCCCTGATCCAAGCGCGATACGCCGCCTGTTTGTCACCGACAGCATCGGCGCAAGCACGATTGAACCAGGAGCGTCCACGGCCCTTACTGGCGATCTCAGAGGATGGAATGTAATATTCCATTCCAAGTCTGATCTCGTCAGCAATAGCGTTGGCACTCGCTGAGGGATCTTTACCCTCAAAGCAGCGCTGCCCCCAAGAGATGGATGCGAAATATTCCCGCATACCATCCCAATCTGCCGACGAGTAATGCCAGACCTTCCGCCTAACCTGCACGGGACGTGGAGGAGATGCGAACGGTACTGACGACCCAACCAGGCAGTGATCGGAAGTGCCCAGAGGCGCACTAACGGTCACATGATACCCGGCTGGGTGACTCGCCAGCAGAAGGTCCAGCAGAGAAGGCGCATGACTCGCCACATCTGGGATCCTGGTGGGCTGGTTCACCAGTTGTGTCAAGTCATGAGTCAGAGCGAATGCATGGGCAGCTCTGCCAGCATGATCAGTCTTGGAGGAGCCCAGCCACAGTTCGTGATGAGCATTGAAATCCCCCAAGACCACCATTTCGGCCGACGGGAACTGCGCCTGCGCGTCATCAGCCGCCTGGCTAAGATACCTGAACAGCCGAGTCGTCTCATCATCCCCGTTGTGAGACCTGTAAAGGCACACGTAGATGCGGCTCAGGGAACCTAGATCCACGTGCACCCACAGAGCGGAGAAGGAGGGGTCCTCCATGCAGTGCAAACGGCGACAGCAGATGTCCGACCGAACATACAAGCATACCCCGGCTTTAGGCTTGAAGTTTGCTTCAAGCGAATAACCGGGATACAACAGGTAAGAATTATCGGCCGGACAACGTATCTGCGTCTCCGTTAGGAAGAGCAAAGCAGGCCGGGCCGTCTCGAGATGGTGGTGGACGGCATTGAGGTTCGTATGGAGTCCACGGATGTTAGTGAACTCCATAGTGAAGGCGGTGGTGGGGTTAAGCACCGCTGAAGGACCTGCTCTGTTTGGTTGCACTGTCATGGTAGAAAGGATGGGATTGGTGAAGAGGCAACGAGGAGCTTAAGTTCGGGCACTAAGAAGGCCGAATGGGCACCGGCACGAAAGGGTCGGCAGGAAGAGAGCTGATCCGCCGGTGAGAGATTAATGAAACTGCAAGCTATAGGAGATTCTTCTAATATGTTGATATTAAAGTCTCCACAGACAACAATTCTTTTTGGTGAAATACATACCTTGTGCAATGCATCTTCCATAATTTCCAAAAAGGTATTATGTGGTGCACAAGGGGGCCTGTATACACTTAATACAATATATTGTTCAGTCTCTATACAAGCTACTTCCATAACTCGTTCAACAGACAGGCGCACAATATCAAGTCTTTCTTTATATTTAATAAGATTATTTATGATTATTAACGAGCCTCCATGTAAAATATTTTCTCTGTTGAACGAGCTTGCAACTTGGTGATTATTGAAATTGAACATGAACTGGTAGCTTTTAAGCCAATGTTCAGTAATACATAAGATGTCAATTTTATTACAGCTCATGAACAACTCAATTTCTAAATTTTTATTTCTCATACCTTGTATATTTTGATGTACCAAGTTGAAAGCATGTTTATTATTAAAATTACATTTAATATAATATTTATTTTCATTTGAAGAGCTAGAGTTTATCTCTATTGTCCTTAAATCTAATTTAAATAATTATCAAATGTCAATTGTTTCAGATTGCTATAATCTGAGTCAACATTTATTTGCTCAATAGAGCTTTGTCTGTTAGCCAAGTTCTTGGCTGTAATAAATAAATAATATGATAGCGCATGAGCTACCTGTCTCTTAATAAAAAGAGGAAGATAAACTTTATCTCTTGTCTTACTAAATATCTTATTATTATAATAATTATTAATGTCAATTAAATGGAATTTATTATTGATTGACAAGGTGTGCATTGTCAAATTCAAACTAAATCTAATATTATTTTCTTCCGCTGGCAAGTTGTTACTGTAGGGTAATGTAAACATAATAACTTCGTTTAAGTTAAGTTTTTTCAAACTGTCACAATATTCTATCAATTCTTTTTTGTTTAAATTACCCCTATTTCCAATAAATATAATTAATTTTTTATCTGCAGATAAATTACTGCCCAAAATGCTCTTCATAATGTCAGAATAAGAAGCACCAGGCATACAGTAATTAAGAAGTTGTCCCTTTTCCAGACTTACTAACCTTCCCATGTCCCTTCCTATGTCATCGCTGTACATAATTACATTGTCATACTTATTATTTTGATTACATTTTATTTGTGTGAGAGGAAGGGAATTATTAATAATGTTAATATTGTGTTCTAAGCTGTCACACAAAGTAGGACACACTTTAGAAGATGATGTTATGGGTGCACACATCGGCTGTGAGTCAGTGAGCGACCTATCTGTAAAATTACACATATAGTTCTGTAATGACTCAAAGCGCTCAGTGTTGTACTTACATAACTCTATCAGGTCTGTCATAGCCGATGAGTGTTCCTCTATCTCCTTCTGAGCATTGTCATATTTTGTTGTCATTAGCTGCAAAGAAGTATGTAATTTATTAATATCTGCATTTAAAATTTGTGTGTCAGTTTCATGCTTAAGCCTATTCTGTTCTAATTGATAGGCATATAAATCCACTGTATTTTTTAATGCTACTTTGTCTCTAACAATATTTAAACATTTCTTATTTAACTTATTTTTAAATAATAATCTCTGAGTTTTCTTTATATACCTATTAACATTGATGTACCGTTTAAGTTTATTTTTGCTACACCCAGTCATTGAGACTTTAGAGGTACTTTGAAAGGTGTCATCACCTGTGAGATCTATAGTATTGGTGATGACATTGCTGGATGCAGCTGAAGCAAGGATGGGATCAGTTTTGATTAACTCATCAAATAGGGACTGAGTTTTTTGTTCTTTTGCAGTGAGGTTGGCCAGTTCCAGCTGAGAGATGAGATCTTGAGCCTCGCAGAGTTCTTGTTGGAGCGTCGTGATTTTGTGTAGCGCCACCTCATATTCTTGAGAACCTAGTTCAAACCCATCCACTATTGATTTAAATTTATGATATTAAGAGAGACTAAATAATACAGGCCAAATCACACATCCAGCGATAAGAGAATATTTGTTAAAGTTGTTACAACTGTGGGTGGATTCAGGTCTTGTTTGGGACTCGTGACCCCCCATAAACTTATATTCTCGTAATATTGCGTGTTCGTAGTGTTCTGGTCATAGATAATAGTACGATTTGATTTGATTCAACACGTGTCGCGTTGGGTCGGGTCGCGTGCCATTTCAGTAGTATGTTTCTAGCCTTAGACCTAAATTGCTATATCTGAAGCTTTAGACCTAAATTGCTATATATATATATATATTTGTTTCTGATAAAACAGTAAATAAATATTTCACATTATTGTTGGATAATGTATAATAATACCTACAAGAGCACCTTATATTAAATTTAAATAAAATGTAATAAAATAAAATATTTTCATTTATACGCTAATGTATTCTCACGCATACATGTACATTGTGGTACACAGCTAAATATTACTATATTATTTTTGCACATCGCATCGCGACCGAAAATAAGTGACGTCATAGTGGGCGGTACGTTTCGTAACACGGGTGAGCCGGCGCACACGCCATACCCCGGAGGTCTTGACTCCTAACTAGTCCCGAGATCTGACAGCAAGACTTTGCTGAACGCTTATAATCGCCCATTGTTGGGCACGGGACTCCTCTCTAACGCTCTCTATCTTGAGCCGCAGGAAGTCCACTGCTGATCATAGACCTCCCCCATGTATCTCCATTGTATTTACCGAACTTTCGGAAGCGGGTCTCGCCTCTAAACTAGAATTAGATTGAGAGTGTTTGTGCATACTCGAATGTAAAGTGTATATTCCAATGAGTTTTTTTTTTCATCTTTAATAATCGATTCGATTTTAAAGATTTTAAATCAAGTTTGAAAAATCAAACAGGTGATAATCCTACTCACTCAGTCACTATAACATGCCAATGTTTAAAGAGGTTAAACGAGGTTTAAAGAGAGTACTCTGCTCAAGGTAGGCAGCGACTTTGTTGTGCTGGTCCTCTGAAACTGCGGAGGTCCATGAGCAGCAGTAGCCGCTTACCATCAGGCAGGCCGCTAGCTCGTCTGCCTACATGGCAATAAAAAAAATGTAGGTACCTATATTAAGTCCCCCACACACCCAACGAAGTCCGGCACCCAACAGTGCGATTACAAGGTCAATACACAAAATAACGCATAAATTTAGCAGTCTGCACACAAGAGTAGTCAGAAACACTCGTGAAAATGTTTTTGGAACTGTTAATATTCGCGGTCACTTCTTTAGTGGCGTATTATTTCTACACTTTTAAGAAAAATCATCACCATTTCGATGCAACCGGGGTGAAATATCTGCCGGGCGTTCCCGTATTCGGAAACGCCCTTGGAAGCATTTTTAAGAGACGGCATGTGCTTGAAGATATCAACGATGTGTATAAAGCTTTCCCTAATGAAAAGTGAGTATTAAATATGTTTTGGGAAACATGTTGAGTTTATGACAGTATATAAAATTGTAGTAGATCACATTTTTAAAAGATAATTACTTGTTTTCACAATGTGGTATTCGCTATAATTAACCATTCCCCACTAAATCGGTCCGTATCGTAACGTAAACGAGACGTTGCCGCATTGCATTACAGCGCTTATCACCAAATGTAAACAAATATTATAATATTGACTGCCTCGGTGGCATAGTAGTGCACCGGTACGGTTACAAAGCTGAGGTATCGGGTTCGAATTGCGAGTCGGGCATAGTGATATTGGATTTTTCTATTCATTATTAGCCCGGAGTCAGGAATTTGTGCCCGATATGGTGATAGACTCGTCCCCTATCACATGGAGAGACGTAACATACAAGGTAAAATATGAGTGTCCTGGCACCTCTGCCTACCCCTTCTGGGAAAAAGACGTAAGTTGTTATGATGTATGTATGTATTATAAAATTGACATACGTCGCGTAGTTGGTTAGACGATGGCTGTGGAGTAAGATTCCGCGGGTTCAATCCCCGCTTCGAAACAAATGCTTGTGTGATCAACAGATGTGAATCATGCGTTAGTGCAGTGCAATGCAAATATATTGCTCAATATTCTAGTCTAGGTGCAGTCAGACTAACTACAAACTTGCACGTTTAAATTACGAATATTCTATTATGGTATACAACACGCTATCTACTCCTAACCTAAAGAAATATTTAGTCAGCATTATAACATTCTATTTTTAAAGCAACGGGTTATCAAAATAAGCAAAAATATTTGCTCAAAATAATAATATTATGTAATTCGGCGTCGCTGGCGACCTTGACAATGGCGTCTGGCCCTAGACTACCGATCGAGTGAGTCACACATTACTGCTACGTCTCATTATTACGTACGTAAAAGTAAATGGACTAACCCGATGCGGGGCCCAATCAAGGGCGGATCTATCTTTTACGCCAGGGGGAATAATATAGTTCTTTTCAGAACACTGAGTCCGATTTCAATACTCGAATTCGTAATAATGATTTTTTAAAGTTTGTTACAGCCGTTATTTTTGAACACACTCGCACTTGTTTAATTTATTTATCGACATACAAAGAATTAATTGTGTTTATAAATGTTCTCAACAAGCTAATAAATAAACTCTGTCAATCAGGAGTTAGCCCAGGGGGGTCATGACCCCCTTGACCTCCTCTGGATACGCCCTTGGGCCCATTACACATTCTATGAAGGGGCTTTTGGAATGGGCATTATCTATTGTCAATATTTATTGCTATTTATTGCTTTGGTGATTTTTATATATCAATTGGTTATTATAAATTATATTTATATGAACTGTTCTGAATTAAACCAAACTGTAAATCCTATATAATCAATAAAAATATGTCTTGTAAACTTTTTTTAACGGCCTGGTGGTAGAAAAAAAGCACATTTTTTTAATTATCCAGCAGTATCCACAACGTTAATGATGAAATTTTACAATATTCATTAGTAATACTCCTTCTTTTATAAATATATATATATATATATTGATATTTACTTTTGATAGCCTTCTTTGGGTAGTTGGTTGCCATCTAGATTTAAACAAGAGATTGCGGGTTCTATCCCTGCACTGAGACCAATATTTGTAGAGCCCACAAATATTAGTTTCTGGTTTGGTTGTTAGACTAAAATGTCTCTTTTTTTCTATTATTTTTCATACACACTTATTTGTATAAAGTCACGCCTTTCTACCAGAAGATAGGCAGAGGTAGAGCTGCTACCAGAACATCCACGTTTCGCTTTGCCTCACGATGTGATGGAGGCTTATCGCCATTTCGGGCACAAAGTTCTTACCCCAGGCTGATAATGAATAAAAAAAATTATATCACTTCGGCCGACCCGGGATTTGAAACCAAGACAAGAGCTTTGCAATCGTACCTTAGAATAACAGCGCCACAAAGGCAGTTCTATTTAGAACATTAAGTGCATTGTGGTAGTCCATAATTCACATTATGCCAGTATATAAAAAAACTAATACATGAAAGCTATGGAACTCATTGAAGCGTAAGACGTACAGTCCACTCAAGCATCTTTTGTTCACGATAAACATTATCTCACGGAACTAGATTATGGGTGCACTTTATGCTCTACTTCGTTCTCGAGTGCTTCAATCAATATCCTTTTACTGTTTCAATTTATAGTCGTACTTAACATTACACAGTTGATTTAATTGTATATTTCTTCAATAGTATTTTGAGTTATAATAATAAATAAATAAATAAATAAAATAAACACACCCAACTGTCACATACATAGTCCTGACCCCACAGTAAGATCGAGTCTTGTGTCGTGGGTGTCAGGAACTACGAGAGACTTTTCGGTCTCACAAACACCCAGACCCGAAACAAATACCTGTGGTTCACACAAATATTTGTTTCGGTGCGGGGATTGAACCCGCGGCCTCTCGTTTCACAGCCGGCGTCTAACCAACTGCGCCACGGAGGCTGTCAAATATTACATACATTAAGTTTTGTTTCCTATTTATACGCCATGCCTAAGACCTCTAGTTCAGGATCTCCCATTTCTTGCGTCTATTCTCCAGTACTTGGGGTGGTGAGTCATCTGGGAAACCATCCTTCGCGCACTATGTTTTGCCATTTGGTTCGGATTTTGGCGACAGGACATAACATAATCTTTATTTTGCAATACAGGCCAAGAGCCTAGTGCAGTACCGCAGTGATATGTTTATGTAAAAATTACTAGCTTTATAAATGTATTGTGATAGTGTTTTATTGTAATATCTGCAAAGGTCTTTTTTTATCAGCCTTGGCAGGCAAGCAAGCTTGTAGCCCGCCTGATAGTAAGCGTCACCGTTTCTCATGGACCTTCACAGTGTCAGGGGTCCAGCACAATCTGTTCGCTGCCTGCCGTAAGGATTATGCTCTCATCTCAAACCTCGCCTAAAAGAAGAACAGGTCATAGTGATCAGGGAACATTGGATATGTTCGTATGGAGTTCATTCCAGAGCTTGCACGTGCCTAGTAAAAAAGAACGCTGTAAAAGTACTGTCGTATGACCTATGACTGGTCTCTAGTATAAAATAAAGCTTTTCCTCCATAAATGTTGCAAAAGGTAATGCGACGCGACAACAGACTGAGACCAAACGCATAGCATTCGGTGGAAAGAAAGTAATGAAATGATCTTGTTTGCAGATATGTAGGCTATGTCGAAGGTACCAATCCAATTCTGCTAATCAAGGACCCTGAGTTACTGAAATTGATCACTGTCAAGCATTTCGACCAGTTCGTGAACCATAAGAAATTCTTCGACGAAGATTCTGATGAGCTATTTGGACACAGCTTATTTATGATGGAAGGTTAGTTAATGGATTTTACCTGGATATGATAAATAAGGAAATTTTATGATGAAAATGGTAGAAGACTACTCGAATTGTATATACGATCTCATCATGTTTGTTTTAATCAGATGAACGTTGGCGCGATATGCGAATGACTTTGAGTCCAGCATTCACTGGATCCAAATTGAGACATATGTTGCCCTTCATGTTGGAAATAAGTGACAACCTCGTGAATTATTTGAAAGGTAACTCTTTCACTTTAGTAAGGGGGATTTTAAAAAGTAGTCTATTGAATTACTATTAATACTGATTATTTTGTAGATCATCAGAACGAAGAAGTAAATGTAGACGATCTGATTCGTCGGTACACCAATGACGTCATAGCGTCTGCTGGATTCGGCTTTCGCGTAAATTCATTTAAGGATAGAGAAAACGAATTTTTTGTGACTGGACAGAGCCTCTTCCAGTTTTCTTGGTGGCAACGCGTCACATTTTTCTTCGTACTTACGTTTCCAGCAATGGCTAAGGTATATTTTTTATTGGTATGGTCATGACAAGTGCTTATATAGGTAAAGGTTGCTGAGCTATTTGAATCAGCCCATCGACACATCCTATTGCAGGGCATGGACCTATTTTTACAATCAAGAGTACCATTGAGTGGAGTAAGACCATATTATAGTCGATGGACTTTATGACCGTAATGAGCCCGACCTATTGTGGTCTGGCAGACTTTATATGGCATAGATTACAAAGCGCTATGGCGTGTAGGTGCAGGTTATATACAGGATAAAGAAAATTCAAAGATCTCGAAGACTGTAATTGCTATTGTATTACAATTAAAATTAGACACTTAATAATAATTATGTTTGTAGTTTTTCCGCATCAGTGTGTTCCCCAAAAAAACAACAGCCTTCTTCCGAGAGTTAGTTAGAACAACCATGGAATATAGAAGAAAGAACAACGTGGAACGGGCAGACATGATCCAAATCTTAATGGAAGTTTCAAAAGGTAGAGGAAATTACTTAATGACAAATGGCAAAAAAAAAATATCTAGGTCATGCATGGGTCATAATATGAGAATATTGGTAAAATATAGATACTATTATCGATTTGCGAATCTAACGAATTTGTATAAAAGAGCTAAACTGATTTGTGCTGGCTAAGAAAATTTGATGTAATGATTAATATTTACTTGTAGGTACTCTCAAACATACGGAAACTGTTGAGAACGATACTGTAGGATTTGCAACTGTCAATGAAGAAATGAAACCACATGGAGCAAATACAGGTAAAAGTTGAAATGTATTTTATTTCATACCAAATATATGACGTAAATATATTATTTATATCGAAACTATTTTATGAAACACTCAATAGATGTTAGACATGAAACCCTATAACTTAATTTATATGAATATACATTTTTATAATTCAAATCACTTATCTTTTGCAGACTGGACCGAAAACGAGATAATCGGTCAGGCATTCATATTCTTTGCGGCCGGTTTCGAGAGTTCTGCCAGCGTTTTGGTGATGTGTATTCATGAGCTGGCCCTCAACCCCGATATCCAAGAGACGTTGTACCAGGAGATCAAAGAGTTTGAGGAGGCTAAGGGTAGTCTGACTTACGACAATATCGCTGAATTGAAGTATCTGGACGGGGCAATAAATGGTGTGTTTATTAATTGTTTTATCATCTATACTGGAGAATATTATTACACTTAAATTATTTGTAACATCATCATTCATTTTCAGCTTAGGAAGTCCTCCGATATAAGTTTCCTTAAAAAATATCAAGAATTACTCTAATAAAATCTGAATACATGTCGTACGTAGTCGTTTTATGTAGGTCGTTTATGAAGGTTAACAGTTAGGTACACCAAAAAGTTTCAAATTTTCGAGTTGAGAAATGGCATGGCGATAGGATCGCTCCCGTGGCATATCGGGTCAGAAATAAGCTTGGCGAAACATGAGTGCCACTAGTAGCGTCTCTGCCTACTCCTTTAATCTTGTGGTGAGCGTGTGAATATTAAAATCTACTTATAATTTCAGAAACCATGAGGAAATGGACGCCCAATGTAGTGACTGATAGAGTTTGCAATAAGGAGTTTATTTTACCCCCACCGCATGAAGGTGGTGATCCATATAAAGTGAGTATTGGTTTCTATCGTATATTTAATACCAAATTTTAGTAAATATTGTAATGAACAGCATATAGCGAGCTTAAACCGTACTCTATTACTGATTTATAAAAACGTAACTGGTGTTACCAACACAATCGTTTCTAGTCTACTCTTTTCCCTAACTCCTTTTTCTTGCTGAACATTTTATAAAACTGAGTTTATTTTATAGATAAAGCCGGGTGAATCAATTTACAACCCAATCAACTCAATACACATGGATCCTAAACATTACCCCAACCCGAAGAAATTCGACCCGACCAGGTACTTTGATGAGAACAAGCACAATATAAAGCCGTTTACATACATGCCGTTTGGAGCTGGACCCAGGAATTGTATTGGTGAGTATTTTAATGGTTTGTATGGATGGTAATATTTGGAAGGAGTTTCTTTGCATAAACTCAGAAATAGACGTTTCACTAAAATGTTGTTTTTATACATGGCGAGACGAGCATACCATTCGCCTGATGGTCAGCGATACGACCGCTCGTGGACAGTAGCAAAACCAAACATTAAAATGAAACACAAAGCAATGCACTGTGCTTGCCATCCTGAGACATAAGATGTTAAGTCTAATTAAGTCCATTAGTAGTTACTCTGTCATGTCTACAATGTTCTTCAAACCGGAACATAATAGTGCATTAACGCTGCTGTTTGGCAGAAGAAAGGGACACTATGGTGGTACCTATCCAGGCAGATTCTCACATTTGAGAGACCTAATACCAGTCGTATTGACTAAAAATAGACAATCAACTAAAGAAATAAAATTTTATCGCAAATACAACATTCCTTTGCAATGAAACCATGCAACTATCAAATGCTAGTAAGAGAATAACATTCATATTTCCAACCACAGGATCAAGATTCGCTCTTCTAGAACTGAAAGTCCTTCTCTACACCCTGGTGCTTAACTACAAGATCGTGAGGATACCAAGGACCGCCGACCCGATTGTTCTGCTACCAGACGACTTCGGTATAAAGTCTTCCACTGGAACCTGGGTTAGCTTCGAAACAAGGAAATAATTTCTAACACGAGGATCTACGTATAAAAAAGTATTGTACTGGTGGTAAAAACTATCGTACTGGTGGTATGATGATGTGGTGTATGATCTCCCAAAGTTCTTCCAAAGTGAAGACGGAGACATGGGTTTTTAGCCGGTAAAAGTCCGACATGCCCGGTCTGTCCCGACTTAATAAAACTACCCGGCTTTATCTGTAAAATAACCTCGGTTTTATAACATGTTTAGTAAGAAAAAGGAATTAAATAGAAGAGTAGACCGAAAACGATTGTGTTTGCAACACCAATTATGTTTTTGTATATAGTCGGGTATCCAATGACGATTTTTCCCATATGAAAAAAAAAAAAAACAAAAGGGTGCTTGTGTCCGCCCGGATAGCGGCCATCGTAGAAATCCAAGTTAGAGATATGCAAGGGTGTCGCGTGTCGGGTGCAGCCTGTGTATCCCCGGTTTTGACCAGGTTGGCAAAATTGTGTTGAGCGGCAAACGGTGACCACCTTTCGTCGTTGCACTTACCATCAGGTGCAGTGGCGTGTCTTTGTCGTCGTTTTAAAAAATATTCGTTTATTACCTATTGATTGGCTTTAGCAAAATCTATGACCATCTTACGGTGGTGCATAGTATTTACCATCAGATGTCGTGGAGTCACCTTGTCGTACAAGCCTAAAAATTCAATCAGAGTCAGGAATTTGTGCCCGATATGGCGATAAGCTTGCCACCTATCACATTGTGGGATGGAACATACAAGGCAAAATGTGGGTGTCCTGGCACCTCTGCCTACCTCTTCTGGGAAAAAGGCGTGAGTTTATGTATGTATGTATGTACAAGTCTAAAAAAGTATTCGTATCTATACATACCGAGATAACTGGCTGTAGCAAATTCAATTAACATACATTGACGAGGCACAAAACGAAACCGGTGCACGTACAGTACTCTTTAAGTAAATGTGCCAAGGTTATTAACCCGACACATCACTCAGTTGTCTATTACGATGGCGATTATAACGATTATAACGATTAAGGAATACTGCTCTTTGAAGGAAACCTATGGTCAGCGGTGGTGATATGATAATGATTATTAAAAGGTACAATTATTACACTGAATACCGTTGTGTGAAAAGATCTCAAATTCGACAAAATTACTCGGCCTAGATATTATAAATGTTTTGATTTTAATAATTTAGTAAAATACACATGCCTAAGCGCAAAATACTATACAAGTTGCTGTTTGAAAAATATGTTTTTGGTTTTTGGTTTTTAAATTCTGGATAAAAATGAGAATTCCAATAGTATCGGTAAAAATATCGTAGATCCCGATACCTATACTGCTTAAAATTAGGTTTGTCCTTAAACGTTTTCCTGTTTTATCCCGGGCGACGGATATTTATAAACTTAAGTAATTATCACATTTTACATATTGTTCACAGAGCCAAAGGCAAAAAAATAATATTTTTATTGGACTTCAAGTAAATTTTTCCCAGAACTTTGGACCTGGGTCGCAACTATGTTTATATTTATTGAAAATACATATTTTTCCCTACACAAAAAAAGTAGGTTTCATCGAGAGACAAAAAAAATCGAATCGAAACTTTCATAGTAAAATGGGAATTCTCTTTTGAGACGTAAGAAACTTTTGGTACAATTATTTTTCGTATTATCAAAGTGTTATTTAGTTACTGAAAACATACATATATTGTTAACATTTATTGTTGATAACATTTTAACTATAGACGCAAGTATATGTTATAATTTTAATGATTAGATAAAATAAGTCATGTGCCAGAACGGTTTTAATTATTTTTATATAGTTATCTTTTCAATTTTTGTTTTAGTTATGCAACATAAAGTAAATATCGTTTTTTTTTTTTATCATTTAACCTGACACTTATTTTTTGAATAATATCATGTTACAAATGTAAGAGTGTAAATTATTTCAGATTTAGGATCTTTGGTATATGGATAAAATAATGAAAATAGATATATTAGGAATAAGTTACAAGTACTTATATTTTACATAAAAAGTGCGTGGTGGCCTGTTAGTAAACGGACCAGACGCGGCTGCGAACATGTTCAGGGTGGTCGCGGGTTCGAATCCCAGGACACACCTCTGACTTTTCGGAGTCATGTGTGTATTGATAGTCAATCACCACGCAATACAACGGTTAACTTAATCTTTATTATACACGTTATAGTGTATAATAAATATTAATTAATAAATAAAATACAAAGGGAACCTATGTCCCTGAGTGTTAAATAATTGCGAAAGATTGTGAAGTCTACCAATAACACTAGGCCAAGAGGGTATCTAAAAGGCCTCCTTCCAAAATAATTGCTGACGGGCAGTCAGTGCTATAAATATGAAAATCAATGTGCATCATTTCAAAAAGGTCATGTCGCGTCAGCCTAATATAAATGTGAAAAAAGAGCAACAAAAGAAATTAATGAATATAGGGTACAATTATTAAATCTTTTTACACATTTATTTATATTTTAAATAATTGTTTATATTTTAAACAAATTATTCGTTGATTTAATGTGTAGTTTAATTTATTTCCACGCCTTTTTATACACTATAAAGAAACAATAATGCATTCGATGATAAGTACAGTGTACACTAAAAAGGGTATCATCATATCATGGGTCAAAGATAATCACACGTACGTACTTATTGTCTAGTATTTACTACAAGAAGAAATAAACTCTCGTATAACAGCTTATAATTATTCTTATTTTACTATTAAATAAGTACATACTCCCAACAACCACGTAAATAGTCGTAGGATCAAAAAACTTCGAGAGACTTTTCGGTCTTAAAAAATCCATATGATATTAACCAACCTAAAGAAAGAAAATAAGTTTTTTTATACAATAAGTCTGGTAACTGCGCAAACAGGTCACCTGAGGATAAGGGATCACTGCCATTCGTGAACATTCACATCCCATGCATCATTGATATGTTGCCAGACTACCAAATCTACAGGGGAGGAATTTTTTTTTATTGCAATAAATGCCGAGACGAGCATGTCGTTTGCCTGATGGTAAGCGATACGACCGCTCATGAACAGTAGCAAAACCAAACAACACCTTAAATAACAAAGCAATGTTTGGCATTCCACTGCGCTCGCCATCTTGAGACATAAAATTAAGTCTCAATATGTCCAGAAGTTACTCTGGCTACAATGCCCTTCAATCCGAAACACAACAGTGCATTTACACAGCTGTTTGACTAGAGAAATAGAAATTGCGGTGGTACCCACCCAGATGGCCTCTCACATATGAGAGACCTACCAGTCAAAATGGTATTGAAAATGCGGCCATTTCACTTACCGAAATAACGCGACAGCAAATCTGTGAGACAGTGGTACCGCCCCGGACGAGCCTGCCCATTCATTGTGAGTCATGACTGATAACAGCTTGGCTCTACGAAAACCTCTCTAATAAGAAACCTCTCTCTCTTCAGCCATAGGAAGACCACTGGTGAATTAGACCTCCCCCAAGGATGACTTTATCAATCTGGAGGTGATAAGAAACAATATAACCCACATATATAATTTTCCAAACATGACAAGCCGATATACAAAATCATTATCACCTTCGGTCGTTCTAAAAATAAATATAAATGATAGCAGAATATAATCATAACTCTTAATATCAATTGTTTGTTGTGCTCGAATCGAATGTTGTCGGATTTATATGCCGTCGGGGACTCATGACCCCCCAGTTAGACTTTGATGTGTTTGGGCAAATAACAGATCCGAAAAAAATCCTTGTGATTGTTATAAACATTTGACTCAGAGATCTAACCCGCAGTATATTAGTTTGGTTTTGGTTTTGTATTCATACAATATTATCTATTTATAAGGTATTTTTTTTATTCATTGTAGTTAATTATTTACTCCTTAGACTGCCCTATCATTCTCCTATTATTATATCCAACCCGAGGTTGCCTGGAAGAGATTGCACAAAGCGATAAAGCCGCCTTTTGTAATTTTTTATTATGCTTTAATGTAACTAGTTCTATGTATGGTAATAAATAAATAAATATGTTCGTTCACCTAAATGACGCCACTAAAATCCGGTGAATAATCGGTAATTAGGTCTTGCACAATATTTACCCCTCCACGCTCTTAACGGAGTCCGTCACTTCGCTCTGATTGTGAGGAAAATATGTATATAAATACATCAATTACCAGTCTTGTCACTGATTTAGCAAGAGACACTCGTTGCAATGTTAGTGGAACTGTTAGTATTCGCCATCACTACCGTGGTGGCGTATTTTATTTACGTGCACAAGAAGATCCACAATAACTATGACTCGGCCGGGTTGAAATATCTCCCTGGTGTGCCCGGGTTCGGCAATATCCTGAAAAGCACCTTCGTAAGGAGGCACATGTTTGAAGACCTCGACGAAGTGTATAGAGCTTATCCGGATGAAAAGTGAGTATTCAATAATTTATACTCGTAAATGTTCATTTGAGAAGGAGATGATTTTTTAAATATTATTTTAAAATACTTTACAATTTGACATCAATCAACATCTGCCTTTAAAGGCAGACGTATAACTTATTGAGGTAACTGGGATATTCTTGAGCTATGTTAACGTAAATTGTAACACTGTGGTTATTGTGAATAATAAATGTGTTTTTCTTTATTGCTATTAAAGATAGTGAAAATCCCGCCTCTGAACATCAACATTTTAAAAGTCAGCTGTATATTTTTGTATAATATTACAAAAGACTATTCCATCATGAGAGTTTTGGTTCTTTCATTTAGTCTTCCGCGAATTCCGACTTCTGCGAAACAAAATGTAAGGAAAGAATTCTGTCTGAAATGTATGTAAGTATATGTCCCTCTGTTTAAGTGAAGTCGCACTTTGGAACCGTGTAAGTTTCATTAAAATTGGTTCAGTAGTTTTTGAGATAGACCAGGGGTGTTCAAAGTTGTTCAATCCGCGGCGCACATCCATGTTTAATATTTTGTCTCGGCGTCCTTACCTATACAGCTGGTTGAAATATACAAGTATAATTATAGTAGTTAGGTACTCTTAGATAGGCACAAAAAATGGATATTCAGAAATAGCGAATTATAATAAAATATTTTATTATAACGATAATTTTTTGTTAAAAAAATATATGTTAAAGCTATGATTATTGCTTATCCACCTCTTCTCAGAACTATCTGACTTACTAAACTTACAAAAGTGGATATATAAATAAAAATAAACCTAGGTTTATTCTGCGGCCATCCTACTGATAGCGCGCGAGTTGAATGCAGTCGGGGCCTGAGGTGAAGAGCGGGAGCATCTCCGCCCGCTGTCCGCACATGTCCCCTCCCACGCCTGCAGCTTAGTGCTGTGTATTCCGAACTGTGATTCCCAGCTATCGTACCATCGTACACTTGTTAATACATATTATAGCCAGTGTTATTTTTTTTTTTAATAATTCATTATGACAAATCATCCATCAATTATGTTGAAAATAACGAGTTTTTATTCGTGGCCAAGCACGAGAAGTAGCGAAAATTGTGAATAAATAATTTGTTTTATTTGATTTTGGTGGGTAAAATAATTACTTATTGAAAATGTATGATATTTATTATCTTGTTTATTTTTTAAATTATGTTTATCTAGTGATAAGTGACAAACTTAAAACAATGTTACAAATTATCGATATACCCATTATAGCCATCAATAATTAGATCACCGCACTACTGCATTCCTGAGCTCTGCATTCAACTCGCGCGCTATCAGTAATAGTTACTATAGTACATATTATTATTTTTACGAATTGTCCTCTTGGTATCCTAGAGGTCATTTCGGTTTGTCTATTTCTGTCACACTCATACACACATACACGCTGTGTGTACACTATTGTGTTTCAATTTGAAAGGAGAATGCCTATTATACTATGAAACGTAGTATCGGTGAAAAGATTTTTATCCCTCGATGAAATCTACTTCTTTTGTTGAGGGGAAAAAATATATTTTCTAGAAATATAAACATAATTGCGACCTAGGCTCGGTTAGTTCTTGGAGAAATGAAATTGACGTCTATAATTTTTTTTTTGCCTTTGGCTCTGTGAACAAAATGTAAAATGTAATGAAAATTACTTTATTTTATAAAAATCTGTCGCCCGGCATAAAATAGGAATACGTTAAAGGACAAACCATAAAAGTTAATAATTATTTTAAAGCAGTATCGGTATCGATCAGTATCAGTGGCAGTGGGCTGGTCACATTTGTCGGAGAACCGACAACTGTTGGGGTAGACGTGTTCTCAAGTGGAGACCGCGCCTCGGCAAGCGTAGTGTAGGATGCCCTCCAACGAGGTGGATTGATGATATCCGAAGGATGGCTGGTAGCGGTTGGAGACGTTGGGCTGAAGATCGAGCCCAGTGGCGTGCCATAGGAGAGGCCTATGTCCGGCAGTGGACGCGAATAGGCTGATGATGATGATGATGATCGGTATCGAGATCTACAATGTATTTAATCGATACTGCAAATGGGCATTATCCTTTAGGGCGTAGTGGCCTGTTGGCTAATCAGACGCGATGTGCCGAAGTGGTTGTAGCAGGCTCAAATTTTAGGCACACCTTTGATGTCTCGGAGTGTGTATTGATAGTCAATTATTACGCAATAAAACGGCGAAGGAAAACCTCGTGGATTTTAACAAATTAGATATTTTAGCAAGATTTCAAGGGTTTGTGAAGTTTGCTGCAATAAACCGAAGTAACGGAACCTAAGCCCTCCCAATCGAAATCTTGATTTAAGATTTTCTTTTACTTTTATTAACTCCCTATCAGATTAAGTACTATAATTAAATTCAGTGAAATATCGATTGCATTGTTTCACCATTATCCCCCCTTTGAGGAATTAAGTGTGAGTTTACGTATGCAGAGAGCTACAAAAAGTCGCGACCATAATTTGTTTATAATAATATGAAGACATCTAAACACCACAGCAGGTAAAATAAGGATAATTAGTATTCTAAGAATATTCCCGCAAAGGTGTAAACATTGTGTAACTTAAGGAAAACATTGATGTGTAACTCGGTACCCTAATTGTTTCACAACTGTTGCATTAATGAATGATGAAATGAAATGAAATATAAACACATTAATAAACAACAATATATTGTATTAATGAATTAATGAATAATCTTTTTAATCAAATTAATATGATCTTAATATCATGCCACATATACGGAACATTTAAAAAAACCTTTAAAATTATTTTCATATTACACAATTCATTAATGGCCTCAGTGGCGTAGTTGTACTAAGGGACGGTTGTAAAGCTGAGATCGCGGGTTCGAATACAGACTCGAGGAATATGATATTAGATTTTTCTATATATCATCCTAAATCAGGAATTTGTGCCCGATATGGCGATAGGCTCGCCCCCTATCACATCCTGGGACGGAACATACATGGCGAAATATGGGTGTCCTTGCACCTCTGCCTAACCCTTACGGAAAAAGGTCTTAAGTTTATGTATGTATGCATTTAATTAAATTAATTTTTAAATTTTTTGACTTCCCAACGTTAAACCAAATGCGCGATAAAATCCGTAAAAAATAGTTTTATTTCAATGTGTAACATTCGCGTAAATCTAAGAAACCATTTTGTATGTAATTAATTCGATTTTAATATCTTGCCACATATAGGGAACATTTAACGTGAACCTTTTGAATCATTTACATAAAAAAACAATTAATTGAACATGGATAGTATAATTTGTTTTTATAGTCTCACTCTATGATGTGAATGTTACTATATCCGAAATGAAGTTCAAATATCTGAACATGATTAATGTTTGTGCAATTCACATATTATATTTATTTCGGGCCTGGATGTTTGTGAGACCCGAAAGTCTAGTAGTTCCTAATACACACGAGCGACGCAAGACTTAATTGATCTTAATATGGGGTCAATACTATGTATGTGTCATTTGGTTGTATTTATTATTTTATATGATGGTCTCTTAGTGACTAGACTAGACTAGGTAGACTGCCTCGGTGGCGTAGATGTACTACGTTACGGTTACAAAGCTGAGGTCTCGGATTTGAATCCCGGGTTGGGCAAAGTGATATTGGATTTTTCTATTAATTATCAGCCCAGAGTCAGGAATTTGTGCCCGATATGGCGATAGGCTCACCACCTATCACATTGTGGGACGGACATACAAGGCGAAATGTGGGTGTCCTGTCACCTCTGCCTACCCCTTTTGGGAAAAAAACGTGAGTTTATGTATGTATGTATGTATGTATGGTCTCCTGGTGGCCCCTATAAGAACGTACGTGAATAAACTTAAACTAATCAATGCAATGATAGCGTACTTGCATTACAATTGTTTATATGTATTGATAGTGTACTTTACAATTGTTTATAATAAGCTGTGACTCATTGTTTATCTGAGTTGAGTTATTATACGTGCTAAACATACAATCATGAATGTTTGTTTTTTATAATCAGACATTGTATACGTCTTTGAATTAGGTCATTCACTTTTAATTTCAAAGTCAAAAGTTTTTGACCGACAGAAAAACGAAGTGATCCTGTGAGGATTATTTTGTTTATTTCCCTTTACAGAACCCTAGAATTAAAACTAATACTCTGAGTTAATGGTATAATAAACTTGGTCACATATAGATGTAATTAACAGAACCATACGTAAACTGAAACTTTTTCCCAGAAGGGGTAGGCAGAGGTGCTAGCAAGAACCACGGAATCACCCATGTTTCGCCTTGTGTGTTCCATCCCCTGATGTGATAAGTGGCGAGCCCTACGGCAAGCCTCGGGCACGCATTCCTAACTCCAAGCTGATAATGAATACGAAATTCTAATATCACATTGCCCGACCAGGGATTCGAACCCGAGACTTCAGCGTTGTTATCGTACCGTAGTACAAATGCGCTACCGAGGTAATCAACAGACCCAATGGTCTAACAATAGCAGATACCGAAGAACATGCGAAAGAATATGAGAACAAAGGCTGACGTCACCGATAGTTTTCGGATTCAGAAAAAAAACTATCCTTATTTATTTAATCTTTTTGTGTATTGTACAAACAAACAACGAAAAAATCACATAATAATAATACTATGACAAGATAAGATAAGACAAGTGGCGGCCCTATCACACTAGGTAATGTCTTACATACAACCATGGAATGGATGTTAAATAGGAGAAAGAAAGGGCCGTCTAGGGCATAAATGAAATAATAATAATCTACAATTAATAAATTACATTATTTAAATACCTTTATTAGGAGACTGTCCTGCTCTCACACCTACCACTGTAACTCCTGTAAGCCAGGATCAACAGTGGCATGCATTGTAATGACACCGAGCATTGAATCTCGGCGAGTCTCCGGGAATGTCTTACTTGTCTGTCTTGTGAAATCAATCAGAAAGTAAAATTAATAGGAGGAGTTGGAAATAAATTATTGTCCACTTCCCTCTATGCAAAGCGGGTGACAAAACAATGAACTTAAGAGGTAAATAACCTCGCAAAAAGACTTATACAGCGGGAGAAGCCAGCTGTAAATACCTATATTACAATATTTAATATATAAATATATATCCTTGTTACAGGTATGTGGGCTACATCGAAGGCATCACTCCAATCATCCTAGTAAGGGACCCGGATTTAATTAAATCTATCACCGTAAAGAACTTCGATCACTTTATCAACCACAAGAAGTTTTTTAGTGAAGATACGGAACCACTATTCGGAGGCAGTTTGTTGATGATGGATGGTAAATAACAGATTATTTTAATATTTGTATTTGTGGTCGGAATGCACAACGCAGCATCGTAAATGCCTGTTAAACTGGGATACACACTGCGACGGAATAAAAGATGATTCTTGGCCCTTTCCATACAAATCTGTAATCATATGGACAGCCTCCATGGCACAGGTGGTTAGACGCCGCATGTGAAACGAGAGGCCGCGGGTTCGATCACCACACCGAGAGAAATTTTTGTGCGGCCCACAAATATTTCTTTCGGGTCTCGGTGTTCGTGAGGCTGAAAAGTTTCCAGTAGTTAATCTGGATACAATGTCCTTCAAATCGGAATACAACAGTGCATTTATACTGCTGTTTGGCGGAAGGGATAGATACTGCGATGTATCTATCCACTATCCAGGTGGCCTCACACATAGGAGAGTCCTACCCCCATTTTGTACTGATAACGAAATCAATCAAAAAGAAAATAAGAAGGAAAAACTAGATACAATGAAGAACAAGTTGGAAGATACTGACATGGCTATTTAAAGAATGTTTGGTAGAAGTGGTAGTATAACAATAATTCATTTATTTATTCTTATAAACAGGAGACCGATGGCGCGATATGAGAACTACTTTGAGTCCAGCATTTACTGGATCCAAAATGAGACACATGCTGCCCTTCATGCTGGAAATAAGC
Source organism: Hyles lineata (assembly GCA_030180105.1). Lineage (NCBI taxonomy): Eukaryota > Metazoa > Arthropoda > Insecta > Lepidoptera > Sphingidae > Hyles > Hyles lineata. The sequence goes on along the minus strand of JARJEE010000035.1, from coordinate 2,336,253 downwards.
GACAACGTCATGAACTACTTAAAAGGTAATTAATTTATGGTATTATAGGAAGAAGTTTGTATTTAACCAAATATTTGCGTAAAACCAGTCCAGAAAACGTATTTTGTAGTGAAAATACGACCAATCCGTTCAATGTTTATCAAGATGTAAGTGCATGAATGGAATGAGATAGAAGAATGTACTTTTAAATATTTAGATTGGCATATAAATAAAATTTATTAGCGGCAAACTAGCACATGGCCCATTTGAGGGTATCAAATGACCATCATTCATGAACACCCATAGCTTTAGACATTTTTTATTGCGATGAATGGCGAGACGATCATGTCATTCGCCTGATGGTAAGCGATACGACCACTCATGGACAATAGTAGCAGTAGCAAAACTAAATAACACCATGAATTGCAAAGCAATGCTCGAAATTCCAGTTTTCACGGCTTTATTCATGTAGGTTTCTAAGTGGTATCATCTGGAAATACCGCTGAAGAAAACTCATTCAAAGACCAATGTAGACTACTAAAAAGATTCCCGTATATTGACTTTTTCTGGATTTGATAAAAAATAAGTGTTAAGCCTGGTTTCTCAGTTTAATCCCCACTGTTTATTCTACGTAGATCACCAAAACGAAGACATAAATGTGGACGATGTTGTGCGAAGGTACACCAATGACGTCATAGCATCAGCTGGCTTCGGTCTTCACGTAAACTCATTCAAGGACAGAGACAACGAATTCTTCCGCACTGGTCAAAGCCTCTTCAAGTTTACCTTGTGGCAGCGAATAATGTTTTTCATTATCTTTACATTCCCGAAATTCGCTAAGGTATTATTTTTGTATATTGTTACGTCTTACACTGTAAGATATCGTTAGGAAACCTTCCTGCCTTATTAGGAAACATTCCTACCTTTACTGTGAAGTGCGTGGTAGCCTGTTGGCAAACAGACCAGACGCGGCTGCCTACATGTTCAACAGTGTTCGCGGGTTCGAATCTCAGGACACACCTCCGACTTTTCGGAGTCATGGGTGTATTGAGAGTCAACCACCACGCATTATAACGGTGAAGGAATAGATCTTGAGGAAACCTGCATCCCATAGCGATATGTAAGAAATTCTATGGTAGTAAAGTCCGCCAACCCTCACTAGGCTAGGACTATATGGTCGAATCACTCTCAGTCATACTCTCGATTGTAGAGGATGCCCATGCCCTGCAGTGGGATATATATGGGCTGATACAATACAGTACAAACCTTCCTACCTAGGAGTACTGCTTTAAGAGCAACTACGTATGGTTACACATTGATAAAACACAATGTCTTCATCAAATAAGCGTCTTTTGTTGTAGTTATTACAAAGTAGTCAAGTAACTTTTCAGTAACAAAAGTCCTCAATAAAAATATTTCTTGATCACGAAAATCTTCATAATATCTATGCGGAGTTAAAAATATATTTTTTTATGAAAGATACTAATATCCATCCACTGGCCAATCATGCCATCATCCATCATCCATCATCTGAGTAGATTTTATAAAAGATAATATAATCCTGGAAGTCGTAGATTTAGAATAATTAAATTGACCTTGATATTCTGGAGCTGGTCAAGTATAAGATCCTAAGTTTTACAGAGCTATTCATTGGTATTGACGAGTTAATTTTGCGACTTTAAGATTTGTTATGAACACAAAAATATGTTTTAGTGTTTTGGCGGCAGCGTGTTTCCGAAGAAAACAACAGATTTCTTTAAGGATTTAGTTAGGAACACAATGGAGTATAGACGCAAACACAATGTGGAAAGACCAGACATGATACAACTTTTGATGGACGCTTCAAAAGGTATGTGAAAATAATTTGATTTGATGGCTAAGGGATGATGGTGAAATATGTGATAATTTGATCACGCGTAGAGAATGAATGAAAGATGGCTTACGAATGGTACCATTGACATAAGTTGGTGTAAGTTGGTCAGATGTCAACTGCGGTTAGCGGAGGAGGCAGTGGCCCGGGGCAAATGCGTCGTGGCGGTGTCACTAGACATCGCCAACGCATTCAACACCTTGCCCTGGCCCTGCATTGAAGAGGCATTGCGGTACCACGTGGTGCCCCCGTATCTTCGGCGCCTGGTGCACTCGTATCTGTCCGACAGATACGTAGTGTACCCGGGCGCGGACGGGTGGCACCGTAGAGCCATGTCGTGCGGTGTTCCGCAGGGGTCAGTCCTCGGACCTCTCCTGTGGAATATCGGCTACGACTGGGTGCTCCGTGGTGCCAATCTCCGGGGTGTCGACGTCATCTGCTACGCCGATGACACGCTGGTCACCGCGTGTGGCGGAACCTTCGAGGAGGCTGCCTCACTCGCCGCGTTGGGAACAAGCAACGTGGTGAGGAGGATAAGGCGACTGGGCCTGGCCGTGGCCCTCCATAAGTCCGAGGCCATCTGCTTCCATAGGCCTCGGAAGGGACCACCGGCAGGGGCCCAATTGGCGATCGAGGGCGTGCCTATTTCCATCGGCTCCACGATGAAGTACTTGGGAGTCGTGCTGGACAGCCGGTGGAACTTCCGCGCCCACTTCACCCAGCTAAAGCCGAAGCTGGTTCGGGCGGCAGGCGCGTTGTCAAGCCTGCTGCCCAACCTCGAAGGTCCCGGCATCCCTTGCCGAAGATTGTACGCGGGAGTCGTGCGATCCATGGCTCTTTACGGTTGCCCCGTTTGGGCCGAGTCCCTGGACAGGCGCTGTGTTTTCCTCCTGCGTCCAGCGCAGCGAGCGGTGGCGCAGCGGATGGTCAGGGGCTATCGCACGATTTCCCATGAGGCAGCCTGCGTATTGGCTGGTTTCCTTCCCTGGGACATTGACGCCAGAGCCCTCTCGTCAGCCTACCACTGGCGGGAGGAGGCGTTCCGTCGTGGGGAGCTACCGGCCCTTAGAGAAGTCGAGGCCGTTCGGGCCTCCTTCCGCACGGCTGCAGTGGAGGAGTGGCGCACCAGGCTGAACAATCCCAGTGCTGGTGTTTGGACCATCGCGGCAGTGCGTCCTGTCCTAGACCAGTGGCTGGGCAGGCGCCACGGCGAGATGACGTTCCGCCTGACACAGGTTCTGTCGGGGCATGGCTGTTTCGGCAGATACCTGTGGCGGGTGGCAAGAAGGGAAGAATCCGCCGTGTGTCACCATTGTGACAACTGCCCGGAGGACACAGCCCAGCACACTCTCTCGGAGTGTCCAGCTTGGGAAGAGGAGCGTGCAGCTCTCCGAGCAGCCATCGGAGAGGACCTCTCACTCTCAGCCGTGATTCCTTCCATGGTTGAGAGTAGGAGGTCATGGCAGGCCATGCTCACCTTCTGTGAGATCATCGTCTCGCAGAAGGAGAGTGCGGGGCGGGATCGTGAGCGGAACGATCCCACCCGCCGCCGCCAACCGAGAAGGAGGCGCCGGGTGAATGACAATGGCTGACCCGGCGCCCCGCCCAGTGGTCAAGGGGCGCCAGAATTCCACCACGGTATCCCCTGCCTGTCGTAAGAGGCGACTAAAAGGGGTCATCGGGGTCGCTAAGCACACAGCGGGGGCTGTGTGCTCATGTCGGGAGTGACCCCGAGATGGGCGGCAGAACGTGTGGCCTCGTGTCTGTCGCGGACGCCCATCTCACCATGGGCGTCCGAAGTAGGGAAAGTGAGGGCATCTGCGCCCTCCCAACCTGTGAGGAGCCATATTTGGCAGTGCGCCGGGTGACACGGCGAGTTAAATGGGCGCCATATGCCTGTCCACATCGCCTGTCACCCATAACGCGCGTGATGGCCACCGAGAGGTTTTAGTCGGTATGCCGGCAAAAGATCTTTTTAGATCTCGGTAGGGACCCAGCCTGATAACAGGCTGGAAGGCCGGAGACCCCGACATGCCCCTTCCGATCTCCCCCGAGTGTCGGAAGGAAGGCTAAAGGAGCTTTACTCTCGTTAAAAAAAAAAAAAAAAAAAAAAAGATGTCAACTGCGGTATGACTCACCGAAAAGTCGTTCGCAGTTTATGATACGCACGACACAAATATTTTATATTTTTGAAAGGTCAGGACTATGTATGTGATTGTTGAGTGGTTTATTTATTTATTTAATCGTGAAAATAAGGGCAAAGGTATTAAAAGTTAGAAAAGGGTTTTAAATAATTAATTTGCAGGTAATCTCAAACATTCGGATACTGCCGAGGACGATACTGTCGGTTTTGCAACTGTCAATGAAGAATTGAAACGTAATGGACACACCAGAGGTAAATTTTATAATAATTGTTGCATTTTAATCATAAGTCTTTGAATATTCAAATGATTCGATAGAATGTATAGGTTGTAATGTATCTATCAAAATATAATACCCAGATATATTGACATACATATGGTGTGTCATTGTGTTAAAGACTTGATAAAAGGTGAAACTAAATATTTAAAGAAGGGGTTATCTATAATCTGAATTTGTTCTTTTGCAGACTGGACTGAAAATGAAATAACCGGCCAAGTATTCATCTTCTTCGTGGCTGGGTTTGAGAGCTCCGCCAGTACGGTGGTGATGTGTGTCCACGAGCTCGCGCTCAACCCGGATATCCAGGAGAAGTTGTACCAGGAAGTCAAAGAGTTTAAGGAGGCTAAAGGTAGCCTGACGTACGATAACATTACTGAATTGAAGTACCTGGACGCTGTGTTGAATGGTACGTGTTTTTACTATAAAATATTTTATGGAAGACAGCTTAGGTTCTTAGACGATTACAAAATTTCAACTGTCTTTCGAAGAATTTATTGTTTTCATTTTCTTCCTAGTTAATTTTCTATATAGTTACTAACAAGCCGCTGAATGCACGACTTTTTCCAGAGATTATCGAAATATTTAACAAACGACCGGTGTACATGTATAGCTAAAGATAATAAGAATCTTGAGTCAGAAGAATTGTAATCTATGCAGACTACAATTTCAGATGTAGTGTTACTCTTCTTTGTGTTAGTTTTCAAATTATACGAAGGTCTAAAACCTTAGTATGTTAAAACAGTAATAAATTTATTTAGTAGATGTTTAGCAGAAATATGTCATATTGGTTAGAGAGACCATTGATTTTTTCCAATATACATATCGACTTTTAAATCATTCTGTCATTGTAAAGGTCATATCCATTAAAAATAAAATGACTGGCACGTTGTATGTTCGACGAGTTGATTCAACTGCTGTTTATTTACGTTGTATTTACACTGTCAAAGGTACGATATTGATTTTACAAATCATGATAAAGCAAGCAATCATAAACATACTCGTATTCTTGATAATGATTATGACTTAGTTGTTAATCTTGTATATCTTAATAAACGACAGTCAGTGCTTAAATTACTGGCAATAAATAATCGCTGGCATAAAATTTGCCTGTGAAATACATATTTTCAAAGTCAACCCCTTTACCAGAAAATAAGTAGCAAGCAGCGTGATTGGACTTTCAAATAGATTTGTTTAATAATATGTGAGGGTAGTTAACGAAAAAAATTGGAAGGAACCATTTTGGTACCACACCGTTGGGTATGGTGAAACCATATCTTCTTCTGCTAGAATATTCACTTTCACTTTTAATATTCGTGTTGTTTACTGAAAGTGCTTAGTCGTTATATTAAGTACAATTATTATAAAAATAACTAATAATTTTCAGAAACCCTTAGGAAGTGGTCGCCGGCGGTAATTTTGGACAGGATATGTAATAAAGAGTTCATATTGCCTCCGGCGAATGAGGGAGGTAAACCATACAGGGTGAGTAGAATTTACATATTTATACATATTGTTATGGCTATATGGCTATGGACTATATGGCCTAACCACTCTCAATCGTACTCTCGATTGTAGAGTAGGCCCGTACCCTGCAGTGGGACGTATATGGGCTGATGCAGATACAGATACAGATACATATTTTTAATTCTGACCTGGACACTTAGACATGGCTATTACTCAAGACAAACATCAGAAACATTTAATTAAGATTATTTCCTATGTTAGCAATCTAATCGATACATTCGTATCAAGTAGAATATCAGACGTGGAATTTTTTGATCACGTTTACTCTCCACGGTACCTTCAAATCAATGATCTGATGGTGCTAATAGTTTTTTTACATAACAATAATTCACTACTGCAGTTTTGGTCAGCCAGATCAACAGTCATATGCAAAAGAATTTACAACGGTCAATAGACAAATGCGATCAAATAACATGTTTATTTAATAAATATTCTTTACTGCCTCGGTGGCGCAGTTGCCCTACGGTATGATTGCAAAGCTTTGGTCTCGGGTTCGAAACCCGGGCCGGGCAAAGTGATATTGGATTTTTCTATCCATTATCAACCCGGAGTTAGGAATTTGTGCCCGATGTGGCGATAGGCTCACCCCCTATCACATTTTAGGACGGTTGAAACTTGGGTATTCTTGGTGCAACTTTGCCTACCCATTCTGGGGAATGGCGTGAGTCTATGTATGTATGTTTTTTTTTATTATTGTTATTATTTTTTGTTCTGTGCTTCAGTATGTGTGTGTACCGACTGGATGTCTGTGTGTCACTGGAGACCCTCTTTTAAAACCAGCGTTGTAGTATTAGGTAATACCGAAGCATACAAGCTGACAGAGTAGCCCGTTGTAGGCAATTAATAAACCAAAAATACATATTTAGTTTTATTTGAGGTTGTGCCAATAATAAAAAACCAAATCGTTTACTTTTTTCTTTTTATGTGTGTATTTTTATTTGTATTTTCACGGTTGAATCAACTTTTCTCTTTGCCGATATAAAATTGTAAATAACTAATAAATACTCCTAAAGGATTCAATGTTTTAAAGTCGTATTTATGTAAACAATATTTATTAAATAAAATATGTTTAAACATTTACAAAGTTTCAAATATATTCTAATAACATAATTTATTTTAGTATTATGCTGTAAAGATGAATTTAATTCTAAAAGTATTTATTTAAAATTTTCTTGTTTATAATATCAATTAGTTGCACTGTGATAGGCTAGTTATTAATTATCACGATCATAATATCCATTAGTTGCACTATAATTGGCTAGTTATTTATTATCCGAATCCTAAAGGTTCTATTTTTAAATCTGTTTCTTTCATACAATTTTCTACCACAGGTAAAGCCAGGTGAAGCGGTGTACAACTCAGTTAACTCATTACACTTGGATCCCAAACATTTCCCCGAACCGACGAAATTCGATCCGGACAGATACTCCGATGAGAACAAACACAATATAAAGCCATTTACATACATGCCGTTCGGAGTTGGACCTAGGAACTGTATTGGTTAGTATTTTGATGGAACTATCCTACACTACACTGCAACTCCTGTCAATCAGCATGAATAGTAATAGACCCGAATCCCGGTGACTACCAAGAGGTAGAGATTAGCTTGTTTAACATTCAATGAATTTAATCTGAAAAATAAATAGTATTTAATAAAGTGAGGCTTATTTAGCGACAGCCTCCGTGGCGTAGTTGGTTAGACGCTGGCCGTGAAACAAGAGGCCGCGGGTTCGAACCCTTCACTGAGAAAAAATAATTGTGTATTTGGGTGTATGGGGTCAGGACTGTGTATGTGACTTTAGGATGTTTTTATTTATTAAAATTGATAAAATAAAAGAAGAAAACTTTGGAAAAATCTGGATAGACAGTGATACACGTAGATCTATCCTCTCAGGTTATTTGTGACCATTTAATTTCTGACAGGACTAAAACTGAGCGGATGTAGAAATTAACCACGCTTTTAATGTTTTTAGGAAAAAAGTAAGGACCTGTGGCTTCTCGATAACTAACTTTGAATTATATATTTTCTGCACATTGCACATAGGTACATTTAATTTATATTAAACCGTCATTCTCATTTGATTTGAAGAATATGGATGAATCAAAATTTAACATTTTTCGAATAAAACGTGAAACATATGAACTATTCTAAAACAGCAAGCTAAATCTTATTGTAATAATTAAAATAATATATATTTTCGCCGACATCACATATCTGCGAATAATTGGAAAAATAATGACACATAAATTTCATCTACAGGATCGAGATTCGCCCTTCTGGAACTAAAAGTCCTGCTTTACTCACTGGTGCTCAACTACAAAATCGTGAGGGTGGCCAAGACAGCCGATCCGATAACGCTGAAGAAAGACGAATTCAATTTAAAATCAGCTAGTGGGACCTGGGTTAGGTTCGAAGCTAGGGAATAATTCTAGGAGGCTAATAATGAATAGTAATATATTTTTATATTATAATATTATCCATATAGGGTATATATAGACTGCTACCGGAAACAAAGTTGATAGTTGTAGTGATTACAGACACAATTCAAGAAAAAAAACGCGTCATTTTTTTACCATCATGTTTGAGTGCTAAATCCTTAGTTTATGATAAAAAATTACTTTAAACACTCGCGTGCCATAGCTTCGTTGAAAATAAAATGTTGTACATTAACATTTTAGGTAAAACTATGTACTCACTACCCAAATACGACGATAGGAATAAAACTAAAATAAATATCGTCGCTTTTTTTGCAAAATTTTTAGTTGCATTGTGTCTGAAATCTTAAACTACTAGCTGGCTTCGTTTTCTGGTTGCAGTCTGGATATACCTTGTATATTTAACGGGGGTTTCAAAGAGTGTTATAAGAGTAAATGATGGCAAGCGGAATAATATCAGCTTTCGCGTTCATTAAGTCGGTTTCTGTTTTATTTTATAACTTGAATAAAATATAAAAATGGATATTGTAAAATGCAGTTTCCAATGCTCTTTTCGCCTTCTGCAAAACAATAAAAAAATCTGTATCTTTATCAGCCCATATACGTCCCACTGCAGGGCACGGTCCTACTCTACAATCGAGAGTACGATTGAGAGTGGTTAGGCCATATAGTCCATATATTAAACAATACTAGGTATAATTTTAAAATACATGATACGAGACGTGTGTATAATACAGTGAGTAGCATGCAGATATTTTGTGTGTTACTCAATTAAGTGATAGGTATTTTAAAATAAGTTTAACGTAATTTAAATTCAACATTTATATTTTTAACCTTATATTTTTATATTACTATTAGGTGTTTAATATATTTTTCTATGTTAATTGAAGTTTTATTTATTTTTTATAACTGTGTATGCATTTTTGTAATCTGAATGACAAGTCTGATGTCGTGAGTATCAAGGCCTACGAGATTTTTCAATCCCAGAAACACACTGACCCCAAACAAATATTTGTGGATTGAAATAAAACTATTATTTACGGATTTTATCGCGAATTTAGTTTAATTTTTTACATTTTTAACTTCCCGACGTTTCGATTACTTTACAGCTTTCGTGGTCACGGGGCGGACTGAGGTATTGGTCGTCCGCTCTGTGACTGTTACAAATCAACTACCCTTATTTTACAATTATTAAATTAAAAAAGTTAATTTAAATAGTTAATCTGTATTTTCGATCCGATCTACGCAGAAGGAGCTCACAGTGTCCTGAGGTCTAGCAGTTGGTCTTTTGGGTTCCGATTTAATTAAATGTAGAATTGGATCCCATGCTTGTGCAAGCTTCAAGCCATCTTCTCTATTGAAATTTGGATGTTTTTTAATTTCAATAGCCTCGCGAAACATCCTGGGCAGGAAACGGTGTTCTTTAGCGAGGACTTGGGGCTGGTCAAAGCGGAGGTAATGCTTGGAGCCTTCTTCTATATGTTCAGCAACTGCAGACTTCGTTGAGCGTCGATGTTTGACGTCCTCCTCTAATCAAGAGTACGATTGAGAGGGGTGAGGCCAAACAGTCCACTAACACTGATTTTCCATGCCATAAAAATTCTTACAAATCGCTGTGGTATGCAGTTTTCCTCATGATGTTTTCCTTCACCTTTATAGTGCGTGGTGATTGACTATCAATACACATATGACGCCAAAACTAAAAGTGCGCCCTGAGATTCGAACCCGCGACCACCGTGAGTATGTTGGAAGCCGCGTCTGGTCTGTTTATTGATAGACTACCACGCATTTTACAGTGTATATAAATAAATCAACAATTAAATAAATATAGTAATATATCAATTATTTTATAACAAGCTATTGTACAATTTATTCACTTGTACTACTATTGAAATAATCACTATTATTCTAAAATGATCATTGCATATTTCTATATTGACAACGGCGAAACAAGTATGGAGTCCACTCCACCTGTTCATAAATAAATAAAATTTATTGCATAATTACGCTATTGTTATACATTGAAATAAAACACAAATAAAATGAAAAAATGAAACCAAATACGCTATAAAATTGGCAAAATAGTTTTATTTATACGTATTATTGCTATGCAAATCAGAGTCTTAATGTTAATAATCACCGACTACAAGGTCCTTTAACGGCTGTTCTCTATCGGCCATGCTCTATGTCCTATCTAATATTTATCTTTAACAAGAGGTGATGATAGCTACCATTACTACGTCTATACAATTCTACGCTTCGTTACACAAAGATAGACATATATGTTATTTTACCTAGCTATCTATAAACATATGCATTAACAGGCGCTGCCAATAAACAATCCCAATCCAAAATTTGCCGTTTTAGATTGACAGCTCAATCTTTTTTCTGATACTATATTGCCTATAATCAATCTTAGTAGTTAAAAAACAATGGCAACATGGTAAATGACAAATCGAAAAGTAGAAAACAATCAATTGATTTCAATCATTTTTTTGCGATTGATTATTGGCATCATCCGTATATCTATATCTCTGAACTTTTGCTACCCTTTTTTATTGCAAGGAATGGCGAGACGTGCATGCCGTTCGCCTGATGGTAAGCGATACGACCGCTCATAAACAGTAGCAAAACGGAACAACATCTTGAATTACACAACAATGCTTGGCATTCCACTGCGCTCGCCATCCTGAGACATAAGATGTTAAATCTCAATATGTCCAGTAGTTACTCTGGCTGCAATGCCCTTCAATCGAGACTTATAGATATTTGAGAGGCCGTCTGGGTATGTGCCAACGCAATGTGTATTTCTCCCGCCAAACAGCAGTATCAATGCACTGTTGTGTTTCGGTTTGAAGGGTATTGTAGCCAGAGTAACTACTGGACATATTGAGACTTATCATTATGTCTCAAAATGGCGAACGCAGTGGAATGCTAAGCATTGCCTTGTAACTCAAGGTGTTGTTTGGTTTTGCTACTGTTCATAAGCAGTCGTGTCGCTTACCATCAGATCAACGGTAGGCTCGGCTAGCCATTAAGTGCAATAAAAAAGGGTAATTTTCTTAAGTTTCCCTCCCGTATACATCATATCGACCGCGTTACCGACCAATTCCGAGCCATACTTGGCATACTTTCTCCTTTACACATAAATAAGTTCCTGATTAAATAAATATTTTGTTTAATAAACCCCGCATCTCTGAAGGTGAGACGAGTTCCGCACCCTAGGGGGCAGATAAATTCTTATCTAGAACAACGCTTTGTTTCATCGCTTTATTTATTTATTATGTAATAAAAGTTAACCTGAATTACAACGGAGGCATTAGCATAGATATACTTTTAAGTTTGAATATGAATAAATGAATATAATAATGGCTGATAACTATATTGTATATATTTACTGTATATATAGCATAGTTTCGTGTATATTCCTTGTTTTCTTTACGTTACTTGTATGTAATGTAAAAAATGTAAAATATACTATATATTTTGTCAGCCTCCTTGACTCGGTTGGTTAGAGGCCGGCGGTGAATCCCGGCACCAAAAAAAAGTTTTTGAGATCCACAAGTATATGTCTTGGGTCTGGGTATTTGTGTGACCGAAAAGCCTCACATAGCTTCTGATACCCACGACACAAGATTTAATTGATCTTAATGTAGGGTCACGGCTATGTCATTTACCACTCACTTGAACGGTGAAAGAAAACAACGTGACGAAATCTGTCTACTTTTACAGGAATTTCTAGTAGGTGTGAAGTTTCCCGCACTAGGCCATCTTGAGAAATTAAGGCCTTATTGATCTACATTGTAAAGGAATCCCATCTCTCTCTATTGACGTAGAATTGATCACACTAATAAGATCAAAAGACAAAAACACTAATCTTATCTAAAAATACTTATTTTAAAAAACATCTATAAAACATAAAACATCACACGAATATATTTCTCAATAAAAGTGCACTATCTCTCACTTAACACCATTATTCGTTCATTTTTACTTACTACGTAGTTTTCCTAAAAATAACTGCGTATAACCCATACATCCGTACGAATGTGCCAGCTATACAGTAATTTTAAACATTTCCGAGTGACATCGCGTCGAATAGCCACATTAAAAGTTTGCAAAACACTAACATAAAATGAACAAACCGCTTTATCAACACATTGAGTTTGTTAACATACGGACGGATAGCTCGTTTTTGAACACCGAAATAAATAGGTAGCTTAAATACAATTTTACTTATCAAATCGTTTAGTTTTTACAAATTTTTTTTTTTTTTTATTGTGGCCCGACATAGTGGCGGCATTGCACCTGCTGGTAAGCGCAAATGCCGCCCAGGCAGAGTATCCATTGGCATCGGACGGCAGTCCCATGCCAATGGAAACAATTATGCCGGCCTGCTAAGGTGCCTCTTCACACTACGGCGGAAGGACCCAGGATTGTAGGAAGGAGGGAACACGTGAGATGGCAAACAATTCCACAGCCTGACGGTGCGGCACAAAAAAGAATTAGAGAACCGTTTGGTTCGCGCCGGGATGGTTTGGACCGACAAGCTGTGGCTTCGCAAGCCAGCCCGCGTGGTTCTGGTAAGGAATGGAGAGGAGGGGATCAAGTTGAACAATTCCTCAGAGCATTCCCCGTGATACAGGCGGTAGAACACGCTTAGAGAGGCGACATCCCTCCGGAGTTGTAGCGACTCTAAGTTGCTCGTAACGTCTGCATCATTCACAATGCGGATGGCCCGCCGCTGCAATCCATCCAAGGCATCGAGCAGGTACTGGGCGGATCCATCCCAGAGGTGCGAACAGTACTCCATACCCGGCCGGACCTGCGCTTTATACAAACGATAAAGCTGACCGGGCGTGAAGAACCGACGCACCCTGTTCAGAACACCAATCCTGCGTGACGTGGCAGATATTACGCCCTCGATGTGATTCCTTGGATTGAGATCACAGCGGATATCCACACCAAGGATACTCAGGTCATTCCGCATTGACAGGGGAGTACTCTGAAGAATGGGGAGGGGAGAGAACGGGGATTTTTTGCACGTGAACGCACACACCTGAGTTTTCTTGGCATTGAACTCAACCATATTCCTGGAACCCCATGTAGAAATGAGATCCAAGGTCCGGTTGAGCTCAATGACAAGATCTTCACGTCCCCTCACAGTTTCGACTCGGCAACCCGGAGGCCCGCAGTGGTATCGCCCATGAACCGTGCTGTCATCTGCATAGCAATGAATGTTGCCAAGCGACAACATGTCATTGATATGCAGAATAAACAAGGTGGGCGACAGCACCGAGCCCTGTGGAACTCCGGCATTTACCGACAAGAGCGCCGAAGCGTGTCCGTCAACGACTACACGTATTCTACGCCCATGCAGAAAGCCGGAAATCCACGAACACAGGTTGCCGGGCAGACCGTATGCCGGAAGCTTGGAAAGAAGACCACGGTGCCAGACCCTATCAAACGCCTTGGCTATGTCGAGGCTCACAGCAAGAGCCTCGCCACGCCGGTCAATCGCCTCACCCCAGCGATGCAGGACAAACGCTAGAAGATCACCCGTCGATCGATTTTGACGGAAACCGTATTGTCTGTCACTGATCAACGAGTGATCCTCCAGGTAGCGGACCAATTGAGCGTTTATGATCCGCTCCATGACCTTACACATCACTGAGGTGATAGCGATAGGGCGGTAATTGGTAGGGTCCGACCGATCACCCTTTTTGGGAATCGGTTGCACATTGGCCTCCCTCCAAGATTCCGGCACAACACCTGTGCGGTAGGACGCTCGGTAGAGGCGAGTCAGTACAGGAGACAACTCGGCTGCACAAGCTCTTAAAACCACCGCTGGTATCCCATCCGGACCACTGGCTTTCCGCACATCGAGAGACCGTAACTCACGCCGCACATCACACTGCCTGATGCGAATATCCGCCATTGAGAAACCGCAATCAGGCAGTGTGGGCAGCGTCTGAGAACCACGGTCTTCGAGGCGGGAATTAGCCGCAAAGAGGTTTGCCAATAAGGCAGCTTTCTCTTGCGGCTTGTGAGCCAGCGAACCTTCCGGGTACCTCAGCGGAGGCAATGCTGGACGGCAGAAGTTAGACTGAACGGCCCTGGCCAAACTCCAATAAGCACGACTGCTAGTCGGGTGATTGGCCAACGCACGCCCAATCCTGCTAACGCGCTGGGCATCCGCTCTAACATAAGCCTTCTTGCAGGCCTTGGTGGCCCGGTTGTAAGCTTCTTTGAGGGAACCGATATTAGGATCCTTCTTGGCGCGACCCCTGATCCAAGCGCGATACGCCGCTTGTTTGTCACCGACAGCATCGGCGCAAGCACGATTAAACCAGGAGCGTCCACGGCCCTTACTGGCGATCTCAGAGGAAGGAATGTAGTAATCCATTCCTAGCCTAATCTCGCCAGCAATAGCGTTGGCACTCGCTGAAGGATCTTTGCCCTCAAAGCAGCGTTGCCTCCAAGGGACGGATGCGAAGTATTCCCGCATACCATCCCAATCTGCCGACGAGTAATGCCAGACCCTCCGCTTAACCTGCACGGGACGTGGAGGTGGAGCGAAAGGTACTGACGACCCAACCAGGCAGTGATCGGAAGTGCCCAGAGGCGCACTAACGGTCACACGATACCCAGCCGGGTGACTCGCCAGCAGAAGGTCCAGCAGAGAAGGCTCATGACCCGCCACATCCGGGATCCTGGTGGGCTGGTTCACCAGCTGTGTCAAGTCATGAGTCAGAGCGAATGCATGGGCAGTCCTTCCAGCATGATCAGTCCTGGAGGATCCCAGCCACAATTCGTGATGTGCATTGAAATCCCCCAAGACCACCATTTCGGCCGACGGGAACTGCGCCTGCGCGTCATCAGCCGCCTGGCTAAGATACCTGAACAGCCGAGTTGTCTCCTCATCCCCGTTGTGTGACCTGTAAAGGCACACGTAGATGCGGCTCAGGGAACCAAAATCCACGTGCACCCACAGAGCGGAGAAGGAAGGGTCCTCCATGCAGCGCAGACGGCGACAGCAGACGTCCGAACGAACAAACAAGCATACCCCGGCTTTAGGCTTGAAGTTTTCTTCAAGCGAATAACCGGGGTACAGCAAGTAAGAATTGTCGGTCGGACAACGAATCTGCGTCTCCGTCAGGAAGAGCAAAGCAGGCCGGGCCGTCTCGAGGTGGTGGTGGACGGCATTGAGGTTCGTATGGAGACCGCGGATGTTGGCGAACTCCATAGTGAACGCGGTGGTGGGGTTATGCACCGCTGAAGGACCTGCTCTGTTTATATGCACTGTCATGAAGTTTAAAGAAGGGATGGGTTTGGTGAAGAGGCACGAGGAGCTTCAGGCCGGGCACTAAGAAGACCGAGTGAGCACCGGCACGAAATAGTCAACAGGAGCGGAATTGACCCGCCGGACGGAAGGGCCCCCGTACCCTCCCGGGATGGGCCGCCGGGACCCCACATCCGGTCACCAACCGGCACGACGGACCCACCCAAGATTATGCGCGGCATGGTGAGGCAGCCTCTCGTGGTGGTTAACCACGATTGGGCCCCTGTACTGTACCGCGGGCGGCCAGCGGACAACCGTTTCTACGGGTCTCCCTGGCCGGCGGGTCAAATCCCTCCCATCGACCGCGAACCAGAAATACTCACACGGTACAACGTCATGCCCGAACTCAAGCCCCTCGAAAAACCGGAAAATCACGGGCTGATCCCGGAACGCGTTCCCCTAGCAGGGAACACTATGGCGGTCTTTACGCCCTATGAATGGTGGTCGCTACCCGGGCGGAAAATCCTACCACCACGAACTGTGTCACTCATTTGGCACTACCCAGGGGTCACGTGTAGGGAAACTAGAGTCAAAGCCTACGGACGCGAGTGACGTTAACCCCGTCACTCGTTAACGTTAATTTATTGAGTTGGCGAATTATTTTAATGATTCAAATTCGGAATGTTGAGGCTTACGATTGATGTTGTTTGGCTATTGGCATTAGTCGCGGATTTTTGAGCTGCGGTTCGAGACACGCTTGCTGTAATTGAATTGTCATAGTTTAAAAAAAAAAGGAAAACGTAAACGTATGCTTCACCGTCTGTTGCCTACCAATCAGGCAAACGGTAAATATAAACTTTTTAAGAAACCCCGACAAAGAGCTCTTTACAAAAATTTTCGACACGCTTTAATCTACCAGCCAGCTCTGAGTTTCATTTGTTAAGTTTTCTCCTCCTACGAGTAAAAATATCTGTATGCGTGACAATATAATAGTAAAAGATTTAATATTACAACTCATATTCAACTTCTTGCGTCGATATTCTTAAAAAAAATCTTATCAATAAATATTTCTGTTCTAAAAATCGTATGTCTAAAGTGTACTTTTTATCAGTAAAACGTAAAGGACTAACACTTAAACTGTACACCTACATTTACATAACATTTAAACTGTATAAAACACCGACATTTACATATATTTATTTTGATTTATACCTACTGTATTTAAATTGAATACATTTTCCATAAATTGCCTTATTCTAACTTCGTCATATCTGCACTCTACATTAGAATAAACAAAAGCGTTTATATCCAGCGTTCTCTGCTGCAATCATCCATCGTATGTCCCAAATGCTAAATTACGCACATTTGGCAGGCTCTCGTCGTGTTTTTAGAACAAGTACATTTTAACTTGCTGCCGTGCGGTCGCGTCATAACCATGCCAATGGGATATTCCTATTGGCCTCTATCAGCTCACTTCACGCGTGTAACTGATGTTTTCTGGTCCAATACGAATGTTCTCGTTTCATTTTGACTTTGATATGATAGTTATAGTCAATAATTTATTATATTTACGCGAATGTTACACATTAAAATAAACCTTTTATTCACGGATTTTACGGATGTGGTTTAATTTTTAAATTTTTTAACTTCCCGACGTTTCGCTTTACAGATTTCACGGACACGAGATGGAGTTAAAAAATGTAAAAATTAAACCACATCCGTGATAAAGCTGTGTAACTGGTGGTAGGTTTCTCATATGTGAGAGGCCGCCTGGGTAGGTATCACCGCAATGTCTATTTCTCCCGCCACAGAGTAGTTTAAGTGCACTGTTGTGTTTTGGTTTGGAGGACATTGTAGCCAGAGTACGTACTGGACATATTGAGACTTCTTATATCTCAGGATGGCGAGTGCAGTGGAATACCAAGCATTGCTTTGTAATTTAAGGCGTTGTTTTGTTTTGCTATTGTTCAAGAGCGGTCGTATCAGTCGCTTACCATCAGGCGAAAGGCATGCTCTTCTCCTCATACATTACAATAATTTAAAAAAGTATTTCATTTGGATCTGGGTGTTTGTGAGACCGAAAAGTCTCTCGTAGCTACAGCCTCAACGCCTACGCGTCTTGTGTCGTAGCTATATCCACAACACAAGACTCGATCTTAGTGTGGGGTTAGGACTATGTATGTGACTGTATGTGACTGTGGGACCTATTTTTTTAATTCATCTTGTATTCCTAGGTATTCCATTTTGCCCACAAGGTGAGGGTAAGATGTTTTCTTCAGTTTTATCTTCGTAAGTTCTTATACTTATAATAATAAGTATTTTTTGCACCATAAAGTTAAGTAAACGTAAGTAATGTTGGATGGCCTTCGACTTTTATAAAAGGCTTTCCTTCCACCAGCTTCCAACTCCTATACCAGGACTCCTACCCACTTTACACCGTTAACACACAATAAAACATCAAAAATGGAGCCAATGGTCACATCAGGGCAGTTAGCGTGCAATTTGCCAGTTATTTTAATGTTAATCTAGCGGTGGCGTCGGTTGAGCGTGTTCCATAAATTTGCGCCGTCACCGCTCCGCCACGTTATAATCTGTTGCTATTATTATGGACACCCCCCAGGGACGTGGGGTGATGATAAATTATTATAGATTAGCCGAATAGATAGGTATATGTTGCTAAGTATGTGGTGGTTTGGGCACTGGGTTTTTAGAATGGAAGTAACTTGCCTAAGGTATGGTGGTAGGTCTCTCATATGTGAGAGGCCGCCTGGGTAGGTACCACTGCAATGTTTTTTCTGCCACCAAACTGCGGCGTAAACATACTGTTGTGTTCCGGTTTGAAGGACATTGTAGCCAGTGTAAATACTGGACATATTGATACTAACATAATATTCTCATCTCAAGACAGCGCAGCAAAATGCCAAGCATTGCTACTGTCGCATGTATCGCTTAACATCAAGCGAATGGCATGCTCGTCTCGCCATTCATAGCAATAAAAAACTATTATGCAGACTAGACTAGAAACGGATATACAATTCACCACTTGACTTGACTAAAAGGATGGAACAGTCTCAATCATAAAGGATGTCCTACCGAGCAATGGGACCCATGTATTATGTAAGCTTATATGGATATAGTTAATATAACAGAAACATACTACAACGATAAAACTAAATTTACCTAAATGTAATTGATTATATATTGTATGTAAGCAATGAGAACCTGTCGGTTCATCGAGATTATCAAAGGCTAGTACCGTCTATTTCTATCTAGTTTCTAAATTGCAGATATTAAAATTGGTTATCAAAATGATGAAATGAATCGTTTGTCCGGTAAGATCGTACACTGCAACAAAATGTATGCAAATAATAGATTCTTTGACATCAACACAGCGAATGCGGCCTCATAAATTATTTATGCCCGCAGTAAATAGTAAATCGAAACACAACAACCACTTAATTCAACAAAATATACACTTAATACGAACAGACACAATTTTGGCGAGTAGTAAGTAATTTAGCATCGAAACTGCGATGTTAAGTCTGTATTATAACTATTATATCGGATATATTGGCTTTAAATCGAAACATAATGTTTCTTAGACGCAGTTTCCTCGCTGGAGGCCATAAATGACGCGAATTTCATATTTTATTACATCTCATAATAACACTATTTCTTGTTTATGTCGCCCTGGTACGTCGACCTATTTAATAATGTATGACTTTGGGGGTATTTTACCTAATCGTTTGGAGACACTGTAAAAGTATTATGCTTTATAGGATAGGTTTACTACCAAACCTTAAGCCATGATGGCTATTTTATATTTACGAACAATTACACAAAATTATACTTATACAAAATGACTATATAAAATCGATGGTTTTTATTTGTAAAGCGTTTAATTGTAAAGTAACGGTAATGTTAGTTTCACCTGACTGACAACTCAACGTTGAGCCACCCGGGAAATTTGTTACTACTCAAGCGACCGTTGAGTCGACTTCCTACCAAAGTAAAAATTCCTACATCGACATACCAACCGAAATTCCACGGTGTTACTGCATAGTAAAATGGACGACAAGCTGACTGTAAAAGTGGTTTCGATATCTCATGAATAATTTTTATGCTATCAATAAATATATATTTGTTAATTAACTCAATTTTTTGGCACCAAAAATTCCGTAATCTTTCGACAAGTCACGAGACAAGACACGTATTTCAGCATGGGTCAAGTCTAATTTTGTGGTTTTTTATTGTAAGCAAAATATTCTTATTTGCCCAAATAGCCACTGCCGTACGCAATAGTGATATATACAACTGTATGATGTTTTGAATATACATTAATTTCAAGTTTCGAGAACAAGGCAAATTGTGTCTATTAACATTCCTCAACAGTGGATAATTTATCTTCTTCTTTCTCTACCACTAGAGTTTGATTGAGAGGGGTTAGGCCATATAGTCCACCACAATAGCCTAGTGCGCGTTGACTAAAATTATATGTATACGATAGAAATTCTTACAAATCGCTATATTACCCAGGTTTCGTCACGATTTTTCGTTTACTGATATAGCGCGTGGTTATTGACTATCGATGGACAAATGACTCCAATAAATCAGAGGCGGACCCTGAGACTTGAAGCCGCGACCACCCTCAACATGTTGACAGCTACATATAGTCCGTCCGTTGCAATTTTACCATGGCGTTATAAAAAACATGTATACGATCTGCGATGCTTAACCAAACTTAGATTGTAAATTCCTTATATCCTTTGTTTAATCATAATACTAGCACACGACAGGTGGCATTACAGTTGGCGCGAGTCAAGTCTCGAAGGGGCCGCAAATAACACCGGCGGAGGTGCGCTCATTACTGCTAATAAAGTACGTTTGTTCGCCGACATT
Source organism: Hyles lineata (assembly GCA_030180105.1). Classification (NCBI taxonomy): domain Eukaryota; kingdom Metazoa; phylum Arthropoda; class Insecta; order Lepidoptera; family Sphingidae; genus Hyles; species Hyles lineata. The sequence continues at coordinate 2,315,842 of JARJEE010000035.1, read as the reverse complement.
TTCGCGGTTGTAGACGAGCAACTATTTGTTGGTTGATTGTCGAATGAATTGAGTGTTAGAGCATATTTTTCTATGGAAGTCCACCGTCGTGCCTACGCTTTGTACTAGGATTTTTTATAGCATTACTTATTGTCGTTGACTATGATGACTTGATTTTTTTTGGCGTTCGCTGGTATTGTATCAAGCGTAAGAACACGCGAGAAAGAAAGAGAAGAAAAGAGTATTTAAAAAAGTTGTAATTTTAGTAATCTAATTGATTTAACTCAATGTAGTGAAATAAGCATTGCATCAGATTGTAAATTAACTGTAATATACGAGTATAATATATGTTTATTATAGTTAATTTAGAATTTAAATATGTATCTATCTATCTCCTTGAAACTATGTATAAACAGGCAAAAGAGATATGTCATACATTTACCTTCTTTATTATAGGGGGCAAACGGGTATACGGTTTACCTGTCGGTAAATGGTCACCATTATCATTTGCTCGCTATCTTTCTTCATCTAACGATACACATATACAATAATATGTCGTGTAAACTAACTAAAGCACTACTCTATAACAAAACAATAATAGTATAAAATTAGGGTCAGCATAATATGCCAATCTTCTATATGTGATGACTGACAAGGGCACACAGAAATAACAATAGATATCGTCCTACACCTACATGCAAATAACACCACGTGAACATATGATACAACTTTATATTTTAAATTAAACGTCCAACTTTTAGTCGCGCAGTCTACTCGCCCGGAGCGTAGAGTTTCGCAATTTAAAACGTAACGTTCACAGTTAGGTCCGTGTAATGGCCGCCCCGACTATGACAAAGTAAATAAACGCTAAAAGCAAGCTGTAATTTTTATCCGTTAGTAGATGTAAAATTGTATGGTGGGTAATATAAAAGGTTTTTGATGTTGAGTGCTAATCACGAAGCGTGGCGATAGATGGCGCTGTATAACACTGATTTATTTTGTATAGAAGAGACGAAACTTAGGTAATAATTAACTTTGTGCCGAATTTGATTAAATAACCTGTTTATGTAAGTATTCTTGCTTGCCTTTAATAAAGAGGTATTTGAGGAAATTTATCTGCACCTAGTAACTTTTCTGGATGCTGTCGAATAATGGACATTGATTGCCTCCAATTTAACTTCAATAGAAATCTAACTTGAAATACCCTCTCATAAGTATGATCTCCTGGTACTTTCGGTCGCTGATCATCAGCTATATGTTTTCTTATTCCCATTCCACTTCTTTTAACTTAGCAATTAAGTAAGTCGACACAGCTATGTCAATGCATAGCTGTACTACGTCCCACTGCAGGGCACGGGCTTCCTCTACAATTGAAAGTACGATTGAAAGTGCTTAGATCATATAGTCCACCACGCTGGCCTAGTGCGGGTTGGCGGACTTATATACCATAGAAATTCTTATAAATCGCTATGGTATGCAGCTTTCCTCACGATGTTTTCCTTCACCGTTTTAGTGCGTGGTGATTGACTATCAATATACACATGACTCCGAAAAGTCAGAGGTGTACCCTGGGATTCGAACCCGCGACCATCGTGAACATGTTGGCAGCCGCGTCTAGTCCATTTACCAACAGGCCACCACGCACTCTTTCCATATGCATAATATGAATGCATAGATTATTCTGTCTGAAAGTCACTGCGTTTCCGATTAGGTTAAAGTGGTCATTTTGTTATTCCAACAATCCGTCATAATTCCCACAAAACACAACCGAAATCTTCAATTTCATCAAAATAGTATCGTCCAATCTTCGCCCAAACAAGTTCTAACAAAAATGAGAGGAACTTGCGAGAACAAGCCCGCGACGTCGCGGAGTTCCGTTGACCCGACTCGACGTTTGTTGTGGTTTATTCAAATAGCATCGTGTGGGTATAGAAACTACGGGATTATAGGCTTACCATGAAGCGAGAGCGATTTTATGTGTGGTATGTTTACTTTTTTCATTTGCGATTTGGCGAGTTTTATAGAATTTTTAATTTCATTCATTATTTTTAGCTTTGGTCCGGCAACCAAGCAAACCGGTCGCCTGATGTTAAGTGATCATTGCCGCTCATGAACATCCCCCATACTTTGATCATATGTTTCCTTCCCATCAAATCGGGAAGAGAAATAGAGATAGAAGGAAAAAGGATGGAAAGAGATATTCGGCATCAGGCAATCCCACCCACTAAACGAAACGCGACAGCTAAGCCGTCGCTTCATGTCGATCTTCTATGAGACAGTGGAGTCATGAGCCTGTCATTCATGCTGATTCATGTTTGTCCATAGCGTGGTTCTACCTCTTCAATACTATCTGGAATTAATATACATTCTTATGAAAACAGAAATCACTTGGACAGCCCTGAGGCCGATAGAATACTCGAATAGCGAGAAATGACATGAAAAACAAGAGAAAAACTAGGAATTTTTGGATGTCTTCGGCGACCAAATGAATCCTTACTAATATTATAAAGGTGAAAGTTTGTAAGTATGGATGTATGGATGTTTGTTACTCTTTCATGAAAAAACGGCTCATCAGATTTTGATGAAATTTGGTATAGTGATAGCTGACACCCTGGATTAACACATAGGCTACTTTTTATCCCGAAAAATGTAGTGTTCCCGTGGGATGAGTCAGGAAACCAAATCAGATTTTGATGAAATTTGGTATAGTGATAGCTGACACCCTGGATTAACACATAGGCTACTTTTTATCCCGAAAAATGTAGTGTTCCCGTGGGATGAGTCAGGAAACCAAATATACATATTTTCTACTCTTTCAAATTCAAATTGTTGGCACGGGATGTCCTCTCCTACGGAAGGGAAATATAGTCGACGGCACGCGGGAAATATAGTTAGTAGACACGCGAAATAATATGTTCTTGATGTGGATTGGACTCAAAAACTATCTGCACCCGGGCGAAGCCGGGCCCGACAGCTAGTCTTGTATAAAATATTGACAACAACCCATGCGTGCGCATCCAAAGGGGGTTTAGTTTGATACAATTGTCTTTGGTTGTTATTACTTCAAGATTGGTTATTATATGAGCCAATTGTAATGTCGTAGTCAGACATTTGTGCAGGATATGGTGATAGGATCGCCCCCTATCATATCGTGAGAATGGCAATCACAAGGCGAAATTAGCATGTTGTGGTAGCACCTCTTCTGGGTAAAAGACCTGACTTTATGTATGTACGTTATTATTATTTAGTATAATAGTTTTTGACGCGGTTAACGACTTAGCAACAAGCAGTACCGTAGCGATGGCTTAATTAGCGTTCCTTCGTTCTCGCCAAGCTTATCCGGATTAAATAAATCGCCTTTCTCATGGCCAGACAAGGCTTTTAGTATTTCGCGATATCTCATTTTATTACATTACTAGCTACCAAACTCGGCTTTGCTTTGTGCAAGTAAATCCCTATTGCCTGATATTAAGTTGTATGTTGATTAGTGATTACTTGACAGCCTCCGTGGCGCAGGTAGGGCCGCGGGTTCGATCCTAGCACCGAGACAAATATTTTTGTGATCCATAGATATTTGTTTGTGTTAAGTGCGTGGTGGCCTGTTGGTAAACGGACCAGACGCGGCTGCCAACATGTTCACGGTGGTCACGGGTTCAAATCCCAGGGCACACCTCTGAGTTTTCGGAGTCATGTGTGTACTGATAGTCAATCACCACGCACTAAAACGGTGAAGTAAAACATCGTGAGGAAACCTGCATACCATAGAGTTTTATAACTATTTATATGGTATGTAAGTTCGCCAACCCGCACTAGGCCAGCGTGGTGGACTATATGGCCTAACCACTCTCAATCGTACCCACGATTGTAGAGTAGGCCCGTGTCCTGCAGTGGGACGTATATGGGCTATAGATATAGATAGAGATATTTATTTCGGGTCTGGGTGTTTGTGAGACTGAAAAGTCTCTCAAAGTTTCTAATACCCACAACACAAGACTTGATCTTAGTATGGATCTACATGGACTATGTATGTGACTGTTTGGTATATTTATTTATTACTAGAGGTCGCCCAATGGTCGAAATTCGACCACTTAATATACATTATTAAAATATAATATTTAAACATTCTTAAGGTTCTACTGTCGAAAACTAAACTACTATAACCACAGATTTGACCAAGACTGTTATTTGCCCATTTCTTTTTTGAACCAATTATATGAAATGAAATATGTGTGTGTGAAATGCATGGTAGTGTCTGTGATGTTTTATTTATTGATTTAATGTACTTTACAAGCATTATTATTGAAAAATATTAGCGTTCGTAAAAAAGGGCCCAAAGTTTTTGCATCACGTATTAATATATAACTAAGGGCCCAACCCAGTTTCGCCTGAGTGCATATATTTTTTGATTCCACTCCACATCAAATACATGTTATTTTTCGTATAAACTCTTGTATACTTAAACTTGACGTAGCTATCCTATTGTCCGACTTAATCCCGTCTCATCCATCTGTTCAGTCTCTTCCCGATCCGTCCCGTCCTTTCTCTTTATCATCCATCCCGTCTTATAACATGCGTTTACATTTCGTCTTATCAAATCTGTCAGCTATCCCAGCCCTCTTCCGTAACTTCCACTCAATTATATCCCGTCTCTTCATATATAAAAAGATTGTCTTATGAATTTTTGACACTTAAAACTTTAGCGATTTTGATTGTTCATCAAATATTATTTCCGTTATTTCAGCCCCACAATGCTTTTTGTAGTAATAGAGTTAAAATATAAATTTTCATTGAAATAAATTCAGTGGTTTCGATTTTCTTTGACATAATATTTCAACCCTTTTTTCACTCCTTTTAGGTATAATATAACCTATCCTATTCCGATACGATATACATTTCTATCAGTGAATTATAGCGAAGGAAAGGCCACTGTAAAAATTCGTGAAAAAAGTTACATTCGATCTTGAAAAGGAGTAAGCATAACTTCTTGCTTGTGAACATTATTTATTTCATTGTCCTATATTTAAGTAGCTTGATATATTCTCCTTAGTTTACACCACAGTTTACACAAAATAAATTTCTGAACGCATGCATAAATATTTGACAACCAATTTAAATGACAATCACTTTTCATTACTGTCATTAATTTACATCTATAAAATCTAAAATACGCCATTAATCTAATATTGCGGATATATGTTGTCGATTCAAAACCTTTATTTAAATACGTTATTTAATTTGGGGGAAGAGTTTACCGTATCGACGGTACAATTTGACCACAGAGTATGTGTGTGTAAAATGTATGGTAGTGTGTGTAATGTTTTATTTATTGATTTAATGTACTTTATAAGCATTATTATTGAAAAATATTAGCGTTCTCCACTTCTCCTACACATAAACTATAAGTGTGCCAAATTTTATGCTCCTGCGTCCACGCAATTTTCGTAAAAAGGGGTCCAAAGTTTTTGCATCACGTATTAATATATAGATTATTTATTACTGGCCGTTGGGATATTTAACATTTTTATGTCAAAAGGTAGCGTCATATTATAGGGCTTAGGAATAATAATTTTATATTATTGTTTCTCTTATTTATGTGAAGTCCCGCGCTTGCCAATAGTCGGAAGACTTGATAGACTCGGATAAAAAAATGTTTTCAAAGACTGCCTCGGTTTGCTCAGTTGTACTAAGGAATGATTGCAAAGCTGTGGTTCGAATTCCAGATAGGGCAAATTCATATTTTATTTTTGTTCTCATTATCAGTTCGGCTTGAGGAATTCGTGCCTGATATGGCGATGGGCTCGCTCCCTATCACATCGTGAGACGGAAAATACAAGGCGAAACGTGGATGTGCCTGGATGCACCTCTGCTTATCCCTTCTGGGAAAAACGCGTGAGTTTATGAATGTATGTATTTTCCAAGACAAAAATCACTGCACAAACTTGTTGCAGCTATTGTGCTCTTGTTATCTTTTAAAAGTAACGATACCAGACATATGTATTGACTTGTATGTAAAATATTTCACCAAATATTCAACGCAATCAGATGCATTATATAGAAGCATCGACGTAAACAAATACACATTCATTTTTATATTTTTATATATTATAAAATTGCATTATTATAGGTACATATGTACGTCTCAGCGCGCTTTACACGCTCTTGTGAAAGGGTTTTTTAACTTTAAATAAAATACTACATGCTCTTTAAGACCAGTGGTTCTCAAACTGTTCTTATTGTATGTTACGCTAATATTTAGCCAGGTTTCTTGATAGACACTCGGCCTGGCTGGAACATGTAAAATCATGCTGTACGCGACATAACCTAAATAATGTATTCCCATGAATAAAATTTTACTCACTACAATTAGTTATAAGTAATAAATAAGGAACTAAACAAATTTAATATATATATATTATAATATGTATTGACTTGTCATAAGAGCTATTTAATTGCCTACATCAATAAACCAATTTCATTTCATAATAAACTAACTTGATATATATATATATATATTTTCCAAAAGTAAAAGGCACGCTTCGTTTGTTCGTGCGTTTGAGCCACAGGAAGTTCAATGCTGAATATAGGCCTCCCCTAATGATATCCAAACAGACCAAGAAAAATATTTTTGCTCAACAACGATGGGCTCGCATGCCGGTAAATTTTATTTTGCTGTTTTATTGTTGCCGCGTTCTACTTTTTTATACTGACACGAAAAAGTGAACATAATGCGATTGATGATACGTTCAAAGCAGTTCAGACAGAGCATAAACCAACGCAAGATGAATAACTTTCGCTGGTCCATACAATTGTTACAGCTTTATTGTATCCAGGGTCGAATCCACAACGTACGGCGATCGCTATGCGGGGAGATACAAACACCCTACCGTCAGCAAATTGGACATGCAGCTATCCAATTCATCAAACGAAACACAATAATATTTTATCACATTGGTTATTCTGCGAGACGGTATGCTAGCTTTTTTTCAGCAGATCGACTAATTATCGACCAATTTATGGGTAGTATTTCACATACATTCATACGTAAACTCACGCCTTTGTCCGAAAAGAGATAGGCAGATGCTACCTGGATACCCACGTGTCGCCTTGTGCGTTCCGTCCCAAAAAGGGTAGGGGGTAGCAGGGGGTGAGCTTATAGCTATATCAAGCAGAAAATCCTTACTCCGGACTGGTAATAAATAAAACTCCAATATCACTTTATCCCTTCGGGGATACGAACCCTACGCCCCGGCGTTGTAATCATACAGTGCAATTGCACCTCTGAGGTCGTAATTTTGTAATATAATTTAATATCTAGTATTTTTTTATTCGAAATCAAATCATAATATATTCTTTTGAGTTATCAAAAAACAATAATAGTATAATATTAGTTCATATAAAAGGTCTCGTCAGGTATCAGCTATAAAAGGGGCAGTTGTTTATGGTAGGGCGACAAACATATCAAGTTCATGTAAGGGACGTGGCAATCAGCTTTAAAAGGAGCACCAGTAAAAATATTGGGAACCTCTGCGTTGACATTTCAGAGATCGCGCTCCAGCTTTACACGACCATGTAGACAGGGCATTAAATGAGAATTGTTGAATGCTTTTTTATTATAAAAATGGTTTTGTATTTGACAATATGGCAGTTAAATATAAGTCCGCGAGATGAGATTTTGAGAAAAATGCAAGATAAATCGCGTGGATGGTTGAACAATTTTAGAACGTGTCTGGCGTTAATTTAAAATTGAGTGCAGTAATATAAACATGTGATAAAATAAATTAAAAAGTATCAGGTTGTTGAAATCTTGATAAATTCAAGCATAAGGAGTAACTGACGTATAAAGACAATATCATCATCATATTATCATCAGGTCAGCGGTTATCGCTCTCTCGGAGGACTTAGAGCCCTTGGGAATGCGGAGAAATTTCGGGTCTCATTGTGTTTTCTATCGACTGTTCTACGAGGAATTGTTAAGTATTGTATCACCGTCGCCATTCTACCATCGCACCAGAACTAGGAAGAACTTCCGTGCTTTCCGGCGTTTTTGCCATACCTATTACTGGAAACAAGTATAAAAGCTCACATAATAGGTCCCATTTAAATGTAAGAATGATTTGATCCGTGGTGCTTTACAGCTGGTTTCTCCGGCTGTAAAAGTCTTTTTACGAGGTTATTTCCCTCTTTAGTTCATTGTTTTGTCACCCGCTTTGCACGGAGGGAAGTGGACAATATTTTATTTCCAACTCCTCTTATTAATTACTTTCTGATTAATTTCGTTGCGGGTTAAAGACAAGTTAGACATTCCCGGAGACTCGCCGAGCTTCAATGTTCGGTGTCATTACATTGCGTGCCACTGTTGATCCTGGCTTACAGGAGTTACAGTGGTGGGTGTGAGGGCGGGACAGTCTCCTACCATCGCACCACCCGTAGAGTTCATTGTTATCCCTGGAAACTATCCGTTCCTGAACGGTATGTTTCTAGCGGTCTTTTTTACCACGCTCGTGCAAACTCTGGAATGAACTCATTGCCTCGGTGTTCCTTGACCGCTATGACCTGTCCTTCTTTAAGCGTGGCTTAAAGTGAGTACTCTCCTTATGGTAGGCAGTGCCTTTGCTGTGCTGGACCCCAGGCACTGCAAAGATAAATAAGCTCGTCTGCCTGATTAAGTTAGTAAAAGAAAAAAAGACTTAACATATTTAAAGTAGTCTTTTATCCGAACGCTTAAAGCGCTTAACATCGCTACAATCGCTTTTATTCTCAAACCGTAGGCAATGAACAAATTAAGCGCAAAATCCGAGTACATAATTTTCATCTCCCATTCAAAAACAAGGTAAACATTTTTCTTTTCAAGCCACCCCTTAATGAAGTGCGCTTTGATGATATAAACGTGCGGATATTAAAATGTAGCAATTATACAACGAAAAAAACTCAAGTTCTGTTGAGTTAGGGCGAGTGTACACAGTATTAAGACTGTCTCTACAAGACATAATTTTGGCGAATGCCGAAAGAATTTAGTCCCTCCCTATTCCCTTATTTGAACGGCACTATATTTACCTTCAAATGCTCAGTAAAGTACCATATATAACCCATAATAGTAATAATAACATAGACAGATATTTATAATTCAACTAGCGGCTCGGCCCAGCTTCGTCTGGGTGCATATATTTTTTGATTCCACTCCACACCAAATACATGTTATTTTTCGTATAAACTCTTGTATACCTAAACTTGACTTTAATTTATTTTGATAAGGATTAATAGCATGAGTAAAATAAACGTGTTTAAATGTAGTCCAAAAAAAAATTCAAGATTTTTAAATAAAAATGTGGTTGTTGTGCCTCACTCGACATAGATAGGTATAGTGTGTCGCGGACTTTTTTGTAGATATTTATAAGATCTACAATTAATTATAACATTTTATGGTTCTATCTTTTGTAGTTTAGGCAGCGTACGCAAAATAAGTAACTTCTTTGGTTGATTTTTTTCAGTTTGTGTCCGAAAAATCCAAATATCTCGTTACTCGTGGATAATGTAGCTTTCGAATGGTGAAAGAATTTTTAAAATCGGTCCAGTAGTTTTTGAGCCTATTCATTACAACCAAACAAACAAACAAAGTTTTCCTCTTTATAATATTAGTGTAGATATCTGTTTTGGTGTTCCCTGAGCGAAGTGCTCTTATAAGATAAAAATAAATACACCCAACAATCACGTACATAGTCCTGACCTCATACTAAGATCGAGTCTTGTGTCGTGGGTATCAGAAACTACGAGAAACTTTTCGGTCTGACAAACACCCAGACCAGCAACAAATACCTGTGGTTCACACAAATATTGTTTTTTAATGCGAGAGTACTACGAGTACTATATATAGTACTTATTATTAAACTGGCACGGCATATTGAATGCAGTGCACCTGATTGTAAGCGTAAATACCGTCCACATGCCATTCGATAATTAATACTTAAAATATTTTTCAGAAATTGTGAATCTGACTAGTAGATAATGCCTCTGGCATTAAGTCCGCCTTGTATACAATGTATACGATGTATAATAAATAAAAAAAAAACATTGGAGACTGTTTACACAGTGAGTACAAGACCTAAGACAAAGTAATAAATTTGCGGCACGACGACAGATGGCGACACTGGGCCACGACTTATTATTTATAACGAATAGTTTATAAGAGGGTTTCGGTTTATTTATGGTACCGCTACCATTGATTTCCATTTTAATTTATAAAGTTCTGTTTATACAAGTTCATATATGTATTACGACTTACAGCCCACGCATTGGTTTACAAGATTTAACGGTAAATGGATATGAATTTCTAGTATATGGTGCGAGTACATATTGTAATAAAAGACCTCGATAGTTATGTCGTACTTTTTTTCTTATTAACCTATTTCATCCCACTGCTGGGCAAAGGTATCTCCCCTGTCTCCGCAATTTGCGCTCTAAGGAAATTTCAGGCGACATGGGCTTGAAAGTAAGTGGTCGTAGTTTTTATTTTTCTTAAAAAACATCATCATTTATAGTCTAAGAAAGTCATCTTATGACCATAATCCTTGGTTGTCGAGCTCTGGAAGAAGCTGGAAGGATGTCACCAAGAATTTAAGTCAGCCTTAAATTCAACTACGACAGTTACTCTCTGGGAATGTCTAACTTGTCTTCAGCTCGCAAAATAGTAAAATATACTGCCATTGTAGTTATTTGGCTACGCCCTTTCTATAATGATTATCCAGCTGTCAGTTTCGTTCGTTAGCAGACTGCAGCACGAGATAAAATATTATCATTGTCATTTTTATAATAACACTTTCGTATTTAATGATTTCCCCATAGCATTCTCCGCGAAACAATGGTAGCGTTCAATTGTTCGCCTCCAAGCAAAACCCGAGCTGATGTTACAGCTATTTTAAAATTCAAAACAAAATGTTCGGTCTGGAATAAATTGCCATTAAAATGTTAAAGTTCCATAGTCCGCGGCATTAATGTTCACGCACCATTTGCTGTTTCGGTTTGGTTCAAGATTTCCTACCTGAATGGCTTGATCATTTGTGTTTACGTACTGTTTGTTCATTAGCAACTTATTTTGCATTTGTTTGGTGTTTTGAGATTTTTATGCCGTGTAAGTTAGGGCCTTCTTAAGTTTTTTCTTACTTACTTACTGGTTTTGTATCATCCCATATACGTCCCTGTGCAAAGCACGGGCCTCCTTCCAAATCGAGAGTACGATTGAGAGTGGTTAGGCCATATAGCCCATATACATATATACTTCTGGCTAAGTTAACTTAGATGCTAGTTCGCAGGCACTTCTTATCTGGTAAATTACATCGTATAATGGATTGTGTGTGATTGCTACAAACGTTTTTCGGAAAATTATTTTCAAGTAGGTACTAAAATAAATTGGTTTAGATTTTTTTCCGAAATCTTAGAAATTCTGTTACATTCTATAAGACAATAAACACACACTGGTCCAGCCAGCCTTTTCCCTTTATAATTACAGACTAGACTGCATATCTACTACTATTCAATAATTAAAACTTCAAATATAATTGAATACAGTATCTGCAGTTGTCTCGCCAATTGTCTACATCTCCATTCGACCAATAATTCAAAAGATTTGATACTACAAAACCCTTAACGAGGCCCATAACAAAAACATTTCGTCATTGAAAAACTCCCGCGAAATAAGGCCCATTATATTAGCAATAGATGTTGTAATTGAATTGTTGGAAGAACCGTCACTTCTCTGATATTTTTATGGTGACTAATATCTAAATATATTACCCTGGATTGTGGTCACTGTTTAATGGTAGAAAAGCCGTTAAACTCCTACAGATCAATGTGCTGCATTTCGGGTTTAGCATGTATCATCTAATTCCGAGCAGGCGTATATCTTTCGACCAGTTAAATATGTTTATTTATTAGTAAATATATATACTCAATCATGATATACTTCATTGAATTTATCACCAGTTTCTTTTTATTTATTTAGTCGTTGTTAAAAAGTAATAAAAATATATATCATCAAGAGACGTTTTGTCCTTGCTTGTCACATATTTGGGGACGTCGCAACATAAATCTAATGGTTTTCACAGAAATGGCGACCAATTTTATGTCTGGCCGTCACACCGTCGTGATTATATTGTCTACTACTGTTGACAAATCCTATTTTACAAATGAAAAAACAAATATTTGGAATTCTGTTCATGCGATTCTAGACCAGAGATTCAAAAATACATGGGCAGTTACAGGAAAATGTTATTATATAATAAACCTCGATGTAGCTACGACATTACTTAACGAGAAATTGTGTGTTTTGAAGGACACCTATTTCCAGTTTTATATTTAAACGCGGCCTACAGAATGATTTGTGTCCCCAGTGTCAATGTATTATATCGAAATTAAAGTTTTAGCAGTTTGTTTGCTTATTTTAATATACTTAATTTTAAATACAGAGATTATTTAAGTCCATAATCCGAGAAGAAGATTTGGGTGATCCACAAGTGTTTATTTCGGGTCTGGATGATTGTCAGAACGAAAAGTATCTCGTAGTTTCTGATACCCACTACAAAAGACTTGATCTTGGGTATATTTATTGTTTAATGATTGTAACTTCAAAGACTTTTGAAATATATTTTTATGTAACCACCGACATTTTGGACTGGTACTAAAGTGATCTTAGGCATAAATCGCGTAAAATTTACATTATCCATCTGTGAAATTTATTTTTATTCTTTGGTAGCAAACGTCCCTCGGCCTCCGCGGCAATAAATAAGGAAGTTAGTTAAGAAAACAAACGAAACGCATGAATAACAATAAGATGAGAGCTGAGATGGAGGCTGATTTATTTAATTGCGCTCGGGTCGCGAGAGATGGATAAATTGATCCGTTGGTACTTCGGCTAAGTTATTCTGGATAAAGATTTTTATAGTTGAATGAGGTTTTAAAATATTGCAAGTGAATGCCGGAATTTTCTATGTTTTTAGTTATTTAGTTGAAAGTTAATTGTAGCATCCCAATACCTCTTTCATCTTGTCATCCTTTTTCCTTCCCGCTCTCCTCCCGATTTTATTGGCCGGCAACCCATCCATGATGTGTGCGTTGTGGATGTTCAAGTGGGCAGTGCTCGCCCACTCAAAATCGGGCGACCTGTTTGCTCGTTTCTTTGAACTTGTAAAAAAAGGAATCACGAAGACATGACGCCATTATACTACACTACATATTATACTACTCTTGTGAATTTTATTAAATTAAATATATCACCAAAAAAATATAATCCAGACTTTATAGGCTGGATAAAAAAATGTATGATTTAATGACTAATACAAGTTGCTAACACGATACTTGTTCGTGGTTTCAATTAACGTCATGTCTCTACTGTCCGATATACAAACTTGTTAGTTAGGGATAGTTATACAGTTTTTTATTTGACTGTTGTTTGACGCTAACTTTGAAACGAGAGGCCACGGGTTCGATCCCCACATCGAGCCAATGTTTATGCGACTCACAGATATTTGTTTCGGGTGTGGGTGTTTGTGAGACCGAAACTCTCTCGTAGTTTCTGATACTCACTTTTTGTATTATTTATAAATTTAAAACAAGCAGGTTTCCTTGTGAACCTTTTTATTAAACAAATATTTCAAAAACCTGTTCAAATTTCAGTAATGTTAAAAATATATTTTCATATATTTAGTCAATACTTTATTCAACTACAAACCCAAAAGAATCAAATTCCACCAGAATACGCCTGCAAGTTATCGCTATAATATTTGGCTCGTATTTAATGGCCGACTCCAGATATCTGCGATACGGGCCGCACTTCGTTGCCAGTTGCCATTTTATTGTCCCAACGCGTAGGGACAAGATGCGTTTTATTATGATTGTAGGCAAAAGCGACGGTCTCTCATCTCGTTGAGCAAGATTGTCTGATATCGGCCTTTATAGGAATGTCGGACGATTGTTCGCAAAATTGCTTAACGCTTTATGTGTCGCCTTTATGTGGACTTGGGTGACTGAATGGAATTGTCGGGTTTAGATTTTTTGTTGCCCTTTTTGATGGCTCGAATGGGTCGTTTCTGTGATTATCTGCATTGGTATTATTTAGTTTTCATGCATTTTGAGTTGAATAAAGTCTAAGATTGGTTTAAAGCTAAAATGAGTGGAATGATAGAGCTACTTTTACGGCGTTTAATTTTAAATGCACCTAATAAAAAGCTTGATTAATTTTATATGAATAATTATATCCGACATTAAACGAAATTAAATATTTTTTGATATAACAGTTATTGTCTCCGGACTTACGAGTAGTACAATTCCTATAATCCTAGGTCCTTCCACTTTAGTGTGAAGTAGCAATTTAGCAGGCCGGTATAATTTTATTGAATGGCATGGGACCTAATCCGATACTCTGTTTGGATGGCATTTGCTGTAACTATCAGGTGCAGAGCCGTCATTATACCGTGACAGTTTAAAATTATAAAAAGATACGGTTTGACAAGTTCGGTTTCACATCTACTAAGTAAAAGAAAAAGGAATGAAGAAAAGATAACATGAGAGCTTTTCAGTATTCGGCGATCCTAATCTTCAACTGCTCTTGATCCTGGTCAATAGGAGTTGCAGTGGCAGTGTGGTGTTTTGGTGGGTCTGACAGGAGTGGCAATTAAATAATATACAATTTTAAACCTGATACTTTATACTAGGCTTAATTGCTACACAAAAGTATAACACTAAAGTATATAGTAGGTATATCGAATCATTATTAACGACAGTTGAAATTATAACACTCAAATATACTCAACGAAGTGTAAAATAATATCTAATAATTAAGTAGACTGTTAACAAGGTGTTCGTACTTTCCCTTCAATACTAAAAGTCTAGAATTCGCAAAGTAAAATCTAATTAACTAGTCTCCATTATGAGCGCTGTATGTAAAGTTAGACATCTGTCACGCAGGTCGCTGCTAGTTATTGCAAAAGCATTTTATTCCAGTAACGAGCAAAGTTGAGTGTGTCTAAAACTTTAAAATATGTTCAAGACAAGTAATTTAGTATATATGTTTTCATTTTCTTCGATCAAATTTTTCTCACACAAATTTTTTCTCATTTTTATACTGACATATGATAAATTTTTCATTTTGTTAACGCAATTTGTCGATATTGAACCTAGTTTATTTATTTTATGGCATATTGCCAGCAAAGCACTTGATGGTGAAATTCAGAAAAATAGAAGGAAAAAGTTTCGTGAAACTAAATAATGAAAAAATAATATAATAGAATTTAGTGTACAACACAACCTAAATTGTTAATAAGTTTATTTATTTATTAACTTTATTGTACACCAGAAAAAGTAAAATAACAAACATTTTAACAATATTTAAAATAAGTACAATCGGCGGCCTTATTGCACTAGGCAATCTCTTCCAGGCAACCTTTGGATGGAGATAAGAGACAGGAGAGAGAAAGGGCAGTCTACCTATAGTGAAAAAAGTATATACCAACAAATAAATATATTAAAAACTCAAAATAAAAGTAAAACATGCCTACATATAAATGTATGGAATCGAACTTAGTATGACAAAGTTCACCTTTATACCCTGACACTTGACCAATGACATTTTTTATTTAAAATGTTAAACACAAAAAAATATTCTTTTACATTTTTAATTAGTGGTTTTAATTATATTTCATGAAAAAGTATAATTTTAATAAAATAAAAACTTAACTCACGTACTTCAATGAAATAACAATTTTAATATCGTAGCTGTAATTTAAAAAGTTTGCCACTTTTATGAAATAACACCGCAACGTTTCTTGGCATATTTGCTTTGAATAAAACCTCTGTTTTTGTTTTCTCGCAATAAAAACCCAAGTGATGTTAGCCGTGATCCACCTATCCCTGTAAAAGAGTAACCGGCGCACCGCAGCTATAAAATAATTTCAGTTTTATTCTTAACACGTCGAGATTCCCACAATAACTCACGCGGTGGCGCAAAGAACATTTTAAAACATTTCCGACACTTTAAAAATGTTGCCCGCACGCTTGGTTTTTTAAATAAAAATCAGGCGGAATCCTTGCAGAGATACCAGGCGCGCATGAAACTGAAATGGTTTTCTAACACCGGCGAGCGCGGTTTCCATTCGAGCCACGCCGTTGCTAACTGCATGACCAACGTAAAATAAGTGCTGTTATCAATGATGGTGCGCACACTCGCAGCTCTAGTATATTTGGTCGAATGGCCTTTTTTTATAGTGCGGGAACTGCTACGCGCTTTTGCACTCCTGGTACCGCTGCAGTTTGCTAGTGTGGTCGGAAAGTTTCGGGGTTATTTCGTAGTTTTGTTTGACATCTGTTTTACCGGTGAAGTTGTTTACGGAAACATCCCGAAAAAAATGGAGTATTTGCTTTGTCGTACTTTTTGGTTGTGGAATGGTTTTCTAATGAATTTAACTTGTTGTTTAGGTTTGGATGGAAAAAGTAGATTGTATAGTGATTGCCAGCGTATAGAAGCAAAATTCATTTTAATTAAACATAGTAAACTATTCCAAACATGAATAAAAAGGGGAAATTAATAAAAACTCAATATCATTGTGTAATAAATACACTGTAGCAATTAGGCTAGTTCAACATTACACTTTGTTCCACAGGCAATGGTAATTGATGTTGCCTTGTTAAAAGAATAAAGCAATATTGTATTCAAAACAGTGCTTCTTAATAAACAAACAGAATCAACACCTGGAAATGCTTTTTAAATTGTAAATTGTATGATATCAAATTACTAGATTCACTCTACATATTTTATGTTGCAAGATGTACGAAGTAGCTGATTTTTTATTCATTAGGTCCGCCAAACGAGTATACAAGTTAGCTGATGGTAAGAAATCACTAATACCCATGAAAATCCACATTGCTTGGATCATTGATGTGTTGCCAGCCCATCAGATCGGGAGGGAGCCAAAAGGAAAAAAATGGAAATGAAGGGGTATTGAGCATCTGGTAATCTCACTCACCGATTGAAACGCGATAGTTAAAGTGTAACTTCACGTAGATATCCTGCGAGGCAGTACCGCCCCGGACGAGCCTGCCCATTCCTGCCGAGTCATGACTGACAAATGCGTGGCTCTACCACTTCAAACACACGTCTTCAGGCAGCTAGCATCCAGTATGCAAAAAGTTATAGTTATACCACAGTAGCATGACTTCAAATGAGTTTTGGAACCATTTATATTAGTTTAGAGCAAGCCGTCAGATCTCCGCCTATTAAGTAGACGGACAAACTGGTTAAGGTCGATGTGGAGATCCTTGGGGTAGACCTATGTTCAACAGTGGACTTCCTGTAGTTGAAGAAAGAGAGAGAGAGAGAGAGAAAGATGCTGTCATAAATGTCGCAACTATTATAAACAGCCTATCCGGACTGCAATATTCATACTCAACAATCTGAAGATAAACAAGTGCAACAGCAATATAAAAATAACTTAAAATGGGTCACAACGATTAATAATATCAAGCAATTATAGAAGTTAAAATAGAAACTTTCCTGGAATCTCTGAAGAATAGTTCAAAAATGGAGCGATAAAGTACGGATTTCTATCTACGATTAACTTCGATTTAAGAAGAAGCGACGATTGTCACATTGTGGTGCAATTTATAAGAAAATGGAGTGATCCATGAAACCCCCTGATGGCAAAGGAAAATGTAGGTTTATTTTAAAAGATACTAGCTAATATAACCTAAAATCTATTTGATTCATTTTGACTATGTCTGTTATGCGGTTTATTTATTTCGTTTAATGGCATGCCGAGCATGCCTGATGATAAGCAGTATCATCAAGTACGGCTGAAGGACAGTAGCAAAACAGACAGCGTCACGAATTACAAAGCAGTGATCCTTGCCCTGCGCTCGCCATCCTGATGTTAAGTCAAATTATGTAGTTGCTCTGGCTACAATTTCCTTTAAACTGGAAAACAACAGTGCATTTATACTGCTGTTTGGTGGGAGAAGTAGACGGTGTGGTGGTGGTACTTACTCAGACGGCAGTCCCTGCAGCCCCCGCACCATGATAAATGCTTTGAATTGTGTCGTGAGTATCAGAAGCTACTTTTAAGTCTCACAAACACCCAGACAGAGACAAATACTTGTGGGCCTCACAAACATTTATCTCTGCACGGCGATTGAACCGGCGGCTTCTTATTTGACAGCCTGCATCTAACCGACTGCGCCACAGAGACTGTTTTTTTTTCCTTCTATTATTGTGTTGTATCAGTAAAGCAAGTAGAGAACCGCCTATCCCTTGAGCGTTCCCGGGACATTAGTAGCGGTGGGTCGTGTTCGTCCGCGCGCGGCGACGTTGCGATCCCCCGGGAACAATTTGAGCCACTAGCTTTTAAGTCGCGCTCTACGTTTTGACTTCTACTTTAAGTGCCCGAATGTGCAATCAGCGTGGTCGGTTCTACTTCGCGCTTGGTGTTTTAACCTTTTTAAATTAATTTCATTCGCTTGTTTAAATTACTAAATGATTTTATTTCCATCATTAGCTTAGAACATTTTGGATTCACAGCTCCAGCTATCAGCATACCGCTCTTTAAGACACAGGTGTTGTGTCGAGGGTATTTATTGATAGCTTTAATCACATACCGGGAGTACAACACACATCTGAATCATATAATCAATTATCTCGGTACTGCTTCAGTCGGTTCGGCCCAGTCAAGGCTTCTTGTTTCACAGTCAGCATTAAAATTTACTGCGTCAGGGAAATCCCTGACAACATTGTCAAAATGGCTGTTTGTTCTTATTCTTCGTTATGCTAAAAACTTTTTAAATTAATGATGTATGTATCCTTGTTTATTTTTTTATATTGCTATGAATGGCGAGACGAGCATGCCATTCGACTGATGGTGAGCGATACAACCGCTCATGGAGAGTAGTAAAACCAAACAACACCATGAATTACAAAGCAATGCTTGGCACTGCTCTGCGCTCGGCATCCTGAGATATACGATGTAGTATCTCTCGCTATAATGTCCTTCAAAACGGAGTACAACAGTTTATTTATATTGCTGTTTGGCAGGAGGAATATATATTGCCCCTCACATATGAGAGACCTACCACCAGTCATATATAATATTATTACTTAAAAGTAAGTCATAGATAACCAAAAATCTTAGAGCAAACCTAATCTGGGGATAAAATACAAAAGATCCATGCAGAATCCACCTCATGCGACTCACTAGTGGCTTCTGTACTTTTATGTGAACACTTAGCTGTCGCTCGGGCGCAATTAGAAAATGGCTTTCTCACATACCTTCCCAGTCTAGTACACTCCGACGAATCGTATTAGTATTGTCATGTTCAGGGTTCTTGTCGTGGCTAACAGGATTTTTATGCTGTCTGTTGGGAGCTATTGGTGGTAAGGGCTTATAACATTGGTCAATAAAAAACTACTGGTCTACTACGCTGTTGAAGGTAGGTATTCCCCAAAGAATTTAATAGCGACCTGCTCAAAGCGATTTATTTATTTTTTATAACCTGTAGCAGGCACACGAGCATGCGGCCCGCCTGATGGTAAGCGGTCACCGCCGCTCATGGACCTTCCCAATGCCAGGGATCGAGCGCAGCCAGGTAAGGAGAAGGCTCTCTCTAAGGCTCGTTTGAAGAAGGGCAGGTCTTTGCTGCTCTCAGGAAACACCGAAGTAGGGACGTCATTCGACAGCTTGTTCGTGCGTGTTAAAAAAAAAGTCTTATTTAAATTCATTTTAAAAAAGGCAAATTCATAGTAGACACAGTAAATACACGTAACTGTAGTTTTTTTTTGCAGAGGGTTAGTTTCAATGTTTGCACCTTTACAGATGAGCACAACTTACATATTAGCAACTTAATTAATTTAATCCAAATAATTCTAAATCCAACGACGTTCAGCAATCTTTGCTGGGTCGTCTGTCGATCTTGGAGGCGGACGACTGACGCATCACTTTCCGGTATTCTTGTTGAATATTCCGGTATTCGGTTGAAATCTTTGTTGGATGAAATTTTACGGTGAAGTAACAATTAATGACTATGATAATGATAAAAAAAATATTTTATACCAACCCAAGATCACCTCAATAGATTTAACAAGGAATACAGAAATGATAGTTGCATGTCAGCTGGCAGGTTTGTATGGGAGCGCCGCTGGTTATAGGTACACCGCGCGCAATCTATTCCGCTCGCGTGGCTCTACTCGCCAGAATACACGCAACTGAAAAATACACGGGGCTACTGCGAGGCGGATACTGGGACAATATAGGAGGGTTCTCGCTACAATAACAGATTATTTAAGGACTGTGCTACTGATAATCAAGGGAATTTTCAAAGATTAATGAAGGATAGGTTTCAGTCTGGTCTTCTGGTACAAATCTGATTGAAGAATTTTATTAAACTTTTTTTTATTGCAATTAATGGCGAGCGGAGCTTGCCGTTCACCTGATGGTAAGCGATACATCCGCTCATGAACAGTAGCAAAACCAAACTACCCCTTGAATTACAAAGCAATACTTGGCATTCTACTGTGCTCGCCATCCTGAGACATGAGATGTTAATATGTCCAGTAGTTACTCTAGCTACAATGTCCTTCAAACCGAAACACAACAGTGCATTTACCTGCTGTTTGGTGGGAGAAATAGACAGCGAGATCCAATAAATATATATATAGAACAGTGTAGCGGTAGACCCTAGTATAGGGATGAAGATAGAGAAATAGAAACACTTGTTACTTTGTGTCTTTCATTTATTGTTACCGTGTCATTTTTTTTTCGGTTGATTTTCATTTCGTGTCAATGGGGTATTTGACTTCGTTTATTTTATTTTACTTATCAAAAAGTATCCATATCCAGAAAATAACAAACAAAGAATTTTGAAAATCTGTTCAGAATTATACAAGTTAGAAACATTTTTAAATGTTGTAGTGGGGGTAAAAAAAAGGGATGCAAAACAAAACTAGTGACGTCACTAGTCTTAATATGCATTACAGTGTGCGAGTGTGAAAGAGACGGTAAGATGCTCCCACTACACTCCCACTCTTTAATTTAAAATACTAATATTTGCCTCGTATTACAATGTAGATTAATACTGTTTTGCCAAAAATGTTTTATTTTAATGATATTTGTATTTTTGCACCAAATAAAACAAAAAATCGATCATAGTCAAATACCCTATTCCATAAACCACCGATGACCTAAATCAAATACATGATATATACTAGTAACACCTATACCAAATTTAAAACATAACGGGTCCCAGTGTAAGCCATCCGTTGAAACTACAGCCGTGCGAGATAGGTGTACGTGTGGACCGGTCACAGCGCTATATTTTATTCCACGTTGTTCACTCATATTGCTACCAGCTACCAACTTGTCTTGTCCAGCTTCAATTAAAAATTAATAAACGTGCACATATATGTTGTAACTTTTATGCGTTTATTAGAACTAATGGACTGGAATGAAGTCTTGTCTTTGATGTTCCCTGTTTTGACCTTTTTTTAAATATGGGTAGAAGAAAGAATTCATATCGTAGGTAGCGGCTTGGCTGTCTCCGTGGCATGCCAAAGTCTATAATATGCTATTGCCTACTGCACTTTATAATTCTCTCTTTTTGTGGTGATTTTATGTATCATTATTTTTGTTTGTGTTTATACTATCATTTTTGGTTTCTTGCTTTATTTTAATTAGTTGATTGAAATTACATGTGATTTCCAATGTCACTCGCGTTACTTAGTTTTATCCTGTTTCTGTGCCACTTAAATCAAATTTTCTTTCTTTCTATGAGCGGAGGTGGGCATGAATTGTCAGTTAAGCCGCTATTATACCGAGAGTGCAGGAAAATGGAGCACTTACTTAATTGGATACAAGATCATAATATTAATATGATAATATAAAAATCATATTTGGAAAATACTTATCCATTTTGAGAATTATCACCACATTTGCATACAATCAATTGGACTGGGTAAAGAACAATATTTTATCGTTTCGTTGTTAATTAAATGGTTAACGGAACATACTATGAAAACCATTTTTAGAAGCAACAAAACTTTCATAGACTTCCCCTTAACATTTTTTTACAAATTAACGAGGTCATCAACTCTCTCTCTCAGAACTTTGGCGTCATAAATCAAGAATTAACGTTACACGTGCTTCCCTAAGGCCACGTGTAACGTTAATTCTTAATTATCGGCATCTTTGTTATTATCAGAGTAAGCTACGTAAATTCATTATAATCTAGACGCGATCACAATTTACTAAAAAGTATATTAGTAGGTGCTCCATTTATTGGACACCCTGTATATTAAGTATGCGTGGTAAATCAAAAATGGAAGATAAACTGACGTCCGTATCCTTATAAATAAACTTGGATGAACGAGGAATTGACTTTAGCCCAAGACCTTAGAATTGACTCGATTATTTTGAATAGCGTGAATTTCACGACCATATTATTAAACACTGATGCAATTCGGCCTGACATGACAATCCTGATATGCAAACCCACTGATTTTGAAAGTTAAAAGAATGAATAAAATAATCGAGTCATTTCTAGAAGCTATAGTTTTGTGTTAATCTTAATCCCTCACTCAGCCGAGTTTAATAAGGCACTAAGGGACAAACAAAGATGGTATTGGTACAGTTATTACAAACCCATAATCATCATGACAGCCTTAGTGGTGCAGTTGGTGAGACGCTGGCTGTGAATCAAGAGGCCGCGGGTTCGATCCCCACATCAAGATAAATGTTTGTGAGGCACACACATACTTGTCTTGGGTCTGGGTGTTTGTGCGACCGAAAAGTATCTCGTAGTTGCTCATACCCACGACACAAGATTCGATCTTAGTATGGGGTCAGGACTATGTATGTGACTGTTGGCTGTATATGTTATGGGCCAAGTGATTAATCGGGCATTATTCATCATGCCCGGGCAATATGAATAATGCCAAGTGCCTATTGGGCAGAGTGGTGTAAAGCGAATCAAAATCAAAACAATGAGCCGAAGTAGTAGAATTTAGAATAGGGCAGCACGAGGGGGTGGATTGGCAGGAGTGGAGGGAGTGTCGCACCTCCCCTGGTACCACTCCCATGAAAAGGTAACGCACCATTCCTGAGAAATATCTATTATAGCAACCTAACCTTTAAAACACTTGTTGTCAATACAAATTAGCTTCTGCATCGTCTCCGGCGCTACGGGAAGTTTAGCCCCTTCGCCCTTGCGTAACAAAAGATAGGCAACCATGCTCACCTTCGCATCTTCGGCTTGCTGGTCGCCTCCGGCGACCAGCCTCAGCCGCTACGGCTCGCACGGTTGCCTATCCTTCGTTACATCGGGCGGGGGCTGCTCTCCCTCCGCGCCTCCGGCTTTTTATATACACTCTAGGGTCGGTAGCCAAAAGACTACGTGAAGTCGGGGTGTTCCGAGTCGGTTTTGGGGCACAGTCGACCTAACTGATCCATAAAGTGGGTACACTAATTTTCTTCTGAAGATAATGTTTCGGACGTTAAAAAGCAACTAAACATAAGCAGCTCAATTCAACCTTTCTAATTCATGGGTCCATCGCAGATGCGACAATGCGGCAGCGCACCACGTAAAAAATCACCTATTAAGCACACTGCCCGATCATCATGTAGCCATATTCATAATGCCCTGGCAATGTGATAAATAGGTGAGTTTAGATTGTAATTAATCACTTGGCCCGATATGGCTCGGCATTGTGAATACTGCCTGCATTAATCACTTGGCCCATAACATATATATTTGTTATTGTTCATCGATAAAAGGGAAAAATATCATCCTCCGCCGACGAGAAATCTAAATATATTGTTTACATTATTTTTTAAGATAATTCGGGATGGGTATAATGGAAGTTTACAAGAAAACATTGAACATAATGATAACGCCTGCTCAACTTTACCGCCCTCGGGAACACCTTTATGTAGAAAACTTATTTGATAATATTCTTAGTTTGTTAGCGTTTCTTTTGTTGTAAGCAAAATAAATAATAAATATGTTTATACGTACTTTCAGCCTTGTTGCCATAGTGGCGATACCTACGGGCTCTGAATCGTGAGGCTTACGTTTTTTTTCCAGGAAAGGTAATAATCCGCTTTGAGTGAAAACCTAATTCATTGTACCGTAATAAAATTTACTGTACTTTACTGTATTAGTCCATATATGT
Source organism: Hyles lineata (assembly GCA_030180105.1). NCBI lineage: Eukaryota > Metazoa > Arthropoda > Insecta > Lepidoptera > Sphingidae > Hyles > Hyles lineata. The sequence continues at coordinate 2,291,670 of JARJEE010000035.1, read as the reverse complement.
CCCACTGCAAGGCACAGGCCGTTTTCTACAATCGAGAGTTCGATTGAGAGTGGTTAGGCCTTATAGTACACCATGCCGGCCTAGTGCGGGTTGGCGGACTTTGCATAGAATTCGCTATAGTATGCAAGGTTTTCTCAAGATGTTTTTCTTCACCGTTTAAGTGATTTACTCACAATGGTTGTGCACGGCGGTCGCTCTCTGGACAGATACCAATATATTTACTTATTTGTATTTATACTTTATTGTACAAAATAAACATAACAAGTATATAGAGATTTATGTCAAAAATTGCGGTCTTATCGCGCTCAGGCAATCTCTAACATACAACCATTGGACGGATTTATGAGAAGCATAAAAGAAGAATAAAAGCTCAGATATATAAAATACTATTTACACACATAAGTACATACATAAATAAAAATATTTCAAATCAAATAAACATACATATGTAAATTTACAGCGGATATCAAAACTTAAAAAACAATGCTACTAAAAATTTCTCAAAAAATATTGCGACGCGACTGTTTTTTCTTGTAATTTTTTTTATTATCGTCGTGTTTGGCTGGTAAATAAGTATTTTTTTTTTCTAAAATAGTGATGTACATCCATTAATTTTAAAGATGCAATGCCAATGTTAAGCCAGGGTTTAGATTATTATTTTAGCAAAAACTACGTATTTTCCAAACACGACAATAGTTAAGAATGTGTAAGAAAAAACGTCGCATTTTTAATGAAATGTTTAGTTGCAAACTACTGTCTATCTCCGTTTTCGGTCCCAGTCTTGATCTACGCTGCATAAATATTTTAAGTATACTACAAACTCTGAATGTCATAAAAAATACCTATAATTGAGCCTATAATACGGAATTACTGTCTCATAAAGCAATTGTCAATTGCATTTTTGAGATACATACATATATTATGCACAACAGTCGAACAAATTCACTAGAATTTTTAATCAGTCGCTTTGTCTGTTTGCCACTTAAAATACAGCACCAAATTTGCAATCGTGAATGGAATATTTTCTTATATTTTCATTTTGGGATTACACAAACACATAGCTTTTATGCAATATAAATAAAATGATAAAAGCACGCAAAAAGCTTACTTTTTTTGTAAGGGGTATCAACAAAGTAAATTGACAGATGATCCACTTTTTAGAAGTATCTAAGATATCTTTTCAGAGTCTGTCTAAGCTGTCTCAAACCGCCAAAACAGATTAAAATTGGAGCATTTCCAGGTGCCAATTAATGTCATCTAACCCAGGTATTACTTGTGATTCGGTTACGAGACCACGGGGAATCCTATGGAGAATTTTGCAAGGTATTATCACGTATGATTTAAAGAAAACTAGTTTCCTTATTATTGTTATCCGATCAGAAGTTATTTCATGTAGATGTGATGCTATTGAGTTAATTATTATTTCATTTCATTTTTTATCTTACACTTAGTGATACATTTTTGCTTAACAGACCTTTTTCTGTTATTAGAACCTATGTGATTATAATATTAGTAATAACATTTCTATTAATGAATATATACAGGTACTAACCATTGACACAAAACCGTCAACAAACAGTATAAAAATAGCAAAAATCCGCGAAAGAAATAAGTCGGTACACATAAAGGCGGTGTCGTTAGCGAATATACAATTTCAGAGTTACAACGCGTCTTTGTACTGCGGCGTGATTACGACGGTAAATTGACGAAGCCAGGTCCCTGAATGAGGAGGCTGACAGAAATCCATCCTTTGTCACGGGCCGCGCTGACAGACGGTAATGGAATTACTAGCTGTTGCACGCTGTGTTGCTTGGGTAGTTATTGGATAGATAGGATTTTGGATTTTTTTGCAATGGATTAGCATTTATATGTATTATCAGTGAGAGTGATAGAGATTCGATTATGCGGGGTGAATTTCATTAATTTATAGAGTTTGATCCTTATCCAAAATCATCGTATTCGCCTCCTCGCAAGGCATATTGATTTATCAAAAATCCGAGTATACAGCTTTAGTGTTTCATCAAAATCGGGCTCATGACTCTCTTCAGCATTTTTAGATATTACTGGTAGCTTTTGATTGAGCCATCCAAGCCCACTCGAAAATTAATCCTGTATACTACTCGTAGCCTAAATGTACATATTTGTTCGACTGGAAATGACTGGAATTTAAGCTATTTTCCAAGAAAGGTTTCGGCTGATACGTAATCTATGGGTTAAAACACTATAATGAAGGGATACCTTAGTTTACTTACTACATACATACACAAGCTCACGCCTTTTACCAAGAAGGGGTAGGCAGAGATGCTACCAGTACCAGTACGTTTCGTTTTTAGTGCTTCGTTCGTCCCACTATGTGACAAGTGACGAGCCTATCGTCATATCGGGCACAAATTCGTGACTCTAGGCTGATAATTAATATAAAACTTCAATATCACTTGCCTGACACGGGATTCGAACCAAGTCAACGTTGTAATCCTACCGTAGTACAATAGCGCCACCGAGGCAGTTTACTTACTTACCTAAGGCTTGTTCACACCGTTATTTAAAAAAAAAATTGAATAAATTGGATCATCGATTTCGATGAAGTTAGTTTTTCCATTGACTTGAAATATCAATTACATATACTTTTAAACAGTTTAAACTATAAACTATATGGCCTAACCACTCTCAATCGAATTGTGGAGTAGGCTCGTGTCCTGCAGTGGGACGTATATGGGCTGATACAGAATACAGAAACTATAAACTGGTTTCGGAAGCTAATTCCTACAAATACGAATGTCTAATACAGCAGTTATCGCTATCAAATAATTTTCCATCGGATATAACAAGACAATAGCTTGCAAACTACGGTAGCTAGTCTGACAATGTTCAGTCAACATATCAGCTAACTAACTGCTCCATCGCGCCATTTGTCGGCCGGACGTGACGTCACAACACGCAATCCGCAGTTTCCGGTTCCATTTTCCCGTTTTTCCCAGTGGTACCGACGCGTCGGTTAGCTCCCAAAATCGACTTATTTTCACTGGACACTTTTCATTTGTTTCTATCCTCGCTTTGTGTTTTCTGTTTTGTCGGATTGGATGCTGGTAATATCTTGTTAGAATTAAAGTGTATTAAGTTATTATTGTAAAGCTGGATGGTTTAATTTCGCATGCTTACTGTAGTAGTACTTTCTATATTTTATTGGTGGTAGCTCACTCATATGTGATAAGTCGCCTGGGTAGGTACCACCTTAAAATCTATTTCTCACGCTAAACAGTAGTGTGAATGCACTGTTGTGTTCCGGTTTGAAGGACATTGTAGTCAAAGTAACTACTGGACATAATGAGACTTAACATCTTATGTCTCAGGATGGCGAGCACAGTGGGATGCCAAGCATTGCTTTGTATTTGATGGTGTTGTTTGGTTTTGCTACTGTCCATGACCGGTCGTATCGCTTACCATCAGGTGAATGGCATGATGATATCGCCATTCACTGCAATAAAAAAATGTGTTTGTAAAAGTCGAAATCAACTACGACTTTCGTTGTTTCTGATAACAACTAATTAATAAATAATTAATCTAAACGTAGAGTCACGACTATGTGTTTGTCTGCTGGGTGAAAACAAAAAAAAAGACTTTCTTTCAATTTCCAATATTTCAAACCTTTCTAATTTCAACGCACATTCTACGATAATTTCAATAATTCACATCGCCATCATTTTAAAGTTCTTTTTAAAAATAATAACCACATCAACTGCACAAATAAAGACCAAAATAAACAATTGAATAACAAAGGGGAGGCAGGTAAAGGCGTGTCACACACAGCGAGACAGGGGGGAAATGAGCCGCCGCGGTGCACAGCGAAATGACGATCCAGTTAATAATGTACAGGGACTGAGAATTATATTTAGGTGCTCTTTGTGGACAAGGTTTTATATATTTGATTTCTTTTAAGTGCTGTGCTGTCTTAGGGGAGTTTTTATTGCGATGAATGCTCGTCTCGTCAAGACAAGCATGCCATTTAAGTGATGGTAAGCAACGCGATCAATTTTGGACTGTAGCAAAACCAAACAACACCATGTATTACAAAGCACTGCTTGGCGTTCTAAGTCTTAATATGTCCAGTAGTTACTTTGGCTACATTGTCCTTCAAACCGAAATAAAACAGTGCGTTTACACAGCTATTTGGCAGTAGAAAGAGATATAGCGGTGGTACCTACCTAGGCGGCCTCTCACACATGTGAGACCTAACACCGGTAAGTTTATATCAACATGAGGTTGTTAGTTGGATCTTGGCTTTGAAATAAATGCTTAAATAGAAGGCATTATCGTATCGACCGATGAATGAGAGCCCTCTTACCGGATGTCTTATACTTTTAGAGCTTATTGGAAATGTTAGAGAAGCCGTTATACCTTCCAAGGGTACTTTTAGAGCTAGTATTAAAAATAGAAGGGTGTTGCCAGGGTTAATCCTGGCACCAAGACCATTGTTTGCGTTTTAAATAAAATTATTATTATATATTACAGTTATTTTTGAATAAGGAACTAACATGAACGAGTCGGTAATCAGAAAATTCAGTCTATACATAAATTCCGTCCAAATTCTCGCGTGTAAGTGAAAAACCCCATAGCCTATAAAAATAGAGCTTTGTGTAAATAAAATTTTCGATCCAGGAAATTCAGTGAAACACGTTATTCCTTGAACATTTCCTTCCCGCAGTTTACTAATTTAATGACTGGCCATAAAACGTGTGACGCTGAAACTCCCATAAAACCATCAAATTTTTACGCCTTACGTTTCACGGGAGCTATACGCAGTGTTTTTTCCAAACCCACAGCGTAATGGAGTGAAATTGTATTGAATAATATATAACAATGGACCAGTGTGACTAGGCCTGCCTTATCTGCCATTTTAATAGGAATATGAGGTGTTTTGTATAGGGTTCAAGAGGCCTGGGAGGTCATGTTACGTTGGTTTTCTCAGGCAGCACTAGTATAAAACAAACTTAGTTTGGCGTGTCTGAAGTGACTAAGCGCAATAACTATTAAAAGTTAAGTATTTTTTCTCGTTGCACCTTTATGATATTATTATTATACGTATATATCAGTTTTTTACTGTATAGATCTGGCATATTATTGTTCATCTGATAACGATCATTGCTTACCTTTGATGATAAAGAAACTTTGCGTATTTTACGAGTTTCCGTAGCCTTTGAAACGCAGGGAAAGGACTGGTAAAAAGGAGTAAAAATTTTCGACGCCCCAAAGTGTCATTATTTTTACCAAAACGACCAAATGTATTTAAAAGGTTTATAAAATGAAAGAGACATACAAAAACTCAAGCTTGCATCCCATTAGGGTATTGACACTACTGGGTACCAAGAGGTATGGTCGAAACAAATCTATCGCCTTAATCATAAATCCATTGTTGATAAAAAATACTAAAAAAAAAAACTCAAACGTAAATTACCACATAAGGGTTTCTTCCCACTAAGATCGGTCTAATAGGGAGTGCTAGTAGCATGATCCTAGCACTATCCCTGCTCGTACATACATTGTATATCAAGACTGCTACCGAAAACGAAGCCGGGTGGTAGTTTTGGTTACTACAAACAAATTGCAACTAAAACTTTCGCAAAGATACGCAACATTTTTTTTGTCATGTTTTAAATATCATCGGTATTGCGTGGTAAATCCATAGTTGTTTTCTATATTAATATTTTAAAACCTTGCGTACCATGGTGTCTTTATGAATAAAAGGGTGTACACTATTATTTTAGAAAATACTATATATCTACCACCCAAATACGAGGAGCGGAAAAGAATTAAAAAAATGCCCGCTTTTTTGCAACATTTTTAGTTGCAATGTCTTTGTAGTTACTAGAACTACCACCCGACATCGTTTTCTTTAGCAGTCTTCATATACCCTGTTTTTCAGATGCTATAAATGACGAGAAGAGCATACTGTTCACCTGATGGTAAGCGATACGACCCCTCAACCAAGCAACACCTTGAATCACAAAGTAATGCTTGGCGCTCCACTGCGCTCACCATCCATAGCCATGAGATATTACGTCTCAATATGTCTAGTAGTTACTCTGGCTACAATGTCCTTCAGACTGAAACATAGCACTGCATTTACACTGCTGTTTGCCGAGAGAAATAGACATTGCGGTGGTACCTACCCAGGCGGCCTCTCACATTTGATAGATCTGCCACCAGTGAAAATGTGTATGAACATAGTAACATTATTGTTAATAATATAATATCCACGCAAGATGCGGCAGACGGTGGGACAACGGTTGTGTAAGTCGTTCATATCCGGGTGCGGTCCGGTTGATCTCCGGACCTATGCCATGTGCTAGGTGGGTTTCACTTGCTACCATCAGGTTAGGTCTAAGGAAATAAATAAAATACTATAGAGCGTAAGCATAGGTGAAAATATCAGGATTTTTAAACGATGAATTTAAAATTTACTGTAATGCATACTTATGAATTGGTTATAAGTCAATTTAAAAGTAAAGCAAAAATGGGCGTCGTTGTGACTCCATTTAACTCATTTTGTCATAAGTAAAAGATTTTCCTTATCTCTTTCTAAAAAAATTCTAAATAATTCCCCGATTGCTTGAGTAGGAGCGCGAATGGAGTGTGATATATAGAATAGTGGGATCCTTATATCAGTTTGGGTTCTCTGTGTTTTTCGTTTTAAAACTCCCATAAAACTTTTTCAGGAATGCATTTTTTCCAGCATGGAGATGATTGGATACATTATGACAACAAAATAATTTAATTGTTAAAAACCTCAATTCTAGTATTTTATCCTAGTAGATATACAATTGATTCCCATCGATCTCTTTGAAAATAATTTGTGTAAATAAAAGTTAGCCGAAAAGCTTTGAATATTGATAGATTTTTACAGATGGCGGGTCATCGACGTTTGAACCGGAATTGAATTAATGACTAACCAGGGACTAGAATTGAGGTCATTAAGCCCAATGATCCGTGCTACGATTATCCGTTTCAAAGTTGCTGTGGAATTATCGGGAATAGTCAATAATTGATCTACTTAAAACTCCTAATGTAGGCCTCCTGTGGCGTCATTACTGATTAATAGTGGACTGACTTATTTCATGTTCGTTATCGATGGTGACATGTGATTCTTAGAAATAAAGACCTGTTATTATATAAAGGATTTTTCATGATTGTGTATAGTGTTATCTCTCCCTCTCTTTCTCTCTTCAGGACTTCCAATGCTGAATCTGGCCTACCCTATGGATCTCTACATCGACCTGTCGAATACGGCCTGCATTCAACCACTTCTTGCATACTTAACTAGGGTGTTCTTCTACTATAGTATTCACGTATACTCGTAGTACAAGCACACAGATTCAAATACATCATTATCAGATACGTTATTTTTATTTCATTTATCTTTTCTTTGTATTTTTACGTAAAATAATAATTAAAAAAAATTAATAAAAGGCATGTCAGAAGTGGGATTCGAACCCACGCCCACAGAAGTGGACTGCGACCTGAACGCAGCGCCTTAGACCGCTCGGCCATCCTGACCATATTAGATATGGTATAACAGTTCAATACTTCAAATTTTATTTTATTTGTATATTAACATAGGTGTTCTTAAACCCTATTGGACTAAGTTGTACTAGGCTGACCTTGTGCGCTTTGGTACACTTCCGATACCTTCGAACATTTTATAAAGAAACCTTATGTTGCATTTACATGATTGGTCAACCTCGGCCAACCTCCACCAACGCAAGCGTGTAAACGGGGTGTTTGGCCCGGCTGGCCTTGACTTTTCGTTGTTGATAGCTTGGAGTTGTTAGACGTTGGTCCAGCCTCAGCCAACATGTAAATGGACCATTAGCAATGCAGATTTCAATAGTGTCCTTCAAAATTAAAATGAGCGATAATGAATTAACTAAGTAACTACCCGTAATTATGAAAAGTCAGTGTGCCTTATTCTCGATTCCAACTTCAACTAATTTCAACCCAGGCGAATAAAATAAAATGCTGTCGCTATTATTTGAGCCAATATCTCCCAGATTGGATCTGACGTTAAATAAATTTCACGGATTATGTTTACGCAGTATCTTGTTAATAATCAAATTAAATCTATTGATACAGGCCTCGCAGAATCAACACTGGGTATTCGCCCTCGCCTATTACAAAACGATTAAATGCTTACCGATATTAAAAGAACGTAGGAGGGATATTTTAGTCTTGATCTTCAAGGGGATTTAATTTCAGAAAATTTTAGTTTCATTTTCTAACATTATATGGGATATCTACCATGAGTAAATATTTTTTTTTGTTTTATTTTTTGGTGGTAGATATTTCATATGTGAGGGGCCTGGGTAGGTACACCCGCAATGTCTATTTATCCCGCCTAACAGCAGTGTAAATGCACTGTTGTGTTCTGGTTTGAAGAATATTGCAGGCAGAATAACTACTGGACATATTACTAATGTTTTAATTTTTATGTTTATGAAAACAATTTTGTTGGGTTTACCTATACTAAAACGTGGTGTTCCGACTATTTATACTACTGATACTGGAAAAGATACAATCATCCTGTGTCTTTCAAACTTCTATTTTGTTGTTGTTGCATAGTTCTGGGATCCGGCATAGAATTTAACAGTACATCTTATGATTGTTATACAATGTGGGATTATTGCAGCCCAAGAACATCTACAATATATTTACAACCTGAATCATAGGTGATATTGGATTTTTCTTTTCATTTTTAGCCTAGGATCAGGAATTGGTACCCGATATGGCGAAATGTGGATTGACACCTCTGCCTACCCTTTCTGGGAAAAAGGTGTGAGTTTATGTATGCATCATAGGTGCGTTAAAGGCCTTTCGAATAGTATATCTATAGTAATATACTCGTACATTTTCTCATTTCAAGGTTGGTTGTACATTTAGTTTCCGAACTATACTCAACGTTTACTAAAAGCCACAATCAGAATTTCTAGATTCGCTTCCTTAATTGCAACTCCTATTGTATTAGAAAAATCGTTCGCATCGTTGTTTGCCTTTTGTACCCGGCATTATTGTAACAGTTCTTAATTTACGATCACAGAGGCGTTTGTAATTAAAATCTGTGCGCAATCGCTGGTAATTAGATAATTAGGAATGCCAACGCGCCTTACGCTACGTTTATTAACAGAATTACATAATTTCTTGTTTAACTAGATGTTTTTTCGGACTTAATGTGTATTTTGTAGTTGGAAAAGAACCTAATTAAGTACATAGCTTTTATTTGTTGTTTATAAATGGAGAGAATATTAATATCTTTGATATAACTTAGCTTTGACAAAAACATGTTTCATACTTTAAGTAAAATATATTTTATGGTATTCGAAGAGACGAAGAAATATAACAAAATAAGGTAATATTTTAAGTTGGAACTTCAACTTAAAATATTACCTTATTTTATTTTACTTTATTTTATAACCGATTTTCAGTTTATAGTATACTTGCGACCCAGCCCAGATCCACCTTGGTGCCTCTATACAGTGTTTTTAAAATATCTTAGCGCTTAATATTCTTGGGCATCCTAATATCTCAAAACAGCCCTGGGCTAATGTAGGATCCTAATGATGAAATAATATTTCAAATCGGTCCAGTAATTTCAGAGCTTATTCAATGTAAAAAAATAATCAAATCTTTTCTCTTTCTAATATTATTATACTGCCTACTGTTGGATATAATAAATTATAATTAAATTTCTGCTCTATATATTGTGTCTATGGTTTGCTTGTCTATTGTTCCGTAACAAAAAATCCTTTTTGTCTATGATTCTGTGGTACCAGTGTGTTTCATTTATTACCAAATATATAAAGTATTATGAAGAGCACCTACAACGAAGTATTTACATAATAAACGAATGCTTGAAATACTGTAAAAAGTCAACAACCACACTAACACGTTTACAAAGGGTTTGATTCACAATTCGCAAAAACAAAATACATTTATACGAAAGTAATCGGATCATTTCGCACGGGCGGCAGCAACAATTGTGGATTTCACACTGTTTGTGTGAATTCACAATGTTTTTATAAGTTTAAATATATGTTGTACGAGGAACCTTCGTGATACTTGCATTAGTTATGATATAGTTCTATAAGTCAGAATTTAAAGTTTTATTTACCAATTATCTACCAATATCATCACACACACAAAGTCAATAATAATCGGTGTATTTAAATAAAAAAGATTTTGATGAATTAAGAACCTCATTTTTTCAAGTTGGTTGAAAATAGTTATAAATTATTAAATTAAGTGGCGCATAATTTTTTTAAATGTTCTTAGACCGAAATACTTTTTGTTAAAGATTTAACATAATATATGAACCACCTGTAACCTGAAAACGCAGATTCTATATTTAGTTTCCCTAAATATGAAGAAAACGAAGATTATTTCACACAACCTGTTCCGTAAGAGAAACAATTTAAAGCCTAAAATTATTTGAAATTTACATTCTCCGGTTAATACACTTATGACTAAAAGCATTATAAGGACTTACCCGATGGCATGTGGTCACCGTCGCTCGGGTGCAGGTAACCTATAAAGATGGAAATATTAATTAATATTAAATTTAGTCTTATGTATTGTTACAAGTGGAACATACCGGATTTAATTTTGTTAATATGTGACGTTCGCATTGCTTGGAGACTGCGTATTGCTTGGACCATAGTTGTGTTACATGACATCAGATTACATTATCATTTTTTTATTATTTGAGAGTCAAACATAAAATATCACATGTAGAGAACAGAAGAATTTAATACAGAATCCAGTAAAGATTCCATTGATAAATAACACAGGTATGAAGAGAGTGGACAATAAATTAAAAGAATAATTTATTTTTGTTATATTAAAAAGTGCGTGGTGGCCTGTTGGTAAACGGACCAGACGCGGCTGCCAACATTTTCATGGTGGTCGCGGGTTCAAATCCCAGGGTACACCTCTGACTTTTCGGAGTCATGTGTGTATTGATAGTCAATCACCACGCACTAAAACGGTGAAGGAAAACATCGTGAGAAAACCTGCATACCATAGCGATTTATAAGAATTCTATGGTATGTAAGTCCGCCAACCCGCACTAGGCCAGCGTGGTGGACTATATGGCCTAACCACTCTCAATCATACTGTCAATTGTAGAGTAGGCCCGTGCCCTGCAGTGGGACGTATATGGGCTGATACAGATACATATTAAAAATGTAATTGTTTTGATAAAATTAAATGAATGTACTTAAATTAGTTATTTAAAAACAAAATTTATATGATATCGGCAATCTGTACAGGCATTATATTTATATAATGCCAAGGCAAAGTATAGAATGCCTGAGGTGTCCAGGCAATGTTTGACATGTTATGAATATTATTGCCCATTACATATTTAGCCTAGGAATTGTACAGAATTATACAGGTTGCCGGTAGCATATTATACAACTTACTTCAACCGCGAATCAATGTGATATAGCAGTATAGGCAACTTACCAGAGTTCAGTTCCTGAAGCTGGATAGCCAATTGATGACGGTGATCCATCATCGACGCACAACGCAACACTTGCACAATCACTTATAATTTATTTATTTAAAAGATTTATTGTACACCAGTGACAAAAAAAACAAAACAGAATGCTATACAATATTATTTAACATAATATTTATCGGCTTCTTTTCTACACAACACTTTTCCACTTTGCGTCGATTAGAAACTAAACAACTTGCAAAAATAATGACAATTATTTAAAACTAGCTGTGCCCTCGACTTCGTCCGCGTGGAATTTAACAAAAACTTTATTTTTCTAAAATAAAAGATATTTTCTAAAATAAATGTAGTCTAAGTTACTCCTTATTATATTATATATCAAATAAATCAAAGAAACATAATGAGCTCATCCATCAGCATGTCATAATACCATTTAAAAAAAACAACCTCAAAATATAAGGGTTTATTTTTTTTTCCGCGGAACCCTAGTTTGTTTTTTAAAATTAAAGTAGCCTATGTTACTCCCGCAAAAAATAGCTATCTTTCAGTGAAAGTCAAAATCGGTCAAGCCGTTTCAGAGATTAGCCGGAACAAACAGATAGACAGACAGACAGACAGACAGACAGACAGACAGACAGACAGACAGACAGACAAAAAAATTTTATAGATCATTTTCAGCACATGTATCGTGTATATAACGATATGTAGTTGGGCATTTTTTTTTATTTTCACTTTTAAAACAGACACTTCATATGTATAGATATTTGATTAAAAATAAGCACTGAACACGACAAAAAAAAATACCGAAAATAAGCACGGTAACGGAACACGTGCTACGCCTTCGAAAGCGTCCTCGAGACTGAAGGGTTAACTCAATCAGAAGACAAACAATGACTAACTACCCTCCATTTACTATATTTTTTTCACTGCTAAGTTACCATACTGATCTTAAGTTCAGTGTGGTTAAAGTAAAGTATTGATCGAGGAAAAAAAACAAGTTTTTATGCTATATTTTATTTTGTTTTATTATTTTGCTGCATGAGCCCAATGACGTTTTACAAATAGACGCGTCATACACTAACATAATGGCACAAAAAAATGGCGCGATGCGATGAAACGCGATGAATAGACATCGCTAGTTACGTAACAATAAGTGCCGCACTGTTATTGGCTAAAGCGCGTGTGACGTAGCACCAAGCATCAAGTACGGGATGACGTGGCGAGAGTTGTCAAGCGTCGCCATAAGAGCGAATTTAATAATTTTATTTCATAAAAAAATATATTTGTGTGTACTTGCGCACTAAATAAAATATTTATTTTGTTTCACAGTTTCAGAATAATTTGTACGTTATTTTAAATCAGTCTAATCTATTTTTCCGCAATTGGTTTTGAGAATACAAATAGTCAGAGAAACGTGTATCCGCGCCACTGGTTGAATCGTGACTGATTGCCAACTGATTTCACGTGAGGCAATTACCTTCCAAACGTCTTGCCATCATAAAGCTCGGACAACGCATCTATGCTTTATAAACATCTTAGCATGAGCCCACTAGCTTTTAAGCGCGGCAATACTCTGCACCCAAAAGTCCGATCAAGAGGATTTTTATTATTCAATTATTTAAATCATAAACTAATATGCATCTGCATAAAATTATATCCGCATAAGACGCAATTTTAGATATTTTCGCGAAGATCTTGTCATTGAGCTCAATCGGACCTTGGATCTCATTTCTACATGGGGTTCTAGGAATATGGTTGAGTTCAATGCCAAGAAAACCCAGGTGTGTGCGTTCACGTGCAAAAAATCCCCGTTCTCTCCCCTCCCCATTCTTCAGGGTGCTCCCCTCTCAATGCGGAATGACCTAAGTATCCTTGGTGTGGATATCCGCTGTGATCTCAATCCAAGGGACCACATCGAGGGCGTAATAACTGCCACATCACGCAGGGTTGGAGTCCTGAACAGGGTGCGTCGGTTTTTCACGCCCGGTCAGCTTTGTCGCTTATATAAAGCGCAGGTCCGGCTGGGTATGGAGTACTGCTCGCACCTCTGGGATGGATCCGCCCAGTACCTGCTCGATGCCTTGGATGGATTGCAGCGGCGGGCCATCCGCATTGTCAATGATGCAGACGTTACGAGCAACTTAGAGTCGCTACAACTCCGGAGGGATGTCGCCTCTCTAAGCGTGTTCTACCGCCTGTATCACGGGGAATGCTCTGAGGAATTGTATAACTTGATCCCCTCCTCTCCATTCCTTACCAGAACCACGCGGGCTGGCTTGCGAAGCCATAGCTTGTCGGTCCAAACCATCCCGGCGCGAACCAAACGGTTCTATAATTCTTTTTTGTGCCGCACCGTCAGGCTGTGGAATTGTTTGCCATCTCACGTGTTCCCTCCTTCCTACAATCCTGGGTCCTTCCGCCGTGGTGTGAAGAGGCACCTTAGCAGGCCGGCATAATTGTTTCCATTGGCATGGGACTGCCGTCCGATGCCAATGGATACTCTGCCTGGGCGGCATTTGCGCTTACCATCAGGTGCAATGCCGCCACTATGCCGGGCCATTATAAAAAAAAAAAAAAAATACTGGTGGAATGTTTCACGTCATTTTATAAAAGACTTGCCGCAAGATACCTACCAAAAGTGTTGTTCCAAAAGTAGAGCCACACTGTTGTCAGTCATAAGTCTGGTTGGTGCCAGTGTCTAACAAGAGACCGACGTGAAGCGGCTGTTTTGTTATGGCGTTACATTCGGTGATCGGTTGCCGGATGTCCAATACCCCTTCCCTCTTCCCATCCTTTTTCTTACCCGCTCCACTCCCAATTGGGTTGACATCACCTCCATGATCCAAGCGTTATGGCTGTTCATGGGCGGCAGTGATCACTCCCCATCAGTTGACCTGCTTGCTCGTTTGCTGGCCCGTAGAAATAAATAAGCTACCAGACTGCCATGACATGAATGCATCTAATGGCAAATTTACTGACTATTCACCGACGCAAGATCTCCCACCCGTTGTCTAATTGCACAGGTTTCATAATATCCGGCTATACCAGGTGTAGGCGAAACGCTACACACTAATATCAGTCACTATGATAGCTCCGCCTTTAAGTCACTGTCATGGCGCCTACTAAAATCCTATTAGCAACTACTATAAAGTGTTTTTTGTATAACATAAGCGTGAACAATGTCCGATCGCGTCCAGTAACTACCCTTCAAATTGTGCGCTCGTAAAAAATAACAGGTCCGTGAGAGGGCGTTGTTAAGGGCTCGCAAATAAAAGCCCTCATCGGATGGGCCCTAAACCTTCGCCTTTTGATGGCGGCGGTAGGGCGCAATCAGAAAATCGTTATGTATTAGGATGGCGACCCTGGTTTTATCATAAACTGTTTACGGCATATTGGGGCAGATTTACGGGTCAGTGTTTTTATTTTTATTTTGACAATCTGGTAAAGGCGTTGGGGACGTAAATCAATGGTTGGTTTAGCGATTGCTGGGTGTATTATTTATTGATAAATTTTGAATTTATAAATTTAGTACAAAAATTGTCCTTTGCTTGATCATGACTACAATTAAATCATGCGAAGTATTAGTTAGTAAGTATAATTATTTAAAACAATGTGAATTCTAAAAGGTCCCTAATTAGAATAAAAACATGGATAATGACCTGATTTTGCCAGCTCTATATTACCACATTTTGGAACTTGTAACACTTTAGTGTGGATAACGGGCTCCCAACCATAGTGACTATCCAAGCGGCTCCAAAATTTTACCACATTTATATTATTTTACACCTACACCACTTCATAATTATAACTACTTACAATAGAATGACACAATGGTGCGAATAAATGTATAGAATACAATTTTTGATAAGGTGACAGTGGCTATAAATCAGGGAAATTAACTAGAAGGGTCTCGCAGGCTGTCCCGAGGACCACGGTCATTCTGGGCGAAGCGGATGGATTAAGGATGTGTGTGGGGGTCATTTTTGATGACGTAGTAGATAACGTTAGATAATCTTAATATTTTTCTGAAGAAAACTTTGTTTCAAAATATGATTGACTCGTTCTTTGTATTAGTTGTGGTTCTTCATTTTCTTACAGGCAAAACATATTGTATGGGGGCAGATAATATATGAGCCGAAAAGAATGAATTATTTGTTTAATTTTAACATTTTTATTTTAATGTTGCGAGAATCTGGCTAAAGGCACCTAAAGTTACATACAGGTACATATGTGCCACCGGTCTTATTATAAAGATTACATCCCTAACGTGACATATTATTTGCATGTCACTAAGATAAGCTTTCTGCTTTTGTGAAAAATTTTAATAACCTATTCAATATAATATTATGAAATCCTTCCTCATAAATGTAACCTATAAAAACCATACGATACGAATAGCGACATCTCGATTCATTTATTTATAAATTCTTTAGTGAACATCGCATGCAGTCATAGGATAACAAAATAAGACAACACTTTTAAATAAAGGTGACAATAGGCGGTCTTACCGCTTACCGCGATTTCTCAACATCAACTGTCCTGCGAAGGTTATAAACTTTCAATATCGTTTTCAGAATATTAAATAATGTCGTCCCGTCTCAAGTCCGACCCTGCGAAGGTCATTCCATCCGACGGGAACAGATGGCGCCACGTCACCTCGGACACGGCCGCGATTATCAATCACCAGCGGAATTAACCGACAAACCGCTGAGATTGGCCCAACTCTTGGACTATTGGCTTCGTCTTCTTTCATTGTTCAAGAGCTATGAAAAGCAGAATTAACCGACCAACCGCTGAGATTGGCCCAACTCTTGGACTATTGGTTTCGTCTTCTTTAATTGTTCAAAAGCTATTAATTACTTGTTGAGTCTTTTTACTTTAATTGCTGTTTGCAGCGTTGCTTGGTTTGGAGCCAAAGTTTTTTTATTTGTTGGCGGTTTCGTCTCCTTTGAAGATGCTGGTGAAGCTATCAGTATTACAAATGATATTTTGTTGTATTTGTTCTTGGCATATAAATTAGGACAGTTAAGTTATTATGTACAGTACCATAAGATATGTATTAAGCTGGAGAAAATATGCAACAAGCCAGTGTAGTACTACAACATGGTGAAAATCATACATCTGACATATTCTAGTCGAATAATACTAAACTTATCATAAGATAGAATGTGGTTATTTTATCGAGCTAATAAAACATGCAAATCATACATTGCCACTTACCATCCGTTAACATCGGGCGACCTTTGCTACTATGCCGGAACAGCTGCCCAAAAAAATATATTCCACAATATTTTTTTTGTATAATATGTATCTCTTCTCTATTCAACACTATAGCGTTGAATGAACATCCTGAGGAAGCCTGTATACCATATCAATTTATAAGATTTTTTTGATAGATACAGTCCGCGAACCCACACTAGGCTAGCGTGGTGGACTGTATGGCCTAACCTTTCTCAATCGTACTCTCGATTATAGAGAAGGTCGTGCCCTGCTGTGGGACGTATATATATGGAGCTGATACAGAACAAAACAGATTTCTCTTGAGACCATCAACCATTCTGTAACCATAATCTAATAACCATCTATCTCTATTCATGATTGCTTGGTACGTATCATTCTACAAGATACTACAAGTATACATACATGAACTCACGCCTTTTTCCAAGAAGGGATAGGCAGAAATGCTACCAGGACACTTACATTTCGCCTTTCCCTCCCACGATGTGTAAGGGGGCGAGCCTATCACTATATCGGACACAAATTCCTGACTCTGATCATGAATAGAAAAATCCAATGTCACTTCGCCCGACCTGGGTTTCGAACCCAAGACCTCAGTTTTGTAACCGTACCGTAGTACAACTACAGCACCGAGGCAGTCTAATAACACAAGTTTAAGAAGATATTATTATACTAGTCCTATAAAAGGAGCAACGAGTAAAGTGCTTATGTATGTTTAATGTTTACTAAGAGTCCACAGACGCTGTTGGTTTTACGACTTTTTACAGAGTTCTTCATAATGTTAGTTGTCTGTAAGACCATTGGGAATAGCTACTCGGAACACAAGCTGACAGCTAGCTCTATACATTAGAGTATAAGGCCACCATATTTGTATAGAAATTATTTTAAACTACATGTTTTATGTCTGGGAATCAAATCTTTAGTGCTAGCGATTATGATGCCTCCCAACGAGGGGCCTAAGGGTCCTGGTTCACCGATTAAGCCATTTATGCCTATAGCCTATGGAAATTAGAGTATCAAATACAATAATATTTCATAATTTCTAATTCCCGAGCACTAAGACACAAAGTTACTTTTGTGGGGTATACAATTAAGTATTTACCAAAACTGTAACTAAACAAAAACAGAGCAAATCATTTTGCGGAAAAATCATGATTAACCTTAATGATAGAACACTAGTAATGACAAAAAAACGTATTCTCCTACGATAATACTAGCCAAATAAAGCACAGACGCACCACATATTCCATTTATTCAGTTGTCAGTGGCACATAGCGAATAGTTTTCCGGAGTGGTTTTTTCATCAAGTGGCGGTGCGGTTCAATTTTGGCTTGTTTCGACTGATTTTACGCCTGCTGAACCGTTTTTGACTGGACTACCCTTTTGGCCATTGTTTTGCTGATGTTTACTTGCAAGTTGTGTTTAGTTTTCGAGTAATTACGGAGAGATATGATACGACTGAAAGCCTAGAGATAAGTATGACTGGTTCAAATTGCTCGGGTATGTTGTTCACATAAAAACGTAATTATATTTTTGTTCAGTACTTAAATAATAATTATGTATGTAATATTTACACGTACGACGTGCGTGGTGGCCTGTTGGTAAACGGACTAGATGAGGCTGCCAACATGCTCACGGTGGTCGCGGGTTCGAATCCCAGGGCACACCTCTGACTTTTCGGAGTCATGTGTGTATTGATAGTCAATCACCACGCACTATAACGGCGAAGGAAAACATTGTGAGGAAGCTGTAAGCTTAAATGCCGTCTAGACAGAGTTTCGAAAGCATAAAGTGAGAGAAATTGATGTAAAAAAATAATAGCTTTTAGATTTACGCGAATGTTACACATTGAAAGAAGATTTAATAATAATAATAATAATAAATAACACCCAACAGTCACATACATAGCCCTGACCCCACACTAAGATCGAGTCTTGTCTCGTGGGTATCAGGAACTACGAGAGACTTTTCGGTCTCACAAACACCCAGACCCGGAAGAAATATTTGTGGGCCGCACAAACATTTCTCTCGGTGCGGGGATCGAACCCGCGGCCTCTCGTTTCACAGGCGGCGTCTAACCAACTACGCCATGGAGGCTGTCAAAGGATATATTTACGCAAATTTTTGTCTTTTTTTTAAATTCCCGCCGTTTCGATTACTCTACAGCTTTGTGGTCACGGGGCCGACTGGCCGCTAAATTCGCGATAAAATCCGTAAAAAAATGTCTCATTCCAAAATAATAATATACGTATACCCCACATTACGGAAGGTACACATATTGTGTTACATTGAGATACATTGCTATCCTACTCCGAACGTATTTAGACTTGAAATAAATAGTTAATGTCCTCACAAGCAGTTGTCTCGGGGCGGGGATGGCACTCACGGCTTTTGGTGCACATCCGATTAGTTGCATAACTGAGTTGAGATGATGCTATCAAATAAGTTATTTATAAACTGGTGTCAATTTCCTTTCGAAAGACAATAATTTAGTCTTAATTAGATCACCCCCTCTCCCTCCCACAATCGTAAACTCGATTGAAGATGGGGTTCATGTCCAGCAGTGGGGCGTATATGAACTGATACAGTACAGTACAATTAGATCTCGTTGTACTCGGATGTAGCTTCAATGCCGGTAGACCAATCATAAAATGATTCATCATGATTATTCTTTTTCGTGTAGTACCTTCCAAATAGTGAATGCTGAAAAGTTAGCAGCATACTCTCCAGCGTCTCTTGTGAGGTGAAATAGTTCTGCTGCGCCCGCCACCGCTGCCCACTCTCCAATGTTCCACAGCCACGGAATATCATCGTTACTTTCTAGAATTTGATTCGTTTTAGAAAACATATGCGAGTATAATGTTGCAATAATAAAGAGTATGTTTTTTTACGATCAGTGAGTTCGAATCAGACTAAAAAAATACAACCATGCAGATTAAGTTTTCAATGATTTGACCATTCAAATCCACCTAAAAAATTCCACCTGTATTTATTCAGGGCTTTAACTCTACTTCTCTTAATTTTCTGCGTGTTTTCAGTTATGTTTTCACCACACAATTCCAGTCAAGACGCCAGTTTATATCATATCAGATAGGGTGAGCACAGACACCGTCCTGCAAGCTATTTACCGTCCGGCGGTTAATTTCCGTCTGTCCTGCGTCCTGCAACACCGTCGCTTCTGTCACATTCTTTATGTTAGTTATTCAAAATGTTTGCAAGCCTTGGTTAAGACGCGTTCATTGAACATAGTTGGAATACTTAAATAAAAATGTGGTCTGTTTATAATTTTACCACTATGGTTTTGTAGTTTTGGTATTCTAAGTAGTAAGTTGTAGACTGCCTCTGTAAAGCTGAGATCTCGAGTTCGAATCCCGGGTTGGGCAAAGTGATATTGGATTTTTCTATTTATTGTCAGTCCGGAGTCGGGAATTCGAGCCCGATATGGCAATAGGCTCGTCCCCTATAACATCGTGGGACATAACACATTAAGGTAAAACGTGGGTGTCCTAGTTGCACCTCTGCCTACCCCTTCTGGGAAAAGGCGTCAGTTTATGTATGTATGTAAAGAATAAATAATAAATATCGTGCCAAGCAATGTTGACGTCGATGGGCAGGTGAAACACCATCAATTGATGTTCGGCTTCCCATTCTTGCTGATAAAAATAACTTTATATTATGCAAAGCAATTACCAACGGTTATTTATATAGCGAATCAACCTAGTTCAGTAAAAGGGCGTATACAAACAAACCCAAACGATTATTTAAAGGCTAATAATCACTATGGGTTCCTTGAGATTCCGATTATGCCGAGTTTTGAAAGGGATTTAGCTGAAAATTCCTGAAATTAATTACATTACGGTTCTGAAATATGGATGGTATTTTGTTTGGTGGGAATATTAATTTACGAGTAATTTTATTGATTGCTCCTTTATTCTTTGATACGTATTATGTAATAAATGATTTCATGTTACTGATAAGCTATTGTGTATCGCAAGAATATAGATAGAAATAATAATACCTACACTAAAGATCTTATTCATAGGAGGTTTATAAACCTATTTTAGCTATCGAATGTTTTGTCTCCTTCGCTAAACAAAACGAAAATCATTCACCAGAAAAAGATCGTTAAAAGGTTATTGGGTCTCCGAAGTCAAGTATTGTTTTGTAATTCATGGTTTTGTTTGGTTTTGCTCCTGTCCATGAGCGGTCGTATCGTTTACCACCAGGCGCATGGCATGCTCGTCTCACCTTTAATAGATATAAAAAAAAAACCATGTGGATGGAAGAGTCGCTTGGGGCTGATTTCACAGAATTTTGCACCAACCAAATCAGTGACAGACCAAAAAGGATCAGGTTAAAAGTAACCAGTATCGACGAGAATATAAGAAGAATGGATGAAGCGAAAGTAACATATCAGGATGTAGCAGAGAGGTGATCTATATTCTCTGCCTACCCCTATGAGATACAACCGTCACGAATACGGTATGTATGTCCTTTGCCACTTTATTTTTCCGACTTCTAAAAGCCGCAACCGTACATTCTTACAATCTAAGTTATATAACGTTCATGGACATCGGTAATCACTTACCACCTGTCATTTGGTTATTTCCTAAGCGTATGTACTAACAGCCGCTGCCAATAAACAATCCCAATCTAAAATTTGCCGTTTGAGATTGACAGCTCAATCTTTTTTCCGATACTATATTGCCAATAATCAATCTCAGCAGTGAAAAAACTATAGCATCATGGTAAATGACAAATCGAAAAGTAGAAAACAATCCAGATTGACTTCAATCTAATTTTTTCGATTGATTATTGGCATCGGCCGTAAATACCATTACTCCCTATGTTTATTATTACGGGATTCACCAGCATTATACCGAAATGTCTCAAAATATTATTCAACAGTGTCACGACATTTTTAAAAGGTCGCGATAAAGAGATTGCAGGCGCCTGGTAATGTACTGCGGTAGTGGTTTTAGCATTTGCGTCGCCCTGAGTGAGATTTGTACGGCATGATATAAGTACTATCCAAATCGAAGCTAAAGATAGTAAATAATACATAATAGGTTACAGTACATCCCGGCATTCGGTGCCCTTTCGGCATTCGCGTCGCCCAAAAGTGCCCTACTGTAAAGCCTAAACCTCTTTATTAATTAATTTTATTTATAATTTCTTTTTAATCTGTGCTGTACTCGTTGAAATCTTTTACTATAATATTATGGTAAATTTTCATTTACCCAAGAATATTTATTTTCCTATTTTTCTTACTTTCTTTTGTTTAATAGATATAGGAAACTATAGGTCTAGAATTATTTTTACACTAATGTATTCATACTATTATTTATAAGACTGTTTGTTTATTAACAAATAAATAAGTTTCCCCTTTGTCAACACAATTATAGGAGCCTAATGAAAACAGAGAATCAACTAGAAATACGACACGCTTGCACATCACTAAAATGAGAATAAAATGTTCAACATTATTTAGATTCAGTAATTTGTTAGTTCTTCCATACGGTTCGGAAAGCGATTTTCACAAGAGGAAAACCGACAATAAACTCTAGTTTGTTTTGCGTTTAACCAGTTTTCATTACTCGACAGATGTATGTAGTATGATTTCATACAATTATTATTACAAGTTGGTTTATTTCAGCGGTAATAAATAATTTGCTAAAGTTTGTAATCACTCTGACGGTTTTTTCAAAAGTCGATATTAGGGCAGAGGATAATATTCTACGACCAGCTTATGAGTCTTCGATTGTTGAAAATCTGACTCAACAATCGAAAACCAACCAAAAGCGAACCGTACGGGCTCTATATACTCGGAATTTCGCATTTGAATTTCTAGGAAATATATGTTAAAGTTACGAACCGTACGCTAGAGTTACTGAGGTTCCGTGCGAAATATTGTTGCCAACTTCAATACATGACATTAAGCAAAACTGTTGACTGCTTCCACGTTCAATGCACGACGGAGTTATGAATTTCGGGATTATTAACTGGGGTTTTATTGTGCTGTTGTGGGTTGTGTTCTTGTGGAGTGCCAATTAGTGTTGCAGAGAATGAAATTTCATGAGAAAGTTAATTAGTCACTTTTGAATGTTCACACGCAAGGCGCTATGTGGATGTCCTGGTACCATCTCTGTCTACCCATCTAGGAAAATGGCATGAGTTTATATATGTTTGTATGCAAGTGGGATTATTTGTGCCCTAATACTTCATTGACATTGAGTTAAGGCAACATTATTTAATAACTATACTGCCAAATAATTTGGGCTATAATTTAAAGGAAGCCTGTCTGACATCAACCCTTACTTACTCTGAATGTTGACTTTGCAAGTAATAAAATTTGTCTTTCAAATAAAAATACAAAGTGAAAGGCTAACCTATAAGTAGAAACCAGTACCTAAATGTTGAGACATAAGCTACCCCTAGACCAAAAGAGTATGTATAGCCAACATTGATTCCACGGCATATACGGGTTTATTTTAATTTTAGTACACAAATTTTAACAGGAGATTTAGAATCGTGACCATAATCCATTAGTACAATAAAATGAAATATATTATTTTGCAAAATATATTTTTTATCCCCACCATAATAAGCCCAATCAAAAACTACAAACACACATACACGCGCTCGCAAGCGCTTATATATACTATAAAAATGACCGACGACGAGAGAGATGTTGAATATAATTTGAACATTGGTTAGGATATCATGAAATGGAAATAACTTACTTATTATGCTTTATTTTCCGCCATCTGTTTATTAACAGATTAGTATGATCGTCTAGAAATTAATTTTAAAAGTATGTTCCCTTTGAAAAATAGCTCTGTGTGTGGATTCAATATTTGAGGCATAATTTTACCAAGGCATTGACAAACAATTTACTAGAATTATTGATAGGTTCTATGTTGCGTTGATTGTATCCATATTCCAGTATATGCTCTGTGAAAATCACCAAGCCAAGTTTCTGTTAAGGCTTAACGACTGCTGCCTTTGCCAAATGGTAGCACCTATTGTTGGTTTATCGTGCCTTCCTAGGAACGGAGGGTAGATTTTCATCAACAAACATATAATGAAAAGTGGGTTCGGACTTCAGGATTTGGGTTTCATTTCCAGGAAGGGATGTCAGATTATTTGGAATTTCTACGAACTACATTTTTTAATATGATTTGCAAAGCTGGTAGCAGAATAATCCGTTTTGCAACTAACATAAAGGATTTCGTTAAGCCTACTTAAATTAAAGTAATTTATCAGCTAATAAACGTCACACTGCAGGGCACGGGCCTACTCTACAATCGAGAGTACGATTGAGTGTGTTTAGGCCATATAGCCATGCTGGCCTAGTGCAGGTTGGCGGACTTTATATAACGTAGAAATTCAAACAAATCGCTATGGTATGTAGGTTTCTTCACGTTGTTTTCAATCACCGTTGTAGTGCGTGGTGATTGACTGTCATTAAATGACTCCAAAAATTCAGAGGTGTGCGCTAGGATTCGAATCCGCTACGTGAACATGTTGACAGCCAGGCCCATAATGTAAAGCAAGCACTAACTATAAAAAACCTAATTTCCCGCCAACAAATCCCCGTTTGCAAATTACGTCGCCATGACGCAGACCTCATAAAGATTGACATATTTCATTGGAAGTATCTGACACACACACGTAAATTGGAGCCGGAGTCTATTACCCACGGAATTCTTTGGTGAAAGAGCAAAAAACAGACAAAAGCAATGACATTTATCTAATTACGGGATCGCGATAAGGGCGCGCGGGGTGAGGGGGGAAAATGGGGGAGGGAGGTGACTGGGATGTGTACCGCAGTCGGACGAAAGCTGTGGACTGGATCACACGTCTACGCCCCGTGTACCGAACCTCGCTAAACTTGAGGATACATTCTGCATGACGCGATCAAGTGGTGTTATGTTCTGATAAGAAAAATATGTGGAAATTGTATGTGCACGATCTGTTAGTGTGATGAGAATATTTTTTTCAAAATGACTGTACTTCTCGTTTTGGGATTTTTTGTTGGTAAGTAATTTTGTTTGAAAAAAAAATATTTTAATTGAGAAATTGTGTAAAATTAATTTAATTTAGAAAAACAATATTTTACTGTGTGAATAATAAGGTTTAATGTCACCAATTAGTTTTATAAATGTATTTATAATTTTAAATTGTGTTGTTGAACTCTTCGGATATTTGTAGAGCTATAGGACTTCCTTTAATAAAAAGTTTTTAGATTGCGTTAAGATTTCAGTATAAATTTATATTATTAAGACTTTGTTATTTTTTTATATTTTCTATTATTTCGTGTATGAATTTTCAAGGAATAACTTCGTTCAGACAGTGTTTTATTTTCTAAAACGTATTTACGTAATTTATAATGATTATATTATTAATTGACTCAATGTTATAACTGTCATTAATTTAATTATGGCCTCATTAAGGTCTTATAATTTGTAGATCGGACTATTTTTATTACATGATCTGTATTTGGCGCTGTACTTTGGTCCTATTTAAAATATAATTTTTAAGATTGTTGGATTAAAAATCGTAATATTGATCTACGAGACAAAAACGTTTAGACTTTAGACAAACCCTTAATCCAAGTATCTTATATAAATTAAATTATATTTAAAGCGATAGATGCACACTTTGTTTTTACTGGTGGTTTCTCATAATATATGAAAGGCCGTTTCTTGTGTAGGTACTTCCGCAATGTCTATTGCTCCCCAAACACTAGTGTAAATGCACTGTTGTTTTTCGTTTTGAAAGACATTGTAGCCAGAGTAACTACTGGCTATGATAAGACTTAACATTTTACGTCCCCGGATAGCGACCGTAGTGGAAGGCCAAAAATTGATTTGTAATTCATGATATTTGGTTTTGTTACTGTCCATGAGCGGTCGTATCGCATACCATCACTTGAATGGCGGGCTAGTTTCGCCATACAAGGCAATAAAAAAAAAAGAAATAAAATTACGTATCATATTGAAATCAATAGCTGTAGACTTCTTTAAGCTTGATGTTACTTTTATGGGTATAAATTAAGATAATTTAAGCACCGTGTGAGGCATGGCAACTTGAAATTAATTGAATAGGCAATGTTAGAGAGTTAGGTATATCTCTTTCATTGGGTGATACGGCTCGAGGCCAACTGTGGGGAACTTAAGAGTTATTATCAGATTATTGATTTCATCATGAGCTGTCATTTTCGATAAAATTTTGAAGGTGAAATCGTGGTTTTTATTGATATTTTATGTACGTATTAATAGTAAATTACCCAGCACTATAACGATGAAGGAAAACATCGTGATTAAACTTGCATACTATGATAATTTGTAAAAAAATCCATGATATGTAAGGTCCGACGACCCATAATAGGCCAGCGTAGTGTACTATATGGCCTAATGCCTTTTAGTCGAAATGATTGCCCGTGCCCTGCAGTGGGACGTAAATGGGCTGATATTGATAATGTAGTAGCACATTCCATCACTTGTCGATAGATATATAGATTTAGTTTCCATAATAGCCCTAATTTTTACGTGAAAGCTTATTTAATTTCAACGAATCGAAATTTTATGGGCTGGCAAGATTTCCTCTCTATCATTAATGCTGCGTTTTTTACGCAAGCCGTGAAAAGCAATGGAACAGGAAATCATTATTACCTCGAATGATTGATTATTATCTATCAACTTTCAATATTTTGGACTGTACTTACCACTAAGTAAGAAGACATATTTTAATACATATTTTATAAATAGGTTTAAAGCCTCTAATATATAATAGCAGCGTAATTATTATGCTGCAATTCTAGAGACACGCGGAACAAATTAAGACAGGAGAGGTCGGAATGTAACGGGACGGGACGAAAAAGTCGGTATAAAGGAAAAGGCAACTCAATGCAATTGAGTTTAAATATAAAACAGTTAGTATGCGAATTAATATGTGTCTTGTGTGAACTGGACTCAAAGTGCCTGCATCCGGGTGAAGCCAGGTCAGGCCGCTAGTACGTACATAAATTCACGCCTTTTTCCCAGAAGGGGTAGACAGAGGTGCCAGTACACTCATATTTTGCCTTGTGTGTTCCGTCCTACGATGTGATAGGGGCCAGCCTATCACCATATCGGGCACAAATTCCGGACTCCAGGCTGACAATGAATGGGAAAATCCAATATCACATTGCCCGACCCGGGATTCAATCCCGAGACCTCAGCTTTGTCACCATACGGTAATACTACTATGCCACCGAGGCAGGCCACTAGTGATAAGCTATATCTGTATCTGTATCACCCCATATACGTCCCACTGCAGGGCACGGGCCTACACTACAATTGAGAATATGATTGAGAGTGGTTAGGCCTTACAGTCCACCACACTGGCCTAGTGCGGGTTGGCGGACTTTACATACCATAGAAATAAGTAAATAGTGATAAGCTAAAAAAGAAAAAAAGAATAAATTCCGAAATAGACACATTTTTATGTTTAAAATATGATCTTTAAATATTTACTCCTTTATATTTGAGTGAAAACAAAATACTCTGCAGTTCCGTTGTAAACACATTTCTTACTGGTGCTACTTAAAGTCGTGTATATATTTTTATTCAATAAAATATTCATCTGCTCGTACATTACGGTGGAAATTTAATATCGCGGAGTATGTAGGTTCGACTTCGCTACCAATTTTTCTTTTGTGTATTTTTGTATGTTTTATGCAATTCTCGTGACGTATTTCTATCGTTGGCTTCATTTTATTTGAGTGCAGTTTTAGTATTTTGCTTGGGGTTCTTTTAGATGTGTTTACGGTATCGAGGAGTTTTTGTTGAGATTTGGTTTGTTTTTGGTGTAATGTTAAATTTTTATGTCATTAACCTTAGTTTTAGAAATTCTAAATGCATAAAATTATTGGCTATGATCGTCTAAAATATGACATCTTATTGGCCATACTAACTACGTATATTAAGCCGTGAGGTCTATATTAAAACCCAAGATGGGACAAAAAATAATACAAAGTATCCATTTTATGTTCATCGATATAGAAAGTCTCATAGGTTTAGCCATAGATGGAATCCAATTCCTCAACACACATTTGGCATAGAACTAACTACAATGTCTATTTCTCCCGTCACACAGCAGTGTAAATGCACTATTGTGTTTCGGTTTGAAGGATATTGTAGCCACAGTAACTATTGGACATATTGAGACTTAACGGATGGCGGAACTTTACGGATGGCGAGTTCAGTGAATGCCAAGCATGCTTTGTAATTCCAGGTGCTGTTTGGTTTTGGTACTGGTCACCATACCATCAAGCGAATGGCATGCTCGTCTCGCCATTCATAGCATTAAAAAAACTAAGCTCAGTGAACTATTGGTAGCAAAAGTAACCTCTTTCTGCTCACTAGAGCTTACAGACTTGAAGTTATGTGTTACATATCACCGTTATAAGCGATAGCGACTGCCAAAGTGGAGACCTCGAATTTGAACACGAATCATTCACACTATGTTTTAATTATATAATTCAGTAATAACATAAATTAACTAAACTGTAAGAGATACGAAATGATTTCAGTTACCTAACTAAATCAGGGCTAGTGTAATATAACATAATGTGTAGTTTAGGTATCTATTTTGTTTTCTGTGTGTTTAGTTTGAAGTACTCCACTTGGAGCATAATATATAGCATTTACTTAGTACTGTACACCGAGTACCAGCAGAATTACCAGCACTTTGCTCCTTGGAGCATTGCATATTGCTGAGCTGGGGCCGGATTGCGGCTACAATATCCTACATAAGTACCTATCCGTAATTATTATGTTGATGTTATCTCTTTAAGATTGTTTTGTGTTTATTGTAGACAAAATTACCGTTTTTATCTATCTAACTATACATTTAATGGCGAAGGAAAACATCGTGAGAAAATTAACACACCAGAAAAATTTCCATTGTACCATCATAGACCAGAATAAAAGACTTCGGCGTTAGTCGTCTCAAAGAAAAAGTGAAAACGAAAATAATTTATTTTATTGAATCCACTAGGATGTTCTAAATCATTTAGATTCATGAGATCATAGTCATTTTTTTATCGAGTGCCCGGTTCGGAAAGCGGTTTTCACTAAAGAAGGACCCATCAGATTGTAGTCTAAAAAATACAGTGCAGTCTACCAACACGCACGTCTCTCTAACTCACCCTTTCCAACCACACTGCTGATAACAATGAAAGGAGAATGTCCATTCTTAGTATCGGTAAAAAATATCGTAGGTCCCGATACCGATACTGCTTAAAATTGATTGTAAATTATTTATGGTTTGTGTTTAAACGTTTTCTTGTTTTATCCCGGGAGATAGATTGTTATAAAGGGAAGAAAATATTATCACATTTTACGTTTTGTTCACAGAGTCGAAGGCAAAATATATACATTTTTAATGGACTTCAAGTAAATTTTTCCAAGAACTCCAGGCCTAAGTCGCAATTATGTTTATTTTTCATCGAGGGACAAAAATCTTTACACCGATACTAAGTTTCATCGTAAAATGGACAATCTGCTTTAATTAAAAAGTCTGTATTAACACAAATCATCTTTTACATTGATAAACAAGGCAGTTTCATTAGAAAAAACAATGGCACCGGGCACTGACCCACATCGGCCGCGTTCAATCTAGCAGCGGATGAGTCGCCACTTAGCCACTTATGTACCGCGGTGACGTGATCCTGCTGTGCATTGTTTCGTTTATGACAGAAGTATATACGATATCAAGATTGCTACCGTAAACGAAGCCGGGTGGAAGTCTTAGTTAGTTTAGACACAATGCAAATGAAATTAAATGTATTTGAAATGAATTGCCAACGTGACTTGAATAAATCACGTCACGTTGGCAATTAAAGAACACTTATGATAAGTCAATACACATACAACTTTATCTCTATATGCAAAATATTATTTTCTATACTTGGTATTATTTATGTTAATTTCTTGCTATAATTTATTTTTATTTTTATTTATTTATTAAGTTTTTATTCGTATTTTATTTAGAATATTAGTTATTACTTTATGGTAATTTATTTTGTAACAATCAAAATCCGAAAGAAGCTGTACATGACATAAAAAATAAAATTACTGAATACTATTAAAATGTAAACTGCATTCTAATTGGTGTTTCTACTTAATATTTTTGTTGAAGTGGAATATTATTAGAAAATTTCAATTCAAATAGTATAATAAATTTAGTAACCACGTTGTCACTATGATACTTATTTGTTGTATTTTTTCGAACGATTATTAAATAATCGTAATTAACTAGAAAAACATATTCACACACAGCACCTAATAATTTGAATTCCATTCTAATGACAACCGTTGTTTTAAATTAATATTACAATATTATTTCTACAAAATTAGAAATATTCGTATTATAATATTAATGAAATACAATTTTAGTTATTAGATATGTGTGCTACGACATTTTCCAAATTTGTAGCGCTGTATAAATAAAAATGTTATTAACATAATTATGAAATCTTTTAATGTGGAATGAAATGTGGCGAAAACGTCATAGCTCATGAGATAGCAATTCTAATATAAATTTAGAATACGTCAATCTTATAAAGATTATCGTATGCGATATTGTCATACGACTCTCGCCTGAACACAGGCGACAAGCTCTCTTCGTGTACACTGGCTATTAGAGATGTGAAAGAGAGAGTTCGTCGTCACATCTAGACCAAACTTCAGTCGTGGGGAAATTCAATGAAATTGTACGTAAAGTGGAATGCATTCTCTGGAAAACGAGCTAACTACAACGTCATTTTTATATAGATTAAATATTTAGGTTGTAAATTAGAACCTTATGCCTACTCCATTGATTTAGTTAGTGTTTTAGTCCGTAGAGAAATAATAGACAGTAAATCTCTGAACTTATCAAACGATTACTATTAAAATCGAGAAAGATTGAATTCAATAATCTGTTAAATTCCAATTTACAAAACTCAATTTCACGTACAAAATTAAACACCCAAACGAAATAAATGCTAGTTGAACAGATCACGAATTAACTAACTCGTCTTCATCAACAATCGCAGTTACAAAGGGTTTATCCAAATTACTTGCTACTCTGTCATCTCAATGTACAAAGCTGAAACTAAATTACATTTCTAATGAGAAAAACAATTAAGGGCAATAGATTTTAATTGGCGCGTCCGGATCCTTATTTCCTTTAAAAAAAAAACGAAAAGGACAGTCGGAGTGTTCATTATAGGTATTTATGGACATCTCTCTGGGCCTCAGTGGTCTTAATTTCTACAAATTTTCATTTTTACTCAAGCCGTTTGTTTGCGGATTAGGCCTGCTTATTACAATTTGGAAGGATTTCGCTTGTTTTATCTGTGCAAGCGGTATTTATTTTAAATTTTACGGTACGGATGGAAGATACACGAATGTTTTAACGTAAATAATGAATTTCCTTGAATAACATTTTTACTTACTATATATTATCTATACATATAAATAAAATAGAAGTGTCTGTTTGTAAAGTGAAAATTAAAGAAAATGTCCAACTAGATATCGTTATATACACGATACCTATAACGAAAATGATCTTAGAATTTTTTTTGTCTGTCTGTCTGTTTGTTCCAGCTAATCTCTGAAATGGCTGGACCGATTTTGACGGGACTTTTATTGTCAGGTAGCTGATATAATAAGGAGTAACTTAGGCTACATTTATTTGTTAAAATATCTTTTTTGTTTAGAAAAATAAAGTAATGTTGCAATGTCCAAGTACTGTCCAGTACCGCGCGCAGCTCACGCGCATGCGCAATTTTTCAATAAAGCTAATACAATAAAAAAATAAAATAAATGATAATTAAAATGAAAATGCAAAACCCAAAAAAAATAATAATAAACTAATTAACTTTTTTGTTAAATTTCACGCGGACGAAGTCTCGGGCACAGCTAGTAAATAATAAATAAAAAGACTACCAAAAACTAAATAATAGTAATATAATCAAATATTTTGTAAATATAGATTGAGTACTATGTATTGAATTGTCAGAGCTATTTAATTGCCTACACGATCAATAAACCAACTTCATATCATCTCATTTCTTATAATCTTGAAGAGCACATACCGCCAATCGTACTATTTATTAAATGTATGTGCAATAAAGTATTTACAAATAAATAAACACGGCAATGTATTTCAAATATACGGATTCTTAGTTTTGTTATACATTTATATGTAAGTAGGAAAACAAATACGTTTTTTTACCTTATAATTTTCTTTAATAAGACACTACTTACTGATTGGTAGTAATCATTAGGTAATTTCTCGCCAATATTGTTGTTGCGAAATAAAGAATATAAGATAAATAAAAGTCAGAGTAAATTAGGAACATATTTCCTAATATTTCAAGTAGGATTTTGTTCTTGGAACACGTCGAAGTGTAAGCCAAACAAATAAATAAGTGTGTATCGAAGCAGAGAACTGTAGCGCAGAAAGCGAGTTCAATGACCTCGAAGTTAGTCGTAGATATTTCGTAAAACTTTACTATGTGTGTAAATTTATTTATTTTTAGTTTATTGAAATAGCACACCAACGATATGTATATAAAACATTTTCTAATAATACAATCATGGACCTTTACCCAATATACCTTTCATATGTATATATGAAAGGTATATTGTAATAGTACAACATCAAATTAAATGAGAGGGAACTTAACAGAAACTTGAATTAAAAAAATATATGTAATTGAAACTTTGAAATAAAAGTATTATTTACGGATTTTATCGCGGAATTGATTTAATTTTTACATTTTTATCTTCCCGACGTTTCGATCACTTTACAGTTTTCATGGTCACGGGGCGGACCGCCCGGACGTCGGGAAGATAAAAATGTAAAAATTAAATCAATTCCGCGATAAAATCCGTAAATAATACTTTTATTTCAATGTGTAACATTCGCGTAAATCTAAGAAACCATTATGTAATTGAAAATTATAAATAAATAAATTATTATTATAAGTAACTTCCAACAGTCACATACATAGTCCTGACCCCACATTAAGATCGAGTCTTGTGTTGTGGGTATCAGGAACTACGAGAGACTTTTCGGTCTCTCGAACACCCAGACCCGGAAGAAATATTAGTGGGCCGCACAAACATTTCTCTCAGTGCGGGGATCGAACCCGCGACCTCTCGTTTCACAGGCGGCGTCTAACCAACTGCGCCACGGAGGCTGTCAAAATAAACATATATACTTATAAATAAACTTATTTTCTACAATAGCAACGTTAGGTTGTTGCATATAATGGTATTCATTCATTGTAGATTATTATTTAATTTGTTCCCTAACCCCCCCCCCCTCCCCCTTATTTCTCCTATTAAAATATCCATCCCATTGTCGCTTATAAGAAATAACCTAGTGTGATAAGGCCGCTACTTTTACTATTATTATTATGTAATTACTTTGTGTGCATGTACAGTATTTAAATAAATAAATATCTGGCGCTTCAGCTGAAATTTGTAAAAATGTAATGGCGTTCGTGCAATGCTACCAGTATCGTGTGATCGTTATTATTATCCACTCATTGTAGTCCACCATTGGCCAAAGGCTTCTTAGGCCAAACGCCATCGAAATCAATCCTTGACTTTTCTTACCTCTCTATTCATTAGTCACACGTCACACGTCTGCCTATGATCCAACTAAACTAATAGGTACCGTTTGACGTTTCATACTTTTCAACTTTGTGCAGGCGTAACTTACACAATTTCAATAACATTCTGCCTAAAACCATGGAATTGTGGCTTTACGGCAAGCGAAATTAAAATTGTGTGAGTTACGCCTGTCTAAATATGTTTAAAATTGAAAAATATGGAACGTCAAACGGTACCTATTAGTTTAGTTGGAGAGTAATACTAATCATTCACATAAAACATTCACATTTATATTCAGTAAACATGCACATTTCAAAACACTTAAAAATATCATATATTAATTACCTAGACATATATTAATTTATTATTCATTGAATATCAACAACTCTTAATCCTCAGCCCACATTGCAATACATTACACGACAGACAATTACTCGTATTTATACTATGTTTATTGACTGTTTTCTGTTTTCTGATACCATTGAACTCTTTTTTTATTAACAGACGAATTTCTTAAACATACGAATATGCATGTGATCCGTCAGAGAACCAAGGTAACCGACATAGCTCTGAAAGTTAGTAGGTTGAAGTGGCAATGGGCTGGCCACATATGTCGCAGAACGGATAACCGCTGGAGTAAGCGTGTTCTGGAGTGGAGACCGCGTCTTGGCAAACGTAGCGTGGGACGTCCTCTGGCCAGATGGCGGGATGACTTGCAGAAGAGGGCCGGCAAGAACTGGATGCGTAAAGCTACAGACCGGGCTCTGTGGTGTACCTTGGGAGAGGCCTATGTCCAGCAGTGGACTGCAACGGGCTGATGATGATGATGATGATGACGAATATGCAACCAATTGACAGCCTCCGTGATGGAATTGGTTAGATGCCGTCTGTGAAAAGTGAGGTCGCGGGTTCGACCCCCGCACCGAGACAAATATTTGTGTGATCCTTAAGTATTTGTTACGAGTCTGGGTGTTTGTGAAACCGAAGAGTTTTTCGTAGTTCCTGATACCCACGACACAAGACTCGATCTTAGTATGGAATCAGGACGACGTATGTGACTGTTGGGTGTATTTATTTATTTAATTTCAAGATTGTCCCATTAGTTCCGTAGTCTAAATCATAACTCAATATAGAAGACGTTAAGCAAAATAGACTAAAACTTAACACTTGCGTACCTACTTTACCAATTCATGGCACGTAATACCTAATGTAATAGAAATAAAATATATTCCAAGCACCAACTAAAGGATGCTTAGGTCTACTTATTTCCATAAAATCGCTTTTATTCTTTTTTCAGTGCTCAAAATTGCCTTATATTTTATATTGTAAGTGTATTTTTCTTTGTGTTCGCACTTTTTTACCTTCTTCATAAGTTTTTTCTAGACTTTATTCAAATAATGAACGGATTGCTCCATTTATCTTTTTTATTCAGTTGATTCATCTGGATTTAGTTTTAACCCGTATCAATTGTGCAAAAGGCGTAACTTTATAACAATTATTTTATACTTTAACCTCATTGGGAGATAATTTGGATGTCCCATGCGAGAAATCAACAAAAATTTGTTTTGGTTACGAGTGTTATATGATAGCGATACAAGACACTGTACTATGCTATTAGGACTACAGGTATTTAAATATAAATTTATGACTTAAACCATATCTTAGTACTTAAAGATACAAAAAATATGTAT
The DNA here is from genome assembly GCA_030180105.1 of Hyles lineata. Lineage (NCBI taxonomy): Eukaryota > Metazoa > Arthropoda > Insecta > Lepidoptera > Sphingidae > Hyles > Hyles lineata. Next base: position 2,256,577 of record JARJEE010000035.1, on the reverse strand, counting down.
TATAAAATTAAAATTCTGATATAATAGAACCGTTCGATTTGAACAGAATTATCAAAAAAAAATACAAGCCTAATAAGACGATTCCTGTACCTTTGAAACGACAAACAAATGTACCAATAATGATACTCAAGGTTAATCCAGTTATTTTCGTACCAAAATATGATAGTGGGCGAGCTTATCCACATACCTGGCAAAATATCCAGCCCAAAGTAACACACATGAGATTTTTAAAACCTGTCTCACTCTTTCCTACTATTTTAAAGTACGTAGCGCAATCACAACTACCTATTCGATTTTCTTTATCACTTCATTTCATTTTAATATCACACAATTGTTTAGAATATATTGGCGCGAAAATAAGAAAACACAATGAGCAATTGTGTACAAATGACAGATTCCAAATTCAAATGTTTTTTTTTAATTGTAACAGCTTTTATGGCCTGACTGAGAATTTATTTAAAATATGAAAAATGTACATAAAGCCAATGTAAAGTTCTAACTTATTGAAATAAATTGTGTAAAATAATGAAAGTATGAGCAGAAAATAAGCACCTTTTTGGCAATAGAAACTGACTCAAGCATCTCCCGTCACACATACTGGTTGTAAAAGCATCAAGATCATGCTGTTTACGTAATGTTTATTGGTCCTGCTTGCCCGCACCAAATAACTATTCTGTTAACTATACAGGGTATATCAAGACTGCTACTGAAAACAAAGTCAGGTAGTAGTTTTATTGATTTCAGACACAATGATATATCCTTGTGGCCTTTTTCATATATTAATTTTATTACGCCCTATTTATGACGACCTCATCAGAAAAATTGCATTTTTTTAACTTAAATACGTAAAACAAGCTTATAACTGGGATATAATTCCAAAACATTGTAATTTACTGTACTGTACTGTATACTTCCCACTGCAGTGCAAGGGCTTCGTCTACAATCGAGGGTACGATTCACATTGTGTAGGATATATAGTCCACCACGCTGGACTAGTGCGGGTTGGCGGACTTGAAATACCATCGTAATTTACATTATAGTTAAGGCTAGAGCGAATAGCCACTGTCTAGGTAGGCGTGTAACAACGTGAACCATATCGTCACTTTCCATCAGGTAAGATTGTGGTCAAACGCCTAACCTGCAAAAGTAATAAAATACAGCCCACAAAAGCAGCTACAGCGGTAAATTATTAAAAATTGCGTAGAAAACGATAAAATATTCCTTCGAAAAATGTATCGCGAATTTATTTATTCACATGCTTAAATTTAAGCATCATCAAAGACCCACTCGTTCCATTACGCATTTCACGCGCGCGGAAGACGCTGAATCCAATCAACTCGTACTGTATCCTTACCCATTGTAAAATTCTTTACCGGCAACATGATAATCCGATTCTCCGGGGAACGCCGCCAGCTTTTATTACCGAAATATGTAAATGCTACTGAAAAAAAAAACTAATTTATTAGTATTGTCGACTGGGAGCGAAAAAATATGCAAATGAGCGTCATTTTTGCTTTGAGGCTGCAGATTTGAGATGGATGTAATCGGGCTGAATTCCTTTGGAAAAACATCGATGTGTGATGTATGGGAATCCGGCGTTTAAAGTGTTGAGGCGTGAATGGGATGGTATGTTTGCGTCAGGATGTCGCGTTGAATTTATACGGACATTTTTATTTAAGAGGTCAAGTATTGGTTGTATATTTTATGACCAGGATGCGTACACAAGTTGTAAACTTGGCATAGTAATGGAAGTGAATATATATGTGTTTCGAAGTCATGTAGTTGCATCTTTCATTCTGGTTGAATTATGTTGACTAACCAAAGATAATTATATTTTGTTTGCTGATTATCTATGCGTGCGCCACAGCACTTACTGTCACATTGAGTCACACAAATGAGTAGGATTTCGAGTTCAATGAAACAAAAATAATTACATACGGTTTTTTCAATGTAAAATCTGCCAACCTGCACTCTACATATGTACTTATAGTCCACCACCCTGGCCTAGTCGGATTAAGCTATAGCCTAACGATTGAGACTCTCTCGACGAATGATTGAGAACCTGACAGTTTGAGATCTCGAATGTAGAAGAGACCCGTGGCCTGCCGTGGGACGTATACGGGGTGATAAAGATACAGACATACGGCTTTGACAGCCCGGCATTATTTTCTAACTGGCTAGCATACTACACTTGAAGCGAAATTGCTATCTGAATATTGCGATACTATTATAAATATATACACACAAAAAACGTCATGTAGTACCCTACTGATAGACTACTTTTACGTCCACATTTATAATATAATTTTTATTGCAATACACGATACGAACGTACCTGAACAGTAGCAAAACTAAACAACACCTTGAATTACAAAGCAATACTTGACTTTTCACTGCGCTCCCCTTCCTGAGACATAAAACGTTTAGTTTCAATATGTCCAGTCTTCGATCAAATATACACTAGATACACAGTTCCCTGTAAAAGTTCTGTTAAAAAGTGGCACCGATGCATGACATTAAAAAAAGTAAACAAAAAGATCATATATTCTAAATATGTCATCACAAATTGCACCTTATTCCTGGAGCTTAAAGTAGCTTTTCACATAATATTGTCTAAAGTTCTGCGACGTTTTGAAAGCAACGGTCGGTGCGTGACTGAAGGCGAAAGAGTGCTTAAAGCACTCTTTTTTGGTGCCATTTTCTATGCGCTCATGTTGCATCTAGTGTATATTTGATCGAAGTGTCCAGTAGTTACTCTGCCATTTCATGCATTCTTGTTGGTTCAGGGTATTATTGACCTGACCCTTGCCCTTGTCATCGATCTGGTTGAGGTAGGTTCGATGGGATCGTAGGACCCTAGCGACTCATTTTATTTATTAATTATTATTTCAATCTTAATAAAAAAACATCTGCACCCAGGCGAAGCTGGGACGGGCCGCTAGTCAAGCATATGTAAGAATAATTTACGAAATTACTTGTCTTGAACATATTAAAGTTTTAGACACACTCAACTTTGCTCGTTACTGGAATAAAATATGTTTGCAAAAACTAGCTGCGACGTGCGTGACAGATTTCTAACTTTACATACAGCGCTCATATTGTTAACTATTTAATTAGGTTTAACTTTGCGAATTCCAGACTTTCAAGTATTGAAAGGAAAGTGCGAACACTTTGTTAAGAGTTTAATTAATTGTATTAAAATAATTTAGTTATATGCTTTATTGTGTTTTGAGATATGTTTTGCTACATTTATTGTTTTGTTTTAGTTTGAAACATCTCGTCATGGAATTTCTTAGGAGAGTGCTGTATTCAGACTTTCATTACATATAGTTAAAACGAAGAAAGAAAGAGAGACTAAAAGTAGAATAGAGAACATCTAAAAACCTTGATAGCCAGCGCAATACAGTCTTCAATAAAATTAAATAGAACGCATTGCAGTAGAAAATATTTTGCAATGAACCCGCCTCGGTATTACTTAACAAGCAGTTGATACACACATTATTTCGCTCCCCAAAACTTGCAGTGCATACGTGGTCAGACTGCAATATTATGGAATTAATTTACTAGTGTATTTCTCGTTTGCAACTGCGTTGGTAAAAGGGGTATCACATTTAACGGGTATTTTAAAATATAATTTATGAATATTTCCTTTTGAGAGAATCATATTTATGTAAATATTAAATTTACCTCAGTTTTATTAACATTGCAAGTGTGTGGTGGCCTGTTGGTAAATGGACCAGACGCGGCCTCTAACATGTTCACGGTGGTTGGGGTTCGAATCACGGGCACACCTTTGACTTTCGGAGTCATGTGTGTATTGATAGTTAATCACTATTCACTGTAACGATAAAAACATCGTGAGAAAACCATGCAGATTTAACTACGCTGGCCTTTACATACCATAGAAATTCTCACAATTAGCTACGGTATATAGGTTTCCTCACGATGTTTTCCTTCACCGTTTTAGGGCGTGATGATTGACTATTAATCATTACTTATGTATATATCTTTTTTTTATTGCTATGAATAGCGAGACTGGCATGGTATTCGCCTCGGGGTTAGCGATACAGGCGTTTATTGACAGAAAACAAACAACACAATGAGTTACAAAGCAATGCTTGGGATTCCACAGCACTCGCCATCCTGAGAGATAAGATGTTTAGCTCATTATATCCATTAGTTATTCTGGCTACAATGTCCTTCAAACCGGAACACAACAGTGCATTTAAACTGCTGTTTGACGGGAGAAATAAACATTGCGGTGGTATCTTATAAGGCGGCCTCTCACATTTATGAGAGACTTACCACCGGTACTATAATAATATTTAATTAATAATGTCACAACTTCAATAAAATAATTACGTTTAATCTTATTCACCTGTAGAAATAACATTTAAAGTATTCGTAGAATAAAAAGGAATCGGTGAACAAAATACCGTTTTTATTTTATGCTCTATTGGTCGCTTAAAAATCTTTTCATAATAGAAAGTTAGTAATTTTAGCAGAAGATAAAAATAGCTCTGAAGACTGTTCATTGGACTTTCTTTATAGTCGGCAGTATTATTGTTTTACTTTGTTTTGTAAATACAGAGTTTTCTCATCTCTGACTTGCTTTATATTAAATTTTTATTTTATATAAGGCATGGCAAATTGAAAAGCATGGGTGTTTGTGAGACCGAAAATTCTCTCGTAGTACCTGATGCCCACGACACAAGACTCGATCTTAGTTTGGGGTCAGGACTATGCATGTGACTGTTGGGTGTTATTTATTATTATTTATTTATTTATATTTTTGATGTATATGGCCCGATACAGATACCAGTAAGAATCTCTCACCATTGTTTATGTATTGCTCGCAACTTTTTAACAGATGACTTCTTCATATGTCTCGGGATGGTGATGTTTGGTTTTGTTGTTGTCCATGAACGGTCGTATTGTTTACCATCAGGCGAATGGCATGCTCGTCCCACCACTCATCGCAATAAAAAAAATAGTTTACCGTATAAAAAAGTGCACCATAGGGCGCAAATTTAAACAGCTTAAATATTTTTTCGCAGCAACCATTTGAGTGTTTAACCCGGCTACATATTTCAAAACTTACTTAAAGCGAAGTTATCAAACGTTAAGTGGCCTCTTAAGAAGTACGTTTTTGGTATTAAATATTCATAACTAACACTTGGCCGCTTGGAAATTAGGTACTTTGTTTCAAATACCCACTTAGCTGTTGCATAATCTCGCGTAACTTAACATTTTAATAAGTACCTGAGGACCTACGCGGCTTTAGCTTCGTTTAGTATTTTTTTAAGCCTTAAATAATGTATCTTTTTATACATAGCTAGCAGCCCGGCCTGGCTCCGCTCGAGTGCAGATATACTTTTATGAAAGTATTCTATCACCTATGTTCAACAGGGATAGTGTAATGGTGAAAGATTTTTTCAGATTGGTCCAATAGTTTCAGAGTCTATTCTGTGCAAATAATCGAATTTGTCCACTTTATACTACTAGTATAGACAGAAAACAAAACAAAACACAATGACTAAAATAAAAATAAAAAAAATAAGATTTTATCGTAAATTTGGTTAAAAATTCGCATTTTTTAACTTCTCGACGCGATTTTTCAATTACTTTGGAGCCTTCGTGGTTACGGAGCGGGGTTCATCCCAAATTCGCTATGGTAAAACCAAATTCGCGATAACATGCGTAAAGAATAGTTTCATTTCAATAAACTTTTTAGAGATTGCAGAATACCACACCAGGCCTACTGTAGTCTATCATACCAGTACGAAAGATCCATGTACATTAGTACTATCAAAACAAAACACAGTAATCTTAACACGACCTATGACCTCAATACCAAAGCATTAAGACACCAACCACTTCACGAACATTAGATATAATTCACGCATTAGTAATTTTGAATTATGCTAATACATTACTCGGCGTACAAAGCTCAGACAATCTGCTAAGTACGGAGCTTAAAGCTCTCTACAAATCGTGTGCTGTTGAGATAGTGGCTACCAACTTAGCTGCTTGTTCGTGCCTATTTCAGTTTGTGTTGTAAGAGCAAATAAGTCATAATAGTTGCGTTTGCTTAGCCAAACGTTGACTATTGAATGCTGCGTTGGACTTCATTATTTGAGTACAGACTACAGTGTTTATATTTAAGTGAGTTGTGTTAGGAAGGAAATCCAGGAAAAGGGCGTCATATTCTACTGTTTCCGTATTATTTCTTATTTAGTCGGTAGTTATCGATGTGTGATTTTTAGAGTTATGATCTTGATGCAACTAGGCATCGTCATCCCACAAATAAATAAATACGCCTAACAGTCACGTACATAGTCCTGACCCCACACGAAGATCGAGTCTTGGCAAAGGGGCAAAGACATCCCCATCCAAATTCAACGAGGCAACCCCCAAAGCGGCTACTTTTCGTACTTGGCCAATGGGGTGCGAACGCAGGACGTGGTTTCTTGCTCTGATGCTGTTGCCCATCATCAGATGTATCGTCAGATGATTATCGTGCCGTTTATCGACGTTTTTCATACATATAATTAAAGATCTTGGAAAAATACAGTTCCTATGAAATTGATATGGAGGTTTATTTTATGCGTACGAATTATTTAGTTTAACCAATTTACTTTTAGCGCTAAAAATTGCGAAATCGATGCCAATACGAATAGTTTTGACCTTCTATTGATATTTACTGGGAGTTCCTAACTATATACGGAATTCGTATTTACAAAAATGTAAGTACTAAAACTTCTTCTAATTTCATAATAAGGGTAAATATTATACAATAACATAAATCTGTATCAGCCCATATACGTCCCGCTGCAGGGCACGGGCTTACTCTACAATCGAGAGTACGATTGAGAGTGGTTAGGCCATATAGTCCACCACGCTGGCCTAGTGCGGGTTGGCGGACTTACATACCATAGAAATTCTTATAAATAGCTATGGTATGCAGGTTTCCTCACGATGTTTTCTTTCACCATTTTTAGTGCGTGGTGATTGACTATGAATACACACATGACTCCGAAAAGTCAGAGGTATGCTCTGGGATTTGAACCCGCGACCATCGTGAACAGTGGCAGCCGCATCCGGTCCGTTTACCAACAGGCCACCACGCACTTTTAAACATAAATAATAGGCTAAATTTAGACGAAGAGCTACCACAACATCTGAAAACAAATATTTATATTAAATGGCAGCCCGAAACATGAAACAAAAATAACTAACAATATATTTTTAATATGAAAATTACATAGCAACCAAAAGGCAGCAAGCCTTTTTTCAGAATTGGCTCAACATCATACTTCGAGATAGGACAGCGTTACACAGTACAATTTATTCTAATGTGTACACGCCTTTCCTTTTAAAGAAAATTGATATTTTTCCAGATAGTGGCCTTAGATAACTTTACCTCGTCATGGCAAACTGTGTAAGATTTTAGCGTGTGGTAGTAGGTAAGCTAAAGTTTCTGTTGCCTGCGATAATAAGCGTTGTTTTTGGTAGGATTGAAACTGTTTCTACAATAACATTAGTACCAACCGAGCCAGAAAAAAGAAGCTCCCACTGGTTTTAATTCCAGAGTATTCTAATATTAAAAAAATGAGAAATATTGGTCAAATGTATTTTGACTTGTAAAATTTTTTTATATAGTAAAATCTTCTTATAATGCTATGAAATATTGTCTCTGGTTTCCTAAGACACGGGATATATCCTAGATTAGAAACCAGCGATCTACAATCGTGTATGATGGAATTAATATAAGTAGTTTTAATATGTAAGATTACCTGGAACATCATTGCCGCCGTTTAAATTATACCAAAAGTATTAAATAGCAGGACCCTTATATGCTCTTTATAAGTGCGTGGTGGCCTGTTGGTAAACGGACCAGACGCGGCTACCAACGTTCACGGTGGTCGCGGGTTCAAATCCCAGGGCACACCTCTGACTTTTCGGAGTCATGTGTGTATTGATAGTCAATCACCACGCACTAAAACGGTGAAGGAAAACATCGTGAGGAAACCTGCATACCGTAGCCATTTATAAGAATTTCTATGGTATGTAAGTCCGCCAACCCCCACTAGGCCAGCGTGGTGGAACATATGGCCTAACCACTCTCAATCGTACTCTCGATTGTAGAGTAGGCCCGTGCCCTGCAGTGGGACGTATATGGGCTGATACAGATACAGTCTATATGCTCTTATGGGGCCAAAGCTGAAATCGCGAAAAAAAAACAGTAGTTGCATACATTTTACAGACTGAAACGATTATATTTTTGTATAGGACAGCTAACTTAATTTCCGCGATTTCAGTGTAACCCTGTAGAAAAAGTTGTCAATTATAATGAGACTAGACATCCCTCTTTCGGCTTAATATCCCTTTATGTCTAATCTTGTATATGTACCTAAATGCAGCCATGTTGGTAGATAGCGCTGCGTTCCGCTTTGAAGAACATTGGAGCCAGTGATTACTGTGCATTAAGGCAACGCCAAATGTCTCGAGATTATGAGTGGAATAAAGTATAATAGATAAGTTATAAGTGGAATTAATCTTATTTATGAGCTGGTAATGTTTAACATATGGATTAGGACTATATGGCCTAACCATTCTCAATGATACTATTGATTAAAGAGATGGCTCTTGTCCTGCAGTGGGAGTAGGTATATATGGGCTGATGCCATTGACATAAATACATAGACAGGGTGGAAGCGCGTTAAGTGTTCCGAAGTAAGTGGTGCGCGCGCTCCAGTGGAGCGTTACTGAAACTAGTCGTCGTTCGCAACAGTTATGAAAATGCTTGCTTGTATTATGACAAAAAAAATAATAAAAATCAATTTTTTTTATCCATTCAGACAAAATGTATTAAATTAAGTTTATTTAATACTTATTTTAGTGTGATTTTCATGGACATATTTTTTAAACTCCAAATGTACGGAAGGGCTTATACTTACTTTTTAAATAAATGGCTGATACAAAAATGCTTAATATTAGGTAAAGGATGTGCCCGTGTTTTACTTTTGATAAAGAGTTTTTTAAAATCAGCAAAAAATATATAATTTATGAATGAAAAAAATATAGAAAACACGTGCATTGCCCTCTTTTACTTTGATTTGATGGCAGGAGTTAAAATTAATTACTTAGTTAAGGAATGTTGAGCCTTTGCGTATCAAAATAACCACATTAAGTTACGTACGTTCAGGCAAAGTTATTACTCACAGAGTAATATTCTTAATGGTGTTAAAACTATTTTCATAATATAAGTTAGATGAAGCTGCAGAGTAACAATTATCAGTTTACCTTTACTTGTACGATCTTTGGATGAAACATTTATACTTTTAATTTCTATAGCAGGTTCATATTATTATAATTACAATGAAATACCTTCATAATTATCAAATTTTAAATAATTAATAGTACCCCACAGTCCACACTAAGATCGAGTCTTGTGTTGTGGGTATCAGGAACTACGAGAGACTTCGGTCTCACAAATACCCAGACTCGAAACAAATACCTGTTGGATAACACAAATATTTCCACCACCTGTTTCACAGTCGGCGTCTAACCAACTGCTGCGTCTAACTAACCAACTGATGATGTCGGATTAGGAGCAATATATTTATATATATTTATTAGAGTAAATGATTATAAGACTGTCTTTAAAAAAATTGTAAGTAGGAAGCTGTAATAAAAAATTGCTTCCCCTTTCTTTACAACGATATATCTATATTTACTTCGATTGCCAAAGTATTGTGACTGACCATTAACGGCGATGATTATTGTCCAAAATCCACCAAGCTAATTTATGTGCTAAGAATGTAAAAATAGACGATTTAACAAAAACATTCCACCTTTGTTTAAAAAATATTCTACCTAAATCCTGCTCATTGACAAAGTTATTTTTCTCAGCTTTTGTCTTTTAAATCATTTCGTAAACTTTCCCAAGGCTTCATAAAACATTTTCCTTTGTATTCCGCTTAATCTTATTCTATATATGGGCGAGTCCGTCGGCGTATTGTGGATTGGGCCGAGTTATAATTTCCGTCACGTCCGCCACTCGAAAATGCAATGAATACTAAAATAACGAATCAGCCGAAAATAATTTACGTTTCGTGATAGTTCCTGCGGGATTGACTGGAACTGTATGAAATTTCTTGGAATTGGTGTGGTTTGACGTCAGACAATTGTATATTAAAATGGTATGGTAGGTTAGATTTATTATTATATTTATTTATTTATTTATTTATTCCTTTATTGCACAAAAATAAAAATACAGTGAAGAAACAACACAATAATAATAGTACAAGAGGCGGCCTTATCACTCTAGGTAATTTCTTCCAGGCCACCTTTGGATGGATATTGAGATAGGAAAAATGAGCGGGCAGTCTAAGGTATATAAAATATATACATATATACATATATATACATACATACATACATACATACACACACACACACATACATACATACACATATATAACATATACATACCAACAAAATATATTAAAATACACATACATACAATTTACCATATACATAAATATATAAACCTATCCTAACATTTACCAAAGAGGCGAATGGACAAGATATTCCTCAGCTATGCTCTAGTTGAGAAAGGAAATGGTCTTTAATCATTTTTTTAAAAGACGACAGTGTTCGTGCCCGTCTTATCTCGACTGGAAGTGAGTTCCACAGTCGGACATTATACATTTTGGAAAAATAATCTTATTAGACTGAATGCCTAGGGATGGATTGGAGAAGCCGACAATTGAGCTCATTAAATATTTAAATACTATTAAGAAAAAAATAGTAACTAAAATAAGGAGTAACAAAGGGGAGGCCTTTGCCCAGCAGTGGGACACATTATAGGCTATTAAAAAAATACTCAATCTTGGCGTCATACTTAAATATTCAATTTTGTGCCTGTCGATTTTCCTTTTACAACACAATATATATTTTATGAATATTAAAAACAATTTCTCAATTCGGGGTTAAAAAATCAGGTCACGAAGGATAATGTTATCAAAATTCATAGGCAAGCAATTATAAAGAACACAGAAATGAATAACTAAATGCTAATGATGCTCGCAATAAATTGCATTCTGCATAAAACATAAGGATTTATTTTTGTGGCCATTTACATATCCACTGAATGTGCTTGAAATACTATTTTTAATATTTATTTTTCATCCCAACATTATTCCCTTTTTCCGCTGATTGTTCATTAGTAAAATTGTGTAGTGTGTTTTAACCGAATTCATTAATAAGTTTAGTTTGAAATGGACAAAACAATGTATTTTTGAAGTAAAAATGACCTTGTTTTTTCCGATATCCACTACACACAACATATTTTTCACTGTAATTACTTAACTGTTCGGTGTATTTAATTATCATTGGTATGGTTTTAAATGTGTCAAATATTGAACTATATATAACCATATATGGGTACATAAGACACCAAGTACATATAGAAATGGGTATAAATAAGGGATACAAGTTAATAGTGAAACTTATATCCGTGCCAAATAGCGACCATTTTCCAATTCTATACAATATTCTATTTACTGGTGGCAGGTCTCTCATATGTGCGAGGCCGCCTGGGTGGGTACCACCGTAATGTCTATTTCTCCCGCCAAACAGCAGTTTAAATGCTGTGTTGTGTTTCGGATTGAGGGACAATGTAGCCAGAGTAACTACTGGACATATTGAGACTTAACATCTTATGTCTCAGGCCAAGCATTGTTTTGCAATTTTAGATGTTATATAGTTTTGCTGCTGTTCATGAATGGTCGTATTACTTACCAGCAGTCGAACGGCATGCTCGCTTCGCCATTGATTGCAATAATAAAAAATAAAAAACATTCACAAACCAACAAGTCCCAAATTGGACACGCACAAATAAGGAAGCCTCAACAAAATACCAACATTTACCCAAAGCTAGGCAAACTTGTCCTGTTTGACGAGACGAAGTTGACCGCGCAAACTACTCACATAACAAAACATGTTGTATGGAACCTTGTTGTGCCTTTTGTTGGAAATGTATGCTAGATATTGACACGTTATGCCACTGGCAACATCATGGGGTTAAAACTAACTTATTTGATATTTCTTTTACGTTAGCTTTGACTCCTCAGGAAGATACGAGTCTTATGTTGTATGAGAAACAACGAAGTATTTTTTGGTCACCCAATATCCAAACCCGAATCAACTATTTAGGTCACTCCAATATTGTCTTGGTGTGGGAATCGAAACCGCAACCTCTTGTTTCACAGTCGGCTCTTAAAGAACACCGCCACGGTTTTTTATACATAGATATAATTTATATAAAATATCGATTCAGTAACTGTAATCATAATTAAGTTTCAACTTCCCCCAACACAGAAATCAATTTGATTTTCCAAATACCCTATTGATACACAAAACAAGTTACAGACCGGTCATAAATAAGCAGACTACGAGCAATGGCCCAACATAATTTATGTAACTTCCACACTAATGACAACTGGGAACCAATTAGTAAGGGCCAAATAGTTGAAAGTCTGTTTTGTATCTAAACATGCACGGAAGACTGCGATATGTATTTCTGTAATTATATGTTAAGTTTTGATGTATTCCTAATACTGGTGGTCTCTCATATGTGAGGTAGGTACCACCAAATTGTCTATTTCTCCCGTCAAACAGCAGTGTGAATGCACTGCTGTGTTTTGGGTTGAAGGACATTGTAGCCAGAGTAACCTCTGGACATATAGAGAGTTAACCTTATCTCTCAGGATGGCGAGTGCAGTGCCAAGCAATGTTTTGTAATTCATTGTGTTGTTTGGTTTTGCTCCTGTCCATGAGTGATCGTATCGCTTACCATCTGGCAAAAGGCATGCTCGTTTTGTCATTAATTGCTATAAAAACCATGATCAAATCCACAGTGAATTTAAAATTAATCCACCCATATAAAAATGTAACTATTATTTACCTATGTGTAAGAATTAATATATATTTTTTGAAATATTAATTTACTTTCAATATAGAAATCAGTTCGAATTCTCGTCCATTGACCCACATATACGATTCCAAAATTGGAACCAAGTGAACAATGAGTAGTGAAAATAATATACGTAGCGGTTTACAAACTTCCAAATACTTCCTGACAACCGGGAACCAATTAATAGGGTCCAAAACACGCGTAAAAGATTGTTGTGGGTTTTTGTTGAGGTCTAGATTTTGATGTATGCTATAGTCAGGCAATTTGAAATTTCAAGCTTGTTAAATTATTTAAAATATAAAGAATTATTAAATGGGAAAATTACTGCAAAATTAACAAATCTAGACCCATTTTAATGTATTTACCAATAAAGAAATCGATTCCTCCACTGAACTAAAAAGTTGGAAACACAAGTAAAAATTTAATTAATTAACAAAGCGGTTGATAATTTCCACACACTTACTGGCAACCAATTAACAGAGTCCAAAGCTGTACAATCGTATACAAAACATGCATGCAAGATTACTATGTTTTGCCGTTTCCATGCGAATTGATTAAAAACTTCCTGCCTGCAAATTATTTGAACTGTACTTCCAGATTAATTAACGTTTAGAACAAATGTTTGGTTAGTTTTTGTTAATGAATTCGCCCGTTGTTAGTGTTTCATTTGCTGAGTGGAGATTTTGTAGCAGTAGCGATAGTTGATGAAACAGGGCGATTACAAAGTCATATTTTTAAAGCTGTATCAGTTGGATGAGTAAACATTCTTGATTAGTATGTAGATGTAAATTATTTTATTAATTTATTAATTTATCAATCTTTATTGTACACTGATTAATTATTATAAAAATACAAAGGGATACACTAAAATACAAAAGTACAAAAGGCTCTTCTCTCTTTCTCCTTCTTTTAAATCCATCCCATGGTTGTCTGTAAGACATTGTTTTAAGCGATAAGACCGCCATTTGTACTTTTTATTTTTTTGTTTAGTTTAAAAGATTTAAATAAAAAAATAAAAGGCCGTCTTATCGCTCTGAGTGATCTCTGCCAGTTATCTAATTCTACAGTCATCTATTTATACAGTCTTAAAACCTATTTTAGTTATCGAATGCTTTGTCCCATTCGAATGAGTTTTTAATTCAATTTCAGTGAAGAAAACAAGACATTCGATAGCTAAAATTGGTATTAAAACTGTCTTTGAATAAGGCCGTTGGAATTTAGACCTACAACCACCATCCCGGCAACCACGTACGATCCGTTGCGAACAGACCACCGGCCATTGAAATTGATTGATGTGTAAGTGAAAGATAATTATAGGGGGTCAAAAATAGCCAGCTCCCTTAGCCAAGTTACAAGCACTTCCAATCTATTCTATTTCTACAATCGTTAACACCAAATTTCTGTTACACCAAATGCTGACTCCCATACTATCCAAGTTGCAATATGATTAGCGCAATCGCATATTATCGCTTACGCAAAGGCGTTAGCGATTGTAGAAAAAATAGATTGGAAGCGATTGTAACTTGGCTAAGAGGGCTGAACTGCTTCGAGAAAATCATGTTACGGTCGTGACGTTTTTTTGCTCGGCTTGGAGCGGCACTTCCATGCCCCCAATTTTTTTATGAGTAAAATAGGTTTTGTAACTTTTACATGATATTACCAAGTAAATCTCTATATATCTAGGTACATAATTATAATTATTGCTATTTATACATCTGAAGCAAACTTTACTAACAAGATTTAATGCGTCGTTAGCAGTTGAAACAACACATCAACAAAACCTAATTATATTTTAAACAAAGTTGAAAACACCTGAGGTTTCGCACGAGAATAAACAAATGCTGTATACGTGATACTGGATGCAAACACCGAAATATTCTGCATATGTTTGAGAAACAGTCAGAAATTTAAATACATTTATTTATGTAAGCAGGGTAGTTTGAAAATTCTAGTATAATACAAAGATATTTTACGAATATTCCGGCAAATAAAATGTGGTATGATACCCACCACGTTCTGCGTGAATCTGGTTTTGAAAGTACTGATAATATTTTTAAAATTGACACGGTATTATATCTGCATTGCACCTGATGGTAAGCGCAAATGCCATCCAAGCAGATTATCAAAAGGCATTACACGTAGCTCCCATGCCATTATGGTGGTACCTACCGTAGGCAGGTAATACGTACCTACCCAGACGGCCTGTCACATATGAGGGACCTACCACCAGTTATTTGCTGGTATATCGGTTTTTCGACCTTTTCATCCAAACTCAAAAAAGTTGTGTAATGAAGTTATCAATTTAGTTCCTCATTAATAGATATATGTGGTCAAAATAATATAAAATAATATAATAAATAATGATAATATAAACTTGGCTCTACAGTGGCAGCCAACGGACATCACGCATTGAGTTGTGTGCGTTGTTCAGGTAGATTTGCACGTCACCTTGCTCTCAATGATATCATCCGTAGGGCTCTCGTGTCTGCAAACGTACCTTGCGTACTTGAGCCCCCAGGCTTACTTCGCACCGACGGTAAAAGGCCTGATGGTCTTACTTTGTTGCCTTGGCACAGAGGAAGGTGCCTAATTTGGGATGCCACGTGCGTTAGCACGTTCGCTGTGAGCCACTTAGGCCGAACGACGAGAGCGGCTGCAGCTGCTGCTGAAGTAGCTGCCGAGTCGAAGCGAGCAAAATATGCTCCTCTTTTAAGAAATTATTTTTTTGTTCCTTTTGCCGTTGAGGTGACTGGTTCTTGGGGAACTGAAGCCAAAGTATTTGTTAAGGACATTGGCCGTCGTCTTAGAGATCTGGGTGGGGACTATCGCTCTGGGTGGTTTCTTACGCAAAGGATAGCTATCGCCATCCAAAGAGGAAATGCTTGCAGTATTCTGGGCTCTTTTGCCCCAGGGACGATGACAGGTGGTCTATTTGATTAGATGTATTTTGTTTGTAACTTCCATAAAAATCTATATATTTGGTTTTAGTTTTATTGTTTAAGAATGTTTTATGTATATTGTAATATAAATGAATAAATCTTATTATATTTTCTCTTATATAAACTTGGGAATATATTATGCTAATACGTATATTGGCAAATGCAAATTGTATTAAAGTAAAATAATCTAATGAACTAGTTATGTGTCATGAATATATGTAAAGTTGCAAAAATAATATAGTAAGGAATCTTATAAACTAACCTTTAAAATTGTATTAAATGTCCTAGCATCATAAAGCAGGAAGACGGGTTTGTCTTAAAAACAAATCTGTATTTTTGTTCACTGACAGTCGCGGAAATATAGATACTAGGACATCAGATATATTAAGAAGTGCAAAATATTTACAGCAGTTGTTTTCTTCACCTGTGATAGCCACAGTAATAAAGGTATTACTAGGACCTTAGAAGCAATCATAGTAGATTGATGAACATGTTTTGCAATAGATATTTTCTAGTCTAATGATAGCCTCGGCCATAAATGTACCAGGACATCAGCAGATATGAGGAGTTTGATGCACATGTTTCACAGCAGCTATTTTCTAGTCTAATGATAGCCTCAGTCATAAATGTACCAGGACATCAGTAGATATGAGGAGGTTGATGCACATATTTCACAGCAGTAATTTTCCTGTCTAATGATCATAACGGTACGAGGATATCAGAAGCCACGAGGAAATTGATGAACATATCGACGCCACAAAGCAATTTTGTGGTATTACGAAAAATGCAACTTTTCACTAGAGCCTCAAATACTATTTAAAAAATTAATAACTTCTAAACTAGAACAATTAGGTATAACATTTTTATAGTTATAACATTTTCAAATAAAACCTTCTGTTTACACGAGGCCATACGATGCGGTGCTTTTTTCTGAATTGAATGATTTATAAAAGCCATATTCGCGTTTTTCGAGATACAACAAAGTCGCTTTCCTGCGTCGATATTTACACAGCAGATATTTTTTTGTCTAATAATAGCCTCAGTCATAAAGGTACCAGTACATCAGAAGCTATAAGGAGATCGATGAACATGTTTCACATCAGATATTTTGTTGTCCAGTGATAGCCACGGCGCACAACATCACGTTCCTGGAGGTGCCCAGGTACGGCGACCCGCACCGGGAAGCGATCCTAGTGTGCCACTACGTGAACGAGAAGGGCGACCCGCCGCTCCACTCGGTCAAGTGGTACAGGGGCAACAATGAGATATTCCGATATACTCCTGGTCAGCAGGTAACTTTCATTTTGCATTATTTCGCTTTGAGTAAAATATGCTATATTTTGTTTAGTATTTAATATAATTTAGAAAGCTGTGACAAATGAGTAGTTTTGGTTACGTTTTTATACATTTGGATTGAGAAACGAGCAAATTTCGTAGCCTTATCGTAATCAAAGTGACTCACGGCTTTAGGGATTTTAGGTCAAAAAATTAACGAATGTATAAAAAGTCGGAAAAAAATATATTGGGAATTAGAAAAACTATTTTTTCTAGAAACATGGCTTCTGTATGAGGGTCTGGTTTGTAATTTGAATTGTTTAAAATTAATGTTTACTTTATTAATATACATTCGCTTACTTTGGATTGTTTATAAAACTTATTTTCTTTAAATTTTCTTTAACTGCTCGGTGGAGCAGGTGTTTTACGGTATGATTGAGAAGCTGTGGGTCGGGTTCGAATCCCGGGTCGGGCAAAGTGATATCGAATTTTTCTAGTCATTATCAGCGCGGAGTCAGGAATTTGTGGCCGATATGGCAATAGGCTCATCCTCTATCACGTCGTGGGACGGAAAATACAAGGCGAAACGTGGGTGTCCTGGTTGGCTCTTTTCCTATCCCTTCTGGGAAAAAGGCATGAGTTATTGTATGTACGTATGTATTTTTACATTTAAAAATGTGTAATAACATTGTGTGGTGTAAACACACAATGTGTGGTAACATTCCTAAACCAAAACAGATTTGAAGCAAATATTTGCACATCATACAAATATTCATTATTGCACCAATGGAACTTTCAAATTCTCGCTCACAAACTGTTTGCTTGACCATTGAGCCAATCGTCAAACTTCCCAATTCCACGTCCACGCTACCTTATACCTGTTGAATACATCGTCCATAAAATCTCCTTCAGATTAATTAATTCTCTACAAACTCTATAAACAATAAAGGCATCATTCAAGTTTTTACTACTAAAGTTGCAAATTGTGTACAAGGAGTTAGCACTTTATCTACGTTCTTTCAAACTATTAATTGACCGGAGCAATATAATTTTAAAACAGTTCCCGAGTTTCTTTAGCGTTTTTTATCTTTGAAACTTTATCCTTTTATCATCCTTAGGTATTTTATAATACTAAACACTTAGCTTCAGAGTTCAGTAGACTTTTAGCTAGTATTATTATCGCCGTTTCGTCTTACCTGGTGTTATCTCGATAATTATAGTCATAATCCTTTGAAAGCATAATAATGAACGTCAAATAATCTTTAGTTTACTAAGATCAAAACAATTTTCCTCTAGAATTTATAATAGGTACGAAGTTCATCAATCTGAATTTGGTCAAAATGGTAGCTTTTTGTGACGTAGGAACACTCCTATACACATAGTGTATCAGCCCATATGCGTCCCACTGCAGGGCACGGGCATCCTTTACCATTGAAAGCACGATTGACAGTGGTTAGGCCATATAGTCCACCACGCTGGGCTAGTGTGGGTTGGCGGATTAACAATCCATATAAATAGTATTTATTGGTGTCAGGTCTCTCAAATATGAGACATGCTTAAAATTTGTGACTTAATGAATAATTGATGAGTAAAGTTGACTAGCCAACCTAGATTCGTTTTAGCTTCTAAAGATCTATCATGATCACATGAATGAAGTAGAGGAAAAAACGAAGTTTTTAAGCAATCCCTTTCTAAATAAAATCTATATAAATATTTTTACCATTACTAAGCACTATTACCTAGGATGTTATCATTATATAATCTGATTAAGAGAATTTCAATCTGAAGATAGTTGCATTGATAAATTGTTAGAGCTTTGCAGTCTCTCTTCATGAAAAATAAGCTTAAACAAATGCCTTAAGTTTCTTTGTCTTCAAAATGACTATACAACTCATTGTCTTTACAATATTTTTAATTAGCTCGCATATTTTCGCGTCTATTGAAGGAAAATGAAGAGTTCTCTAGCGATTAATATCTGCGCACGACGGCGTGGTTCACAATGGCTTGTTGGCCTACATACGTCTCGCAACAAGCCGTCGCGCATCGAGGCTTACAAATGACTGGAGTTTTGATAGGCGCAATGTAAGATGTACCATCAACACTGAGATTTTAAATAGCTTGGTAATGTGATCCTGTCCCCTTAGCCAAGTTACAAGTGCTTCCAATCTATTATCTTTCTACAATCGTTAACGTCTTGACGTAAGCGACAACGTTTGCACGTTGTACTACGCTATGGGCTAACTCCCATACAAATGCTAGATGCAATTTGATTAGCGCAAACGAAAGTTATCGCTTACGTCAAGACGTTAAAGATTGTAGAATTAAATTGTAGTGCCGCTTGTAACTTGGCTGGTCCGTTTTATGCATCTACTAGTACAGCGATGGGATGATAGCATTCGACGGAGGTAAAGGCTTTACTGATGCGTGTGCTTCGGTGAAATTGCCGCAAAACAAATAAACTTTTTGTCCTGAGTCTCACTTTGCATCATACTAAACTTGACTATCAACCTTAACTGACCAGCAAACAAGGTTAACACAGCATATTTTGTATAGGTTTAATTCAATTTATTTTCAACACTTTCTACAAATTGTGTATAGGTATATGGATTGATTTCCTGAATTATTAAGTCAAAAACTCAAGGCATTAAGCATATTATTACTAAAATGTCAATAAAAAAATATGCTAGTGATCTACACACGACTAAATATTCCTGTTGTTGCAGCCACCAACACGCATCTTCAACACGACAGTTGCTGGTGTGACGCGAGGGTCGTGCAACCAGCACAGCTGCTCAGTCAGTGTCGTGCTGCCCAGGATCTACAACACTAGACTGTCGTTCACCTGCGAGGTGTCCACAGAAGGCCCCAGGTTTGCTGTTGTGAAGCAAACCAAGAATTTAACAGTTGCTGGTAAGATCACATCGGTATCTATCTTTTAGTTTATATGTTGTACTTTGATTTCTAGCTGAGTGTCTAAGTAAGACCTATGAAAACGTTCAGAAAATAAAAGATAAAAATAAAATTTGTTTTTGAGAAAAGCCCCGATACTAAAGCTAAGGATATAAAACTAGGTATTTTACTAAAAGAAGAAGAGCTTATGCCGTGGATTAATTAGAGAAAAATTGAGCAAATAAACACAAATTCTGTTTACGTAACATAAGTTCAAAAGGTATTACAAGGCAAAATTTGCTACTTAGATAATACAAAATACACAGGGAGCGCTATCATACATTTGCGTCTTTAATAACTTTTTTCGCCATGTTATTAGCACTTTTATATGAGTGGAAATTTAATTAATTATTTAATAACTTTGCTATAAATTCCTTTGATAGCCGGTAGTATGTTTATCCATAATCCTTTTAAAACAAGTTTAAGTGCAATTAAATAGTTCTATTATTTTTATTTTCCAAGTAATTCGTGCATGTTGGACAACCTGTCAAATATCAGCCAATAGGAGGGCAAAAAAGGTGGTCCACAATTTATTTTAATCTACGTTTTCGAAGTACCGCCGCTCCCTCTATACTATAAATACTCTACGATTTGCTATAATATCGATACACCTATGAGAACTACCGCATATTTTAAGAGGCTCTTTACAGCACACAGCGCGAAAAGAGTATTTGATCCATTTTGTTCGGCGCATATCACAATCGGGCGGCATGGCTTCGTCCTTCCTTTCCTTTCGTCCAACTGATTAAAGCTATTTTTATTGAAATAGAAATAATATTTTCGGATTTTATTGCGATTTTGGTATACATTTTTAATTTTTTGATTTGCCACGTTTCGATTACTTTGCAGCGTTCGTGGTCATGTGGCGGACTGCTGCAAAGTACGAAATCTGTAAAGGAATCAAAACGTCGGGAAGTTAAAAAATATAAAAATGAGAAAATGTGTTACTTCTATGTGTAACATTCGCGTAAATCTAAGAAAGCATTATGCAAAGCTATTTTTCTGTGTAGTTACGCTGAAAGAAGACCCGGTGATAACAGGCGTGCCGGGTAGCGTTCAGCTAGGAGAAGACATCATAATCAACTGCACTACCACGCCGGCCATGCCGCCTGCGAACATCGTGTGGTTCATCGACTCTAAACCTGAACTGGTAAGCTTTATATAAAGATTAGCTTTGCCCGGGAGCAGAGACTTTTTGGGTGCAGTTCGAAGCAGATAAATATAATTATTTCGCGTACTAACTGTTTTAAATTTATACTCAACTAGACTGACGTGCTATATACTGCTTTTCTATCTTTTCTGCTCGTCCTGTCCTGTTATATCCCGTCCTGTCCCGTCTTAATCTGTTCTATGACTAAAGGCATGAAATTCTTTCCTTTTATGGTACTACGAGAGACTTTTCGGTCTCATAAATAACCAGACCGGAAACAAATACGTGTGGATCACATAAATATTTATCTCGGTGCGGGGATCGAACCCTCAGCTTCTCGTTTCACAGCCGGCTTCTAACCAATGGCGTCACGGAATTTTCAAAATATTTAACAATTACTGCTACTACTTTAATCGGCTCTAAATATATCAGTATAATTTCTCCTTCAGTCTGGTCAATAATGATTGTAGTAAAACCCCCGTCAAAATTCACGTATGACAGGCAGGTTACCGGCAGAATTCCCACGAAGTGCGTAATATTTATGTAGGGGGAAATGGTTCGCGGTCATCCATCCAACAAATAATTGGCCATAAATGATTAATTAATGGGCAACTTACTAAATTTTTACTCAACTATGCTGAAGCTTAAGGCATAGTTGTGATTTCAGCCCTTATATGGTCGTATGTAGAGATGTGTCAACTCGACTCACTAAAGTGAGTTGTGTTTAATTCGAGTTAACTCAAGTTGAATTCTCCCTAACTCGACTTTGAAAACCAAGGTAGATGGACGTTAAAAAACATAAACTTTCGCCTTTATGAAATAACGAGTAGTAAGATTTACGCCCGAATACTGGAACGCAACTTAAATATAAATTGCACTTAACTACGTTAATCCCGCTTAAATGTACTGGCTAAGTGGGCCGTGCGCTGTTAAGAGCAACTTATTATTTGAATGGCGTTCTAGTATTCGGGCGTTAAACTATCAAAACCTTTTTTTATTTAAACCCTACCTACGAAGTTTATCAATGATAATTGTCCTAACCGAGAGTTGGATGGAAGATCTTTGATTTAAAAAAGTAATTTGTAACAATCCATACACTCAGTTTCTTTCTCCTAACTCGAATAAACTCGAGTCGTGTTTATCCCGAGTTAGCACATCACTATTCGTATGTTTCTCCATAACTTCAGCCCTACTTATCATAATTTGGCAAATGAGGTATTGTTAGAAGTTTCTTGATTATTCATTTGTGAAGTGCTAAATGATGTTATAGATTGCTTACGACCCCTTTGGCGTTTCAATTCGTTGTCGACTAGCTGTTGTCAAATTATTAGGAAAATATTTTTTATCTTCGTATTTTACTATATTAGACATGTGTATGCTATTAGATTACCTATAGATGCTTGTTGTTTATATTGTAAAAACGTATCTCAAAAAACGCGTAATTATTTTTTATATTTGTAGTTCTGAATTTCGCCACATGCCAATATAGATTAATTATACATTAAAATCAATACACCTTCTGTAGGATATAAAGTCATATAAAAATAGATTATTTTTAAATGTATATACCTAATATATTTAGTACTATATGCTTATTTAATAGTATAAGTGACGTTTGTGACCTACATCATGTATTATCTGTTATGTTTGTGACCGTTTAAAAAATAACAACACTCCTGTTCTGAACATGACGAAATATCATAACATTTCACGTGTCCTGAAGGTTTGCCACCTCCACAATAACGTCTCTGCTCCGTGTCAGTTTATTATAACAGAATTTCTCGCAGCGCGCAGAATAGGTATAAAATATGCGCCGTACAATGTTTGTGAAAAGTGCAGAAGTGCATTTTGTAATCTAGTTTCCCCTTACTTTATATTCAAAGTTTTCGTAGTGTTTTTACAACGGATGTTTAATTTTCGCGTACTGTCTTCACTGGAATGATGAACGCCTTCTTGGGAAGTTATATAGTGGGTGTGATAATTTTAACATATTATTTTGAGTGTCATACGATAACTTCATTTTCAGCGGACTAAACTGACAATTCGTAGAGCAGACATTCAAATCAAAGGCGGAATTAATTTGCCTCTCAACTATCAGTTTTCCGCGGTATATACCTTGACCACTACAATTACTTTTTACTGGTGGTAGGTCTCTCATATGTGAAAGGCCGCCTAGGTAAGAATCATCGCAATATTTCTTGCACCAAACAGCAGTGAAAATTTACTGTTATGTTCCGGTTTGAAGAAATTTGTAGCAAGAGTAACTATTGGACATATTGATACTTAACATCTTATGTCTCAGAATTGGCGAGCGCAGCGAAATGCCAAGCATTGCTTCATAATTCACGGTGTTGACATCAGGCGAATGACTTGCTCGTCTCCCAGTTCATTGAAATTGTAAAAAACTTGCCAATCCCACAATTTCCTCAATCTATTAGGACAATACTGAGCTGGCCAAATTATATTATATTAATAAAATCATGTAACTCATAACATAAATTTTATTTGTAACAACACGTGCCATCAGATGAAGCACTAATTCCTTTATAATACTCATTCCTCTTTTAAATTTAATAAACGGTGTCCGATAGTAAAATAGCGAGCCCATTTACCGTCGAATTGTAATCGTTAAACACGGTTGTCGGACAGGCGCGTATCATTACGTTATTAATGAATTTATATCGTGTTGCGACAATATTGTCGTGTATAAATTGTTTTGCGAGCATTAATTAATTGCACATTGTGTGCTTATTTTCGTTCAATTATTAATATTGACGCCGGTATTGTTTTATTACGGGATATGCTTGTACGATGTGCATGCGGCTCTGTTGGAAGTTCGACACGTTTTGTACAGTTGTACAATTTTATTCCTATTTTATACACAATGTAAAATGAAAATGTATTATCCAATAAAATTAATGTAGCGCCAAAATGCTGCAAACAGGACTGCTGTAGATTTTTTATTTTCAGAAGTTTATTGTTTAAGTAAAGAGAATGCGTCTACCAATCATACAATAGAGGATAGGATTGAACTTAACACAATTACAGTCAAACCGAAACTTTCGATCTTAGGGGTCAGGACTATGTTACTATTGGGTATATATTTTATTTATTTTATTAAGTACTGCTACATCATATACATTATAAGTTTACACAGAGTTGTTAGTTTAAATGAAACAATATAATACATATATTATATATATATATAATATATAATATATATATATATATATATATATATATATATATATATATATTTTATTTTAATTAAACAATAAAATAAAATTCACGATCTTTCCCAAGTGCCAACCCTATTTGTTGTCCATACAGACGGAGCCCTGGATGGTGAACAACACGCAAGTCTCCGGGCCGAACGAGTACGGGCTGCGGTCCACCTGGCGCTCGCTGCGGCTCAGGGTTGCCACGGCGCGGGGCTACATGTACCTCCGGTGTGAGGCCACGCAGCCCACCTGGCCGCCGTATGTGAGGTCCACCAACGCTACAGTCATGGTCGCATCGCCACACTTGTCTATGTTTACTGCGTCAGGTGAGGAATCTCATTGTATAAATAGTCTGCGAATATATCATTATGAAGATCTTTATAGGATGAATATGTTTAACTGCCGTACTCGGAGATATTTAACTTCAATTAAATCATTAGGTAATGTAGATTTTGCGAACAAAACCTTTACTAAGGAACGATTTAATTGACATTAAACGTCACTGAGTGCGGCCGTAAGAGTGACACCAAGAGTCCTTGATGATCCTGATATACCCTTCTCATTCCTTCCGAAGACCGGAAAGGAACTATGCAAACTTACTCATCGAAAAAAATGCGGCTGATCGTCTGAAGTTGGCCAAAAAGCACTAATAATTAGATTTATTAATGTTTGTCAAAGGAAAGACTAAAATACTTTTTCATAATATTGGAAAGCATAGAAGGCAAGCGCAAACGAGGTAGAACGCCACCCAAATGGTCAGACATTGTGATGAAGGCGGTTGGTACCTATATCACGCGGTCGATGCCACCCAGGACCAAACATGATGGAAGAACATTACATTGGTCGCGGCCCTTGGTAATGAGAGAACGATGAGGAAGAAGAAAAGATTAACATACTGCAAATATTTTTTTTAAAGTATCACTTAAACACACGATCACGTACTGGGTACGGATGGAAAGGCAAATTTTAAACTTCGACTGTTAAAGTGCTTTGATATTGCAAGTTAAATAAAATCCTGATTAAAATCATCACAATCGAACATCGCGTAATATTTTAACAACGCATTGTCCGCAAAGAGATAACGAATTACATTTATCATAAAAGTGGAGGGTTAGGGGTATAGTACGCCTAACCCGTACCAACAGCGGTACAATGTCGCGCATTCCACTCGGTCGCGTTCAAATCCTCTTACGAGGGTAGTCATTTCAGTAATTTGCCGCGGGGCAAGTTCCACCGGAACTTTAAGTGGCCGGAAGACTCAGCAACTATTCCAAGGATTTGATTATACTTATGTTTTGGTTTATTCCCCCATCGCGGGTTGAGTGCTTGATCGAAGTGGTTTTTGGCTGCCCTGGGAATAATGTAGATGTGTGTGTATTTATATGTGGTAGTGCCACGTTGTTGTAAGTCATGGCTCAGCATGAATGGTCAGGCTCGTCCGGAGTGGTATTATGTTCCAAAGGCAATTGACGTAAAGCCACAGAAACGCTGTCGCATTTCTTGGTGTGAGTGAGATTGCAGGATGCCCTTTCCTTTTCCCATCGCTTTTTCCTTCCCGCTCCCCTCCCGATTTAATGGGCTGGCAAAACATCTAAAATCCAAACTTTGTAGATGTTCATGGGTGGCAGTGATCGCTTACCATCAGTTTACCTGTTTGCTGGTCCTATGCAATAAAAAAAGAACTGAACCTTTCGAGCCATAGTTTTATTGTATAACGATTCCATTATTTTTTTAAAGACATTAAAATATTAGACCTGACTATTGGATTATAACCTGTGCCTCAATTGAACTCTCCATTGTAGAAGAGTTTGTGTTCCGCCGTGAACGTATACTCATAGAGGCTTCGATATATTATTTCATATAATGTGTACTGTTATCAACAGCTAACTCGCTAGCCAATTACAATTTACTATCACCATTAACCGCTGTACACACCTCTATGTCTTCCGAATTGATAAATCCATGGATTTCTCACTCCACTGATCCAGATATGAGATGATGCGAACACAAACATCCGGAAGCTCGCGAACTGTAAGCGCTCTGGGTCATATCGGTCCATTGATAAGGATATATCAAAGGGATAGTTTGGATAAATTGACATTCTGCAAATATTTGACGGTGTAATACAAAATGGAGCTTCTGATGGCATGGTAGATGATTTCTTGTTGGTTGTTTACAAGGATTAATATCGAACATTACCTACAGTAACTAAAGAATAAAATGCGAATCTTTTTATGGTTCTAGTTTGTACTATAACAGGCAAGCAGGCAGTGGACAGATGCCTATACTATACAGAGTTCGATTAAGATGGCTTAGACCACACTCAATTTAAACTACCTAATGCGGGTGGCGGACTCCCTATCCTGAAAATAACCTTTAAATCTCTTTGGTATTCTGGTATTAAAACCTGGGGATAAATCTGCATTTAAAACTTAATTATATTTTAAAACTCCTCACTTCTCACTCATGACTAACCTTAATTACCACACATCAGAAACTACGTAAGACTAACCTTGAGTTATTCGGGACGAAACAAGAAACTTCAGTAAATTCCACAGAACTTGAATGCTACAATATTGTCATTGTATAATAGTTCTTGAGTTGAGGCTGCTTGATTTAAACAGTTATCTCCCATTGTCAAATGGTGGCAAGTTACCTCAGGTTGATTTCATTCCGGGCTCTTAGTTTGCTATCGTTAATTTAATTAACTTTATTGAGGTTTTATTGGGAGTTATTTTTTATTGTGCTGTAGTGGATGAACCTGGGTTTGATATGAGAGTTGCCGGTTGCTATGCACAATTGCAAAGATATTGTTTGTTTAATGAACAATTTTTTGATTTATTTCTGGTTTTGGAGATAAAAAATGGCTAGTGTAATGTCATATAATCACGATAAGACATTTGATTAACCTTAAGACAGAATCAATATACTTGACTAGACTAGTTGAACAACAATTTGACCTACTTGTTCACTGTCCAGTCAACGAATATCAATACTTTCAAGCTGTCTAGTCCCAAGAAAATCGTGACATTCAAACAAAAATGTCACATAAAATAGATTACCCGACCTTGATGCCAATGTCACTTAAGATCTTACATTTCTGAGCCTACAATTCCCGACACAAAACTAGAACCACCATTCCAAAGCAATACTAAGTTGAATAAATTATGAAGATAACACAAATTAACTGGAATTGTAGTGAAGTTTTTTTCGCAATATGCCTTCTAATTTGTCTCAATATTGCCGGGTTTTGGCATCATCCCAAAGCCGGATCGTTTTGCGCTAGTCTTAGGGCACAGAGTATCAAATTGTATTTTATTCCTCATCGGTTGCTGGCAGACTTAACAAATTCGCGTGGTTTTAATGAGAATATACTTAATTGGTATTAATGAAATAAAGTAATAGTCATATAATAGTAGTAATGTGAGTGTTACGGAACTTTGATTGTGGACTGTATGCTGTACTCACCGCACCTCGCCGGCACCGCTGGTCTTCGGTGTACCCCTCGTGCAGGTGAGATCCAAGGTTGCTGGTCGCCTCGAATGATTTGAAAGGCACTGCTAGCGCTAGTTACTTGATATTATGTAAATTATTGATGATATTATGTAAATTAATGATGATAGCGTTGATAGATATTGATTTATATTTTATTACGCGGCGCACATGCAAAATGCGTTGCGATAGTTATGGCGGTCGGACCCGGAAGGAAGTGCATACCGCGTTGACAATGCTAGCGGCGTCTAAAGATGCGTTCGGAAATGGTACAGATAGTCATATTTTAATTTCAAATGTTTTAATTATTTTTTTGTAGGATTGTGCTAGAGTACGGAACAGTGAGAAAGGGCTATATAGCAGTGTAACCCTACAGGCTAAGGATGATAGTGATGATGATAGTAAAATATGCACAAAACATCATACAAGTTAACGCCTGTATCACCACTAGTTCGCCAAGTTTATACTGTCGTAAAATATAATAGGTAGGCCAACATGTAAGCAAAATCTTCAACCTAAAAACTCACACTCACACAGCTGATCTGAGTACCGAACTCATGAACTCACGTATCACAACCCAGACAGTAAAAAACAACAGGCAATATTCAAAAACTTTCATTATAATCCCCAAACCACAATATACGTGCATTTATACTGAGGCTATCGAAAGTACGAGAGATTTTTCGGCCCTCCATCCAGATCTGAAACAAAGTTATTGATCACACAAGTATTCGTCACGTTCTGCGGATTAGTCGGCACCTCAAATTTCACAGGCAGATTTTCGTTCTACCGCAAAACGTTATCCAGCCTGGAACATAGTATGGCAAACTCATTCGTCAACCACAGAAATACAAATTGTTTTGAAAAGAGTTGTTATTCATGGATTTTATCGCGGATTTGGTTTCATTTTACATTTTTTTAATTTCCTGACGTTTTGATTACTTTACAGCTTTAATATCCCGAATTGCCTATCATCCTAAGTAAAATAACTCGTATATAGATAAGTATAGTCGTATTGAATTGTATGCAATGTGGTGGTCCTTGGGAGGCCAATATTCAGCAGTGTACTTCTTTTTTTTTTATTGCTATGAATGGTGAGACGAGCATGCCGTTCACCTGAAAATGAAATGCCAAACATTGCTTTGAATTACAAAGCAATGTTTGGCATTTCACTGCGCTCGCCATCCTGAGACATAAGATGTTAAGTCTCAATATGTCCAGTAGTTACTCTGGCTACAATGCCCTTCAACCCGAGACACAACAGTGCGTTTACACTGCTGTTTGATGGGAGAAATAGACACTGCGGTGGTACCCACCCAGATGGCCTCCCACATATGAGAGACCTACCACCAGTACCTACCACCTTCCTGTGGCTGAAGAGAGAGAGAGAGGGAGAGAGAGAGAGAGTATATCCAAAAATATATTTTATTGTCCTAACCTGCGTCACTACGCCAGTAGCTAGTTTTCAACAAAAAGCAAATGCACAGTATTTGAAAATTCTATTCAGTTTTCAGAGTAAAGGCTGTTCGCACAAATAGAACGATTTATATTGAGTTCTAAATACAATTGTCACCACGAGGCTTTTGAATTTGTATTAAAATACTGATTTCATCATTTGTAAAGTGATAATTTTACATTTAAAATACTATTTTTCATTGTTTACAATAAAATATAAGCAAATTTATAAATACAATCGCACAACCTTTTAATTTTGTGTAAGGATTATTCTTAAACAAGACGTGTTTTTGTTAGAACCCGGTTAACTTGTCAATTATAAATATTATTTTATTTTTTGCGAAAGCGAAATCAAATCGGCTGTCGTAATATATAATATTTAATCTACTGTAATTAATTAAAACAAGGTCTATGTCTATCAGTAAGTGACTTTAAAACCAGAAATTAATCAAAAACTCTTGTCCACAGGCTCTCAGAAGCTATTCGAAGAAGCGTTCCTGCTCATCACAATATGTACAGTACACATAATTTCTAAATACAGTGCCTTGAGTGAAATATAAAGATATATAGTTTGGTAAGAACGGATCACGACGGTAGCATAATCAGTTTCATCTTTGTTTACACACCATATTTAGCTTTTTTACTTTATCATTGAGGTATTACTGCAGACATGGGGAATCAAAACAGGAGTGGTTCTTGAGATTTCAGCGCAAAAGCTACTTAATCCACGCATAAAAAAACTAAAAAATATCGAGTAATCATGCCGACCCGCATTAGATCATCCTGGTGGTCTATACGGCCTAACTCCTCTCAATCGTACTCTCGATTGTAGAGGAGGCCCGTGCCCCGAAGTGGGACGTATATATAAGTGCTGACACAGACAGATGCGTAATCATCGCAAGGAAACCTGTATACCTGAAAGATTTACAGATGAATTATCAAAGGTAATGCAAATCAATACGAAATAAGGCATGTGTATAATATATCAATTCTGAAAATGGTTGGTTGATTGAGTCAGGCAGTATTCTGTAACATGAATGAAATCCATGCCGATAAGGAATACAAATGTGCAGACCATCTTGGGATTTAACATAAATTATTCATTACCAAAAAAAAATTGTGTTGATTTTTCACCAATATGCGAAGAATGTCGTTTGATGGTTTTATAAAAGCTGTTACCTTTTTTGTGAAATGTCTGCTCAATACCTCAATATAGTCAATTTTGCGACCTAAATTAAGCTAAAATTAGCGTTAATTACATAACTTTTGTACAACGTTGTTTTCGATGCATATTTCGGAGAGTGATTAATTTCCAGGTTCCTATTTATAGCTTATACGTTCATAATTAAATGTACATAAATAAAATGTGTATCGCTTGGGTGTGTAAACAAAGTAAGCGCATTGCTATATTCTATTTATTTTAATTAATGTGATTTTGTTTACTAACTTTTGGTAGCATGAACGCAGTGTTTTTACTGTATTCCGTTGCCTTCCTAGAATTCAATTATTTTGCTAGTTGGCAACTGTTTGCAACTCACATAAAATGTGGGTTTCGGGATTTTATTTTTTAATCTTTTTTAACAAAAGATCGGAATTGTGTTTTCACAATCGCCATTTAATATCTTTTAAATGTGTATTTATTATAGAATCTAATAAATACTCATGCAACAATACAACATATTTAGTTAAAAACAACGAAACCAAAGATGGCATAAGGCTGGAAAAATATTCTAATAAAATACGATCTAAAATATGAAACGCATACATAATAATACTGTCTGTTTGGTTATTCTAAACGACACAAAAATGACGTCATAAAAAATATCTGTCACCATTTTCACAGCAAAAACCTCTAAATAACAGCAACGCTAACGAAAACTGTAATAAAACTAATAGAGTATGTATATGTAAATAAAATATGCATCATACGGCCGAAATGACGCGCGAGATCCGGTGAAAAAAATTATTCAACCGATTTCTGAATTGAAACATGCGTCGGTGGCTGCATAAAATTCGCTTGCCAAAAAATAACTGTAGCGTGGTCAAATCGTTTATTTCACTAACTTACACAAATTGTTATTGTTCCGAAGTAGGTATTTGTACCAGTCTATAGAAGATTATTTTAAAGGAGAGCAACGTTAAAGTTGATTACCGGTACCACTATCTCAGATATTACAGGCAATGTATATAACTTTAAACAGAAATGATAATACATTTTCTTTTTGGGTACTTCCAAAAAGGCATGTATATTATGTCTTCACATGGCATAATTGTGTCTAGTGGCAGGAGATAATTGTAATTTGCTAATCGAAGCTTTATATGGATGGCAATAAACTTACCATCAGGAGTAGTGTAGTCAGGAGCCAGATAAAAAAGGAGCTTACTTGGTTTATTGGTTAGCAAAATAAATCCTAATATTTAGTGAGCAGGAATTTCAATCCACGGTTGATGTTTACGAAATAGAAACACAATTTTAGACCAGAAACAATCCACCGATCCAAAGCACAGTCCGATCGCACAAGAAATTAACAAAAGCCACAACGTGCAGGATATTCAAAAGCTAACCAATAGGCGGATTCATCAAAGGAATGGAAACGGATTTGACGTACAGAGTGGTTCCTTGCAGGATTCCTATAGTTGTGTACGTCTATTTGAAATGCATCTCTCCCTTTGATTGGTAGGTCACTGACAACTTTGAGGCTGTTTGGAATCCTGACTGGCTTATTCCCAACAATTTCTACTGCGAAAATGGGTCTGTGCAAATTTATTTTAGCTATTATTTCGTTTGGGTATCATGAAACATTGTATTTTACAAAGCATTTAATTTCGGAATTTTGTGTCGGTTACAATTTTTTTTTGCACCTGCTTCTCTCAGATTGCGAATCATGGCAGTTAAGATCGACTGTGGTACGTTCATAATACAAAACTAGATGCCCATGCTAAGTCAAAGTCTGGGGATTATCAATTGTTTTTAAACTATAGCCAATTTATTGACAAAATACTATGTTTCTCATCATCAGCCTCATGATATGCATTGCTGCAGATTTTAAAGCATCATATTAAATCAATTTACAAGTTCGTTTAATTACGCCTTTTTTTATCCATTCTCATATATATATTTCAGAATATCAAAGAAATTCAATTCTATTTCCAGACGTACAAAAATCAGTGCCAAGTTTACTTGTTGTTTTAACAAACCATTCGTATGTTTATGTCCAAGGTCGATTTTGTTGTTTAGGATTTCTACGTCCACTTTCTCTTTTATTACATCGTTTGCATAAGGAAAACTTTCTTCAAAGCCTCAAAGGAATATAGCAATGCGCGTGAACGTAACAAAAAATATAATTAAATCAATTATTCTATAGCAAGCACTGAATTTCGATGTTTTACGTCACAAATGAGAATTTTTGTAATTATATACATATACGTTGAAGGGCTGGTGTTAAATGAAAATGTATAATAAATCTCAAATAAAATGTAAAATTGTTATAAATATGAATGTTGATAATTCGTTTTGTAAGTCGCTTAGTTGGTACTTTACGATTTTACGAAGGAGGTTTTGATATGCGTGTCCTATTTTCAATTGCTGTGTACGATTCCTGTGCTATGGTTTGTAGGATAACTTTAGTTTATACTTTATGAAGTTGGGTGTCGGTAGAGAGTTGAAGATTACCAATGAATTGCGAAAAATAATTAAGCCAGTGGTATCTTTGATAGCCTAGATATTGGTCTCCGCTGAACGGCGATCAAGGTCGACAAGCTATATAATATATACCACGATAATGTAAGAGGTTTTGAGTTCCACCAGTAGGCATTCAATTTGAAGTAAGCCGGAATAATTGTATCTACAAACGAATATACATAATTATATCTTTCAAGTCCTGCTTTAACTGGACAGTACAGCATATATCGTTATATTTTATTTATTTTTTTATTGCTATGAATGGCGAGACGAGCATGCCGTTCGCCTGATGGTAAGCGATACGACAGCTCATGAACAGTAGCAAAACCAAACAACGCCTTGAACCACAAAGCAATGCTTGGCATTCCACTGCGCTCGCCATCCTGAGACATAAGATGTTAAGTCTCAATATGTCCAGTAGTTACTCTGGCTACAATGCCCTTCAACCCGAAACACAACAGTGCGTTTACACTGCTGTTTGACGGGAGAAATAGACACTGCGGTGGTACCCACCCAGATGGCCTCTCACATATGAGAGACCAGTGAATAATGAGTGAGTGTTATATAAAAGTATTCCAAATGTCAGTGTTGGTATAAAATCTAAATACGTCATGTAAACGTTTTAGGAGATTAAATAAGTTTATCCAAATTAATAAACTAAATTTAGAGGTTTTAACATTACATGCCCATATACCACATTTTGATAATATCAGATTATTGGCTAAATTAACGTTAATTAATTAGGGTTTAAGCAATTTTGTATTCAATTAACAAATTTCATTATTATAGCAGCACCAATCTGTTAATGGTTTATCCAATTTTAATATTTGCTCGTTTTATTTGCCACGATTATGTGCCAAGAAAAACCGGTTTAGGCAGAAACTGGAAACAAATATTGGTGTCGAAATTATATTTTGCATGTTGGAATTTCGTAAGTGTTAGAGCCATGCTGATGTCAGCCATGACTCAATATGAATGGGCAGGCGAGTCCGGGGCGGTACCACTGTCTTACAAGAGTTTGCCGTGAAGCGAAAACTTGGCTGCCTCGTTTCTTTGGATGAGTGAAATTGCCGGATGCCCAATACCCTTCCCTCTTTCCATCCCTTTCCTTCTCGCAAACTTTCTGATTTCTTTGCGGGTTAAAGACAAGTTAGACATTCCCGGAGACTCGCCGAGCTTCAATACTCGGTGTGATAACCGTGCATGCCATTATTGATCCTGGTTTACAGGAGTTGCAGTGGTGGGTGTGAGGGTGGGACAGTCTCCATGCCTTCTAGTTTGATGTGCTGGCAGCACATTCTTGATCCCTATATTGTGGATGCTCATGGGTGGCAATACTCACTTACTGTCAGGTGGCCTGTAGGTTAATTTGCCGGAACTATGCAATAGAAAAGAATTAAAAGTATGTGTATATTATATTCATAACCAAAAACAATTTCTGATTGTATGTTTGTATATTTTATATTATGTATGTTGGTCATAGTCAATAGATTCGTTTGTAACAGTCTGAATATACATTTGCAAGTATTTTTACTTGACATTTAATAATACTCGTAATTCAACTCTCTACCAACAATCGATCTTTTTCAGAATATTTCTTAAAATCTAGATAATTTGTAATTTCTAAATCTAATTCTCATTGTAGCATTAACTCACTGAATAGGTTATGGGTTTGTGTGATAATAATTTCACTTTTAAAGGTTGCATTTTTTTCGTATTATAATAAAAATGATGCAATAGAAAACGTTTCGATATTTTGTATTAAAAAACATGATTTCGCATAAAATTATATTAAGCATACGTCGATGATTTAATAGGTATACCACATGAATAAGAATTTCGTGCTATGAAATAGCACTCATTCTTTTCTGATTTATAATGGAACAGCTAAAATAGATTAATTGTAAAACCTTAAATGAAATTATTATCAACACGAACGTTATTTTTCACTTAAAACTTAATCGTACGTGCCAAATTATATTTATTGACGAAAAACTATAATGTACATTGTATATAAAATTAAGGAAAGCTAGTTAAGCGTCCCGTCGGGTGAATTTACTTTCATTTTGTTAATGTGTTTGGGAGGAGAGAGCTATCGGAAATTACTGAAACATTTACATGAGACTTTACTGCCGAATTGCTACATCCATTTTAATTTTAATTTTGAAAATGCGTATTTGCGAAGGTTATTTTTTATTTTCGATTTATTACACTTGTCTCTTTACAAAGTTGTGAAATTACGTAATTTTTTAAAATTACATAAAAGGTCTCATATTTGCCGTTCGAGCAGCAAAAATAGTAAATTAAATTCAACAGTATACTCGTAATCATTGGATATTAATTAAGTAAATTTTTAAAGTATACATTATTTTGTCATATTTTATTTTGATACGAAAATACTGAATTTTATATTTTGACGTGACATCTTATTTAATAATTTCAATGTACAGTCAGCAACATAAGTCGCTACACACCTCACATTTTATTATAAACCTTTTATGAATAAAAAATAATTCTAATTTCTGCTCTGTACTCTAATCAAGTAGTCATCTTTGTCGAGAAGTGATATTAGAAATTGTAAATAATTATTATTTGGACGATAAGACCATTCGAAATCTCGCAAATGTGTAGCGACTTGTGTTGCTAACTGTACTTCAATTTACTCGTAGTGATTCTGTTGTGTTAATAACGCTATGTTTGCACTGAACTCTTAGAAAAGTGTGTATGATTTCATTAAAGTAAAAGTACTTTTTTCTGCTTACACACTTTTCTATATTTACTTGGGGTTAATAGGTACTAATATTTGCCTTATGCTTTTCACGCCTGATTGTGTCACGTTCACCTCACTAAACATATCGATTCGGCCAGAATCTTTGTTCGACGCTTTTGGCTAATAAAAATACCATACCTTTCTGTTTTGTTCAAGTATTTAGGTATGGATAGTTTAAATAAAGCATAGTGGTGGACTTACAGTCTCTGAGACCCGTCCACTCGGTCTGACATCTGTCAGTGTAATAATGAGGGTGGCTCGCTAACTTTAATTTAATTCATATATTTTATCTACAACTACCTACGAGTTTATTACTGAGTATACTACACTTTCCATTGAATAATATAATTGTGCTTTGATCACATCCATGCTTAGAGGCCAGCGATCACTGTATATAATTATTTTGTGATAAAAATAATTCAGGCATTTGTTTCGGGTCTGGGTGTATGTGAAAATCTCTCGTAGTTTCTGATACCTACGACACAAGACTCGATCTTAGTGTGGGGTCAGGACTATGTATGTGACTGTTGGGTGAATTTATGTACGTATTAAATTCTCAAGAAGTTATTTTAGGGATTTACAGATTCGCTACTATTGTTGGTTTCTTTGGCTGTTTCATACATTAATGTCATACATATTGGAAATTTCCCTCCCAAACACAAAATGATAGTGTTGTATAAATTTGATTTGACAACGGAAACAATGTATATAATTTAATTTAATAGTGAATGTCCACGTTGTATAAAATATAGTCAATTTTGAGCACTATCAAAATGTTCTGTGATAAATGTGTTTGTTAGTTTATTGCATTGTATGGGTATTATATGTATATGTAACATATTATGTCATTGGGTGTCACTTCTTAATGGCGATAAATATACGTATATAAATGAGTTTAGTTGTTTTATTTCTAATGTTGCATCATGTAGTCAACTAAGGCTGGAAACTGGTTGGTACTGGTCTCTCATGTGTAAGAGGCCGTCTGAGTGGGTACTACCGCAATGTTTATTTCTCCCACCAAATAGCAGTGTAAATGCACTGCTGAGTTTCGGTGTGAAGGACATTGTAGCCGGAGTAACTACTGGAAAAATTGAGACCTAACATCATGTCTCAGTATGGCGAGCGCAGTGGAATGCCAAGCATTGCTTTGTAATTCAAGGTGTTTGGTTTTGGCACTGTTCATGAGCAGTTGTACCGCTTTCCATCAGGTGAATGGCATGCTCGTCTCGCCAAACATTGCAATATAAAATAAAATTGGTGGTAAAATAAATTCGGAGCGTCCACATTTAGCATTAAAATCTTGTAAGAGTACATTGACACTTATCAAAATTTATCATTCATACATATTACAATACATAGCTGCTTATAAGGCGATAATATCCTGTAGGAAATTTGTATCCATTTGAATAGCGATCACTGTATAGAATGGTGGAAGGCCCACCATAGTTATCCACTCTGGTTTCGTTTTGGGCATAGTTGCTTTGTTTGACCTCTCAATGAATATCATAACCAGAAAATTCTCTATCAAGATTGACCTAGATTCATAAATTGCACTGTATTCACTTTGTCATGCAATTACAAAAAATGCAAGCAAAATTTTGGCATCATTCGTGTCTACCCCAATTTGTCATGTCTCTGTGAGGCCCTTATAAAGAAGCATGCGCATGAACATAATTAAGTGTTTAAACTTTATGTACCAGGAGAGCATAGTACAGTGGGAGGTTTTATCTCATTGCCACAAACATCGCAGCACAATGGAGAACCGCAAGCCGAAGCAACGCGAGCGACGATTTACGGGTCGCGGAATCCGAATGCGGTGCTTGTTTTTTTTATTTATTGTGAAACTACGTCGATTCATGTTACCCTGGTATTTTTCTATCGCCAACTCAATGGAATTTAGGTTGCGCAAAGGTATGTTAACAAGAGCGGTGAGCACGGGTGTACATTTTAAATTCGTATTGTTCAGTCGGCCGGGGTTTGTTTTTAATAGTTGCGTTTTACTATTTTTCTTCTATATTGGGACAGTTTATTTGAAAGGCTTTTAGTTGAAGTTAAATATTAGATGTAATACATTAAATTGTATATGCTTATGATATCGTTTATCCAAAGCTTTATTTCATCCGACTGCCTCGGTGGTGTAGTTGTACTACTGTATGATTACAAAGCTGGCATGCCCGGTTTGAATAACCTGGGCGGGTGAATTGATAGTGGATGTTTCAATTCATTATGAATCTGGAGTCAGGAACTTGTGTGATATGGTCATAGGCTAGTCCCCAAACGCTCGTCCAGAAACAGTGTTAAGTGTGGGGCATTCAGGCCCCCACAATGGAAGGACCAGTAATAGTGTTGCACCGCTTGGACGTAAATCAGGGCACTTCTCGCTCTAGATTATCCAATGCCGCCCATAATGTCTATGAAAGTCACCGAGGGGTATTAAGTCAGGATGCTGGCATAGGATTGTGTTAGAGACCCAGCCTGGTCATAATTTACAGCGTGCTGGGCTGGAAGGCCAGAGACACTGACATACCCCTATCAGCCTCACCGTGGTACCGAAAGGGGAGCTTAATAGCTTTTTCTTGGACAGAATAAAAATGCACGCCAAAGCTTGTGATTGAATAGAAAGCACACACCCAGCAGTGAGCCATTCATGAGCTGAGAAATAAAAATAATATTACCTAATTACTTTTATATCTATTGCAATAATAGCGATACGAGCAAGCCATTTGATGATAAGCGATAAGACCACTCATGAACAGTAGCAAAACCAAACAACACCTTGAATTACAAGGCAATGCTTGGCATGCCACTACACTCGCCATCCTAAGACATAATATTAATTCTCAATATGTTCAGTAGCTGCTCTGGCTACAATATCCTTCAAACCGAAACACAATAGTGTATTTACCCTGCTGTTTGGCGGGAGGAATGGACATTGCGGTGGTACATACCTAGGCGGTCTCTCACATACGAGAGACCTACCACCGGTGTTTAATATAGTTCATGAACTTAATACATTGATGAGGCTACTTAGGTATGCAAGTGTCTTTTCTAAGTTATTCTTTACTATGAATTGAATTAAAAAAGCTCACATCAAAATATCAAAAAATGCTGTTAGTCGTTGTTATTTCAATATGTAAATAAAAAATATTATTGAAGTTTACCTGCAGGTATCAAAACCTGAAAATCACTTACATACTTCAACTCCCAGGCTATCGGATGTTCAGAACTAGAAAATCGACATGAAAATGTCCCGCAAAGTGGAATGTTATGTAGTAGATGACAATAGTAACCGATACATCACGCGGCACAAAAGACGCTCCTGCATCCGACGTCACAGACGATTGAGAACGTTTACACAGAGAGCTATATGAAATTGTAGTTTTAGATTAATTACATTGCGTAGTTTTTATGGTATATTTTATTTTCGGTCTTAGAATATCCGCAATGGAATGAGATTCCATATTAGAAAGAAAGAAAGAAAATAATTTTATTATTGAAATATATTCAAAAAATATGAACACAATACAGTATACTGTAAATAGTCTAGTTCTACCAAAAAGACTACTACGAAATATAAAGAAAAAAAGCAAAAATATTAAACATACATGGACTTAATTCTAACAGAATACTTAGGTAAACAGAGTTTTACATGCGAAGAAAGTAAATGAAATAACGATCAGGCATCCAAAGCTTTTATACCAGAGAATATAATCCGCAGGGCATAAATAAAAAATGAAGGCCGATTACTGTGCAAATAGAGGAAAATACGAACATTATCTGAGAGCTCACGCAAGGCGAACATCCGTGTCCATTTTCATTATCAATATAAAATGCGATTTCATTAAACGATCTGACGTTATTTCATTCAGTTTGTACAGAGTGGCGGTACGTTCGAGGGATTTTGTGCACAAATAATTTAAAATGGTTAAATGTTTTCGACATTATATGAAATGTATCATGTTAAATTATATTTTCAATACTGAGCGTAGGGTGAAGTCTGTTTTTCTGTGTTAATTTAATTATAATTGCGATGTATTTGATGATGAAAGCTTTGAGCATCTGCTTACTCGTACTGAGGGTACCATGAAATTAGATTCGATATCATAACTACATGTATTCGATACATGGTATATGTAATGCATACATAGATACATAAACTGACGCTTTTTCGTCCCAGAAGGGGTAGGCAGAGGTGCCAGGACATTTTGCCACATTTCATCTTGTATGTTCCTTGTTTAAGAAAAATAACGGCTTGTATTATTGATGGAGTTTAATAAGTACGCTGTGTGTTATACGTTTGATGCGGAGCCATTTTCAAAGGACTTACTGCCTCTGTGTTTGAGACCTGTAATAACTCGTAACTGAACTAAACCGCAGTGCCTATGAGAAAAAAAGAAAAAAAAATTGCACTCAGGGAAATAACCCGATTCTTGGCGCCACACTGGCTGAACGGCTCGTAAGAGATCTTTTAGGTCCCCAAACGCACGAAACGTGCTATATGAACTATAACACAAATGAAATATGTTGTGAAAGTATATCTGAATACAAAATGATTTGATTTCTCATTGTGTAATGGATACGAAGTTCAACTTGGTAAAAGAACATTATGTATTCAATATATTTCATTACATTTCGCAAGTTATGGAAATATTGTTTGAACAGTTCTACACGTTATAAAGCACTTGGAGTAATCATACATTTTTAAACACATCGCTAACATTCTTTGCGGATGGAATTTTCTGGATTCTGTTATATCGAGGCGATATCTTATTAAAAAAAATATTTTTTTGTGCCTGAATTATTCATAATTTTCTATACATATATAATCTCACGCCTTGTCCCCAGAAGGGGTAAGCAGAGGTCTTCTGGTAACCAGGACACCCTTATTTCACCTCGTATATTCTGTTCCACAATATGATAGGGTGCGAGCTTAACCATTTTCTATTTGATCAAACCTTTTTATTAACAGAATACCAGGGAATCGACTTGCTGCAGATCAAAGACTTAGGATCCTAGAAAAATAAATAATAAAACTGCAAAGGGAAATATACATACCTGGAAATTACAGATAATTTCTGAGATATATTTAAAGAATCAATGTTAAAATATGACACACCCGATTGTTGTCAATTCGAACCTCAATTTTCGCATTTGACTGCCTTTATACACTTTATCAAACCTAAACCAATGAGGTGATTAAACTCATCCAACTTGAACTGACATTAAATTCGATATTACTATTAATAAGCTTTTACATTATGCAAACTAAGCAAATAACTGTGGTTGGACATGTCTATTGTTACAACATAGCTCGGTTTGTAAATAACCTGGATTAATGAGAATGAATTGATATACACAATCATAACGCCTGTTCATTAAAAGAGTAGACAGAGACCATGGCTTTGTGTCCTGAGATACCTCTTTTGTTTCGCCCACTATAAATCTTATTAGAACAAGTCAATAACAACATTTTTAGATTTGATTTGTTCTACAGAAAGTCTGGACTTTGGGAAAATAAGCTTATACACGTACAGTCACGCCTTTTTCCCAGAAGATGTAGGCAGTACTACTAGGACCCACACATTTCGCCGTGTATGTTCCATCCCACGATGTGATAGGAGGCGAGCCTATCGCCATATCTGGCACAAATTTCTGACTCCGGGCTGATATTGAATAGAAAAATCCAATCACTTTGCCCGACCCTGAATTTGAACTTGAGACCTCAGCTTTGTTATC
Source organism: Hyles lineata (assembly GCA_030180105.1). Taxonomy (NCBI): domain Eukaryota; kingdom Metazoa; phylum Arthropoda; class Insecta; order Lepidoptera; family Sphingidae; genus Hyles; species Hyles lineata. The sequence goes on along the minus strand of JARJEE010000035.1, from coordinate 2,214,926 downwards.
ATGCCGAAGAACAACTACACCACTAAGGCAGTCGCTCAAACAAGCTAACATAATTATTTATTTTACGCAAGATGAGTTATAAACACCTATACCTAAAATACTATACCCAAGTTCCTTGAGCAGCGTACGTAAATGTAATTTGTGGCATTTAATAAAGGTAGAAAATGGAAGAAAGAAAGGAGACCGAAGGAATTTCCCTCGATCACATTCAATGAAGGATATTACTGATATGCACGAAATTGCGGAGATAGATTCATTAAAAATATTCACAACAAGTTCCAAAACCTTTAGGGAACAAGCCTTCAAAACAGTAATACGAATAGGAAGCAAAATACCACCCAATTTACAGCTCAAGTAATCCACCAACACAATATGCTCCCATCATTTGATTATTCATGCTCCGCTTTATCGCTTCAATATCGTTTCAGTATCGCCTCGCGTATGCAAAATACGGTGTTAGTATTAATATAAGATGGCACCTCGCGGGCAGCATCGGTTACTACTTGGCACGCTTTCGATTCTATTTAAACGCTGTGAATTGTTAATGGGGGAAATTCGTGTTCAGGAAGCTTTAGGAAGTAGTTTTTTACGAATGGAATGGGTTTTTGTGAGCTTTTTATATTGCATTACAGAACATTGCGTTGGTATCGTGTTTCCAGAATTACACTTTTTAAAAGGCCCAGATTCATTATCCGCGTGTAAAATAAAAGGGTTTTTTAAGAAAAAATATATTAAGAGATGATGTACAAACGCAATATGAAAGTATTTTTTTTTTCCAATAAGTCTCTCAACTGTACTTACCTAGGATTAGCAAGTAGAACTAGCAGTAGATAGGGCACATAGCTCGTAGAATTGATAGCTGCTGGGGCCGAAAGATCCCATCCACAAGGTAGACGGAAGACCTGGTTAAGGTCGCAGGAAGTCACTGGATGCAGGCCGCTTCCAACAGGTCTATGGGAGTCTATACTGGGTGGAATCGCTTATCGTCACGAAAAAAATTGTGCATGGCAAGTACATGATTTAGAACACTTTGGCATACTTATTTTAATTTTTTTATGTTTTTGTTTATGTAGTGTAAAATTAATTTACCACGACTAGTTACTAATTTAGAATAAGTTATTCATAAAACAACGTTGTTTAGAGAAAGATGACATAAATGAAAAAAATCTTCATAAATACACATTATTGTTACCCTACTTTATACAATATTAATTCGAGTAGAAACTTCTAAATCTAAGTAATAAAATCCTTTGATCGCGCCGCCATCACCGCTGCGCCGCCGCAAGCGCAAGTACAAAGCGTGCCGCCGCGCCGCGCCGCCCGCTCCCGCACCGCCGACACCTTCCAGGGATCTTACCTCTTCCTCAGTCGAGCGAAATTCGGTATCGAGTGACGTTGTATGAAATTATTTTGGTTATTGGTTAGTTTCTTGCGATCAAAATGAGTGATTACACGAACAGTGAGTATGTGACAATAATGACATGCTATGTTCGATCCAATGAAAACTTGGGTCATGCAAGAAGGATGTATGCAGATCCAGAACATCTGCAGTCTTTGCGTAGGAATGGTATCATGAATGATGAATCCACGAGTTCCCAGCACAAGAACTATTTTAACGACTTATCCGGGGCTACTCGATAATGGTAAGTTCAGACTTCCTAATCATGCAAGAATCCGTGACCTTCGACAGCGAAGTCGTCCATTCTCGACTTTATTAAAACGTTTAAAAAAAACATATGCAGCTTTTTCTAAGGTAGTAGGTACGTTATGAAAATAATAATGTAAATCTTAACAACTTAGCAACAACTACATTTACTTAAATGATCCTAACACACTAAAATTCTAAATAAATCAAAATGTTATATGGTAATATTTAGAGTAATAATACCGATAAATAGGCGCACAGTAAGTTCAAGGTCGATGCGCGACAGTCAGCTGTTGTGTGGCGTGACCGATATACTCGCGCGCGCCTGAGTATTGACATGTCGTTGCACTTTTAAGTGTAGGGTGATTTAGATAATATGTGTTTTGGGGACATCTTGTACTGATATTGTTTATGGGGTAGTTTGTAGTTTTTAATTATAAATCTCGTATATAACGTTAATGTCACATGCACAATACACTATTAAATTTTCCGGACGATAAGCGATTCCACCCAGTATAAGGCCTTTGTTCAGCAGCGGAGTTCCTGTGTCTGAAAAGAGAGAGAGATACTTACAAGGGGTATTTGAGATTCTCCAAACTACTTCCATGCTCGCGGTCCACCTTACGAAACAAAGAAAAACATCAGACAACATTCTATTACAGAATATCATAGAAATGTGGTATTCAAATGACAGGCAGAAATGTCATCGTGGCAAGAAAATATTACCTGCAAGTTACATAGTCGACGTGGTATTATCAATAGATTTTCAAAATGATCAAAATGATGATTGTAGCTGAAGGTGGTAAACTATTCTTAATTTCAAAATACATTGACCACCCAAAATCCTTACTTATGTCCATCGTATACCTAGACCTATATAAAATAACACTATCCTGAAAAAAACCAGACACGATGCGTAAAAAATACCTCGCAAATAGGGCAATAACTTTCCACGTAAAAATTACGGACAAAGCTGCCTATAAACTGAGCAGCGTGTTCGTGTCAATATAAAAACAGTTCGGAGTTATGATATCTTAATGTTTCCATGCCGTTTCCCGCTTATAAAAACTACGCTCTGTTTTTTTAGTATATTTGTACGTATAGTGAGCGATAGCCTAGTTGGGAGCGGTTGGAAACAGTGGAAGGAAATTTCCAGGGACCATATTATTATTATATCCATTTTTTTGCTGGCGGGCAAAACAACAGATCTTAACACATAATATTATGATTAAACTATTTTTGCCGGCCAGGTCAAGTGACTACAAACTTCCTGATTTTAAGTGTATAGCAGTTTAGGGATGGTAAACGTACGTGGGATGGTGTCCTGTGTGGTCAAGACATAGAACGTTAATTTTTTTTTCTTGCGATAAATGGCGAGAAGAGAATGCCATTCGCCTCGTGGTAAGCGATACGACCGCTCATGGATGCAAGTAATAATAGAATTGTATAATTTTGGATGTCTACTTTACACCATTTTTATACGGACACACGCTCATATTTATTGAAATTATTATATATTATACAAATGCTCATGTGCTCAAAGATCAAAGGCAATTGCTAATTTATTACTATACTAATCGATTCTCAAGGCATAAAAATTCCTCATATATTCTCCAATTCTGTAGGATCAGGAGTTACAAACGAGAATTTGGTATCAGCTTCCAGCACGTTTTAAAATATTCATTATATCGGTTTAACAGGCTGCATATAGTTAATGCCAGTATTCCGAACTGAACCGTGTTGCATGAATTGTTTATTACTATTTGGCAAGTAAGGTAGATTAGTTAGAATAGACACGGATTGTCGATCCGAGAGTTCCGGGTCGGTAGGTTGTAGAAGTCTAGTTTTTAGTGACATCTGTGATATCAAATTATGGCAATTTGTGTATATCACATCGTATATCCCCCTATCACATCGTAGGACGGAAAAGACAAGGCGAAACGTGAGTGCAGCCAGGATGGTTGCATCTCTGCCTGTCCCTTTTCGGAAAAAGGCGTGAGTTTATTTATATATATCAAATTATGTTGTAAGCAGTCCACCGGTGAACTTTGACCTCTCTTCAATATAATAAAAACCACTTCACCACCATTCAATTTGTATCCAGCGATTTCTTAAGAACTTTATCAAGAATTATGTGTATTAAATGTAATCTTTATTACATTTAATACAAATAATTCTTCACACACAACACTACACTCCACAAAATCAGTCATCACGCATACATACTATTTCTATGCTCACAATGGGCACCTATACCTGTAACAGCTACACAGTTCCCTTTGTGGCACCATAATGTCTAAATAAGTGTTAGGTTTTAATCAAAATATGTTTACAAAAGTACTGGCAATCGCTGAATCGATTGACATATGAAAAGGATTGTTTTTGGAATGACACTCTTGGTTACGGATTTGGAAAAATGGGTTGCATAATTGTAATTGAAGAGATTTAGTTCTCCACTTAAGATAATTTATATTATGGTATTAAGATTATATCTGAAGAAGTATGAATAAGTTCCATTCAATGTGATAAACTGGATTTTATAGTAAATATGTAAATAAATAGAAAAGTGTAAGTATCGAATGGGTTTTATTATTTGTAGTCGATAAAATAGGTCCCTGCCCAGGGTGTGTAGTTTTACATTTCAGAAGTGGGATATAAAAGCTCACGTGCAAGTCGTATGATGCTACATTAGAATTTACCCACTGAAGGAATGATATTTATTGTTCAATATGACAGCATGATTTCAAATTTTTAGTGTCAAATTTTCATATTTTTATTTATTTTTATTTTTATTTTCAATTTTGTCACCATAGGGTGAAGTAGTAAGTACAGGATAGAAATCAATCCTTTTGGATGGAGTTTCAGGAAATGCCGCTTGACTCGGATAAATATCTTCGACGCCCTTTGCTGACATCTGACAGAGGTGGCACGGAAGTAAGAATTGGAAAACGAGGCAGCCGTAATCAAAACCACTACGATGGGAGTAGCAATCTTAATCCCCGCATCATAAGTGGCACCCACCCTGAACAAGATGATGATCGTCAAAATCGTGAATGTGAAAATCGTTACAGTCGAGAGTTACATAGTAGGGAAAAGAATCTATGGGAACATGAACTCAATAGGCAGCGGAGGTAACTTCACATCCTCGAGGACATTATCAGGAAACGAAATCAACATCTTCAACGAAGTGATAAGGACGATAATGTAAATGACGTAATATAATGTCACATAGCCCTTATTTTACGTTTAAAGATGTTTTTAAAATCATTAGAATCTTAGAAATCCCAACCAGTCACAGCAGGAACTAAAAACAATAGTTTTGTTAGTCATCAAATATTTTGTCTGATTTTGATCCGTCATCTAAAATCAAAGAACCGACTTTTGTCGATTAAGAAGGTAAATAAGTGTGCCGCTGTCTATGGTTGGGACGAATGTACAATTGTGCACTATAGGTACTATATAAAAACTTCAGGGATTGGCTAAAGTTTTGGTACGAGAGTCAAAATTCCAACTTGTTTACTTGGATGAATGGCAGGAAAATCTTTTCAATGTTTTTTCATGTAAATAGAATCCCAAACAATCCCTGGAGGATATGCTCCATAGACGATGTAAATTATATGAACCACTAGAGATATATTATTACGAAAACTTAGCCTTATTGTACCAATTCGACCTTAGCGGTAAACGCGCTGTAGATTGTTTGATTCATGGTTTAAATGATAAAACTATGAAGTCTAGCGCTAATGCTCTTCGATGTACTGAGTCTGAAGAGCTGCTACAGTTCCTTATGAGTTGTAGCAATACTCTGAATAGAATAAAGTTTGAACGTAAAGAAGGCAGTTATAACAAAATTCGCAGAAAGTATTCAAACCAAGTTTACACGGGGCAAAAATGTTTGCTACAATTTTAGAGAAAAAGGACATACTTGTTCAAAATGTTTAAAGCCCTTGTTGCGGTGTGCAAAGTGTAATCTTTTAGGACATAAGACTGAGAGTCGTATATTTAAAAATAATACTCAAAAGAGTTAGGTCACTAATCTGATGCTAATTTAAAGAATATACAAATATTGAGCCCTAGTTAGAATTCCAAATATATTAAAAGATGCTCAATAAATGGGATATCTATGAATTGTTTTGTTGATTTTGGTAGTAATGTGGCATTGATTACTTTAGCTACTTCAAAAATGTTTGATTTACACCCTGAAGAAACATCGTTAGGTTTGAGGGGTTTCGGCAATGTAGTTGTGAAATCTTTGGGTAAACATTAATTTAAACATTGACGGTGCTGAAGCACGAGTTCTGTGTCAGGTCGTTGAGGATGCGTTTTTAGATCTTCGACTCTTAGTTGGTCAGTCTTTATAAAACTGCAAATGAAAAGTTTTGACATAAATAAAAGCATTGTTTCAAACGGAGTTTGTCAAAGAGATGAGATTAACATACCTGTTACAATACTTGCTGATATAGAAATTTTTGGCCCTATTACTGTCAAAATTTGGTTTAAACTCGCCTTAAGACAGAAACACCCTTTTGGATAACAAGTTTATCGTCTTACCTAATTAAAATTTTGTAATTGTTGGAGGAGTTTATTATGTTAAGGATAGTTTACTGTATGTAGATATTTATCCAATGGCGGACGTTGTTTTATTACGAAAAGGAATGACAGTAGTACGAGGTACTATAGTACGAATGGTCAATCTAGTCGTAACGTCAATTGTTGATTTGTCTGTAGCAAATTATGCTAAGATTGATGAGAACCAGGTTCGTATGGGAAGAAAAACGTGAGTGCGTCTCAAAAACAATCTTTATTCAATGTATTAAGAACTTATGAACATTATTTTGATGTAACTTTGAAAGGTCTGGGCCATACCCAAATTGCAGAAATGGATATAGAATTAAACAGTCATAAACCTGTTGTTTACCGCCCATATAGATTGTCACATAAGGAAAGGGAACAGGTTAGGGATATGGTCAGCGAAATGTTAGATGCAGGAATCATTAGAGAGTCTGTTTCGGAATATGCATGTCTAATAATATTAGTTCGCAAGAAAGACGTCTAAGAATGTGTGTTAATTATTGCATGCCTAATTCTATAACGGTCAAAGAGCGTTACCTTATGCCATTTATCAAAGATGAGATTGCATGTATGTCAGACCAAGCCTATTTTATTACTTTAGATTTAACATCCTATTATCAAGTTCCGATTATTGAAAATTCAAAATCATTTACTTCTTTTGTCACTCCAGATGGTCAATATGAATTTAATCGTATGCTTTTGGACTAGCAAACGCCCCGGCCGTATTCCAACGGATAATTATAAGGTTTTATGCTTATCTCAGCTTACTGAAGCTACAGCTTATTGATGTTAGTTTGATTTACGGAAAAAAGTATCGACCAATGTTTAGAAAGACTTGAAAATTTTTTGATATTAATAGACAAGCGAATTTAACACTTAACTTATCCAAATGCTAAAGCGTCATTGATTTTCCTCGCCCTAGTAACCAAAATGCAGTACGACAGTTTTGAGGGTTAGTTGGATATTCTAGAAAATTCATAAAGGGCTTTGCAACTTTATCCTCTCCTTTAAATAAACTTAAAAAAAAAGAATGCCACTTGCTAATGGATAACATATCAGGAATAGTCGTTTTTAGATTTAAAGAATATGCTTGTAGATAGACTTATTTTAGCAATTTATAATCCGGATGCTCAAACCGAGTTACAAACCGATGCTAGTAAGATTGGTGCTGGGGGAATATTATTTCAAAGGCTCCACGATAGTGATGCTTTTCGGCCGGTTGGTTATTAGAGTCGGCAAACGTTACCCGAGGAGAAAATTTTTCACGCCTATGAGTTAGAGACACTCGCAGTGATATGTTCTTTAAAAAGGTTTAGAGTATACCTACTAGGCCGTGACTTTAAAATCGTTATCGATTGTAGTGCTTTGCGATCAACATTTGTCAAATGCGATCTTATTTCTCGCATAGCAAGGTGGTGGCTATTAATTCAAGAGTTTAATTGCACCGTAGAATTTCGAACAGGAACTAAAATGACTCACGTAGATGCTTTGTCTCGCAACCCAGTATGCGAAGTCGAAAGCTCTTTAGAATATTTTCCCTCAGTAATGTCTATAAAAAGTGAGAATTGGTTGACTACTTTGCAGCTTAGAGATTCTAAATTACGTAGAATTCGTGACATTTTAATCAGTAATCTCGATTCTGACGATTTAAAGTACATAAAGAACAATTATTGTATTCCAAACGAAAATTTGTATCGATATTTAAACGGTGACAAAACTAAGTTACGTTGGGTGGTCCCTAAAGGGACAAAGTGGCAAATATTACATAAAAATCATGATGAAATAGGACATTTTGAAAAGACTCTGGATCGAAAAGAGGTGTTTATTGGTTTCCAAAAATGCGCCGTTTCGTTAAAAAAATATGTTGAGGCGTGTATAGAGTGTGCATATTCTAAAAAGAAAACGGTAAATGAAGGCGAATGGCCTTCATACATCCTATCACAAAATTAGGTGCTTTTTCACACTCTCCACATCAGTCCACAAGGTCTAAACGAGGAAATTCTTACATTTTGGTAGACGCTTTTACAAAATTTGTGTGGATCAAGTCAGTTCGGAATACGAAATCTCCAAATTCTGTAAAAGTTTTGGAAGATATATTTTATACTTTTCGTAATCCCGATCGTATTGTTTCTGATCTTGGTACGTCTTTTACGTCATATGCTTTTAAGAAATTTTGTTTGGATAAAGGCATGAAGCACATTTTTAATGCCGTTGCTAGTCCTAGGGCAAATGGTCATGTCGAATGGTACAACCGCACTATTCTTAGTTCGTTGACAGCTCAGAATCTGAATGACAATGATAAAGAATGGGATAATAAAGTAGGAATTATACAATGGGGTTTACATAATACAAATCCAAAAACAACAGATGAAACTCCCTCGAAAGTATTGTCTGGTCTTTCTATGAAATCTGAAATAGATCCCCAGCTGAATGAAATTGTAACGAAGACAAGAGATAAGACTGATCTTGCTAGAATTAGAGAATCTGTTAAAGATAATATATTTAAAGATTATGAACAGAGTATACAGAAGGAATGCTACGATAAATGTAGACGTCCTTTCCAAATTTATAGTGAGGGAGATTTAGTAAAAATCACCAGAAGTTGATTCAACAATGACGGCAAAAGCAAGAAACTTTTATCGTCTTACGTAGGTCTGTATAAGGTAGTAAAAGTTTTAGATAATGATCGCTATAAAATTTCGGCCATACGCCGAAACAAACACAAATCAACAGTTGTGGCTGACGGAATGTCGCCTTGGATTCATGTGGCTTCCTTAGAACTAAATGTTGATGATAGCGATAGTGATAGAGATAATGATAGTAAGGAATCTAATGGAAATTAATTGCTAATTAAATTGGAATGGTATATTTATTATTAAATTGAAGTGAGAACTATGGAGTTACAGAGATTGGTATGTTAGATATGTCAGATCACACCATCAGTACAGTATTAATAACACTTAGTGAGAAGTTTACACGAGGTACGCAAGGCTTATTAATATAATTTATGTTGTCTCTGATGTTGGCGATCGCAGAGATATACAACTGATGTATTTATAAGTCTTAGTGAGAAGTGTGAATGAGGTACACAAGGTTATTTGCAAAGTTGATAGGAGTTGTACTAATAACACTTAGTGAGAAGTTTACACGAGATACGCAAGGCTTATTAATATAATTGATGTTTTCTCTGATGTTGGCGATTGCAGAGATACAACACTGATGTATTTGTAAGTCTTAGTGAGAAGTGTGAATGAGGTACACAGGGTTATTAGTAAAGTTGATAGCAGTTGTACTGATAACTCTTAGTGAGAAGTTTGCACGAGGTACGTAAGGCTTATTAATATAATTGTTGTTGTCTGCGCTACTGGCGTTAGCAAAGATACACAAGTTATGTATTTGTAAGTTTTAGCGGGAAGTGTAAACGAGGTACACAAGGTTAATCAGCATTATTGATATGGAGCTAAATATGGATTATAAAAAATGATGATTATAGCTTGTAACAGATATTCTCAAATTATGTATTGATGAGTTTTATTGTAAATGTTATACGAGGTACACTAGGTTCATTAATATAATGGATATTGTCTGCGCTATTAGCGTTAGCAAAGATAGAAAACTTATGTATTTGTTAGTCATAGTGAAAATTGAAATGAGGTACGCGAATGCATAAGGAATCACGTTACCATATTAAATAATTTTATATATTTGTATTGTCAAAGAAATAATATATATAATTTTTCTTTTTCATGAATGTCAAAGCAAGAAGGCAGAGTTCAATTTTTTCTTTTGTTTATGTGCATTAGGTCATGCACATGGTCAAGATAGACGAGTGTTAGGTTTGAATCTCAACATATGTATATGTGTTTTTATTTTTATTTTTGTTTATGTGCATAGGGACATGCACATGGTCAGGATGGACGAGCCATAGTGTTAGGTTTAAATTTTAACATATTAGAGTGTATGTTTTTATTTTTTTTTGTTTATGTGCATGGGGACATGCACATGGTCAGGATGGACGAGTGTTAGGTTTTAATCAAAATATGTTTACAAAAGTACTGGCAATCGCTGAATCGATTGACATATGAAAAGGATTGTTTTTGGAATGACACTCTTGGTTACGGATTTGGAAAAATGGGTTGCATAATTGTAATTGAAGAGATTTAGTTCTCCACTTAAGATAATTTATATTATGGTATTAAGATTATATCTGAAGAAGTATGAATAAGTTCCATTCAATGTGATAAACTGGATTTTATAGTAAATATGTAAATAAATAGAAAAGTGTAAGTATCGAATGGGTTTTATTATTTGTAGTCGATAAAATAGGTCCCTGCCCAGGGTGTGTAGTTTTACATAATAATATTGCAAGAATGCTGATACTCATAACACAAGTTGAATCTTTTATTGGGTATCAGAGTTCAATCAAATACTACGACGGTAATTAGTGCTAAGAAATTTTTACTTATAAAATGTAGTTGTTTGTGTACTCAATCTTTTGGTATCAATAAATTATTTTATTATTATTATTTATTATTTAAGTTGTCAGTTCACCTAGTCGGTCTTTAGTTACCGGTTAGTATGTGAATCATCATCGTGATCATCATACCTAGTTACAGAAAGTGTACTGTGTACTAGAACTTGCCCGAGCATTTCAGCAACATTTCTCTATCTCTTCTCCCTTCAGCCTCAGAAAGTCCACTGCTGCAATGCCACCAAGAATCTTCACATTGACTTGTTAGGAATGGCCTTTATCTCACGACTTGCGAAGAACTAATGGCCGTTGGGGCCGAATGGTTCTGGAGTGGAGACCAGGTACAGGCAAGCGCAATGTCTGAAGCCCGCCTACAAATTGGACGAACGACCTGTTTAAGTTTGCAGATTTTTAAGAAATATTAATTTTTATATTTAGTTATAGTAAATCTACCACCTTCTTTTTATAACCTATTCTGCCCCACTGCGGGGCAAAGGTCTCCCTCAACTTCTTCCACTTATACATCCAAATGCTGCCAAATTGGTCGAAGCTGTCACGCCACCTTTTCCAAGGCCTTACATATCTTCACATAACAGTTTTATAATTTCCAAAACACCATAATGTAAAACGATTAAAGCAACAATAAAGTAATATGCTCCAACAATCAGATTTAATTTAATCCCCGTTTCAGAAGCCTTTTTTGAGACAGAACGTTTCCTGTGCAAAATTAATTTCGTTTAATGGATTTTGTACACGGTGACGCTTTTTCGAGTGCTTTGCTATTTACAAAGACTGGATAACGAGTAGGTTACCTTCAGGGACTTTATATTCGCTTATTGAGATTTTAGACGCTGTTATTGGCTTACACAATTTTATGAAAGCAAAATGGATAGAAGGAATACAGATGGTATACTTATATTTACTACTGATACTTACTGGTGGTAGTTCTCTCATATGTGAGAGATCGACTGGGTAGGTACCACCGCAATGACTATTTCTCCTGCCAAACAGCAGTGCAAATGCACTGTTGTGTTTCAGTTTGAAGGACATTGCAGCCAGAGTAATTACTGGACATAATGACTTAACATTTCATGTCTCAGAATGGCAAGCGTAGTGGCATGCCAAGCATTGTAATTCATGGTGTTACTTGTCACGCCATTCATGGGTTAAAGAAATCACGATTTTCCTTCTATTAATCTTAATTATATCGCATTAAAGTTGCTGTATTGAATGCGTAAATATATTATAGGCCGAGTTGTAAACAAGTTTAGTCATTTATACAATCGTTTGGCTATAAGCGGTGCGTGAAACTAGGCTTGCATGGACTTAAATTGCTGCCGCGTATTTGACAAATACGTCCGCTGTTGGCCATCTATTCGTGTTTCGGCTATGCATATCCAATTCTGAGCGCTTGTTGAAATTCCAGATGGAATGTGCATGGAGGAAATTTGTTTTCTGTTTTGATGTATAGGTAGATTTTTTTATTTTGGAAGAACTGTTAACCAAAAATTGCTTTACCTTGAATTATTGTTGATCGAAAATTATTATTTTAGTACTATTAAACACTCTTTTATATTCTTTCATTTGATGACGATTTTACACTTGCACGGCATCATGACTGCATTGCACCTGATGGTAAGCGCAAATGCCGTCCAGCCAGAACATCGAATGGCATCAGACGGCAGTCATGCCATTTGGTACAATTATGCCGGCCTGCTAAGATTCTTCTTCACAAAACGGCTGTAGGACCCGTCATCATAGGAAGAAGGGAACACGCGTGACGGCAAACAATTCCAAAGCTTGACGATGCGGCATAGAAAATAATTTGGCTTGTAAGGAAAATAATTGAAATCTAATGCCTAGAGAATGAGATGAGAAGTTATCATCGTCACCTATAATTATCTTTAATGCTTGGAGATGAGTGCGTTAATTTTAAAATTACTTTAGAAAAGATGGAAATCAGATCTTTAAGTAATTTTCATCACTGATTTTATGTAGCTATGGAAATAAATATCGAAGCATAAATAAGTTATTTCTGTTTTATTTTGTACCAATCCTTAAATAGATTGGTATTATAAATTACGGTATTCTTGTTTGCATTTGTTTTGTATCTTGTTGTAAACTTTAAGTTTATTACGTTTAAACGCCTAGTTCCATAATTTCCCTATATATTATTCATTAGCAATAATATATTTGTTAATTGGTATTAAATAGTAAATAGAGGAATTATTCAATGTTGATAATTTTGCGAAACTTTGTACGTATACTTTTTTATTTTATTTTTTTATTTATTTCTTTTATTATTTTCTTTTGTTTGTTCTTTTCTTACTGTACTTATGTGTTTTGTTCTTATCGTGTCAATATTTGTTTTCCTTTTTTTTTCTTCTCGTCTTAAATAAAAAAATATTTTTTGAAGTAGCAAATTAAAATATATTTAGTTTAGATAATTTGATTTAATAGAATCGACTCGACACGCCTCTTTATGATGATATTTGTCGTAGTTGATTATATCACTAATAATATAATTCAATGTAGGGTAGTTTGTTTTAATGTCGGGTCTTCAGTTTTGTGTAATAATCGGAACGCGTCGCGCGTGTTTTTTAGAAATATTGTAATGTGAACAATTAACAATCTGTTTTGTGTTTTGTTCTAGATTGTAGTGTTTCCAGTGCTGTGTTGGTGTCTCTATTTAAAGATGGCTGGCATAATTGTGTTAAATAGTAAGTGATATTTGTATTTGACCAGTCGGTATTCGCTCTAAACGGCATAGCCTTTACTGTCACACAGTCCTACTTAATGCATAAAAGTGTCGTGGACAATGTGCAAGTGAACTGATTGTGCTCCAGAAGGTCTCCACTCTTATCGCCGCCGACTATTCAGCTTCGTGATCAGCGCTTCGGTAAGTACATTAGTAAACAAGTAATTAACTCTAATATAGTGGTTGGTACTCGGTGGTCCGAGAGACATCCTAAAGCCATCCTTAAAATAATTGTTACATGTGTTTTATATAAATGGAAAGAAATATCCTTTATTTCTTAGTGTATTTAGGATATAGAAGGAGCGCTGGTACTTCAAAAACATAGATAAAAATGGTGGAACCCAGCCACTTTTTTCTGTCCTCCTATTGGCTGACATATGATAGGTTATCCGTCATGCACAAAATACTTGGAAAAGAAAAATAAAATATAGAAATAAATAAATACAGCTATGAGTTATATACATTGTCAGTTAATTATAAGTGTATACCTACTGCTGCATAATTGTTTATATTACTGGTTTAAAATGAGTCTTTTTAACATGTTTTAATTGAACGTTACATTTTCTCTTAGTTTTAAATTCACTACGTGCTATTACTGGATTACTCTGAGATTATACGAAAGAGATTTCATTGTTATATTTATTGATGACTATAAATTATTTGTAATAATATCTTGTTTGAAAGACAGCTTTATCAGTATTTCCATTGATGAAGACTTTGGGTTTTATAATGTTACCTTGTTCTAGAATTTATGATTTATGGAGTATACATAGTAAATATAACATACACAAACACCCATACGCGGAAGAAATATCTTACATCAATACATATTTCCATGTAAGAATCGAACTCATAATATTTACATAAATATCTGTTATTAGATTACTATTTTTTGCTGACGCATGTTATCTCTCTGACACGTGGGTGAATGTCGGGGTAGAATGGGGTATTATCTAGGAAACCATTTACGAAACACAGCGCGTCACCGCGGGCGAGCCGTTAATGTCCAGATAACAGAACAGATTTAATAGGGGCATGTTAGTCCAAATTTAGGGTAAACGGTAAAAGACACCCGCTGGGGTATTGAAAAAAATATTAGTTCGTAACTCAGCTGTCCTTTTACTGCTCGGAATTATGTTTAAGGCTTTACCTGTGTTATTTATTTTAACTGCTTAATAAATTCCTGGGCGGGGTTGTGAAAAATCTTTGTTTGTGAAATAGACTTGTAGTTAGGTGAGTTGTGTGAGTTGTCGTGAATTAATCTCCATCGACAGTTATATGGGTTCAAGAAGAGATTTATGAATAATTGGTATCGACTTTATTTGTACAAAATATTGTGTTTGAATAATTATTTTATAGTTAGTCTTTGAATAATTATTTTATAACAAAATAAAGCAATACGAGTGTTCATAATTATTTAATATCAATGAAACTATAATCCCTCAGTGATAATATATACGAACCTCTATTGTTAAACAAGCTATTACAAATCCATCCAATTCAGGAATTAAAAAAAAAAACTAAAAACGCTAACCTTTCCGCCGATCACTTTTTATTTTTTACCCATTTTCAAATTTAGAACGCAAATAAATTACCAATTGGCCCAATTAATCGTTTCAAACGGGAGTAGTTTGTTCGGGGTGAAATTGAATGTAATATACACTGGTGTTGTTACCAGCTGTACTTTGTAGACATAAAGCCAACGCAGCTGTGGAAAATGGAGTTGACGAGCTCAAACCGTATCGGCTCACTCAGCTGATGAACTGATAGTTCGGTTTAGCTGCGCCGGACAGCGAGTTAGGAATATTGGACGGTGGTATATTTAGACGTGTGGTTACCTGTTGGTTTGGAAAATAATTTGAAGTATTCGTATTGGGACAATGGTGGTTATAACCTCAGAGCACATTTACCTTTTAGGAGTTGTGTGTGGATTGTAAGTTAGCAGTGGGAGGATTTTCTCAATCAATCTGTCGATTGTCGAAAAGTCTTAGTACTAAGCATACATGTACAGGAGATATGTGGTATGTGTGATTATAGTCGTTTTGAAAACGTTACTACGGTATATAGCCGACTGCAGATTGAAAAAAAAAACCGCTACATAAAAAAAAAAACAGTTAGTCTACTACTAGTGGTCCCTTATATGTGAGAGGCCGCCTGTGTAGATACTACCGCAATGTCTATTTCTATCGCCAAACAGTAATGTAACGTAAAATCTTATGTCTCCGGATGGCGAGCGCAATGGAACGCCAAACATTGCTTTGTAATTCAAGGTGTTGTTTGGTTTTGATACTATTCATGATCGATCGTATCGTTATCATCAGGTGAACAGCATGCGCGCTTCGCCATAATTGCAATAATAAATTAAAAACATAAAAGACACATATTTTTTTAAAGTAACGTCAAAAACTACCATGTCCACGTAATCAAACATCGCAGTGAACAAACCCACTACACGGATAGCGAACATGAATGACGCAAGTGTAACTGTGCCTTCAAAGCGCATTGTGATGAAATCTTCTGTAGCTGGTGACGGGCGCAATACTATGTACATTATATACTTACCTGGTAGGTAAATACACGTGCATTTACTACTGAATGTTTATGAATGTACATGTTTTTGGATAGCATAAATAAATCAATAAAATAAATAAATAAATACACCCAACAGTCACATACATATAGTCCTCATCCCACACTTAGATAGAGTCTTGTGTCCTGGGTATAAGGAACTGATACTGGGTACGAGAGACTTTTCGCTCACAAGCACCCAGACCCGAAACAAATACCTGTGGTTCATACAAATATATTTGTTTCTATGCAGGGATCGAACCCGCGGCCTCTCGTTTTACATCCGATAAGAGCATAAATATAATATGTAAGTCGGCAACCATGTACATAAAGACATTCTTCTAGCAAAAACTAAAAACTTGGAAATTAATTATTGTCCAATTCACTCCGCGCAAAGCGGGTGACTAAACAATGAACTGAAGAGGCAAATAACCTCGTAAAAAGACTTTTACCGAAGAAGCCAGCTGTAACGCACCACACCAGGCAAAGTTCTGTCTCTGTCAATTTTATTTCTTATTTCTTACAGTAGCTTATAAAATATTCGTACTGCTACGAAAGTTATCTAAACTCATAATCCTAGCCAATCCGAGGTCGCTTTTGGGCTCGTAAACCAAAAAGCAATATCCCTTATGCCCTCAGTAATTTTTACCATAATCATCATCATCAGCCCTTCCGCATCCACTGCTGGAAATAGCTCTTTCCTTTGCCCCGTCACTGGGCTCGATCTTCAGCCCACCGTTTCCAACCACTATCATCTTACGAATATCGTCGCTCCACCTGGTTGCATTGCGTCCTACACTACGTCACCTCAGTCACCTTTTAACAATACTCTAAGCTGACTTTAAAATGCTAGTTAATGGCGTTATATATTACTTTTCAATCTTCTCCATTAAAACGTCTATCCATCAACGTCAAATGCACCTTAATACAATTCCACTCTTTAGCTAAATTACAATTACACTAATTGTAATAGATTTTCTCATTTTTCACACAAAATATGTTTACAGATTGTTAGCGCTAATGAAATACGTTTGACAGCATCGAAATTAATTGGGACCAAGACTAATATCGACTAAAATGAGTTGCGAAAATTTCAATTTGATAATTAAGTATTCAATTCAACAGTGTCTGTGGCGCAATTGGGTAGACGTCCTTTGTCAAAGGTCAGTCGGGTTCGATCCCCAAACCGAGATAAATATTTGTGTGCCACAAATATTTGTTTCGGGTCTAGGTGTTTTGGAGACCGAGAAGTTTCTCGTACTTCCTGATACCCGCGACACAAGACTCTATCTTAGTATGTGGTCAGATTTTTTTAATTTATTTATTATAGGTAATAATACATTTTGTAATTCTGTTTTCCATAATATTAAAATGACTTGACCATTTAATTCAAAAAGTCTATATACAGGTGCGATATGATCATCATATAAGTCGATATGTTATGATAGTCCACTCGAAATCAGATATATACTGACTGAATTTGAAAACTAGACATACCTGTTTGGGCTAATGTAACAAGTTTTCTACCAAAATGCAAGCTCCATGCACTATAATAGTAAATAAATAAATAACACCCAACAGTCACATACATAGTGAAGGAAAACATCGTGAGAAAACCTGCATACCCTAGCGATTAGTAAAATATTCTATGGTATATAAAGTTGCCAACCCGCACTAGGCCACCGTTTGTAACCACTCTCTATCGTACTCTCGAATGTACAGTAGGTTCGTGCTCTGCAGTGGGACTTATATGGGCTGATACGATAATACGGTCGTCTCCATCCAAGTGGAGAGGGATACCTATCCAAGACATACAGTATCAGCCGCTGAAACCATAACTACTCTGTTCTAATGATGCATTCACATTGCAATTTTGTATTGAACAACAATTTCGACAGCCTCTGTGATGCAGGCGGTTAGTCGCTGCCCGTAAAACAAAAGGCTGCGGTATCCTCGCACCGAGATAAATATTTGTGCGGCCTACAAATATTTCTTTCGGATCAGGGAGTTTGTGAGACCGAAAAGTTTCTCGTAGTTCCTGATATCCACGACACAAGACCCGATCTTAGTGTGGGATCAGGACTAAGTATGTGGATGGTGGATACTATTCAAAAGAAATTATTATTACCACATGTTAGGTAACGTTATTATTATTTATTGAATTAAGGTTCTCCTAAAGCAGTCTTTCCCAAAGTGGGCGATAACGCCCCTTTGTGGGCGCTGCAGGACTCAAGGGGGGCGGTAAGAGACCCAGAAAGAAAATGGGGGCATTGTGTAGAGGCCTGGGGGGTGATTTGTAATTTTATTTAGCTAGGAGGCCTCTTAGACAACGACTGAACGAGCTCTCGACTCTCAGCAACAACTAATATGAATTAATGGATTGCTCAAACTCGGTTCTATATTTCTCTCCGCGTAGTTCATATATCTGTCCTATTTTATTGAATATAGAAAAAATGAAAATCATGTCAATCGGTCGCTCCGTCTCGTAATGAAAGTAGACACAAACAAACAAATAAAAAGGCAACAGACACACTTTCGCATTTTAATAGTTATTAGTACTCGTAGATATCTAGCATGTTTTAACAAGTTTTTGTTAAATAACCCGAATTGTGCATTCCTGTATCAGTCGGCTGGATCATTGAATACTTGTTCGGACTCGTTGAGTACGATTGAGCGTCGAATGAGATAATCGAGTTTATGCATGTTTGTTTTATTCCTGTCAGTGCGTGCTGCTTAAGCATTCCTATATAAACAATGTAATATTTATTTTATTTTCATTTGTGGTTTCGCGCGCAATAGATGCAGTAAATTAGTACACACGCCTCCTCTACACTACTCGCGAAGTTGAACGTATTTCTCAAAGCAAAACAATGACGGAAGTAAAAAAGACGAGACGGCAATACTGTGCGGAATATATTAAATTCGGATTCATTGAAAATCCCACAAACCCATCGTCGCCTTTGTGTCTTCTATGTCTAAAAACATTTTCGAATGAAGCAATGAAGCCTTCAAGACTGCAAGATCATTTGAATAAAATGCATCCAGATAAGAAAGACAAGAATGTAGCATATTTTCAAGACCTAGAGAAGAAGCATAATACTCAGTCAAGTGTAGCAAAACTATTTTCAGCGGCCGCTAAGCAAGACGACGACGGACTTCGAGCTTCGTACAATATCTCTTTGTTAATTGCTCATAAAGGCAAACCACATAACATCGGAGAAGAGTTAATATTGCCAGCAATAAATGAAGTAATAACTACTGTGCTTCATAAACCGGCCGCAGATATTATCCGAAAAATTCCTTTGAGTAATAATTCTGTGCAAAGACGAATTGATGAAATGGCTGAAAACATTGAAGAATCATTGTGCGATCACCTGAGGACAAGTCAATTCTCAATTCAGCTCGATGAGTCCACTTTACCAACTAATGAAGCATTGTTGTTGTCTTACGTGAGGTTTATTAAAGATGAGAAAATATGTGAAGAACTATTATTTGCTAGAAATTTAGAGACCGATACAAAAGGCGAAACCATATTCAATATATTGGAAAAGTTTTGCGATGAGAAAGAGATTCCTTTGAAAAATATTCTTTCAGTTGCTACGGATGGCGCTCCGGCTATGACAGGGTGCCATAAAGGCTTCATAGCGTACTTAAAAAATAAAATTCTAGATGTCCTTGGTGTACATTGCGTTATTCATAGACAACATTTAGTTGCTAGAAACTTAAGTGAAAAACTATTTCAATCACTGCAATATGTCATCAAAGCAGTCAATAAAATCCGCAACAGCTCTTTGAATGATAGATTATTTCATCAGCTTTGTGTTACTAATGACGAGGATTTCAACCGTTTGTTGTTTCATACTGAAGTTCGTTGGCTATCAAGAGACAATTGTCTGACTCGATTTTACAACCTGTTTGACTCTGTTATAGAGTTCTTGGAAACTAAAGATATAGAATTGCACGACAAGCTCATACCATCAAAGAATGATATAGCTTACATGACAGACCTGTATAAATTGTTCAACGACATGAATCTCCAACTGCAAGGCGATAAACTAAATTTAATTAAAACAAAAAATGTCGTTGCTGCTTTCGCAACCAAACTGCTTCTACACAAGAAGAATCTGGGTAGACGTGAGTTTCACAATTTTCCGAATTTATCAGTATCATGCAGTAACGACGAATTGTTTGCCTACTGCCAACATTTAGAAAACCTCCACATTGACTTCACCGAACGATACCAGGACATTTTGAACTTGGAAATACCAGACTGGGTGTTGGATCCGTTTTCAAATGTCAACACAGCAATGTCACCTCAGCTGGAAGAAGAACTTATAGAATTGACAACAAACGAGGAAATAAAAATCAAGTTCAAAAATGGTTATCAAGAATTTTGGCTACAAAAACCGATCCCGCAATTGTACCCTGGATTGTGGTCAATCGTTCAACGATTCTTGATAGCATTCCCATCGTCATATTTGTGTGAACGTGGATTTAATGCTGTTACAACACTGCTTACTAAAAAGAGAAATCGTTTGCTTGTTACCGAACGTGGCGACTTGCGACTGTTCTTGAGTAAATTGGAACCTGATATCAACAAACTTATTAAACAGCATCAGATTCATCCTTCACATTAGTTTTTATATAAGGATCGATTATTTTAGTTTTATTTTTAATATAAGATACTCTGTTTTAATACTATAAAGTTGCGTTTCAATAATCATTCTTATTGGCAGGTGGAGCCCGTAAGAGTTAACTTGAGACCTAAGCGCCGTTGTATGTTACCTACTGCGCTCAGGTTTCAAGTTGCGGGTTATAGTAAAAGTTTCGTTTAGGTCACAATAATTAATTAATTTAATTTGAAGTTATAGTGGTTTTTAAATAGGTGAAAAAATGGGGGCGCCAAAAAAATATTTATTCTCAAAGTGGGCAGTAGACAAAATAAGTTTGGGAACCACTGTCCTAAAGTATACATTATACCCATCACTGTACACATTATGACAACTAAGAACATTCTTTACTATAGTTACATTCTGATGCATATACCACCTGAAAGAGTACATAACACTTATAAAACATAACCTATTAAAGATGTTGTTATCAGATGTTGTTAAGTAACATATGAAAACGTTGCTCAGCAAAAAGTAACTTATACAATTAAAAAAAAAACAATATCGTGCATGATACTTAAACCCATCAGTAATTGATTACGCAAAATTCCTTAGCAATTCAGCTCGTTAACAATGTGTACAAGAAAACGCATTAAGTTGCACATCGCTGCAAAAATCGTATTCAGCGCTTCGCAGCGAGTTTTTCTACATTAGCCATCGCACCACAAACAAACGCAAGCGCTCATCAAGTTAAAAGCTTTGCCTTAACTAATTCACGCTTTTCAATCGCACGATATGAAATGCGCATGACACAAAAAAGGTTTTTTTTCATGAAACAATGATTTCAATCTGATTGTTTGGATGTATTGATTTTTAATTTGCTGGTGTTATGAATGATGATATCGTATGCTGGTGTAGAATGCGTCGTTGACATATGAAAGTACTATGTTGTACTAGTTTTTTTTTTGTATGTCTGTTTCGAGGCCACCGAAATAGGGTATTTGAGCATAATTTCATTTTAGTATTATTTTGCATAGAAATAAAGTACGTAAATACACAAAACAGTCACATACAGGGTTTATCAAGACTGCTACCGAAAACGATACCGGGTGGTAGTTGTAGTGACTTTAGACACAATGCAACTAAATTTTATGCAAAAAAAGCATATTTGGGTGGTAAAACATAGTTTTGTAAAAAAAAAATAATGTATGTCTGTACGATAGTTGCTACCTAAGTGACTATGAATGTGCACAAACAAAATCTCTCAAATTCAGTCAACAAGGCGACCAGTCTTTTTGCATAAATAATTTCTTTATAAATTGCCATTTCCATTTAAACAGACTGTAAATAATGTTCATTTAAGCGATCAAAGAGACAATCCGATTCATGCGGACGGTTAATACGCACAATTAACTTGTTTAACCTCAACAAAGGCCCCCTCAGGGCGGTAATACCAGACCTCGTGCCAAGGCCGAAACCACACACAATTTATCCACCACTTGGGACCAATCAGTCAGAAAAAATATTACACGTAACTATTAGATATAGTCTGGAAAACATTAATCATCCACCCACCTGAGGATTGCGCTAATTTAAAATGTTTCTGTATTTTATATTTTTATAGTAATTTTAATATTCTATAGCAACGATGGGAGCCGGATTTATGTCTAGGAGAGTGATTATATCAATCCTCTGGCATATACAGCCTCCGTGGCGCAGTTGGTTAGACGCCGACTGCGCAAACGAGAGGCCACGGGTTCATTCCCCGCAACGAAATAAATA
Source organism: Hyles lineata (assembly GCA_030180105.1). Taxonomy (NCBI): domain Eukaryota; kingdom Metazoa; phylum Arthropoda; class Insecta; order Lepidoptera; family Sphingidae; genus Hyles; species Hyles lineata. The sequence continues at coordinate 2,192,520 of JARJEE010000035.1, read as the reverse complement.
TTTGAACTACAGGTATTTGTTTCAGGTCTGGGTGTTTGTGAGGCCGAAAAATCTCTCGTAGTACCTGATATCCACGACACAAGACTCGATCTTAGTGTGGGGTCAGGACTATGTATGTGACTGTTAAGTGTATTTATTTATTATTATTATTTATTCATGTCTTTTGCAGAACGAATCGGTTCAGATTAATTTCGATTTTAAAAAAACAATCAACAGGTGGTCAACATTTATCATGTCGGCATGAACCAAACCGTTCTCAATTTTTTTTTTGTGCCGTACCGTTAGGTTGTGGAATTGTTTGCCGTCTCACGTGTTCCCTCCTTCCTATAGTTCTGGGTCCATCCGCCGTAGTGTGATGAGGCATCTTAGCAGGCCGGCATAATTGTATCTATTGGCATGGGACTGCCATCTAATGCCAATTGGATACTCTGCCTGGGCGGCATGCCGGGCTACAATAAAAAAAAATTGGTATTTTTATACTAAGCCGGCAAATAACACACTGAATAGGGTAACTGAAGATGGGTGCCGAATTGATATCAACTGGTAGGAGGTAAATATTACTAGTGATTAATACTGACAAGCGTAACCCTGAGAACTATCGAGCGTTTGATCGACAGAGAAACAAAAATGCGTTTCATCATCTAAACATGCAACCATCGCTGTCCTCATAACTGTACTGTACTGTATCAACCCTTATACGTGCCATTGTAGGGCAGGGGGAGAATACGATTGAGAGAGGTTACAGCACATAGTCCACGACGCTGGCCTAGTAGGGTTAGCGGACTTTACATACCATAGAAATTCTTAGAAATTCCTTCACCGTTAAAGTGCGTGGTGATTAACTCAATACACTAAAGATCCCGAAAAGTCTGAGGTTTGTATCGACTGTTTTTTTTTAATCCATCGCATCATTTGAGAACACTGCTTACTTTACAAACACAAACGTAGTATATTAAGTAGATAAATAGTTAGGACTAGAAGGCCGGCGGCGAGGCGTGTCAGATATCAGATCCGCTCCGGAAATGAGAGAAGCTGCCTCACGAGATGAAAAGGTAACCGAAGGATTGTGGCCGCGGACGCTGAAGCCATTGACCTATTGATATCACGTTCACTGATGAACATCTTTAGATTGTTTTGAATTTTGTATTGATGTTTATGAAAGGTAATTTCTAATTAATTGACGGAGCTGTAGCAGCTAGGTGGGTTTGATGAGTTCGACAGAAATGGAAAATTTAAGAGACATTTTACTTGAAATATTAAATAATAGGATTACAATGGTGAGGTCTCGGGTTCGAATCCCGGGTAGGGCAAAGTGATGTTAGGTTTTTTATTCATTATTAGCCCGGAGTCAGAGATTTGCGCCCGATATGGTGATATGTTCACCCTCTATGACATCGTGGGACGGAATACACAAGGCGAAACGTGAGTTTCCTGGTTGATACCCCCTCTGGGAAAAGGCGTGAGTTTACCTATTTATATATTTATATTTAATAATAACATGTTATTTTATGAGCTTGTTGGACGTAAGTTAGACATTGCATTTATATTCGGCAGAAAAGATGGCATAGAAAAAATATATTTGTTATGTCGCATTTTGACACCGTGACAGACGGACCGGAAGGTGGTTATAATACCTGGACTATATACCCTAACCATTCAATCGTACTCTCAGTTTGTAGAGAAGACCCGTGCCCTGCATCGAGACGTATATGGGCTAATACAGATAGATATCCACAAAAAATATCATGTTACATCGATTTATGCTGGTATAATTAATTTAAATATGACTGTAATTCTTTATTAAGTTATTGCGTGTTTCTTTCTCTCTCTCTCTTCAGGCACAGGAAGTCCACTGCTGTACATAGACCTCTCCCAAGAATCTTCACACTGAACTGGCCTGCATCCAGCGACGTCCTGCAATCGTAACCAGGTTGTCCGTTCCACGTTGTAGGTGGACGTCCGACACTGTACACTACTGTACTGTACGTCGCCTCCACTCTAGAACCTTTCTTGTTTGCGTGTTTAATAAAAATAATTAGGTACCATAAAATATCCTACATTGCACTTCTGTACTACTGTACTCTATATTGTAGCCAGAGTAACTATTGGTCATATTGAGACATGACATCTCAGAGTGGCGAGTGCAGTGGAACTTCGATCAAATATACACTAGATACACAGTTCCCTGTAAAAGTTCTGTTAAAAAGTGGCACCGATGCATGACATGAAAAAAAGTAGACCAAAAAGATCACATATTCCAAATATATTAACACAAATTCCACCTTATTCCTGGAGCGTAAAGTAGCTTTTCACATAATATTGTCTAAAGTTATGCGACGTTTTACAAGCAACGGTCGGTACGTGACTGAAGGCGAAAGAGTGCTTAAAGCACTCTATTTTGGTGCCATTTTCTAAGCGCTCATGTTGTATCTAGTGTATATTTGATCGAAGGCAGTGGAATGTCAAGCATTGCCGTGTACTTATTATTCATGGTATTGTTTGGTTTTGCTACTGTTTATGAGCGGTCGTATTGATAACCATCAGGCGAATGGCATGCTCGCTATTCCTTGCAATAAAAAAACATCTATTCCATATTGAAACAAAATTACAATACTTAACTCAAATACAGATCTGAGTAAATACTAATACAAATATGACATTCAATTCTACAAAACAATTCCTAGAAACCAACGGTATAAATACCACGAGTTCAAAACAAATAACCACATTTGCGTCTCACAGAACAGTTGATTGAATTTCAGATCTACCGAAACCGCTCACTGATATTAATTTATATTAATTTTAGAGAGGCTGGAATAAAATATTTTCATTGGTAAGCATGTATGCCTCAGTGGCGCAATACTACAGTATAATTGCAAAGATGAGATCTCGGGTTCGAATCTCGGGGCGGGCAGTGATATGCTATTTTTCTAATCATTATCAGTCAGGGATTTGTGTCGGCTATGACGATAGGTTCACCCAGGTAGCATTTCTGCCTACCCCTTTTGGGAAAAAAGGCGTGGCTTTATGTATGTATGAATTATCAGCCCGGAGTAAAGAATTTGTACTCGATATAGCGATAGGCTCTAATTCCCCTATCAAATTGTGGTATGGAACACACAATGCGAAACGTGGGTGTCCTGGTAGCACCACTGCGTAACTCTTCTGGGAAAAAGGCGTCAGTTTATGTATGTACGCATTTAAGACCTGTTTGACGTAATTTTCAAATTGTAAAGAAAAGACAGGCGTGGAAAAAATCTGTTATACTCGTAGTGTCCTATCGTTGGATGTTGATAAAATTTGTTTTAATATCACTTAAACTTTCTTCCATGACATGGAGCGGGCTATGCTCGGTGTTTCCCTACGAGATCGAATCAGAATAAACATAACCCATAGGATTGGCAATTTGAAGTGGCAGTGGGCCGGGCACATAGCTCGTAGAACCGATGGCCGTTGGGGCCGAAAGGTTCTTGAGTGGAGGCCACGTACAGGCAAGCGAAATGTCGGACGCCCTCCTACAAGGTGGACGGACAATCTGGCTAAAGTTGCAGGAAGTCGCTGGATGCAGGCCGCTTCCAACAGGTCATTGTGGAGATCCTTGGGGGAGGCCTATGTTTACCAGTGGACTTTCTGTGGCTGATATGATGATGATGATGAAACTGTCTTCCACGCTTTTGGGTCTTTTATCATTTAAACAATATTTATTTAGATAAATCTGCTTTTGCGGACAAATATTGATTTCAGTAAATCCTAGACAAACGTCACATTCAATCCTAAAGAGCAATGCCAAGAAATTGACGATATAAATACCACAAGGACTAAACAAAGAAGCAAATTCACACCAAAATTTGAATCACAAACAGAACGGTTGAATGGATGAATTCACAGAAATAGATATTAAGTTTAGTGATTTCAAAATAAAAGTATATTCATCCATAAACACTTAGGATGTATTAGACATAATTTTCAAAGTGTGAAGAAAAGACAGGTATAGAAAAATTACATTTATCCGCAATTATCGTGTGGTATAAACAATTAAATTTAACGTGATATTTTTTTATACTATTCATGCTTATATTTTTATTATTTCGTTGAATGATGAGACGAGCATACCATTTATTTGATGGTAAGCGATACGCTCATGGACAGTAGCAAAACCAAAAACACACCATGAAGCAAAGCTATGCTTGGCTTTTTACTGCGCTCGCCATCCTGAGACATAAAATTTTAACTCTCAATATGTCTAATAGTTACTCTGACTACAAGGCTATTCAAACCAAAACACAACAGTGCATTTGCACTGCTGTTTGGCGGGAAAAACAGACATCATGGTAGTACAAACCCAGGAGGTCTATCACATAAGAACCTCCCACCAGTAATATAATTACAAGAAAACAAACAACAAAATCTAAATCAGAACATTTAAATATTCCAACTGTAATGTATTAAGCCGAATACAAATCAACGTTATAAATACAGTAGCAAAACCACAGTCTAAACAAATAGCATTCATGTAGTTTGCGTCACAGATGAATGGATTTGGATCCGCTTACTGATATTAATTTTAGCGAGTTCAAAAGCCGACCTACGGTAATCTTACATCGTTGATATCGTCGCTAATTGAACACGCAAACGTCTTATCCACAACGCGGTTTAAAGGTTCCTTTATGTGATGGGCTTATCAGATTAAAATGTTTTCTTTAGAATGTTATTAATAGGGTTTATGAGGTATAGATATGTATATATATATTTTATGTATGTATGTATGTTGGTATGTATATTGTGTAAGTATATTAACATGGCATATTTACTTATGTATGTATGTTTATGTATGTAATATTTATTCGTATTATTCGTACACCTGACTGCCCCAACTTTTATCCTTTTTTCTTATATTCATCAAATGGTTGTATGTCAGAAATTGCCTTGTGCGATAAGACCGCCAATTGTGCTTTTTTTTGTGTGAATTGTTTACTATTGTTTTTATTTATGGTGTACAATAAAGCTTAAATTAAATAAATAAATAATAGTTGAGGAATAAAGAGATAAGTTTTGTTGATTTAATTATTTTAGATTATGTATTGGTGCTAGACTGTAGCTTTCTCAAGTAGGGTAATTTGATGGTACCACCGCAATGTCTATTTCTCCCGCCCAATAGCAGAGTTAATGCACTGTTGTGTTTCGGTTTTAAGAACATTGTAGCCAAAGTATCTACTGGACATATTGAGACTTAACATCTTATGTCTTAGGATGGCGAGCGCGGTGGAATGCCATTGCTTTATATTTCATGGTATTGTTTGGTTTTGCCGGTCATATCGCTTACTATTAATCGAATGACATTCTTGTCTCGCCGTTCAATATAAATAAAAAAACATAGGTCCACCAAATAGAAATACACGAGTGCCCTAAACCCTATCAAATCCATCATTTCTGAAACTAAAGCATGTGTTCCAACTACTCCGTGCAGCTATTAACCAGCCTCTTCATCAAACAGAAGTTTTACAGCTAGTGCACAAATCTCGACCGTGGCAGCTCCTACTGTAGTAAATTTGGATTGCCGCCAGTAGAGTGTAGCCTTTAATGGAACCCGTCGACGAAGATTGATTGAGCTACTTCTAGTTCAAAATAAAAAGATAATATCGGAAATTAGTCGTAGTTTGTTCGTGCGAATTAATTCAGACGTTTTTCTTTAAATGTGGGATTGTAAAAGATTACGTCTCCTTTTTTTAATTTTTATTTATTTAACGTCTTATGGGTTTAATAATGAAATGAGTAAAATACCCACAAAGGTACCAAGTTGTTACATTTTTCACAAAACTGTCAAGTTTACCAATTTCCTTAGAATTGTGGCTTTTGTATTGAATTAAGAAGATATTTTTTAAATATATGTTATATATGTGCGTCTATTCTAACTACGTCGTTTCTTAAGCATTTCGTCTTATCTCACTCGACTACCAATCACTCTCACCATATTATAATTACCAAATTTATTTACCACATCACCCACGACACATAAGTAAACCTAGTAAGAATATTAAAAGAAAAATGCTTGGTATTTTTAAATTTTAAACCATAACTTAGCAAGTGCTCCGACGTCAGCCTGGTAAACCATTACCGGGGCCATTTTCCACGCCGCGCCATTACGTCTCAAAGACATTGTTAATACGAGATTGATGTGTATTCGGATTATGTTACCGTATATACGTTATCTTCTGTATATGCGTGACGTGAAAGGGTCGATAAGGGAGCTATATAATATGTTCACAGCTCAGATCCATTTTCGTTTCGATAGATGATGAATTCCGTTTATAGCGTGGATGATTTTGATTATATTTATCGGGTGGCCTTTTTGTTTTCTTTCAAAGCAATGCTTCATATCACACTGCGTTCGCCATCCTGAGACATGTCTCAATATATCCAAATGTGTAAATGCATTGTGTTTATAGTCACTAAAACTTGATGTACCCTGTATATACAATAAACCGAAAAAAAGCGGAAAGCTAAACAGAAGTTTACACGTCTTTTTTTTTTTTTTTATTGCTATGAATGGCGAGACGAGCTTGCCGTTCGCCTGATGGTAAGCGATACGACGGCTCATGAACAGTATCAAAACCAAACAACACCTTGAATTACAAAGCAATGCTTGGCATTCCACTGCGCTCGCCATCCTGAGACATAAGATGTTAAGTCTCAGTATGTCCAGTAGTTACTCTGGCTACAATGCCCTTCAACCCGAAACACAACAGTGCGTTTACACTGCTGTTTTACGGGAGAAATAGACACTGCGGTGGTACCCACCCAGATGGCCTCTCACATATGAGAGACCTACCACCAGTTAACAACGTCTGCATACAAATAGTCGTTTTCTATACAAGTAAATCAATTTTAAGGTCTTTCGCTTACTTCATAGCTTTTGCAGTCACAGGGCGGGACTATCAGTAGTTACGTCCATTCTTTAAAAAAATAGTTCTAATTAAATTTGTAACCACAGTGGAACCATCAAATATAATAGAACTAGCGGCCCGGCCCAGCTTCGCCCGGATGCATATAGATTTCTCTACAATAATATGCACGTATTATACACATAAACCTTCCTCTTGAATCACTCTATCTATTTAAAAAATCCGCATCAAAATCCGTTGCGTAGTTTTACGGATTTAAGCATACAAAGGGACATAGGGACAGAGAAAGCGACTTTGTTTTATACTATGTTGTGATGAACTGGGTCGAAAATGCCAAACATAACACACAATAACATGACATAATCCTACACAAAATCATTCGTTCCAATACAGCTGTATGCCAAATATCGTACCCGAGGTATATTCCATACACAAATACAATATTGTATGACATGTGGGCTAAATTATATGGCCAATCTATTCGAATCGCCATCAATCTATCGAAACCTAATATAAGGATCTCGAGTTACCTTCGAAGAGTAATTGGGTGTTGACGTCTTAACACTGGATCATTTGAGCTAGCTCATTTGTCATGGCATCGTAGGCGTTATATTGAGGTATGGCTAACGGCCGGTTCTATATCCTATCTATCTTTAACTAGAAGTTAAATAGCTACCAGTGCTAAGTCGAAACAATTCAATGCTTTATTGATTTCGAGGCATGTGACTATGGGCTTTATTAGTTAACTCGAATAAGTGAGGGATTAACTTTAGTCCGAGGTTTAAGAATTAGCTCAATTATTTTCAATAGCGAGGTATTATGTTTGTCTTAATCGAAACTGTCTCAATAGAAATTGATACTCAAATGCATTGATTAAAAAACTAAGGATAGGCTCTTCAGTACATGTGGAGTTTTAAAAACATTACCGTGAAAATCGCGCTAAAATAAATTATGAATTCAATTTAATTATTAGATTTCTTCTAAACGGAGATAAAAGATATTATCTATTGGAGCGCGCGCATCACTTACATCAGAACACTTTACGCGCTTTTTGCCCTGTCCTAAGATGTTTATAGACATTGGCCCTGTCCATATACACATGTCAATGCCCAAATGTGATATAATTGTATGGCTTACACCATGTATTTGAAGTTAAATAAGAATATTTAATACACTATTTACCATATTTTTGCTGTTATAAACGTATTGTAATTGAATCATATTATGCCACCCCCAAGTCTGTTTAACATAAGTCACGTATATAGCTAATATTTAACGGCACAACCCAAAGTCAAGACACCCTGCGGTCATACCAAGAAACAACAAACCCCCAACCATAGACAATATCACAAACAAACAAATTTAATTACAATAAATCTAATAGTCCGGGCCAAGTTGCCGGCACCATAGTTGCGAACTCGGCTCGTGTGAGGCCAATTTTAAACTAAAATTATGTTACAAGTATTTGCGTGCCTTTAGCACTTTGCGTTTTGTTTCGAATTTAATGGACTGTGCTGTGGCAGATTATTTTCGGTTATAAAAAATGTGTATTGGAGATTTTGATTTAGTTTAACGGTGTGCCGATAGATGTCGCTACGTTAAAGTGGGCATACAAGTTGGTGGTCCTAAAAAAGTACTTTCGTCTTTTTAAAACATAATTGATGATATTTCTTATTTTCATCTATCGATGAATATGTTTGCTAAAAAGCAGACTGCAGACCTGTTCCAAAGTTATTATTTAAAATCTTTTGTGTGCATTAAAACAGCTGTTATTTTTTTATTGAGCAACATTGTGCAGCATGATAACATTCAGCTACAATGTCTAACTTTTATTGCTTCTTGTTATTTGTTGATAATTTCTCATCGCGACCATACCACTAATAACAGAAAATAATAAAATTTACAAAGAGCAATCAGATTTTCTAACAATGTTATCATTTGTTGTAAAAAGAATGTTTTTCAAAATATTGCTGTACATTAAGTAACAGCAAATATTTTAACATTGAATAAGATTTAATTATTATAAATTGCTGTGTTACATTAAGGATCATTTTTCAACAAAAAACAACAGCTGTTTGGATACACCACTAAAAATAATTTATAACTCTTCGACCCGTAAACACAAATCATAATATAAAGTTCAGCATTTACCACATAATATTTTCTTATTGGCCATCCTCACTTTCATCATAGCAAACAGTTTAAAAACAAAATTGGCAAGCTGGTTTAGTTCCGGTTCTCAAACGGACCGGGTTTAATCCATCAATATTATATTGCGTACATCTCTGGCCGTAACTTCATATTGCGTTCCGGATCGTTAATCATGTTTGTGTTGGCGCCAGATATCACTTATACGTATTAACGAGTTTTATTTCTTTAATTTTAGTTTTTACTTTCATTTCATTGAACTATAGAACATTATTTTAATTACGCTCGAGCTTATTTTAGTTATAGTTATAGATGTTATGGGCTTATTAAATCTTGAAATAAACTCTTTCTTGAGCTGTAAGCTGTGTGGTACTAGGTTAATTCCCAGGTTGTGTTTATATATGTTTATGCGTTATTACGTTTAAATCCCTCATGGATAGAGATGAACCTAACATAACTATAGGCGAGCCCTCTGTTATTTTTGGAAGTGAGCTTATGTTGTATGTATGATTAAACTTTGGCGTTGTTAATCACTTTATGAATAACTACAGTATTTAAGCAAATTACCTTTCAGCTAAATTCGATTTTTGTTGAGCTTCTTAGTGTCCAGGAATAATAAATCTATTCCTAAAAACACGTGACATAAAATATGCATCCAAATTTATAAACCAAACCATTCTGCTACTCTCTTTCTCTTTCTCTCTCTCTCTTCCACCACAGGAAGTCGACTGCTGAACGTAGGGCTCATAAATTCTGCTCTTCCTTTCACTAGTAGTAGGTCTCTCATATATGAGAGTATATATGGATATTCTCCCGCCAAACAGCAGTGTAAATTCACTGTTGTGTTTTGGTGTGATGGATATTGAAGCCAGAGTCAGTCTCAGGATGATGAGCGCAATAGAATGCCAAGCATAACTTTGTAATTCTAGATGTTGTTTGGTTTTACTACTGTTCATGAGCACCCGTATTGCTTACCATCAGGTGAAGGGCATGTCGTCTCGCTATTCAGCGTAATAAAAAAAGGAAAAAGTCATGCTACACAAAACCCATACAAGGTCAGGAAGGAACTTGCAGTTATTGAAACCCAAAAGTTAGATTTACAACAAAAACGTACAAGTTATAAATGAACCGTTCCGACGTCGACGGTTTGCTACAAAAAACTACTTTTAATTGAAACCCAACTTTGTTAGCAGCACGAGGATAATTTTCAAATTAAAACGTCTACGGACAAAAAGTCTCATTCTCGACGAAAAAAGTGAATGCCGTTTATATGGCTATTTGCTGGGAAGTTTGCAGTTCTTTAGCGTCTATTCAAATAGTGTTACAGCATTTATAGCTAGGTTTTTTTACTTGTGCAACAATCTAGTCTACTTGGTTTTTTTTGGGACATTCGTGGAGATTTTGGTCAACGGATATAGTAGCCTGAGTAACTGGACATATTGAGACTGGACATCTCATGTCTCAGGATGGTGACCGCAGTGGAACGTCACGCTTTGTTTTGTAATTCAAGGTGTTGTTTGGTTTTGCTACTATTTAGAAGCAGTCGTATCGCTTACCATCAGTTGAACGGCACGCTCGTCTCGCCATTCCTGTCGATAAAAAAAACGTTATCCGAGATAGGAACAGATTTTCAGCCCAAGTTTTTTTTGAGTTGTTCAAGTTGGTGCTTTGGTAATGGTATTTGTTACCTATGCTACACTAAGACCAAGGTTTTTGTTAGACGCAAATATTTGCAGCAGATCTAGGTTGGATTCCGAAAGCGTCATTCATAATTACTGTCACCCACGGTACAACTTGCATTTCAAAATGGAGTCAGGTACCATCAAGGCTATTTTCATAGCAGTACAAACATGTAGACAGACGAAGCACTAAAGCGTTTCGACTACTGTTATAATATTAAATTATGTTGCTATATGATTGAAAAGAGTGATGGGTAGCGAATGGATGAGTGCTGCTCAAGATTGCGATGGTTGGCGCTTATTTGGGGAGGTCTACGTCCAGCAGTAGACGGCGATAGGCTGAATATAAAACCTGTATGTGTTATTGATACTGTCAAAGTGTAACCTAAGTGATTCTGTTACTGCACTATCTGCATACTGTGTTTATACATCCCACTTGAGGTCACGGGTCTCCTTTACAATAGAGACTATGATTAAGAGTGGTAAGGCCATATAGTCCACCATGCTGGCCTAGTGCGTGTCTGCGGACTTATGGACTCAGAACTCCAAAAAAAAAAATGATCATCCACTGATTCTGCAACTCTAATAACAATCAATAAAACCAATCTAATAGCAAAAAAACGTAAAAAATATAGCACAATAGTTCGTAATTAGTTTGCACGCGATGTCCAGATAAAAATAGCCCGTGTACAGGCAATATAGGGGACAGTGTGCAGTGACCTATGAGCCACGCTCGCCCGGCTTCATTAGGGCATGTTCCGTGCAGCCTGTATCACTTACGTTTTCATTCGATAAACACGCAGCGGCTCTTCACGTAATTCCTACAGGATGTTGGCGTGGTGGAATTATTGCGGTAGACCAAGTATTTTATTGAATAATGTTTAAAATACACAAACGAAGGTATAGAGGAAGGACATTGTAGCCAGAGTAACTACTGGACATGTTGAGACTTTACATCTTATGTTTCAGAATGGCGAGGGCAGTGGAATGCCAAGCATTGTTTTGTAATCCAAAGTGTTGTTTGGTTTTACTACTATTCGTGAGCGGTCGTATCGCTTATTATCAGGCGAACGGCATGCTCATCTCGCCATTCATTACAAAAAAAAACAATACTGGTTTCTTCATTCGCACAAGCTTAAACACCCGACTCAATACGTGATAAGGGTCAAAGCTTATCGCTATAGTGAACGATTGTGTTGTGAAGAGATTATCTCGGCTTGATATAAGCCAAATAGGATATATCTACTTCCAAGAAGGCGATCTTTGGCCTTCGTGATGTCATGTAAAAATGCTTCTTGACAGCACATGTTCTCTATGACACCGTATATGATGTCATTTTTATTCGTGCGAGGCAGGAGGCAGCGATCTCACGTGCATTGGAATTTTCATTGAAATTCATCATACCAAGAGGCGATGAGTATGAAATACGCCGATACAAACGTAAGTTATGACGATTGGAAGAGAAACAAAACAAAAAACGACCTCGAATTATATCATCGTCCGAAAAATACGAATACCTATTAAATTTCGACCTAGTTCGCTTTTCGGGGTTCATTTGATCATATATTATATATTTACTTTAAATTATCCTCAGAACTCTCATATTCATAATTAAATTATAATCGAGCTTTGAATAAAGATAATATCTAGTCTCTAAATGGAATGTAACCTCAGTCAAACATTTATCCCAGTAAAGAAATAAAGCCGGTCCATTGAAATGGTTTCGTAGCACATCCGTAGCCTTGCTAGGAATCGTAGCCACTTACGTAGAATTTCGCTACGAAACCGAGCTACGGATATTCAATAGGGAATTTCCACTATGATTCAAAATTATGTCGTAGATAAGTTATGCTTTAAATACCGTCCGTTGATCTGGAAATGTCTTTGAATGCTGTCAGATTTATTTAAAAAGCGATCCAGATGGCTCGGAAGATACTCTATAAAGTTGGCCTTTGAAAGCATTGAGAAATTGCGTTGGTATTAGAGTCAAGATTATTATCCGTATAAATCTCGTCTAGTAAATACTGCCTATATCAAGATTGCTACCGAAAACGAAGCCGGGTGGTAGTTTTAGTGTCTACAAACACAATGCAACTAAAAATTTTGCAAAGAAACGCGACAATTTTTTTCATGATTTTTTTTAATATCATCATTTTTGGGTGGTAAATCCATAGATTATGCTAAAATAATAATTTAAGGTTTTTATCCCTAAGGTCTTTATAAACAAACAGATACCCACTTTTATTTTAGGAAAATAAAAATATTTACCATCGAAATGCGACCATAGGAAAAAAATGACGACCTGATTAAGGTTGCATGGTAGACGTGATGATCATTGAGGGAGGCCTGTGTTAAGCAGTGGACTGCCTGAGAAAGGGAGAGAGTTTATTTTTATACCATTGGTATTTTTATGTACTCGATCTTATCTCGCTCTCCCTTAAAGTTGAAAATGACCAGTGACTACCAGTTGAAGCTTTAAGTGATTTTATACAAATAAATGTCAACATTCGACACAGCTATGTCTATGTACATAAGTATTCGTTTGAAGTTCATTTTTAAGTACTTTTATCTTACTTTATTTTATTAATTTTATAAACACATCAAAGGTTGTCTAGGGGACATCGCCCACTGTTTTAATTCAGTTTTAATAGATGTTAAATGTTACCAACCCGCATTAGGCCAGCGTGGTAGACTATATAGCCTAACCACTCTCAATCGTACTCTTGATTGTAGAGGAAGGCCGTGCCCTGCAGTAGACGTATATAGGCTGATACAGACATACAGACAAATTAATAAATAAATAAATATTGAATATCTGCTCTACTGCAAATATTTTGTGCTGTACCCCAAAACGTCCTAATAAAAACATTAGGGCGGCGCCGCTAAAAGCTTTAGGTCGTACGCTCGCCCAAAATGAAGGTATCTTTAAATAATATGACCAGTTGAAAGACGAAGCCGTTCTTACGTTTCGTTTACAGATTTTCTTGTGAAGGAAATATTATACGGAATACCCAAAATGTATACTTTATTTTGTGTATTTTTTCGTACTCCTACACTGTTTGGTAAAAAAGAGTAATTTTATTACCTTAAAATAAAATATTTTGTAGTTGTATTTGTGAGCCCGAAAAGTCTTTTGTAGTTTCTGATACCCACTCACTGGTGGTAGGTCTCGCATATGTGAGAGGTCGCCTGGGCAGGTACCACCGCATTGTCTATTTCTCTCGTCAAACAGAAATGTGAATTTACTATTGTGTTTCGGTTAAAAGGAAATTGTAGCCCGAGTAAGTACTGGACATATAGAGACTTAACATCTTATGTCTCAGGATTACGAGCGCATTGGAATGCATTTGCTTTGTAATTCATGGTGTTGTTTGGTCTTGCTACTGTGAAGAGCGATCATATCGCTTACCATCAGGCACATAGCAAGAGCAAGTCGCAAGACTCGGTTTTAGTGTGGGTCAGGACTATGTATTTCACTATAATATGGAGCATTCAATAGTAAAAATCTATAAATCTACCCATAGTAATTGTACAAATTCGTATCATAAAAAAATCAATTCAACATATATCGATAAAAGCATGCGTCAGAGGCCCGAAACATACTACTGAACCGACCCGACACGACACGTGCTACCAGAACTACACTACAAATACACCAAGCAACACAGCGTGGCGTGGCGTTATAGTAGTATGTTTTGGGCCTTATACGTGTCGGAAAAATATATTATTTCACGCTGCCTAGTTATGTAGACAGGTGTCAATATCGGTAAATTCTTGCCGGTTGAAAATAGCTGTTACCGGGGAGTAAAACCCAGTCAAGACATTCATGCTGGCCTGCTCAACCGCATTGCTTCAACTGATCTGAAACATGACTTATTCGCGATTCATCAATGTTGTATTTACACTATTATACAAGCACGGGCTTCCTCCACAATCGAGAGTACGATTGAGATTCAATACACAGAGATGTGCCCTGGGATTTGAACCCGCGATCACCAAACATGTTGCCTGCCGCGTCTGATCCGTTACCAAAAAGCCACCTCGCACAGTTATTATAATTATAACAGTAATTTGAGTAGATATGCTCGTAAATACCCCACCACCCAGCAATCTTCGACAAAACAGTGTCGTTAACCTTTAACCTTCAGTAGTCAGTGAAGCAGAAATATCCGTATACATGTACATAGACATTTATTCGCCAGAGCCGCGATGATCCCAAATTATTAGTCGCATCACGGATAGAGGATTAGCATGTTATGAAAGGCCAGACTGCCGATTAGTTCATTAAATGTAAATTATTTTAACTGTTATTAAAATGTTTTATTAATATTTGGTTGGCGGTCACGTGCGTGGCTTGTAAATTGAGGTTTATGGAATAACATTTTGAAGGATTTTTACGGAACTCAGATGTGAATGGTGTTGCATTTTTTTACCAAACGACGGATATGAGGACAAAGGTTTTCTTGTTTCCAAAGAACAATTATATAACTTAATCTTAGATGATCTCAACCCAAGACATATCTTAAGAATACGTCACTTACATATACTTGATATTCGTATCGCATTTTTTTTTTCAAAAGGAACTATCACCCTAAATATCTTCTCACTGTTCTGAATTTATATTCATAGGAAATCACTTATCTACCACACAAACG
Organism: Hyles lineata; assembly: GCA_030180105.1. NCBI lineage: Eukaryota > Metazoa > Arthropoda > Insecta > Lepidoptera > Sphingidae > Hyles > Hyles lineata. The sequence continues at coordinate 2,177,136 of JARJEE010000035.1, read as the reverse complement.
AACATTAGTTAAGTCAAACTAAGAGGAGATAAATGTTCAGTTCTTTTTCAGTTTTGCTTATTATAATAGATTTTCTACAAATTTTAACTAATATTGCCAATTCACAAAAAAAGTAGCAGACATCCGCCATTTTCTGCTTAAAATTTGCTTAAACAAGGGTCTCAAGTTAGTGACCTGTTAAAAAGCTGATTAGTGATTTTTGACGTTTCAGTCAGCTCATATTAACGGCATTTGAAAAGTGCGTCGAGTCCTTATGAAGCAGGGGTTTGTGTTCAATTCTAGCTAATTATTCTTATCATCATGACTTATTTTCGGGAAAATAAATCAAGTACATACCAACATTATAAAAATTAAAAAAAAAAACTATTTTAGTCAACTTTAACTATAAATACTAGACGTAACGGAATATCTAAAAGAACGCTCGCTAGGTAAATATAGTAATTATGTATTCTCGTAATCCGCTTGGAGGCTGCTATTCAACAAGGTGTATAAATAATAAGGAGATATAAGAGAGATTTCCCCTGTGGCCGCAGACGTGCTGTTGCTACCATCCTGCTCATATTTGGACTGAAATGTTGATTTTCATGTCAATGCTGAGGTGTAATAATCAAGTTTATTGAAACATTTCATTAAAATAAAATGACTAGAAAGTATATGACAAAATATATTCACATAATGCATAGTAATTAATATTTGAATTAATTGTATTAAATGAATTAATTAGTTGATTTTATTGTTCAGTATTTTTTCTGATTTTTTTTATAATTATTCTTTTTTTTATTCACTTAATTCATTCATACTAAAAAAACAAGCAGCAATTCACAGTTCTTGTAAATCGGCACAGTGGGGAGACTTTTTCCCTGAGAATTTGAGGGCGGGTGGTCAGTAAATACGACTAGCTGGAGTTAGATTTTTTTTTTTGCTATGAAAAGAAATTGCCTTAAATTGCAAGGAATCTGAAAGGAAATAATTCTATATATTCGCAAGAATCAACTTACAAAATTAACATTGTGCGTCATGCCTTCATATTTAATTTTTTAACAAGTATATATTTTTGTTTTTGCAGTTAATTCTTTAAATATGCGCACGTGATTAGAAATTATTAGGCGTAAATACAGATTCTAAATGTACGTTCATGACGTCTAATGAATGAAAAATCAAGTTACATTACATTCAGGAAAGCTTTCGTTTATTTTCACCTTCAATCAAGGATTCCTAAAAAGCTTTTAGCAGCGCTTAAAGCTCTCTAATCAGAGCCTAGTATGCGACTAGTTCGTAGCCTTTGCTACGTGTTTTCGTGTTACTCTTAGTAATACGAAAACTCTATCATTCTGAAAAAGGTTCAAACAAATTTAGTGTACCAGAGAATATATCTTGGTAAATTTTATAACTACAAAGTTATGACTCTTTCTAAAATAAGAAACAAATACAGTATTGGTAAAATATTTCAATAAAATCCTTTCTGTAAATCTCTATGAATTGCCCGGGACTGAAATTTGTGCCCTGCATGGCGATTGGCTCGCTTCCTATTGTGATAGGGGATATGTGTATTGGGACGGAAATAAGCTGCGATCTGTGGGTAGTATTGTAACCCCTGCCTACCCCTCAAGGTGCAGGCGTGAGCTTATGTTTGTGTGTCATTTAACATACTTTCGTTGTTATAATGTGTGAGCAATTTTTATGAAAACTATTTGCCTTAATTTTTTTTTATGGTATTTAGTGCTAAATTCAGTAAGGCTTATTATATACATATCTGTGGTTTCATAAGAAATGTCAAGAGTATGACATTTCCTTGACATTTCTTATACGCATTAGAGCGAATTCTCGCATTTGTCCCATCATGTAGTTTACAATTTCCCCCAAATCTTTCTCCCCGTTTGGGTATTTAATACGGCAATACTCTCAAATAAACACAGGTTAACAAATGAGCTTTGAATGAATACAGACTACAATAATCAACCTTTCCAAACTCGTGACAATTTATCTCAAAATAATGAGCTGTCCTCAAACCATAAATCACGGTCCATTTTCGTTGAAAATCTTATCTGTACGCCAAAGTGGTCGATAGTTTGAAATCGCACCGCTTCACTGACGTCTGCGGCGATCACCTCAACTATTATACAATCTGGAACTTAGAGTTTATACCGGAGTGTTGCCAGCGGAAGGATTTTTGCCGAGAGTTGTGTAGTTTTTTGTCTTTGTTATATGTATATGATGAGAGTATAGTCTAAATAGGATAATGAGTTAATGACAAGGAACTTTCGTCATTCGACACAATTATGCAGGCTTATTTAATTGCTTCTTCACGCTTAAAGATTCCAGGATCTTAGGAAAAAGGGAAGAAGTAGGCTCGCATATTGTCCTAAAATTTTTTGTGGCAACTATAACATAGGGACAGAAATATTTTAAGTATGCGAAATTTAATAGTTTATATTGTAAGCACCTACATAAATACTACGGTAGATATTTTATTTCATGAATAGTTGGAAGTTCATAAACATTCACCTATCCAAAATATTCTTATATTCTCAAAAACTCGTGTAGCACGGCATCCCTAAGCCCGAACATAATAGATGGACGGTGGGTTATCTGGAGCTCGAGAAATTACTGAATTTATGGTCAGGTAACTTAATATTTGAGAACTGCTTTTGTTAGAGGTACATGTTCTTATCTCGTTCTTTGCTCAATTGTGATAAACTCGAATTGTGTCAGTGGTACATCTTTTAGGGGTTTTGAAAAGGTTTCTTTGAAGATTTATGTTGGTTAAAAAAGGAATGGAGTTATATTGTAATAAAATGCTAGGTGTAAAACTGTACTGTACTGTACTGTGTTGTATTGTACTGTATTGTACTGTATTGTACTGTATTGTACTGTATTGTACTGTATTGTACTGTATTGTACTGTATTGTACTGTATTGTACTGTACTGTACTGTACTGTACTGTACTGCACTGCACTGTACTGCACTGTATTGTACTATACTGTATCAACCCATGTACGTTCCACTGCAGCACATGGACCTACTCTACAATCGAGAGTTCGATTGAGAGTGGTAGGGCCATATAATCCAGGCTGGCCTAGTGTAGGTTGGCACTATTAGGTGCATTGTAGTCTTATTATCCTGTCATTATGAAAAGAAATTATTATCAGCCCGTTGCAGTCCACTGCTGGACATAGGCCTCTCCCAAGGTACGCCACAGAACCCAGTCTGCAGCTTCATGCATCCAGTCACTGCCGGCCCTCTTGTGCAACTCGTCCCGCCATCTGGCTTAACAGGACCTCCCATGCTACGTTAAGAAAACATTACAACCATGGCATAGGCTATAGTGGTTTTAATAGTATTTTATAGTGAATGCAAATAATCTGCTTTAATGAAAATGAAATTTGACTTGAAATATTTAATATATATCTGTTTATAATAGCTCAAATAACATGCGAGCAACAATGCAATTTCGTAAGTTCGAATTTCCATTTTATGAAATAATAAAGTGTAGCACAATGTATTTTTATTGTATCTGCGTGAACGTTCAGCTTTCATACAATTATCGTGCAATTAATTTATACAATAACAAAATTAAACATGTGTATGAAATACATTATTATTCCTTTGTTCTGATAATTTAAAAATGTATATCTTCACATTTATAAATTTGAAAAATTTAGAAACTCGTAACTGTGGTTATTCCACAAAGTCATTATATCATGATTGTCGTCAAATATTTTAATCAGTCAAGTCAATATTTTAGTCTAATTTATTTTGTAACAAGGGCGTAGTTGTTTGTTCGTACGTGTTGGACGTGGCTACTGAACGATGGTTGCAAAATCCAGTCCCAGAGTACACCTCTGACTTTTGGACTTATATCGTCAGCTTTTAGTTGTCCTCTGTTGGATATACTTATATACCTCTAATTTCCGCAATTTCACCCTGTCTTCGGCTTATTCGTTATCATATAATAATAATAATTCTTATCAACCTTTATTGTGCTTAAACTGTGTATATTACAGATAATAAAAAAAAATTATAACAGTCGTAGTCCCATCTTGGGTCGAACAATCTCCATTATTGTCTCTCTCTTGCTAATTAAATACAGCCTCTGCCTGCTGTCCTTTGTAATTCGTCAGCCCAAAGATTATTTGGTCTTCCTCTTGCTCTTTTACCACATGGGCCGTCTAGCTCATGATCAGCTTTGTTCATCTTCCGTCTATTAGATGGATTGGTATATGTCTACACATATACCTTGAAATTTAACAGAGATGGAATTCATCTTAAGGAAATTAGTATGCCATTGAGATCTTTTATGGAACGCAAAGGCGTCTATTCCGCATTCGGCCAATGTGGTGGATGACTGCCCAAGTCCACTTAATTGAGGTCACTTTTATAGAGAAGTCCTGGATTCGGCAGTATCGCATTCGAGCTTATGGATAATATGTAATCTATATACAGGCTGTCCTATATCTAGACGATAAACCAGTAACGGGAGATACACGAAATTGTGACGACATAGTAACAAAAAAATCTATATGCCCGATAGTTTTGAAGTAACAGCCACTCTATGTTGAAAAACTCTTTTTGTCAATGTGACCAGTGGATTCATAGTTTATTATTTTATTAGACTTTTTACGATGTTAAATTAAAAATAAAATATTGATCAACTTTGATACGTCTTTACCAAAAGTTGCCGAATTTTATCAAGACTCTCACTTGGTATTTTTTCGCAGAACTTGGACTTGTATATAAAATATTATTTCGTTGCAATGATGATTAGAAAAGTCTAATAATTATAGTCTGAATAATTCAACAAATCCAATACATCATTTGATTTTCATCGAATAACTAAATTCCAGACTAATAAATTTGGAATCCTAAGTTTCAAAATCGAAACCTCACAATTTCTAAGTTTGAAGTATCTTAAGACTTCGATAACTCAAAACTTAAGAACCATGTTATGAACAATGATAGTTTTATTAGTTATCAAACATTTTGCGGGCATTCGGTATATTAATATCTTAGACGCTGTGAATTTGAATCAGAAATACTTATGTATATACCTAATTTGTGTATCAGCCCATCCACGTCCCACTGCAGGGCACGGGCCTCCTCTACAATCGAGAATATGATTGAGAGTGGTTAGGCCATATAGTCCTATCTATACCAATATATCAAACTGAAGAGTTTCTTTGCGTGTTAACTCTAATCTCTTATTTTTTATTTATACATCATCACGCTATGACTTATAGGAGGGAGCAGTAGTGTAAAAACTAGCAAATCCGAGAGAATTTTATTCGTTTTTCGTGGTCCCACTGGTCGATATTCTAAATTGATAGTCAGAATTGCACATTTCGGCCGCCATTTTGAAAAGTGTATCTGTACCCGGACGGAGGCGGGCCGGACCACTAATGTCTAATATAATTAATTATCTCCTTATAAGTGTCTCACTTTTCAGCCCGGAGTTTCTCTGCGATTTACTGGAATTTAGGACTAGTCCATCTCATTGACCAGGTGTGGGTTGGTAAACATCATATATTACTCGTAAAATATTAGTAAAAATCTGTCAAGTATACTGGTTTGTTGAATAAACACGAACCTTTGAAATCGCAGGTGTATGGTTTGGACTCATTGAGACATTGTTATTAAAATCATCAAATACAAAATGATCTTCCTTTAAATTCTAGATTTCAGAGCTATGTACTTCAACACCGACAGCATAGGTTAAGGAATTAATTATTAAACATTAAAATTAAATATTCTAAATAGGTAATTAAGTTTAAAAATAAATATAGCCTCTAACGAACTTTGTACTTTAAGGTTTAATGTAAATCTTATTAATTGGACAGCATCCTTCGTTGGTGGAACATAATCACAATTAGTAGTGGTATATATTTAGCAAGAATAGCTGTGATAACGAATTTGCACAGTCGCGACTAGTCGGTGGGGGTGTGTGGCCCAAGATGAAGGTTGCTGCGTTTTTTGTTTTAACGAAACCAATGCAGAAAATGCAATTTTAATTTATGTTGATTATTACTTTTATTGTACATCTTAGAAGTTAACAATATTCAAAAGTTACTATAATTGTTCAATACCAAATCTGTATAAGACGTACCTTATATACACCATTCTACCTTTTGACCGACTTACAAAGAGAAGGTGATCAATTTATTTAACTTTACTTAAACTAAAAACAGTATTTAGACATCTATAAAGCAGTCTTGTTGGTCTACTTTTATTTATATCAGTCATTTACTCTCTTCCTGCAGCTGATTCCTATCCTCTGTTATTGCAAGGGTGACAATTGACCGTCGCTTCGGTTCACGTCCTATCTTAATCAGAAGTTACTAGCAAATATAAATAAAAACATTATCAAATAAAGACAGAGATTTCTAAGATATTTCTAGCAAACATATCATGTTTTAAGCAGGTTGTAAAAAGCAATACAAAAAACAGACCAGCATAATAATGTCGAATACCAAAGTAATACCTATCGTCTTTAACCAGTCAACCATTTAGCTAGACTAAATTTCTATATCAATGCAGTCACTATACTAAAACACAAAAAAGAACATACTTGTCAAACTCTGACTTAGTAAGACTTGACTTGATAAAAACAAATAAAATGAACCGCTGTCGCTTTCACCACGCACCACACACCACCACTAGTCTCCGTCGACTATTTAGCAAGTCGAGGAGAGTTCGTTACTCAATTAGGCGCTGGTTAATCAGCGACTGGCAAACAGAATGTATTCGGAATGAATAATCCGGCTGCATCACCTACAGGGCCGCGTCAACGGCGCCCGTCATTTGCATTTCTTGTGTAACATGCCAAATTGCTGACGCAAAATTTGTCACTGCACTTCAATTTGATTATTCCAGTTTGAGATGTTGATGAAGACTTAAATTTTACTTACTCTTGATTGCTAAGTTCATTTGTGACCCCACGCTAAGATCGAGTCTTGTGTCGTGGGTATCAAGAACTACGAGAGTTTTTGGTCTCACAAAACACCCAGACCCGAAACAAAGCCTTGTGGTTCACATAAATCGAACCCGTGGCCTCTCGTTTCATAGCGAGTGTCTAACCAATTGCGCCACGGAGGTGTTTTGAATAGTTTAGATTCAGATAAAACTATTGTATACTATGGACTGTCTCGACAAGTCCGGTAATATTGTCTCGTAAAAAACCCAAGCGAAACATATTGGCCGGTAGTGGCAGTTCTCGTGTAACATGCCAAATTGTGACGTAAAATTGGTTACTGCAGTTCAATTTGATTATTGCAATTTAATTCGCTTGGTAAAGACTTGAATTTTACTCGGGGAAAGCCCTGACTGCTTGACGTTTAAGTGCAGAGTTTTCATGCAGGCAGAGCCATGTTATAGCTAGGGACTATGGAATAACTTGATTAGAACAATATTATTGTCTTTCAGAAAGCCTATGAGAAGTCACAAGGCTGTCACATCTTTACTAGCTGAGAATGCCGATGACTACCAACTGTAATATGTATAATATCTCAGTCCCGCCAGACTTTACTTGATCTAAGAATCAAAATGTATCGAGTCGAGTAGTGATACGTATGTTGTATAAACATAAGCATGACAAGATGACAAATCTTGAGAAGAAAAGCGGACCCAGACATCGACCATAATAACGCTAAATATAAATAATAATTTAAAATCACTGTTTTAAAAACATTTCTCCTACAATATCTGTGATTTATTTTATAAATAAGAAAACGATAATGAATTACGAGAAAGGGTTAAAATATTCATGGAAATTATCCACCGGCGTAGACCGGGAACGACTTGTGAAGTCCGAATTAATTTAACTCATAATAAATGAAAATTAACACAAATCTGTTTGCAAAATATTATGAAGCTCAAGGATACGCTTTTTGTACGGATGTCTGGAGAAATATAAAATATTGTGGTGAAAAATCATAAAAAAAAGATTGCACAAAGTAGCAAAATTTAAAAGTGTCAAGAACAAATGATTGTAATTAAGTCACAAATAAAAGTGCCAAACTCATCGTAATATACGTGTTTACTGTAGTGATAGGTAGAAAGTATAAATTTGTCCATCTGTTAGTCGGACACATAGATAGGAAATTGAAATCTCGACATTTACAATACTTCATAATTAATTACTACAATAATTAATTACGTTCAAAAATGAGCGAAGGCCACTAATTTCTACAGGCGTCTGTGAAAACAGAAATCCGAAACTATATCGCGTTTCAGTAACGATGTTTTTGACGTAAAGTCTTTCATAGTTTCTAATACTCTTGACACCAAACAAACAGTGCAATATCATGACTTATTACTACTGTAGGTTTTTTTATTTCAATGAGCGAGACGAGCTGCCATTCGCCCGATGGTAAGCGACCGCTCATGGACTGCAGCAAAATCAAACAACACCATGAACTACAAAGCAGGAGACTGTCCCGCCCTCACACCCACCACTGCAACTCCTGTAAGCCAGGATCAACAGTGGCACGCAATGTAATGACACCGAGCATTGAAGCTCGGCGAGTCTCCGGGAATGTCTAACTTGTCTTTAACCCGCAACGAAATTAATCAGAAAGTTAAATTAATAGGAGGAGTTGGAAATAAATTATTGTCCACTTCCCACTACAAAGCAATACTTAGCATTTAACTGCGCTCCCCATCCTGAGACATAAGATCTCAATATTTCCAGTAGTTACTTTGGCTACAGTGTTCTTCAATCCAAAACACAACATTGCATTTCCACTCCTGTTTAGCGGGAGAAATAGAAATTGCCGTGGTACCTACTCAGGTGACCTCCCACATATTAGAAACCTACTACCCGTGTATTATTATTTTAAGCATGCCCTCAGGCACTTTGTACACCCAAAAGAATAATAATAATAACAACAAAAAGATAGTAATACGCGATACATTCTATATTACTATGCAGTCCGCGTTCACGATGCATGAAACTCGCGCAGCAATTAAAATTATATCTCCCCTTTGTATTTTAAAAGTCGGGATATCACGAACAAACCTTTGTCTAACGCACTCAAAGGGAAAATGTTGTGCGCTTTGTGCATCCCAAACATACGCTGGATATAAGGACATTGAATTCTTTGTTAAATGGGACTTTTTGTGCTTTTACCGGTGATTACAATAATTTAATTACAGATATTTGCATTGATGTTTTTTTACAGTACTTATGAAACTAAAAATAAATACACCCCACAGGCATACATAGTCCTGACCTTACACTAATATCGATATTGTGTCGTGGGTATCAGGCTACGAGAGACTTTTCGGTCGTACAAACACCAGACCCGAAACGAGGGCAATTACTCTATAAAACGATACGAACTTCGAATGTCTTCGGATATTCGAGAACCTGACTAAGATATAAGTTTTCCACTTCTAAAATTTAATCAGTATCAGCCCATATACCTAAGTCCCACTGCAGGGCATGAGCCTACTCTACAATCGACAGTACGATTGAGAGTGGTTAGGCCATATAGTCCACCACGCTGGCCTAGTGCGGGTTGGTGGACTTACATACCATAGAAATTCTTATAAACCGCTATGATATGCAGGTTTCCTCAAGATGTTTTCCTTCACCGTTTTAGTGCGTGGTGATTGACTATCAATACACACATGACTCCGAAAAGTGAAGTATGCCCTGGGATTTGAACCCGCGACCACCGTGAACATGTTGGCAGCCGCATCTGGTCCGTTTACCAACAGGCCACCACGCACTTTCGCACACCGCATACCTCACACTAAAAATCAATACTATTCTCTATTATACATATCATTTTCTCTTAACTTAATCTATAGTTATGTCTTACGATACAGGATTCCAACATTTAGTGGAGTATATAGATAAAAATCTATTAATTATAGTTTTGAAAATAGCATATCATATTATGTAGTCAGCAACAGCTGATATTTCTTTGTCAACAGATTGACTGTAAACTAGTGTTTTAAATAAGGGTCTGTGCGATGGCGGGACGCTATGTCAACATACAAAATAATAATTTCAAGATTTTTTAAAATTAAATTAAGTTAACAAAGTAAACAAAACTAACTACGTTAACAGTTGTAATAAAACTTAATACCACTAGTAATATTTACCTCTCAATAAACAGCACATTCATGTGTACCCACAGAATAGTTTTATACAGCAAACAACCATCGGCAGACGGCACCGCGTATTCACACGGGCGCATTTTTGTTGGTGCACAATTAATTAGTGATTGTGACACCGAACGGGTAAGAAAAATAATAAAAAATAAAATTCATTACTATGGACCAAACAGACCAAAACTTGTATAGTAAAACAAAATATGGAAAAATCATTGTTATATTGACCAAAAGTCATTTCAAAAAGCAATCTGCTGCATAGCAAAACAGTAAAAATATTTTCCGAAATAAACGTAAATTACGCCTTCCAACACCGAACGCCATACACCTGTCCCCATAAAACCACTTCACAAAATGATAGATCAATCCGAACTACCATAATCCACTCGTTAATATTCAACTTGGGTTGTTAGGTGAATGGAGCCGATAATAATCCCTGGCCGGTCGTCCGTTACAATTTCCATCACAATTGACCGTCGAAAAGGATGTACAGTTGTCCTTTTAAGCCTTTCCGACTGTCCAATTATGCTGATTCAAGTTCTTTGAGTACGAATGTTAAGAGCAAAACGGTTAGAGTGATGTTCATTCATATTTTGATAATGATAATTTTTGAGGTAGAGACAGTATTAAATATATTTATGTTAAAGGCAGTTATATCTTTTTTTGCTATTAATTATTACTTTTATAGAAACCCTGTTAAGTTGCAGATAAATTAATAAATTAATAATAAATTTAATTGTAATGAAAATTATGTGACTTACTGAAGACATTAGTTCAAACTTAGTAACATTTTTTTTCTTCTAATAAACGTAAATTTATTGTTTTCTTCTTTCCTCTCGCTGTAAATTATTATGGTAAAATACGGGTAGCACTCATGCCATATTTTCCCTGTTATCTTCGAAGTTCTGGCCTAAACTTATGAATATATGTCATAAAACTATCAATATATCTGTACCAGCCCATATATAGTACGTCTCACTGCAGGTCAGGCCACATAGCGCACCACTTTGGCCTACTACGACAAAAATTCTTACGAATCGCTCTCATATGCTGTTTTCCCCACGATGTTCCCTTCACCATTATAATCATTATAAATATTGTAATGTATTTTTATTCGGCGGAAGTCTATTAACTAAAGCAATTTATTTTTAACCAAAACTGCCTTGGCTAACAGGCCCTTATTTAATTCTAATTTTCATTAAGTGCAACGAAAATATCTTCACATTTTGTTTTATAAAATGAGTATTTATTTCTTTCAATTTCATGTTTCTTTGCTATGAATAGAGAGAGCTCTGTACTCAGATAAATCATATTCATAGCAATAAATTACCATCTATCAAAATCTTTACTTCAACTTATTTAGCAATTTCAGTCTTTCCACATTTTTCCAATTCGTTTTTAATATGATTTGTATGTCGATTTTGTTAATTAAATTGTTTCTCGTATAAATATTTCAAGCCAATATCTAAAACAGTAATCCAATGATTTCGACACGCCATTTAAGCTGTTGTGCTATAAAATAATATTTAAGTTCATCATCATCACCATAATTCTCATCATAAGCACAAGAAGTCCACAGCACAGAACATAGGGTTTATTTTTATTGCAATGAATGGCGAGACGAGCAAGCAGTTCGCCTGATGGTAAGCGATACGACCGGTCATTAACAGTAGAAAAACCAAACAAAACCTTGAATTACGAAGCAATGCTTGGCATTCCACGGCGCTCGTCATCCTGAGACATAAGATGTTTAGTCTCAATAAGTCCAGTAGTTACTCTGGCTACAATATCCTTCAATGTTCTTTTTTTAATGAATGAATGAATCTTTACATGAACCTGTCAAAAGCGGTCTGTGTCCAGCGACTTCCTGCAACTTTAGTCAGGTCATCCGCACATCTTGTAGGTGGGCGTCCAATGTTTCGCTTGCCTGTACGTGGCCTCCACTCTAGAACCATTTTTAATTTAACTTAATTGTCCACTAAATCATTCGATTTTTTACTGTTCAGAACAAATTTAAATTTGTCAATCCAATCTGCCGTACGACTATAAGTTAGTACTTAAGAAATACTTACTTAATAAATATAAATATCTAAATTCTACAGTCGACTAAACCCAATCAGTATGCAGACATAACTCCGAAACACAAAACGTGATCATTTGAATTATAACCGAGGATGTCCCCAAGGTAGAGCACGGGCGCCCGAACACGACGGACGCCCGGACAAGACGGACGCCCGTCCGGGACACAGGGCCAATCAGTGCCGGCGGGCTGCTCATGCGAGTGTCGATTTAGATTACCCAACGCCCCGGCGGACAAGCTAAAGCGAGCCGTAGTGGATCTGTTTTGCTTTGTATCTCTAACGAAACAATGAACCTATTGGAAAGATTCAGACGGGTGATTGAAAGGTTTTAAAATTGGAATTTAATTAATTTTTTTAATAGTTGATTTATAAAAGACTTCTGGTGATAATAAACAAAGGTAGAATATGGATCGGTGACATATATTAACACAGTCCGTTTGGTCAATAGATTCTTCAGTCTTCGCTCTAAGCGCCAAGATTGGAAAGTAGAAACATTACGTTGGCCAACCTCTTGCACAGATTGATGACACGGCAAAAATTGCGCAAAGTAAAATTATCATTATAAGATATTGCCACTTGAAAAAGATAATACACAACATGTGTGTATTTTTGGAAATATAAATACATTGTATTTGACAGATTTGACAACCATATGTTACGTAGCCTGCAAAACAACCCTAGTCTCTATGTTTAGTCTCAGAGTGGATTTATCTAAAGATTTCCTTAATAACATATCTGCTTATAATTAATATTTGTTTAATAACATCCTAGAGACGCAAAGGGCTAGCAAGGCGCAACGCACTGCCATCAAAGACGCTGACCCGGTTATTGTAATGTTGATTTTGAATAGATGATGATACCTCATTACACGCACTGAAGCGGGTTGTTTTTACCAGCTTTTAGGAGGTAATAATACATAGTAAATAGCTTTGCACGGAGGCAAGTGGACAATATTTAATTTCCAACTCCTCCTATTAATTACACTTTCTGATTAATTTCGTTGCGGGTTAAAGACAAGTTAGACATTCCCGGAGACTCGCCGAGCTTCAATGCTCGGTGTCATTACATTGCGTGCCACTGTTGATCCTGGCTTACAGGAGTTACAGTGGTGAGTGTGAGGGCGGGACAGTCTCCTAGAATAAATAGTAAATAGTTAATCATACAACGTGTACTTTGACCTTTTCTTATTGCATAGGTCCACGAGCAATCAGGTCACCTGATGGTAAGTGATCACTGGCCCCCATGAAAATCTACGACGCTTGGATCATAGATGTGTTGCCGGCTGATTTCGGCATGTAACACCCAGACCCGAAACATTTATTATGCACCAAAGCATTTGATACTCAGGGAAATGTCGATCTCTACCGCTACCTCTCTCTACCTCTTCCTCATTACATATTTGTTTTAGCACATTGTAATAATATGTACGATGTGGAATTAATTCATCCTTAATTGAGAAATATGTTTAAAACGTTGTGAATCAAATTATATTAGAGGTAATCTGGGATAAAATGCCAGAGGCATTAAGTCCGCCTTGAATAAATTCGAATATGAAGCTTAGTAAATAAATAAATAATCTACATATATACTATATTTTATTGACTGCCTCGATGGCGTAGTTGTAGATATTACGATATGATTGTAAAAGGTTTGAATCTCGGGTCGGGAAAAGTGATATGGATTTTTCTATTCATAATCAAACTGACGTCAGAAATTTGTGCCCGATAGGTCGACAGGCTCGCCCCCTATCACATGTTTGTCACATACAAGAATCTTGGGAACATACAAGGCAAAACGTAGAACTGCTGCTCATAGTAGCACCACTGCCTACCCGTTCTGGGAAAAGTTGTGAGTTCATGCATGTACGTATGTACATATATTTATTAGCAAAAAATAATATCGTTTATAAATCAAAAACCTATAAGTTTGGCTATGTTATCTAATTCCCTGTCTCGAAACATTTTTAAGTATTGCATAATCAAAATTTCGAAACTACAAACAATTTGTGCCACAATAAACAAAAATATAAATCATATTATGAAATAGTAATAAGACGAAATAAAATTATTAATCTCACGGCTATCTGTAATTGAAGCTGAAAATAACATAATGTACTTTTGTATATATTTTATCTTTGTAGCGAATATTGTTTCCCATTTTCAATAAACAAAAGTTTAATAATTGCACCAAAATATAAATTTTAAAATGAATCGTAAAGTTTAATTGTACAAAGAATTTTTTACACACAATATTGGGTAAAAGATTGAGTGTCGTGACATAAAATATTTTTCCCTTTTCAACGATCGAATAAAATTGGAGCTTTTCCAACGAGAATAACACAGACATACTTGACACTTTAATGAAACACCACAACTCGTATTGAAAAAAATGGTGGATACGGACAAAAAGACTATTCGGTAAATCTGGTGGTAGGTCTCTCATATGTGAGAGGCCGCCTGGGTAGGTACCACCGCAATGTCTATTTCTCCCGCCATCAGCTGTGTAAATGCATTGTTGTGTTTCGGATTGAAGGACATTGGAGCCGGAGTAACTACTGGACATATTACGACTTAACATCTTATGTCTCAGGATGGCGTGCGCAGTAGGATGCCAAGTATTTCATTGTAATCCAAGGTTTTGTTTGGTTTGCTACTGTTCATGAGCCGTCGTATCGCTTACCATCAGGCGAACGGCATGCTCGTCTCGCCATTCATTTCAATAAAAAAAAAACAGCTGTGTACCTAAATGCACAGTTGTGTTTCGGATTGAAGGACATTGTAGCCAGAGTGAATACTGGACATACGAGTATTGAGACTTAACATCTTAAGTCTCAGGATGGCGTGCGCAGTGAAATGCCAAGCATTGTATTGTAATCCATTTTTTATATACCTATTTTAATAACGATAAGGCATACATTGACATTGGTAGTTAGAATGTATCTTAATCCAATTGACTTTAGTGGACAAACCTCTAAAGACGTCGGGACTTTAGAGTGCTGATCTGAAATTATAATATTTTAAATTATTTTAATCATTACGCTCATAAATTGCGCCGTAACCTTAGAAATTGTATATTAGACGTATTAGTTATAGCCTCTGGGCACATCACACACTAATTACTGAAATTAGAGCCTTGTGAATTGGTGTTCGGGCGAACAAAGGCTACTTGAAACTGTTCGTAGGTTATTACAACATTAACTAACATAACATTAAAACGGCTAATTACTAGTCTAAACAACTTTAAAAAACAAATTACTTTTTTTTGTTTCTACCGTTGTGTTCTTTATAGTATACTATATTATGTCATAATGGTAGTTATTTTTAAATGAGATGTGTAAATGTGTTTTGTCTTCTAGTTTGTGCGTTTATAATTAAGCAACCATAAAATCATTTAAAATAATTTATTAAAGGCGTGGGAACACATTATCTATATTTTAGTATTCAATTAGTCGTGGTAGGCAATCTAGAACATTTAAAAATATTAATTCATATTGGGAAATTAATATTATAGAATTATTTTATTTTTAAACGATATACGATATGTACAGGCGGACTTAATGCCATCGGCATTTTCTACCAGTAAACTTATTATTCGATTAAAGTAAAAAAAAATATGTATTTTATAAGATGACACAGTACTGCGAGGTGAGTGGGAAGGCGAGGCTTGTAAAATCTGAAATAATAGGAACTTTCAATCTATGAAGTTGACCCAAACATTCAACAATTTAATTTATTTATATTGTCCACCAAAATCGCTACATACTAATACCGGGATAAGTTACAATACTATTTGTAAAATGTAACATATTATGGGATAATTATAAAGGTTCACATTAATTACAAAAGATAGAAAATTACATCAAAATCAGTTAAACTAAGATATCGAAACTTAAATAAATTACAATAAATAAAATTTACCGTTGCTAAGCTATTTCACTCTACTATCCTACATGCTTAGATTTTATAAATATGTCAAAAACATACAACAAAACAGCATAAATATAAAAGTTTCCGCAAAGCCAATGAAAGCAATTCAGAAGCACAAACGCTCATCAAAACTAGAGGGCTAATTAAAAAAACAAGATAAAACAACCGATAGTTAATCCGAGTGTTAGCCATTGGACCATAGGGATAGTTAGTTGGTAATTATCAACCCCTTTGACGTGCCCCGCGTATTTAGTATAAGGGGATGTAATCGGACTTGGGGTGCCCGAGTGATGTTTGTGGTATTAATTTGCAGGGGATGTTGATTACACAGTTAGTTATAAATAGATTTGACGGAGTTGGATTAGGTTGTTACTGGAATTATTGTGGATGATTTGTATTGAACGTTTGTGTTCATGGTATGTGGACTAAGTGGATGGATTGTAGATAATATTTCTATTCTCATCTGTGCTGCGGAGGGAAGTGGACAATTTTTTTTTATTGCAATGAATAGCGAAATGAGCATGCCGTTCGCCTGATGGTAAGTGATACGACCGCTCATAAACAGTAGCAAAACCAAACAACACCTTGAATTATAAAGCAATGCTTGGCATTCCACTCCTCTCGCCATCCTTAGACATAAGATGTTATGTCTCAATATGTCTAGTAGTTACTCTGGCTACAATGCCCTTCAATCCGAAACACAACAGTGCTTTAAACTGCTGTTGACGGGAGAAATAGATATTGCGGTGGTACCTACCCAGATGGCCTCTTACATATAAGAGACCTGTCACCAGTAAAGTATATAAGTATTTGTTTGCAACTGCTCCTATCTCTTTTTCTTTCTTATTAATTTCGATGCAGGTTAAAGACAAGCTAGTATCCCTGAGAGGCTCGCCGGGCTCCGGCTGACAGGAGTTGCAGTGGTGAAAAATATAATCTCTATTCTCATCCCATTATAATACTTTCATGACAACCTCGTGACGCAGTTGGTTCTACGCCGACTGTGAAACGAAAGGACCCGAGTTCCATAGATTTCTGAAGGCCATAAGTAGTTGTTTTGGGTTTTCAGAATCTGTCATAGTTACTGGTATCCATATGACTATATTAACTATGATCTTGAAGAGAAGCCTTGCTGTTAGGCAAGATTTAACAAATTAATTACCATGGACCTAGATCTCGTCACCAGATTTTTTCGAAAATGTCTAGAGGGCAGAGTTCCACGGGAACTGTTACAAAATTATTTTGTCGTCAAATGCATTTTTTGCCCGGTCATGTTACGCTACGAAGAGCGGCATTGTTTACTTTTTTATCTATAAGAATATAGCTTAGATAAATAAATAAATAAATACACCCAACAGTTACATACATACTCCTGAACCCACAGTAAGATCAAGTCTTGTATTTTGGGTATCAGAAACTATGAAAGACGATCTTACAAACACTTAGACCTCAAACAAATACCTGTGATTCACACATATATTATTGTATCAGTGCAGGGATCGAACCCGCGGCCTTTAGTTTCACAGTCACTAAATGCGGATAAAACGGAGGCTGTTAAAAGTATAGAGCGTAAGACCAATTTATCTACTATTTCTTACATAATTTAGTCAAAGGCAGTAGGTGTATACAGATTTAGAACAGCTTTGAGAAATGTTTAATAAAATTAGCAGAGCTTTTAATAAAGGAGTCAAGTATAAAATAGGTAATATACAGATTACATGATCACAAAGGTCGCGCGACCTTTTCTAAAGGTCAGGAAGACAGACATCTCAAAACATATTGATAATGTTTAAGGATATGGCAAAGTGTTTGTGGAATTTGTTTAATGGATTAATTTGTGGAATTATAAAAAGATATGGTTTTGTGACGATCTGGGTTGGATTTCTAGTTCGGTACATATTTGACAGCCTTCGTGGCGTAGTTGGTTAGACGCCTACTGTGTAACGAGGGATGGAAGTTCGATCCCCGTGCCGAGACAAATATTTGTGTGATCCACAGGTATTTGTTTCGGGCCCGGTTGTTTGTGAGACCAAAAAGTCTCTCATAGTTTCTGATACCCACGGCACAAAACTCGATCATAGTGAAGGGTCAGGAGTGTGTATGTCTGTTAGGTGTATTTATTTATATTAATTTGTTTGTTATTTTTTTTTTTCGATTTAAATTTTATGTTGATAAAAAATGTGCAAAAATATTCTATTGTTATTAATTGTAGTTGGTAGTTCATTTACAATTTCAAATGCATTACATACTTCTATACTGAGTATGTGACTAATACATCCATTTTCTTTTTTTCTTCTTTCTACGCTTTTACCATCACTAGTAATTTGTACTCATTATACCAAACCAGTCTAAACGAAAACAAAACCAATCCGATTCAAACGCTTTAAAACATAAACACATGTATAATTGACACCTTTACAATTGCAAATTGTTCTATTTTCCGAGTATTGCTATGGAAGCAAGTTTAATCCGCTATACAAATTGTAGCCTTTGTAAATAGAGACGAGAGTTAATGTCCGTGACGGTTCTAATGCAGCCATTACAGTGCATTGTTTGTTTGTGATGTAATGCCAATTTGTACCGGGTTTTTGTTTAATTTATATATTTTGCGATGCAAATTGACGCTTTTTTATGGGTTTGATTGTCGTGTGATCGCGGTATCTAGAAATGTCTTATACTCAAGAGACATATTGATGATTTGTAAAATGGTAGAGCCACGCTTTTGTCAGTCATTACTCAGCATGAATGGGCAGGCTTGTCTAGGGCAGTACTACTGTCTCATAGGAAATTGATGTGAAGCGACAACTTCGCTTTCTTGTGTAGTTTGGTGAGTGAGATTGCTGGATGCCTGATTCCCCTTCCTTCTCCTCATCCATTTTCCTTTCCGCCCCCCTCTCGATTTGATAGGCCGACAACACATCTATGATCCAAATGTTGTGGATGTTCATGAGCAGTAGTGATCACGTACCATCAGGTTACCTGTTTTCTGTTTGGTGGTACCATTTATAAAGAAATAAAAAAAGACAGACTTAGTGTGCAGTTTAGATTATGTGTTATATGTGATAGTTGGGTTTAATTCATTATAACTCTTTGGAATTTGTATTGGAAACAGTGTAATAATAGAGAACTTATTCTTTTTTTACAGTTACACATAAATCAGAATATAGACAACTTTTGATATCCCATGTTAGAGACAATCCTGCCTTGTCTTACGCCACTGCCATTCCAAAACTCAGCGTCTCCGAAAATGTATAACTTTACTCGTAGCAAAATGATTTAAATAGCAATATGAATGCGTAAATCATAACTAGTTTTCCACTTATTTTTCGTAACTAAGCCCTTCTTATTTCCCTTTCCTTCAGTATGGACCATCGCGTTTATTCGATGTTTGTATCTGCAAGACCCGCCTCGGGGTAGTTACTTACATTTTTTGACCGTCTCGCCTCGAGCGGTCGCCCTACTTCCACGCTTTGACCCTTACGTGTGGACACAACAGCTGATACGAAAGATGGGCTGTAAGTAATATGTGTGTTACTGGGTATACCTAAACTGTAGTTAATCCGGAGAAATTCTAATACCAGTAATATTTTAGACTTACTTTTTAAGTTAGAACTCGAAAATGTTCTGTTTCGTTGATTGCATCATCTCGAATATTGTACACTGGCGGCCCGGCCCGACTTCACCCGGGTGCAGAAACACTATTTTCAAAAAATCGCTTATTTTCCTCAGATATAATGTAGGATTGTAATGGTGAAAGAGTTTTTCAAATCGGTCCAGTAGTTTCAGAGCCTATTGAGTGCAAACAATCATATCTTTGCTCTTTATAATATTAATAAAGATCACAAATGGTACTTATTAGAACAGTCGAGACACCCAGACCCGAAACAAATACCAGTGGATCATACAAATATTTGTCTCAGTGCAGGGATCGAACTCGGAGTCTTGCGTTTTACAGCCGGCGTCTAACCAACTGCGCCACGGAGGCTGTCAAAATATGCCTAGACCGTAGTTAACTTAGTAGGTTAAGGTGTAGCGACTAGGGAGGATGCCCCAGGGGCCCCAAGCGTCGGTCTAAAGGCCACTCCAATGCCTTATCCCACCCATAAATATGTAGATTTAAGAGGGTGAATATATTTTGGCCCTTACCACTAAGTGTTGATAAATCTCAGGATTTCCTGGAAAATCTGAAGATATAGAAAGAAAAACAGAAACAAAATTGATTTATTAGTCACAGACTCTAGATAAAAGTGTTTAGCATGCGAGTGACATTAGAAATCAACAAATTACTACAACTAGCAACAAGGTCCTATAGTAACAACTTAAAATTAGAATAAATAAAAAACATGATGAACACAAACATAAAATTATATAAGTATAAAAAATAATAATAATACAATATAACCACCATAAGAATAAGAGCATTATAAAGTACACTGTGTACTGATCCGGGTTTTTACAGCAAGATATTAAAGTATTTGTATGTCTATTTAAATTGACGCCCACACAAAGCCCTTCTACAACATTAAGTCAGGATTAAGGCTTTGATATGACACAATTATACTCGAATACATATTATTGGACAATAATTTTAGATTTTATAAGTTATATTCACACTTTATTGTTTTCACTTAAAATCTAATCATAATTAACGAAATGTCAGTTGGAATAATCAGAAGGCACTTTCTACCTGAGCAAGGTTGAAGGAAAAATGAAAATCACATTATTTCATCATCACACTCATTGTGCTCGACAGGTTGGTCATTTTAACCGACTTTAATAAAAGGAGGAGGTTCTTAATTTGTCGGAATCTTTTGTATTAATGTTCAGCGATTACTAGTAGACATATAAACCGATTTGGAAAATTTTTTTTTTTTTTCTATTGAATTTCTTTTTTGACTCATATTACTCTATTCCAAAATGTCTTGCGAAAGCGCCCCAATAGTATAGTAACCGCGTGTTTGAATATGGTTCCTGAGGTGTGGATTCCGTTCCCCTTTCATATCTTGAGACAGGAAATCTATGGTTGTTACTATGTAGTTTATAAACTTCAAAGAGTACATCCATTATTCAATGTTCTGTCATCTAACCCAAACACATTAGCGAGGATAACATTCAAATCGCACAACAAATCATAATTGAAAATGATAATTTTAATGATTCTAAACATTTGATAACCATTCGAATAGCCGATATTAATGCGATCCTATTAATATGGCCAGTTCGCGCCGGTTATAACTGGTTATAGCCGCTATTATCCTGTATTAATACGTTGTTTGCGAGCAAGTGTTCTGATTTGTGGAATATGATTTATTTAAGCCGCCATCATTAGATAAGATAATTAGATCAAGATTAATCTATATTCGCTCTTACATTATAATTTCATGGTGATTTTGAATCTGATGTGGTTGTCAAAATATTGGACGCGAATTTGAAACATAGAGCTTAGAAGTTAGAATTTTCGAAATCATATGTAGGTTATATTACTTGTCATTACCACGTACTAGAACTATACATAAAAACATCGTAAAAAATAGCTATTTACAAGATTTAGCTTTATGATTTTATATCATGAGAATTATCATATTTTTATATGCTTTCTGCTTATGTTCCACCCCGTAAAAGAAAGCTGTGAAGTAATGGAAAGGTCAAGAATTTAAAAAATTTAAAGATGAAACTAAATCTGCGATAAAATCAGTATATAAATACAAGCATTAAATTATTACCCTGCCTAAGCAAGAACCTAACAGCGGACTTGCAATCCTGATCCGGAATCAGTCAGTATTTGTTCAGCAGTTCTATATGCTGGTACTAATTAAACATACCCGACTAGGACGGTTAGGAATCTAATATTTGAGATATATTGTAGAGATACTGGTGTTGTGATGCCGTTCAGGCTGAGAGTATAAGTGGTACTGGGTTCAGTTTCGTTGTCATGTATTCGTGTTTTTAAATCTCCAACTCCCTCTAACTCTCAATCTTTTTTTTATTGCAATGAATGGCGAGACGACCATGCCGTTCGCCTGATGGTAAGCGATAAGGCCGCTCATGATCAGTAACAAAACCTAACAACACCATGAATTACAAAGCAATGCTTGGCATTCCACTACGCTGGAACAAGTCTTATAAATAATTATTTAGGAGTAACAATCTCTTATAGGCTAGTTCCACACCCATAAAATAGAAAAAATAGGTAACTCACATATGGAAATTATATTAATAACAATAAATTAATAAACTATTTTAAGTTCAATCCAAGAAACCTCAATAACACTAATAATCACAATTATCTGTACTTTTTGTTCATTTACCATACATGTATTTTAATGTTTATCCTCTTTATGTGCAGTTAAGAATAAATAAATAAATAAAAATACTAATTAAATATCAGGTAAAATATTCAAAAACAGAAAAGAAAAATAAAACCCATTTCATCTAATCGTTCAAATTATTTTCTTTAAATAAAACCATACAGTTATTTTGTAAAATAATTGTATTTAGTAATTATTATATCATAACCACTATGAAACAGAATTAAAGAAAGTTCCACGTCCATATACGATGAAAATAGGTTGCAAAACCCAAATAAATCTCACACAACAAGCAATAGATAAACTTCAATTTCCAGCCATTATAAGCCTGTGTTTACACCTATAAATACCGAAGTAATTTGACTGCACTGGATCTTGTTTAAGATGCGGCTTATTTGTTAAGCTAAGCCGGGTTCGCATACAAGGCGTTTGTAAAATACGTTTGGCCTAAGCCGGGGCTCAAAGCGTGGCTTAATGTTTACCCCGGGATAGCCTGTGTTGGCTGTGTAAAAAATGTTTTTGTTGTTTAATATTAAATTGGGAGGTTAAGAAAATATCAGTGGGTTTTTCATAGCTAATTTAGGGTTAAATCTCATTGTGGTACCGATGTATAGATATTTTTGGACGACAAGGTATTTTGGGTTGTATATTTGCGTAGTCATTTTTTTCGGCAAGACAATGACTGCATTGCTCCAAAATCAACGCATTTTTATCCTTTTAGATAACCTACTGTCAGACTTGTTTTTGTATCTCACGCATCGAAAAATAATAAACCTGTTTGTTCGAAATATACTGACAATTTCTATCACGGTATAGGAGGCTTCCATATATACCGTGGAAGTACTTTACAAACTGAAACACAACATTATAATTACTGTGATAGGTTTTCCGTTTTATTCCTTGTTTGCTATACTGATATCTACCACCATCAATCAATCCACTAACTCCAGTAAAACATCTGCCAATAGATAAATGAAGCACACTTTCAACCCGCAAATTCCTCTCATTTACAGCAGTGACCTATTTGCCTAGAACTTTGAGCAACATGAACTATCTAGCGGTCTCTAACCAAGGTTTTGTGAAATCGCCAATTTAATTTCGCCGGGCCAACGCTGGACGGTGTTGTAAATCACGTTAAACTACAATATACGGACCTCTGGTTCGTGGTAAGCCTTGCCAGATATTTATAGGGTAAAAAACGCTGGCTTAGTGTCAACACGGGGTCAACATGGATGCATGACAGATTTTTCGTTAATCATACATGAGTGATAGCTTGGTTTTGTGTTTAATTTGATGAGATGGCAGCCTAGAACCAAAGTTTTGAGCAGAGGTCTTTGCGCATGAATATTGTGTACATTCCTGTTCTTAGTTCTTAAATAATTATCATAAATCTTGCAAATAAATCATGCTTTGGGCACATGCATCAATAAATAATATTATCAACAGTTTCAAAAGTATCTAAATTCCAGCTGAGGGCAGAATTTTTCTGAGGATCGTCATATAACACTCATGCTTAATCCTATTCTCGTAAGGGGAAATATTGTAAAATCCAATAGCCAAATTACGGTGAAAAATGATTAAAGTATTGTCACGCTAATCCTGAAAAAGTTCCGTACAAGGCAAGATAAACAAAAAAGTCCTAACTAATATAAAAATTGGAGCAAACAGCTTTCCTTAAGGTAAAGATAACCGGCGTCCATAAACACCCCAAACCAGCGTAATTTAACGTAAAAACGTTCTAAGAAAACTACCAACCCCGCCTATAAATTATATTAAAGAATAATATTTACCTTCCGTACCTTAATAAATACCAATAAATTCTTAACTGAACCGAGTTTTCATTACTCGAATAATAACTTACCTACAGACTAAGCGTAATGAAAACTTAATAAATGCCATTATTACAGCGATGGTTGACTGGCGGGGGAACAGGGGAACGAAGGGGGGAGCGGGGAGGTTGGATTGTGCGTCTAACCGCAGCTAATTAATATACTGCCTACGGCGTGGAAATGGTTTTTGGAAATTGGCATCCACTTTATATTGGCGATGTGGGCTTTTTAGCGTATTAGCGTGAGTCTAAATTATATGTGCTTTGTTTTGTCGCACTGATTTAGTGACGTGTGGTTTGGTAAAGTTTCTGATGGCGGGATATTTATATTGGATTGCGAATGCCGTAGACTGTGCAGAAATTATGAATCTACGAATTTACATATCAATCTGAAATGCACCATACTTGCGTGAATAATTATAATTATATAAACTTTAAATAATGCACCAGTTGTCTGTCTGTTTGTATCAGCCCATATAGGTAGGTCCTACTGCAGGGCATGGGCCTACTCTACAATCGAGAGTATGATTGAGAGTGGTTAGGCCATATAGTCCACCACGCTGGCCTAATGCAGGTTGGCGGACTTATTTACCATAGATATTCTTATAAATCGCTACGGTATCCCGGTTTCCTCACAATTTTTTCCTTCACCGTTTTAGTGTGTGGTGATTGACTATCAATTCACACATGACTCCGAAAAGTCAGAGGTGTGCCCTGGGATTTAAACGCGCTACCACCGTGAACATGTTGCTAGCCGCGTCTGGTCCGTTTACCAACAGGCCACCACGTACTTCCTTCTACAACATATAACTCGAATATTTCAATACCTACAATGTCTACTGATTTTATATTTATAGCATTGTGATGATGTTGGAGAAGTATAGAAGTAATATGATTGCACAACTGGTGTATTATTTGGAATTTTTATAATCAGAATAATTTACGAAAGTACGGCGCGGTCTAGACTGATTTGTGGATTCGTAGAGTCATAATTTTGATCCAAACTGTCGCCAATGGATCATCTGGGTAGAATTTACTGCAAAGATCATCCATTGTTATTCCAGACTGCACAAACTTTGTAAACAACAGATTACTCGTTACTTTAGTTATTTAAAAAAAGAATCATTTTGTATTATTGAAGTTATACAAAAGAAGGCTGGAAAAATATGCCTATACTTCAAAAAATTTAGGGACGTCTTTATTGAATCTGTTTGTCTAATTTTCTAGACTTTCATGCATGTAATCAACCTTTTTGTGTACG
Source organism: Hyles lineata (assembly GCA_030180105.1). Lineage (NCBI taxonomy): Eukaryota > Metazoa > Arthropoda > Insecta > Lepidoptera > Sphingidae > Hyles > Hyles lineata. The sequence continues at coordinate 2,151,619 of JARJEE010000035.1, read as the reverse complement.
CACTCCTTACAAATACCATTAGCTTACTCTAATTAACCCGTATCCCTCCGACAGCAACACAATGCAGCGTGTACAAAAAATATCTGATCCATTCCCGAACCGCCTGGGGTCAATCGATGCTCTTGTTCGCAAAAATACATCTGATATTTAAATTTGATTTTTCCAAGCCGGCCAGTTAGTGAGTTAATTGAATTACATGTAGCGGATCGAGGGCGTTTATACCATAACCGCGGAGTACCGCACAATAAATTGTTTTACTACACACGTGATTCACAGTAACAGCGACGCTTAATGCTTCGATGTATGAATCTGCTATTGTGTACTTACACTTCTGTATCTGTATCAGCCCATATACGTCCCACTGCAGGGTACGGGCCTACTCTACAATCGATAGTACGATTGGGAGTGGTTAGGCCATATAGTCCACCACGCTGGCCTAGTGCGGGTTGGCGGACTTACATACCATAGAAATTCTTATAAACCGCTATGGTATTCAGATTTCCTCACGATGTTTTCCTTCACCGTTTTAGTGCGTGGTGATTGACTATGAATACATACATGACTCCGAAAGGTCAGAGGTATGCCCTGGGATTTGAACCCGCAACGACCGTGAACATGTTGGCAGCCGCGTCTGGTCCGTTTACCAACAGACCACCACGCACTTACACTTACTTATTTGTAATAATGATTTGATCCGTGGTGCTTTACAGTTGGCTTATCCGACTATAAAAGTTTTTTGCAAGTCTATTTACCTCTTTAGTTCATTGTTTTGTCATCCGCTTTTCACGGAGGGAAGTGGACAATAATTTATTTCCAACTCCTATTAATTTCACTTCTTGATTAATTTCATTGCGGTTTAAAGAAAAGTTAGGCATTCTTATAACTTTAACTATTTTTTATTACCTAGTTCTAGTATGCGAATAACGCACGTGGTATTAACCGATTACCACTAGGATGGACGATAGCATTGTTCAAGCATTGTCGGTGTCTCAAAATAAGAGGAAATAAGGAAGCAAGATGGGTGTGAGTAGGAAAGGAGCATTAGGCCTGCGGAAATCTCACTTACTGTACGAAACACGACAGCAAAACGGGCGATACACGGTGTTCCGGGAATATTGCCCCGGGCGAGCCGGCTCATACCTTTTCCGTGTTTAAAGGAGCTGTACTGTACATCTATTTAAGATACTTTTTAAGATGATTCCCTAGCCAATCTCTTTTTTTTTGCTATGTATGGCGAGACGAGCATGCCGTCCGCCCGATGGTAAGCGATACAACCGCTCATACATATCGCTCAACAGTGGCAAAACCAAATACCTTGAATTACAAAGCAATGCTTGGCATTCCACTGCGCTCGCCATCCTGATACATAAGATGTTAAGTCTCAATATGTTACAGTGTATTTACACTGCTGTTCAGCGGAAAGAATAGACATTGCAGTGGTACCTAACCAGGCGGCCTCTCGCATTTGAGATACCCACCACCAGTAAGTTTGGCTATAATAATCATTTTGATAAAGTAACGGAAATTTCGCTCTTAAAAACTTCTACCAATAATTCTTTCAATTATTCGATCTCATTATGGCGTAAACCCATTATTGGCTTATGCAGAGTAGATGACCCTGCCATAATTCGATTAAGACACGCAATAAATTAAATTGACGATGTAAAATATCGTGTCGTCAACGCAGACCGCAAAATATGGGAACTACGTTTTGATTTATTATATGAAATTAAAGCTGCACTGTGCGGAGTTGCAAGAGAGAATATCAGCGGGGTGCTTATTATTAAAACCGTTCTTTATTTTTATATGAAGTCGAATGAAAATATTGTGCATTTAAGAAATGCATGTATCGGATAAAGCAGTGTGTCAATTCTTTGCATGTAATTATAGATGTGGTATGATAGAAATCTGTGGTAGCATTTTAATAACGGACCTACGGTACTGGTGGTAGATCTCTCATATGTATGAGGTCGCCAGGGTAGGTACCACCGTAATATCTATTTATCCCGCCAAATAGCAGTGTAAATGAACTGTTGTGTTTCGGTTTGAAGGATATTGTAGTCAGAGTAACTTGTGGACATATTGACACTTAACATTTTATGTCTCAGCATGGCGAGCGCAGTGGAATGCCAAGCATTGCTCTGTAATTTTTCGCTTTCTCGCCGTCATCGCTTTATTGCCGTCACAGAACTATTCAAAGTATATAAAGAGAATTTAGGGAACAAATCGTTACTTGCTAGTACACTAATTCAAGGTGTTGTTTGGTTTTGCTACTGTTTATGAGCGGTCGTATTACTTACCATCAGGCGAACGGCATGCTCGTCTTGCCATTCATAGCAATAAAAAAAACAGTATAATGTTTCATTCATTTGACAGTCATATCAAAAATCCAGCTGGCAGACATCCGCCACTTTTCTGCTTAAATATTGCTTCGATCAAATATACACTAGATACAACATGAGCGCTTAGAAAATGGCACCAAAAAAGAGTGCTTTAAGCACTCTTTCGGCTTCAGTCACGCACCGACCGTTGCTTCTAAAACGTCGCATAACTTTAGACAATATTATGTGAAAAGCTACTTTAAGCTCCAGGAATAAGGTGGAATTTGTGTTAATATACTTGGAACATGTTATCTTTTTGTTTACTTTTTTTCATGTCATGCATCGGTGCCACTTTTTAACAAAACTTTTACAGGGAACTGTGTATCTAGTGTATATTTGATCGAAGAAATATTGCATAAACAAGGTTCTCGGCCATTTCAAACTTAATGAGATGTTAAATAGCTGATAAGTGATGTTCGACGTCTATGAATAACGTTTTTGAGTTAACTCATGTAAGCAGCATTTGAAAACTGCGTTAAGTCCTTATGAATAAGGGGGTCAGAGCCTATTCAATTCCAACAAACAATCAAATCTTTCCTCTTTATTAGTTTAGATGTAAATATTTCATTAAATCACCATCAACATACAACTTAGCACCAATTTACACTGTTCAAAATGACCAATTTTCCAATAATTTGATCGAGAGCGTGAGATCGCTCGTGCATGTGAACAAGCTTCTCAAGTTACATGTGTTTAGGATTTGTAGACTAGGTACAGGTTAAGCGCTTAAGCGACGGCAATGTTCCACATAATCTTGGGAATAAACATTGTTATGGAGACGAGATGGTATGTAAAATTAATAATCAATCATCGAAATTATGCCTCTATTTTTTTTACATCAAAATATAAAAATATACATAAACTCACGCCTTATTCCCAGAAAAGATCCGCAGAGGTGTTACTAGTACGTACACCCATGTTTCACCTTGCGTTTTCATAACCGCGATTTGAGAGGGGGCGAGCTTATAGCCATATCTGACACAAGTGACAGCCTCCGTGGCGCAGTTGGTTAGACGCCGCCTGTAAAACGAGAGGTCGCGGGTTCGATCCCCGCACCGAGAGAAATTTTTGTGCGGCCCACAAATATTTCTTCCGGGTCTGGGTGTTTGTGAGACCGAAAAGTCTCTCGTAGTTCCTGATACCCACGACACAAGACTCGATCTTAGTGTGGGGTCAGGACTATGTATGTGACTGTTGGGTGTTATTTATTTATTTAAATGCTTGACTCCGGGCTGATAATTAATAAATAGGCAAATTCAATGTAACTGCCAGACCCTGACCGATCGAGTGAATTGTTTTTGACCGGGATAAAACATGTTTAACTACGTAATTTGACTGACCTGGCGCAGTTGGTTGGACGCTGACTATGGGGTCCGCGCCAAGGTAAATATTTGTGAGATCCACAGTTTCGGGTGTGGGTGTTTGTAAGACTAAAAATTCTGCCGTGGTACACCTTAGTGTGGGGTCAGGACTATAAACGTGACTGTTGGGCTTATTTATTACGAGTACTTATTTTAAATACATACATACATAAACTCACGCCTTTTCCCCAGAAGAGGTAGGCAGAGGTGCCAGGGCACACATATTTCGCCAGTATGTTCCGTCCCACGCTGTGATAGATGGCGAGCCTATCGCCAAATCGCTATATCCTATCGCTATATTTTAAATACAAGTATGTTATTAAAGATATTTAGATATCATAGCACAAATAAACTCTAATAGGTACTCCTATTTCCTAGGATTACTGCTTCTAACACCCTAATAAGGTTATATTGTATTTAATCCTACGAGTGCCGCAATTTAACAGACAGTGTATAAATATCGAATGCTCCACAATACCGCCCCATTAATAATGATGACGAGTTCATAGTTTAATGCGAGTCTCGCTACATTTTGGGGTAAATTGACAATTATGAATATTGTACCGGGAGGATATTAACTCAAATACTTATTGTGATGTTGAAATGGATCAAAGATTAAATGTGCCGTGAAATAAATTTTGCGGTATATTTTCAAATGGTGCTAATGCTATTATGATTCGATTTAGTAAATACTGTGTATTACATAAACTCACGCCTTTTTCGCAGAAGGGGTAGGCAGAGGTGCTACTATTACCTATTGTATAAAAAAACTCTTAATTAATAGTAATACATGTCATATGACAACTATTCTGTCTAAGTAATTACTTGTTTAGTAAGTCTAGTAATTGGTGACAAAATTCATACCCAAACATGCAGAACATAAATGACTTATTAAAATTCAATTAATTTTCATAAAACTTTATTCATATGCGGGTTATAATAAAATACATTAACTATTGTTAAGGAAAATAGCACAACACGGTGCAAAGATAAATCCAAAACTTTTGTAATTCTAACATAAAAAATGAAATAAAAAGCACAGCTCAGTTCTATTCTCCTTAATTAAATCAGAGTAACTAATGGACATATTTAGACTTAACATCTTATGTCTCATGATGACGAGCGCAGTGAAATGTCAAGCATTGCTTTGTAATTGTGTTGGTTTTTCATTTCCATGAGCGTTCGTATCGCTTACCGTCAGGCGTATGGCATGCTCGTCTCCGATTCATCGCAAAAAGTTTAGCCAATAAGCAAAAAATCCTCTAGAGTTTAAACTACCCTTAATACAACCGATAAACAGCAAAATATAACTTTTACACTTTAAACATAACCGGAACGTTTAACCATTTACCTACACGAGAAAATCATACAAAATTCATAACAGAATAACAAATTGAGGCATATTCCCAAAACTTTGGATCAAAAGGCTTTCAAACACGCCAAGTGTGTGCAGTGTCGCCAATATTTGCCGCAAATATGGGCGTCACTTGTTCATCGAAATTGCATTCTGTTGGACGAGCGCCCCATCGAAGTAATAAACTAAATTAATTGAATCGTCCGTCATTATGGCGAGCTGTGGGATTGTGAGATGATAAATATATTGCCAATTAGGGTCGTTGGATGACATTAGTATATTCTGTTACGTGAATTATTAAGTTATCAGTTAACGGTCTGTGTTAAATTGTTTGCTCGTTCACAGTTCATTTTAAATAGTGATGTGGCAAAATAACTTGATTTCGTTAATATGAAATACATTTTTACAATTTTTAAGAGTTTGTGTATTACTTTTGGGTGTGCAACAGTCTATTATATTGATTTTAGTAAAGAATTTAAGCCTGTATACAGTACATCTCTCTAAGAGTCATCCTATACTGTCACATAATTGACAGCCTCCGTGGCGCAGGTGGTGAGACGCTACCTGTGAAACGAGAGGCCGCGGGTTCGATCTTGGCACCGAGGGAAATGCCGCCCACAAATATTTCTTTCGAGTCTGGGTGTTTGTGAGACTGAAAAGTCTCTCGTAGTTCCTGATATGGGTATCACACAAGACTCGATCTTAGTGTGGGGTCAGGACTATGTATATGACTAGTGAGTATTATTTATTTATTATTATTTACATACTGCTACATCCATATATCTAATAATATAAATCAATATTCAGAGGATTCTCCAGCCTGAGTATCGAACACACGATCAAACGATAAGCTATTAAAATAAATTTTAAAAATTGGTTATAGTGATAAAATAATTTGAATTTTCTGATGGTTATTTAAAATGTTATCAACAACCGTAAATGCAATAAAATTTAAAATAATCAGCTTCATCTATTGCTATTTTTATAAATCATTAAGTACCTGCAGCAGAGTTTTTGCAATGGCTCAGTAAGCCATAAAATTGAAATCCCACGCACCTCCATTTATAACAATTAGCCGGACCGCGGGACCAATACGCTATATTGCTTTCAAATGTAAGGAAAGTTTTGTTATTAGGGCATTTAAACTGCAACTTTCATGTATTTTTTTATTTTTCCAGCCTATTTCGCAATAATGGACTTGTTCCTCACAATACGAAATTATTATTAGCACAAAGACAACTATTATTCTATCGGCACTCTTTTCGACGGAAAGGCACTCACGTGATTTGTTTTATTTAGTATGTTGCTTCGGGATTGTGCCTATTTTATTACTTACAAGTAAGCATGGCATTGCGATGGGACCCATTATATCCTAACATGTCCTTTCCTTTTTGATAACATAAGAATATCTGTATCGCCTAGATACTACCACCCTAAATCTAGTCGATAAATCGACCAAAATTAGGGTGTATGTAGTGGTGTAGAGTGAATCCTAAAGGATTTCCAGTATCGGAGTCCACCAAAAGAAATACCACAGTAAAGGCAATCATAAGTAAATAAATACACGCAACAGTTATGTATATAAAGTCCAAACCCTACACAAAGATCGAGTCTCAGGATGGCGAGCGCAGTAAAATGCCAAGTATTGCTTTGTAATTCAAGGTTTTGTTTGGCTTTATTACTGTTCAGCAGGCGAATGGTATGCTTGTCTCACAATACAATGCAATTTTTAAAAAATTCTAAAAAAATTGCGGCAACCGTCCAACTCCCAGTACAAAACCCATAAAAACTAAAAAAAAATTTGGCTAACACTCGTTTAAAACTGCCACAAAAATATAATCAATTATTGCTTGGTGAAATGTTATACAAACGGACAAGAGAAAGCTTTTAACAGCGAGCTTTGTTTGTTGGCGGTGTTAACAAAATTTCCCAATTCCATGTGTCTGCTTTGGAGGAAACTTTTTACAAATGACGTTATTATAAACATGAAACAGTCACACGGGGACTCCGAGTATCCTTTGTAGAAAGCTCGGAGCTTTTAAGTAACTTTGTACACCTGTTATATGCTAGCTGACATATTTATAGTCTAGAGGGGCTCATAATTCTCGCTATCTATTTTGGACTGTATATATCTCGCATTTGGATTGAAATCTGTATTATGATTAAGGACTGATTTATTAATAAATAAATACACCCAATAGTCATATACATAGTCCTGACCCCACACTAAGATCGAGTCTTGTGTCGTAGGTGTCAGGAACTACGAGAGACGTTTCGCACCTACAGAGGTGCTACCTAAGGGGTAAGCAAAGCCCTTCTGAAGAGAAAGCGTGCGTCTATGTAAGTAAATTTCACAACTGAAATTTTTTTATTAGGAGTAATTGTTCTGGCAAACTATTACACATCACTTTCATGGTTAATACATTTGCGTTTCTAACTTTTTTTATTACTATGAATGGTGGGACGAGCATATCGTTCGCCTGATGGTAAGCTATACGACCGCTCGTGGACAGTAGCAAAGCTAAATAATATCATAAATTACGAAACAATGCTTGGCATTCCACTGCGCTCGCCACCCTGAGACATAAGATGTTAAACATTGTTGTCTCACTATTTTCAGTAGTTACTCTGACTACAATATCCTTCAAACCGGAACACCTTATTGCATTTACACTACTGTTTGGCAGGAGAAAAAGACATTGCGGTTGTACCTACTCAGACGGCCTCTCACATATGAGAGGCCTTATATACCAGCTAAACTATCTGTAATATAGATGCTGTAATTATAACGTTGCAAGTGAGTTGGGCAATTACCTTCACAGGTAATTGGCACCAAGTTACGTCAGTATTACGGCTACTCACATTTCAAATGGTAATTATGATTTAATAGGGAAGCGTAGAGAAATAATTGCATTAATTTCACATTCAATCCATATTGGATTATTGGTGCATTGGCAAAATCGATAATCTAAAGTTTTAGATACCAATAAAAAATAAATAAGTTGTTATTTTAAAATTACAAATTAAAAAAAAAAACAAATATGCATTATTGTACACCAAGATAACATACAATTTACAGGATAATCTTACACAATTATGTACCATGGGCCTTATCACTAATAGCTTATGTGTTTTTATACCGTAGGATAAGAAAATTAGCAAAGTTCTCACTTAATGGACACTGATGAGTGCAGTTCTCAAATGTCTGAAATACAAAAAAGAATTAAGGAAACTTAATCGAATGCCAAGCTTAGCGGGGCTACCATTAATCCAACAATCCTTAACAGTCTAGTTGGAATATTCCAGTTTTATATGACACAGTGGTATAGGGTACTTGACTCCATTATTTTTATTGTATTTATCAAAAGGTATCCATATCCAGAATATAACAAACAAATCATTTTGTAAATCCGTGCGGAATTATACAAGTTAGAAACATTTTAAATCTTGTAGTGGGGGGCAAGACAAGGGATGCAAAACAATACTACTGACGTCAGTAGTCTTAACATGCATTACAATGTACGCGAGTGAAATAGACGGCAAGAAGTCCCCACTACACTCCCACCATTTAATAAAAATACTAATATTTGCCTCGTGTTACAATCTACTTTAATACTGTTTTGACATAAATGTTTTATTTTAATGGTATTTGTGTTTTTACGCAAAATAAAACAAAAAATCGATCATAGTCAAATACCCTATGGCAAAATTAAAAATAACCTGTTAATGCAGCCAATTCGTTCTGTATACTCCTTCTCATACTTTTTTGGTTAGTTTATTAAAGCAATGAAAAAAATTATTATATTTTGACAGCTGTAGACCTGATGAGTTTAAATTTAGAAAGCTAACACAGTACGCTCAAAGAATTTCCAAGTATGAGTGCTTTGCTTGTATTCTAAATTAAAAAAAAAAAAACCATAAGCATTCAAAATGTAGATCACGTACAATTGTCACATAAGTGACAGTGGAAAACATTAAAATCTCGTCACGTGCCGCGCAAAATTCTGACAAAAAGCACTGATATTTAATTCAATTCTTTTGCATTGTTTGTCATTTAAACGTATGCAGAATTAGTGGATTTTGTTAAAATATGGGTTCTATCTATCTATATCAGCCCATATACGTCCCACTGCAGGGCACGGGCCTCCTCTACAATCGTGAACACAATTGAGAGTGGTTAGGCCATATAGTTCACCACGCTGGCGTAGTGCGGGTTGGCGGACTTACATACCATATAAATTCTTATAAATCGCTATGGTATGCAGGGTTCCTCACGATGTTTTCCTTCACCGTTTAAGTGCGTGGTGATTGACTATCAATGAAATATCGGTTCACACGGGGCTTTTATTTATGATGAGCATTGAGAAGGTATTAGTTTTTATCAGCATAGCAACTACTCGTACTTCACACAATGGTTGAGAACCCATCAAGTGACCTTGCAAGTGTGTTGTTTCCAGTATCTCGAGATACAATGAGACAGGCATAAATTGTCAATAGTCGAATGATAACCATTTCACGTCAGACACTCTATTCGGTTTGTCTATTTACCTATCATTTTCTTTAACCTAATTGTTTTTAAAAATACATATGACAATTTCACCAATATTTTCATCAGCTGAAGTGGCCGAGCGGACCATGTTCTAGAGTACCAGCTTTTGTACTAGAGCCTGCGTGATTATATTCGCCGAGGGACTGTTTGGGGATAGACCAGAGAAGCCGACAAGCAGAATGATGACGTGAAGTGATAGGCCTATGCCCAACAGTGGTCTGATTGTGAAGATTTGCGGATCCAGAATCCATTGCTAAAACATAGGCCGCCCAATTCACCCCAAGTACACTTCAATTCAGTTCCACGTATCTTTATTTATTATTTACGAACATTTTGGTCTATATAGCGTCGGCACAGTTCGCCAGAGATGTTATTAATCTTACAAAGTGAATACTCATCACTTAGGCGATAAAAAATTCAACGCAGGCTCATAAGTGGCAAAGTTTTACTAAAACTAATTAATAAACGGGATACAAAGGGATGTCCCGGGATTTAAGGAATTAAACTACAAAGATATTAACATACCTAAAAGACTTGCTTAATCCCACATAATTACTCCACCAAAGACAAATCAGATTTAACCCAATTAAAACATATGCAAAGCTACTTAAAATGACGCCTAAATACCCAGAAAGGGTAGGCAGAGGTGTCAAGACACCCACATTTCGCCTTGTACGTTCCGTCCCACGATGTGATAGGCGGCCTGCCTATCTGATATAATTGTTTTTTTCTTGTTTTCCTTTGGTATTTGTTCGTACAATAAAGGAATAAAAATAAATAATATGCTTTCCCAAGCTCCTGAGGGAGTATAAATCCCCCTAGGGGCTCCCACAAAATAATTTAACTTAACCTAATAACGTATATAGCCCGTCCACCTAAATTAACTCCGACATCCAAGCCCAAAGTACTAAAATAAATTTTTTCAATGAAAAACACACAATATTGTTTGGTTGCAAATTGCTCGCAAAATTTATGGTTAATAAAATGCCCGTTGATTAAAGTGTAAAGTTTGTTGATATTTTTTATGTATTTATTGTGTGAATAGTAATTGTTTTATGACGTTCGAAGTATGATAGCAACCGTTAAGCCAGGCTAGTATTTTTTAATTAACATTTTTTTAATAATAATAATAGACTGATATATCCAACTATGCATATTATAATATGTAGAAATATGTATGAAAACTGTCCTGATTGTAAATGACTAGTACTACCCATAACAACACCTGAACGTAGGTCCTTTGCCGGCCTCTCAAAATGAGGCAAGACAGGCAAGAAAAGTTGAGAGAAGAAACGGAATATTTAGTTTCCCCTCCATCACACTCAGTGAATAAACACGGCAGCAAAGCTATCATTCTATAGCAGTTGTATAAGAGATATTAGATTGGCGAATAATAAACCAGAGTTTGTTTCGCCGGGTCTTCTCAGGCAGGGCCGCGTTGGATAACATTAAAACGCTGCGCGTCGTTTAAGTAATACTCATAGTCCACTAAAAATGGATTAACATCTATAATGTATTTCTTAGAATAGCATTTTAATTACTATAAATAACAAATAAGACGACTACCAAAAAGAAAACTAAAACTAAATTAATTTAATTTATATAATAATATAATCAATTATTTTGTAAATATAGAATAAGTACCATGTATTGACTTGTCATAAGAGCTATTTCATTACTTACATGATCAATAAACAAAAAATAAAATAAAAATAAGGCACCGCCATTCTCCTTCTCAATTTCATTTTTCCACCCACCTTCAAGAAAAAGGCCATACGTCCACCATACATGCTGGAGTACTCGTTAATTGAGTGAATTATGGTAGAGCCACGCTGTTGTCAGTCATGACTCAGCATGAATCGGCAGGTTCGTCCGGGGCGGTACCACTGTCTCACAGGAGATCGACGATACAGCTTAGCTGTCGCATTTCGTTCAATGCGTGAGATTGCCGGTTGCCCAATTCCCTTTCCAATTCCCATCCCCTTTGCTTCACGCTCTCCTACCTATTTAGGCCAGCAAGGCAATAATGATCTTAAAGTTACGGATGTGCATGGGCGGCAGCGATCATTTGACATTTGACAGCCTCCGTGACGCAGTTGGTTAGACGCCGCCTGTGAAACGAGAGGTCGCGGGTTCGATCCCCGCACCGAGAGAAATGTTTGTGTGGCCCCCAAATATTTCTTCCGGGAGAGTGTTTGTGAGACCGAAAAGTCTCTCGTAGTTCCTGATACCCACGACACAAGACTCGATCTTAGTGTGGGGTCAGGACTATGTAGGTGACTGTTGGGTTTTATTTATTATTTATCATTAGGTGACCTGTTTGCTCGTTTGCCGGACCTATGCAATAAAAAAAACCAATCGACCAGTTACTCGTCGTATCCCAGACGTTAAAAATATATAAATAAACCTTCAGTTATGATGAGCATCGAATTTCTGAGGCAATTCGCTCGTGCAAATCTCGCATTGAACATTTTTGTTGAAACAGAAATTCAGTGAACTGTTTAATCCCATTTGAACGGAATTACAGTTAACAGCGCCGGGGCTTTTAGTTTTGTTTAAAAATACAAACAATTGTTGGATTTTATTTAATAAAAAATAAGTGAACAGTGAACGGACAGGCACTGGATTAAAAGTTGTTGATAAAAGAATTTTTGTAAGTAACAATATTGCGTTTGTTTTCGTAACTGTATCAAAGGAGTTGGTCAGTAAATAGGCTGTTATGGATAAGATTTTATGTATTGGATACTCATTTTCTCTTCAGCCATAGGAAGTCTACTGACATAAAACACATCCCCGGAGGAATGCCCATAGCGACATTTAGAAGCTAATGTAATATTAAAAAGCAGTGACGCGTATTTTAGGCTTACTAGTACCACCTACAAGGTGGACGGATGATCGGAATAAGGTTGCAGGAAGTCGCTGAATGCAGGTCGCTTCCAACAGGTCATTGTGGAGATCCTTGAGGGAGGCCTATGTTCAGCAGTGGACTTCCTGTGGCTGATATGATAGTAATAACAAAAGTTGCTTTCGATCGACATTTTGCATGGATCAGACGCCTTTTACATTATTGTAATATCTACTTAAATCACGACAGCCTTGGTGGCGCAGTTGTACTACGGTATGATTGCAAACCTCAGGTTTGAATCCCGAGTCGAACAAAGTGATATTTGATGTTTCTATTTATTATCAGCCCGAAGTCAAGAATTTATACACGATATGGTTATAGCTCGCCCATCACATCATGGGCCAGAAAATACAAGGCGCAACGTGGGTGTGCTGGTTGCACTTCTGCCGACCCACTCTGGGAAAAAGGCGTGGGTTTATGTATGCATGTACTTACATCCTTAATATTATTACATAATGGTTATGTATCAAAATCAGTATATCATATAAATTTACCCACTGTTTCAACAAAAACTTACTTAAAAGTTCTCTTGAAATGCAATACATTTAAATCGCATATCAAGTGAGGAGCAGCTTTCTTATTGTTTCCTTTAACCGCAGACGGAAACCGGCTCTTAGCAATTTATCACTGCTTTAAGAGATATAGACCGAAAAAACTGCCAAGTTTACAGCAGATGAGATTGCTTTATTTTTGATGCTTTAGTTCTGTATAAATTTCCATTTAAAATTTGAGTATGATACCCACGCTATTAATAAAATTAAAGCCATGACATGCCATTATAACTATGACCATCATTAAATTGACATCATAAAAATACTACTTGTTATATTAACACTTCAATAGATAGTCTTGCTCGTTGTCTATAACAATATATCACAATATCTTTAGTCTATATAAAAAAATCATTAGCGTATCATATCACCTCTCCATTGTGGGCATCTCCTGGTCATTACCACTAGTGGTTAATACAATTGAACGACATGTCTTCTTCTACCTGGCGTTATCCCGGCCGGTGCCAGGTCCGTCTTCTGGCTAATTCTCCTCCTTTTCGCCCGATGTTCTTCATACAATTGAACGACATTTATACCGATTAATTCCAAAATACGACACGGAGGGAATATCGTTATAATCGCATCAATTATTTTTTTCATTGTTTACCTTTACCAATAACCCTTCAGGAAAATCCAAAAAAATAAGTTTAAAAACCCTTTAGAAAATGTATACAGAACCCCAAACAAACGCAAGCAGTGGAAAAGATTGCAGCACTGGAAATCTTCGGGCGGGCACAACAACGCTAAACCGGTCCTTGTTTTAAGACAATTAATGAACCGACGAGCTGGGACAAATCTGAGTGGGGCCTTTTCGGCGCTAAATTAACCTGGCAGCTTTGAGAACTGCCCGAAATAAAGCGAGATGGATATACGCAAGCGAATGAGTATGAAAGAGATATACATATTGCGTAGCGGGTAAACGCTTTTATGTTTAGCAAATGGAAAAAATATTTTGCTTAATTGACAACGGAAGGTATCGGGGGATAAACAAACGATTACGCAGCGTTTAGGATATCCCGTTATTTAGTTAGTGGAGTTTCTCTCTCTCTCTCTACGGATTATCGTGATGTGATATTTATTTATATGAATATACTAACGATTAGATCTGGCTTCACCCGTATGCATTTGCCATACGATGCCATAAGATGTTAAGTCTCAATATGTCCAGTAGTTACTCTGTTACTCATATTTTCCAACATTATAAAACCAGCGACGAACCATAATATAATTGTCTGATGTATTCATAGATGTTGATCAGTGTCCAATAGCCAAACCGCTCATATGTTTATCATTTCTATAATAAAAACATCAATATAATGAGTAACGAGCTGTCATATCTCATCTTCATTGTCAGATCTCATTGTCAACGATTTTAATAACACATTTCAGCTAGTACACATTAGCATCTGAAGAGAATAATTAGCAGAACGCCCCAGGCGACTGTGGGAACGAAAACGAAGTTTTAATTAGGATGCTTTGTTAACTTAGATTAGTTATTGGTTACCCTTTGGAGGGCTTGGACCCCTTCGCAATCACTGGCTCGCGCTTAACAAGCCTAAGAAACTTTTGATATCAGACGCTTCGCGGATGACGCTTTTGTGTTAGATGCTTTGTAAAAATTAAATGGCTTTTTTAAGATTTGATTCGGTGAGGTGAAAGTTATTGATTTGAGTAATAGGATAGTGCGGTGAAAATGAACAATGGAGCAAATGTTTTCGACTGAAGCTGTTATGTTCTATGTGACGTGTATATTACGAACATATACATAATATATTGAATAAAAGGTTAACTAGATAATAAGTTGTCAACTATTTTTTTATTTATTTTAAATCTTATGGTACGCTAGTAAACAATGTTAAAAAAGTACAATAGCGGCTTTATCATTAGAGGCGATCTCTTCCAGGCAACCCACCACAGTATGAATACAACAGAACGACAATTTGAGGGTATCGTGAGATGCACGAAAAAATTTTGAATTTGTTAAAACATTACGACAGAATAACAAAATTACCCAAGATTATACAACTATTAGACTGTATAACCTAACCCCCCTCAATCTTACTTTCTATTGTAGAGGAGACTCGTGGCCTGCAGTGGGACGTATATGGGCTGATACGGATACAAATACAGATACTTCAGATTAATTTAATCGATATCATCGTACAAACACCACTTCCCGTACAAAAAACTCTTAAATAAAATACACAAAATTAATATTTATCTTCGCAAATAAAATATTCATTCACCGTCCACCGTTCCAATATATTATAAATAATAATTCACAAAGCTGTGAAGGCAAACGGCGTGAAGAATCCGCGACCCGGAAAAAGTATCTGGGTACTGTTGTGGGTAAATTACGGTCCCGGGAGAATGATTGTGACCAAGCCTTGTTTGATAGGCGTTGCTGGCAGTTAATGTTGCAATCATATTGAAACTTTGTGCAATGGTTTTTTATAAAGCTAGATTTGATTGTACATAAAAATCTGATGTTGTGAGCTAATAGTTTCTACTGAGTTCTTGGTGTGTATTGCTTATTTCTGAGGCAAAGTTTTGTGATCTATAAAGGAGTCTGGACTAATCGGCGTAGTAATTTATACTAAAGCCCTTGATATTTATATCGTCTTATTGTCATGCAGTTTTGAAGACCATTTTTAAAATAAAGCGTCCTGACAATTCAAAAAAAAAAAAAAAACGAAACGAGAATCACTGCTGTTAACCATAGTATTATATGTCTGCTGTTTTTTCGTATGTCTGTAGTTCCCGTCTTGTTTCTGCTGTCTGGCAAAATTGCATCGACCGGACATTCTGCTTCGTTTGGATGCCACTTTCCCATCAGGCGCATTTGAGTATGAAAAAATCTTTGCGATTGGTGGCCAGACTAAATTAGATGACTTATTTTATTAATCTCTTTTTTTGTAGAATAGAAAGCCAGTGCCTATTGAGGGTTATACCAAAGAAACGCTGGCTAGATGTCGTCAAGGAAGGTATGTGGGTCAATAGCCTTACTATTTAGGATGTCGAAGATCGGGCGAAATAGTGGAGACTCAGTCGGAAAACGGACCCTGGCCCTTTCCGGGATAACGCCAAGTAGAAGGAAAGGTGGAAGGAAGAAAGCCAGTGCCTCGCGCTCCACTCAAAGCTCGTAGTTTTTTTTTTTTCTTGAACCGTATACTTGTACATACATATTATTATCTATATCATCATCGTCATCAGCCTGTATTGTTATCTACTGCTGGACTTGGCTTCCTCCAAATTGCGCTATTTCACTCTGTCTTCGCCTTGTCTTTTATTATAGTAAAATAACATTAACTTCCCTTTATCCATAGACGTCGCATAAACCAATAGTTCGATGAAATCTTTGTAAAGATTGTCTGTAATGGTAGTTAACCGTCCACCATTAGTATTCCGAACGACAATGGCAATATATTGTGACCAGTGTCTGCACCAATCACGCGTAAAACCAACTTATCCAATAACATACCGCGCCGGTATTACGGTGGACGCATACTGTGTAGTTAACTATACTACCTGGTAGTTTACTATGAAGTTAACTATCTTTAAAGTTCGATACGCTATTTGATTTCATGAGGTATAGACGGTAGGAAGGTTTTAGGTTTTTACTGGTAGGTTTCTCATAAGTGAGAGCCCACCTAGGTAGGTACCCCGCATTGTCTATTTCTCTTGCAAAACCGTAGTGTCATTTCCCTGTTATCCTTTTTTTTCCGTTTTGAAGGATATAATAGCCGGAGTAACTACTGGACATAATGAGACTGACTTAATATATCTCAGTATGGCGAACGCAGCCGAACGCAAAACATTGTAATTCATGGTGTTATTTGGTTTTGCTACATGTCCATGAGCGGTCGTATCGTTTACCATCAGGCTTATGGTATGCTAATCTCGTCATTCATTGCAATAAAAAAAGGGAATTGGCTTGCTGCGTGGATGTTTGCAGCCTTGTTCTCGATAAATATAACTTTTCCCCGCATATAATTATTAGGTTAATATGCAAGTTTTTTGAACGGGTTAATGGTATCAAATCAAACAGAGCAATAAATGTGAAAAATTATGTTCAACTGCTAGACAATGATGTCACGTTTGAGTGTAAATAAGCTAATCCTCTGCAATAAGTTAATAGATTTTAAAATATTCTGTGTATTTTTATTACAATTCAACTTCTTTAATGCATTACAAAATTGGCTAATGCTACTTATATGATTTTATGTAAAAAAACGCATCATAGACTTAATTTGATACCAAAACAAGGGTCGTAATCAAAACCTGGGCATATAGCGTCTGCGATCCACAAGGCCATAATACAAAAACCAATAACCTCGCCAGATCCAAAATCCAAAATATCAAAATCCAATATCCAAAATACAATATTCCGAATACCACTCCGCATTCCATAAAATATTTAAAAACCTTGCATTCGAGAATATAATCTTCTAAATTCATAGAAAGCATTTCCCAAACCGTCGATATGCACCGTTCACGCGATGCTCGGAATATCGCTTTCGGAATATCTCATTTCGACATAGTATATCGATCATTTAGAATACGTAATAGGGCCGCGGTTTGGCGTCAATTCCTATTCGAAACACGTCGCTTTCCCGATAGAAACCGTATCTTACGTTATTAATATCGGGCTTTATTTTTTTCATTAAACCCCTTTTATTTATTTTTGTTATAATAGGCGCTGTGGTTATTAAGTAGGTTGGGGCTGACGCTAAAGTAGCAGTTTTTTGTTTAATATAATTGTAAATTATAAAAAATAGACTTCCTGGTTACCATATAGAAGCCTACAGCCTATAAAATATACCCTTAACAATCTCAATAATTTTCCAGAATAAAATAGCTCATGTTTCTTTGAAGCTCATAAACAATGCATGCAAATAATAAGTTAATATATTGTTCCCTTTCTACAAAACTGAAGAACAATGATATTATACATCCAAGTTATATTTTAAAATTGACAGCCTCCGTGGCTAGACGGTTAGACGCCGCCTGTGAAACAAGAGGCCACGTGTTCGATCCCCGAACTGAGAGAAATGTTTGTGCGGCCCACAAATATTTCTATCAGATCTGGGTGTTTGTGAGACCGAAAAGTCTCTCGTAGTTTCTGATACCCACGACAGAAGACTCAATCTTAGTGTGGGGTCAGGACTACATATGTCACTGTTGGTGTTATTTATTTAATAATGCATTTTAGTAAAGGGATTTAATGAGCAAAATAAAACATGATATTAATCAGCAATCAGCTCAAATATTAGTAAAACCGATATATTGGTCGCTCGATCCACATTCCGATTCTTACCCAGTGCACCACAAAATCTGTTAACGAAAAAAATAAAATGCAATATTCTGTATCTGTATCTGTATCAGCCCATATACGTCCCACTGCAGGGCACGGGCCTACTCTACAATCGACAGTACGATTGAGAGTGGTTAGGCCATATAGTCCACCACGCCGGCCAAGTGCGGGTTGGCGGACTTACATACCATAGAAATTTTTATAAACCGCTATGTATGCAGGTTTCCTCACGATGTTTTCCTTCACCGTTTTAGTGCGTGGTAATTGACTATCAATACACACATGACTCCGAAAAGTCAGAGGTGTGCCCTGAGATTTGAACCCGCGACCACCGTGAACATGTTGGCAGCCGCGTCTGATCCGTTTACCAACAGGCCACCACGCACTTAAAATAGCTTTATACATTTAATATAGCTCCGAATAAACCTTGTCTTACAGTGTATTCTCCTCTCAATTACTCGAATAAAGAAGCCATAAAGACAATCAAAGCCCAAATTGCTGACAAATCAACTTCTTTATTTTCCTAACCACTGTCCTCTTGACATTATCCAACAGAAATCACATATAAAGCTAACAGGTTCTTCGTCGGACACGTAATAAAACACGGAGGTAGGCGTATCCTATGCCAACATTGCTTCCTGACGCAGCTTGAACAACACACGCCAATCTCTACCTTATTACCTAGCAATAAGAGCTACAGAATTTTGGCGACAATTTAAGAAAACCAAACAAAACTTTTGTGTCGGCCAGTGGATTTTGTCTCTCGCTTCGTTACCCCAGAGGCCGCAATGGTGGGTTTATATTTTTCCTCTTACGCGTCTTAAATTCTATTTCTGAATTATAAGCTTTTTTATGATATTATTTTGTTCTCTAATGGAGATTTTATTTATTTATTTTAACGGTCTATTGTACACTTTAACTGTAATAATAAAATATAACTAATCAAAATATGGTCCAATTGGCGGCCATATCACACTAAGCGATTTCTTCCTAGGAACCATTTTAATGACTGTCTTATTATCATCCTAAACAATAATGTATTAAGTCTAATGTTTTAATAAATTCATTGACTTGTAGCTTACATTCCGTGGTAGTTGAGTTGTCCATTATGTATTTGAACTACTGCAACAATAACGAAGCAGGATGAGCCAGCTTGCCCAGTTTAGGATAATTTCATAGAAAACTGACGTGAAAGTCAGTTTTGCTGTATTTCGTACGTGAGATTGCAAGACATCCATTTCACAATTCCATAATCTGTTCTTTTTCCTGTCCTACGGAGAAGGTAACGCTCCTAAAATCCATATATTGTCAGTGCTCATAAGAGGTTATAATCACTTACCATCAACTGAGATGTTTACAAATATTATTGACCTTTGAAATAAAACCCTTTTTCGTTCATCATCCTCTGAAACTAATAAAGCATCATTGGTTGTATACTTATATACATTAGACATATTTTTTCTAATGATTTCAATACAAAAATATCCGCCATTTGATACTTAACAACATACCTTTACAAATTGGACAAATGAGCTCTTCGAAGTAATTTACAATTAGTAGGCGTCCTTTAAACTTAGGTATGTCGTCGCTCTTTGAGTTCTCAAGTTGCCCTTAAGACTTTGTGATGTCATTAAACAAACTGGCTTGGTATTTTTTGTCACGCAGAACTGTTAGGAAAAACCTTTGAAATTTTAATTTTAGACACACTGAAAGAACACAAAGGAAGAAAAAATATTATTCATTGGATGAATCGTTTTATTTTTGTTTTTTTGAACATATCACCTAATAACTTAGATATTTTTAGCAGAATCAGTTCTATAAACAAAAAATATTTTTATTTTATTCCCACGCGACTTCAAAGCATTTTTACAGTTCAAGCAGGTTCAAAGGAAAGAAAAATAAAATAAAACCTTATCACTTAATACGTCTATTGAGGCAATTTATTAAACGAATAAAATATTAAACATCGTTTTACTATTTCATAAAGCGATGCTTGTAATTTTATATTTAAGCCCTAATTGTAAATTGGTCTCAAAGGGATAATGATTACATTACACATTTATTACTTAAATGTTCGCTTAGGTAGTTAAAGCAACTGAGTCGTAAATTAAAATAATATATTGTTCCTAATAAATGTTCAACGTTTGGTGGAAAACAAACGGGAGTAGATACGAATAGTAGAGAAACCAGGAGCTCTGCGGGGTTAGTCTATAAACTGGCACGGAGTCCGAATGTTCGAACGCCGTAAGTAACAGTACTAATGTGTCTAAGTACTCCACGAAATGTTAGAATCCTTTATCGTACGTCGTAACCATAGACTAAGTTCAGAGCGAATAATAAGTATCATGGAAAATACTATTGATTTTTATTAGAAGTGGGAAACTTATAACTCACGTCGGACGTCGAACGTTCGAAAATTCGAACTTCATTTCGAATTATAAAGCAGTACCAGCTTTAGTACGAGTATTTATATAGACCGACATAATACCTTTATTGATCGAGAAAGAACGGTTATTATTATCCCTTATGATTCTTTATAATCGTGATACTGTAACTAAAAAATAGCGCTAAAGATCTTCACTATTAATAGTTATTGCAATATATTTAAACTTAATAACAAGAAATGAAAATCTGAGCAATTTATAATAATGTCTCATTTCTAAAACCACTCCCACTAGAAGCCTAATAACTGTCTTGTTTGTATTTCTGTTTTATTACTGCGAAACTTGGAAAAATTATTTTAAAATACACCACGAAGTTATCATAAAATTCATTTCGCTCCACAGAAAATGATTAACGACTGACAATTAACAACGCTTAAATGACATTATACAAAATGAGGCGAACTATTACACAATATCTGAGATTAATTAACCCTCGGAACATCCCTTTAATGAAAAGGGTAGGGAGGGCATTAAGAGATTAATTCCAGAAAGAATCCCCGGGGACTTTTTGTATAGGAAATCTTATTTACTTCAAGTGAGTTCAAAAAGTGGTCTGAGTTAGGAACTTGAGGCGGATTCAACAATATTTTTCAAAAATATAGAAAACAATTCTAAACTGCTGATTTATATATTTATTTACTGTTTTATTTTATTCCACTTCTTTCTTCTTTTCGCAATTAATTTTCATTGATCGGTAAAACGTTACAAAACGCCAAAAGCTAATTAATCGTAGAATATTCATATCTGCCGGTTCACAGAATACCAAAGCAATCACAATAAAATTATATCACAAGATATACCCGAAACGCGACACAAATGTTATGCAACTGTCATGTAAATTATAAGAAATTATAGCAAATTTTTAGTACCTATTTATAAGTGTACATAAAATAAATTCATCATAATCGTCATTATCATTCACAGCCTGCAGAGTCCCACTGCTGGGTATAATAGGTTTGTCTGATATTATACCACTTTTTTCTATGGTTTGTCAGTCGCATTCTTGTTCGGTCTACAACTTTGACAATGTCGACGACCGACCTAGACGCCGAACGGCCCACGCCTCCTGAAATTAAAATGTCGCATATGTGATACTCCCTAAATATGCCCCAAAATATAAACATACCTTTAGTAATATTCCTCTTCACGATTATCCATAAACTAGCGGTCGGGCCCGGCACCGCCCGGGTACACGTTCACATACACGTTTTAAAATGGCGGTCAAAATGTTTAATTTTTACTATCAGTTTAGAATATCGACCAATCGGATCACGAAAAACGAACAAAATTTCCTCGTATTTGCTAGAAATATCACTACTGCGTTCCTCCTATAGGTCATAGCGTGATAATATGTAGCCTATAACCTTCCTCGATAAATGGACTACCCAACACTGAAAGAATCATTCAAATCGGACCAGTAGTTCCAGAGATTAGCGCGTTCAAACAAACAAACAAACAAACCAACAAACAAACTCTGCAGCTTTATAATATTAGTATAGATATCATACAAAAAACATGTAACTCAAAATAAATATTAATAAATCGTTTTCCTCTTCTCAATTATACCACATTCAACTAGTAGCGAATTTGATCATACCGCGGAGTCGGACTCTTAGTTGATTTTTATAGAAAGGTAGAATCGAGAACGTATTTTCACTTACTTTTATCGACAAAGGAGTAAACACAGGTACGTCTCTATCTATTTTACGTCCATAATGGATTTCTGAGCGATCACTTTCAACGATCTTTGACTCCTTTCATTGTTATCCACTTTGGATGTTATTTAAGGATACTTTTGCGGAATTAAAGGCTAAGGGTTATAATGGCTTTTTGAGGTGGACAAGGCTCTTTTTTTATATTTTATAACTTTAGCGTACAAAGAAAGTATTAGTACTTTCTCGAAATAAAATGCTTTTTAAGCTCTCCTTCCGATTTCAGGATAAGTTGAAAAGAGTATATCGCGATAGAAGTGATCCTATCGAAATTTCTTCCACTTTTCAACGACAGGAAGTTGACTCCTAAAAGTTGGCTTTTCCCAAGTATTTTTATAGTAATCTGCAACGAACAAATTACCTTACAAACAAATTACAACAAATTACCGCCACTTTAACTAGGTCGTTTGTCTATCTTTTAGGGTGAATTGGCTTTACATGCCAGTAACAAATTCCAATATTGAACCTAAATCTCAACAGTTTACGGTTCATAGATACACACAATACTACTCGCAACATAACCGCCTACACAACGCCACTGAAAATTTACCCAAACTCTAAAATAATTTATCAACAAGTTCTAATATTAACGCCTTGTAATGCCAAACTTGGCTTTCTAAATTATCACTTTAGAAGATAAACGAGACACAAAAGCGCTGTTATTTCTGGACAAACTTGTTTTTCTCATATTCACTAAAGTATATACACGTGAAACTACTAATCCTTATTAAAACATAATTAAAACTTATACTTCGCTGGAAATTAGTGTGTTTTGTTTTATTAGTAAGTTTGTTTGTGACATACGGGTGGGATGTTCGGTGAGCAGTTTGCAAAGCTAAGTAAATTATTGTGCAGTAAAATTAAACAAGTTACATGTACGTATGTGCAACTGAGCTACGAAAATACCGACGGGATAATATAAATTATAGTTTCTACAAAATAGCTGGGATTAAGCAACATCTACGTTACGATTAACGTGTATAAGATTATAGATTTTGTAATAATATTTAATAAATAAATACGATTAATAATTGCAATAAATAATACAGGCAATGCTATACCATGACTCCATATTCCTTTCTTCTACTTGGCGTTATCTCGTTCAGTGCCTAGGTCCACCTTCCGGCTGAGTCTTCTCAATTTCACCAGATCCTCAGCATCCTCAATATTAAGGCTATTGAACCTCAAATCTTCCTTGACAACATCTAGCCAGCACTTCTTTGGTCTACCCCTCGGTCGATGCCTATGACCTCATATTATGCTGTTAAATAAATAAAAATAAAATAAATAACACCCGACACTCACATACATAGTCCTGACCCCACACTAAGATCGAGTCTTGTGTCGTGGGTATCAGGAACTACGAGAGACTTTTCGGTTTCACAATCATCCAGACCCGAAATAAATATTTGTGGGCCGCACAAACATTTCTCTCGGTGCGGGGATCGAACCCGCGGCCTCTCGTTTCACAGGCGGCGTCTAACCAGAAAAGTCGCTTTAAGTAATTTTCTATTAAAGTAGTATGTTATAATTATACAGTTTACTTTCGTCTTATTTGTTCGACTATCCACATTTCTCATTAACATTAAAATATATTTTATAACTAACCCTACCATCACAGCTTGTTAAAAAATAATAGTCATTTGAAAACGCAGACACAATCGCAAAAGCAATTACAGAAAGCTAAATGAATACTAGATCAATTCGCCGCAATCCGCTTTGGTAGTGTCCATTGTATAATTGACCTCCTACTGTCGCGTGTACTGTGTCACTTGAGTACAGGAATATGTCGTATTTTATCTGTAGTAATATTGTCAAAGAATTGGTAAGGTAAAACTTATATATTTCATCTAAAATATATTTGCGTGTGTCGAAATTTGAAACAACGAACTAAATTTAAAAAATATTTATTCAACTCAATGTTTGAGATATGTTTTTTTTATATATATATAAAACTAGCATTTATGCTCTTCTTCTATCTTATAATATAAAAATGTCCATTAAAATGAAATGTGAAGAGAGCAAAAACTGTTCCTAATATTTGATAACGCATTCGGATGTCAAAAGATCGTAGACGATCTACATATAAAACGGATGTGATTTCATTATATCCCAATATAAAAATTCACTGTAGAAAAGATCTTTGGAAATATTTTCTACAGCGAATACGTATTTAGAGTATATTTTAGAAAAAAAACTCTTTAAATCCATGGTGGCCACTATATCGTCAAGACAATCTATCTGTATCTGTATCTGTATCAACCCATATACGTCCCACTGCTGGGCACGGGCCTACTCCACGGTCGAGAGTACGATTGACAGTGGTTAGGCCATATAGTCCACCACGCTGGCCTAGTGCGGGTTGGCGGACTTACATATCATATAAATCGCTATGGTATGCAAGTTTTCTCACGATGTTTTTCACCGATTTAGTGCGTGGTGATTGACTATCAATCAAGACGTCAAGACAAAATGGATCAAAAGTCTTGAAAACAAAAATTGCGATTTGCGACCAAACTACCCAGGAGTTTCTTTTTCAAACTTGATACAATGTAAGCTGTAGTTAGGAACATGTGGTTTAAATTAAATACGATAATATTGCATGCGTTACTAAGTGCACTTTTATGTAACTTCATTCTTTCATAGTTGCCAACATAACATTGCTACATATCCTACCCAACAATAAACCACTCAGTTCACATTCCCAAGTCCGAACTTAACTGTAGAAAGCATTTCGCGTCCGAGCGTCGACTTGGGACCCGCCCGCGCCGGCGGCACATTACGCTTATTATACCAACATCGGGACACATCCAACCATCACAGCCTAACACATAACAGTTAATTCAACTAACTTTGTTTCAGCACGACCTTTTTAATGTACTTTGTCGAGATTCAGGCAAAAAACAACAAGGTTACTCTGTGTAATGTTTTGGAAGTCCTTTTTGTGTGGTACACGTGTGGTAGATTTTCTTGACACCGTTCTGTTTATGATGATTATACTAAACGCCACACTCTGGAATACTAATAGTAACATAATTAGAGGCTCATACATACATAATACATACATACATACATACATCAAACACTGTCCTATCCCATGTGAATTTTTTTTTCACAGAAAAGTTTTAACGAATTCTACTGACCCGCTCGGTAGTCGAAACTATGATTTGTTTGTTTTAGTATTATGTATACAGTATACTGTTACTGGATTTAATATATTTTTACAAAATAGTATATTTATACGCTTACTACAGTTTTGGGTCTGAATGCACTACATACGATCTAAAACAAGTATTATTTAAATGACAATTTAATTTATAAATAAATACATACAACAGTCACATACACCACTGCAAAATAGCATCGTGTTGTGGTTTGCACCACATCACCACCTTAGCAGGCCGGCATAATTGTTTCCATTGGCATGGGACTGCCGTCCGATGCCAATGGATACTCTGCCTGGGCGGCATTTGCGCTTACCATCAGGTGCAATGCCGCCATTTCCTTCCTCCATCCTTTCTTTCATTTCTTTCCTTTCTTTCCTTTCTTTCCTTTCTTTCCTTTCTTTCCTTTCTTTCCTTTCTTTCCTTTCTTTCCTTTCTTTCCTTTCTTTCCTTTCTTTCCTTTCTTTCCTTTCTTTCCTTTCTTTCCTTTCTTTCCTTTCTTTCCTTTCTTTCCTTTCTTTCCTTTCTTTCCTTTCTTTCTTTCTTTCCTTTCTTTCCTTTCTTTCCTTTCTTTCCTTTCTTTCCTTTCTTCCTTTCTTTCCTTTCTTTCCTTTCTTTCCTTTCTTTCCTTTCTTTCCTTTCTTTCCTTTCTTTCCTTTCTTTCCTTTCTTTCCTTTCTTTCCTTTCTTTCCTTTCTTTCTTTCTTTCCTTTTCTTTCCTTTCTTTCCTTTTTCCTTTCTTCCTTTCTTTCCTTTCTTCCCTTTCTTCCTTTCTTCCCTTTCTTCCCTTTCTTTCCTTTCTTTCCTTTCTTTCCTTTCTTTCCTTTCTTTCCTTTCTTTCCTTTCTTTCCTTTCTTTCCTTTCTTTCCTTTCTTTCCTTTCTTTCCTTTCTTTCCTTTCTTTCCTTTCTTTCCTTTCTTTCCTTTCTTTCCTTTCTTTCCTTTCTTTCCTTTCTTTCCTTTCTTTCCTTTCTTTCCTTTCTTTCCTTTCTTTCCTTGCTTTCCTTTCTTTCCTTTCTTTCCTTTCTTTCCTTTCTTTCCTTTCTTTCCTTTCTTTCCTTTCTTTCCTTTCTTTCCTTTCTTTCCTTTCTTTCCTTTCTTTCCTTTCTTTCCTTTCTTTCTTTCTTTCCTTTCTTTCCTTTCTTTCCTTTCTTCTCTTTCAATACGACAGTATCGTGAAGTCAAGTCATTTTCGGCTCAGGTAAGTTTCCGAACCGAACTGGAGTTCAGCTAAGCGGTTGTATAGTCCCGACTCCACATTAAGATGAATTTAGTCGCTGTCGTTGGTATGAAATACAACGAGGGATTTTTCGGTCTCATAATAACCCAGATCAAAAAGTACGACAGACTTCGTTCCCACAAGACGCAGACCTGAAACAAATATTATTACCTGACGACCTTCAAAAAAAGAGACTATTCTCACCTTAAAGGCCGGCAACGCATCCCTATGGCGTTGCAGATGTTCATGGACAGCGGTGGTCACTTACCATCAGGTGAACCGTATGCAAGTTTGTTCCCTATATTATTAAAAAATATATATCATATAGACGTTAATCTTGATGCCAGAATCGAATTCTTGGCTTTTTATTTCACATCTTAACATAACTTCACAACCATTCCATTAAAATACGAATTAAAACATTTTAAATCGTATTCCTTGAATAAAATCCAACAGACATTGATTGCGAACCCAATAAGTAAAGATAAAATACGCGTCCACAAGCTATATCGTTGCATCCGTAAGGGGGTCAATAACCGCCCCCCACCCCTTCCATCCAGTAGGAAAAACTCTGCAAGATATGGTAAACTTTATAATGGAAACACACGGTAGTATATTGTGACATTAAGATTATAATTCATGGGCCTAATTAATAAAATCGAATGAGCAAGGGATTAACCTTAACCCAAGGGTTTAAAATTGACTCGATTATTTGGCATAGCGAAGTATTCACGACTTCATTAATAAACACATAGGTACTTCGGCCTAGCATGACAAATCAGAATGCCCAGTATACATACTAGATAGATTTAATATTGAACAGGAATAAGACATCGACATAAATATGAATAATATTAGTAAGTTTATTAGCGATAAGGACAAAAGACCAAAATTTATACAATATTGTAAAAAGTAGCAATAAGTATGATAAGTAGGAATAAGTAGTCACACTCGTAGTTAGTCTAAAATATATAATATTATTTTAAATTATTTTAGAAACATAAGAAATTAGTGATAAATTAGATTTATGTCAAAATTGTTATATCTAGTAATTAGATAAAATTTAAAAAGCATTTAAATGAAATAAAGATTTTGCAAGGCCATAAGCAGGACCTCCCAGAGAAGGAGTTAGGTACACCATGAAACTCCCAAAGAAGGAGTGAGGTCACAGGTGATAGGTGTAAGTGTACACAAAAAGAGTAAAAAATCTGTGACGTAAGTTAGGGGAAGTAGAGGGCTAAACGCCAAAAAAACCTGACAATCCTGTAATGGCAATGCTCTGATTTTAGAAATGAAAAGAATGGACATAATAATCGAGACATTTTAAAACCTTGGACTAACTTAATCCTTCGCTTATCAACGCATCATTAAAATTTCTATCAATGAAATTGCTATACAGATGAGCGTAGTTATTTCAAAAGTTTCATCTCGTATTCCTGTCACCCAAATGTATTAGCAACAAACCCATCCACCTATTGATACGGATCACACACCTAAATAGGTGTCATAGGTGTTCCAATGAGGTTTTATAAATTAGGAACACATATCTTATTTATTATTAACTTATTTATGAATTATCTTGATTTTAAGAGCATTGCTATCATAGGATCTATCAGGGTCTCCAGAAATACGACTTTAATCATCATGCATATTACATTTTTTCACGAATAGGTATCGTTATTTAATAAGTTTCACTGAGATCCTTTTTCAGTTATCAATCCTTAGTATTACAAAGTTGTTTATGTCAAAATTAAATATATATATAAAATGTCCTTCCATCGCAACATTCCCAACGTCCTTCCGCAGTTGCAATCTTACAGAAAATTGGCAAAATTCTAAATTCCAAATGCCATCGAATATCAATAGTCTGGATTCTCAAACGGCCACTTCTGACTGGAAAAATTCCTGAGAGTATTTCGCGTCGTGTGTAGCGAGTGCCGGGCTATGCATCTCTAGAGTGGTCATATTCACGCCTCGTTACGTCCACGAGTGCGCCCGGCGCGACAAGAGTTTTTGTCTACTCAAAGGAATGAGGAAATCTGCGCATTTCAGATTTTTTTTTGTTATTTTTTTTCTACTTCGCGGTATTTTTAGTTAATTAGGATGTGGGCGTGCGAATTGCTAGGAATTTAAACGCACGGATTCGGCGAAAATTTTAATAGCGCTGGAGTTGAAATTAAAGTTGCCGGTTCAAGCTATGCATAGTTTTAAGGTAACTACTGTTAACTAGCTGTAAACTTTTTACCTGTCATAATACTGGACGGATACAGAATACCGGCTTATGCCTTCATCGGAAATCTTCTTCACGTGGTCCAATATTCACCATTTCGATCTCTTATAGAATGAAATTTACATGCATTTAATCATAGCCCACTTTTAAAATACCGGTAGACAACTAGAGAAATTTAGCATTAAATTTCAGAAATATGCGAAGTTTACCAGCCCGCATACCACAGCTGACGTCAGCCAACTTTTGTCCCATGGTTCCACAATCGAATGGGATAATTATACAAAAAAAGTCACAAAATTCCACCAACTCAACACGAAAAGACGTGAGAACAACACAAGGCCTCATTCGAGTCAAAGGGTCGATCAAATCAGCATCAAATATGTAAACATCCACCAACAAAGATTGAGGCGTGAACGTGCGCAATTAAGGCATCAAACGGGAGTAGGGGTGGGTCTTCTAGCGGAAAATTGGCACGCGCGCAACCCCTAACCCCAAAGGCTTTAACACTGTCAGCACAATTGCTTCAAACAGTATTCTTCAGTATCACACCCTTTGGATTAGATTGGACTAATTTGTAAATAATGTGCGGTATGTAAAGAGGTTTTTGTGGTAGTATTTGTATAATTTACACATGTTTAATTTTATACTTAGATAAAATCAAGCTTTTGTCACAGAAATGGTTGGCAGAAGATGGTAATGGTTTACCCACGTTTCGCCTTGTGTATACCGTCTGAAAATGTAATAAGGGACGAGCCTATTGCCATATCTCACACGGAATCCGGACTCCGAGCTGATAATGAATAGAAAATCTAATATTACTTAGGCCGACCCGGGATTCGAACCCGAGACCTTGGCGTTGTAACCGTACCGTAGTACAACTGCGCCACCGAGGCAGTCTTTCTATATATCTGATACTACTAATACTTAAGCTACTGCACATAGGCCTAACCCAAAATATCCACATAAACGTGTATCGATAAATTTTGATCTTAACCACCTACACATTACGTTACGATGTTCTTATATTTTACCGTAAAATCTACCTCCGTAGAACCAAGAATTACTCTCAATACATTACAAACAAATTCCTCCACAGCGACACAAAATTCGCCAAGAGACAAGCACTACAAGAGCCTGATAGAGCGGTACATTTACATCAACTCCTAGTCAAATGGAGAGAACCTCAGGAGTTTCTCATCGTGAATTCCGTTTCGAGTATAAAAGTTGTCCCGGCTCCGTACGCTCGTCGGGCTGAGTATATCGCCAACTCGATTTGTCGGCATGTTAAAGAATTCTAGATTAGAGGTTACGTGCTGCCTTTGAGTTGAAATTTTAAACTACTTTAGGCATTTTTAAAGAATTGTTGTGTAGTATTTAGATAAAGGCATAATTGAATTTGGCATCGAAAATTAAAATGAACAATTTATCAATCAAATTCAAAACTCGCAAAAGAGAAATGTAAATATTAAAAGGTTTTTTTTCTATTACAAATTATTCAAAGAATGTTTTCTACTTGAATAAATCTTTGTTTTAGAAAACTTTACAATTAAAATAATTAAAAAAAAATCTGACATACAATTTGAATTTGAAGTTGCAAAATATGGTGTCGTAGACATTGAAGTCTATACTCTAGCATTCCTAATGTCCGTTGTAGTATAATACCTCCATTAATCAGACATATTAAAAACTAGTAGCCCAGCCCGAATCCGCCCGGGCGTTTACATTTTTTAGAATTTTTTCTATAGCCTATGTTCATCATAGATAATGTATGATTCGAATGGTAAAAGAAATTTTCTATTCGGTCTTCTTTTTTTCATTTCAAATCAAATCAAATTTTCAATCATTCATCTTTATAATATTTGTATAAAAGTATAGACTATAACGGTGGAGGAAACCTGCATACCATAGCGCTTTGTAAGAATTTTTATGGTATGTAAATTCCACTAACCCGCACTAGGCCAGCATGGTAGCCTAACCATTTTCAATCGTACTCTCGATTGTAGAGGAGAACCATGCCCAGCAGTGGGATGTATATGGGCTGATACAGATAGACTAACAAACAGTTCTCTAAAATTCACCCCAAATACATACTTTCAATCCAAAATATTTTCGTAATCAAACCCCCTCTTATTTCCCACATTTCACCTACTCCACTCAACCATACATGCATCACAATCGCCGAAAATCCTCCATAGGCATTACATATCCCCATAAAGCGCGTAAATCGTGATGTTTGCGAATTAAACAGATACAAAGTGACACACGGTCATCTGATAACGCAGCTTTATGACTTTATTATGAAGTTAACATCTCGTTGCTGGAATGGGATTTGGCGTTTACGGCCTTTGGGGGTTTTTTGTTTAGGGTTCCGTTGGATGCAGATATCTCATATTTAATATTTTTTCATATCTAAAAAGGTATGGCGGGTAGAAATTATACCATGTAGATGAAAATTGGAATTGAACTACTAGTTATTAATAACACATTTTATTTACTTACATGCTTCGTCACAAAAAGTGAAAATGATGATCTCATAACAAAATATAAATACTTAAAATAATTGGCTTAATACATCTGCTTTTCCAAACTAAGCTATCAATTGATTTTACAAAATGCGGTGAAGCGAATAAACCAGATAATAATCTGGCATACAATTGGAAGTACCAACCAATGTGTCGTATACATTGAGATCTATACTCTAGCAGTCCTAAAGTCGGTTGTAGTGTGTTGTAGTTGTGTAGTACAATATTATTGTTAGATAATCAATAGTCTCTTTCAATTCCACAGATTTATTGCGGCCAATCTAATTGCATTTTAACATTCGCTTGAAGGACGCAGAATTATAGAAAGTATTGAACATGTGAGTAAATTATTTCACAGTTTATTTTAAAACAATACACTAACAATACAAGATTTAATTCCCCATCGGTTACATCCAATAGTATACCCATTTCAACACGCCATATCAATATACAAACAATCCCGTATATCCAGAACACCATTCCCACAAAGACTCCAGCTTGCCCAATTCCCGTTTTAATCCTATACGTTTGTTCAGTGATATTGCGAATAGTAACAAATATTTATGTTATTACCGTATGTTTGTAGAGGGGGAGAAACAGACTAACTCACTGCCAGATTAGAATCTCACATTCAAATGACCACTTGATGGTCGGGGGAAGTTATTTTATTTTACTAGTTAGGATAAAAACTAAAGACAAATATCACATACAGGGTATATCGAGACTGCTACTGAAAACGAAGCCAGATGGCAATATAATGACTTTGTGTCTTTATAACTAAATAACACCAAACAGTCACATAGATAGTCCTGCCCGACACTAAAATCGAGTATTGTGTCGTGGGTACCAGGAACTACGAGTCTTTTCGGTCTCACAAACACCTAACCCGAAAGAAATATTTGTGGCCGCATAAACATTTCTTTCGGTGAGGGGATCGAATATACGGCATCTCGTTTCACAAATAAATACTTGTAATGACATTAATTGTCTGGAAGCGACATTCGTAACCGCAACCTATTGTTTTATCACCGAGCTATTATAGACTAGTGGAAACTCTGGTAAATTATGTTCATTTTGAAAATCGAATATAACTGTACTATACATAGTCTGGGAGAAAAAAAAAAACAAGATATTTGCATGAGTTACTACGGTAGCCTTAATTGATGCCTTGCGCACGAATACTTATTATAAATAATACCATTAAATTTATTTCATTAATGCATTTTTCAACATGTTATTTCTAATTTAGATTTGTGTTTTTTTTAACCCATATTAACTTTGTGTTCTAATATGTAAGTATCTCTATAAAAGACTGAGAGCTTTAAATTAAGGTGTTTAATCATTTTTTCAATATACATTATTTAAATTAGAGTCTGTAATTGTACATACATACATAAATTCACGCCTTTTTCCCAAAAGGGGTAGGCAGAGGTGACAGGACATTTCGCTTTGTATATTCCGTCCCACGATGTGATAGGTGGCGAGCCTACCGCCATATCGGGCAAAAATTCCTGACTCCGGGCTGATAATGAACAGAAAAATCCAATATCACTTTGCCCAACCCGGGATTCGAACCCGAGACCTCAGTTTTGTAACCGTACCCTAGGACACTACGCCACCGAGGCAGTCTATAATTGTTTCGTTGTATATTATCAGTTATCTTTGCAATTATTATTATTGTTAGAAATGTTTCTTTATTTCTCTTAATATTTTATTAAAAAGACCTTTAGTCTCATCCCGTAGCAGACTGCACATCCATATTCTTATTAGAAATGTTATTATTGCACTAATAATATATGTTGTTAACAAACACCGTGCAAGCTGTACTCTCTTGTTGTTGAAGATGCACGCACAAGAATACATATTATGTAGGTAAATATAAATGTTATAGGCTCTCTTCATTGGAGATTCTAATAAATAAATAAAAATAATCATTTATGTACATTATTTATAACTATTTGAAGAAAAATTGTAATTTTATAATTTGTTATTGCAATCGAGATGCCAAAGAACAAGCAATATAGGAACCTGGTACCAGCCCAGATAACTCTAGCAAAAAATAAGACTATAGATTATTTATAAAATTAATTACTTCATATCCTTTTACAGCCGCTGCCAATAAACAATCCCAATCCAAAATTGGCCGTTTGAGATTGACAGCTCAATCTTTTTTCTGATACTATATTGCCAATAATAAATCTCAGTAGTAAAAAAACTATGGCAACATGGTAAGAGACCAATTGAAAAGTGGAAAACAATCCAGATTGACTTCAATCTAATTTTTTCGATTGATTACTGGCATCGGCCGTTAAACAGTATATAGCTTGATAATAACTACGTCAAAGTTGACAACAAAACGTGTTCTCTACACAAGTCAGAAACATTAAAAGAACTCTGCAATACATTTCTTATTCGATGTTGAATAATAAAGTCGTAGAGTTCTTCGTATTTTTGTCGACACACGGACGGTACACGTTGTGCCACTATAAGTTCCGAGTCTCGAATTCTTTCGCGTCGACAAACAAAGCAATTAAACAGCTACGTCGGACTGGAAGTATACCTACAATTGTCAAGTTGTGAGAAGAAAAACTTCCCTGAAATCAGAAGACATTTCTGAGAACGTGTAAGATATGGACAGTTGATTTTTCGGGAAACGTCTTTGCTTTTATGCTTAGTGCTATTTAGGGTTCTGAAAGACGAATTTTCGCAGAATCCTGTTTTGGGTTTTATTGTTCGTTTATTGGGTTCTGGAAATGCAGTGATTTTTTGTAATCAAAAGAGTTTCTGAGTATTTCTGAGTAATAAGCTTATGCATCCGTTGTAGAAGTCTCATAATTAATAAATAGAGTTAAAGTCCATATAATGAGATCTTTAAAAAAATAATACTATATATTTATTTTGTATGGCTGTTTCTTTGAAATTTCAGGCTTCCACCTATCCATTACCTGTAAAACAGGCATTTAGAGGCAAAAGAACATAAGAACCAGGACGTATGCTAAACCTAGTTAGTGTTACCGTAAACTGTGTTAAATAACGGGTTCAATCCCGGCACCGAAATAGACGTTTGTGTGATCCACAGGATTTTTTTTCGGGTGCTTGTAAGACCGAAAAGTCACTCATAGTTTCTGATATCCGCGATACAAGTTTCAATCTTGGTTAGGTGTACTAATTTATATTTAAAATAAAATAGAGTATATTAAGCCATATCGAATAAATCGCTTTGATAATTCGGGACTATATATGTAAAGGTTGGGTGTACGTGTTTATGTTTATATTACTATATCTAACTATTTATTTATATGAATAACCTTAACACAGATTTAATTAAATTCCCGCTTAAATCCAATGAATAGAATACAAAAATATTTCATTCCATAGCAACAAGCAGAAATGACCAGTAAACATCACGAAGCCAGCCGTCCCAATGTTCCATCAGATTATATCAAAAGCTGCGGCCATCAAGTCAAAAGGACGTAACGAGCCGAAAACGACACTAAGGACGTGGGACGCTGACGTAATCCCAGCGACCTTCGGACAGAAATTGGTTCTGAGAAAAATGATGGGAAAATATATGTAGAGGTTGAATGGAAAGAATTTTTAGGAATTATAATGGGTATTGTAATTTCTAATAGATTTAATAAAATGGTATAGTGATGAAGTTTTATATTGAAAAGAGCCCTTTTTGTCTAACCTTTTAAAAAGGTTAAAAAATCGCGTCTTTAGTTTCAAATTCTAGGTATTGAAATGTAATTTGCATAGATACTTATCTAGAAAACTTCAAAAAAAGAGTCCTATTTTAAATCAGGTATAGGCCTATCCGGTGCATTCAATAGCGCGGCGACTCACCTTTAGGTGGACCGTTTGCACATTTACCTCTTAATCCATAAAAAATACTTAAGTATATGTAGTAGTAATACTACAGAATAAAATAATTAAATGTACTAAATTGCGTTTTTTTATTGCAATAAAAGGCGAGACGAGAATGGCGTTCGCCTGATGATATGGGATACGACCGCTCTTGAACAGTATCAAAACCAAACAATATATTGAATTACAAAGCAATGCTTGGCATTCCATTGCGCACGTCAACCTGAGACATAAGATTTAGCATCTCAATATGCCCAGTTAGTTACTCTGGCTAGAATGTCCTTCAATCCGAAACACTACAGTGCATCTACATCTGCTGTTTGGCGAGACAAATAGACATTGCGGTGGCACTAATTTATCATAAATATACTAAAATATCCCTCGTAAAATGTAAGTTACTGCAAGTGACAACATACACGTTAGCAACAACGCCCACACAGCACACTTCAACAAAAAATAAACCCCAAAAAATCCTAGGCCATCTCATACACCGAACGCTGCCCTATCGAATGTATAAAAACTGGTGAATTATCATACAAAAGACCAGTAAAATTGGAACGCAATCCGCCACCGTCACGTTCCCGATTCGACGCCGTAACGGATTTTATTTCCCGGAAAATTGGCAAGTCATAATAATGCGCTGACTCATAAATAAGGATCGGCATTGGCTCTCAAGGATTTCTTTTTACGCAACATTTCACTCTTATTCGCTCACAACAACTTAGTGGGCCTCGATTGGCGAAAACTCATGTTGATGTTAGGTCCTTTACGCTTGATGGCTCGGAAATCTGTACGTTGATGTTGATTGACGGAGGAGGTATGGTCGGTATACTGACTGAAACGAGAAGTTGGGCATTTGATTGATATATTGATATATTCGTTCGATTGTTATGTCTTTCTGTCCTGGTGTTGAGAGAACGAAAAACAATATTCTGTATTCTGTATCAGCCCATATACGTCCCACTGCAGGGCACAGGCCTACTCTACAATCGAGAGTACGATTGAGAGTGGTTAGGCCATATAGTCCACCACGCTGGCCTAGTGCGGGTTGGCGGACTTACATACCATAGATTTTTTTTATAAATCGCTATGGTATGCAGGTTTCCTCACGATGTTTTCCTTCACCGTTTTAGTGCGTGGTGACTGACTATCAATACACACAATAGCTACACCTCATTTCATATAGGCGTACTCCGACAGCCTCCGTGGCGCAGTTGGGAGTACGCCAGCTGTGGAACGAAAGACCGTGGGTTCAATCCCCGCACCGAGACAAATGTTTGTGAGGCCCACAAATATTCGTCTCGGGTCTGGGTGTCTGTGAGAATTCTCCCGTAATTTCTAATACCCACGACACAAGACTTAATTGATCTTAATGTGGGGTCAGGACTATGTGACTGTTAGGTGTAATTACTTAATATTTTGATTTATACCCTAAAAGAATGCCCTGTTTGAAACGACATGTATTTAGTTAAACTATAAAATAATTAAACTAGAAATATCCAACTTTTTCGTCATGAAAACGGTAACTAGAAATATCTCTTTCGTCCATTACTGCTACTTTAAAGTATTGGAAAAGACAACTCCTTCGGAATACATTTTAATAATATTTAAGGTTTTATAATAATACTAGCGGCCCGGCCCAGCTTCGCTCGGGCACAAATAGATTTCTGTACAATAATATGTACGTATTATAGATATAAACCTTCCTCATGAATCACTATATCTATTAAAAAAACCGCATCAAAATCCGTTGCGTAGTTTTAAAGATTTAAGCATACAAAGGGACATAGGGACAGAGAAAGCGACTTTGTTTATACTATGTAGTGATTAGCTGTATTATTGTACCATTTCAATATGGAGGATATGTATTTAATACACTTATGAGGACTTAAAAGCCTTTAATTTAATCCTAATACAGCCTGCCTTCACTTTCCTCTTAAAGAAATTATTTAGGAGTTAGGGTTTTCCTCCAAAATTCATTTTTTTTCAACTATACTAATACGATCGATAGTTTGATAGTAATCTGTCAATCTATTACCTCGAAGTTTGCATTGAATAGGCTCTAAAACTACAGAACCGATTTCAAAAATTCTTTCACATTTAGTATCCTTCATTATACCTGATGACCACAGGCGATAGAATATTTTCAAAATATTGCAGTTACACCTGGGCGGAGGCGGGCATGACCGCTAGTATTTAACAAACCTAGTCTGTATCGTGACAATTGCTTGGAGGAATTATTCTATTTTTGCTCCTTCATTCCTTAATAGAACCGCACGATTGCAATGCACTTTTCGCCGAAGCGTGATAAAAACATCTGAGTGGGCCAAAACCGATTGTTGTTTGTTTTATGTAAATATATTTTTATAAGTGATAAGTGTTGCATGAGCAATGAGTCTTGTACTTGCATTCTAAATATATGAGAAGAAATTGTAGTTGTACCTGTATTGGATGCTAAGTTAGTATAACGGTATTGAATGACATGAGACCATCATCGGATACACACTGTACGACATTACTTTTACCATCACGTGCAGTGCTCACTTTGCCGCGCCAGAATAAAAAAATAAGTACACCACCCCATATCTAGATGTCACTTATAACTTAGTAACACAGAATCCTGTTAATCGTTCACAAATACCCAAAACCGACTGTCACAGAACACCATCCATCAATCGCTATCCTGTCCAACGTCGCCACACCCGCTCCGGCATTTGCTCTGGGTTATTGGTGACATATTTTATGCCCTGTTTATATGTCGCTCCAAACATCACGGCATTGTCAACCGGCGCTCGCTCGCTGAAATTTATTGTTGGCAAAAAAACTTCTTTATGTTCCCGACTCGGAAAGTTCAGGTAGTTAGAACTCTCTGAAATCCGTGTATGTTCAAACTTAAAAAAAATGGTGTCATAAAATTATATATTTATGTCAGTGATTTACATGTTTTGTGAGACTTGAAAGTGATACTTAGAGTATGATAATTCTAATGGTGAATGAATTTTTCAAATTGGCCCAGTAGTTTCAGAGACTATTCATTAATTCATTACAGATTGGCATTAGTGCGGAATTATTGTCTATTACAAATTAAAATAAATATTTTCAGACAGTATATCGCCTAATAAATGGTATAGTACAGCAACTTTGTCAATATAAACAAACCACTAAATTTGTTTTTAGAATTACTAAAATAACTTCTAACCAGAGTTCTCTTTATACATGAATTATTCAGTACAAGAGTAGAATGGAAACAACGTAGTGATTCAGGATAGCAGACTATTAGAAGTATTTAGGTAAATGACAGCCTCCGTAGCGCAGTTGGTTAGACGCCGCCTGTGAAACGAGAGGCCGCGGGTTCGATCCCCGCACCGAGAGAAATGTTTGTGCGGCCCACAAATATTTCTTCCGGGTCTGGGTGTTTGTGAGACCGAAAAGTCTCTCGTAGTTCCTGATACCCGCGACACAAGACTCGATCTTAGTGTGGGGTCAGGACTATGTATGTGACTGTTGGGTGTTATTTATTTATTATTATTTAAATACCGTTGTTGTTTCATTGGTTCGGAAAGTTCAAAAATTCTTCTTCTGAAAAAGTATTAATATCCATATTTTCTAAATTAATCTAATTTAATTAGTATATGTCAGTGGATCTTGATGCCACAATAAGAGAGATATGTCTCGTTGAGTATAACAAAATTAGGGATTGTTCATTGTAGTAATGAAGTGTAGTGAAGAAATCGCCTAGGGCGATAAGACCGCCAATTGTACTCTTCAATTTTATTTGTAAAATATTGTATGTTTTTGTCATTTTTTGTGTGCAGTAAAGAATAAATAAATAAGTGTCTTTACCGTCAAAATCCTAAAGGCTTTTTTCAAATTTTTGGGTCTTATATTGAATAAATACGGCCTGGCTTCGGCCGGGTGAAGATACTTTAGATTCCAGTCCACTTAAGAAACACAAGAATTATTTACTATGATAATTGTTTTAAATACTTAAACTCAACGTTACTGCCGTACTTTAATCGTCCCATCCCATTCCTTTGAGTTTGGAACAGTATTGAATATATTTTAATTCCTTGCACATCCCACAAAATACTATATAGTAAATAGTAGCCTATGTATTAATCCGAAGTATCAGCTATATCCATACCAATTTTCATCAAAACAGATCCAGCCGTTTAAGCGTGAAGGAGTAACAAACACAAACTTTCCGCATTTATAATAATACTTGTAGGATTTCTAAACAGATCATTAGCGTATTTTTTTTTATTGCTATGTATGGCGAGACGAGCATGCCGTTCGCCTGATGGTAAGCAATACGACCGCTCATGAACAGTAGCAAAACCAAACAACACCTTGAATTACAAAGCAATGCTTGGCATTCCACTGCGCTCGCCATCCTGAGACATAAGATGTTAAGTCTCAATATGTCCAGTAGTTACTCTGGCTACAATGCCCTTCAACCCGAAACACAACAGTGCGTTTACACTGCTGTTTGACGGGAGAAATAGACACTGCGGTGGTACCCACCCAGATGGCCTCTCACATATGAGAGACCTACCACCAGTAAATAAGTATTTATGAAAAACATGTTAATTAGGTATCTAACTTTCCATTTCAAATATTTTACCCTTAACCTCTGAGAGATTTCGAGGTCCCACGACTAAAACAAGAAATAATTTTGATAAAATGAACCTAATGTTAGAATGCACTCAATTATCTTTGCCTGGAAATCGAAGTCATGCATCACACAGCTGGTAAAATTGCGTCTTAAATATTCTTCTATAGTTGCGATGCCAAGAATGTGTTTGAACGAGAGTGGTCACTTGTGTAATAAAATCCGACCGTGTACTTAAAGAACCAATGATTATTAAGTTTTACATGATAGAGCAGTGGATTTTAAACCTTAATCTGTTTTGAAAAAAGGCTATTTCGACAGGAGTCGTAACACTGTCCCATTGAATATGTGACGATACGATTCTTTAGTCGTATACTCAGAGGTCCAATTCCCTTCTCTTCTTCCGTACCTTTACATCATTCCTATTCATAAAACACACCTATTAAAAATAGGAACCGTCTGAGGCTAGTTAGCATTAAAAAAAACTAATTACAAAACTAACATAATTATTCCTACATTCGATAAAAAGGATTAAACATCCACAATACCAAGAGCACGACACAATCCATAGCGTAACTTTAGCAATTCCGCTACAGTTGTACCAGTTATCCGGCCGGCCGATCGCAAATATCTTAGCCGGCTTGTGGGCCGTTGTATGGGCCCTTTGTTTTGCGGAATTACATTCATAGTGGCCTTATGGGCGAGATAAAGCGGTTTCCGGCCATTTCGACCGTTTTCGCCCGGCAAAATTAGCTAGGCGACTGATTATCTGCGGCCCACACTATGACTCTTTTATTTGTTACGGCTATGTTTATGGGGCATGCTTCCTTCCTCGTGTAAGGTTTGAGTAGTTCAGATTGTGGGTGATTGTATTTGTTTGTTTTTAAAAATTTAGTCCATGTATTCTCCTAAATCGTCGGTGCTTTGAAAAAATGATTTTGTCCTGATTCAAACACTTATTAATAAAACTACACGAGTAAATTAAACTCACCACAGACTAAAAATATGTTTTATTTTTATATCTCTCATTATCTATAATCTATATTATAAACTAGTTTGACGTACATTCTACTAGATGTCTATTTATATATTTATATGATTTTTACATTTTTCATCATTATGAGCTATTTCATAGTAAAATATTGCAAAAAAAAAACAATTTTAAAAATACTTCTATACCACACTTGTACTACTTGGTTTTAGTCCTGTTTTGCGTGAAAGTATAAAATAAAATGATAAAAATCTGAATTTATGCCATCAGTGCGTCTACTGGAAGATTTTTTTATTTACTGGAAGAAACTGTGTATGAATAAGGACTATAATGGTGCATTTACACGTTGGCTGTTGTTGGGCCAACGTCTACCAACTCCAAGCTATCAACAATGAAAAGCTTAAGGCCAGCCAAGCCAAACACCCGTTTACACGCTGGCGTTGGTGGAGGCTGTCGAGGTTGGCCAAGCATGTAAATGCACCATAATATTTTATGACATTACAAAACACATCTATTTCGATTATTTTATGGTCGGACAAATGACAAAGCAGTGAACCGCATTCGTCAGGTAATGACAATCAGGTGGACCTGTTTGTGGCCATTAGTACCTAATGAATGCCTACATACTACATAGTCATCTTGGGAAGAGGTCATAAAAGTATAGTTCAAGTAAGACAAGAGGAAAGTAAAATTTTAATGGTTCTTGGGCTGTAAATAAATGGTTTTTGACAAAACGCAACAAAATAACCCAAAAAATAGATAGCCATGCCTCCCTATAGAGCAAAATCATTTATTCCTAAGACTTGCCACATAGCTTTGCCCTATAGTCCCAATTGTTGGGCAAATGCAGGTCAGTGAAAGTAATATAATTTAATTATTATTTTCACGGTTTAATTTTTTTATAATACTTCGTAATCTTTACAACCTCCACAGCCATCTCTTAAAACCACAATAAAATTCATATTAACTCAATTTAACCATACACATATATTTCCATATAAAGCAGCCACTTAAAATAAATATAGTTTCGCTCAAAACACGCCAAGCAAGCCAAGAGTTTTGCAATTTTGTTTAATTTCAAGCCATGAAAGCGTCGTTCATACAAGACATTAATATTTGCTTTACAAATTCAAAAACACGGTCACAAAAATGGTCGGCTGATTACTCTTATTTCTTTATACAAAGCGAACAAAGAACTGGGACGTGAATTTATTTTCAAATGGTTGTATTTCATACTGTTCCGTACTTTGTATCGCCGCTTTTTATTGGAGAAAAAAGTGGTGCTGTTATTAGTAATTATTTGTATTTGATCGTTTTTGGTGAGGTAGAGTCTTAGTTTTCGGGAAGATGTAATTAAAATTACTTCGCTGGTCGTAGTACTCTCATATGTGAGAGGCCGCCTGGGTACGTAACACCGTAATGTCTATTTCTCCCGACAAACAGCATTGAAGACAAGCAGCACTGTTGTGGTCCGGTTTGATGGTCATTGAAGGTAGAGTAACTACTGGAAATATTGAGACTATCTTA
Organism: Hyles lineata; assembly: GCA_030180105.1. Lineage (NCBI taxonomy): Eukaryota > Metazoa > Arthropoda > Insecta > Lepidoptera > Sphingidae > Hyles > Hyles lineata. The sequence continues at coordinate 2,108,918 of JARJEE010000035.1, read as the reverse complement.
TGTGTCAGAATGGCGAGCGCAGTGGAATGCCAAGCATTGCTACTGTCCATGGGCAGTCGTATCGCTTACCATCAGGCGAACGGCATGCTCGTCCCACCATTCAATGGAATAAAAAAATTGAAGCTTGAAATGTTATTCTTAAAATATTTTTTGTATAAGTAGAAATTAAATTTTATACGAGTAGAGTTAATTTTTCGCAACTGCAATTTATGATGAATTTGAATTTTATGAACTTATAATAACGTATATCTGAAAAAAGTGTTTTATTTTTATTAGATGTTGGACTTTTATTCACAAAAGGCGAATAACTAAGATTTTATAAAATCTAGGTAAGCTACAAAAAACGTCTACGTACACCATAATATTCCTTTGCTGCACACAAAACTACTTGATGGTTTAGTTGGATGCCTTTTTGCACGCTAGTACAATCTGGGTTAGTAGATTTTACAAAGCTTCAAAATTCTTGTGGAGAAACCTCGTGTGATGAAATATGCTGGCTTTTTCGATGTTTTCCCGTTAAAATACCATGATTAACTTCATAAAGGGATTTACCTTTCAAGATTGAGCCTTTGTTGGAAATGTAATTTAATATTATTACAAACTAGTAATGGGAATTATTGCTATTTCAAATTAACATTAACACCTTGTTATTCTTGAAGCCTTAGCATGCTCTATATTTCTGTTATTGCTAATTTTCCCACCAAAAAATTAGTAAACAAATTAACGTACCATATATCACAACCACTTTTAACATCTAAAATTAAAGAAATTACTGTTCAGTTTCTTCTTTCAATAGGTTCGTAAAAAAACTCCCTCCTTCAAAGATTACACGAGATTGTATAAAAACATTAATCGATCGGCTTTGTAAATCACAATCGCAAATCGCATTATATAACTTGTGAAATGTTCTTATCGACTTCACTTGCTATTTCTGATTGCTATTGCTATTTATTATAACATTATTACACAGCATGAAACAGGTGAAAACAAAACCCCTACAAGTCGAAAAGTCGAAGACAAACGCAAAAGCAGTACAGGGGTATAAATCGTCTGTTTTGGGCAACTTTTAAACAGAATTTATGATAAGTATTCAGTTCTCCGCGAGCGCCGCGAACATGAGTTATGTTGTGCTGTTTAACAAAATGATATATTTAAAAAGTTTTTGTTAGTTCACTGTATTTCCAAGTGTAGTGAGGATTTTTTCTGTATAACCCTTTATTCAGTTGGAACGTGGAAGATTTTTCGTGAATTATTTCTGATGAAATGTGTTCGATTGTGAGTGGTGGCCTGTTGGTAAACGGACTAGACGTGGCTGCCAACATGTTCACCGTGGTCGCGAGTTCGAATCCCAGGGCACACTTTTCGGAGTCATGTGTGTATTGATAGTAAATCACCATACACCATAACGGTGAAGGAAAATATCGTAAGGAAACCAGCATACCATAGCGATTTTTAAGATTTCTATGTTATGTAAATTCCGCCAACCCCCACTAGGCCAGCGTGGTGGACTATATGGCCTAACCACTTTCAATCAAACTCTCGATTGTAGAGGAGGCCCGTGCCCAATAGTGGGACATATAAATGTGGATATAGTTCGATCGTGTCAGTAAGTATGCAAATGCTGGAAAAAATATAATAGGCAGACCATTTTATTCTTCGAAAAAATCTTTTTTTCGCTGGCAACATTGGTACAGGTTACTGACCTTTCCCGATCTTTATTTTAAATTAATTTATTAAATAAGTTATTCAATGTATTTTCGTCATAATTATAATTAAAACCATTAAATATATATATAGAAACATAGTGTCATTCCAAGTGTCGTCGCTAGTGCCGTGAATTGTATATGATACAAACTTAAACTGACAGTTGGTAAAGTTTTTGAATAATATCGCCAGTTTTAGCCTAAAATTAATATATTTTGTACCAAATTGGGTGAGTGTCGGTTTACATATAGTATTATTCCAGTTTTCTTAGTGTTAACTGTGGTAAGTAGTACTTTGTGAACTGTACAAGTACCCATTTATTAAAATTGTTAACCTTTTCCTTGCCAATCATTTAATTTGCACTATTTCTAGGCTTAGTTTTATTATTTGAAACTGAGACACTAGATACAAATTCCATCATGATGACTCGCAGAGCTTTGTCGCGTCAGGAGGAGTCCAAACTCCAACTGGCGCTGCAAGAAGTAAAGATTGCAAGGGAACGGTGTGATCAACTTGATCGTGAGAGGGATGACAACGAAAAAGAATTGATGCAATTATTAGATAAGAATTCTCAATTACGTAGGGATTTATCAAGCGTTCATTGCCAGTTAGAATTAGTTAGTGAAGAGCGGGATCAGTTTAAATCAATAGTGGATGGGTTCGAACTATGTTCTCAAGAATATGAGGTGGCGCTACACAAAATCACGACGCTGCAACAGGAACTCTGCGAGGCTCAAGATCTTATCTCTCAGCTGGAATTGGCCAACCTCACTGCAAAAGAACAAAAAACTCAGTCCCTATTCGATGAGTTAATAAAAACTGATCCCATCATTGCTTCAGCTGCATCCAGCAATGTCATCACCAATACTATAGATCTCACAGGTGATGACACCTTTCAAAGTACCTCTAAAGTGTCAATGGCTGGGTGTAGCAAAAATAAACTTAAACGGTACATAAATGTAAATAGGTATATAAAGAAAACTCAGAGATTACTATTTAAAAATAAGTTAAATAAGAAATCTTTAAATATTGTTAGAGATAAAGTAGCATTAAAAAATACAGTGGATTTATATGCCTATCAATTAGAACAGAATAGGCTTAAGCATGAAGCTGACACACAAATCTTAAACGCAGATATTAAAAAATTACATACTTCTTTGCAGCTAATGACAACAAAATATGACAATGCTCAGAAGGAGATAGAGGAACACTCATCGGCTATGACAGACCTTATTGAGTTATGTAAGTACAACACTGAGCGCTTTGAGTCATTACAGAACAATATGTGTAATTTTACAGATAGGTCGCTCACTGACTCACAGCCGATGTGTGCACCCATAACATCATCTTCTAAAGTGTGTCCAACTTTGTGTGACAGCTTAGAACATAATATTAACATTATTAATAATTCCCTTCCTCTCACACATATAAAATGTAATAAAAATAATAAGTATGACAATGTAATTATGTACAGTGACGACATAGGAAGGGACATGGGAAGGTTAGTAGGTCTGGAAAAGGGACAACTTCTCAATTACTGTATGCCTAGTGCTTCCTATTCTGACATTATGAAGAGCATTTTGGGCAGTAATTTATCTGCAGATAAAAAATTAATTATATTTATTGGAAATAGGGGTAATTTAAACAAAAAAGAATTATTGGAATATTATGACAGTTTGAAAAAACTTAACTTAAACGAAATTATTATGTTTACATTACCCTATAGTAACAACTTGCCAGCGGAAGAAAATAATATTAGGTATAGTTTGAATTTGACAATGCACACCTTGTCAATCAATAATAATTTCCATTTAATTGACATTAATAATTATTATAATAATAAGATATTTAATAAGACAAGAGATAAAGTTTATCTTCCTCTTTTTATTAAGAGACAGGTAGCTGATGCGCTATCATATTATTTATGTATTACAGCCAAGAACTTGGCTAACCGACAAAGCTCTATTGAGCAAATAAATGTTGACTCAGATTATAGCAATCTGAAACAATTGACATTTGATAATTATTTAAATTAAATTTAAGGACAATAGAGATAAACTCTAGCTCTCCAACTGAAAATAAATATTATATTGAATGTAATTTTAATAATAAACATGCTTTCAACTTGGTACATCAAAATATACAAGGTATAAGAAATAAAAATTTAGAAATTGAGTTGTTCATGAGCTGTAATAAAATTGACATTTTATGTATTACTGAACATTGGCTTAAAAGCTACCAGTTCATGTTCAATTTCAATAATCACCAAGTTGCAAGCTCGTTCAACAGAGAAAATATTTTACATGGAGGCTCGTTAATAATCATAAATAATCTTATTAAATATAAGGAAAGACTTGATATTGTGCGCCTGTCTGTTGAACGAGTTCTGGAAGTAGCTTGTATAGAGATTGAACAATATATTGTATTAAGTGTATACAGACCCCCTTGTGCACCACATAATACCTTTTTGGAAATTATGGAAGATGCATTGCACAAGGTATGTGTTTCACCAAAAAGAATTGTTGTCTGTGGAGACTTTAATATTAACATTTTAGAAGAATCTCCTATAGCTTGCAGCTTCATTAATCTTTTTAAATCATACAACCTGCATCATTTATTTTTTGAACCAACAAGAATAACTGCCTCAAGTGCTACATGTATTGATAATATTTTTACTAATTTCTCAATTTGTGAAAAGTCAGTAATTAATGTTTTAGATTCTGATCATTGTGGTCAGTATGTTTCATTACCTAGCACTAAAAGTAAAGTTCTAAGGAAAAGTATTAAGTTTGTTCCTAACAATATATATCGCATGGAAAAATTTAGACTAAATATCAAAAACAATCTGCCAGCGCTGTCCCCTCACCAAGACCCAGACAAACTGTACAGTTCATTATTTGAAATTATTAAATGTGAATTTAGAAAAGTATATAAATCTAAAACTATTATGGTAAATCAGCGAATGACATTTAGTGAGTGGGCAACCACTGGTTTATTTAAAAGTCGGAATAAACTATATAATCTGTACAATGAAAGAATGTTTAACCAAAATCCGACTTTTAAGGAATATGTAAAAAATTACTCCAGAGTTTTCAAACGAGCTTGTTCCACAGCTAAATCGTTATATTTAAGAAATAAAATCAAAATGTCTAACAATAAAATCAAAACTACTTGGAATATTATTAATTCTGAATCTGGTAAAAACTCGGTACGTGAAAATAACTTTAATCTTAAAATAAATAATAGGAGTTGTACAGCAGATCTGGAAGTAGCAACTGAATTTGAGAGATTTTTTACTGATATTCCCAAAAATACCACCCAACATCTTCAGTCATCTTCGAGGTCTGCTTTATCTATACTTGAAAAACTTGTACCTAAATGTAACGTGGCGTTTGAGTTCTCGCAAATTGGGCCGCAGCATATATTAAAATCATTTAAAGAAATTAGTTTAAAAAAGACCGCAGACTTGTGGGGAATTTCTGTAATTAATATATCTTTAATCATTGAGCATATAGCACCCCACTTAGCAGAGATATTCAACCGCTGTGTGGTATCTGGTGTTTTTCCTGACCTGATGAAACAAAGCAAGGTGGTGCCTCTTTTTAAATCCGGTGACAGCTCGGATCCGACCAATTTCCGACCTGTTTCAATTTTACCAACGCTTAGCAAGTTATTTGAGAAAATAATTCTTACTCAATTATTAACACATTTCAACACCAATAACTTGCTACACCAGAAACAGTTCGGATTTACGAGGGGTCGATCAACAATTGACGCGGGAGTATCTCTCCTAAATCAAATCTATGACGCTTGGGAAGAGTCGCAGGATGCACTTGGTGTATTCTGTGACTTATCTAAAGCCTTTGACTGCGTAGAGCACGACACTCTGGTCAGGAAATTACGCCACTATGGTATCAGGAACCGAGCTCTCAATCTTTTGTCCTCCTATTTGAGCAATAGGGTACAGAAGGTTGATATTAATGGAAAACTTTCTGGAGGATCTGCGGTCACTATGGGAGTACCGCAGGGTTCAATTCTGGGACCTTTTCTATTCCTGGTCTACATAAATGACTTACCCTATCACGTCGGGAATAATCACGAAGTTGTGTTGTTTGCGGATGATACATCTTTGACATTTAAAATTAAAGACAACAATTAGATTTTGATGAAGTAAACAGTGCCCTTCGTGAAGTTGTACATTGGTTTAATATTAATAATTTATTACTTAATGCTAAGAAAACTAAATGTATTAAATTCACACTGCCCAATGTTAGGCAATTATCTACCACTGTACAAATTAACGGTGAAGAATTGGATCCTGTTGCGTCTACTACGTTTCTGGGCATTACGGTCGACGCTAAACTCCAGTGGTGGCCGCATATCAATAAACTATCTGGTAGATTAAGTTCAGCGGCATATGCAGTTAAAACCATTAGACGTTTAACGGATGAGGCAGCGGCAAGAATTGTCTACTTCAGCTATTTTCATAGTATAATGTCTTATGGCATTCTTCTCTGGGGAAATGCTGCAGATATAAATAGTATTTTTATTTTACAAAAAAGAGCTGTTAGGGCCATTTATCAACTTGGTCCAAGAGTTTCATTGAGAGAAAAGTTTAAAGAAGTGGATATTCTTACTGTTGCATCTCAATATATTTATGAAAATTTATTATATGTTCGTAAAAATATAACTCAATTTAAGCGTAATTGTGACATGCATAGTAAGAACACTAGGAACAAACATAATCTTGCCTCACACGTTACTCGTCTCCACAAGATAAATAATTCTTTTATGGGTCAAAGTGTACGCTTCTTTAACAAGCTTCCCAACAGTTTAAGAGAACTTCCAATTAATAAGTTTAAAAAAGTAATAAAAGCTAAGCTGTGTAAAAAGGCATACTATAGAATTTCAGATTATGTGGAAGATAAAACTGCTTGGGAATAAATTCATCATGTTTTGCATCAAACTGACATTATTGTAACTTGTGACATGAATCATTTTATTTGTAAATGGCGATATAAAAAAAAATAAAAGAAAAAGAAAGAAAAAAAGAAGACAGTTCGTGTTGCTGAGGGAGTTTCTTGCGCCGCTTCTTCTTCACAGCTACAACACGTTCCGAAGCGGTGGTAGCAGAAAAGGACGATTCAAAAGATCTTGTGAAAGACTATTTGAATAAAGAATATTTTGATTTTGATTTTTGATTTTATTATTGATTGCTCTGTTACGGTTATTTCTCGCCCCATACATAATAGGGTTGAAATAAGCATAAAGTCCAACTATATTATAAAAAAACTACAATGATATCAAAATCTACACGATAGTTCAACAGTGAAGTAGAAGTGGGGGATATTTACTGGAACTGAATGAATGAATTCCTAAGAACGGGAATTTTTCGGCACTACTTAGTCCACCTAGTATATAGTATTACGTTTCGTGTACTTAATCATTTTGGTATTAAGGCCTATACTTACGTGTCAGCACATGCTTTGTCCTACTCACTCATGAGGCGGAAAAGCCATGCGAGACTAAGACGACCGATGGCAAAGAATTCGGTGAATTTGCGAGTATGAAGTATTAAGATTGAGTGCTCTTCCAGAAGTGTAATTGCTTAAGTTTTCATTTATTAAATATTTACATAGTATTTATACTTATAGTAGTATAATAATAATAAATCATAAAGTATACTAAACATAAAACAGTAAGGCTGATTTTAGAGTCACACTGACCGTGCGCTGACTGTCGGCGCTAAATCTTAATTGAAAAACAATAAAAATAAAGAATGCAAAAGAAAAAGAACTTAAATGTGAAAACAGCAAATCTACTGTGAAAACAGTAGGGTTGGTAGTACTGGATACCGTACAAAATGATTCGGCACTTGAAGATTGATCAATATGGTAGAGTCCGTAGTTCGTGTTTTGGTCAACACTAGGTAGATAATAATTGATAATTAATTATTATTATATTTTCACATGGCAATATTAACGCCTACTTACCTTGCTGGTATTTGCGAGGCAGTCTGCGTTTTCAAAAATATATATCAGAAGTGGGATAACCCAGACACAAGACAATTTCAATAAGTACTTATACTAAACTCTGTAACGAAACCATACCGCGATCTAAAACAGCGGTGCTGCCACCTCTTGGCAGACTAAGGGAAACTATTATTTTGTAATTTAAATCTTTAACATGTTATATTCAATGAAACTACTCGACTGTCAGACAACAACTGAAGAGAATTTATTCAAGTGTAGGCACTTTACAAAAGAGTATTATATATACAACATCTTAAATGTTAAATTATTGTTACATATATGACACTGATTATAAATAATAGATTATTTTTTACATTTCCGCGTAGTTCTATCGATTTGCTTAAATAGCAACCATTCTAAGAAATAACAGTTAAATTACGACAAAAGCTAATTTCCATACATTGCGCTATTGGTTAGAAGCCAGCTGTGAAACAGAAGACTGCGGGTTCGAAAATTAGAAAAAAGTAGTAAAAAATATTAAAAAATATACGAGTATATCCAATCCAGTCAACCTGCATTCTGTAATCAAAACTACAAGCGAGGCTCCACTAAATATATTTTGATAATGACCACCCGAAAGTATGTCAAGAGCATTAACTTTTTAATTTAAACAAACGACTCCCAGCCGCTTAGCTCTATACTTTTATTACAAAATTAACTTTTAGGTTGCGAATGTCCCGGGAATTTTGTGAAAGGGTTCACTCGTTTAAAACACAATCTGCTAATGGTTTGCGCCATAAAGGGGAGTAATAAAGCATCTACATAACAATACGATTGTTTACGGTTCGGTCATATAGTAAAGTTATCACGACCTTGTTGGCCGGAAACAAATTATATATTGTTTCTTGTTCGGAGCTTCGGCCGCTTAAGATAATTTAGGAACGGAGATTTTATTTGACAGCCTTCGTGGCGCAGTTGGTTAGACGCCGGCTGTGAAACGAGAGACCGCAGGTTCAATCCCCACACCGAAACAAATATTTATATTTGTGTATAAATATTTGTGTGAACCACAAGTTCCTGATACTTACGACTCAAGACCCGATCTTAGTGTGGGGTCAAGACTATGTATGTAATTGTTTGGGTGTTTTTTTATTGATATCAGTTTTTTGTCTAGTATACCAAAGAAAAAGCATACTACCAATGTAGGCAAAGTAACTACTGGATATATTGAGACTTAACATCCTTCGATCCTAACGAATTCACTTATTAGCTTATTAGTGAGAGGATATCACAGCCTCCGTGGCGCTGTTGCTTGGACGCCGGCTGTGAAACGAAAGGCCGCGGGTTCGATCCCAAACCGAGATAAATATCTGAAGAATCCCCAGGTATTTGTCTCGGGTTTGAGTGTTTGCGAGAATGAAATGTCTGATAGTTTCTTATACCCACGACACAAGAATCGATCTTAGTGTGAGGTAAGGATGCCGATTTCGCTGTAAAGGCAAATTTCGTATAAATATAAATTTTCACTTCAAGCAAAAAGTATCTCTTAATTCTCCAGACACGATATTTTGTACAAACTCCCACCGGTAAATATTAATTCCCGGGCGATCTGCAATCAACATCGGAAACTTTATTTATTGGGAATTCCCAAGCATGAAATATATCAAAACTTGTTGCGAGAGCCGAGTTGTAAACGTGATATAGTATAGTTAGGTACCCTTTTTCACCCCTTCAACAGTATTGTGGACCAAATGTTCCAAGATTTAGCTGCTGTTACGCTGTTACTGCCTAACTTTTTTATCTTTTTTGGCGTGTATATGTTTCTTTATACCGGCATAAGTGTATTGGTGGAGGAGAACGTTTATTTTTAGTGGAATGAATGGCGACACGAGCATGCCATTCTCCTGATGGTAAGCGATACGACTGATCATGTAAATGATCAGTATTTTCTTTATAAGCTTTTGAATATATTTATATATCAAAAGTAGAGTTATCCAACAATTTTAATTTGGTGATAAATATTGATGATTAATCCAAGTGATACCGTCCTGTACACGTTCACAACGATAACCGTACTGAAAGTTCATGTGTCGTGTTTGAGGTTCCAGTAGTTTTGAGGAGGTCTGCATAATTATGTCAACTTACCAAAATCTGGTGTACCTACTTGACATCCGAAAATTTCCTTCAGACAAATTCAACAAAGCATTAATTTCATCGGAGCAAATCCAGATTTAGCCACTAGTGTTAAATAAATATAAATCCCAGCTTTCCTCATATAAAAGTTTACAAAGCCTTCCCATATTTCCATGTTACCATGAGTTATTGTCATAAACGTTTCATCTGGGAAATCGATTTCATATTTTCATAAAATCAAAAGGAGTTGGACAGCGTCCCGGGATTTGCTGAAAAATCGAGTTATTGCCACAGTGTTGAACCCTCCTTGCTCCGACGCTAACGTGCCCCCGTCTCCCCGAAGATCCCGGACTAATGCACTCGATAACGGATTTCCCGGGACGGCAGTTTATCCCGTTTTATAGGGAGCATTCGCTTTACACCGAAACTTGATAGTAAACATTGTTTTCGTATTAGCAAAGTGCATGCATTACCGATATCTCGTGAGAGTATAAGTTATATAAAAAGGTTGTATGGGGCCATGTTGAGAAAGGAAACATGAGTAGGTATACGAACGTGTTATTCCGGTTCGATGACGTGACGGTAGTAAGAGCTATAGTAAGTCTACTGGGCAACACAGACAACTGCCAAACATTTCATAGTGACCTGTTGAAACGGCCTGAATCTAGCGACTACTTGCAGCCTTTACTGTCTCATATTATGGGAGTACTGACTGTAAGTTTATCGAGTTTTGTGAAAGTATTACCTTCGGGCCCTAGATATGCTTAGTCTGGCCATAAATACTATTAATTAAAACAAAATATAACTTTTGAATTTGGATTCTCTCATTTTATATATGTTTTTTTTTTTTAATTTATTGTTTTCTTATTTTCGCACCAATGTAATTATATGTACTCACATTTTAATTAATGCATTTGGTTACATCCCATGGGGGAGATTACTGGCCACCAACATTTTTGAAATAACTTTAAAATGTCCTGACACATCAAATTAGTTTACACGGTTGGTTCTGCGACTGTGACCAGACTGTCAGTAGCATTGTCTTTCGAGAGCACTCCAAAGCGAACGAGAGAAACCGGTCAAGTGGCTTGTGTTGACACCGACACACGAGGTTCAGTACCGGGAATTTTCACTGTCTTTCTGTGTTGAGTGTTTGGGGTTCCGCACTCAATTATTCGAACAAAGACCTTGATGTAAGGAGTTCTTATTTTATAAATTAAATTATAATGTCTGGAATTGAACAAAAATGTACGATGTATTAGAACTGGCATTTTTTAAGATAGATTATTTGGACACAATTAGGCATCTAGCTCAAAACCGTGATATCTATACTAATATTATAAAGCTGCAGAGTTTGTTTGTTTGTTTGTTTATTTGAACGCGCTAATCTCTGGAACTACTGGTCCGATTTGAATGATTCTTTCAGTGTTGGGTAGTCCATTTATTGAGGAAGGCTATAGGCTATATATCATCACGCTATGACCTATAGGAAAGCAGTAGTGATATTTCTAGCAAATACGAGGAAATTTTGTTCGTTTTTCGTGGTCCGATTGGTCGATATTCTAAACTGATAGTCAGAATTAAACATTTTGACCGCCATTTTAAAACGTGTATGCACCCGGGCGGATCCGGGCCCGACCGTTAGTCTTGTATACAGTAGCCGCGTTATGGTGAATACGAAATTACCACATTTTTTCTCCCTTATTTGTTTAACTTAATGAGAGACTGACTCGGTGGCACAGTTATACGAGTACTAAGATTTCGTTTCGCCATTCCTTGCCATAAAAAACAAATAGAAAAACGTGTGTGTGTATGCCCCTTATATTAAAAAGTGAGTTTATGTATGTATGTAATAAATACTATAGCACAGCTAACAAACACAAAAACAAAAGTGGCCAGTCAACATTGAATCAACTGCAGATAGAACTAAAATCCAAAACAGCCATGCAACGTCATCAAAACCGTTTAGAAATCAACATGATCTAAACACGAGCGGGAGCTAATGGGACCACGTGTAAGCGTGGTCTGGGAGCATTACAGCGACGTAATAACCGACGATAGTTCGGACGGTCAGCGCTCCGTAACAATACATTAATTTTGAGTGTGACACGGTACAGGAGTTGTGGTGTTTGCTGTTTGGTGTATCATGTATTTAAGTTAGAATGGGAGGTAGTTTTTGTAAATCTGTTTATTTGTACTTATATGTTATTAGATAAGGACCATAAAAGATTTTTATTAAAAAAAAAAACTTTGATGTCTCTTAAGTTTAGTGGTGGACGTTTTCAAAGGCTAAGGAGGAAGGGATCATCAATGTTAATTACCATCATAAATATTCATAACACGTTCAAAGATGGTCTACTTTTAAAAATGTAGAAGTGGAAAAAATCTGAGATATTTAAATATTACTCCGTTACTATCAATTTCATTGGTTAAACAAAGCTTTCACTTGCAGAAAATTTACCAACAACCCAGTAGTTTCTTCTTTTTTAAAATCTGTATATGATTTTTTTTTCACTTGCTCGGCATAATGACTACACTGCGCCTGATGGTAAGTGCAAATACCGTCCAGGAAGAGTATCGAATGGAATCAGACAGCAGTCCCATGCCATTCGCTACAATTATACCAGCCTACTAAGATGCATATGATACTGTACCTGGTTTTTGTTCGCCAGTGACAAATAAACGGGTTTTCTTTCTTTCTTCTTAATTAACTCATTATTTTCTTCTCAATCGTTATCACTATTGGTAGAGTTGTCGTGGTAATTTTCTCAGGAGATGGCTCGCTTTACAATCCATCACCGTTCCTCTCTTACTGACGCTTTCCTTTTGGACTCATGTACGGGACCGTTAAATGCAGCTTTTATTTGATCGGTTCAACGTAATGGCGCTCTACTAACTCATATCGCAACCAAAAAGGCCTACTACAACTTCCACCAACACATCACAAGACATAAACACGAACCAAAATTCATAATCCCTTATCAAATCACGGGTGAACTTGAAACGTCAGTATTCCGGGACCACGGAACTACGGGCGGGTCCCGGGTACCGCACCCGGTATAATGGCGTAACTCGATAAAAGATTTCCCCCGGTAGCGATAGCTCACACCGTCGTCGCCATTTTAACTTCGGCCCCGGAGTGGCAAGTTTGGTTAAGCTCTACACTTTTTGATGTTTACATTTTTATCATAACTTTGCTTTTTGTTTTGTTGTTTTTGTACTTTTGTTGTTGTTTTTAACGGCGTGAGAGTTTATCTGTGTATTGTTAATTTAATTAGCTTGTATTAATTGGAAAATGACCTATAAAGGCCTTAGAAAAATAAATGAAGAGGAAGAAAGATTTATTTCCTAACGATTTTTTTTATTGCAAAGACTGGCGAGGCGGTCGTACCGGTCGCTGGATGGTAAGCGATACGACTGTTCACGGATAGTAGTAGAACCAAACTACACCTTGAATTACAAAGCAATCTTGGCATTCCACTGCGCTCGCCATCCTGACACATAAGATGTTAAATCTCAATATGTTCAGTAGTTACTCTGGCTACAATGTCCTTCTAACCGAAACATAGCAGTGCATTTACACTACTGTTCGGTGGGAGCAATCATACATTAGTATTACATACAGAGAGGAGCAATAGACATTGCGGTAGTACCTACCCATTCGTCCTCTCACATATAAGAGACCTACCACGAGTAAAGCGTCTTGGATCGGAAAGGTTTTGGTTTTCATGTATAAATCCAATATGCTAAATATATCCTGTCAAAGTTCGGTAGTAGAATATACACATCCAATATTATGTTATGACTTTCAAAACCTGTCTACGGCATAAAATATCACCTGACACAAAGTTAGATTAAATAAACAGTTTAAAGGCAATATTGTGGTATTTTGTAAACACGAGGGCACCGACGCCGGGTTGTAAATCGTGTGTGTCGTTGGACTCCAGTTTCCAGCTCATTTTCCAAATAAACTTACTTGAAGTAATAACAAAGTTGTGCTGAAGTTAAGTATTATATATACAACATCTTAAATGTTAAATTATTGTTACATATATGACACTGATTATAAATAATAGATTATTTTTTACATTTCCGCGTAGTTCTATCGATTTGCTTAAATAGCAACCATTCTAAGAAATAACAGTTAAATTACGACAAAAGCTAATTTCCATACATTGCGCTATTGGTTAGAAGCCAGCTGTGAAACAGAAGACTGCGGGTTCGAAAATTAGAAAAAAGTAGTAAAAAATATTAAAAAATATACGAGTATATCCAATCCAGTCAACCTGCATTCTGTAATCAAAACTACAAGCGAGGCTCCACTAAATATATTTTGATAATGACCACCCGAAAGTATGTCAAGAGCATTAACTTTTTAATTTAAACAAACGACTCCCAGCCGCTTAGCTCTATACTTTTATTACAAAATTAACTTTTAGGTTGCGAATGTCCCGGGAATTTTGTGAAAGGGTTCACTCGTTTAAAACACAATCTGCTAATGGTTTGCGCCATAAAGGGGAGTAATAAAGCATCTACATAACAATACGATTGTTTACGGTTCGGTCATATAGTAAAGTTATCACGACCTTGTTGGCCGGAAACAAATTATATATTGTTTCTTGTTCGGAGCTTCGGCCGCTTAAGATAATTTAGGAACGGAGATTTTATTTGACAGCCTTCGTGGCGCAGTTGGTTAGACGCCGGCTGTGAAACGAGAGACCGCAGGTTCAATCCCCACACCGAAACAAATATTTATATTTGTGTATAAATATTTGTGTGAACCACAAGTTCCTGATACTTACGACTCAAGACCCGATCTTAGTGTGGGGTCAAGACTATGTATGTAATTGTTTGGGTGTTTTTTTATTGATATCAGTTTTTTGTCTAGTATACCAAAGAAAAAGCATACTACCAATGTAGGCAAAGTAACTACTGGATATATTGAGACTTAACATCCTTCGATCCTAACGAATTCACTTATTAGCTTATTAGTGAGAGGATATCACAGCCTCCGTGGCGCTGTTGCTTGGACGCCGGCTGTGAAACGAAAGGCCGCGGGTTCGATCCCAAACCGAGATAAATATCTGAAGAATCCCCAGGTATTTGTCTCGGGTTTGAGTGTTTGCGAGAATGAAATGTCTGATAGTTTCTTATACCCACGACACAAGAATCGATCTTAGTGTGAGGTAAGGATGCCGATTTCGCTGTAAAGGCAAATTTCGTATAAATATAAATTTTCACTTCAAGCAAAAAGTATCTCTTAATTCTCCAGACACGATATTTTGTACAAACTCCCACCGGTAAATATTAATTCCCGGGCGATCTGCAATCAACATCGGAAACTTTATTTATTGGGAATTCCCAAGCATGAAATATATCAAAACTTGTTGCGAGAGCCGAGTTGTAAACGTGATATAGTATAGTTAGGTACCCTTTTTCACCCCTTCAACAGTATTGTGGACCAAATGTTCCAAGATTTAGCTGCTGTTACGCTGTTACTGCCTAACTTTTTTATCTTTTTTGGCGTGTATATGTTTCTTTATACCGGCATAAGTGTATTGGTGGAGGAGAACGTTTATTTTTAGTGGAATGAATGGCGACACGAGCATGCCATTCTCCTGATGGTAAGCGATACGACTGATCATGTAAATGATCAGTATTTTCTTTATAAGCTTTTGAATATATTTATATATCAAAAGTAGAGTTATCCAACAATTTTAATTTGGTGATAAATATTGATGATTAATCCAAGTGATACCGTCCTGTACACGTTCACAACGATAACCGTACTGAAAGTTCATGTGTCGTGTTTGAGGTTCCAGTAGTTTTGAGGAGGTCTGCATAATTATGTCAACTTACCAAAATCTGGTGTACCTACTTGACATCCGAAAATTTCCTTCAGACAAATTCAACAAAGCATTAATTTCATCGGAGCAAATCCAGATTTAGCCACTAGTGTTAAATAAATATAAATCCCAGCTTTCCTCATATAAAAGTTTACAAAGCCTTCCCATATTTCCATGTTACCATGAGTTATTGTCATAAACGTTTCATCTGGGAAATCGATTTCATATTTTCATAAAATCAAAAGGAGTTGGACAGCGTCCCGGGATTTGCTGAAAAATCGAGTTATTGCCACAGTGTTGAACCCTCCTTGCTCCGACGCTAACGTGCCCCCGTCTCCCCGAAGATCCCGGACTAATGCACTCGATAACGGATTTCCCGGGACGGCAGTTTATCCCGTTTTATAGGGAGCATTCGCTTTACACCGAAACTTGATAGTAAACATTGTTTTCGTATTAGCAAAGTGCATGCATTACCGATATCTCGTGAGAGTATAAGTTATATAAAAAGGTTGTATGGGGCCATGTTGAGAAAGGAAACATGAGTAGGTATACGAACGTGTTATTCCGGTTCGATGACGTGACGGTAGTAAGAGCTATAGTAAGTCTACTGGGCAACACAGACAACTGCCAAACATTTCATAGTGACCTGTTGAAACGGCCTGAATCTAGCGACTACTTGCAGCCTTTACTGTCTCATATTATGGGAGTACTGACTGTAAGTTTATCGAGTTTTGTGAAAGTATTACCTTCGGGCCCTAGATATGCTTAGTCTGGCCATAAATACTATTAATTAAAACAAAATATAACTTTTGAATTTGGATTCTCTCATTTTATATATGTTTTTTTTTTTTAATTTATTGTTTTCTTATTTTCGCACCAATGTAATTATATGTACTCACATTTTAATTAATGCATTTGGTTACATCCCATGGGGGAGATTACTGGCCACCAACATTTTTGAAATAACTTTAAAATGTCCTGACACATCAAATTAGTTTACACGGTTGGTTCTGCGACTGTGACCAGACTGTCAGTAGCATTGTCTTTCGAGAGCACTCCAAAGCGAACGAGAGAAACCGGTCAAGTGGCTTGTGTTGACACCGACACACGAGGTTCAGTACCGGGAATTTTCACTGTCTTTCTGTGTTGAGTGTTTGGGGTTCCGCACTCAATTATTCGAACAAAGACCTTGATGTAAGGAGTTCTTATTTTATAAATTAAATTATAATGTCTGGAATTGAACAAAAATGTACGATGTATTAGAACTGGCATTTTTTAAGATAGATTATTTGGACACAATTAGGCATCTAGCTCAAAACCGTGATATCTATACTAATATTATAAAGCTGCAGAGTTTGTTTGTTTGTTTGTTTATTTGAACGCGCTAATCTCTGGAACTACTGGTCCGATTTGAATGATTCTTTCAGTGTTGGGTAGTCCATTTATTGAGGAAGGCTATAGGCTATATATCATCACGCTATGACCTATAGGAAAGCAGTAGTGATATTTCTAGCAAATACGAGGAAATTTTGTTCGTTTTTCGTGGTCCGATTGGTCGATATTCTAAACTGATAGTCAGAATTAAACATTTTGACCGCCATTTTAAAACGTGTATGCACCCGGGCGGATCCGGGCCCGACCGTTAGTCTTGTATACAGTAGCCGCGTTATGGTGAATACGAAATTACCACATTTTTTCTCCCTTATTTGTTTAACTTAATGAGAGACTGACTCGGTGGCACAGTTATACGAGTACTAAGATTTCGTTTCGCCATTCCTTGCCATAAAAAACAAATAGAAAAACGTGTGTGTGTATGCCCCTTATATTAAAAAGTGAGTTTATGTATGTATGTAATAAATACTATAGCACAGCTAACAAACACAAAAACAAAAGTGGCCAGTCAACATTGAATCAACTGCAGATAGAACTAAAATCCAAAACAGCCATGCAACGTCATCAAAACCGTTTAGAAATCAACATGATCTAAACACGAGCGGGAGCTAATGGGACCACGTGTAAGCGTGGTCTGGGAGCATTACAGCGACGTAATAACCGACGATAGTTCGGACGGTCAGCGCTCCGTAACAATACATTAATTTTGAGTGTGACACGGTACAGGAGTTGTGGTGTTTGCTGTTTGGTGTATCATGTATTTAAGTTAGAATGGGAGGTAGTTTTTGTAAATCTGTTTATTTGTACTTATATGTTATTAGATAAGGACCATAAAAGATTTTTATTAAAAAAAAAAACTTTGATGTCTCTTAAGTTTAGTGGTGGACGTTTTCAAAGGCTAAGGAGGAAGGGATCATCAATGTTAATTACCATCATAAATATTCATAACACGTTCAAAGATGGTCTACTTTTAAAAATGTAGAAGTGGAAAAAATCTGAGATATTTAAATATTACTCCGTTACTATCAATTTCATTGGTTAAACAAAGCTTTCACTTGCAGAAAATTTACCAACAACCCAGTAGTTTCTTCTTTTTTAAAATCTGTATATGATTTTTTTTTCACTTGCTCGGCATAATGACTACACTGCGCCTGATGGTAAGTGCAAATACCGTCCAGGAAGAGTATCGAATGGAATCAGACAGCAGTCCCATGCCATTCGCTACAATTATACCAGCCTACTAAGATGCATATGATACTGTACCTGGTTTTTGTTCGCCAGTGACAAATAAACGGGTTTTCTTTCTTTCTTCTTAATTAACTCATTATTTTCTTCTCAATCGTTATCACTATTGGTAGAGTTGTCGTGGTAATTTTCTCAGGAGATGGCTCGCTTTACAATCCATCACCGTTCCTCTCTTACTGACGCTTTCCTTTTGGACTCATGTACGGGACCGTTAAATGCAGCTTTTATTTGATCGGTTCAACGTAATGGCGCTCTACTAACTCATATCGCAACCAAAAAGGCCTACTACAACTTCCACCAACACATCACAAGACATAAACACGAACCAAAATTCATAATCCCTTATCAAATCACGGGTGAACTTGAAACGTCAGTATTCCGGGACCACGGAACTACGGGCGGGTCCCGGGTACCGCACCCGGTATAATGGCGTAACTCGATAAAAGATTTCCCCCGGTAGCGATAGCTCACACCGTCGTCGCCATTTTAACTTCGGCCCCGGAGTGGCAAGTTTGGTTAAGCTCTACACTTTTTGATGTTTACATTTTTATCATAACTTTGCTTTTTGTTTTGTTCTTTTGATACTTTTGTTGTTGTTTTTAATGGTGTGAGAGTTTATCTATGTATTGGTAATTTAATTAGCTGATATTATTTGGAAAATTAGTAGAATAGTGTTTTATCTATAAAGACTTTAGAAAAATAAATTATTTATTTTCTAACAATTTTTTTATTGCAATGAATGGCAAGGTGATCGTACCGGTCGCCGGATGGTAAGCGATACGACTGTTCATGGACAGTAGTAAAACCAAACTACACCTTGAATTACAAACCAATCTTGGCATTCCACTGCGCTCGCCATCCTGAAACATAAGATGTTAAGTCTATATATGTCCACTAGTTACTCTGGCTATAATGTCCTTCTAACCGAAATTGTTAGAAGTGTGCATTTACACTACTGTTCGGTGGGAGCAATCATAAATTAGTATTACATACAGAGAGGAGCAATAGACATTGCTGTAGTACCTACCCATTCGTCCTCTCACATATAAGAGACCTACCACGAGTAAAGCGTCTTGGATCGGAAAGGTTTTGGTTTTCATGTATAAATCCAATATGCTAAATATATCCTTTCAAAGTTCGGTAGTAGAATATACACATCCAATATTATACACGTTATGACTTTCAAAACCTGTCTACGACATAAAATATCACCTGACACAAAGTTAGATTAAATAAACAGTTTAAAGGCAATATTGTGGTATTTTGTAAACACGAGGGCACCGACGCCGGGTTGTAAATCGTGTGTGTCGTTGGACTCCAGTTTCCAGCTCATTTTCCAAATAAACTTACTTGAAGTAATAACAAAGTTTTGCTGAAGTTAATATCGTTCGCGCGGATGTGGGAATGTTTATGTTGATGCGGCATTGTCTATTAAAGTTTGCAATATGGATGTGGTGTGTTGGTGTTTTATGTTTTGGCGTGTGGTTATATTGTCTTTTGATGGCAAAGTTCAGGTATAAATCGACACACAGGATATTCGTAGAGTGAAAATGAAATATCGGTTTTTCACCATTGTAAACGATTGTATCTATTCAAAAGGATGTAAATATCCTACCACAGCTTATAATCCATACGAAAGAGAACAGCAAAGCTATTCACATTGACTTTCTATCATACAATTGTTTCATAAATTGTTCCATAAATTGTGTGTACATAACTAATTTAAAGAATATGGAACTGTTATTTTGAATAATTATTGACCATTTTATTTTTAATGACTATCAGCTTGTTGATTGTTTAATTGTAAAATAATATATATTTTTGTAATCATACTTGTATGCCAATTGAGGCGGAGCATAGAGCACTTAATTTTATATTATTCCAACTATGTAATACCTATGTATCACAAGTAAATAAATGATTGATTGATTGATTGATAACTTAAACGACCTACAAAAGGGCTCCAAAACTTACAATCTTCGATCCTGTCCCTTTTAGAGAAAAGGATATATTACCAAGGCAATCATGAAGGATTTTGGATATCCATAACCGAAGATGACGTCTCATAAAATATGTATACGCTTTCTAAATTGTAAATCAATTATATTCGAGCTTACCTTCTCCACGCATTCCACGTTCAAGTCAATTGTAAAACTGGCAAAAGATACGCATCGTTCATAGCATCGCAATTTTATACTGAAACGCGGTATTTTATGAGTTTATTTTGTTTGGCCGCGATATAAACAGATCGTAAATCAACCACAATGTTGCTTTAATACGTTTAAACTGTGTTATGTGCTGTATCATATAAGCCAATAAAGAAAGCCTTAAAGTTAGTAATAACTCGTCACGTAGAAGAGTTACTGGGTAATCAAGTTTGAACGTGTGAATGCCTAGAAATAGCAACATTTTTCTTATAGTGGTATATGGACTGCGAAACTTACGTAGTTTTTATTAAGTTTGGATTTTTATAAGTTAATAACTGCGATGTCTCGGCAAAACATTGTTTAGTTTGTCATAAAATGTTTTGCTTGAACAAATTAAAATTTAGAGCTTTTCTAATGGTTAAAAATAAAGCATTATTTATGGAGGACAATTTAGTAAAACATAAAATTCGTACTCCCTATCTGTCTAAATTTTATTTACTTCTAGCAGCGCGACCAGCTCCTCGCGGGTGCAGAAACATACTTTCAAACATACAGCCTCCTTGGCGCAGTCGGTTAGACGCCGCCTGTGAAATGAGAGGATGCGGGTCGATCCCCACACCGAGAGAAATGTTTGTACGGTCGACAAATATTTCTTTCGGGTCTGGGTGTTTGTGAAACCGAAAAGTCTCTCGTATAGTTCCTGATACCCACGACACAAGACTCGATCTTAATGTGGGGTCAGGACTATGTATGTGACTGTTGGGTGTTATTTATTTATTTTTGTTTTATAAAACAGCGACCATCCCTTCTTACTTAAGATATAGGTCTCTCTACCCACCTTCCATTTGTTTCTCGGTTCAGAGTTCGATTCTGCCAGCCAATCTCCCACCTGTTCAACTCATCTCGACATTGTTTTCTGGGCTTGCCGTGACATTTCAGAATCTTAGATGGTTTGCATTGCGTTGTTGTTTTCGCCCACAGTTCTTTGGGCATGTGGCATATCACCAGCCTAGTTTCACTTCAGGATTGCTGATTTACACATATTTTAAAATATTCTATCGGATATGTACATCAAGGATAATATTTCATCTTTATAATATCAGTTTAGGCTAGCATGTACCAAACTTTTTCTAATAATTGTTCAGCAAAGAAGACCACAACCATGTCTACCTTCCTTCACAAAGAAACGCTACTGTCCAAGGCACAAAGTACCACAACAATCCTAACAGACCTTAAATTTGAATTTCATTAGCCAAAGTTCCCTGTGGACTGCAAGCAGATGGGAGTTTAATAGACTCAGCTGTTCGTATACTGTTAGAATATCTAGACGCAAGCTGGATGGAAAATAATGTATTTTATAAATAAATTGTAATCTGCGGAAAGCTTCTTGAGAGATCCTTCAGCAACTATATTGCCTTCCATGACACAAGTTGTCACATATTACTGTGCAAATATTCTGATTATGTTGAAGATATCGTACATATTATCAATTATGTTTTTTTTTTTTATTCTGCCCCGGCTTAGCGGCCGCATTGCGCCTGATGGTGAGCGCAAATGCCGCCCAGGCAGAGTATCCATTGGCATCGGACGGCAGTCCCATGCCAATAGATACAATCATGCCGGCCTGTTAAGATACCTCTTCAAAATAATTCTAAGTAATTCTGGCAAAGGTGAAAAAAATTAAAAACTGTTGATGTTGTTGTTGTTGATGTGTAAAATGTTTTCTAACTTGGTATTCCTTGGAAACAATCCTGAAATTACTACTAATAGCCAACATAACGCAATACCCCGATAATACGGCGAAATTATATTAATATTAAATACTTTAATGAAACAAATACATATTTATTAAATCGAAACCAACATTCCACGTCACTGCAATCAAATACGCTAGCTTTATACAAAATAAATATCTGAAATTTAAAGTTCGCACATTCAGTAAATTCGGCATTATCGGCTAGTCAAAATATATCTTTTATTCTTAGTAAATCTTGTAAGCGGCTTAAGTTGTAGTTAACAAAAATCATAGGTACATTTATTTCTCCGCATATCTACAGGAAAGGGAAGGGAAGAGACTTGATCGCTTTTTTCGTACGAACACTAAGTGGACGGCCAGTAGGCCGTAAGTTCAGTTGCATTGCAGTTGCGGTTGAGTTTCGATCAAAACGGTAATTAACTTGTTTTTATATCTTACTGAAATTGAACGCAGATGTAGCCTTAACCTTGACAAAAGAATTGCGCCACTTTCAACTTATTACATATTTCAATAAGATAATTTAACAAGGTCTAGAAAATCTAGAAAATTCCTTTCCCAAATACGCTATTCTAGTTTCTAATAACATTTTTATCATTTCTATGTGCATAACATCTAATCCCCAATACTCAGCTCGTTTTAACAAGGAAATCACGTAGCCCAAGTCGCCGCGTGGCGCGGTGTCTGCCGTAACAAATGTGCAACGCTCCTTTGGGATATCGAATGATTTTTACTCTGTTACATCTCCAGGCTTTTTGTTAGCGCGAGAAATTATCTGCGAAATTATTTGTAATCTTTTATTTTGTTTTGTACCAAATATTGAGTCTGAATTGTGACGTTATGAAGTTTATTTTTAAGGTTAGTTTAGTGTGTTAATAAAGGTTCTAATATTATGCTAAAGTTACGTAAAATAATGGATTTAAGAGCTGTAATGAAGCCCGCAAAATTATTCAAAAGAATGCATAAGATCTTGAGAATTCTGAGTAAATCTGCCAATTCTCCACAGTATTTCAAAGGTATATCATATTCACTTATTTGCACTAAACCAACGCAGACTAATGTTTATACCTCATAGCTGAGGACTGAGGACGTCGATGTTCAAAAGTGGAATGTATAATAAACTTACACCTTTCTCCCATAAGGGGTAACCTTGTATGTTCCGTCCCACGATGTAATAGGGGGCGAGCCTATCGCCATATCGGGCACAAATTCATGACTCCGGCCTGACAATGAATAGAAAAATCACATCACTTTGCCCTAACCGCGATTCGAACCCGAGACCTCAGCTTTGTAACCATACCGTAGGAAAATTACGCGACCAAGGCAGTGGGAAATGTATACACTAATATAAAAATATATTTACGGTAGAAATAGTCGTGTAATTAATACTTGAACATTACGTCTAGGTTGTCGTGTCTTACGTTTTATTGCGAAAGTAAGAGAAATATTTTTCTCTCACAACTTTCTTATATATTTTTTCTATTTGTGCCACGATTCCACTTCCGCTGATTAAACCCTAAACGATAGCTTTCTCTTGGACATTTCCGATGTGTAATTTTAGTTTTATACTTTATGCTTTAGTCTCATTAAGTTTGTTTTTTTGTATTTCATTCTTCTATTGGTTTTGTGGCGTGTAATAAGTTAGCGATATTTTAAATACGCTGGTGACGAGACCAAATGTATAGAGTTGGATCCCTTGATAGTTACATCTTAATGTTTTCTTACTTTCTGTATTCATTAAAAAGTGTAAAATAAAATAAAAATAATTAGTACTAGCGATCTCACCCGGCTACGCTATCAATTTAGAATATCGACCATCGGACCACGAAAAACAAATTAAATTTCCTTGTATTTGCCAGATTTTTCACAACGACTTTCCTCCTATAGGCTGTAGCGTGATGATATACAGCCTATAGCATTCCCCGATAAATGACCTATAGCAAAAAAAAACAATTCGAACTAATAGTTCCTGAGATTTGAGGTAACAAACAAACTTTTCAGCTTTATATATTAGTAAAGACTTTCTTTCTCTCTTTATTGGCTTTATGGGCAGACGAGTGGCCCGCTTAATGGTTTGCGGCTACCCTTGCTCATAGGTCCTACAATACCAGGGGTACAGAGAAGCCGTCTCCTACCACAATAGTTTTTTCTTTTTATTGCCATGACTAGCGAGGCGAGCATGCCGTTCGCCTGATGGTAAGCGATACGACCGCTCATAAACAGTAGCAAAACCAAACAACACCTTGAATTACAAAGCAATGCTTGGCATTCCACTGCGCTCGCCATCCTGAGACATAAGATGTTAAGTCTTAATATGTCCAGTAGTTACTCTGGCTACAATGTCCTCCAACCCGAAACACAACAGTGCGTTTACACTGCTGTTTGACGGGAGAAATAGACACTGCGGTGGTACCCACCCAGATGGTCTCTCATAAGTGAGAGGCCACAAGTAATAACTAAAACAGACAAACTAAAACAGATTTTACAACTAGACAGTTTAATAGACATAAATTAGGTTGTTACTAAGTAAATTTCCAAGCACGCAACATCTAAGTTTTCGGAAACATGTATTTATTATTCATTACTGGTCACTTCAACGAAATAAACAATAATAAAACAGAATTCCCATTCATAATATTGGTAAAAATATCTTGGATCCCGATACCGGTACTGCTTAAAATTTATTATAGCATTTTTATGGTTTGTCCTTAAACGTTTTCCTGTTTGATCCCGGGCGACACATTTTATAAAATAATTATCATCACACTTTAAATTTTGTTCACAGAGCCAAAGGCATAAAAATATATTTTTATTGGACTTCAAGTTAATTTCTCCAAGCACTCCGAGCCTGGGTCGCAATTGTGTTTAAATTTATTAAAAATATATTTTTTCGCTACACAAAAAAGTAGATTTCATCGAGGGACAAATATCTTTGCATCGATACTAAGTTTGATAGTAAAATAGGCAGCCTTCTTTATAGCAAATGGTCGTCTTATTATACATTGGAAATTCCTGGAAATAAACCTTAGTAATATTGGCAAGTAGTAGTATTGTCTGCTTCCGAGCTCCTTCGAAGTTTACAGTGTCCTCTCAGCACTTCCAAATCCTTCGCTAAACACGCGGCGCGAGTGACACATTTTATTTTACAACTATATAAACTACTACTATATTACCTATACTAGAAAGAAAGAGGGGCTACTACTACTAGAACAACAATAGTATTTAGTTAAATTAAATCAGTAACACTATTAAATGTTTAAAATAATTATATAATAATATTACTAAATATTACTAAATAAACTAATTTTGCACTACCATACCACGACCTAACCTAACCACTCTCAAACGTACGTACATCGTGAGGAAACCTGCATACCATAGCGATTTATAATATTTTCTATGGTATGTAAGTCCGCCAACCCGCACTAGGCCAGCGTGGTGGACTATACGGCCTAACTACTCTCAATCGTACTCTCGATTGTAGAGGAGGCCCGTGCCCTGTAGTGAGTCGTATACAACATTGATACAACCGAGCGACTTTTCTTTAAACTGCATATACTAGGCACCATTTTCAAGCTCTGTACTAAAAATCAATTAAATAGGAACAATAGTTTAGTCATAAATTATTTTTTAAGTTTTTGCTCTCTTTGAACACGCTGTGGCTTTTCGAACAGCTGATTACGTCCAACGCATAGGTCATTCACCTTAAAGCGACAAATCCTACTAAAATCTATGCGCTGTTGCCGCTCTGACACAAGTCACATAAATAAGTACAACTAAATTACTTTAAAAGTTGGCGATGCAAATAAGAAAGCAATAAATACACACACACTTACACTTTCATTACGAGAGCGACATAGCAAAACATCCTGTGCGTAAAAGAAATAGATCAGTATGTGTGTGTGTGTGTGACACGTACGCAATTGACCTTTAAAAAATAGTTTTTAGTCTGCCGCCGGTATCCTTTCAGAACGCACGTAACACGGAAGCTCCTGCGCCGCCGCGCAGCGCCGCGCCGCTTTGATCTTGCCGATCTCACGCCGATAATTTTAATTTGTCTTGTTATCGACACTACTCGTAAATAAGTTTAAGACATTATTTTTTTTTATTGTGACAGGACATGTAACTTCGGATAATTATTATTTAGTGTTAGTGTTTCTGTGTTATTGACTGTTAGCCAACAATGAATTGGTCGATTAGGACCTGTACGGTGGCCACCGCGATCTCCGGACCTAATCCCTTGGATTTCTTTTTGCGAGGCTTATTAAAGGACTAGAAATAGGGTTATTAAGCATTTGAAAAACTTAATAACAATTTAAACAATAATAATATTGTCCGTCGCTATAACTTTTACTTCATGTAAATGGAGGACATATCGAAAATTTAAAAATCTAGTGTACCTAAATAAAGTATGTTGTGCGCGTACTTCAAAAGTACCTAACTACGCGCGGTGCACACAGCCACGCTGCGCCGGCGGCGTGGCCTTGGCCTTGGCGGCGCGGCGCGACAATAACACATGGCGCGCGCGACGTTGCCAATTTGTTTTGTTATAATTCGGATCTACAGGTCAGTGAAATGTACTTACACAGGGTGGTTACGTTTTACTCTTATTTGTAAGCTATTTAGTTTGTTTGAAACAAACAAAATCTTATTTTTGGTATTATAAAGTTTTTTGCCGTGTCGAAAATACTAAGAACGTATAGTATACGTAGTGTAATTTTATGCCCATAGGTCACATCAACTTTGTATATATATTACTGGCCACAATATCCTTCTAACCGAAACACAACCGTGCATTTACACTGCTAATTGGTGGGAGTTATAGACATTGTGGTGGTACCCACACAGGCGGCTTCTCACATAAGAGAGACCTACCACCACTAAAAATATCCCGTTGTCGCGAATTCAAATACATTATAGTAATGTGTCCTTAACTATTTACATCATCGAATATTTCCCGAAGTCCCTATACGACGAAATATATTTTAAGCTATCTCTGTAACAGGAATATTGGAGGAAATGTAAAATTCTTTACATCTACATCGTAAGATTGCTGTGAAATTCGGTCACCGTGCATCGCATATTTCAAGCGTGTAGATCATATGTAATGGAAATAACGGAAAAGACTTTGTAGTTACATTGTGCCATCCAATGGAATTATTAGGAAAATGTTATTAGTTTATGGAACCAATCTCAAATAAGCTGAGACAACACATCGTTTTTAGAAGAATAATGTGTAATTATTTATAAGTACATATATAAGCTGTCTCAGTATGGCGAGCGCAGTGGAATGCCAAGCATTGCTTTGTAATTTAAGGTATCGCTTAACATCAGGCGAACGGCATGCTCGTCTCGCTATTCATTTCAATAAAAAAAACAATAATATGGTATACAAAGGTAGACTGTAATCATGGGTGATTATAGTATTTTTACCACTTAACTGAAATTCAGTTGGATTTGAGATCTTCCCTGTGCCGTTCAAAGCCAAAAAATTAAAATCTCTACAGGGTAACGAAGTAAAAGCTTTGAAAACTAAAGCGTTTTTTTTTGTTCAAATCAACCAGACAGTTCTTTTTTGCACTTTATACAATCTTATTGTAGGGCGCGAGCCTCCTCTACAATCTAGAGTACGATTGAGAGGAGTTAGACTGTATAGTCCACCACTCTAGCCTAGTAAGAACTTTTTCATACCATAGAAATTCTTCCGAATCGCTATTGTATGTAGGTTTTCTCAAGATGTTTTCTTTCACCGTTGCTGTGTGGTAATGGACTATCAATACACACATGAGTGCGAAAACTCAGAGGTCTACCCTCGGATTTGAACCCGCGACCACCGTGAGCATGTTGGCAGTGGCGTCTTGCCCGTTACGAACAGACCATGCTCTAAAAGTTTCTTCCATTAAAAGTAGGCAATACGAGAATCGTTATTAAACATAAGAATCTAACCGTTACCAACCGTACTCTCGATTGAAGAGATGGATATAGAATGATTCATAAATACAAGATTCAATCAAGAAACCAACATTTGTGCTATTCTGTTAAATTATTAGCACTGTTCTCCTGTCAATCGTGGCTGTCAGATATGTCTTGTATATTCGTGCGTGTATATCTATTGTAACAAACTGTTTTTGTTTAAGACATAGATTGTAAAGCGATACAATCTTGAGTATGAAATATACAGGGTGATGGAAATGTGACATTTATTGAAACCACACTCTCGGTATTGCGTTTGTATAGGAGAACGGGTATAAAAGGAAAACTGCATTTTGTCATATTATTAGGTATGAATACATACCATAAAAAAACAAACTCAAATTATAAAGAGGAAATAATTGACTGTTTGCATTGAATTGAGTAGACTCTGAAATTACTGGCCCAATTGAAAATTATCCTTCAATATAAAAATCCTACATTAATGCTGATGAACATAGGCGACAGAATATTTTTATAAAAGTGTGTCTGCACTCGGGCGGAGCTAGGCTGCTAGTAAGTAATAAAATACACCCAAAAGTCACGTACATAGTCCTGACCCCACACTAAGATCGAGTCTTGTGTCGTGGTTATTAGAAACTACGATAAACTTTTCCGTTTCACATAAACCCAGACCCGAAACAAATGCCTGTGGATTACACAAACATTTGTCACAGCGCAGGGATCGAACGCGCGACCTCTCGTTTCAAAAAGGCTGTCAGAGTGTATAACTTAAATATTCGGAGGTGGCCGAAATCCCGGACTTCCTTTGGAAGAAATTATGAATTGTTTTTTCATTGTTTCGTGAATCTTAATAAAGGTAAAGATTTATTTTTACTGATATTGAAAAGGGCTGTGTCGCTAATGTGATTTAGTCGTCCCAGCAATAAATTTACAATAAGACATACCCATAAAAATACAAATAAATAACATTAATAAGAATGAAAACCATCTGAGACTCTGAAACGTCGCGGCAACCCTACGATTAGATGGCGAGATGAGTTGAAAAGGTGGAGAGACTGGCAGGATCGAAGAACCGGGACGGATGGAAGGAGGGTAGAGAAGAATCTGCCCTGCAATGGGACAACGGAGGCCGATGTATGTATATAACATCAATTGAGGACGAATGTAATACTATTAAATAAATACCGACTTATGTTAATCAAAGGCTCTATTACAATAGTTTTACAATCGTTCTTTAAATTCTATTTTCTACTTTTTATAACGGCATTTCTACATTCCCTGGAAAGTTTATTAAAAATACATTCCGTAGCATAAAAATATTGTTAATTCTGTGCGGACGGGCAGTGTCAACAAGATTATGTTTGTTCACTATCAGGTGACTAGTTCGCTGTTTGTAATTAAAAAAGGATTGGAATTCAATATAGATGTGATGATAAAATAGGTATATCGACAGAAATGTATGTAATATAGATTGATTTGTATTGTTGGTAGGTCTCTTATATGTGACTAGCGGTCGGGCCCGGCTCCGCCCGGGTGCATACACGTTTTAAAATGGCGGTCAAAATGTTTAATTCTGATTATCAGTTTAGAATATCGACCAATCGGACCACGAAAAACGAACAAAATTTCCTCGTATTTGCTAGAAATATCACTACTGCTTTCCTCCTATAGGTCATAGCGTGATGATATATATCCTATAGCCTTCCTCGATAAATGGACTACCCAACACTGAAAGAATCATTCAAATCGGACAAAACAAACAAACTCTGCAGCTTTATAATTTTAGTATAGATTGGCTACTTAGGTAGATACCACCGCAATGTCTATTTCTCACGCCAAACAGCAGTGTAAATACACTGGTGTATTCCGGTTTGAAGGACATTGTAACCAGATAACTACTGGTCATATTGAGAATACACTTTGTCTCAAGAATGCCTAGCATTGCTTTGTACTTCATGGTGTTGTTTGGTTACCTGCCGTCCATACTAATCTCACCATTCATCACAATAAAAAAATGTGTCTGGCATCAGAAAATTCATTATTTTGACATTTAATCCTTTATCCATTTTTCATTGAAGCGTCAGCTGAATAGAATGATGTAGATTAGTTCTCGAAACACGTGTACCAAATTGGTTGGTGTAAAACATCAAAATTGTTAAACGAATAATCATTCATATGGCTTGCAAATCTGCTACCAAAGCACAGTTCCAAAAAATGTATATTAATCATTCCAGGAATGTATTAATCGCGTCATCGCGTCAGTAGTTTGTGCGACATTGACTCCACACCGGTCGAACCAGGACATTCCTATAATAGTCCAAAGTAGCTATATTGTGACCCTACTAATTTTGAGAAAAATTTAAGCATGATAGTACCATCATATGAACTGCTGTCACTTTGTCGAACTGGTATTAAAAAAAACATTACTTAGCTATCATAGCCTCTTCTACAATCGAGAAGACGATTGAGAGGGGTTAGGGCATGTAATCCACCACACTTCCCTAATGCGGGTTGGTGGACTTTACATACCATAGAAATTCTTACAAATCACTGTGGTAGATAGGATTCCTAGGACGGGATAATGTTTTCCTTCACCATTATAGTGAATGGTGATTAACTATCAATACAAACATTAATCCGAAAACTCAGAGGTGTGCCCTGGGATTTTAATCCGCGACCATCGTGAACATGTTGGCAGTCGCGCTTGGTCCATTACCTTCATGCCAATACACGCTTATTAAAAACCTATAATATACAGGCTATTTTTCGATAAGTCCGTAAATACAGGCAGAAGGACAGTTCAAAGGTAACCGCACATTAAACCGCAGCACCGTCCGTGACAGTAAAACGTGCAAAAGCTACCTTATTGATTCCATCAGCGTAACGCGAATATGGCGCCCATAAAATTTTCACGTTGAATATAAAACACAGTCACTTTTATTGTTCAACTGTTGTTTACACGCGGTTTTACTTCTATCGCTGTCAGGTTTAGATGTTTCCAGCTCTTGTACGTTTCGCGTACATTTTGTAACGGGTTGCATATAATATAGTATTCCTAAGACTTTTTTAAGGTTTAGATTATTTTTGTCTTCCGAATATTACACTACGTGAAATGGGTAAAATTTTATAATAACCATCGCATAATTTGAGTCGATTATCTTCTGACTACAATGTCTTTCAAGCTGAAACACAACAGTGCGTTTACACAGCTGTTTGGCGTTTTTCATTTTTCAATAAAATAAGTATAATTAATTATTGTTTTCTGGTCAAACAGTAACTCTTTTATTTTATGTATACTCTCAGAACAAAAATAAACAAACATCGTAAATTTATCTGTACAGATAGAGATCGATGATGGAAGAACCTTTATGTTTGATACATTTTATTGCAAATACATTTATGGGCGCACATTCGTCTTGTTATATACTTTGATGTGTTGAATGTACATCAATTTTCATATTATGAGTAGCTCTCTTTGTATCTTTATTACTTTTATTTTTACCAACGATGCCAGTCGTGTGGATTTTACTGAAGTTGAAGAAAATAAAGAAATGGAAGAATGGTGATTACTAGGTGGTACTAGGACTTTTGGATCAATCAATTGGTTGATTTATTTATATTCCAAGAGCAAGAATATTCACTACCTTTAGCCAAAAGCTCATTACTAGATATAGTATTCATCCAAGAATTTACATAGCTATCTGGAGGATATGAGTTTAACAATAGGATAGATTATAAACTGCATAAATCCATGAAATAAAACTGGAGCATGCTTCAGTAATTACCATTTAGTATGGAAAAATGTTGTTTTGCAATGCAGATCGATGTGAACCATTTGTGGTTGTGTGTATCCTGAAAAAGGACCCTTTATATATACGCTAACTCATTCGAAAAAAACATAATAAAGAATTCGTGTGGTATTCAAATTCTGGTTATGATAGACCAATTATTTTTTCTTGTTAACTGCAATTGAATATGGTATCCAAATTAAATTTATAATTGAGCTATTTCACTAATTGCCATCACGACCAAATGTATATTTTGTTAATGAAATTCTGTCATAACCGAATTCGTTAAAAGCGATTAATTTTTAATTTGGGCATACAGTTACTGCGTTCTATTTTTTACATTTCAATGCTTTTAAGTAAATTAATCATGAAATAAATGATATTGACATATGGTCCGTCATTTAACACACGTTTCTCATCACCCCAGGTGAAAACGTAAAAAAAGAGAAAAAAAAACCTTACCTTAGCCTTCAAAACTGAAATCACATCAGATTTTTGACCAAACTACCTGGCAGTTTTTGTTCAAACTTTGTAGTATTAGCGCCAGAAGGGTTGTTTAGACCATGTAGTTAAATTAAATTATCCCTATATAACTATTCTGTTTCATCATCATCATCGCCTATTCACGTCCACTGATGGACATATGCCTCTCCTATGGCACGCCACTGGGCTCGATCTTCAGCCCAACGTCTCCAACCGCTACCAGCTATCTTTCGAATATACGAGATATTTATTTTGTCAAAACTGTGATTCTAGTTTTCACGATTTTTAGCAACCCTCTATATACGAGCATTTTTACTGCTTAGCTGAACTACAATTCGGTTCAGGAGCTTACCTTAGCCTTGAAAACTGAAATCACATCAGATTTTTACCAAACTACCTGGCAGTTTTTGTTCAAATTTTTTAGTGTTAGCGCCAGAAGGGTTGGTAAGAACATGTAGTTAAATTGAATTTCACCTGTATAACTATTCTGTTTCCATTATTTATAATTCCCTGCATGATATTATGTACATTACTTTGGGTTTACGGAATGGTAAATCCGTGCAATCGAAAAAGAAAAATAATTATTTGTAATCCTTTCCAAAGATTAAAGATTAATAAAGGTTATTTAGATACTAAAATTATTAATGAATCTATTACTAGGAAAGTTACTTAAATTGTAACAATAATTGTCCTCTAAAATAGGTGGAATACGCAGCAAAAAGGTTTCACAATATTTTCGCCACAGCGATATAATGGTGTTATCCCGCTGAAAACCTCAATAATTGAATTACCCTCACTATATTAATAGTAATAACCACATTAAAAGCGAAAAGCGTTAATATAATTTCACTGAGCTCAAGTTGTTAGAGTTAATTCGTTGAATGCTTTTATTAATAAACGTATTGTTGGGAACGGGTGCGGTATTCTGATTAAAATTTTAAGAATTGATAATGTGGTTTAATTATAGTTTAGTTCCTTTTAACTACAGGAAGTCCACTGATGGACTGAAAACTTACCCATAAAATTCAAAAGAATCTATGAAACTAGGAACCGCTTTTCATTTTGCGAACTACGAGCACAATAATTTCTACGTAGACTTCGACAATTTGGGGTATTAAATATTTATTTGGAAGATACAATGTGTGAAACATATAATTGTATGCACCAATAGTTCATAATAGGTCTTCGCTATTAGATATGTCGAAGCATCTTTAGCCTGGCTCGGCATATTCGCCATCATATTTTCTCGGCTCGGCATATTCGACATCTTTGAATCGTGTGGGCGTGTACACGCAGGTAGTCACCAAAATAAAAGTCTTACAATATAATTCGATTATTGTACTACTTGCAAATATTCTGAGATTACAATAATAAATCACAATTAAGAGCAAATGGGTTTGCAAGCGACCATCACATGCGAATCAAGGAATGACATGACCCGCCTGACATGACACTTACAACTCCATTCGGGTGTTACCCGCTCTCAAACAATAAATCAATTTTAAACATTATTTTATAACTACCAACATTCTAATTTATTAACAAACAATAATAATTAATCAAAAATAAGCGCGCGCCGTTACGGCCGTCCTGCATCATCACACGTCCTCGTGTGTAACGTCACTGTTCTCCTGCTCATCTGCGAACAATGAAACAACCAATGTACACACGGACACGCTCGGTCATTCTGACCGCCTCAACACCATACCTTGAATAAACTGAACCATTAACGTTATTGTCACCGAAGGCTCGATATTGTCACCGAAGGCTGACTTATGCCACCAAGGCCAATTTATGCCACCTAGGCCAATTTATGCCACCAAGGCCAATTTATGCCACCAAGGCCAACTAATGCCACCAAGGCCAATTTATGCCACCAAGGCCAACTAATGCCACCAAGGCCAATTTATGCCACCAAGGCCAACTAATGCCACCGAGGCTTCTTATTCCATCAAAGCCAAGTAATGCCACCGAGGCCCCTTATTCCATCAAAGCCAAGTAATGCCACCGAGGTCAATTTAATAATTTTATAATAAAAATAACAAGTATTAAGTATTGCAATAAACTTCAAATTGCGAATTACCAGAAACAAACAGATCCACTATCATTTTGTACTCACCACCGCCGTTATGACATCCTGATGCTGTGTCACTTTCGGTCCCTTCCAATGCAGTATTCAACTCTAATGGAACATAACATTCGGTCATGCGTCTCAAGCGATCGTGCGCGTACTTGTATGTACGATTAGAGTTCAATGCCTTTAACAGATATCTGTCACCATCAAGCAGCTCGACCACTTGAAACGGACCTTTGAATTTAGGTTCCAACTTAGTTTTATTACGTTCGTGATTTTCTATTAAAACATAGTCATCAAGTTCAAAGTTCTTTACTTTGGCTTTGCTTCTATCGAATCTACCTTTTTCTATAGAGGCATTTGTCTCTATAACCTGCGCTGCTTGTTCCCTAATCGAGTTTAAGTCTATGTCAATTTCTTCCATTTCTAAAGTCATTAATTGTAAAGGTCTCGCTACTTTTCCTATCAGAAGTTCGAGGGGACTAGCTTTAGTGGTGCGATTAAAAGTGCAATTGATGGCTAGTTGTATTTCAGGCAACGCTGCCTGCCACGACTTATTTTTTCCGGTTTCTACTGCAGTAAGCATGTTTTTTAAAGTTGACATCACACGTTCGACCTGGCCGTTCGCGCGACTACTGCCAGTTGCTACAAGGTGTAAATTAACGTTATGGGTCATACAAAAGTCTTTGAATTCTTTTCCGGCAAAACATCTACCTTGGTCTGCTATAACGCGTGTGGGGGCACCGAACAAGGAAAGACCTGCCTGCAAAGCTCTAATGGCATTCTTAGTGTCAATATTTAGTGAATGATGCAACAGTACATATTTAGTAAATGCGTCTATTGTTACAAAAACGTACTCTTTAGTGTCCCTTTTGCCACTTAACTTTCCGGTGGCGTCCATGTGAATAGTATGCCAGGGAGTGGTTACTTTTGGAATAGGATGTAGTTCAGCTTGAACTTTTCCAGATTGCGACTTGGATACTCTACATGTAATACAATTATCTACAAACTTTCTGACATATTTGTTCATATTTGGAAACCAGTAGTGACAAAAAGCCTTTTCTAATGTCTTCTCCCATCCCAAGTGCATAATACTTTCATGAACATGGTTTATAATAGCCCACTGAAACACTTTTGGTACCATTGGCAACCAAAGACTCCTATTATTACGCTCGATTTTACGATGCAAAACGCCTCGCCTTACTTCATAAGTCTTAGCAATTTCGTTATTAAGCTCATTTGTTCTAAGTTTTGAAATCAGGGACTTTATCTCTTCGTCTTTTTGTTGTTCTACTTGTAGCCACGAGTCTGAAATCTCTGTCAAATAAACGCGCTTCTGTTCTACTTTTATAGTTGGTTTTGTCGTTACCGGTAATGGGTTACGAGATAAGAAATCAACGTGACTCATGTTTTTACCCTGGCGATACTGGATATCAAATTCAAAAGTTTGTAAGAAGCACCACCAACGATGGACTCGTGGTGTGAGGTCTACTTTTGATTTAGAAGCCTTGACAGCATTGCAGTCAGTGACTACTACAAACTTACGTCCGTGCAGATAGTGACGGAAGTGTTTTATGGCATTTACTACGGCTAGCGTCTCTAACTCATAGGAGTGGTAGCGCGATTCAGCGTTGGAGGTTCGGCGGCTATAGTATTCGATCACATGTAATTTACCATCGATGGGTTGCATTAATATTGCACCGTAACCTTCAGCGCTGGCGTCGGTATGCAATTCAATCGGCTGATCAGGGTCAAAAATAGTTAACACTGGCTTATCAGTGAGGGTCGCAATAATATCTTTCCTAATTTTATCCAAAACTGGCGTCCACGTAATTTTTCCTTTACCTGATGTTAGCCTATAAAGTGGAGCAGTCTTTTGAGAAAATCCGGGAATAAATTGTCTAAAATATGAAGCCAGCCCAATAAATTGTCTCAACTGCGTAACTGTCTGAGGTGGTGTGAGTTCTGTCAATGCTTTAATTTTTCGTGGGTTAGGACGTATTTCACCAGCAGATACATAATAACCTAAAAATTCGACTTTGGTTTTCAAGAAAAAGCATTTTTTAAAATTTAGTGAGAAACCAGCTTCAGTTAGGGCTCCTAATACTTGACGCAATCGATCTAGACCTTCTTCGGCTGTACGAGACGGTATAATTACGTCATCTAGATATGCTACTGCAAAGGTCTCAGTCAAGGGTCCAAGCGCCTTATTTATAGCGCGCTGGTAGACCGAAGGGGCATTCCGAAGACCAAAAGGCATTGCCAGATATTCAAACTGCCCATCTGGTGTTACAAAGGCAGTGCGCTCTACAGAGTCTTTATGAATTGGTATTTGATGGTACCCACTGGCCATGTCAAGTGAAGTGAAAAAATAGGCTCCTACAAGCCGCTGTATTTGATCGGATATAAGGGGAAGTGGGTAACGGTCGGGCACTGTATTATTATTGAGTTCTCGATAATCTACGCAGAGTCGATCGGATCCGTCTTTCTTTTTAACCAATAAAATGGGACTCGCGAATGGGGAACAACTTTCCTGAATTATACCAGCGTTCAAAAGATCTTTGATTTTATTCCGCACTACTTCTCTTTCCTCTGTACTAAGCCTATATGGTCGCCTCTGTACGGTACGATTGGGATCAGCCAATCTGATTTCTAACTGTCCTGTGCTAACCCTACCTGTTGGAGTCCCTTCCACGAAATAGTCAACATTCTCTTCGAGTAAAGTAAGTAGTTGTCCCCGAATGTTACTAGGTACATCGGTATCAATGCTTTGAAAATCTTTTACTTTAGAGCCTACGTCACAAACCGCGATTATCTTAGTTTTCTTAAGGATAAGTTGATTCTCACTTATTTCAATGGAAAAC
Organism: Hyles lineata; assembly: GCA_030180105.1. Classification (NCBI taxonomy): domain Eukaryota; kingdom Metazoa; phylum Arthropoda; class Insecta; order Lepidoptera; family Sphingidae; genus Hyles; species Hyles lineata. The sequence continues at coordinate 2,071,583 of JARJEE010000035.1, read as the reverse complement.
CCTAACGTCAGTAAATCCCTACCTACCATAATAGCATGAGAGATGCAGTCATCAGGAACAACGTGGAATAGTAACTGTAAAGATAACCCTTGTATATTAACAGTGGCTAATATTTGAGTGTTGCACTGCAAACTAGATCGACCTATACCCAACAGAGTTACTATTGCATGATGTCGCCTACCAGGGAATTTTTCAGCTATACCTTCTCTAATTAGAGAGCATTCAGCACCGGAGTCAAAACAGAATAAATACGTCTCACCGTTATCAGTGATAAGTTGGTTCGAAGCTGGCTTAATGGTGCAGACATCCACTCGACGCTCCGCAACCGATTCCATTGTTGACTTTTGTTTCCTCGAACAGCGCGACGACACGTGGCCTTGCTCTCCGCAGGAGAAACACGTAAGCGGGGACGGTTTCCTCGGAACCTCTGCTGGAATTTTCGACGTAGACGCTTGAGATGTAACGTTCTTGGCATAGCAATCAATTGCCAAGTGACCTGGTTTGTTGCATAAGTAACACCGACGTAATTGATCCAATCGAGGTCGTTTAGCATCACTATTGACAGCTGGTTTATCCTGTGTCGAAGGCCCTCTCTTACGGTAAGTATAAGCCATAAGTTCTTGTTGCAATTTTACCCGCGAATCGATTTCTGTGGTGAACACCAGCCTTTGTAGTCGCGGTTCAATTTTTGATGCATGTGCTAACGTTACAGCAATTGCTATCTGTTCGTTAGATAGAGAGCGCCATCGATTCATGAGTGAGCTTAGAAATCGATTAGCGTATGATGCCAAACATTCTCCATCTTTGGGACTCTCGTTAAACAACCTGCATAATGTGGCAGCAGGTGTTTCAACATAATCAAACCGGGCAAGAAAAGAATCCTTCATTTGAGGCCAGGTTATACCAGCAAAACTATTCTGGGCCAGCCACGACGCTGCTGTGCCTTTAAGCGCTTTACTCAGAGCTATTATTAAGTTACTACTAGATAGTTCTTTTTCCTGCATGCATAGGTCAACAGTGCCACACCAAGCTCGGGCATCGCTATCTTGTGATTCAGGGTTAAATTCGGGTAGAACCAATTTAGGGTCTTTCGTATTGGATTGCTTCATTGTACGAATCACTTCCATCATTTGACGTTGTTGCATCTCAAATAACAACTTCCACATTTGATGGTCACTATTGTTTTGAGGAATAACAACATTCTGACCTGCGGGGTGATCCTGCGCCGTTTCTGGTGATCCCATTTCTGATGTCGAAGCATCTTTAGCCTGGCTCGGCATATTCGCCATCATATTCTCTCGGCTCGGCATATTCGACATCTTTGAATCGTGTGGGCGTGTACACGCAGGTAGTCACCAAAATAAAAGTCTTACAATATAATTCGATTATTGTACTACTTGCAAATATTCTGAGATTACAATAATAAATCACAATTAAGAGCAAATGGGTTTGCAAGCGACCATCACATGCGAATCAAGGAATGACATGACCCGCCTGACATGACACTTACAACTCCATTCGGGTGTTACCCGCTCTCAAACAATAAATCAATTTTAAACATTATTTTATAACTACCAACAATCTAATTTATTAACAAACAATAATAATTAATCAAAAATAAGCGCGCGCCGTTAGATACATAAGTAAAAAATATATATCGGAGGCAGTTTTTTTTTTTTCGTTTCTTTTTTAAATTATTCCGTTGAATGTCGAGACTAGTATACCATATGCCACATGGTAAGCGATATGACTAACCGCTCTTAGTAGCAAAACAAAACAACACCATGAATTACAAAGCAAATAACTTTGCTTTGTACACTTGCTTTGTTTATGTATAACTTAATTGTGGAAACTTCACTGGATTTACTACTAACTCTATCTTGCTCATATGTTTTATTGTTCTATATGTTTCCCAAATACATATAAAATAAAATAGCACAGAAGATTGGAGAAATACAAGCACGGTGGATGTAGTTTACAAAGGTAACCAATAATAAAAATATGTATTTTTTTAATTATTTTGATAAACAAAAATTTATAATATCTTCTAAATAGAAAGTAATGTGCCAGTACCCAAGAATGGGGTCAGGAAGGGAAACGAAAAGAAAGGGTATATTATTAACTCAACAAAGGTTTCGTTACAAGCGATTATTCAACCTTAATAAAATTTAGCCAATGTTTTCAAAAAAACATGATTCAACGAATACAAAATAATGTATCTTTAAATAAAAGTATATCAGTAATAGATGCAAGAAGCTGGCAATTTCTCGAAGCATCCATTCAACGACATAAATAATATTCTTATAAAATCACACATCATGCTTCATCAGATCCATTCGTCTCGCAAACCGTACCAAATAATTTCGCGAATTTCGCACAAAAATGTCAAAGCGAACGCGAATTACGCACATATTAAAACGTAACACTGATTTCCTCACAAACAATTTGTCGCTACATATTTCAGTTTCATATAATTTCGGTGGAAGGTAAATTTAATTACTCGCGTACGAAAGCAAATGCGGGAGTTATTCGTACGCCTAAAGCGTAGCTAGTGAGACCACTGTGCGTACGGATCTTGGGGTTTTCAACAATTGCCAAAACGCACAGCTACACCGTAAAGTGTGCCTTCGATTCATCGGTTAATTGATAATTCCATGAATAGCCAGATCGGGATTTTTTTCTTAAAGCTCTAGTTACGCGGGGAGAGTTTCTCACCTCAAAAATTATCGTAAGAATATCAAAAAGTTGCATCATGTAAACATTTGTCAAACACTATAAGCTTATGGCGTTTGCGTGATACGATAATCGCATACAATTCTCGCCGCAGAAATCTTTCCTAAATTTCAAATGAGTTGCCCAGGGTTGTTGGTATCAGATACGGCAATAGATTCACCTCCTATTACATTTTGTGGTGAAAATCTCGTTTTAAATGAGAAGAAAACCCCTTTATAATTTCATCATTATTTACTAAATTATAAAACAGAACAAGGCGCGGTCGTACAAATAACAGATCTAATCAAATAACCAATACAAAAGTCCGGAGTCTACGCGGCAAGTGTATGTATGTGTGTATGGATGTTAATGAGTTTTCCCGATTCCTATGCAGATCCATTGGTATCACGGCATAATTTTCTTCTCTGTTGCAAAACATCGACCTATTACTTAGCAGGATTGAGGGTGCATCTGTAAAACTGGTTGCAAATTCACTATTTAACTTGTGTGAATGAGTGGTACTCTTTTTTCAACCCGGTATGGTAAATTCATAGTTTTTGCTAAAATAATAATTTAAGCTCTTTTATACCTTAGAGTCTTTGTAAATAAAAGGGTATACACTATTATTTTAGGAAAAAAATGTATTTAACACCCACATACGACCATATATAAAAATGGCATGTTTTTATGCTTTAACTGCACACCGAAAGTTATTCTTGTTATTCCTGTCCATCCAAAGGTTGCCTGGTAGAAATCGCTATTAGTGATAAGGCCGCCCATAGTACATAATTATGTAAGATTATCCTGTAAATTGTGTGTTATCTTGGTGTACAATAAAGCATATTTTGATTTGATTTGATTTGATGGCAAAAAAGAATTGTCGCTTTTTTTTCCAAAATTTTATGTTGCATTGTGCCTGAAGTCGCTTAAACTACCACCCGGCTTTGTTTTCGGTAGCTGAATCAAGGTTTATGTTTCAATTTTAGAAGGATGTATCTCAGCCAAGACAACTTACTGGTGGTAGGTCTCTCATATGTGAGAGGCCGCCTGGGTAGGTACCACCGCAATGTCTATTTCTCCCGACAAATAGCAGTGTACATGTACTGTTATGTTTCAGTTTTACGGATATTGTAGCCAGAGTAACTACTGGACATATTGAGACTTAAAATCTTATGTCTCAGAATGGCGAGCGCAGCGGAATGCCAAGCATTCGCATATGAGAGCTACCACTAGTTGATGTGTGTTTGTAGTCAACACCAAGAGTGTCTCCGAGTTTCAAGAGTAGCCTAACATTCCGTTCGTCGTTCTTTTGACATGCACCTTCCCACAAGTCTAAGTATTCATTCGTTGGAGAACAGAGCCGCTTGGAGAATTTGAGGCCATTTGCTCTATATTGTTCTTTTTTTTTCAATGAATGGCGAGCCTAGGCCCCCTAAAATAATTTTTCCAACTAAAATACGTATTACATTGTAAAAAATGAAATAGGACAACGGACAAACTTAGACGCATATTTAAAGTATACGTTTCTCGTATTAGATTTTTTTTTATTCTGTTTAACAGAAACACACCAACAACATATGCATTACAAATGTACAAAAAACCAATAATCAAAAAATTCATTTCTGTTACACGTGCCTATTACAATAGGTGTACAGCATTTACACAGCTAGGGTAAAATAACGTGGAATAAAATGTAAAAAAGTATACAATAAAACTTACTAAAAAATTAAAATAACATCATATTCGTCTTTAGCCACAAAAGGTCCACAGATTGACAGCCTCCGTAGCGCAGTTGGTTAGACGCCGCTTGTGAAACGAGAGGCCGCGGGTTCGATCCCCGCACCGAGAGAAATGTTTGTGCGGCCCACAAATATTTCTTCCGGGTCTGGGTGTTTGTGAGACCGAAAAGTCTCTCGTAGTTCCTGATACCCACGACACAAGACTCGATCTTAGTGTGGGGTCAGGACTATGTATGTGACTGTTGGGTGTTATTTATTTATTTATTAACAAAGGATCATTCTTATTCTATTACTCTTTCCACTTGGCATACATGATCACAAGACTGACTTTCACGCAGATGCCATTTGATAATATCATCAGCATTAAACACATACTTAATATTTATAACTTACAATTCGCACAAAACTCACCTCTGGCTATATATCATCTTGTCCACTTGGTAACAGTGCATAAATTTCATATAGATAATACATCCAGTGAACATTGGAGCCGTATTCGCAAAGCATCCAGTCCCGAAGGCAGAGCTGCCACTAAATTCTGTAAAAGCTTCGGGGCCGTTGTTTGGACGCTTACCATTCTGACATGCCAAAATGTACACTTAAACTCGGCTCATGTGTAAACTCAATGCCGTTCGAAAAGTAACTTTGTTACAAACAAATAAGATTGTTATTGAATTGGCAATGTGGTAATAGAATGTATTTTTCTTTCACAAAGCCAAGACGCTGTGTTCCGAGATAAAAGGCGGATATAGAAATGATATTTCTGAAGCAACAGATATCTGTCTTTTGTTACAAAATTATTTGCGCCATTAATATCCTGGCTCTTTGTGATGTTTTGATAGTGGCCCGGACAGGATTTAAATTGGACGCCTCGGAGACGTTTCCGAGTGTAATGAATTTAGGCTATTTTGAACTAGCCATGCTTAAATTAGATTACATCATTGTTCAAGGCGATGTTATTAAATGATAAGCAGATGGGTTATTATGCTTATTAAATAAGTTATTTGAATAAGATTATGATGTTATTATCACTCAAGTTTTACCTGTAATAAAGTTGTGTAATGACAGCCTCCGTGGCGCAGTTGGTTAGCCGCCGCCTGTGACACGAACGAACGAGGTTCGATCCCCGTACCGAGAGAAATCGGGTCTGGGTGTTTGTGAGACCGAAAAGTCTCTCGTAGTTCCTGATACCCGCGACACAAGACTCGATCTTAGTGTGGGGTCAGGACTATGTATGTGACTGTTGGGTGTTATTTATTATTTATTTATTATTATTAAAGTTCATACAATCCTGCTGACCTTTGATCAAATTTATATGCCGAAAAATCCACTTCACTATACAGTATTTTTTTTTTTTTCATAAAATGTTAATTTCTTACACCTCACTCAACACAATTTGAAAATCTATTGACTTTTGACTAAAAATCCCGAACAAAAATAAAAGGCTCAAACTCCCGCCGGATCATAGCAGACTTAGCTCCCGGAAGTCGGGGAAATAAAATTAGATACGGGGTGAGCAAGTTTTAATGAAAGGGTGCGCTGCTCACTTATTGGCTTATGTGGATATATGGGGTTGTTTGCTTAAACCTAAGATAAATATTTGGCATTTGGATATTTATAGCGTAAGCAAAACTTTACAACCCAAAAATATATTTCTGAATGATAAAAATAATGGCACCACAGATATAAAAGTGGAAATACTTCCGCGTCGGGTAAAATTAAACATAGATTACTCTTATATTATTAAATATAAAATCGTCGTTTTTAATACGTCTTTGATTCGTCGTCTGCCTTCTCTCGTCTTCAAAGCAGTACTCTGCTATTCCATCCTTCCATACTTCAACATCTTAATCATTTATCCTCTAACTCTTTCCATCTTTAGTACTTTCATTCGACATCTCTTTCACACAAACTACATTCCATGCCAGTCATTGACTAACGTTCCATTCTACTTTCTTTTTTCATCACGTTCAAATCCTACATAAACATATTCTTGACCTAACAGGATACAAGTTTTATAAACAAAGCTGTCTTAAATTATAAACATACATACATAAACTCACGCCTTTTTCCCAGAAGGGTTAGTCAGAGGAGCCAGGACACCCACATTTCCACATTCCGTCCCATAATGTGATAGGGGGCGAGCCTATCGCCATATCGGGCACAAATTCCAAACTCCGGGCTGATAATGAATAGAAAAATCCAATATCACTTTGCCCGACCCCGGGATTTGAACCCGAGACCTCAGTTTTGTAAGCGTACCGTAGTACAACTACGCCACCGAGGCAGTCGTAAGTAGTAAATTATAAAGTACTCAGAATAACTGCGCTAAAACAAAGAATTTATTTGATCTGACAAAATAAAGGACATACTTAAGTATTAAAACCATTACTGCACCACAATATTGGAAATAATAAAGGCCTCAACACCAAAGGCGAAGTTGATATTTGTGGAAAGCGCAAATGACAATATGTATCGAGCGAATATCAATCATGTATCAAGCAATGAACCTTTAATAATACTAGGAATCTATCTATATCTATATCAGCCCATATACGTCCCACTGCAGGGCACAGGCCTACTCTACAATCGAGGATACGATTGAAAGTGGTTAGGCCATATAGTCCACCACGCTGGCCTAGTGCGGGTTGGCGGACTTACATGCCATAGAAATTCTTATAAATCGCTATGGTATGCAGGTTTACTCACGATGTTTTCCTTCACCGTTTTAGTGCGTGGTGATTGACTATCAATACACGTATGACTATACTAGGAATACACATAGCTATTAGCTATATTAAGCAGAAGGCGAGACGAGCAAGCCTTACCTGATGGTAAGCGATACGATTACTCATGGACAGTAGCAAAACCAAACTCGTCTCGCCATTCACAGCATTAAAAAATACCTTAAAATCCACTAAACAAAATTACCATTAACCCCGAAAACACAATCTACTTACCCACCTAGTGTGTACATAAAAAGGTCGACACCAACAAAAATAACATAATCAAATTTCACAGATTTGGGAGTCCTTTTAAAATTCGGTGCTCATTAACCGTAGATAACGATGCCGAAGGGACGCGTATGTACCACGCGTGGGACTGGGATCTCATTAATTATTACAATAGTCACAGGTCAACGGCGAAATGTGTTAAAATTAAGATAATGTGCCGCACAATGCTCCTAATGTGGGTCCTTTTATGAAGATGTTAACTGGTGTTTGTATTTTTATGGACGATGTTCATCGCTCATTATGTATGAAATTATACGAGCTTTTTATTAAGGTAGTTGTTAATGTACGGGAATATGAACAAAGAATTAAAATGAATTGTAATTTAACAGACGTTTTTCATCAGCTTTCCATATTCAAAGGTTTTTTTTTTAAAAAAGCCTTTAAGGAATTTCTTACTAACGTTTTTAATAATTTGTATAATTACCTAGTACAAGTATTGACGTTACTTCTAAGTGACAATCAATGACCTAGAGCACGAAGTTACGTTCCACTTTCGTGACTTATAATGAAAATATACAATTAACAAAAAATTTGGTGCAAATTATCCATTTTTTATGAAGAAGTACTGATAATGATAATCGTACTATAATTATGGGCTATTTCTTATTTTCACACAATACATGTACATATATTTATCTCACAATATATGTTCTCTCATGTAAGGTAGCGCACAATAATCATAATATACACATTGATTTAACGTCGGAACACTTTACGCGCTTTGTGCCCTGTTCCGTATATTTATGTCAATGAATATACCCAATAAAAGTAAGGATGGAAAGATATGAAATCTACTTGTAGCTGCAATTTCTCGGCGGACACATGTCGGAAATTGTTCGGTTTGCCTCAAAATGTTTTCTTCCATGAAAACACATTTGGATCGGAAATTATTTTAAAGTTTGAAAAATATTGTTTTCAATAGAACATGAACTAATTATATTTAAGAAGCAAGATCATTAGGTCGAAACGATTTATTATATAAACTTATTATTTTATATAATTTATTGGAAAAGCCACACTGTTGTCAGTCATGACTCAGTATGAATGGGCAGGTTAGTCCGGGATGGTACTACTGTCAACAAGGAAATCCACGTGAAGCGACAGCCTTGCCGTCACGTTTCGTTCGGTGAGTGAGTTTGCCGGATGCTCCTTTCCCCTTCATATTTTTTTCTTCCCGCTCTGCTACCAATTTGACATCAATGATCCAAGCGTTGTGGCTGTTCATGGGCGGCAGTGATCACTTCCCATCAAGTGACCTGTTTGCTTTTTTGCCGGACCTATGCAATAAAAAAGAGTCATAAATTTGATTATTTAGCTTTTCGGGTAGCCACTGCTGTACATAAGCCTCTTTAAATCTGTACAGATATACCGTAAACACTAAATTACCTAACAAAAGTCACAAAATCTTTACTGAAAATTCCCTAGAATTCCTTTTAAATTCCAACAAGCCGTATCGATTGAAAAAGCCGCAACAAACTTGAGTAGATAGTTAGCGTCGCTTGTTTCACCGCTAAGATTTTCACTCCACGCGGACAATATGTCCACAGAAGTTTGTTGCCAACTTGTGTTTTCTTTCCAATCACAAAACCAACTGCGGACTGGGCGAATAAACTTGCCACCGGACAACTGGTGCTGAAATTATCGTTTTGTTAACTTTTGTGTCAGAAGTTCGAAAAGTTTCGCTTTTTAAATATTTAAAACTAGCGGTACGGCCCGGCTCTGCCTGTTTGTAAATACACTTTTTAACATGGCGGTTAAAGTGTTAATTTCCAACTATCAATTTAGACTATCGACCAATCGGACCACGAAAAATGAATAAAATTTACTCGTATTTGCTAGATTTTTCATTATTGCTTCCCTCTTATATATGACCTATAAGCGATCCAACACAAGAAGATTTTTTCCAACCAGTAGTTCCTGAGGTATTGATATTGTTCCTGTGATATTGGATTTTTCTATTCATGATCAGTCCGGAGTCAGGAATTTGTGCCTGAAGTGGTAATAGGCTCGCCCCCTATCCACAGATCCCCTATCACATTGTGGGACGGAGCATGCAAGGCGAGTTGTGGGTGCCCTGACACCTCTGTATACCCCTTCTGGGAAAAAGGCGTGAGTTTGTATGTAGTTCCTGAGATTAAAGGTAACAAACAAACCAGCTCTTTATTTTAAATATTAGTATAAGTAAGAACTATTTTTGTGTCTTATGTTCTGATTGGTTGTTTAAATTGATACAATAGTGTACATTGCAGATTGCAGACTGGTATAAGATCCATCTTATAATTTAATCCTTGACGGTGCATCTATAATATCTGCAGAAAAATGCCACAGAACTATCGAGTCACAATAGAAAGAATCCGTCTTCACAGTGAAGACAATGCGAAGATATGAATAGCCCTTTCAATCGTTACTATAATAAAGAATATTTTTCCTCATTTCTCTCAGACCGCCAACTTTATAAAAAGCTTTCAAGACAGTATTACAAAGTTTAAAAAATTCTATAATAAAACAAATCAAAATCCTCGATATTTATTCACTTTATAAATGACATATAAAGCCACAGCCCACATTGATTTATGCCAACGTTATAAAACATCAGTATGGCGCACCACAAATTTACATCAACCGCTATTACCAGCAACAGTCAACAAAATCCCGAACATGTTTATCAAAAACTAGAGAACATTGCCAGCCTTGGTAAATTAAAACGGCCTAAACACAGCCTGTTTTCATATTCATGACGTTCGTCTAAATTCGGTCGTGCAAAACCTTAGACCCGAAATCGGGTGGGGATGCAAACAACTCTTTGCGGCAAACGTTACACGCTTTGTTTAAACAAAGAGCTAGTTCTCAGCTCAAATTAATACTCTCCCAGGCACGTACGAATTAAAACCAGCGTTTCCTGAAAGTTCTATGAGCTGGTACTTAGTTTGGTTAGTAATATTTAAAGGATGACTGGTGATACGTGAGTTTGACGCTTTGACCCTTTCTGCATGCTATGTTACTGTAGAATCGTTGGTTCGGCTAATTAACAGATTAATCGAGTGCATTCTTGAATTTGGTGTTGACGTAATAAACGTACTTTTTACTTGGTAAGTACAGTGCAATTTAAATAGAGTATTTTATTGTAATATTATTGTGCCATCGATGCGACTGCCTCTGTAACGTAGTCGTAGTACATTATGGTTACAGCGTTTCGGGTTCGAATCCCGAATCAGGCAAAGTGATATTGGATTCAATATCCCGTGAAATGACTCTGGAGTTCAAAAAGTTTTCTATGGTTTCGTATTCATTTTTTTAGGAAAGCTTTATATCTAAAAGCTGAATCAAAATTCTAACACTGCACAGGACTTTGGGGGGATTTGCAGGGTGAAGTGATCGCTATCCGGGCAAATATGAATATTCTACCCCCAACGTATCTTTTATCTAAAGTACCATACACACTACTCGAATTCCAATCGATATTGAATTTTAATGAATGTCCATCACCGACAAACATCGGCAAAGCCGCTCTGAACTTCTAGGAACACAGAAATTCACTTCTGAAATTCTAGAAACACTACAATCTGAACTATTTACAGCAGTTCTACGTATTCCAAAATTATCTATATTTGAATACATAGTTCCTAATCTATGATTTGAAATGTATACGGTGCCGTCGCTTCGCCAGTTAATTATTTAGTATAATCACATTGTCCGATGCCTGTAACCGAATCACGCGACTAATTGAAAGGGTAAAGAAACTTAATAAGCGGCACCAACACCGACAGACTTCGTTATGCAAAACAGATTAAATTCATTATGTAATAAACAATAGTTAATAATTCTAAAGGATAATGAAATTAGACAGGCACGAGATAACTTGGTTGTGAAGATGTTTTGCGCTGGTGAGATTTAACTAAGGCATTTTATTACAATATTACAACTAGATAAACTTGAGAATATCTCTCTCCTTCTTTTTCTCTCTCTATATATCTATCTATCTATCTCTACCTCTCTTTTCAGCCACTGTAAATGCAATTTGTAGTTTGCAATTATGATATTTCCTTAAACATTGTCTTCGACTAAAATTTCTTAAAAAAAATCTTCTTCTTCTTCTAAAATTCTTCGAATAAATCGCTTTAAGCTATTTATTTGTAAAGAGGTGGAAACCGCTCCTTTTGTCTGTCAAAATAATAGTTTAAATTATTGAATGATAACACAAAGTTACGTTATTTAACAACTTCAAATACATCCCCTTTCGAAAGAAGAATTAATAGCCCTATTTTATACCCTACGGAGCCATAACTCGTAAAACTATCAAATTATTTTCCAAAATAGATTGCGATAAAAATTAGGCGAAACTCCATCAAAACTTTCCGAGTAATGGACGTGAAATACTATTAAAAACTTGTGCAATCTTTCAACTCGAAAATGGCTGGCTAGGCGGTAATGGTTGAGTGTGTAAAACAGTAGCGGCCTCTCGCTTAGATTGTAACTGAATGGTACTGGTAAACAAACGTACTGACATTGGATGTGCTATGAAGAAAAAAAAATACAATCAGGCAAGAAAAGTTTTTTCGTATTTAAACAGATACAATTATTATGTTGTTAAATTATGATTTGTAACTTTTTAATAGCGCATTGAAACGCGGCACCTAGTATAGAAGAGACCAGAGACCAGTTATAGAAAATTATCACAAAAAAAACAACGAATCAGAGATGGAAATGGCTAGCTGACCCCAGTGGTGCACGCGATAAGCGTTGCTATGAAATTTTGTTCGTGTTACATTGCGGGTGCGCACAATCTTTAATTACTAAAAGATACATCTGTAATCATCATCGACAAGCGTAGTGTAGGACGCCCTCCAACGAGATGGAGTGATGATATCCGAAAGATGGCTGGTAGCGGTTGGAGACGTTGGGCTGAAGATCGAGCCCAGTGGCGTGCCATAGGAGAGGCCTATGTCCAGCAGTGGACGCGAATAGGCTGAAGATGATGATGATGACATCTGTAATAGTATACTCTGGTCTTGATGCGTGTTACTCCTTCGAGGGCTTATGTGACGGTTTTCCATTATCATATACGGTGATCGCTATCTTGATTCACCCGAATATTCTAAGTAAAAATCTTTTCTTCCACTGTAATCAGGAGCTAATTAGCTACAATATAATTATATTATTTTCCTTAGTGAAAATCAATAAATTTAATAGAGTTTGTATCCTTTGTATTTTAACCTGCTGTCTATTCTTTTTCCTTTTCTTATATCCATCTCAAGGTTGTCTATAAGACATCGCTAAGAGTGATAAGACCGCCATCTGTATTTTTTGTAATTGTTATATCTAGATTTTTCAATGTGTGTGCAGTAAAGTAAAAAGTATGTAAAATAATAATCTATACTAATATATAAAGCTAAAGAGTTATTTGTTACCTCTAATCTCAAGAACTACTGATTTGAATTGAAAAAATATAGTCTATACATCAACACGCTATGACCTATAAGAGCTAAAATCTAGCAAACACTAGAAAATTTTATTCTTTTTTCATGATCCGATTGGTCGATATTTTAAATTGATAGTCGGAATTAAACAATTTGGAAATTGTATCTGCACCCAGGCGGAGCCGGGCCGTACCGCTAGGAAATAATAAATAAATAAATCAACCGATAATTACCAACATACCAGCGTCGGTACTCTCAAAACTCACACGCATCACAAAAATCAGTCTAATGCAATCACTCTGTCCATCGTATTTAAATATTCAAAGCACCATAAAGAGCGACAGAGGCATTTGTTACATGAGAAAGTTTTCAATTCAATTTTCGTACACTTCGGTACAAACCGCGGGCGCGTAATAAATTATGTAATGTACGACTGCATTCGTTATGTCTGTCTGTACTCGGTTAGAAAGTTTTCTGGTATTTGCCAACTTCACCCGCCGAGCTCGAGTTGTGAGCAAGATTTCCAGTTTGGTGTTATGGCATTATAGTCTTCGTGATATGTCTGTTATTTAAAAATATAGCGCGAGTTTTGCTAAGTTTACTGGTGCTAGTTTAATATAAATAGACTTTTCTGAAAGTCTAGATTTTTTACCAAATTGTTCGTAGCGGTAATATTGATACATCTTGATGTAAAAAATGCTGTTGACGCACTTTTCTATATCATGTTACTGGTGGTAGGTCTCTCACATGTGAGAGGCCATCTGGGTGGGTACCACCGCAATGTCTATTTCTCCCGTCATACAGAAGTGTAAATGCACTATTGTGCTTCGGATTGAAGGGCATTGTAGCCAGAGTAACTACTGAACATATTGAGACTTAACATCTTATGTCTCAGGATGGCGAGCGCAATGGAATGCCAAGCATTGCTTTGTTATTCAAGTTGTTTTTTGGTTTTGCTTCTGTTTATGAGAGGTCGTATCGCTTACCAGCAGGTGAACGGCAAGCTCGTCTCGCCATTCATTGCAAAAAAAATATTCCATGCCAATTTCATTTTGACGGATTATTATTTTACAATCAGCTGGCTGTTTGACGTGATCTTCTGGGTTAAATGTGTATGCCTTAATGCAGCCCATGGGCCTGGCTTATTTAAACTTTCAAAACTGAACTGGACATATTGAGACGTAATATCTTATGTCTCAGGATGGCGAGCGCAGCGGAATGCTAAGCATCACTTTAAAATTCATGATGTTATTTTGTTTTGTTACTGCCCAAAAGCGATCGTATCACTTACCATCAGGCGTATGAAATGCTTAATAAAAAACACATTAAACAACTTAAAAATGTCTGTGCCAAGGATTAAACCCAGAACCTCTGTTCCGGCAGTATATTGTGCCCTATACTAGACTACCGGTCAGGCTTTAATATTTTCATTTTAACACCAGAGAAAAAAGGGAATTATAACACCAAATTATGAGTTCCATTGTTAAAACATTTCTAGACAACAGTCCAATTGTATTCAAAGAAATCCATTTCTTTCAAAAGAACTTGGCTCCATTGTGAACGTAATAGATTTTTTGTGTTCCATCTTCTTTCGACCGTATATCATTACCGAAGTCGCACGATAAGGTAGTAGATCATTCTGGAAAAAGGTATCCTTTATTTTTGGTAAAGGAATTTTGTAGCCTTAAGGCAGTATTTAATCATGACAGCCTCTATGGCAGGGTTGGTTAGAAGATGGCTTTCAAACGACACAGCGCTGGTTCGATCAACGCATCAAAACAAATATTTGTGTGAACCACAGTTATTTGTTTCGGATTGAGGTGTTTGTGAGACCGAATAGTCTCTCGTAGTTTCTAATACCCACACAAGACTTGATCTTTATGTGGGATCAGGACTATGTATGTGACTGTTGAGTGTCTTTGCGTGTATTTATATTAAATGAGCATCTGACTGGGTGGGTGAATGCTGAGCTGAAGAGTATGGGTTCGAAATTAGTTAGTCGATATAATTATAACGGCCTGCTCTTTGGCCTGTTCTCTTTAGAAGCAAAACACTTGGTTAGATTCAAATATTTCACAATTTTAAATAATTTAGATTAAGATTTAAGATAATTTCAGGGTATGATGGGGTTGACATGGTGAAAATATCGCCAAAAAATATTCCACCATCGTATTAGGGAACTACAGTATAGTTCACACATGCTCGTATATCTACTACCACTTCCAGCCATATTAACATCAAAAACTTCAAGAATATTCTATTCATTGATCTGAACAGTTAATATCTGATGGAATTGCTTGAATAAACGTGTGTTTAGACAACCCAATAAGAATCAAACAAAAATTAGCACAAACAGTCTCAAAACCTAAACTCACGACACATGCGACCTACATAGAGGGTTAAGTATGAGAAAATGATCCCTCATAATGCAGACAAGCGTCGATAAGCATCTCATCTGCAAGCGGACCGAGTTTTAGCACATTCCGCCTTTTATACATCCTAACCACGAAATACTATGGAAACAAAAAATCTACGGAGGCGTCTGCCAGAAAATACGTGGAATTTTATATATTTTTTACTATTCATCCAGAAAAGTAGCTGCGTAGAAACTGCACGAATCAATATTCAGCTTAACCTTTTCAAAAGTTACATAAAAATAATTGAATATTGAATATTTTTTTAAGTTATGTCAGTCATCTTTCAGTCATAAAATAGTAATCTGACACAACTAAATCCAAGTTTCATCTCTCCAAAACGACATCTGTACTTATTTAATCAAATAAAAAGCCAGAAGCATACAAGCATTCTGGTTTTTCGATATATTTATATTTATAAAACACAAAACGGGCTACTATTATGTAAGCATAAATGTAATATAATACAATTTACTGGACAATAATTATAACCGAAAACATGTGTTTCCAAAAAGTATTTATTTTATTTTTCATTTTATTTATTTAATCTTTATTGTACACAAACAAAAGAATATAACAATATAAAGAAATAACATCTATAAAAAGTATAAAAGTAATGAACAAATAAAGCTAAACACTGTTAAGTTTAATAAGGTATAAAAAGATAAATAAGTAAAATACACATATAAATGCATATTGGGGGATTTCCTGGTGTCGAGGCAGATGTTTTCAAAAATAAATAAAATCTCGAAAGAGGGAGTGTCAAGAGTGCTGTATAATAAGTTATACTCTTTATTATAGGGGGAGAAAATGCAATAATACAGGGGTAACAGTAGGGGAAGTAAGTAGGTCCATTTATGTCTAAACAATGAAACTTATTAAATAAATTTTGTATTTGATTGTGCATGGAGGATAAGAATAAGCGTGCCTTATACAGGGTATGTTCAGGAATAAGCGACGAATTATTTTTGGATTTTTTTCCTATCATCCTATGTCGGTGGCAAATACGTAGTATTTCTTAAAATAATAATGTACACCCTTTTATTTTAAACGGTGCTATGGTATGCAAAGGTTTGAATTATTATTTTAGGAAACCACCCAAACACGATGATATTTAAAACACCACAAAATATTTTTTTAGTTCCATTGTGTACGTAGTCACTAAAACTACCGGCTTCGTTTTCGGTCGCAGAATATACCCTGTATAATGGTGTATATAACAACACATAATTTGTCATTAATTTAATAGATAAATAACAAATCACTTTCTGCTGCTACGTTGACCACAGTTGGGAATCACAACTATTGACAAAGGTGAAGACCTTCAACAACAGTCACCAAAACGCACTTGGTATTAGAAAAGTCTATTATTATAATCTTAATTATTTTAACTTACCAAAATAACTGTTTTCATCATAACCACTCCACCTTACGTGTATCAGAAACTTAGATCATACAATACGGAAACTTGGAGCCAATATTTGCAAATTACACAAACGTTTGTCCCACTTCCGTAATCGGACTTATTGTTTAGCAGATATTTAAGTTAAAATCTATAAAACAACATAGAATTAACCGCGCCACAAATTCGATCAACAAAACAATTATCTTGCGAACAGTATCAGATGTTAAAACAATTTAATCCAAAGTAGATAATTAATAACCCGGAAAATATCAGAAGCGGGTTGTTCAAACGTTGTTTATGGGCGCACCCTTACCCGCCGGAACGAGCTGATGGCATCGGTCTTACAATATGCCACCTCGGGGACCCCAAAAATGTTTACAACTTTTGTACTCGACTTTACATTTTCAAAATATGAAAACCCGTCGAAATATGCGTTTAGGGAGGGAAAGTTTTTTTAAGAGGCCGTTTCGTATGATTATATGGAAGTGATTTACTGTTCAACAAAGTTTTAATACGTTTAATATGGTAATGCGTGCTTGTGATATGCGTAAGGTTTTTGGTGAAAAACTGGCAGTCGTAATAGTCCATACTTATTTATATGTCACATTTACGATAGATTTGAATAACACTGAACATAATTCATATTAAACAAAATATATACTATTTAATTATTTCTGTCTTCATTTGTGAATCACGGTATTGTAAATACTAATACATATTATGTTTTTGAAACTTGATTCATAAAGAAATTCGAAAGAGAGAAACCTTAAGCTCAGCCCTCAATAAAACCCATAATTATTACCATCAATTTCAAATTCTGTCCAAAAATAGTCATATCCTAAAAACATGAACAGTGCCCAAAGCAAAAATTATCTAATAGAACAGCATACAACAATAACTTTGCCTTCACATTCCTATTACAAACAACAAAACCCACGCTCCAATGACCACAATACATCTAAAACAATCGCAAGCAATATATCCCCGGAATCAAACCTGCAAACGTCTGACCTACTTGGAACGTTTTATAGAAAATTCACCATGTTTACGTAAGGCCATATCATGATTATGTATGCGAAACTTGCTGCATCCAGCCTCGTAAAACAGACATACGTTGCTGGCAATAAAATACTTTTAGGGCGGGCAATAAAGATGTGAAACATGTGAATTTCAAGTGGACTTTAGTGCTGTCTGCTTACTTGATGCCGTGGATACCTGTGTTTTTACAGATCAAAGATCTTAATGTCTCTGGACTGTTAAGTTAGGACTGAATTAACCTTGAACATCAAGAATTTTATAATGTACGTCGAGGATAGTTGCTAACTATCCTCCTATTTTTATTATCATATTTTCTACTGGTGGTAGGTCTCTCATATATGAGAGGCCATCTGGGTCGGTACCACCGCAAAGTCTATTTCTCCCGTCAAACAACAGTGTAAATGCACTGTTGTGTTTCGTATTGAAGAGAATTGTAGCCAGAGTAACTACTACTGGACATATTGAGACTTAACATCTTATGTCTCAGGATGGTGAGGGTAGTGGAATGCCAAGCATGGCTTTGTTATTTAAGGTGTTGTTTGGTTTTGCTACTGTTTATGAGCAGTCGTTTCGCTTACTATCAGGCAAACGGCAGGTTCGCCTCGCCATTCATTGAAAAAAAAAAATGGTTGAAACGGTGTATTAAAATAATATCATCGCTAGAACTACACCCTCCTTGGAATTCCATTGATATCAAACAACTCAACATCTTCAATATACTATAAATATTCTATGAGAATCTTAGTAGCATCTTGATAAGCTGAATAATTAGTCTGTGGTTAGATTAGAATATCATTCACACCATGAAATTAATAAAAATAGATATTTATAAAACAATTCTCAAGCTGTGACCTAAGAATTAAACTCTTGTTTGTGTCTCAAAAACGGAAATAATCTTCGTTAAATTTTATACTGAACACTACAATTCATCAACCTGCCACTACAAAGTCGTAACTGCATTTTTCTTAAGGGATCCCACATTGCCAACTCAAACTTATGCAATAGTTAACCAATACACATCTTAATTCAAACAGGCTTATCAAAACACGATTTAGGGAAATCACACCAAACTATATCATTATACCTATTACGAGGTGAAAACTTCCGTAGATCTTCCAATTAAGCATCACTTTGTTTGTTTTCGTCGAATGTCGTGTAATTCCTTTCGTTGACAGCGAGACAAGGGAACAGCCTCCATTATCTGAGACGATTGGCAAACACTAAGATCCAGGCAGATAGGAATGCGCTGTGATGTGAGTGTACGATTTATAACTGGGAAGTTAAGAATAAGTACGTAGTACGTAAAAAAAATCTCACTACTTAAAGCCTTTGTAATAAATTACAACAATATTTTAGTTGAGATTGGGTAGATACGATTTGAATGTTGGAAAGGTTAATTTTAATTTTTTGGTTAACTTAGATCAATTTTATAAATGGAATTAGAACAGGGCTTTAATTTGCAGATATCTTTATTTTAAATCAGTTTTGTTTGCCAAAAAGAAATGAGGCAAAAATCTCCAACACGTGCAAAGTTCTGTTACTCTTTGTCCATCACGTCAAGAAAACAAATAAATATTCCTACAATGGGCAGCCAAATTGAGGGACTGACAAAGATATTGGACGTCAAATGCAACTTGGCCCTTGCTTAAAGCGACAAAGTCTATTTTTCCAGCTCAAGTTGATCTGGTTTGTGGACTTAGGACGGACCCTGTTTTCCATTGTAAGACAGCAGATGTTACTATACTCATTCAACTCGCTTCTCTATGGTGTTTATCCTCCTAGAATACGCCATAAAATAGGGAATTGTTCAGACATTATCGAGAATTTATTGATATTACTCGCATCTGTGTAAAAAATCTAGGCAGTAATGTTGCCCTTCTAACGATGGATATTCTTACATATCTCTGATTACTAGCTATTGTGTATAAAATGAGAGATTTCTGTGTTTGACTAAGAACATTTTTATTTGTAATAATCAAAAATGATAAACAAAAAATCAAGAATATTATGTAGTTAATAAATATTCTATCCGAAAAGTTCAATGTACCAACAATTCTACAAGCACCGTTTCGAATTTTGGTGGATTTTACCGGGCTCTAAAGCTGAGGTAGATTATTTTATATATTTCCGTTCAATCGGTCTAAAACTTCAAACATTCTTGCTACTTGTGAATAAGTTTACAAACTACTTGGATTTAGTATCTAGGGATCCCGATCAAATGCTCAAACTGTTTCGATACTCAAAAGGATTTAGAAAGTCGAGAAATCCTCTATGGGCGTTCTGAGGAATTCGCGTAGTGGAGTGCTTGATGCTCTTATCTTAATATTAACTTCAAATTTAGTGTAATGTGAGCTATTACGTGAATGAGAACTATCTCAAGACTTTTGGTGATGTTTTTATTATTCCTTGATTCAAATAACGATTACTTTTAAATGTCTGAGGCTTATTTTTTGTTTACATTTCGGGACACTAGACATTCATAAAATTATTATTTTACCATCGATACATGTATAGAAAGCCTTTACTGTAGAACGGGAACGAAGCAAATACAAACAGCATACGTATCTACGTATAAAATTATTCCACGAACACAAAGTCATTTTTAATAGTGTAGCTATAATTGTTTTTATTTAAACCCAATTGTCACCGTATCGTACTCTTTTTCTTGCCAAGTTATAGGTGTTATGCAGTCCAGAGAGAGAAAAAAAGAAAGGAATAAGAAAGAAAACAGTATTATTCGTCACAAACAATGGAGCATTCTCCGATGCAATATCTCTCAGTGGCGTGCCTAGGGTTGTGGACTAGGGCAAGCCCAGTATTTTTTTTAGCAAGAATATTTATTGGTTCAGGAGCAAAATGGTATTAAGAAAGAAGAACGTGTTCATCATGCGATAGGGGGCGAGCCTATGCGATAAAAAAATATATAGAAAAACGACCCGAGATTCGAATCCGAGACCTCAACTTTGCGCCATCGAGGCAGTCCTAGACCTACCATACGATCTATATAAGATTAGGATAAAAACTAATAAAATAATAACAGCTGTCTTTATCCCGTTATGAAAAAATCTATTACAATAAGTTGTTTCGAAAAAATCTAATAGATGGCGCGATTTTCACAGCCAGCTATTTAATATTGCCAAAATACTGAATGGCCTATCATTAGTTTTAAATAGATGAATAAAACAAATGTGTAAGTCAAATTACTTTTGGGCATGCATACGTAACTTTATATTGCAATTATTTTGTAAATTAATTACAATATAAAGTAATAGCACAAGTACGGCGCCGTGTTTAATTTCGCGGCCAGAAATTATTGTTATTAATACATTCATGTTATGTTTTTGTGTATGCATCTGATTTTTTGATTCATCATGAGCCCTGAAAGGAAGCTCTTGATGAGCTCAATGGCAAACAGTGTCAACTAATATCTGAAAAACACTACGATTACTGTCTACGCGAGCATAATGTTTTGAAATCTCATCACATAATTATGTATCTGACGCATAAAGAGGTTTCTATACGCTGTTTACCGGAATTATGAAAAGATGTTAATGCATAATATAGTTTTCTGTACTTTGAGAAATCACAACAAATCAGGCGTAGGTTTTGGACCAGATACGAATAGTTGTTTGTCAACGAAATGTAATGAATTTACCTTTTCCTCGCCGATCAACACTTGCACGCACTTCAAACCATCACAAGGCACATTTTCACCCATTATTATACGTAATAAACGTAAAATACTATAATCAAACGAAAACTAAACGTAGATGTTCTGTGATTACTCGTTAATCGTCCGCTCGAAAGACATAATAATAAACGTGAAACTATCCACAGGTCCTAAATTATGTACTATTCCAAATTATATATTAATAAACATATTTAAAACATCATAATACGGTCTCAAAAAATATAAATTTATTTTATATATTATCCAATATAACTTATAGCAAAACATAAATATTTTTCCATAAATTTGGATCATAATATGACGCGTCAAGTGCACAACTTCACTACGCGAAGCCGGGCATTTTGCTTGGTACAAATTGCATTAAAGAATAGCTATATGTATAGGTACGTAGTGTCATGGTAGTAGCAATTCACCCATAGGTGCGACTGAGAGGGCAATATACGCCAAAAGCCAGGTAAAAGCACACGAGAGAGAAAAAGATAGATAATACTTTGGTGTGTTCCGTATTTTTAAGATATTGCGTCACGCCGCACGCGTGGACCAGCGTTGATTTTGAATGAAATATTTTTATGTTAGTTTTTAGACCGCGGCGCTCGCTTAGGCGAGTTGCCAGGCGTGGCGCTGCGAGCGCGGGTGCTCCGTCGCAGGCGCGGGGCTCCATTATGGCACGCCGCGACGCGGTAAATTTAAAAATGATAGACGTTTTGCATTAAACGAATGTATTTTATTTATGTTACTAATTTTCCTTTAAGATTGAGTATATGCATATTAAGTAGGGCAAGCCGGGCTTTTGGGCTTGTATGGAAGTACCGCCACTGATATCTCTGAGTAAGAATCTACAAGTTACAGTAATAGCCCAATCACAGAGAGAGTTTATCGCGCCGAGAAATCATATACCATTATCGCATGATATAACCGCCATAGATTATTGTGTTCTGACAAATAATTACACGATGAAACTTTTTTATATCCTTTCGATAATCGTATATTCGAGGCGAGAAACTCTCCTTGTGGAAATCGGACTTTAGACTCTGTGACAGGCGCTACCTTTAATCCTTATTAGGTTCCTTGACCACTATCAATATGATTGTTATTGAAGCTAAGAAAAATATCTTACCAAGTATCATCATTAATTAAAGCAAGAATAAGATAAACACGTTACGTATCAACAAATGATTTTCTACTCACTTGCAATAGATTGAAAGAGTACATTGTATGTGCTACGATACAATGCAGTGACGTTGGGTTTCGCAATCAAGCGCAGTCAAAGCTCGGACGGACCGCGTCAAATTTCAAATCGAATGCTCCAATCAATCGTTATGTGGGGCCCATGTGATGGGGTGAGGATAGGATCGGTCTTCTTTTGTTTGGATGCTCTGTGACAGATTTGTAATAAATTGTATGTATTTTGTTTCAGGAAATACGATGCTGATGATTAAGATGAGGTAAGTCATTGTCTGTTACACGCTGTTCTATATAATTAAGGAGTAAAACAGAATGTGTGAATTACCTCGCATCCACTCGACCTTTTCAATTATAGGTTTTCGTTGTAGGTGTCTTAGACCTCGTAAAAGTGATAGGATCATTTTCATGCTATATTTTCAAATCTTTTTTCTAAAACTCAAATTCCTCTAAATAATATAGAGCCTAAATGTTAAACAACTGCACAATAAACAGTCCACAAAAGTGGTCTATGCGCAAATGAACCAAAATCCATTCCACGTTATAAATTCGTGGAGTGCCTACATAGACATCGAAGTCGAGCGGCCGATCCGTGTGGGAGGGATTTGATAATGGCTAATATGCGATTCGATCACACGACTCGGGTCCGCGGTTAATTGAAATTTCGCGCCATCCAACGAGCCAATGTGAGTTGACACATTTTTGCGGGAGTAACAACCGTTGAAAAGCATTTTGCATTAGGGTTTCGATGTTTCGCAATGATTTATTCCGGTGTGGGTATTATTAATTCCAGCGGTTTGTGTATTGGGATTTGAATTTGTTTGTCATTTTCTGGTTTGGTTTCAAGTGGTGTTCAATTTTATTGGATGAGTAGGTTTGATCGGGATTGGGGAATATCGCACAAAATATTAAATTAAAACTTTGCTTTTGCTTTTCGTCAGCGTCGACTGAAATCTTGACAGCTACCATTACTTTACAGCCAAGATAAATTCAAGACATACCAAATAATAAGAAAACGTATAGTAGAATCGGTTCTCTAGAATACGGCGAGTATATTCACAGTTAATACTGACAAAACTATTTTATAAAACTTTATTTCATACAGTGCAGGATTATAATATATATGCCGAATCCATTATTATAAAGAAGTTAACGGTATAGGCGATACTAATTTCTAATAGTAGACTTACATTTACGATAAGACGAAAGATAACGAAGACTGAAATGAAACCTAAAATTTTTATCTATAGATATACTACAAAACATCCCTTGAGTACAAGACAAATTACGTGTGGAAAGTCAAATAACAGAAGCAACTTCGCTATCAGTACTCGGAAACGCTTCGTACGACGCCACATCCGTACGAATTCAAGAACACAACCGCAATTCAGTAGCAGAAACTTTTTAATTAAAGATTATAAAATTCCATAAGTTGGTTCAATTCGAAAATTTTCCAAAGTCTTTTGTAGCGGAGTGCAAAAGTGGCGGTTCGGCGCAAGTTTCTCCCTACGTGATCGGACTCGGCTTGATTTTTAACTAAGAGATACGTTTTTAATTAACCGAAGAAGTTACGACGAGCGCTGCATTTTAACCGAGCGCCAAACTTTTGCCCGACTAGGCTTTTAGCGGCGTCTTATTTGCCCGCCCGTCTAAGAACATTTGTTTGCGGTCTTAATTATCCGTTTCGTGTTGATATTTTTGGTTCCCTGGATAAACATGACATTTTGCATTACTCTACCTTAAGATTTTTTTTTTGTCGCTGAGTACAATTTCTTCAGCAAGTCTCTGTCGATCAAAATGACCCTATTTTAAATAAACCTGTTTTCAT
The DNA here is from genome assembly GCA_030180105.1 of Hyles lineata. Taxonomy (NCBI): domain Eukaryota; kingdom Metazoa; phylum Arthropoda; class Insecta; order Lepidoptera; family Sphingidae; genus Hyles; species Hyles lineata. The sequence continues at coordinate 2,047,143 of JARJEE010000035.1, read as the reverse complement.
TGGTGAACTTATTATGTTGGAATACAAAGAAAATCGTTATCAAGACTCTTATTATTCTTTTAGGTACAAAAAGTTGGGTTCGAATCCGATCACACACTTCTGACTTTTCGAAGTCATGTGTGTATTGATAGCCAATCACCACGCGTTATAAAGGGGAAAGAAAAAATTGTGAGGAAACCTACATACTATAGCAATTTTAAGAATTTATATGGTATGTAAAGTCCGCCAACCCGCACTAGGCCATCGTGGTGGACTATATAGTCTAACCACTCTCACTCGTACTCTCGATTATAGAGGAGGCCCGTGCCATGCAGTAGGACATTTATGCCTTGATAGAGATATAAATACAAAAAGTCCACTGCTAAATATGATCCATTTGTTTCGCTAGGATCACTGTTTGTACCTGCTTAAGTATTGAAACACGCATATTAAAATATTCCACTGGACTTATAAATTTATGATTTATCTTCATATAAGCCTCTAAAAACATTGCGGAGCGTTGTTAGTTGCAACATAAGCTCAAATATAGAGCAACAACATGGGCTAATTTTGAATAAAGTTGTGTGCATTAGAGCCACAATTTATTCGTGACTACACAAATGAGTCGACACAAACAGGGCGGTTCCACTCTCTCTCTGAAACACCGGCGTAGTTATAGTTCTGCAGACGTAGTTTTTCTATCTCTGAGAATTTATTAAAATATGAAAAATGTAATAAAGTATTGTGGTTCGGTTTGAAGAATATTGTAGCCAGAGTAACTAGTGGACATATTGAGAATTGACATCTTATGTCTCAAGATGGGACGGCTTTGTTATTCAAGGTGTTTGGTCATGTTACTGTTCATGAGCAGTCGTATCACTTACCATAAGGTGAATGGCATGCTCGACTCGCCATTCAATGCAATAAAAAAACTACGAGATAAATGGTACAGGTTTTCAAATGCAAAGGTAATCGCTTATCACCTATATTTTAATAAAAATGAACTGGACTTCGATCCTCATGTCGAGCAGATGTCGACACCTAGAAGGAAGATAAGCCATTATGTCTTTGAATAATTCACTTCTATAGCTATTGTGTTTATTATTATTTTTTTTAATTTTATTTTTATTTTAATTTTAATTGAGAGTTGCTGCAGTCCGACACGTTGTAGTGAAAATCTATAATTGGTATTCTGTTAACTTAAAAAATAATGCTATATTTGTAGCTGTTGGTATTCCAAATAAAATTAAACAAAAATAATTAATAATATACTGCCTTGGTGGCGCAGTTGTACAACGGTATGATTGCAAAGCTGTGGTCTCGGGTTCGAATCCCGGGTCGATCAGTGATATTTGATTTTCTATTCATTATCAGCTGATAGTCAAGAATTTGTTCCCGATATGGCGATAGGCTCGCCCCCTATCACATCAAGCGACGGAACATACAAGGCGGAATGTGGATGCCCTGGTACCTCTGCCTACCCCTTCAGGGAAAGGCGTGAGTTGATGTATGTATTACATTATAATATAATTGTATTACACCTCAGTAATTCATAAATGAATGTTACGTTGCAGACTGAAGCCATGCTAAAGCACAAACGTTTAATGTCTATCGAGTTCTAGGAACAATTTCTAAATGTCAATTAGTTCTCTATGTGATAAAGGGGCTATGAAGGCTGATGATACATTTCTCAGAAATCTTGCAGAGACGTCGCATAATATGTATCTTACATTTTCAAATATTCCAATTTAGCATCGAGTCTCCAATCACAATATGGTGAAAAGGCACGTGTTCAATAAAGTTTAAGTTATTTTATGTGACCTGTTTACTTAAATTAAGGAATATTGGTAATATTGGGAGCTGTATTGCATTGGAAGTAACAGATATCTACTTTGATTCGCTGTTGGATCAAACCATTGTTGAAAAACATTTTTCTGCTCCTTTCTAGTTATGAGATGAAAAGAGCAATTGTGTAGGAGCTATGGTATAAAATACCATAGTGTATAAGTATGTATAGATTTATATGTGTTATGTTTCTTGTAATTTCAGTATCGGCGTCGACACGCTCAATATTATTTTAACTGACGAAAAATGCGGGATCAATTATTTCTAGCCATGATCAGTTTGAACTTTTTCCAATTATGTGTTCTAATGATGAATGCAATTCAGTTGCTTGCTTAAAATCGAATACAAAATCGCCATAACAAATTCTCCACCACAATTTATGATAATCACTATTCCGTAGTATTAAAATATCCTTCCACCACATTTTCGTTCTTAAATAATCCCACAAACAACTTAATAACCTTTAATAAACACAAATATAACAGCGTTATATCCGACACCTCATCACTCGCTTAAAGGACATACTGCAGGGAAGTTAGCGGCTTATCTGAACCGAAACTTGTGAACGAAGCCAAGTCAAACGGTGCACGACCTAGCTCCCAGCACGTAGCTATTTAATGCGGCGCCTTGATGCCACGAATCTGTGGGATTTTATTTATATGCACTATGTTTTTAAGCTATAACTGGACTATGGCCTGACCACTCTCAATCGTACTCTTGATTTTAGATGAGGCCCGTGCCCTACTGTGGGACGTGTAAGGGCTGATACAGAAGCTTTTATTACATTTTAATTTTCCTCTTTGTAATGTATAGGACCGGCAAACGCGCAAACAGGTGACCTAATGGTAAATGATCACTGCAGCCCATAAATATCCACGACGATTGGATCATAGATGTGTTGCTGGAACATCAAATCGGAAGGAGAGCGGGAAGGAAAAAGGATGGGAACAGGAAAGGGGTATTCAGCATCCTGTAATGTACCTGATATGTGTAGTAGGCACAATTTAGGAGGAAGTCACTACTGGTAAAAGTTGTTGCTTCTTGATAAGTAGGCATGATGATACCGGTATGATATTTTATAGGTCTCTCATATGTAAGAGGTGGCCTGGGTAGGTACCACCGTAATGTCTATTACTCCCGCTAAACAGCAGTGTAAATGCACTGTTGCGTTCCGGTTTGAAAGACATTGTAGCCAGAGTAACTAGTGATAATAATGAGACTTAAAATCTTATGTATCAGGATGGCGAGCTCAATGGAATGCCAAGCATCGCTTTGTAAACCATGGTGTTTTGTTCTGCGACTGTCCATGAGCGGTCGTCTTGCTTACCTTCAAGTAAATTGCATAGTACGTCTCGCCAATACGTATCCCACAGATATACTTTTCACAGTTTTCTGACGCTTTCCTTTTAGTTTCCTCCTCACTGCGATTATTAATACTCGGAAAACCCATTCCATCTTATAAATAACGCACCAAAACCAGCTCCACGGAAATATCCTCATTAATATTTCACGCCGCTGGAAACTTTTTGATACGTCACCGGCCAAGGTCGTGTGACCTCAAAACCGGGGCTGTCAGCGTTTCCATTTGCATTCTAAATGGGGGGTGTTTGTCCCGGGCGGCAGATGACACGCCGCTATTGTCCCGTGTTCCGGGGACAGCGTGTTTGCTCTGGCAACACGCGTGTTTGGATAACTTGACACGTGCCGTGACGTGGACGAATTTGGAATGCTGCGATGGTCAGTGAATGGAGGTGTGGTGGAATTATTTTAATGGTGGTAGGTCTCTTATGTGTTAGGTACTGCCTGGGTGAGTATCACCGCAATGTCTGTTTCTCCCGCCAAACAGCAGTGTCAATGCTCGTAGTCCGGTTTTAAGGAAATTGTACCCAGAGTAACTACAGGAGGTATTGAAACTTAACATCTTATGTCTCTGAATGGTGAACGCAGTAGAATGCCAAGCATTGCTTTGTTATTCACCGTGTTGTTTGGTTTTGCTGCTATTCATCAGCATCGCTTATCATCAAGCGAATGGCATGCTCGACTGGACATACATTGCAAACAAATGTGTGTATTAGTGTACACACGTAATAAGTGAAACTTCTTTCTAACATCATTTTTCTAAAATTGATCTACTAAAATGGTTTCTTAGATTTACGTGAATGTTACACATTGAAATAAAAGTATTATTTACAGATTTTATCGCGGATTTGGTTTAATTTCGAAACGTCGGGAAGTTAAAAAATTTAACAATTATACCAAATCCGCGATAAAATCCGTAAATAACACTTTTATTTCAAAATGATCTACTATTTACAACTTTACAGAAATTGGTGAAATAAAGCTAAATTAGACAAATTTTAAGCAAAAAGATTTTATTTTCATAGACACGGATACAAATAAACATGGCGCGTAACCGAAAAATGTGACTTAGAAATAAAAAAGCCGCGTAACAGAAAAACGTTAAATTTTTTTTACATGGCTATAAAATTTCTCCTATACGTCAATAAAGAAGTTTCACTTCAATATTGTCTAATGGAGACAAAATGTGTAATTTATTTTCGAAATAAGCAAATGCAGTTGTTAAAAGAGAGACCGTTAGTTCCATCTATTTTTATATTGAAAAGAGTACAAAAAAAAAATGTATCTTTAAATTTTCTAACAGTGATTGACCTCAACTACCAGCGTCTCAACGAGTTTGAGTATGTTGTATAAAAATACTCTAAAAACGTAACATCAAAGGGAATATCCGACGAAGTAAATTTATAAATACAAATGCTTATAAAGAAACGAACTTGCAACAAACAATGTAAGCGAAGTGCTCTCACAACTCTCGCCAATTATTAGAAACACTGAAACGTATATCTATTCTTTTGAAATTCCAATACGGTTTTCTTTTACGTTTAGTTGAATTTGCATCAAAAGACATCCAATTGGCTGACTCTGGCTCGAGACTATTGTTGCGAGAATTTATCTGCAGTCGTCTCATGACTTCCTTTTAATTGATTTAGTTTTTCTTAGGAACTTTTGTAAAGTCGTGAAGTCGGTTTTGGTAATTTTTGATCTTAATATTTGTTGTAATAATTAAATTTGACCTACTTTATTTTTGGTAGTAAGGAATAGACAATAGCTTATTTGAAATGTAATATTCTATTCCATTGATTGTCTTTGATTATCTATTGTCATTCTATGTAAAAATTCTCTCTTGAATATAACGTCTTTGCTTAATTCATTTTATTCACATTCAATAATTTTATTAATATTCAAGCCCAAGTAGGTAGGGTCTTGAACCTTGCCACCGAAGATTAATCGTTTTTTTTAAATTGATTTTATATGTATATTGTTTTTTTAATAAAAAATAAAAAATATTAAAATGTAAGAACGACTTAAAAAATAAAAGACACACCTAATCAAGCCAATATGGAAGCTGAAAGGCACGGGCTTCTTTTACAATTAAAATGGTTAAGTCCACCTTGCAGGCCTAGTGCGAGTTGCGAAATTTACATTGCATAGTTAATATTAAATGTGTATACATCTCTAGTATGTATGCAGGTATCCTCACATTTTGCCATAAATAAATTCAATATTTAATTTCAAATATTTTAAAAAATACTTTGTGTCTCTAAAAGTAATTGCACTTACTGAAATAGCTAATGCAACTAACAATACTAAAGTAATGGATAAACTCTAAAAATGTTGGTGGAGACCAGCCAAAATTTATTAGGGCGTTATTTCCGCAATGATTCCACTAGAAGACTTAGCTAAATGTAACTGACTATCTTTGTAAATATTTTTTATAACTACCAATGATGTAATAGTTGTTCAATTCCAAGCATATATCCCGAACACGATAAAAATAACAGATTATAATAGTAAATAATAAAATAAACAAATACACTCAACAGTCACATCCATAGTTCTGACCCCAGACTTAGATCGAGTCTTGTATCGTGGGTATCAGGAACTACGAGAGACTTTTCGCTCTCACAAACACCCAGACTCGAAACAAATACCTGTAGGTTCACACAAATATTTGTTTCGGTGCGGGGATCGAACCCGCGGCCTCTCGTTTCACAGCCGGCGCGGCGTCTAACCAACTGCGCCACGGAGGCTGCCAATAATAGGTTGGTAGTAATAAAATAGGTCTTAATCAAATCAACGGGATGGGAAGCGGCAGTAACGTTGAGTTTAAATATTTAGAACGGTTATCACGCAAACTATTCCTGCTTCTCAAGTGAACTAGACTCAAAAATTGCACCCGGCCGAAGCCAGGCCGGACCGCTAGTGATGACATAAACTATAGTAATTTTGTCTTGCTGGTATCATAAAAACGTTCCAATTAAAAATATCCTAAGCCATTTAGCCACCGCCGAACGGCATATTGTCTTTGAAATATACCTCATAACAATGACTAAAAGTTGTTCTGAGAAATACAACTTATTTAAACTGACATTAATCTGACATAACATTAACATTGTCAGGACAACAAGTACCTTTGAGGACATAAAAGACTAATGAAAAAATAACCTAAAGTACCAGTAATAAAATTCCCATTTATTATTATCAACGCGTAGGAAATAGTACAATAACATCCCTTGTATTTTACGGTGACAACTTGATTGGTTCGGTTATGGTGCGCCCTAATTAATGGTTTTATGAAGTCCGTCATTAATTTCATTTATGGAGAGAGGTGAATTTAATATGCAGTTAATGAGAGATATTATTTTACGTCAATTGGAAGTTGGCTTTGTTCAATTTAATTTATGTTTATTGAAATGATGGAATTTAAAGCCGCAGGGTGTTGTAGTGGAGATAATGTAATTGTATTATAAATTATTGGTGATTGGTCTCTCATATGTGTCTCCGCCAAACATCAGTGTAAATACACTGTTGTGTTTCGGCTTGAAGGATATTGTAACTAGGGTTACTACTAGACATATTGAGACTTAAAATCTTATGTCGCAGGATGACGAGGACAGTGGAATCCCAAGCATTGCTTCGTCAAGCTCTTGTTTGGTTTTAATACTTTTCATAAGCAGTCGTATTGCTTAAAATCAGGCGAACGGCAAGCTAATCTCACCATTCATTGCAATACAAAAAACTGTTTAATATATGAACCAAAGAGAAATTTAAATCATATTATTAAAACATGAGAATTTTCCTCATTATTCATGCCGTGTGTGATAATGCTTTCTTCTAACAGAGCCTTTATCAACAACCAAATGAAAAGCTTCAGAGATAATTAATATAACATTTTTTTTTTACTTTTGTATATAATTTTGCGTATAAGGTTCATGTTTTCGTACAATTATACAGCGTATATCAAGACTGGTACGAAAAAAGAAACCATGTGGTAATGTTAGTGACTACAGAAACTATATCACTAAAAAATTCGTAAAAAGAGCAACAATTTATTTGCACTTTTGTAAGAATCATCGTGTTTAATTGGTAAATAAACGGTTTTTGCTAAAATAGTAATTAAAACACATGAAAACTATGACGTCTTTAAAAACAAATAGGTGTAAATTATTATCTTAGGAAATACTACGTTATTACTGCCCAAACACGGCGATATTCAAAAATTACAAAAGAAACATCGTTTTTCCCTGCAATTTTAATTGCCTTGTGTCTAAAGTCGCTAAAACTACTACCTGGCTTTATTTTCAGTTTAAGTTTGGATATATCCCATACATATTTGTAAATACGCATCAAAATCGTATCCTAACGAGGTAGACAAAATAATAATATCCAGTTTGCATGTTGACAAAACGATATCTAAAAAAAGAATCAGGTCAGAAGTATCCTACTCTATCGAGAATACCTGGAGATACGTCATCTTATTTCTCTGTAATAGGTATATTAAGCAAAGGGGTGTAATATCACGGACGTCAAATTGTTAATTAACATTCTCCTGATAACGTAATTATGTAAATGTTATGTAGTTACACATCAGGTGCTTGAATTCCATATCAATAATACAAACGTCAAATAACAGCTCTGATTGCACATCATTAGGTCTGATTACATTAATACAATGAATAAATTAATCCTCAATTTATTTTCATATCAAACATGTAATATCATTACCATTAGAATTCATTATCGTGATGTAAGACGTCCAATTATGGCGTGAAGATCACAATTAGTTGAACCCTCATTGTCCATAGAGAATATAAATTGATCACTTGTATTTAATGTTATTTTACTTTATAAAGATAGAATGTCATCAACATCCAAATATCAATAATAAATTAGGAAGTCATAAGTTTAATTTTTCAGATGGCCATTTTACATACATATATACAAAAAGTCACTTCTTTTTCCCAGAAATGATGGGCAGAGGTGCAGCTAAACCACCCACATTTCATCTTGTATGTTCTGTCCTACGATGTGATATGGGGCTAGCATATCGCCATATCGGGCGCAATTTCCTGACTCGGCTGATAATGATAAAAAACCCAATTTTACTTTGCCCGACCCGGAACTTGACCCCAGGTTCCAGCTTTGTAACCGTACCATAGTACAATTACGCAACCATGGCAGTCATTTTTTCCGCAAGTTTATAGAGAAAAATTTAATGAATTGTTTGTATTTGGTGATAAACTAAAAATATTAATGCCACACAGGCAATAGATTGTAAATTCACAAGCAAATTGACGCTACAACATGCATGAAAAAACATTAGAGTCCAAAATAAGAATAGATACAAAAAAGTAACTGCTACTAAAAATCCAAAAACAAAGAATTTAAATCCAAAAAGTAATGACAATAAAAAGGCGGAGATATAAACGAGACTAACAAACGCATCCGCGATTCCGGAGCCAGAATCAAGGACGGCGTCCCTATTTTTGTAGCAAGTAAAGCAGTAAAGAGGATTATTATAAATCACAATGAAACACAGCTCAGAAAATTCAGACTTCCGACCGTTTTAAATTTCAAATACGATTAAATCTCCATCCAGGAATATTAAGACGGTACTCCACTGAAGGGTGGCTTCATGAATTTCAAGGAGCAATCGAGATGCATTAAGTGAAGACGGGTGGCTTAAAGATGAATCGTCGATGACTCTCAAATGATTTATGCTGAACCTTTTAGTTATTGATCCGCTCTTCAGCATTTGAGTGGGAATCTATGGACTCCTAGATTCTTGGGGGCACTTTGGAATTTTTTAATGGCGTTGGCGGAAGCTTGAATATTCATTGAGACCATTTTCATTCAAATGCTGAGGTAAATCGTGATTGGTGTAATATAACCGTTTTTAGGTGCGGTGTGGGATGTTTTCACTCCTTTAGTGACGCAATGTTTGCGATATGCAAATGAAATTGATTTAAAAGCAGGATATGTGTTTGGTGACTAACATAACTGAGAGTTTTTCAGTATACGCTGAGATTTCACTCACGTATATCCGAATTCATTGAATTGACAACCCTTCACTGACTTTTTTTGACGAGACGAGCGTGTTATTCGCCTTATGTTAAGCAATACGACCGCTCATGGACCGTAGCAAACCAAACAAACACAATGAATCACAAAGCAATTCTTGACATTCCACTGCGCTGGCCATCCCGAGACACGAGATGTTAAGTCTCAATATATCAAGTAGTTTCTTTGGCTACAATGTCCTTTAAACCGGAACACAACAGTTCATTAACACTGCTGTTTGGCGGGAGAAAAAAACATTGCAGCCTACCCAGGCGACCTCTCTCATAATGATGAGAGACCTACCACTAGTAAAATGAAAACAACGGTGTTGGCGGCCTCTCACATGTGGGAGACCTACCACCAGTAAAATGAAATACCGTCTATTTTAAGTTAGACGAGTAATTCTATGTACTAAAAGATTAGTTTCCCGAAACACCAATGTCAAACTTCCTCGTATTTTCATTATGATTAAACTCAAATTAACGTTAAACGCAATATGCAATAACAGGAATTCTGTCGTTTTAATAACATCTAATGGCTCCCCGAGGCAGAGATATTGGTCACGCAGTACTATATTAAACCGAGATTTCGAGATTCGCGCTTCTAACTAGCTGATAATGTACATAACTATGATAAACTGGTAGTTACTACATAATCGTTTGTTATAATATTATATTTATTGTATTTTGCCGAGCTGTCCTACTATTTTAATTCCAAAATGAGATAAAGGAAAAACCCGTCGTCACACCAGGCACAAAGTCCAAGCTTGGACAGTTTATATGTGAATTTTCAAACTGAACACCCATTGGAAACTTGACTCTAAGTACTTCCTACCAGGGATTCAAACCCAGCAGATCATGACTAAAACCCGCACACTTTGCTACGACATAGCTGAAATGATTATGGCACGCGTAACCATATTTTTTATCTACGAATGCCAAGACGAGCATGCCATTTCGTGGTATCCCATTTAACACAAATATTACCGTTTGTTTAGGAAATATAAACCTAATTTAAAAATACGCTTAATTCATGCCAGAACTTCAGGAAACTGCAGCATTGTAACTTAAATAATTAAAAACCATTCGTCCATCTAATCATTATCAACATCATTATCCGATCAACGTTCCATTTCATTCAGCCAATTAACTTGTCAAGATCAAAAACGCTTTGTGATAAAATTGTGCATAACATCAGGCTAAGCACCCGTGTCAATAAACTAAATTGAATTTTCCATCCTATTTCCCGGTATCAAGTCACTTTTGACGGGAGCGCCGCGCTGATCCCGACGCGAATACGATGTGTTTATATTTCTATCCCTCTATATCGGTTGGAAGTGGGATAAAAATAGAGCAAATTGCTTTAAAAAATGTCTGCGGTGATGCAACGCTGATGGTTGGTGGTTCTGTAGAAAAGGTTTTAATATAAATATTACTGGTAGGTCTCTCTTATATGAGAGGCCACCTGGATAGGAACCACCGCAATGTTTATTTCTCCCGCCAAACAGCAATATCAATGCACTGTTCTGTTCCGGTATGAAGAACATTGTAGCCAAAGTAACTACTGAAAATATTGAGACTTCATATCGCATACCTGAGGATGGCGAGCGCAGTGGAATGCCAAGTATTGCTTTGTAATTTTCTATGGCATGTTAAATCCGCCAAACTGCACTAGGCTTTTATGGCGGACTATATGGCCTAACTATTCTCAATCGTATTATCGATTGTAGAGTAGGCCCGTGCCCTGCAGTAGGACGTATATGGGCTGATACAGTAGTACTAAGTAAACAATCAAAAACAGAATTGCACAACCAATATCACAATTAGACGGCCTAGTAAAGGTCGCAAGGTTTCTGAAGTTAATGTTCGGTGGACTGCCTGTATGTAATGATAATGATGCTTGCCTAGTCAAACATTTCTAAGTACCAACGACTTCTGCTTTTTTTGCTGGTTTAAAGAAATCCGTTTGGCTCACACTCAAAGAAAGCAACGTGCCATGAGCGTTCTCATAACAAAAACAATAGCTCCCCATTCACACCTGAAAGCTCATTTGTTCAATCCGTATATTTTGAAGGAGCCATTTTCTTTCACAAGTCTTCTAGAGATACTGGTTACTGTCGGTGTGCAAACCGAATCCGAAAATGCTTTTAACTAAATAGAGTCTCGGTGTGAGAATTTTTGAACGCAATTTGGACGAGAGCGAAATGCTTTGAATTCTTTTGGATGGGCGCGGAATGTGGATTTTTACTTTCGTACTGAATGAAAACGTTTGAACACGTCGAGATTTTAATTGCAATTCAAATTAATTGGTCAGATGATGGCCGTGATTCCGATACACGGGATTAATTGGAGCGCATAGTTTAATAGCATTTTAGGATCATTTTACGTTAGAAATTTACGGTTCCCCTTCGCTTTTTAGTAAATTATATTCCTACGCACAATAAAGAACAAAACTAAACGTATTAGCATTAAATTTTAAAGGCCATACAATATGCTCGTCACTCCGAGACATTTATAGGTGTCAGATCTAAATTAGTAAGGACTGGTTACGCTTAAGCAAACGTCCCACTGCAGGACACGGGCCTACTCTACAATTGAGAATACGATTGCGTTGTTAGACCATATAGTCCACCACGCTGGCCTAGTGCGGGTTGGCTTAATAGGTGTAATATTTCCAAATTACCAATTAGGCTATAATGTCATTTAAATGGATACATCAATGCTTATTTAACATTCTTTGTTAAAAACATTACAACGAAATTATACATATTACCTCTTCCAGAGTTCTTGCATACGCAAAACCTAGTACTTAATACAATAAACGAAATATTAAAATTATTAATTTTGTTCTAACAACATAAAATAGTACTTAACACATAGAAACAATACGCGAATAAGGGATCTATGTAACAGATCCAATCCTTTGTGCTGTACAACAAAACGTCTGCTTTATCACACGTCGTGAATAAATGACTTGTTAGTTGGAAACAAATTTGAGTTGACACAGCACGGAAAAAGTGATGACATACGGGCGATATTTGCGTACGTAAACGCGGTCGGTATTATTAGATTTCACTCAACTGCGAGGCATAACCGTCGCAAATACTGTGTGATAGAGCAGCGTCAATTTGTAATTGACTAGGTATTGTCTATGATATGCGTATGTATCAAGTGGAGCCGGTGAAATGTTGATAACTCAGCTGTGCGACGCTAATTTGTAATTTACTGTTGCCTGTGATAATAGTAATAAACAATTACAAGTGTTTCAATTTTCTTATCACGTGTTTAGTAGAAATAATTATATTCTCAAATTGAAGAAGATAGATACAGGAGTAAACTTAAGTTTATAAAGGCTATCATACTGCATTTAACCACTGGATATTATAGCTTTGTTAATGTTATCGAACGGCATGGGACTGTCATCTGATGCCATTCGCTGCTCTGCCTGGACAGTATTTGCGGTTACCATCAGGTGCAGTGCAGTCATTATTCCATGCCAGGGTAAAAAAAAAACGCCAGTAGTATTCTCGAGTTCTGTCATATATTTCTCAGTTGCTCAATGATAAGCCATGTTCCTCCTAGACTGTATAATATATGCCTTTTTATGCATTCCCTTGCTCCATATCAACTTAGAGGGGGTTTATATCTTCGATATTTAAATCAAAGATGAACCAACAAACTCACTTACCTATTTATAATAATAGTGTTGTGAGCACATACACATTAAATGTGTTAACACGGTTTAAGGTGCCGTGTGTATGCAAAAATCGCGTTCCTATCTGGACGTTATTTTATATCTCGTTTTATTATGACATCTTTCTGAATTTGCACATGCTTGCGTTCTACACATTGGTTTGTTAAATAAATATAATAATATGGAAAAATGTAGGTAAAAAATAAGTTTAGATAAGACCAAATCATAGAGTGAAGAGTGAAATCAATCTGTAAATAACATTTATCATAAAATAAACAAGTATTTTATTGACTGAGACTGTTTCGGTGGCGCGAATTTACTAAGGTACAATTACACTGCCAAGGTCCCGGGTTCAAATTCCAGGTCGGGCAAAGTGATATTGGGTTTGTCTATTTATTATCATTCCGGAGCCAGGCCTTTGTGCCCGGTATGACAATAGACTTGCCCCCTGTCAAATCATGATACGGAACACACAAGGCGAAACATGGGTGTTCTGGGGCACCTCTGCCTATCCCTTATGGGAAAATGGCGTGAGTTTATGTATGTATGTTCTGAGTTATTTCCTTTTATTTTCAATTAAAATGGTTAACAATATAGGCAATAGTTTGAGGATACAATTATCATTTTAATGTTTTCTAATTTTCAAAAATTCTGAAAGAATTCACCACTATCATTGAAACTATTTAACTTTATGTAAGAAAAAAAAATACTTCTATCTAAAACCATAAATCGTTTTCCTACACATATTGAATTATCCCTCCACTAAACACACCGACAAAAAAAAAAACAAAACAATTAAACCGCATACATCACCGCTTATTACTATGTAAGTAACATTTTCAGGACAGCGCAGCGCGCGAACCTAAGTTTCCATTAAGAAGGCTTCGCTTCGTGTTTCATATCCGCTCCCCGACCATTACCGGACTCCGGAGAGCTCCTGCCGTAACATATTTATATTCATTAACATAATATTCACGAGAAAACGTGTGGGATAAGCGGGATTATGCACGCGTATTTTTAGTTGCAGTTGCATTTTCTTTGGAGCGTTTTAGTCTCAAGTGTTACTGTAGTATAAACTTTTGTCTCAAGAAATGTTTTCTTGTAGTAAAGTATACATTATTTTTTATACCACACAGAGTACAGTAATAATAACACGAAGCGCTTAAATATGGGTAACAACTGGCGGTTTTATCGCTGTTAGCGATTTTATATAGACAATATTAAAATGGACGGGAATGAACGGAATCACGGGAGAAATTGGTGGTCACAGAAACAAAAAAGAAGTTTCAGGTGATAAGGAATAGTTTTAACATAAATAAACTACATAAAATATCAATATAATAATATAGTACATGAACTATAATATAGTATATAATATGTTTATTTCGTTGTTTTGTTTAGGCCGCTTTTGACAAAACACTGTGAAATCTCTAGGTTTAGGTTTAGAAGAAAAAATCCTGTGGGTTAAAATTAAGTGTGAATCAATGTGAATGCATCGGTGGCGCATTACTACGGTATAATTGCAAAGCTGAGGTCTCGGGTTAGAATACCGAGCTGGACGGGCAAAGTGATATTGGATATTTGTATTCAATGTCAGCCCGAGGTCAGGAATTTGTGCCCAATATAGCGATAGCAATAGTATACAAGGCGAAACGTGGATGACCTGATAGCACCTCTGCCTACATCTTCTAATTAATCATTTATAAGGGAAAGGCTGCCTCGGTGGCGTAGTTGTACAAAGGTACGCTTGCAAAGCTGAGGTCTCGGGTTCGAATCCCGAGTCGGGCAAAGTGATATTGGATTTTTCTATTTATTATCAGTCCGGAGTCAGGAATTTGTGCCCGATATGGCGATAGGCTCGCCACCTATCACATCGTGGGACGGAACATACTGGCGAAATGTGGGTGTCCAGGCACCACTGCCTACCCCTTCTGGGAAAAAGGCGTGAATTTATGTATGTATGTATGTGTATGTATAAGGGAATAAGCCGTGAGAGTATGTGTGTAAGTAAATTAATGTACACTAAAATAATAAATACATGCATAAAATGAAAAGTTACAATAAGCGTAATATCATTGTGTTTTAAAAAAATAGGACGCCTTTTCGACATAATAACAAGACCATTTTACTCGCTTAATTTGAGGCATTTTTTTCTCAACCGGAAATCCCATTTATAAATTTATAGTCCTCTTATGCTCAATCATTCGATTTTCGTATCTGTCAAACCCTTTTACGAACACCCATGTTAATTAATATACAACGTCCATTTACTTATTTTTTCGCCCGTTATTTTAATATTCTGGTATAAAAAACGACTATGAAATGCATTTGATGATGAATTCCGTGCAATTATAATAGATCAGAAGAATAACAATCGCAGTATCGGACGCTCGTCTGCAAAGTGGATGGAAAGACGGAAGCTTGCAGGAAGTCGCTGGATGCAGGCCGCTTCCAACAGGTCGATGTAAAGATCCTTGGGGGAGGCCTATGTTCAGCAGTGGACTTCCTGTGACTGAAGAGTGATAGAGAGAGATAATAAAAATACAGTATTTAATGTTAAGAGAACTTATAACTTAACTTATAGATATACATGATTCTGCCAAATTCCAAATCGGATTTCCATAGGATAATCCCGAAAACCGATTTACTCGAGTTGATAACTGGAGTTTTTCCTCATCGTTTAAAACATATTATTAACATTTTTCTTGAGAAATATAATTCTACCAATTAATCAAATAATCCTAACAGAACACAGTCGATACATCACGTTTCTCAAGAAAGCCGTCGACCAAGTGCCGTGGCAACGTTACATTTTTTATTTAGTTTCTTGTTGCCCGTATTTTACAATATTTATTATGGTTACAATTTTAAATTATAATATTTAAAAAATTGACAATTTATAATAAAGACCTCACAATCAATTTATAAAAGAGTTTAAGGTCGAAACCGCAACCAATTCAAAAACCCGCAGACAACATGTTAAACTCTAACCAAAAGTTTAATGTGAACTGTGAGTTTCATGTACCCTTTATTCCGCAACTTTCCTTGTGGTTATTTACAATTCATTGACGTATTAATATTAATGTGCCAGTCCACTTTGCTAAACGAATACGCGGTGGTGTGCGATCTTACATTTTTAATAACAAAATTGTTTCGCCGTTGTTAGATGCGGTTTGGGGGCAACCAACTCGGTAAACAACATTGGTATTGTGGAATCATTTAAGAATGATGCTTCGTATAGATTTTACTACTTTTTGGTGCAAACGGTACGAGATCGTATACATTTTTTGACCCGGTATGAGACTGTTTATTTGACTGCACAAATGATGCTTATATATTAAGGTGCCTAATTGGAACACGCGTGATCGTGTCTAATTTGAGATCAGATAAAACATTATCTGTTAACGTGCGTTATCTAAATCGTGAAGTTATGTGTTGCCACACAGAGGATAAAAAATGAAAGAGTGAGGACGCATGTGAAATATATGTTTTTCTTAATTCATCAGTTGTCTTGAATCTTCCTGGAGGTTTAAATAGTAGTAGGCTTATATAGTCTTGACTTGATTTTTTCTTTGGTGTATAGTTTTTCTTCCCACAATTATATAATGAAATCAACGTTAACAGAAGTTAAAATAGCAGTAAATTTTCCTTGTTGAAATAAAACTATTATTTACGGATATGGTTTTATATTTTTTAACTTCCCGACGTTTTGATTACTTTACAGCTTTCGTGGTTACGGGGCGGACTGTGATACTATAAAATCCGTAAATAATAGGTTTATTTCCATAACATAACTTTTTTACTCAAAAAATAACACGCACACAAACACATGGGCAATATTTCATATAAATCCCAAACAAACGCAGCTTTAGATATTCCAAAACAATATCCAGAATTTAAGAAACTCGAATAACATTTAAGACTCCGTAAGTAAAATCCGGCCATCTGGCTCCATATAAAAATCCCACGTGTAGTGGCCGATGTAACATATGAAGCTATTTACACGGCACTCTAGCCGCCTTTATTATGCGAAATAGACTACAGATCTATCTTAATAAAGATCTATCTTTCTTATCTTATCTATCTAGTATTAGTACTCAATTATAGCTTAAATAATTACCTTACAAATTATTCACTAATCAAGTGGTCGCTGCACCAAAACTTAACATTCCAAAACAATAATACTCCACAAATCAGCAATCCTTAATTATCCAGTAATATTATGAGTATTACATTGAATTCAATATAAAACCTCTTAGACATTCTAACACAACAAACACTTAAGACTCCACAAGTAAAATCACGCCATCTGGCTCCATATAAAAATCACACGTGTAGTGGCCGATGTAACATATGAAGCCATTTACACGGCACTCTAGCCGCCTTTATTATCCGAAATAGACTACAGATCTATCTTAATAAATATCTATCTTATCTTATCTATCTAGTATTAGTGCTCTATGATAACATAAATAATAACTTTTTAAATTAGTCAGTAGTAAATTGTTTCCTCCACCAAAAATTATAATTCCGAAACGATAATACTCCACAAATCAGCAATCCTTAATAATCCATTAATTTTGTGACAATTACTTTGAATTCATAATAAAACCCGTTAGATATTCTAACACAGCATGCGCAAACACTTAAGACTCCACAAGTAAAATCACGCCATCTGGCTCCATATAAAAATCACACGTGTAGTGGCCGATGTAACATATGAAGCCATTTACACGGCACTCTCACTCTCACGCCTTTATTATGCGTGTAAACAGCATGTGTCACGGAAAAACACCGTTGATCACGTCTGGCAGGCTTTTAAATGGAAACGCGCGGGAATAAGTGAAAATATTTCCTCTTGTACCGCTGATGGATGGCGCTGTTGATGTATTCGTTTTAAGTGTGTATTCAATTGTTTTCTGTATGAAAATAGTTTTATTTTAGTTGTAGGTTGTATTAAGTTTTGTGCTTTATACTCGTATATCAGTAATTGTTTTGCTTATAGATACTAATGGGATTTTTGATTTACGCGAATTTTACACATACAAATGAATAATTTTTTACGGGTTTAAAAATTAAACCAAATCTGCGATAAATTCCGTAAATAATAGTTTTGTAATCACTAGATGCAAGCAATTTCCGCCTGGAAATGTACATGATTATTTTTGGGGTAGGTCTATGCTCAGCAATGGATTTCAATTGTTTGTGGGGAAATAGAAAATCAATGTGGTTAAGATATGTTTTAGATACAACGATACATCTTCAATTTTGTATGGACAACTTCTGAATTCGAGGTCAACAACAAGTAAACGACTCAGTAAGATGGAATAATCATACATTCAGTCTCTCGACAGTACTACACCTGCACTGCTCTTACCATTGGGTCTCGCCATGTCGGTATAAAAATAACGAAACAAATATGAATGATGTCCACGAAAGCCACTGTCCCAAATCATTGAAACACTCAATATCTGCCACTGACAATGTGAAAATATTACATTAGTATTCATCACATTCAAATTAATAATTATGGACCACTCGAAAGCATCTCCAATTAAAATATTGCAAAGCGTGAAGCATTACATTTACAGTGAAATAAAATACACCGGGCATTAATCAGTGTGGCCGGCCGAAGTGCGGGGGTAATGGGTAGAAGGTAGAAGGTAGCGGGTATCATGGGTAGTAGGTAGAAGGTATTGCGGGTAGTATCTCACTTACCGCCGCTAATGCTTTGTGCACCTGCCTTGCTAATGTCTGTTTTCAGCTGGACGCGGTTTTAGTGAACTTTTTTTGTTGTTTGCTTGATAGTACGTTATGTGGGTTATAAGTCCTAGAAATCGTTATTATTTAATACTTATTATTTCATACTCTACTGTACACCATTAAAAAGGAAAAAATAATAATACAGAAACAGATTAAAATACAAATTATCTGGGTATTTCAGAGCTGAATTTCAGTAAGATTGATTAGGTTACCTTTCTAATTATTTTATTTTCAAATGTGGTTGGACATCTGGTCCCACCCGAATAGCGCCTATAATGAAGAAACACGTTTGTGTTTCTATGTGGGTGTCTACCAACATACGTACGTGTACACATACGTGCACACACACAAACACACATGTGCAGACTATGCAATTACTAGTCTATCACCCCTCTAAGATTTCCGCGATACAGACTAATTTGAAAATCGCTGGTAATTTTTCTTAGCGTTCAATTACTTTTGATCTCATCTTTGTTTCGATAATTATTATTGTTATACTAATTAATTGGAACTAAATCTTCTTCTTCTTCTTCTTCTACCTGGCGTTATCCCGGCCGGTGCCAGGGTCCGCCTTCCGGCAAATTCTCCTCCATTTCGCCCGATCTTCAGCATCCTCAATAGTAAGGCCATTGACCCTCATATCTTCCTTGACGACATCGAGCCAGCGCTTCTTGGGTCTACCCCGCGGTCGAGGTCCGGGAATATTGAGGCTCAGGCACACATTACCGACGTACTCCTGCGGTTTCCTTAGGACGTGACCATACCATCTCAAGCGGGATTCTTGGAGTTTATCAGCCACATCGCGGACACCAAGACTGCCACGGATGTGCTCGTTACGGATTTTGTCCAAACGCGTAACGTTGCACATCCATCGCAGCATCTTCATCTCCGCGACGTGAACCTCCTGGACGTGCCGCTTAAGGGCAGGCCACGTCTCAGAACCATACAGGAGCACCGGCCGCACGATGCTTTTATAGATGAGACCCTTGAGCCTCATCGGCATCCTGCGGTCGCAGAGTATGCCTGAGACCTCTCTCCACTTAGCCCAAGCAGCGCTTATACGGGCTTTGACGTCAAGGTCGATGTCACCGGACTCATGCAGTACGGACCCAAGGTACTTGAACTTGTCCGTTTTCACGGCAAGTTCGTTCCCTATCACGATGCTTTGGGGGTCCGTACTCCCGCAAGCCATGTACTCGGTCTTCGCCACATTTAACTTCAGACCGCCGCTCTCGAGCGTCTCCTTCCACCGATTGACCCTGCGCTCCAAAAGTCGCCGGTCCTCCTCCACCAGTGCAATGTCATCGGCATACATCAACAACCAGGGCGCAGGGTCCTGGATGTGAGACGTAATGGCGTCGAGCACAACACTAAAGAGGAATGGACTCAGCGCCGAGCCTTGGTGCACACCGACATCAATCGGGAAAGGATTCGTATCGCCAACGGCGGTCCGAACGAAGGACTCGGATCGGAGGTACATGTCTCTGATAATGTCCACATAGGCTTCCGGTATCCCTTTCACCCTCATCGCCCACCAGATTGCCTGTCGTGGCACACAGTCGAAGGCCTTCTGCAGGTCCAAGAAAGCCATGTGCAGTGGCTTCTTCTTCGTCCTATATGCCTCGCCGAGCATCCTGAGTGCAAATATCGGGTCGGTAGTACCACTACCAGGACGGAAGCCATATTGACACTCAGAGACAGTACACTCTTGGCGGAGCCTGGACTCGATGACGCGTTCGAAGAGCTTCATGGTATGACTCATGACCTTAATGCCACGATAATTACCGCATTCCTGAACACAGCCTTTACCCTTGTATACGGGAGTTATCACACTCAACCGCCATGAGTCAGGCATTTTTTTGGTATTCAGGATGCGGTTAAATAACGCAGCAAGAAGCTCCACACCATGAAGCCCCAACGACTTCCACGCCTCTATCGGAATATGGTCAGGCCCTACCGCTTTCCGGTTCTTCATGCGACGAAGACTACAGAGAACTTCTTCAGGTGCAACAGGTGCAACAAGACCTTGGTTCGGGGGCAATCCAGGGTAGGACACTCCCAAAGGTATGGTGTTAAATAAACCGTGGAAGTAAGAGCGCCACCTCTCCTTCACCGCGCTAGCCTCACATACCAAGGCGCCTCGGGAATCCTTGACACATCGACATTTGGTAATGTCGAGTGTCGCCTTTTCCCGAGTCTTTGCGAGCCGATAAATGAGCTTTTGACCCTCCACAGTCTCCAACTTCTCATACAGAGGGGTCAGAGACTCGTGTCGGGCCTTGGCCACAGCTCGCTTTGCAGCGCATTTGGCGAGGTTGTACGCAGCGCGGTCTTCAGGAGAGTTAGTCGCTTGCCACTTTTTGAAGAGTGTCTTCTTCCTGAGAATTGCCTCCCGGACTGTCCCACTCCACCACCAAGTCTCCCTGTTAAGGGTGCGACCGCCCTTAGTTGTTCCGAGCTTCGACTTCGCAAGGGTGGTGATTGCTGACTGAATGCCGCCCCACAGTTCCCCCACATCTTCGATCCCCATACTATTTTCTAATAAGGGGATCAAAGCTTCGCGGAAACCATGCACAGCAGGTCCATCCAGCAACCACCACTTTATCCTTGGTGCTCGATACTCGGTCACTTTGGGTTTCGGTGTTACCTTCACATCCATAACAAGGAGACGATGCTGTGTCGTGAGACATTCTCCCGGGATAACCTTGCAGTTGGTCACTTTGCTGATGTGGCATCTCCTTATGAGCAGGTAGTCAATTTGTGTTGAGTGGGACCCGCTTTTGTATGTGATGAGATGTTCGGGTTTCTTTTGGAAGAACGTATTCACAACGGCCAGGTCTGCCACATGGCAGGCTCTGAGAACAGAGTCCCCCTCTGCGTTACGTGCGCCAAAACCATAGCCGCCATGAACACGCTCATTCTCCCGACGGTCCTCACCTACATGCCCATTCAGGTCCCCACCCACCACAATGCTCTCGGATTGGGGCAGATTACGCATAGTATCATCAACAAGGGTCCAGAAGGCTTCTTTCTCCGACTCCGAACAACCAGCTTGCGGGGCGTAAGCACTGATCAAGTTGGTGACAACCCCCTCAATCATTACTTTAACCCGCACAAGCCGGTCACTCCGTCTGTCGACTTCAAGAATACTCTCCCGAACGCTCGAAGACAACACTACGGCAACCCCGTTCCGGCCAGTGGGAGATCCACTGTAAATCAGTTTGTAACCCTGCCCGATATCCCGAGACTTGCCACCCTTCCATCGCGTCTCTTGAAGAAACGCGACTTGCACCCGACGTCTCTCGAGAACATCTGCAAGCTCTCGGCATTTACCGGTGAGAGAGCCAATGTTCCATGTGGCGAAACGGAGCTTGGTTGGTACTCGCGTCTTTAGCCGCGCCCGTACCCTGCGCGGTAGCCCTTGCCCACTTGTCACAGGCTTAGGGCGATGGGCCTGCGCGTCGTTTTGCGGCGACGCCCTAGCAGTACCAACACTTTTCCCTTTTTCCATACCATTTGATATGACGGAGCTTTTGGTATTACATGGGGCGACCCGCCGTCTGACCCCCACAACCCATAAATGGGAACCAAAGGTTCGCCATTGCCTCGTTCGTAAGGTCAGCAGAGTGCACCGCGAGCAGGTGAGGTTGGCTTTGGTCCTTAGGTGTTGGTGGCCCACTTACACTCCACTAATTGGAACTAAATGTAAATGTAAAATATGTAAGTACTTTACTTAAAGCGTATATAGTCTCGAATTCCATTTATGAATGTCTAATTACAAGAATCCTGGCACAATTGTGACGACAGACAAGTATTTCTCATCGATACACACTCTACTTAGTTACTGGTACCTCCTGGGTAGGTACCATCACAATATCTATTTCTTCCGCTAAATAGCAGTGTTAATGTAGTGTGTATTTCGATTTATAGGATATTCTAGCCAGAGTAACTACTGGACATATCGAGATTTAACATCTTATTTCTGAGGATGGTGATTGCAGTGGAATGCCAAGCATTGCTTTGTAATCCATGCTGTTGTTTGATTTTGCTACTGGTCATGAGCAGTCGTATCGCTTACCATCAGGTGAACTGCACGCTCGTCACGCTATTCAGTGCATTAAAAAAAATTAGACCATAACCTGCTTAATCCAAAATTGTTTTGTCTCGTGTGAAATAGCATAATGGGCCATAAATACTGAAGGACGATAAATAAAAATTACTATAACAAACTGCTTAACCCGGCCATTACAAAACTAATAACTCAATCCGACCCAAAATGCCGGGCTAACGACGCCCCAAAGTATTTTTCGTCTTCCACACAGACCCTTTTAAGAGGTTAACAACTTTTAAATTAACCACATGTTTAGTGCTTAGAGACAAAATGAAATTAGTCTTTATGTGTAGTAAAAAGTCCTATTTTTTATAATTACGACGATGTAATACATCTGATAGATACATAAATGCAATGTCTTACGCACCTACCTCTTCTCATCTCTGTATCACTTTAGGTTCGACTGTTATAGAATGCTTCAGGCATTAAGTCCACCAATACTAATCTATTAGTCCACCTATGTAATTTTTAATGTATGATGGTTATAATTATATATAGATAAATTAATAAATATCAATTCAGTGCACCTTATTTTTTATTTTATAAACTCTATTGTAAACCAACAAATATAAAATAAAAACAAACTTCCACCAGATGCATTTTAGTGATTTTGTTCTGCTAGTACAAATAATTTTCCGACTACTAGGTAAGCCGATATTTACGGACGTAGGATATTGCTGAATGCAGACCGCTTCCAACAAATCGCTATGGAAATCCATGGGAGAGGACTATGTTAAAACTGTAGCCGAAAAAAGAGAGAGAGAGTATACACAAAAGGACATAAGAAGTTCAGAATTTCCACATAAATTTTCTTTTATTCACGCAATCTAAATCCCATCTAAAAACTATAGTAGCCCACTAAAATATAGACATAACCGAAGCAGCTCCTTATATCCGACAATAACCGAGATGAACTTCTTCAGGTCATATCCCAAATTCCCTCAAGTGTAGACCGCAAACTCAATAGAGCGATCTCATAAAGCTACAATTTTAACGAAACATAATGTGTACTTGAATACTGCTTTAACGTGAGGGTAGTAAGGATTAATTTTGCCTGATTTGTATGCAGTGGCTTTGAGTTTGTGAAGGATTATACACACTGGTGTAGAGTTTGGTTAACTTTGATTTGAAATTTTGATCTTTTTTGTCAGAATATACGGAATAAAACAAAAAAAAAAGTTTGTCTTGTAATAAATAATGAAATTGAGAGACAATTGCTGGGATCTACCCCTCTGAGACCTCTGTCTCAGGTCCAGGGCAGATTGTAAACCTCGGATTTTTCAAGTTTAGTAGCCATACATAATTAATTACAACTCTTAGCACGGATAATGCCTCAAGTTTTCACAACATTATCACAATTACATGATGTGTGCCAAGATTAGACCCGCGAAGTATATTACTAAAAATGAGACAATGTTCACAAACCAATAAAAAACATGTGTTGATTATATTCTTATGCAAGCATACGTCCATGTAGATTTACTTAATTCATATTGAATGTACATCCAAAGGTTGTCTGAAAGAGATCGCCGTTAGCGACAAGGCCGACGTTTGTACGTACTTATAAGGCCCTTAGTTTAGTTAGTAAAATTATTTTAATATATTTTGTGTACAATAAAGAATTGTAAATAAATAAATAAATATACAACCCAATAAGCTACCCATCCTTACCGTCAATGTGTATCGTTTGTAAAGTAGTTAGGAAGTATACAGTCGCCTCAAACTTGCGCCTCACGCCTGTCGGTTATGCCGGCAATAATTCACACCGATTGCGGCCGGCCTTACGACCAGGATTCGCTCTCTCATCATATTGCTGCTTGTAAAATATTACGCGTTTTTCCCACACACATCACGACTTTTCATGCAAGAGATAGGCAGAAGTGCTGCCAGTGCATTCACGTTTTGTATTGAGGATCCCACGATGAGATTCAGGGTGAGCCTATCGTCATATTGAGCACAAATTCCTGACTCCGTGCTGATCTGTTTTTATGCATCAGACCATATATTAACGTCTCGCTGCAAAGCACGGGCCTACAATTGTAGGCACAATTGTGAGAACTGAGGGCCCATATAGTCCAACACGCTGGACCAGTTGGACTATGACTAATTCTGTCTAATGATCTGAAAAAAAAAACAACATTACGCTGTCCGACCTGGGATTCGAACCCTAGACTTCATTGTAATATTACAATTGCACCACTGAAGTAGTCGATGCAGGCGTTCTCCCTGGCCGTGTGTATAACCGCTAGAAGCGTACAAAGCTGGCTTTATTGTCGGCTTATTAGTATTTAAGTGCTATTACATAATTGCTGAGACATTTGTGGATTGTATTCTTTGTAGGGTATTAAAAAGTTATGTTTTAATTTAATTTTGCTATCGTTTATTTTTATTACTTTACATTGAAAATTATGAAATATCTATACTAACCAACATCTTACGCAAGACCAGGATGGTAGATGAGTCATTTCAAAAGTAGAAAAGTCTATGCAGAACATTTTACATCTTAGCTTCCCTCTACTTTGTTTGTTTTCCTTACATTTTAATATGATCCCACAAGAAAAGGGCTCGTGAAATTTCTGGTACAAAAAAGATTATATAATTCCATAAATTATCTCTATGCGAAATGTATTTTTCTTGTATCGCTACAATAAAAACATACTAGACAACAAAAGCATTTTCTCTATTACACCATTTTAAGTTATTTACAATTTTTATTTTATTTCGATGAGAAAGGCGTATAAAATGACTAGTTTTTTCTACACCTATCAGATTTTTTCCTGCAAATTTTAAACAGCTTTCCATAAGACACGGTTAGATCACTTTAAGAGGTATTAATACTTCAGATCCACTCACAATCAAATCTAATTTTATATTACATCACACAATACAGATTAATATGTTACATATGACTCGTAATAACATCGTCTAGCCTAATTCTGGTAATACATCGCCTTCCACGCGATAAACTCGGCGCCGAACCGACACCATATCTAACTAATCTCGTTTAATTGCACACCACCACTCGCTTTATGATTCAGAGACAGTAAAACCACTATTGTTATGTTTGACGAGTATACAATCGAATTACAAATCAATATGCGTCATTTCCTAGTAATGGGGTGAAGAATATTACATGGGCTACTTCATAGTAGGTTATTTGGTCTATACATTGCGTAGTTTCTTCTGTTTACGCGAAATAAAACTTATTATGCGGGTTTTATTGTGGGTACAGATAATATATCGCATGATAACGAAATATGTAAAGTCTGCGCAATGTAAGTAAGTACAAATGAAGCTACGGTAAAATCTGTAAAATGAGTTTCATTCAAGTCTTTGAACATTTTCAAAGACTTATCCCATTGGATTCAAAGTTGAAAATCTTTTTTTTTTATTTGCATTCAATGGTGAGACGAGCATGCCGTTCGCCCGATGGTAAGCGATACGACCGCTCATGAATAATAGCAAAACAATAAATAAGTACAATAAATACATTGCTCCAGAAAACTGCTGCTGTAATTCGCCTGTGGGATCCCCGTGAATCTTTTGACTAACAGTACAAAATAAGTGTAAAAGTAGAAAATCAAAGATTTTCTATTATTACTTTGATAATATACTTTTGTATTTTAAGGTGATGATCCTATAGCTACTCAAAAATGTAAAACTACTGCACCAGACGATCGATCGAAAAGTAAAACCACGATGTAACCTAAAATACAGAAAAATACAGGCTATATCTATACTAATATTATAAAGTTACAGAGTTTGTTTGTTTGTTTGTTTGTTTGAACGCGCTAATCTCTGGAACTACTGGTCCGATTTGAATGATTCTTTCAGTGTTGGGTAGTCCATTTATCGAGGAAGGCTATAGGCTATTATCTATTATATATCATCACGCTATGACCTATAGGAGGAAAGCAGTAGTGATATTTCTAGCAAATACGAGGAAATTTTGTTCGTTTTTCGTGGTCCGATTGGTCGATATTCTAAACTGATAGTCAGAATTAAACATTTTGACCGCCATTTTAAGACGTGTATGCACCCGGGCGGAGCCGGGCCCAACCGCTAGTTATTCATAAAAACTAAAAATTAAATGAGCATTTGAATATTTTTATCAACTTAATTACTTGAAATAATAAGAATAGTGTTCGAAAATTTTATATCTCAAAATAATTAATTCCACAAGTCAATGTTTTATAAAAGGTAAAGCGAAAAGTCTAATAAAAAATCGTCTGACAAAGCATTGTTTCGCAAAGAATTTCTCAATTGCTTTTTAAGCCTTAATCCGGCTGTGGCGACTCTCGAAAAATATATTCGAAATATATTCATAAAAATGTAAAATTGGCTGGAAACGGATTAGGACGTTTAAAAAACCTGACTGAATTGCTTTATATCTTACTAGCTTTTTATTTTATTGGTTCATTGCAGTTTAAAATCGAAAGACCATAGTCTTAAGCAATTTGATTTGCGTCAGTTCTACTTATTTGATAACTCTTTTTCCTTTGAAAAGAATTATGCCAAGATGATTGGCGATAAAATCAAAAGCCAACTAATTCATTTGACATTACTCCTACGAAAGGGGCAATATGTTGGAATTAAAAGAGCGATCCAAAGTCCCTGCGTATCATTTTAGTTTAATGTATATATGTGTGTGTTTGTGTGTATGTACGCGGACAACTCTACTTTATCCTACAGACACCTCACACAAATTTAACTTTTCGAAAATCAAACCATGACCTCACTGCCTACCCAGCTTACACGTAGACAAACCTACATATATCATTAGAATATAGAGGAAATATCTAAATAGCTCGCGAGTGTGAGGGCCGCGGCTCCGCTCACAAAGCGGAGTTTCAAGTAGGTAATGACATTACAAACTTCTCGACTACAGTCATGGTCGCGGCGTTGGGATGAAGCGATTGCGAAAATACTGGTAACTTTTAGAGCTGTTGCATTTTGTAGTGTCTTTTTGTCTAATACGGCATGGGCATATCTTTTCTATAAACATACATACATAAACTCAATTTTTTTTCCCCAGAAAGTAAAACCCACAATCCTAGATTCCTGTCCATCCAAAGGTTTTCCAGGAAAAAATCGCTCAATGCGTAAGGGCCACCTTGTTCCATATTTTTATGAGTTATATTTCATGATTTCATGTAAGATGGACAATAAAGAGTATATAATAAAGTAGGCAGAGGTGCCAGGACACCCACATTTCACCTAGTACGTTCCGTCCCACGACGTGATAGGATGAAAACATGAAAAAACTAGTTTTTGTAGCATTTGGTGCAGTCAGCATCTTATAAAGTCTCAAGTAGAAAGGCGACAACTTCCCCAGTCCACATCTTCGATTCCTAAAAGCTAGTAAAGTATCTTCTTCTTCTTCTACGAGTGCTTCTTCAGTGCTGAAGGTTGGCCGTCAGCTTCTTGTATTTTTCCCTGTCCCGGGTCCACTCCCGGATGTTTCGAAGCCACGATTTTTTCCTTCCTCCAGCGCGTCTCTTGCCTTCCACCTTGCCCATAATAATTAATTGGAGCAGCTTATATCTATCGTGCCTAAGCACGTGGCCGATATATTCTGTCTTGCGTTTTTTGATGGATTGCATCATTTTCCGGGGCATACTGACACGCTGGAGCACGGTATCGTTCTTTACTTTCTGCATCCAACTGATGCGCAACATGCGACGGTAACACCACATTTCGAATGCTTCTAGGCGCCTTGTAGTATCGTCTTTCAAGGTCCATGCTTCGCAGCCATACATGACGACAGGCCAGATGTAGCAGAGCGTAAAGTATCTATAAACTCAAATTAAACGTTACAACTCGTACTTTTAATGCAATTGGACATCGATTGCTACTTTTGAGTTCATGAGTTCCTGAAAATTAACACAATCTTTACCAGCCGCAATATACCTGCTCTTGAACAAACGTCAACAAAGCTGCATCGTTTAGCTCAATTATTGCACATACAAGAGATGTATTATCTAACCTCACCTCCTCATTCACTTCCTCTATAATCTGAATAATGATCAAAGACCAGATAATATCCTTAATCAATACAGGCTTAAAAGAAAAATCGTGGCTGTGGAGTGGGTAGTGGACTGGTATCAGCACCGTCGAACAACTGTTCTATCTGACTTATGATAAAGAAGAATACAAGAAGCTGCCAGCCAACCTTCAACACAGAAGAGGCAGTAGACAGCCTCCGTAGCGCAGCTGGATAGACGCCAGCTATTAATCGTCAGGCCGCGGGTTCGATCCGCGCACCGAGACAAATATTTGAGTGGTCAACAGGTATTTGTGTCGGATCTGGTCGTTTGTGAGACCTAAAAGTCTCTCGTAGTTCCTGAAAACAACGACACAACTATGTATGAGACTGTTGGGTGTATCAACTTAAAGCAGAAGATAACCGTTGGTGTTCACTTACCCCTCAAGTATTTTTTTTTTTTGTTCCTCATTCTATCTCCTTAATTATACTGACGAGTGTTATCGCTGTAGTCTGATATTTGGACCAAACGTTGAAGTGACACCCCGGCTCCATGCCAGTCCGCTACCTACTGAACTTTGCAGAAAACTATTTAACTAAAAGGTACACCGTTTGAAAACATTTCCTTAAAGGAATTATTAAGTACTTAACTGGAAAGTATGGGGGAATTTCTTCTTTGACATTATACTAAGGGTAATAGGCAGTTCACCGTGTAGTTTCATTAACTTTACACTTAGCACCTCTCGTGTTTGCGACAGCGGTGTCATAATCACAAGAATCGCTTGGAATTAAACTGTGTTTTTTGTGTTATATTTTACTTTGCTTCTGAAGTAATGAAAAATAAATTCTTAATTTTGGAATACCTCTTACTTTTTCCAGGTATGCTTCTGAAGTTTTTAAAAGTTGACTATTTTTAATATCCGCAGAGCCTGTCTTGTTTAAATTGATTTTTATAAATAAACTATGGAAATAAAATGATCCTGGTTTTGGTTATTATTAAATGTTATCAGTTTTTAAAAGCTCGGTTGTTTATAAATTCGATTAAAAAAATGAATTCAAAAATAAATTGCATTGGAATCTTATACAATAAATATTTCCTCACCATCAATGGTCATTTTCATATGAAGACAATTTTAATTTTTTTTTTTATATTTTTAAACCTTAACAGTCAAAGCCAAAAATAACACCAATACTAGACAAAAAAGTTAGTTATTTTAAATATAAATTGTACAGTTTGGTACATACTAAGAAGTTTAGTTGTGTATATTTTATAAATATAAAATCAACATCTGACGACTTGTTAATTATTAAACGTAACGCTTGCTTATCCATGGTTCGTAATTAAAAAACCCTTATACCTTTCCTTATATGTATGCCGATTCCCTCATTATCCCGAAAATACAGGACACCTCTTCAGTTCATAATTCAGTGCACGGGAAATAAGCCGTAAATTCATACTTCAACTGACACGGATTAGGCCGCAATCCACCCCTGGAAAACTCACATAACACACATTTTTTAATTACACCAAATACAAACTAAAAAAAGGCACAAGAAAAACAGTTCTTCATAGCCCAAAAGCTTAAAATAGAGCAAACACATCAACGATATCGCGGCCCGGTCTCCCCCCCCCTCCCCCTCCCCCTCGCCCCCCTCGCCCTGTACGTGTCGCTGGCACGCTGCTGCCACTTTAAACAAATGAGCTCAAAACAAAGAGCTTTAATGTGCGGCCGTGGCTGCGTACGACATTCCACTAGCAGACTTACATTTTTTAACTCATATGCTGTAATTAAGATAGTCTTTATTTGAGCACGGCTTGTGTTGGGATTAAAATGTTTTCAGGATTAATTAGTACGGGCTTTTTGGTTGGATTTTTGTGTGTGTTGTTGATTGAGTATACTTAATACTGTTTTGGCTAAATTATTGTTTGATGGAAGAGTAATATTTCTAAATAGATATCATTATTAAATATACTTGCGTTGGAGATTACGTTTTGAGCATCAATTTAATAACAATACAACCTATGCTGAGCAGGCGGGTTGATGAGCGTAGACTATAGTTTCTTGCTCTGAAACTGCTGCCCTTCTTCGGTTGCTTATTGAACCAGGCCATCACTTATCTGTTTTCTAGTAGGGTGCACCATGCACTGGTAAAGTGGGTTATGGCATATGAATTTGTTTTATTTATCACAAATTTTTAATAATTAAAAGATATTTTTTATGTAAAGATATTAAATAAAGCTTGCGGTCCAATTTTATTTAGTCAATGCTAATTTGCCTTGAGCTCTTAAGATCCTATCAATCACAATTATTCACAAATATAGCATAAAGTATATTCTATTTAAATTTATAGGAATTCATTATCATCTAGTGCTAAGAAGTTACCATGAATAAAAAAGCCGCTATTCCACTACCTTATTAAGAAAATAAAACGAACAAAACGCCACTTGAGCCTGACCTTAATTTGGCAAAAAGAAACAAAATATTACGCACAATTATTCCCAAAAACAAAAAGCGTTTGAAGCGTTCGCGACACTAATTTAGTCCGCAGAACCATTTGCCAACCCTAGAACAATTAGAGGACAAGGAAAACACAAGACAAACGCTGACAAATTAAAATATCTTTTAAAAAACCGCCATCTAGGGTTGGCAGAAATGGGCCAAGTTAATTAATCCCGGGGTCCATGTCCTGGGGCCGTTACAGGTTGGCTGTTAATTGTGAGTTAATTCAAACACTCGCAGTTCCTATTAATTAAAACACGGATTGTTCGGGACGCAGCGATTTTTGTTTTCAGATGTGGAGATCATTTTCAGTGTGGAATGTAATTATAATAAAAGGTTTTAGTCAGGGATGTGATTGAGTAACGGTCACAAATGAAAACATCTCTTAGATTTATCATGTTTTTATATTTTCTTATAGAACCGGAATGATATTCTAGTCTTTCAATTTTTCACTAATCAACTTTCTCTTTTGCATTTTAATATGATGTGACCACATAGCTAATTGTTTGTGTTTACTTCCATGTGGGTCTGGGCGTTTGTGAGACCGAAAAGTCTCTCGTAGTTCTTGATACCCACGACACAAGACTTGATCTTAGTGTTGGGTCAGGACTATGTATGTGACTGTTGGGTGTTATTTATTATTTATTTATTATTATTATTATAAAAATTCCAATAATCTCTCCTCTCTCTACCTCAAGTGTAATACAGGCGACAGTAACCACCATTTGTAAAATACTATGGTATGAAATTATTAAAATATATCCTAGTTCTACTGTATTCACCTACACAATTTTAAATGACATTCTCAATACATTTTTCAATTTAATCAAACGATACATAATCTGTCAAAGGCGAATCACTACAAGCTCATCAAATGTAAAGCCATTTTAATAAAGTAGCTTGTATGACTCTACCGTCTCTACCGCAGGCGTAGGCAGAAGAAACTCTACTTGTACTTAATAACTTTTAACGGTGTAACGGAACTTTGCTCTTCCGTTCCCGTTTGAACATGGCAAATACGAGTATGTAAAGTTTTAAATATCGAAGTATTTGGTTTGAAACAAATATACAAAAACAAAATTAATTATTGAATTTGCCTCATTGGTGTATCACCGGCGTATATGAAAACTGTGAGTTGCTTAGTTCAATATTTAGGTCAGGTACTCCACTTGAGTGAGTGTGAGGTAAATTTTGGTATGAGAAAACTGATATAATTTGCCTGGGACTGAAATTTGATAGGCTTCCGCCCTATCACATCGTGGGACGGAAACAATCTTAAAGAACTGTGGATGGTAGTAGTGGTACTTCGTTTTTATTATTAGTGAGAATGTGCAATGTTAGCTACGTTATTACGCTGAGCTACGAGCTACGATCTCGTAGCAACCATTGCGCAGTACGTAGCCCGTAGCAGTTAACAGAGCGTCGGTTTTGAAATGGAACATGAGGATTAGCTATGATAGTCAAGAAAAAAATAAAATTACGTACAATGCATTTATCAGCGTATTTTCAATGAATCAACGGTGAAGGAAGACATTGTAAGAAAACCTGCGCTTTACAGCGATTTGTATGAATTTCTATGGTATGTAAAAGTCCGCTAACCCGCACTACGCTAATGTAACGTGGTCTACTATATGGCCTAACCCCTCGTAATCGTACTTTCGTTAGTAGAGGAGGCCCCTGGTGTACAGTGGGACGTATATGAGCTGTACAAATACAGAACGTATTTTATCTAGTATTTTACCATCTGTTAATAACAAAATTCAATAATTTGCCTTGAAAACGGACCGTTTGTCCTTA
The DNA here is from genome assembly GCA_030180105.1 of Hyles lineata. NCBI lineage: Eukaryota > Metazoa > Arthropoda > Insecta > Lepidoptera > Sphingidae > Hyles > Hyles lineata. Next base: position 2,014,052 of record JARJEE010000035.1, on the reverse strand, counting down.
AATAAATTACTACATGGACTCTAGAGTATTAAACTAGCTTTAATAAGTAAAATCTTTCCCATCTTATACAAAGTGTAAAACCAAGACCCTGGCCATCCCCACTATCCCAAACCTAAACTTTCCAATTAGAAGATCACAAACTTAAATGAAGCTGGACTAACAATATGGCATTGTTCTGCTTACAATACAATACTAATCCGGTCATGTCTCGCTAAGTAAAGAACAATTACAAGCGAAAACTCTACTAATAGAGCCAATTGCCCCTTATCATTGGTGAGGGCGGACGAAAGTTAAAATCGCATTACCGCCGCTAACGAGACGGCGAAGACGTTAACTGTCATGTTTTTATTAGTGGTCTATGGTAGGGGATGTAGCGGAAGCGAGTTGAGCATTGGCGTTGTATAGGCCTCTACAATCAAGAGCATGATTAAGAGTTGTTAGGCCATATGGTCCATCACGCTGGCCTACTGAGGGCTGGTGGTTTTTACATACCATATCATTCTTACAAATTGCTATTGTATGCAGATTTCCTCACAACGTTTTCCTTAAATATTTTAGTGCATGACGATTGATTACCAATACACACATGACTCCGAAAAGTCAGAGGTGTGCCCTGGGATTTAATATGCAACGAAGCATTGAATTGTTTTCTAAAATGTGTCATTTTGATAGAAAAGATATGAAGGGTAGATGAATGATGATGATGGGAGATGAAACCAGCGCTGTGGTACGGCTTAAGACATACTGCAGGAAGAAGCTGAATGGGGTTACCTGGTGTTGCCACAATTAGCATAATAATTTGCCTATAATAGTTATTACTTTAATTATTATTTGTCATCGTATGTCATTTTTTTTTAATGTTACTCTTACTTTGTTTCTCCGCATGTCTGCTATACCAACCAACTTTATTTTATGTACCTACCAAAATTAAATAAATCTGTAATCTTTCTTTCTTTCTATGAATCAAAGCAACCAGCAAATTATATCTACAGACGTATTAGCCTCTACCCTCTCACAAATTGGGTCATACAACAAACTTATACGGTCTGGTCGGCGGTCGGAATTGTTATTGGTCGGTAATTCGAGGAAATAAACGCCTAAGTGTTCGGGCCTGTTTATACGACGGCCATTCGCTTGGACGAGAGATGTTCCGTGTTCACGGTTTATTTCTAATCTAGTCATTGGCAGTTAACACTGTGTTCTGTTGAGATACAGGCTCGTAAACTAGCATTGGGCTTGATTGTATCTATATAACTAGAGAGTTACTACTGGACATATTGGAACATCTGACTAGCGGGTCAGACCCGGCTTTGCCCGGGTGAAGATACTTTTTGGGCCCAGTCCTCTTTAAAAACATAGGAACTATTTTGAATATTACTGTGTTAAACGTTTAAACGTAACGTCACTGTCGTATATTAAACTTCCGATCCCATTCCTTTGAGTTTGGAAGACTATCGAATATATTTCAACTCCTTGCACATCCCACAGGAAAACTTTATTTTGTCGGGATAAAAAGTGTGCCTATGTGTTAATTCTTGGTGTCATCTACCTCTATGAGAAATTTCAACAAAATTGGGCCAGCAGTTTGAGCGTGAAGAGATAACAAACACACAAACTTTCGCATTTATAATATTAGTAGGAGTAATAGTGGGATGTCTCAGGTGAGCGCAGTGGAATTGACCGACGGACCGACGACGACCGACCATTGCTTTGTATGTCATGGTGTTTGGTTTTACTTGGGGCCATGGACAGTTGCATCATTTACCATCAGGCACATGGCATACCCAGATTTTGTAACTGTTCATGAGAGTTCATGGACAATAACAAAATCCACACCATTAATTACAAAGCAATGGTTTGCATTCCTCTGTCCTCGCCATCTTTTATGTGAATAGTGTATTTATCAATGCCGTTTCAGCTAATTATCTAGTAAATTAATACCAAATGCACCCTGAAGACTAAAACAAATTAAACTGAACACTCAGACAACAAGAGAAACTCGACAAAAACCGTTTAATCATGCCTCTAAGAAACTGAAGGAAATATTTCAATTAAATCACTTTGTAAAAAGCTCAAACTCAACTGAACTCAACATCGAACTCAGCAGTGAACTCAGCAGTGGAGAGCTCAGCAGTTAAAGTCTAGGGTTGAGTTTTGTTTTATTTTCGCTCAATACCGTGCATTTCATCTTCGGCGCTGATTAGCCTTGTCGCCGCCACGCTGCGTTAAGGCGATGATTATAAATTGAAAAACTATTCGCCGTTGAGTTTGCTATTACTTCATGCTTTCGTTTGATACTTTATTAGTTTTTATTTTATATTATTGGAGAAATAAGTTGAAATTTCTGATTTCTGACTGGGTAAGAGGTCACTGAAAATGTAATAATCGGTGCAAACCTTAACATTTTTTGTACATATTCCCGCTATACGTGACTTTGTTTACAAAGCTAATGCAATCGATCCTTAACTAATTTTAAACAAGTACGGCCACATTCAGAACAATATTAAAACTATTTTAGTTACTGAATGTTTTGTCTTCTTCGCTCAAACTGAATTCAAAAGTCGTTTGAAAGGGACTGTCTAAAAATGTCTATGAATAAGATCATTAATTTTCTTTTGAAAACTAGCCAGTGACTACCAATGGAGGTAATTTCCGTGGCCTATAACCTAACGCTCTTTGAAAATGGGCCAGGCAAGGGTGGGCGGAAATAATGTATAAAGCCTGTGGAAATCTTACTTATCGAATACCAAAAAGGCGTCACTTTTTATCTGCATCAGTATCAGTATCACTGCTGAGCAGGATCCTCCTCTATAATCGAGAGTACCGTTGACTGGTCTTTTTTGTTTGTATGACAATGACTTTGCCATTTACGCTATAAATCAAAAAACCACAGCAAAGTCCCAAATCAATAGTCGCGTTGATTATTTCTATACCACTTAGAACTAATTCCAGATCTTTAATAAAACGTAGTACAGACCCAGAAATGATTAATTAACGCGCGGATCCCCGAAATTAAAAACAAATTACTCCGAATTCTTAAGTGAAGTTTGTAGCGAAATATGCGCGAAGGAACTTAGTGTAATAATTTATCGTAAGTATTTCCAGCGAGTTGCCCTTAACAGCCGCCCTCTGATTGGCCGATAACTTCACAAAGACTATATCTCAATGCTCGCCAACGTTGCCACGGTCATCCGCCACATCTGCTAGCATTTATCTAGCCCTTAATTCATGTTTTTCGATTTCAAACCTTGACACAATGAAATAAGGTGGTATTTTGTACCGTTAAGCCAGAATATCTCTGTTCCAGCTAACATGTTTTTACAAGGCAGTTACGTAAGTCCGAAAGGACACTTTCTTCTGTACCGCTTATCGTTTATCTCGACAGTTTGGAAATTGTGGCGCCGTTTTTACTGGTGAGCCAACGACTCGTCAAAACATTAACGTTCCTTATGTTGAAAAAGTTAATTGCAATTATCTTGGATTTGTGTACTGTTTTTTGTTGCGTGAGACAGATTTACGCAAATAAATTAATGTTTACTTGGCTTTATCCAATTACGCAATATATTTTTTTCGTTTGGGATGAAGATAATTTTAAAATAAATATGTGTAGAATTTCCGTAAGTTGCATCTATTTAGAAATGACACCCTCAAATTTCAGCGCAAAAAAAAAAGTTTTCTTCAACCGCTAAGTGAATCAAGCGTCAATATTTTGATGACGACGTAAACACTACATGCACACACACTTTTATCAATCAGTTTTAGACTAATTATGTTCTGTCTGCCCTAATCCCACATTTACGCAAGGCCAGATCAACATGAGATCTCAGCTATATTGCAAAACAAGTTTTATACTTTTATAACCAACCTACTTCTTGCCATCAATCTTTTCAATAATTATCCCTCCGCCAATTTACTGTATCTTTTAACACACGCTTGTGTCCCAAAAATTTAATAAAAACATTCGATCAAATATATACTAGATACAGGGGTCCGGAACAAAATCACACGCCAAAAGTGGCCGAAGTTGCTTATACTACTACATTTGAAATTCGAACTACGAGATATTGCAAAAAATCTTAAATTATTTATTGTTACCTGAAACAATAAATTTATATTTATTATGTTTTTAACCATACTAAAATCAAATAAGAGCACACGCTTATTTGTGCTCTTATTTGTCTTGCCGTTTTAAGGCCGTTACTTATAATCTAGTGTATATTTGATCGAAGATAAAAACACCATTTCTGATCTCAAAATCCGCGACTTTAACGCACTTATAAAGGATCATCCGATGGATATTTATCCTAACGACGCGCTGTCAAGCATCGACGTGGACCCAAGACCCTCCTCTCAGTGACATTTCTATTTGTATCACAGCTAGGAATAGTTACTTCGGCTAGAGGGTGCCGATACAATCCGAAAAAGGTAAGTTTATTATAGTCTTATATTAACAAAGGAACTAGTTGGTTAAATCGAAGTTTCGGTGGTATATAGGAGGTATATAGGTGGGAGATAGTTATTCAGGGTTTTAATCACATCTCTACCATGTCATTGCAAGATTTAAACTGGACCAGAAAAAGTTATTAGTATTGTCAGTTCTTCATGGGAACTAAATATGAGCAAGAATCGAATTCGAATCCGTTTGATATTCTTATGAAGAAATACAAAAGAGAGAATATACAAATAACATAAAAAGATGGCATATTATAATATTCGTTGGTTCCTTAATCGATTAATTCACGACTTTCAATTTGGCACTTCGTTTTCGCTCTCAAGTTTTCGCTCAAGCATCAAATATTACTCTCTATAATTTTTCTTCTTAAGCCAGAAGATCAACATGAATGTTCTTTCAGTTCTATCTTCTCTACAGAGAATTATTCCTTTCCCAAAGATTTCTACCAGATTTGTTAAAAGCGGGTGGCATAAAAAGGGTTCCTGCAATTTTTTTTACGCCGTCTATTCATGTGAGTGGACGTAACGCTGCGCCAATTATAAATTATACATTACTGCAATAAAAATAATTAATTGACATTAAAATAATGGACCAAGCCAGTCACTCTTTACTGTCCCAATGAATACATTACTGAAAAGCAAACTTTACGAGGCAATAAAAAAACCCCGAGCATATTTACAACGCCAAGAGCCCGGACATATTTCAATTTTTCTTAAGTGTTTTACTGGGCAGAAAAAACGCGAGGCTCCGAGACACTCGCCTAACAAAATGGACCGCAGGTACCTCGCGAAGTGGAGGGAAAATATTTGTTTAAAATTTACGCCGCCGTCTTACATGGGAATATGGACGACGTGGAATTATGAAAGAATTTCTGTAGAGTGCACATTGTTTGATAAAATCTATTTAAAATGTTGTGTAAGGCCAGATTAGAAGGTTGTTTTGAAAACAGGACTGTTTTTATTACAATGATTGGCGAGAAGAGCTTGCCATTCGCTTGATGGTAAGCATTACGACTGCTCATGAACAAAGTAGCAAACCAAAAAATACCTCGAATTATAAAGCAATGCTTGACATTCCACGGCGTTCGCCATCCTAAGACATAAGAAGTATAAATATGTCCAGTAGATACTCTGGCTACAATACCCTTAAAACCATCAAATTTACAAAGAACTTTCCAAACTAGGCTGGTAGTTCCACATACTAGTGCGCTCAAACCAATTCTTCATTTTAATACAATAATATAGGATATATGTCGAAAACATTCCTGGTTATGAAACTTTCACATTTAGTCTATACAATATTGATATTATTTACATATTCTACAAACAATGTACAATTAGTCTATAAATATGCCAGTGAAATCTTATACCATTAATTCTACTAACCTCAAATCGAAGCAAAACGTATCGAATTCTCGAGAAATGTCTAGACTGTGAACAACTACCAAAGCTGGGTTTTATAGCGCCAAGGATTTGATGTGCTATCGTCAATCTGTGTAATCCGCCATTCATTAAAATAACTTGGAATCGTAAAGTGCCTACGAGTTAGGAATTCGTAAAATTATTTTTTCCACGCCCAGGCATTCTATACAATACTAATACGAGTATTATACAGCAAACTTTTGATCGTCGCATAAAGCAATTGAAATCTATTTAATAAGATTTTATTTAATTATGACAATGTGATTAATGCAGAAAAGAATCCAAATAGAGCACACCATATAATTATGTGTATGCTTTCTCGGGATAGTTCAACAGTTATAAAAATCCGTATATACTGATATAGATACAGATTGATACAGATCCACCAATAAACATCTCACTGCAGGGCCTCCTGTACAGTGTGTAAGTACGATCAGGAGGGGCTAGGCCATGTAGTCCACCACACTTGCCAAGTGCGTGTGGGCAGACTTATACATACTACCTTCGCCGTTATAGTATGTGGTGATTGATTTTATCAATACACGTAACTCCGAAAAGTCAGAGGTATGCCCTGGGATTTGAACTCACAACCACCATACACATGTAGGCAGCCGCATACCAATCCCTATTTAAATATCTTTAAACCATAACGCTTGCACGACTCCTAACCATTCAGAATTACATTTCCTTGACTGTACCCGGGTATTGTATAGAATGACTAATTTATGAACTTTGCCGGCAACATATATAATTAATAGACTCCGGTTACATGAGTTACTTGCACAGCTCTTTTCATAATTCGCTGAGATGGAAGCACACTGTATTAAAATCATAGTGCTTTATTATTCATAAACAGTGTTTAGTTTTCCTCCAGTGAGTTTTAAAATAAAGTTTTATTCAGACCTTTCAGGCTCGGAGTTGGATTATTATTCTGTTCTATATGAGCGGAGAAGTATGAAATGGAACATACATGAACCATAGGTCCAGCTATAGAAGACCTCTTCTTTACTTTCTTGATTATATCTGGATTTTTAAATTAGGTTGCTAATATTTGATGTTGCAGCCAATCCTGACCAGACTTAACAGCATTTTCAGGTTAATTAAATCAGAATATTCCCTCCTCTAGGGCCAAACTGTATTTTAGTTTGCAGGCATTGCGCTCCTCAAAGGCTCGTTTATAGAACAAAACTTTAATAATTGTAACGGGGACAATTAATTAAAACAAAATATATAAAACTTAGTTGAATTTGAAAAACGATTTTTTAAAATATTACTCAAATAAAATAACGATTTTCTCAAATAACATTAAAGTAATTACTTAAAAACCCTGTGACAAATGTAAGCCCATTTAAACAATCTAAAAATCTTGAAAATATCGTCAAAAATTCTAAGAAAACTCATTATGAATCAGTGGAAAAACTTGTTACACAAAAAACAATATTTTATAAATAACAAGTCGTAAAAGAGGCGATAAATATAAAAAAGTGTCGTCATTAAGTCATGTTCAATCATTTCGCAGCTCCGTGCGTTTGACCTCGGCGACAAAAACTGTAGGGACAGAGGGCAAGTTACATAAATTTAATCCGACGGAGCACTCAGCTTGCTCAACTTTGGCCGGGGACCGTGTTTATATGTTATACTCGATTATATCTGATATTACAGTGTATATACCCGGTTATGTTAGGAATTATTAATCACTACTCCAGTCTTTGTATGGCCGGTGGTTTGCGTAATGAGTTTCCTAGCATGGCTGATTAGTTTACGGTCATCTTGGGAGGCCACAAGCTAGACTGTCTAGTCTATAATGAAATCAGATATTGACGTCAAATTCTGACTTGAGAAATGAATCTAAGAATGACTAAATCATCTATTATTTCCTATAACTCATTAAAAACGAGATACCTATTTACTGAACCTTACGGGGCTTTTATGCATCAACTTTTTTTCATAGAAGCGGTCCTATTAATCGACGATTTAAAACACCTTCTAAAATAACTTTCTGACTTAAACTTCAATTTATTCCACATCCAAAACAGCGAAACCACTTCCCAAATCGCACAAGGGAGCCAATATATTCAATTACAATATTTAAATCGCACATTGTCAACTAAATCATATTTATCTAGATCGAGACTGTACCAATTATGGCAGATAAACCACCTTCCGATTGTCGAATTGCTAATTGGTATCTGACGTTTATTATGGATACGTTATCTTACGTGCAAATCACAGTTTGGCTTAATTAATTGCCACGATTTAGAGCGTAGGGCGCGTGAGAGGACCGTTTTAATTGGATTGATTACAAGGAAGACAAAAGAGATTGATGCTCAGGATGTTGACATCGGAAAATTACATTCCTGTTTGGGGATTATGAGAGGATTCTAACGAGATGCTTGGTACGGTTGTTATTGTAGAAAGCTAGATATATTCCATAGTAACTACTGTATGAAAAGATCTACTCCAAGGGTTGTACGAACACGTGACTAAAACTGATGTCAAGCGACAGGATAAATAGTATTTCATTCGGCACTTTGATCAAATATAGTACTAGATTCAACTTTGCACACAAACACAGCCCAAAAAAATGGCAAGAGTTTACTATACTACAAGTATTATAAAACTGAAACTGATATGTACTTACCGAAAGAAAGACACTTCTTACTGTTCCGGTGGTTATTTTCACAGATTTTAAAAGCACACTGAGGCATTTTAACACGTACGCTCATTGGCTATGGTGGACCATACTAAAATCAAATAAGACCACTCACTTATTTGTGCTCTTATTTCTCTTGCCGTTTTTAGGCCGTTGTCATCTAGTGTATAATTGATCGAAGATTCGGCGAGAGAGTTTGATTTATTTCGCTTTCCTTCTCCTACTCTTTTTCATCTACTTTCCTCTCCCGCTATAAGAAACCGCCAATGTATCTATAATACAATCCAATATAATCATTCCCTATAAATATCCCCTTCGTTTAATAACTAAACCTTTCTACTCGCCGCGTCACAGGTCCAATCTTGGATTACACCATCCGATTGCCAGAATGAGTAATACCCACGCAAAATTACTCGCAGTTATCTCAACGCAAAAATACCCGCTTTAGACATCTTCTTTGATTCTAAAAATACATTCCAAAATTGAATGCTGAAACATTTTCAATCGAAATAAGTTAATTCCACTTCATTGTTATAATTTGATAAAATATACCGTTGGAAATGGTTTTGTTTTCATTTAAAATAAATGTGTTATTTGCTAATTTGCTTTACGTTCTTATTTATGTCAATTGATAGTATAGAAGAATTGTATTTTTTTTGTAATTTTATTTAATTCATTTTTAAATGTACAACATTACCACAAACTTAGGTCATAGTTATATTTATTGTTTATTTTTGCCAAAACTGGTACGCCTATAATGAGCATAGACATTTAAATATTCATATATACACTACTTAATCTAAAAATAAATGTACATTAAATCATATTTACGTTGTTGTTGTACCATTTTAAATAAATAATTCTAAATATTGCATTCATTTGGTGATCATTTATTATCAATAACATTGAATAACACTTGCTTTATCAAACTACTATATCCGTTTTACTTCACGAAAATTAATTACTGTCGTTCTGCTCACAACACAATTTCCGCGTATTTCGTTGCAAATTGAATACTAGCTTCCAAACAGAAAGGTAATACAATAAGGCCTATTCTCTGTCCGCATATCAGTGGTGACACATTCCGATTAGTTCCTATCAGAATGACGTGCTCGCATTCGTCAGTGCCATGTTGACATTTTATTGATTGGCAGCCCGGTGAGACGGTGGGATCGGTTGTAATATGAGATCAATTGGTACTCAATTCTCTATGTATAGCTGATAGTTGTAGCTCCAGTAGATTAATGTTTCGACGAGTAAAATTAACTTAATAGATTTGGAGTTAAAGCGATAATAATTTAATCATAGTATTTCTATTGTTGGCTGAAATCTAAATATTTAACAAACTCGTTTTAGAAGAGATCTTTTGAGTGAGTTTATATTACTATCATTATATTTTTTCACTTGCCTGTACGTGGCCCCCATTCTAGAACCTTCCGGCCCCAACGGCCATGAGTTCTACGTGCTATGCCCGGCCAGCTGCCACTTCAACCTACTAATCTTAGGGGCTATATCATTCTGTATTTACACATCAATTCAATGCTTAATATAATTTATCTTAATATAATTTTAAACCACACAAATGGCTTAATAGTACTTAAGTACTAACAGGATAAACATATCTTTTGAGTGTATTTTCTTAATATAAGATAGCGTTTTTTCGAGAGCTCTCACAGGATTACCGCCCACGTTCGGGAGCGTTTATCTGGAAATAAGTTAAAGAGAAGGTCCAATGGGAAGATTTTGATTAAAAATATATTTTCGAGTGCAGAAAAATTGTAAATAAATATTATTTTAAGGAATATCAATGTAATTTTCAATTGGATCGTTTTGTGTTTTGGAGGAGGCATATGTCCCTCTGCGGTACTTATTACCGAGAATAATGTTGATAGCAATATTGCATCGGGTTAATTGATAAAATGTATTTTACGTAACTCATTGAATTAAAGTGATGAAGTTTTAATTCACTGGTCACACTAGAGGTCAGTCTATCACTGTAACATAATATATTGATGGTCTCTCATATGTGAGTGGCCGCCTGGGATAACGCCGTAATTTCTATTTCTCCTGTAAACAGTAGTGTAAATGCATTGTTGTGTTCTGGTTTAAAGAATATTGTAACCAGAATAACTACTGGACATATTGAGACTTAACTAAAGATGCCATGCATTACTTTGTAATTCATCGTATTGTTTGGTTATAATAAAAATAAAACAAAATAAAAGGTTTACTAAGTTTGGCCAAATATATTGGCGCTGGTACTAATCATTGGACAAACAGTACTATTGTTAATCATCACTCTTTCAGGCTTGAAAATTCTAGCACTATAATTGTGTAATAAAATGACTACGCCCACCATCACTCGTTACATTAACACTAACAACGTTAATTAAATTTCCTTTTTTGCCTTGTACTAAAGGCCAAAGACCAAAAAAATAGCTGACAAAGAATAAAAATGGCCACTGTCCACTTAATATAAAAAGAAAAGCATTGCCGTAAAACCACAACAAAATCTCAAAATAAAATGTCCACGAAACATTTTACGCGACGACAAAATGTCAGGGTTAACCCTTAAACGTCGAGGTTAACCCCCCAACGGCTAGACACGTCTCAGTCTCGCTGAAAATCTAATAAAATATATGATATTAGGCAGAAAGCAATTTATATGGAATACTGTTAACTGGATCAGACAGGACCATTACTTTATGCACTGCCATTAAGAAAATAAAATTTATAGCGGCGGCATTTTATAGCCGATACGGAGAAAGTGTTTTTATAATGGCTTACAAAATTGTTAGATCAAAATTTAATGTTTTTTTTTATAGATTGGTAAATGAACAAGTGACTTCATTATTTTATTCATCTTAAGACACGGAAATTTTCAAGTTATTGAGATGTTTCTACTATCGATACTACGATCTTCCAATACTCAGATGGTAGGTGGGTTAATAAACGTAATACGAAGCTTGTTGTCCTGATAACGATGATATATGACGACATATAGGAAATAAAAAAATCGGGCACAAATTCCTCACTCCGGGCTAATAATTTTAAAAATTCAGTATCACTGTGAACTCAAACCGAATTTAGTTGATAAATAATAAATATTACACCCAATAGTCACATACATAGTTCCGACCCCGCACTAAGATCGAGTCTTATGTAGTGGGTATCAGAAACTACGAGAGACTTTTCGGTCTCACAAACACCCAGACCTGAAACAAATACCTGTGGTTCACACAAACATTTATCTCGGCGCGGGGGTTGAACCCGCGGCCTCTCATTTCACAGCCGGCGTCTAACCAACAGTGCCACGGAGGCTGTAATGATATAGCGCACATTTATGATAATACTGCTACTAGTTCACAATTGCTAATTTAGTACATAATTTCTGACGTTCAAACCGCGTATCTATTATTACCCATAATTTGTTATCAGGCAAAAATTTTGCGAAACATAAAAATATCAAACAATATACAGTATCCGCCCGTTATTTAAGACCGAGCAACACTATAATAAATTTTATAATACCGTCAAACTGGCGTCCTTAAGAGCCGCATCTCTCATAAAGCGGTAATGCTTAATAATGACCGAGACAATAGCACAGCTCAAATGTACAGTCGAAACCTTGCTGATATTAATTTTAGAAACAAAGGGAACTAACGTTTACAAACGGACACTCGGAATTGAATGATTTGTTCATAATTTGATACATTTGATAAGTCCTGCCGTCAAACATACAGAAAAATTACTTTACTGGTATTAGGTTTAGCACAGTTGGTTAGACGCCGGCTGTGAAACGAGAGGCCGCGGGTTCGATCCCCGCACCGATACAAATATTTGTGTGAACCACAGGTATTTGTTTCGAGTCTGGGTGTTTGTGAGACCAAAAATGTCTATATATCCCGCCAAACGCCAAATATCTATCCCCTGGTTCTAAGAAAAAAAAAATGTATTTGGAATTCTATATCAACTCAGATAAATACTCGTACACTGCTGGGTATTTTTTTAGGAGACTGTCCCACACCCACCACTGTAACTCCTGTAAGCCAGGATCAACAGTGGCAAGCAATGTAATGACACCGAGCATTGAAGCGAGTCTCCGGGAATGTCTAACTTGTCTTTAACCTGCAACGAAATTAATCAGAAAGTGTAATTAATAGGAGGACAAAGAGGTAGCCTAAAATACACTGGGTATTATAGGCTTCCTCTTTGTTTGCATAGCTCCAGCAAACGAGCAAACAAGTCACCTGATGGTAAGTGATCACTGCCGCCCATGAACATCCACAACGCTTGGATCATGAATGTGTTGTCGGCCCATCAAATCGGACAGCAGGAAGGATAGAGGATTGCAAGAAGTATTGGAGTATTGGACATCCCGCACATTCTTTTCTCAAAATCGTCCTCATTTATCTTTTACATCTTTAAGTTTTTCTTCCACTGTATTCCTTATCTTCCTTCAACGTTTAGTTTATCATTCGTCAATCTTGAAGATTATATTATCATCAGCCTCAAAAAGTAAAGAATTATATAAAATCTTCCCACATTAGAAGCTGTATAAGCGGAATAGCTGGAACAATATGTGTGGAAATTTGTTAATTTGCCAGCGAAACACCTCTGATAACGATGAAACAAACACCTACCTGGCTTTAACTGCGGTATTTATCATGCGCTGCATACGCCATCTAGCGGGAATGGCGCCACATATCACCCACACGCTTTAGTTCCATTTGAAATAATTTTGGCATAATCGCAAGACTTAATGGTGTTATTCGTAGAAGAAAATTGTGAAGATCTATCAAATGATAAAAATTGTCGTGGTGTTCCGATTTAGTGAAAAACCAATATAGGTTTCTAAAATAGATGTAGGATTTCAATGTTTGAAAAAAGATGAGTAAAATGAAACATTAAACGACTTACTGATACGGAACGTGGTTTGTGTGAAAGAGATGACGAATAAAAGTACTTAAGATTGAAAGAGCTAGAGGATCCCGTCAAACAGCAGTGCGTTTACACTGTTGTGTTTTGGATTGAAGGGCATTGTAGCCAGAGTAACTACTGGACATATTGAGACTTAACATCTTATGTCTCAGGATGGCGAGCGCAGTGGAATGCCAAGCATTGCTTTGTAATTCAAGGTGTTGTTTGGTTTTGCTACTGTTCATGAGCGGTCGTATCGCTTACCATCAGGCGAACGGCATGCTCGTCTCGCCATTCGTTGCAATAAAAAAAAAGGATGAAGATTGAGATGTTAAAGTACGGAATGACAGAATAGAAGAGTCTAGAAGACGAGGAAGAACGTTACTAAGACCATCGTCGAGAGTATTAAAAGAGCGTTCATAAATAAATACTTACGTATCGTCATAATGTTTTGATCGTTTAAATTGGTAAAGGTACAAGTACACAAAAGGTATAAAGAAGAAGTGAATTTCCAATTTAATTTCAACATCAAAGGAAATGTACCAATCATATTCAAATATCCTGCAATACAAGACACGCGTCATTCCACCTAAAACCAAACGTCAGCACATAAATAAGGAGACACTCCCAGAGAATAGCATTTAAAGAACAATGTGATATAATATATAGCGCTGCCAGCGGCGGCTGTGGCGCTGGACGGCCGCCAGGCCTTAACATTATAAACCTCTTAATAGCATTCCGGTTAGATTTTAAACATCATACAGCTGTATCACTTTAATGTGACAGAGAATTTTGAGACTTTAGTGATAGTTCGTTCAATAAATAAAGCAGAACGGAACAGACCAAATTCTGATGCCACCATCATGTTTTTAATGTAAAAAATTGGCGAGTCGATCACGGCATTTCTGCTTTATTTTTTAAGTTCATCCTGCTCTTAGCATAATCGATTATTAGATCAAGTAAGTGAGTTCAATTATTTTCTCTTTCGATTTAATGTGATTCCTTCTAAATTTCAAGGTATTATAAATAATTTTCCACCATTTTTGTATATTTTCTACTCTGTAATTTGTGTCTTCTATGCAAGTATTGCCTTGTGAAAATGTACATCACCAAATACGGACCAACAAAACGCAATCAGCCGCAGTAACGCAGCTCAGTATAAGAGTACCGAGCTGCACGCCCCTCTGTTCATTCAGGTTAATTAGTTCTTACATTTCCTTCTATCTAGCGTTGTCTATGCTTGTGCCAGCATTTCACTTTTATTTCAATCTTCCCCACTTAAAACCGTTTTCGGTAGCCGCAACCATAAAATTAAATACACCAGGTGAAATATTATGCAATGCCAATATTCGTAAATAATGCCGCACTAGCGGTCGGGCCCGGCTCCACCCGGGATTTACACGTTTTAAAATGGCGGTCAAATGTTTAATTCTGACTATCAGTTTAGAATATTGACCAATCGGACTACGAAAAACGAACAAAATTTCCTCGTATTTGCTAAAAATATCACTACTGCTTTCCTCCTATAGATCATAGCGTGATGATATATAGCCTATAGCCTTCCTCGATAAATGGATTACCCAACACTGAAAGAATCATTCAAATCGGACCAGTAGTTCCAGAGATTAGCGCGTTCAAACAAACTCTGCAGCTTTATAATATTAGTATAGATTATGAATAACAAGATACATACATACATTATGAATAACAAGAATATAATATATTTATCACCAAATAGCCTATCCGCCATTTTGTGTATTTTTTGTTTTTTTTTCTATTGCATTGAATGACGAAAAGAGCACGCAGTTCGCCTGATGGTAAGCGATACGACCGCTCATGAACAGTAGCAAAACCAAAAATTACCTCAAATTACAATGCAAAGCTTGGCATTCCACTGCCGTCCTATCAGACATAGGATGTTTATATTTTCTAGTTGGTTGATGAAAATAATGCCTTGCGAGAATATATAAACATCACCAAACACACATCAACAAAACGCAATCAGACGCATCTACGCAGCTCAGTATTAGAGCACTGAGCTTCACGCCACTCTGTTCATTCGGATTAATTAGTCCCCGTCGCTGATACGCCGCGTGATTGTCAATTTAATTGGCTCTCTTTACATTTTTGTCGGCGTCGAAAATTGGCTTTTTTGCAAATGTATTTTTGCGCGGAACCCGCGGCACTTGATTGTGAGCGACGAAGGCGTGAGAGCGTGGTTTATTGACGATAAACTATATTCATATTTTATGCGCAATATTGTACGGGAAATATTACAGTGCATTACTGAGGCTCAATAATTTGCCACGTTTATTGGCCGGGTAGGTTACATAATCAGCATATTTTAATAATAGAAGAGAGGTATATTCATTTCAGGACTAATAGTGAGAGAGATTAGGTATGGTGGGTGGAACAAAAGGCCACGTCACAACAACTAGACGAAAGTCTGGGTATTTGGGACCAAAAGTTACTCGTAAATATGTGATAGACAAACATACACATACACATCATAATCATATGTGTACAGACTACAGAACTAGGACCACAAATGTGCAAGAACTTGTAAAATCATCAGTTCCATAAATACCCTAACCCTCAATCAGATCAGAGTTTTTGCCTCATAATATAAAAAAAATACTGTCTCAAAACTAGTGGCGCAAAAATATATTTTTAAATCAATGACATTTGAATATTTTATAAAAAAAAACTGATCATGAAACCTTTAGAATGGAGCAATCTAAAGAAAACGATTTACGTTTAGAAAATAACTCAAAGCAAGTATCTAAAATTGAATTCCAAGAAGTACAAGTTTAACGGAGCCACTGAACTTTACATAAAAATACAAATTGATAATAAAGCAGCAATACAAACAGGCGCGGATTTGGTTTGTATAGAAGGGGGGACGTGGTCACAGTGTTTAAAAGTATTATATTAAAAACTTAACAATAGACTCTCAAGTATCCCTACCGATGTTTTTTACATTATGGAATTAAACTGTTAGGCTTCAGAGTATTTAATCTTGTTTGCACTTCTTTTACCTTGCAATGCCGCCACTATGTCAGGCCACAACAAACAAAAAAAAATAAAAAAAAACCTTCCCGTCTCTTTCTTTCTAAACTCAAACATAACTCATCTTTAGTACTGTATGGCTTCCAGTTTTCTATATATTTACGGTGTAGAAGACATGTTCAGTGGTTCAAAGAGGAGGTCAAACCCCTCTTGAAGTTCCGTTGCATCCTCCATCACTGGTTCCAAATCAAACCCTCGACTTGGTACCAACGAAGCACAAAATTGCGCCCAATCATTGCAAACAACCGTTGCAAAACTAAAGTGAATTCATTCGCCAAACTAAACAATTTTGCTATTGTGAAGTTTAAAGAAAACTTGACAAGTTTCCAAGTGTTTTATAGTCGAGCGATTCTAGAAACCGTCTCAGGTAACCCAGGCATGCAAGTTTTACATTTGCCTTCAACATTGAATAATATTTGTGTTCGAGCTGTTATCCGTTGGACTATTGCATTCAAGTCTTCTTTTAATTTAGTTAGAAAATGCGTCAGTTTGACCTCATCTGTCATTTAAGACTAGGCAGAATTCTGGTTCTAGATATTCTTCTCTCTTCTGCAGTATAAAATATTCATTGTCTTTATGAACGCCCATAGCATCTCATGAGTCAGTAAAATTTTTCATACCTATCTTCATGGTCGGAGGACGGAAAGGATATAGAAGCGGATTAACAAGCATTTTCAGCCTCCGGAAAATTCACTGATCGAACTCAATACGAAAGCCAAGCTATTATTTCACGTCAGTTTTCTGGCTGACATTGACATCGCCCTAGCGGAGCCGGCCCATTTACTGTGTAATCAAGACTGTCTGTAGCCAGATACAGGGTGGATTTACCAAACGCTATTTATTATGATAAACCTCCCGCAATTTGAAAGACGGTGCGGGTTTTACTACCTTACACACTTAAGCCCTACGCAGATTGTATATTTTATAGGAACAATTCTAGAATTAGGTTTTTTACAGGCATAATGTAGCCAATAACTTAATTTAAAAAAGAATACAGTCGAATTGAGAACCTCCTCTTTTATGACGTCGGTTAAAAAGTGATGCCTGTTACCCATAGTACCGCGAGAATGAAAGATAAATCGTCAGTTGTTAAATAATGTAAAGGATTAAAAATTAAACTACATTGTCAGAACACTGAAACCTTAAAAGAAATACGTCTTTAAAGTTTTCAATTCAAAAAATCCAATAACACAACCCCAGCACGTCTCAAAAGCCAACACAATGAAGTTAATAAATCGAGTTAAAGACGACAATCGTGACACCGCCTTCATTATGACGTAGTGCCATTCAAGTCAGGTTTCGTACGAAATCCAAACCGCAGTGTACAGTTACTAAGCGTTTGAGGCGAGCGGTGAGTGATGTCTGCGGGCCTATTCTGAAGATACATTGATTTCTTCAAGTAATCTTAGATATAATTGATGTTTTCATCAGTATTAAAATCAAACTTTTTTAATTCGTTTAATTTCTCGGTGGCGTAGTTGATCTACGGTATCATTACAAAGCTGAAGTCTCGGGTTCGAATCCCGGGTCGATCAAAATTATATTCTTGTTCATCTTCAGCCCGGAGTCAGGAATTTATGCCCGATTAGGCAATAGGCTCGCCGCCTATCATATCGTGGGGCGGAACATACAATACGAAATGTAAATGTCCTGGTAGCACAACTGCCTCTCCCTTCCGGGAAAAAAGCGTGAGTATGTATTATGTTACCTTTTTTTATTTATTTAAGGGTGACTAAAAATCAGCGCTGCTCGGTACTGTGTTGCCGATCAGCATAAACTGAGTCACTTCCTTTTGCTCTACTGGCATTATTATTAGTTATATAATTCATTTTGTAATTTAATTGAAGCAATAAATTGTTTTTTATTTATTTATTTAGTAGGAAAACAAACAAGTGTAAAGATATATTACAAGTATAAAGATCTTAAGATTAAGGTAGAGTACACTCCATTACGTTTTCACGGATTACTTAAAGTACTTAATGTAATTCACATAGGTATAGTAGGAATAATTACAAATTCAATATACGAGTACGATTGCTTTTCGTGTTTTGGCGCGTCATTAAGTCATTTACAATTTGTTTTTTAAATACATATTTTTAAGAGGGAATATATCTATGTTAGTAAAAAAACTAGTTTATGAAGGGGCGTCTATATATGCTAGTCTTAGGTTTTAATCTAAAGATATTTGCAAAAGTACTGGCAAACACTGAATCGTTGGACATATTAAATGATTGTTTTTGGAATGACACTTTTGGTTTTGGGTTTCGAGGGTCGTTCATCGGAAAAGAGGAGCTACACAAATGTGATAAAAGTGATTTAGTTCTCGATTTAAGATTTAAGTTAATTTATATTATGACTAGCGGTCGGGCCCGTCTCCGCCCGGGTGCATACACATTTTAAAATGGCGGTCAAAGTATTTAATTTAGTGTTGCCCAAATGCAAGAACAAGACGAGACTTAGCCAGTCTTGGTCTTGGTCTTGCGCCAATACACCTGATCTTGGTCTTGGTCTTGGTCTTGCGCTCCCAGTCTTGGTCTTGGTCTTGGTCTTGCAGCAAGAGTCTTGCAAGTCTTGCAATTACCTATTAGTCTATTACTATTTATTAAAGTTTACTTTAAATCTTAGAAAAACGTATTAGAATTGGAACATTGTGAGCTTGAATTAACATAGCCATAGTAAAGATCAAGCAGATTAATAAATAACTGAAGATTTGATAAGAAATTCGAAAAATCAACTGACCTATATGTCGTTTTCCATGGAAGTAACTGTTTCTTAATAAACATTTATGATTTATAAGCTTACATTTACTAAAACATGTAAAAAAACAAATTAATTACAATAACTTTACAATAAATTTATTAAACGGGTGCGGGGTGATATTTGAACACTTTTTTGCTATTTTTTCTTGTAAAAACTTAAGAAATGTAATGACTAAATGTACAATAATAGTACCTAAGTAATTAGTTTAAAACCATAAAAGTAATCAATATTATAATATATACTTACTAGAATGAATTAATATGACATCTACTACCTATCCTTACCATTTTATCCCAATCATAATACTACTTGCGTGATCAGTATAATGTATTCATTTTCATTCTAAGCACTCTGAAACTTATTTATTCTTTGGAACACCTGTAGGTACTCTTAAAATTCGAAATTATTTTGCATGAGTATACCTACGCCCTATGGCGGCAATCAAATAGTGTCAAATGTTATGATTTCGGCGTGGCGACAACGATTGTTTTAGATTTCAAAAGAAGCCGCCGGCGCGTGTATCATAACCATGTACTTCCGAAAAGCGGCAAATTTCTTTGAGAAGTAAGTACAAAACCTTTGATGCCGCATTATCAAAGTGCCGATGGTTAAAACATAACTATGCATGCACTCAGTTTGATTTTAATAGATATTTTTTTATTCGCTATGTTTATGGTATTAGTCGTAATGCGCATAGGTCCAGTTTTTCATATTCTTTGATACAGTTTTTTGCATCTCATAGAATTCCTAAGCGTACCTACCTATACACCGAACTGTTACACCTAACTACTCAGTGAAATAGCGCTAAGTCCTAGCTGCAAGACGCAAGAGTCTTGCAGGCTATGTCTTGTTCTTGCTCAAGTCTTGCACGGTCAGTCTTGGTCTTGGTCTTGCTAAAAATACGCGGTCTTGTTCTTGGTCTTGGTCTTGCAAAAACGCAAGAACAAGACCAAGACTGCAAGACCAAGACTGAATTTGGGCAACACTAATTTAATTCTGACAATCAGTTTAGAATATCGACCAATCAGACCACGAAAACCGAACAAAATTTCCTCGTATTTGCTAGAAATATCACTACTGCTTTCCTCCTATAGGTCACAGCATGATGATATATAGCCCATAGCCTTTCTCGATAAATGGACTACCCAACACTGAAAGAATCATTCAAATCGGACCAGTAGTTCCAGAGATTAGCGCGTTCAAACAAACAAACAAACTCTGCAGCTTTATAATATTAGTATAGATAATTAAGATTATATCTGTAGCAGTACGAATTAGTTCCACTCAATTCGATAAACTGGATTTCCTAGTAAACATGTAAATAAAGTAAAAAGTGTAAGTATCAAATGTGTTTTACTAAATAACTTAAAATAGGAGTAGAATTATTTAAAAAAATGAGTTTAACTAGAGGTATGGCTTTCAAGTATTTGCAGTCGAAAGAATAGGTCCCTGCCTTTTCTGTATCTGTATCTGTATCAGCCCATATACATCCCACTGCAGGGCACGAGCCTACTCTACAATCGAGAGTACGATTGAGAGTGGTTAGGCCATATAGTCCACCACGCTGGCCTAGTGCGTGTTGGCGGACTTACACACCATAGAAATTCTTATAAATCGCTATGGTATGCAGGTTTCCTCACGATGTTTTCCTTCACCGTTTTAGTGCGTGGTGATTGACTATCAATACACACATGACTCCGAAAAGTCAGAGATGTGCCCTGGGAACTTTGAACCCGCGACCACCGTGAACATGTTGGTAGCCGCGTCTGGTCCGTTTACCAACAGGCCTCCACGCACTTACCCTGCCTTTTAGAGTGTGTAATCTTTTACTAGTGCGTCAAAAGACTTGACGAAGTGTAATCGATAGTATCAATTCCACAGGTAAATTGTTTGTGTGCCACATAGCGACAATGTGGCTTACAAGATTCGTGTCGATGTTTCAGTGAGTTAATGAGATCCCTGAAGACCCAATAAATCTATAGACGTAAGGACCTGCATTTGTTAAGGTGATGTATATGTGGCGTAGACCACTTAACATCAGAATCAATGAAATGATGGAATGGATGAAAGGGTCATTATTGTCGAATCGAAATTTGATTACATCAATATATCTAAACATTTGTCTATTGCAAATGTAGAACAATCTCTAGAATAGTGACATTCGAAAATTGTTTCTTTAATAGCTTGGATATTAAAATTTAAAGGTCACGTTCCGTTAAGTCTTTTATTCTGCTTTTCTTCTGATTCTATTGTACAGATAGAAAGATTCAGATTGTCTGTTGAATAGCAACATCTGTTGGTTTAAACTATTACGAAGTTCTAAGAGAATAATACCGATAAGAAAGAACACGTTATATGAATATAATATATTATTTAATATATTTTGCGTAAAAACAAATACCGCTATAATAAACATTTATGTAAAACAGTACTCATAATTTAATACTATTTTGATATAAATGTTTTATTTACATGCTAATGCATGTAGTAGGTCTCTCATATGTGGGAAGCCGCCTGGGTGGTACCACCGCAATGTCTATTTCTCCCGCCAAACAGCAGCGAGAATGCACTGTCTGTGTCTCGGATTGAAGGACATTGTAGCCAGATTAACTACTGGACATATACTTTACATCTTACGTCTCGGGATCGCAGTGAAATGCTAAGCATTGCTTTATAATTCAAGGTGTTGTTTGGTTTTGCTACTATTCATGAGTGGTGGTATCGCTTACCATCAGGTGAACGGCATGCTCGTCTCGCCATTCATTGCAATAAAAAAATGTAACATGAGGCAAATATTAGTATTTTAAAATAAATGGTGGGAGTTTAATGAAGACATCTTATCGTCTCTTTCACACGCGCACACTGTAATGCATGTTAAGCCTAGTGATGTCACTAGTTTTGTTTTTCAACCCTTTTCTAATACGCCCACTACAAGATTGAAAACATTTCTAAGTTGTTTAATTCTGAATAGATTAACAAAATTTTTTGTTTGTAAAATTTCGATATGGATATTTTTTTTACAAATACTTAAAATAATGGAGTCAAATGCCCCATTATAATATAGCCTCTATATAATAATAAAAATGACTGCCTCGGTGGCGTAGTTGTATTACGATACGGTTACAAATCTGAGGTCGCGGATTCGAATCTCGTGTCGGACAAAGTGGATATGTATAATGGATTTTTCTATTCTGCCGGATTTCTAATTTGTCCCCCATACGGCGATAGACTTGCCCCTATCACATCGTGAGACGAAACATATATGGCGAAATGTGGGTGTTCACGCACCACTGCCTTCAGGGAAAAAGGCGTGAGTTTATATATGTATAAAAATAATAAACTATCAATCACATAATCAGTGTAGCAAAACATCATGATGAAACGTGCATACTCATGAGTTACCACAAACAATACGAGGTTTATGCCATTGAATCAAATCCATATCAGGACAATGTATTAGAACATATTACTATGACTTCATCTCAAAAAAACTTGACTTCAAGCAGAACACTATTACAAAAATTATAGCACAATCATAAACCGCAACATTCTGCAAAATGCACTGAAACCAATATATCGATCCTATTTTAGCAAATGAGGTCAGGTATCGTAAGACATCTATAAATTGCAAAATGTCATCGAAAGATACCGAGCAAGACTCATTTCAAGTGAAGTCGGTCATTAGACGAAGAAGCATCACAATGGAGCACAAGTAAATTACATTTGCCGACCTTAATAGCGTTCTATTTACGCAGAAAATTCATTAAAAGCCGTCGCCAGGAAAAATTGCACGGGACGTCTCAATCCTTTCTCAATAAATCCTTAAGTAGCGTCGGTAAGAGTATCCATGGCGAAGTGACGCTCAGCATTTTTCCGATGTCGATGTTCTTTTTACAGATTTCAAATTTCTGTGAATAAATGAGAAACTTCAAATTGCAGATATTAAAATAAGAGTGCCTACTGCAGGGGTTTTTGGGTTTCCGAATCTGTTATTAACTATGCATAGCGTGACTAGTGACTTTAGACAACTATCAAGGAAATAATTCAATGGAGTTATCATAAGTTCTACGTTAATTTGTATTGCCCTGATGCTACATTCCATGGCATCGCCAACCCATACCCGCAAAAGATGACAAACGTAAAAAAAAAACATCTATCGATACATTAAAGCCTGAATCTGGTAAGCACTATAAAATAACACCCGTAGCGAGTGTAAGCATCAAAGACGCTGCACTTAATAAGGTTATCGAGCCGGCGGCCGCCGTGGATAAGGACCCGGTAATCTCATCAGCGCCTGCGGCCTCGTGTCAAAACAAACATCTCACATAGTCACTAACAACACTAGAAAATATATTATTACTAATTGTTGTTCTACTGAAAAGCGTCATTCTTCTTCTTCTCAGTCGAGCACTCTTAGCAGAGTGGTACATGGAGAATTGCCTAATGGTCATCAGGTGGTACAAAATACTTGGGTTTTGAAGTTCAACTTTGACAAGCATTGCAAGATTTAATGTTATCAGGGTAACGATCGACTGTTTATATCCCAAGTTCCAAATTAACCTGGCTTAAACGTCCTTGTATTTATTTTTGAAAACAAATAACATCTTAATATTCGCACGAAGACAAAAAGTTAGACTCATGGATTCAATGAGCCATAAATAGGTTTCCTAAAAATAAAAATGTGAACAAAAAGTCTTCTACGTAGATAGGATTAAATCCGTCAATCCGTATATTCTTTGTAACAGATATCTTAATCTTATTTAGAAATAAATATACGCAAATATATCGTGTTTTGTTGAAAAGGAATAGCAATTGAACTAGACTGTTATCTTACACTAAGCACTGGATAATCATTGTCTTTGAACAACACTAGAGAGAACGCAAATGTGTTGTATGAGGGTTAATGACCTTCGAGACTTCCTGAATCTTGCTAACAACACATAATTCAACCACGAAGCTGTTTCCTAGCAGTATTTTGTAACACAGCAATGTCAGCAGGTGCTAATGTTGTGTTACTAGGTCCTAAATATATCTAATTTTGGAACTATAAAACTTGAAAAAATTGTGACACCAATAGTTAAATATCTCTGTTAATCACATTAAACAGCATCAATGGCGAATTTCGTTAGACGCCGACTGTGAATCTAGAGGCCATGGGTCTTCGCTATCACATCACATTACAAGTTCTTGGACCATTTCATAAACATATACCCTGAAGCTTAACAATAATATCATTGCATCTGTCAGGTGATCCGTCTACCTTTATCTTACCTCTTCTAGAACATTCTATATACGCTTTCGTCCATGTATTATCGTTTGTTCTGGCTAAGTGCCTACCCTTACTTAGCACAAGGAATTTTGAGAAGATTTGCCACAAAGGTTAGCCTACCTAATTCGTCGCCTTTCTACCTTTCTATTAACACTCCAGTCCGTCTACCATTTTTCTATTGGCGAAGTGTCTTGGCAACTTCAGTTTAGAAGGCGGAATATTCAGTAGAATAATAAATCATTGAATTCACAAGTATGTGAACAAAATAGTTACGTGCTTTAACACGTGTGCACGAAGTCCACGCCACTCGTAAATAAATCCCGCTCGACTTATATCCAAGAAAGTAATTGAGCAAAAACAGATGGCTTTAAAGGAACGTGGATACCAAACGATATATTAGATATTTGTGATTTATTTGCGTGGATATATTGTAGTTAGTGACCATCATAGTAAAAAAGTAAATTTTGGTTCTGCTACCACATCCCAAATTATACGCAACACAGAGCCAAATCATTGCTTTGTAAACTACAGCATAATTACATTATTCAAGTGCTCAATTGAACATTTCAAGAGTGATTGAATAAATTGCCTAATAAATACTTCATCATTGACACGTGAAACCACTTTATTTTTTATGCATAGCGCACACGTTGCACTAAATAATAGATTTAAATTATTATAGCAAATGTAGATCGTTTTCGATGTTTCGTTTTCATCAATTAGTAATAGCAAGCGACAATAAATGATTTACTGTTACACATATCATCGTCATCAGCTCATTGAAGTCTAACACTGGACTAGGCCTTTTCCATGGTACGCCACAGAGCCTGGTCTGCTGCTTTATGCATCCAGTCGATGCCTATCACTATATGTCCGATGAAATGAAATCAAAATAATTTATTGAATCCATTAAGATGTTCTACATCATTTAGATTTAGTTATATTTTTTATCTACAACCCGTTTCGGAAAGCTGTTTTCACTAGCGAAGAGCGAACAAGAAATTCCAGTGTTGCTCTTTTCAAAACTAGTTCACAATTCAGTGAATAGAGCAGAGCAGTTCATTAATAAGTTGTTATAATATGTTGAGCTGATTATTATGTTTAAACTATACTAGAACTAGACTGCACTAACCGTCAAGTGCAACATAGTTAGTAGGTACGTAATCGCATTATAAAAATATCTTAAAAGTCGCCGCAGCGCGGGTAATGGAAACAATATGGCGGTTAAATGCAAAACAGGTTTACGTGATGGGAATTTTCAAGACAAACTTAAGTGAAAATGTTTATCGGTATTAAACTGCATACTTATGCATATTCATTAATTCCACGGAGGTTTTTTATGGCACAGGAATGAAAAACAAGAAAATGGCTTTGCTGAGGCAAAAAAATAAATCGTCATCAGTAGGAATACGTAAAATAATTTCTTATGTAGTTAATGTTATGTCTTTTTTTTAAATCAGAGGAGTTAATGAGTTAAGTTTGTCTGCCCAGTAGTTTAATTACATACATATATAAATCACGCCTTTTTCCCAGAAGAGATAGGGAGAGGTGCCAATACATTACGCCATGTATATTCCGTCCCTGGATGTGTTTTGGGGGCGAGCCTATCACCATGCTGAGCACAAATTCCTGACTCCGGGATGATAATGAATACAAAAATCCCTTTTCCCGACCAGGGATTCCAACCTAATACCTTGGCTTCGTAACCGTACTGTAGTACAACTACGCCAACCAGGCAGTAATTTTATTAGATAACATAAATCATCATTCAATCAATCATTATATTATCCATGCAATTTACACTAACATCCTCAGAAAAATCCTTAAAAACTATACGTCATTTACCTAAAGTGTGACTTTGAAACGAACACCTAATCAAGAAGATGTCGAACGTAGATATAATCAACCCCGGATATAATCAAAGCCAGGCGTTTACTAACATCAATAATTAAAACTGTGATACGAAGAAATCCAATCTCCGAGCCGCAATCAAGTAGCCGGTACGATTCTAAGAACTGGTCGAGATTCTCGCCTTGACAAGCGTGGATGGATTTAGGTATCGAGGGGTGGCAGAACCCTAATTACTTGGTCTTAAATTTTGTACTTGCGCGAAAGTGCGTGTTTGCATTTTGGTTACGACACAGATTTAGCTGGTTCAAATATCATAGTACAACTTTAACTTCAAGGTCATGCGTGTATAGATAGATATAGATATAATCAATCAGTAAAGGAAAGTATCGCGAGGTACCTGCATTAGTTGAATATTTTCAAGATTTTTTATGGAATGTGAATTCCGCCAATCAGCAGGCTAATATTATGGACTATGTCCTGACCCCTCTCCATCAATCTCTCGAATCTTCAGTTCTATTGGAGTATAACATTATAAATTATTTAGTCAATATTACATTTCTTAAAATATTCCAAGAAATGGTCTAACGTGTGCGTACCTGTGATAACACTTGTATTGTTTTTGATTGATTTGCTTTCTTTTTACTGTTACTATATACTGTGTACTACTTGTAAAAAAAAATAATAAAATACAGCAGTGTAAATGCCCTGGTGCTTTCCGTTTTGAAAAATTTTGTAGCCAGAGTAACTATAAGATTTAATGAGACCTAACATTTTATGTCTCAGGATGGCGATGGCGCAGTGAAAGTCCAAACATTGATGTTTGGTTTTGTTAGTGTCCTAGAGCAGTCGTATCGCTTTCCATCAGGCGAATGGCATGGTCGTCTCATAATCATTGCAATAAAAAAAAACCACAACGACCTAGTATCGATAGGACTAATACTCAAATATAACTTCAATATTTCTACCCCCACACCTCTCCCTAACTACACTCCTGTCCCTATTGAACTATTCTCTGTACCATCAATTAACCACAGTTGTAACTCACTTTAAATTATATCAGTGGTAATTACAATCGTTCGATGTAAACCGTAAGGAATTTCTCAACAATTTTAATTTAGCGCTGCGATTTCGAGCTCTGTTAAATGGGAAATTTCTAAGTGAGTGCTGTCTTGGAGTGCTTTCTTGATTGGTGTTTGATCGCTGAGTTTTCTAACTTTTTATGTACTCTTTGTGCATATATATATTTTTTATTTCCTGTGGTACCTACCCAGGCATCCTCATATATATGACAGACCTACCATACAGAGTACATTTCACATATTGTACATTCATATTTGTTATTCATTTAATCACAAGATTCTGTGCCCTGCACATGGATGTAAAAGGGCTTATATCTTAAATAATATACTTGAAAGCATCAATTTTAACTACACCATTTTCGTCCAACTTAAAAGGAACAAATCACGTATGTATTTAAAAAAACATAACACACAATTTGCAAACATTTGTCAACCCTAAGTAAACATGAATTTAACGCGACAATAATTAAAAGCGTAAACAATAAATTAATGTTATACTCGACGGCAAAGCAATTGCCGGAATCCGGGCATAAGTTAACGTTGTTGAATAAGTTTTTGATTCCCCGCGCGGCACAATCCTAAACACTTAAAACGAAAAGTAATTCGCTCTTTGAGTATTTACAGGGAGTTACTTATAAGCCCGTAGTGATGTTACTGTGACTGGGTTTTAACAAGTATTTTATGGAATACCAGAAATAAGCAGTTAACAGCGACAGCCTCCGTGGCGCAGTCTGTATCAGCAGAATCTGAAACGTCTGGTCGCAAGTTCGATCTCGCTACAAGACAAAATTTTCGTGTATTTTATTCTGGTCTAGGTGTTTGTGAGACCAAAAAGTCTCTCGTATTTCCAGATACCTGCTACAAAAGGCTAGTTATTTATTTTTTTATTACAATGAATGGTGAGACGAGCATGCCGTTCCCCTGATGGTAAGCGATACGACTGCTAATGAACAGTAGCAAATCCAAATAACATCTTGAATTACAAAGCAATGGCATTCCAATGCGCTCGCCAGCCTGAGACATATGTTGTGTCTCAATATATCCAGTAGTTACTCTGGCTACAATATCCTTTAAATTGAGACACAACAGTGCATTAACACTGCTGTTTGGCAGGAGAAATAGACATTACTTTGGTGTTCACTCAAGCGGCCTCTCACATATGACAGATCTACCAGTACCAGTAGAGATTTGCAATAATTTAATAAATAAGTAAGTACTCATTACTTATTATTATAACCAACCTTGACTACCTTCAGTACTACCATATTATTTAAACCTATTCTAAAGCATTGTAATAAAGTTAAAACATCTAAAACTCGACCTCTTTTCATGCTCTTCCTTAGCTCAATATGCTCTTAAAACTAAGGAAGGGAACCTCAATATTTTTACTAAAACATTTTCCAGCCTTCCATTCAATTCTTCGCCCGCCTTTAGTGCGTTTAATGCACATTACAAAACTGTTTCTTTACCTGAATTTCTTTAGGATATTCATAATGAACATTTTGAGTTATTCGTTTCAAAAGAAGACAGTTAAAGCTACCGTGGATCTTTGGGTCTTATTTAAGCGTTAGAAAGCATTTTGTGTTACCTTTATGATAATGAATAAAAATAAATAGTATATAAGGTAGTGTGTCAACCGTTGGTTAAAAACCTAAGGGTGGGCCTCTCAGTACATTTGGATTTGTAAAAAAATAACCGTAAATATAATATAAATAGTAAATTATCTTAATATTATAGATCACGTCTTGACGGTGATAAGAGTTATTTATCTTTATTGTTATTAAATTAAATACTTCAAGTATTTCCAAAATCGTTGCGAGCGATGACTAATTTCCGTAACGCTCCACTGGAGAAGCACTGAAGCGCACCACTTATTTCGACTTTTTTTTTTCAATGCGTCTTCAGTATCATGACAAAAAATATTTTATCTAAGATATTATTACATATATTTTTATTCAAAATTAAATTTGTACACTTAACTTAAAATATTAACATGACCGTATGAGTGACAGAAAATAATATCATTAAGAAGCTACTCTCAGGCCAACCTTCATCAGTTACAGGGCTTGCAACGCCGATCTTATACATGGCTGTAGCATTTTCAATACAACTTTCTTAGAACATATTGGCGTTCGAGGTTCCGTGACCTCAATGTTAATGTTTATATTATTTTATTTATTTGCTAACATTAAATTTCCAAATCCTTTCCATACAAACACATTCGCAGAAACGTCTCCAACCCTAACTGTAATTAAGTTGAACGCGCGAAGAGTTTGCGTTTCAACTTACACAGAATGTGGCGGTGGAACTCCATTGTTTGTGGATTGGGTTATGATTCAGAATCGAGTTAGGGGCTGGGGGATGAAGGGGAGGGGGGCAAGGGGCAAGGGGCGCAGGAGCAAAGGGTTGCGAGTGTTTTAACGCGAAGCCAGGAGTCTTCTAACTTGCACAAATTATCATAATTTGCAGAGTTGAATTGTGTGGTTTTCTGTTAAGCGACCGCTTTACGTTCCGAATGTCTAGTTTTGAAAACTTGTTGGCTCTACAAAGCTTTGGTAGTGAGCGCCCGAGGCACCGCTTGTTTCGATGTGTTCGGGTATAGATTTAAACGACATATCACGCAATTAAATTAATTTGCATTTAATGTGCAATATGTACATGCTGAAGTATAATGGAAAATATTCTAATGCCTCCTACACACTATGCCCGCGGCATTATCGGCGAATTTTTGCTGCGCGGCTAACCCGGCGGCAACACCAGGCCGGTAGTATTTTCCGCAGAGCATAATTTCAGTTGTGACACTTCAGTGAACATCAACATCTACCATCCGGGTCACCGGCATAGTGTACCTATAGGTGGCATAATACTTATTCAAATAATCAGTTTTATTTATTACGCAAAAAATGCAATCTAGAACTAAATAAAACTTAGAGCAATGTTGCTTCATAAGTTGATTTTTTTCTATTATTTTAGCAGTTCCTTTTATTGAAGGAGTCGATAACACAATAGAAAAATGAACACCATCTCACCACGGCAGCAATAATCTGAAGCCATGCAAAATACAAACCGTAGAATTCGATCATTGCAAAATACTGTAATTTAATTGAGAAACACCAAATACCGCCGTTCTCAAGTACAATTTTTTCTGTTTAATCTTTTATTTTGTAACAAGTTTGTAGTGTTTTAAATGAACATGATAAATAAAATAAAGAAACTAATAAATCGTTATTATTATTAACAGAATTACCAACAAAATAAAAAAAGCAGTACAACAAAATTATTTATCTTTGTCTGTTCAATATCTAGTGGTACCATGCGTGGTACCAAGAGTCAGGCACATTAAATTTAACACTAAATTAAGCATAATTGATCTTAAAATAACTTTATTCTTTGTCTTTGTAAATATAATATAACAAGCATAATAAATCCTATCTCAGTACTTACAAGTTAGTTTCAAATGCTTTTTATCTAAAGAGCCCTTTTAATGTGACCCGAGCTGTGGCTCCATCTTAAATTATATTTCAAGTTTAAAACTATTTTATCAGAACCTTTTTGCTCAGCGACTGTAACTGACAGAGCGATCTCGAATGAAAGTTCGCTTCTAATGATATTATTGCTTGAAAAAAGCAAAGATCGAATATTTTAAAACGTTATTGAAGTCGCTTTAATAGAAATATTAATTTAAATAGCTACTTATATTCTATTTGGTTGTTTTTATTTGTGAAAAGTTGCGATGAAAGTCTAAAGGCATTTCTTATTAAAAGGTTATATATTTTCATGTGAAACATATTTTCAATCTATGAACATAAGCATAACGAATGTGTTTAAGAACAACAAATATTATTAAAATAAATCAATTTACTTATCACAATATTTATATAACATTGATATACTAATATAATTACGAAATAAATTGTATCCAGATGATATATGAAAACCTCCGTGGCGCAGTTGGTTAGACGCCGGCTGTGACACGAGATGCCGCAAGTTCGATCCCCGCACCGAAACCAATATTTGTATGAACCACAGGTATTCGTTCTGGGTCTGGTTGTTTGTGAGGCCGAAATGTTTCTCGTAGACCCTGATACCCACAACACAAGACTTGATCTTAGTGTAGGTTAGGACTCAGTATGTGACTGTTATTTTATTTATTTATTTATGGTTTATACAACAGCGACCCCCCTCCTTACTTAAGGTATAGGTCTCTCTACCCACCTTCCATTCGTCCCGGTTCAGGGTTCGATTCTGCCAGCCACTCTCTTACCTGTCAAACTCATCTAATCCACAATACTACATAAATTCCAAATTCAAAAATAACTTCACTAATCAACGCAAACTACTATCAATAATATCAAAGAAATATTAGCATTACACGTGTGCGGTTAAATCCGATTAAAATCATTTGATTAATATTTGCCGCGAGTACAAATAGCTCTATGATTTTAATTAACGTTCGATATTATAATGTTCGTATTAACTGACTTTTGTCCTACTAATTGGGTTCTTTGATTATTACATAAGTTCCGGTCGTTTTAATTATCCCGCGGTGCAATTTATTGTCATTATTCACTGGTGACATGAGGAAGCGTCTGTGTCAATATATTTTTTATTGCTATGAATGGCGAGACGAGCCTGCCGTTCGCTTGATGGTAAGCGATACTACAGTTCATGAACAATAGCAAAATCAAAGAACACCTTGAATTACAAAGCAATGCTTGGCATTCCCCTGCGCTCGCCATCCTGTGACATAAAATGTTAAGTCTCAATATTTCCAGTAGTTATTCTGGCTACAATGTAATTCAATCCGAAACACTACAGTGCTTTTACACTACTGTTTTATAACAAACGCAGTCTAACTAGAATTCACCGTTCCTAACGAAATTACAAAAATAATTAAAATTGTATCAAGAATAAGAAATATAAACACAGATAAAACGAGTTGGAGTAGGATTTATACACAAAATCAGCTGTGCCAAAAACCAGTTCTTTTTTCTTTATACCTAGAATTATCCCAGTCAATGCCCTTGTTGTCTTGTCTAGCCCTGTCAGCTAGACTTTATAATCCTCGATTGAAAAATTCTGGGCTCTATTATATTTTTAGTAACTAATGCAGGCGTTAGATCCCGAACAATACTCATTATATATTATTATAGAAAGAAAAAGAAACAAATTCATTATGTTGAGGGTATATTTAACTTGGTTGTTGGTGGTGAACTATATGACCTAACCACTCCAGATTGTAGAGGAGGCCCGTGCCATGCAGTGGGACGTATACAGATATTTATACTGCATAAAAACTTTGCAATCAGCTCACTATGAATATATTTAACCCTCAGTCAGATTAAAAACCAATAACCACATAATTGGTACAACATACTGCGCTAGAATATTCTAAAAACTGGAGCAAATATAAATCTAAATAAACTGCATGCATTGAGATTATTTTGACGACTATTAAAGTATAAAGTATTGGAGGCGAGCCAGAACTTGCTCAAACGATCGAGTACGGAGGTTGAACGGTGAAAAACAAAACCAAACATGGCTCTCCGAACCCAATCAGCGGGCAACAAGCGTATTGGAAAAAATCAAAATTCAATTACAGCCACGCTTTGCATTGGGTTCATAAAACTGTTCTACATGTCGGAACGAAAACTGCTAATGACTCGAATCGAATAGTTCGGTATTAGTTCGCAACTTTTTCGTTCGTGTTACATAATACAGATGGCGCTTGTTCTGTAATTATGTTGTGGGTTGACATGCGATCTCTATCCAAGTTTGAGAATTCTTTGTGGATACAACGCACCTATGATTCCTTCGAATTCTGGATATACATAGACTACTGTGCTGGATATACATAGTACAGTGCTGTATCAGCCCATATACGTCCCACTGCAGCACACGGACCTCCTGCACAATCGAGAGTACGATTGAGAGTAGTCAGGCCATATAGTCCACCACGCAAGCCTAATCCGGGTTCTTAAAAATTCGCTATAGGTAGTATGCAAGGTTTCCTCCCGATGTTTTTCTTCACCGGTATTGTGATAGACTATCAATACACACATGACTCCGAAAAGTCAGATATATGCCCTGGGATTTGAACCCGCGACCAACGCGAGCATGAATCATCTATTACACACCTACATTACGAACGGAAGGAGATATTCTAGAACAACATTCACAGGTAGAACAGGGCACGAGGTTTTGAGAATCATCTATTTATTCACACAATAATTAAATATAATAAAATCAGACCATATAGAAAATTATCACATGCAGGGTAGGTATATGAAGTTTACTACCGAAAACGAAGTCGGGTTATAGTTTTAGTGGCTTAAGATTGAAACATTTTGCCATACAAAGTGACGAGTTTTTGGTGTTTTTTCCTATCGTCTTATTTGGGTGGTAAATACATATTTTTTTTTTCTAAAATAATAGTGTGTAAATTACCATACACCCTTTTCTTAAGGACGCTATGATACGTAAGGATTTACATTTTTATTTTAGCAAAAACTATGGATTTACCACCAACAAACGATGATAACTAAAACGTCACAAAAAAACTGTCGCGTTTTTTTTTTGCATTATGTCTTTATTCACTAAAACTACCACCCGACTTCATTTTCAGTAGCAGTCTTGATATACCTAGTATATTAATTTAAAGATCCGAATCATACAACAATTCTCAAAAGAACTATCGCCAAAATTACTACATCACTATTAGAATTTCAGACGGGATAAGTTTCGATTGGTTTCTTCAGTGCGGCTTTGGCCTTTATTGTCGTGGCTATTATAAAAGGCCCAATTTCGATATGGTACAAGCATACTGAAAATGGACGTGATTCGTGATGTGTGTAACTCAGAAAAAGTTGCCTTTGTAGCCATATAACCTAAGTAATTGGTCTTTGATATCGCGTATTTCGAAATGATTAAATATATAAACACATTATTATGTTTTTTTAAAACTCTTGTAAACCACTCAAATTGTGTTGAACTACAATGAAGACTCATTTTTTGTAATTTTGTGGCGTTGAAAATACGCTTTTAAGTTATTTGCACCTTGTCACCTTTTTTGTAGATGAAATATCATAGTCAGAAGCAGAATATGACGAGCGTATCATTGTGTAGATATTTTAACTCTAAGTTAAAATCACCAACAAAGTTCGATACTCAATATGCACTTAAAATAGATTAAAATTGAACCAAGAACCTCACAATCGACAACTTACACTCTAATCCGATAGTAAAATAAACTAAATAATAAACAAAAACAAACAAGCACGACGAAGCAAAAGTAATACAACTAAAGAACATTAATTTGTACATTCGAGAACAACAAAAATGTCGCACAAAAGCAATCGAGAATATCAACTTTATTAAATATTTCAATCAGGACAGGACAAACGAAGCAGAAGTTATTAGCTACATGTAAAATATGTTAAATAACAGCAACAAATCAATTGAGACGGGAATGTATGCGCGCCCGACGGGTCAGAAAGATCCTCGGCGGGAATAAAACAAAATGTTTTCGTCTATTTGCAAGGAAACTACCCGAATTCTTCATCGTTCGTGCTTCGTTTGTGTGCTGAGATAGTGTGTCTGGAAAGTAACTTGTGAATTGCTTTGAAGGTATTTTTTTGGTAATTCGACCACTTACTTCAATGATGACGTAATGTTTTTCCATGTGCGATATATCATAACTACGTTGTATAGCTTGCTGAGAACCAAGCTGATAACTACACAGACCTCAAAGATTGAGTGCGTTTTATTATCGAAACATGTCTTATTTTTTTGTTATATAATAATAATCCTAATTGAACACGTTTAAAGCGTTTCCTAAAAAGCCTACATCCAGCAAAAAATTTCATCAGGTCATTAGTCTGCCTTTCCATTTAACGCAGTTCTGTGCTTAGGATGGTGAAGGTTTTGATGCAATTTTATTATCACAAACGAAACGTTATCGCTTACGTTAACGATTGTAGAAAGAGAATAGATTGAAAGCGCTTGTAACTTGGCTAAGGGGGCTGATTAAATGATCGAACTTGACACATGCGTTTTATAGTCCTACTACAAACATAACACACACAACCCTAATCACAACTCACAAGCAGCACACAAACGAAGCACAAGCGAGTTCAGTGAAAGTAAATACCGCGTGAAATTGAAGGAACATCGATCGCGGCTCCCGGATCGGATGGTCGGCGCTGGCTGCTCGGCCCGTGCTCACTCAATCTGAGTGCCACTCACTTACAGCCGTACATGCGATCGGCTTTTTGTACTAGCAATTGCAAAGACAGCTCGTTTTTAACGCTTCTGCACGTTCATTTTTATTAATTATATTGCGCAGAGTTAGATTATGCTTATTTTTGTTTTCTTTATATTGTTTGCACTGGCATAAGCTACTCCAGAATTGGTGCCCTAGATACGGGCTTGCCTATTTTGGGACCTACATATTGAATACATACATCTCATTCACTCTCGTTAAGGTAGGCAGCGACTTTGTTGTGCTGGTCCCCTAGCACTGCGGAGGTTCATGAGCAGCGGTAGCCGCTTACTATCCGGCGGGCCGCTAGTTCGTCTGCCTACTAAGGCAATAAAAAAAATGTAATTGTAAAATGTGTACCTTGTATTTTTTTGGAAGTTTTCCGCATTAAATTAATTCTGTCTTATTCTGTATCTTACAATTAGTAAAGAAACCAGTAAAAACATAGGGCGTTGGTACAATCATGCCATTGCCAAAGTGCCATTCGATTCTCCCTATAAATTGTAGAATATGTATAGAGAGGAAAGGTATTCGTGACTAATTTCTTTGTTATATAGTCAATTATTGTAGAGATGTGACGAAATTCTACGTGAATGATACCCAGTTCGTGAGCCAAAAATCTTTAAATAATATTTAACTGTTTTACATATGTTTAGATTTTGAAGTAAACCTCTACTTTGTAATTTTAGTGTCCTCATTTTCTCCCAATTTGCAGCCTAAAAAAAGAATACTTAGTAATATCTTTATTGAATAAACACAAATTCACTGGACCTCAAGAGTGTCGCTCATAACACAATTTGTACAAAAATTAAATTTGCTCAGATTGCATCAAAATAACGGCTTTCAGTAATTTTCACAAACGGAAAAACAATGTCGACGTACTCAGGAATGGATGAGGGAGCAATGTCCCCTTTAGAAACGAACTGAGATTTTCATTAGGTCTCCAATTCCACGCATGAAATGCGACCTCGATTTACCCAGAAAAGCTAAGAGCCAAGGAGACTGACGATTTTCTTAATTTTCTGTTCGATTACGTATTTATAGCCCCTGAGACGTTATTTTTGTTGTTTTATTCAAATGTCATCTTGATATGTTTTATTTCAAAATAAAAACTTTTAGGTGTAGAGTTTTTGAGGATGGAAACAAAATAGGCACGGGACAAAACGGGTTGTTGGTAATTCTTGAGCAATAACTTCAAGAATATCAGCCGATATTCTTTCTTATTTAAACTGATGTGTTCTTAAAATCGTCGTCAAATTACGAAGGACGTAATTATCAACACCGACACGCTTTAGACAGTGTTGGAAGGCATTTTTAAATAAATAGCTTAGGTAAAATAATAGTCCGCCCCGTGGCCATGAAAACTGTAAAGTGATCGAAGCGTCGGGAAGATAAAAATGTAAAAATTAAACCAATTCCGCGATAAAATCCGTAAATAATAGTTTTATTTCAATAAAATAATAGTAATTAATTTAATATATTGTTAGATGTGCCTAAGCCGACCTCTGTGCTGTGTGCAACGGTTCAGCCAGTAGAAGATAAACATTGTGTTAAGTGCTAGATTGTCATTATTAGATTGTTATTTTTCTTATAGTCCAGAGTAAAGATTGTTATAATGGCCTAATCCTGTGTTTCTTTATCTTACTTGTATGTAGAATTCTAACAATATATAAAACATTTTGTCTCCCGCCGCATCTCCTGGATGCGTCTCCGATTTGTCCAATCAGGCGTAAGCGTGTCACTTTCATTGTCTAACGCTGTCTCTTGTTTTCCTCCAAATTTCACATCTTCTTCTGCAACGTGTGAAATTGCTTTATTTTGTCCCAAAACATAATGACGATAGGAAGAAAATCATGTCAAATGAGGGCTTCCGCTCCCCAGTCTACCATCTTATACTTATTGTTTGTAAAATACTTATTGAGCAATTTTGAACTTTATGCTGTTAACATAAGACACGTGTAGAAATTATGCAATACAGTTGTGTGTTTGGCGACGGTGTATGTTTGAATTTTGGCTGATTTTTCTTTGTTACTTTGGAAAATTTGTCTTGCGCCCGTAATTTGCGCCGCGTAATAAGGATACGTTATATTTAGTTATTCATACGTTCTGTAAGCTTTATTTCAAATACAGCTAAATTGTTATGAAACATTTAACACAAATGTTTTTTATTACTTCAATGAATGGCGAGACGAGCATACCATTCGCCTGATGGTAAGCGACATGACCGCTCATGGACAGTAACAAAACCAAATAACCATGAAATACAAAGCAATGCTTGGCATTCCACTACGCTCGCCATCCTGAGACATACGATGTCAAGTCTTTATATGTCCAGTAGTTACTCTGGCTAAAAATGTCTTTCTAATCGAAACACAACAGTGCATTTACACTGCTGTTCGGCGGGATAAATAGACATTGCAGTAGAACCTATCCAGTCAACCTCTCACATATGAGAGACCTACCACCAGTAATAAGCAAAATATCATTTTTTTCATGGATTAATATTTTCTTAAATACATAAATATTGTCTGGTTCTGGTGCTGATTTAATTCTTACTATATATGGAATACAATTAATTATTTTATTTCATAAATATTTGTTTCTTTTTACTTATTAATTAAGTATTCGTACAGGTATTTCAGTTCATTTCTACATTACATAAAAATCGACTGGAAGATAATTAAGTTTGCCGTTTATACTTTTCTGTATATGAAGTTTAATCTATGGCTATCTGATTGAGTACTTATCAATGCTTTTTTAACCCGACAAAATGCCCAGTCCGGTACGGTAATTAATGAATTCATCATATGAGCTCTTGATTTGATTTGCTGTGTATTGGACCGGTAAAATTAAGTATAAACACGCCTTTTTTTAAATATGATTAGTATACGTGTGTAAAAATCCCCATTAATATATCTACGGTCTTATTCATAAATACATAACTTACATAAACACACGCCTATTTGCCCGAAGGGTTAGGCAGAGCCCACCCACGTATCGCCTTGTATTTTCAATCCCACGATGTAATAAGGGGCGAGCCTATCGCCATATCAAGCATAAATTCCAGACTTCGGGCTGATAATTAATTAATAAGAAAATGCAATATCATTTTTCCCGACCCGGGATTCAAGCCCAAGACCTCAGCTGTGTAGGCATACCGTAGTACAGCTGCGCCACAGTGGCAGTCTCTTATCGAATGTAGTCACACATCGAGAATGTAACGACCTTATTATATACACCATAAACAGTTTTAAAACCTTCGCTTTAATTGAATCCAATAGTCGTCCAATAGAGACAAGACATATGGTAACTAAACTAGGGTTAAGACTGTGCATGAATAAGGAAGTTTTTATTTATTTATTTATTGCTATGAATGGCGAGACGAGCATGCCGTTCGCCTGATGGTAAGCGATACGACCGCTCATGAACAGTAGCAAAACCAAACAACACCTTGAATTACAAAGCAATGCTTGGCATTCCACTGCGCTCGCCACCCTGAGACATAAGATGTTAAGTCTCAATATGTCCAGTAGTTACTCTGGCTACCATGCCCTTCAACCCGAAACACAACAGTGCGTTTACACTGCTGTTTGACGTGAGAAATAGACACTGCGGTGGTACCCACCCAGATGGCCTCTCACATATGAGAGACCTACCACCAGTAAGTAAGTTAGTCTTCGATGCGATGTAAATATAATAATTATTGTCTGATGAATGTGTAAAACACTGGAGAAACTCATTTAGGTCGATGATTACAAACACATTTCAAAAATAGAACAAGTATTTTAAGTATACCTACGTTTGTGAATTAATCCAACGGTAAAAGTCAAGGTGATGGACTTAGCTCGTTAAATAAATAAAATAATTATAAATTAAAACAATAATTAGAAACACTTATGTGCTACAAAATATCGCGCGTCTCAGTCTACCTCTTGGCAAAGGCCTCCTCTAACTCCTTCAATTGGGTCCTGTCTCTCGTGACTCGTCTCCAGTTAGGTCCTGCTGTCCTCTTGATTTCGCCTTCCCATTTGCTATGTGTCTGGCCCTACTCCTTTTTAATTCTCTAGGATACCAGTTTGTAGTCACTTTGCTCCATTTTTCTTTTTTAGAACGCATCATATGGCCAATCCATCTCAATTTTGATTCATCTATCCTGTGTAAAATAGCTAACTTAACTTAGATCTTAACCTCTTTTAATTGTAGATATCTGTAGCTTAGTATACTTAAATTATAAATGTTTGTCCCATAGAAAGATAAATTTAGAAGCATATGCCTTCAAAAACCTGATATGTCATCGTCACAAGCACTTATGAATTGAACCTAATCAAATGGCAGACTAGACATGAGATAATATAAGACGAATTTGTAATGTCGGCACGCGATCCTGCGTACACATCACTAATAGCCAATTACTTCGGGCCACAATACACGTTGATTAGCCAGTCATTGTCAGCGCTTGTCTCGGTTCAAATCTAGCGCAATAATTAATTCACAACAGGACACCGATGTTAGCATCTAGTTTGATCTCAGAAATCTTAACTGCAAATTGGATTGGTAACGTTTTGGTGGGATTGTATTGAAGGATTTTGGTTATATCTTGTTTTTTTCTGGGTCTGTAGTAACTGCACTGCACTTGATGGTAGAAGCAAAGCTCTTCCTCCGCTTAATAGAATAGTAAATACGAAATATAAAAGAAAATGTGTCGGTTCAAAAAATAAAAAGTAGTATCTTATTTGAAAACCGGGTTCTAACCTAAAAA
Source organism: Hyles lineata (assembly GCA_030180105.1). NCBI lineage: Eukaryota > Metazoa > Arthropoda > Insecta > Lepidoptera > Sphingidae > Hyles > Hyles lineata. The sequence goes on along the minus strand of JARJEE010000035.1, from coordinate 1,973,558 downwards.
TACTTTACGTGTGTCCGCCAAAGTTGCCGTGACTAAGTATAAGCTTGCGACTAACAATTAGACATCTCTCGTTAATCGAGATAATTGTGTCGGCCTTAATGCATGATGTGGAAAATCCTTTCGAAAGGTCTCCATTCAAAAACGAAGATCCTATACTATAAAGATGATAAATTCTCTATTTGACCAAACAATGCCAACACCATAATTAATTGAACGTATTAATAATACTTTAGAGCAATTAATAAGCACAATAAATATTTATACATTTTTATTACATAATGCTCCATTTTTTCACAACCTCGCAGACTAAACTGCCAAAATCTCTGAGAAATGTACTGGAATAAATTATGGAGTTTATTACATTCCCCGACCCTGACGACATTTACAAACGTCAAAGGAAAAAATAAATAAGTTGGAATATCGCCCAACCATTAGCATATAGATACGGATTTGTTCGTCTAGTGACCTACAAAATGCACAGTTGAAATATGAGAAAGAACAATAAACTAAAATGATGTGATATAACTTTATGTTCCTTCACAAATGTGGTTTAATTTGGGATATTTTTATAGCAAATAAGAAGCTACCTTATGGTAAGTAAGTATCGATTATCGTTGCTTAACTCTGTTTTTTTCTTCCGTGCTAAGGATTTCAGTCCATCTTAAGGTTGTCTGGAAGGAATCGCCCACAGTAATTATACCACCGTTTGTTACACATATTTAAGAGCTTTTTGTTTATTTTTAATTTCTGAAAATATGTGTGATATACAAAAAGATATAAATAAAAATAACTCCTATGTTACTAAGGGAATTATGGGTGCCTTGATTATTTTATCATTACCAGCCTATCCACTACTATAGATGGTTATCTGAGAGAGGAAAGCTGCTAAGCACCCCTTTCAGAACCTCCGACGAAGGCGTAAGGGATTAGCCGGTGTCACTAGCCTGCTAGTTAGACAAGCTTGCAGATTTTGCGGCGGAGCCTGAATACCTGACTAATCCTATATATCGACTTAAACCTCTTGATGGATATCAGACGCTCTAGAGACGTAAGAAAATAATTTCCAGCCTTCTTTTGAGGACAGAGGCAGAAAATGGAAAGGGAGAAAAAGGTATTTTAGGTTCTTTGTCAGGCCTTTGTAAATGAGACGGGATGAGGAAGGAATCATAGAGATTATATTGCTTTCATTCGTTATTAGAACTTTCTATAGAAATGTTATTTAAAAATCCATCTGTGGTCAAAAGAGATAGAGTAGAGATAGAGTATATTATATACATACCTATTTTTTTTTTTTTTTATTCCTATGAATAGCGAGACGAGCATGCCGTTCGCCTGATGGTAAGCGATACGACCGCTCATGAACAGTAGCAAAACCAAACAACACCTTGAATTACAAAGCAATGTTTGGCATTCCACTGCGCTCGCCATCCTGAGACATAAGATGTTAAGTCTCAATATGTCCAGTAGTTACTCTGGCTACAATGCCCTTCAACCCGAAACACAACAGTGCGTTTACACTGCTGTTTGACGGGAGAAATAGACACTGCGGTGGTACCCACCCAGATGGCCTCTCACATATGAGAGACCTACCACCAGTACCACCATACCTAATTTAATTCGAATGGCTTTGTTTAATGATTGTGTTGAAAGACGTCAGGAAACCCACACATCTGTGAATTTTATTCGAGAATTTGGAATATATGTGAAATTAACTTTCACTGAGGAAACTTCTACAAACTGTGATGTGGAACGCAATTCATATTTTATCTGATAAGTTAATAAGATTATTTAACTTCGTAAAATGTTTAATTTTCATTTCGTTAACCAATATTATAAATATTAAAGTTTGTAGGCATAGATATTTGTTGCTCTTTCACACAAAAACTGATCAATATATTTTAGGGATATTTACGGTACATACGTACATAAACACATGCTTTTTACCATAAAGAGTACGCAGAGGTGCTACCAGCTTACCCACGTTTGACAATAGTCCACATGTTAGTGACTTCAACCACAAAACAACTAAAAATTTTGAAGAAAGCTTCAATTTTCATTGTTATTTATGGGTTTATCGTCGTATTTGGGGTAGTAAATTCAGTTTTCCCTATAATAATAATGTACAACCATTTATTTTTAAAGACTCAATCATTCGGAAGTATTTAAATTGTTATTGATTTTAACAAAAACTATATATTTACTAACCCGCACTAGGCCAGCGTGGTGGACTATATGGCCTAACCACTCTCAATCGTACTTTCGATTGTAGAGTAGGCCCGTGCCCTGCAGTGGGACGTATATGGGCTGATACAGATATATTTACCATACTACGCAAATTTTTTTTTCGCAATTTTTGATTGCATTGTGTCTGTAATCGCTAATACCACCACCTGGCTTCGTTCTCAGTAGCAGCTTGAATATACCCCGTATAACTACATCATACTGAATCGTAAGTGGTTGATGTATCATAAGGGAACACCTGAAGTCAGAAAGCCCTTAAGATGTCCCGATGAATAATTTAGCAGCGCCGTCCTAAAAGCCCTTACCCATAACGCGAAAACGTCTAAGTGATTGATGTGTTATAGAAACGCGGCCTTTGTAAATATGAGAACATGCATGCGTATCGTGTTTATGATGTTGGAAATTAACTGTAGGTGATTCAATTGTGGCGTTTATGTTTTTGTAGAATTCTTTTGCTTTTTCCCTAGCTATAGGAGCACAACCATCTTCCTCTAGCTATAACTCAATTTTCTTCTTTTCTTCAGAGTGTCAGAGTATGTCCTCCCTACCCTATTTCAACTATCTTTAGCATCAACCATTGTAAGACCTTTCGCTCAAATATTTTCCTCGATTTTTTTTTCATGGAATGGCGAAACCAGCATGTCGTTCGCCTGATGGTAAGCAATACGACCACTTATTAACAGTAGGAAAACCAAAAAAATACCTTGAATTACAAAGCAATGCTTGGCGTTCCACTGCACTCACCACCCTGAGACATAAGATGTTAAGTCTCAATATTTTCAGTAGTTACTCTAAAATGTCTTTCAAACCGAAACACAACAGTGCATATACACTGCTGTTTGGCGAGAGGAATACACATTGCGGTGGTACCTAACTAGGTGACCAATAACTTATGATAGACCTACCGCCAGTATCAAATCAGTTCGATGACATCAAACCAGCATTTGTCATGGCCATGGACCGGCTTAGAAACGTTTAATGTCAATCAAATTGTTCTTTAGTGTAGATTATCTTCGAAAAATCAATGCTATGTAATGATTTCATTGACATAAAATGTCTTTAAGAACGGCAATTTCAATACAAAATTGACGTTCAAATATCCTATTATGTCACTCAATAGTAAAACTAAAAGAATAAGTAGATAGTAGCTACATAATATTCGAGTATTATACTATCAAACTTCCCAACAAATTGTTCCGAATTCCTCAGCCACCTTCCTTGACCTCACAAATAGACCAATAGAATTACTTATAATACAAATATACTGGGAAAACTTTACACAAAATGGATCTAAAAAAAACTTCGTTCCAAATTGAGGACATTCCAATCCGAAAATAAACAGGCGATTCCCAATCCGAAACATCTAATTAAACGGAATTTTCCGTCGGAATTCCACGAAGTTTGGAACATTAGTCCCGAAAATACCTTCGGCTGTAAAACGTTTCTAAAACGCCTGGCAGTGAGTTACAACGGAGCTTAATCGAACACACGTTAAAAAGGGATTTTTAACTGACACAAATCAGGTAATCGCATCACATTAGTCGTCACTTTTGTAGTTGCATTTTTTTGCTGGCACGACAACTTAATAGCAGTATCATCAGTATAGCAGCATCTGATCAGTGCAATACAATGGAAATATCCTCGATACTATTATTCAGGCAAATTAAAGCAAAAATTATGGAAATTATTAAGACTTCAGAAACGAGGAGGTTCTCAATTCCATTTGTTTTTTTTTTTATTGTATTGTAAATATATGTTCTTAATACCAGCTCTGATTGTATAATAATTCGAAATAGGATATCTTGGAACGAACACCAACGTAAATACTCGACAATTTTTTTTTTTTTTTTTTTTTTTTTATTGTGGCCCGACATAGTGGCGGCATTGCACCTGCTGGTAAGCGCAAATGCCGCCCAGGCAGAGTATCCATTGGCATCGGATGGCAGTCCCATGCCAATGGAAACAATTATGCCGGCCTGCTAAGGTGCCTCTTCACACCACGGCGGAAGGACCCAGGATTGTAGGAAGGAGGGAACACGTGAGATGGCAAACAATTCCACAGCCTGACGGTGCGGCACAAAAAAGAATTAGAGAACCGTTTGGTTCGCGCCGGGATGGTTTGGACCGACAAGCTGTGGCTTCGCAAGCCAGCCCGCGTGGTTCTGGTAAGGAATGGAGAGGAGGGGATCAAGTTGAACAATTCCTCAGAGCATTCCCCGTGATACAGGCGGTAGAACACGCTTAGAGAGGCGACATCCCTCCGGAGTTGTAGCGACTCTAAGTTGCTCGTAACGTCTGCATCATTCACAATGCGGATGGCCCGCCGCTGCAATCCATCCAAGGCATCGAGCAGGTACTGGGCGGATCCATCCCAGAGGTGCGAACAGTACTCCATACCCGGCCGGACCTGCGCTTTATACAAACGATAAAGCTGACCGGGCGTGAAGAACCGACGCACCCTGTTCAGAACACCAATCCTGCGTGACGTGGCAGATATTACGCCCTCGATGTGATTCCTTGGATTGAGATCACAGCGGATATCCACACCAAGGATACTCAGGTCATTCCGCATTGACAGGGGAGTACTCTGAAGAATGGGGAGGGGAGAGAACGGGGATTTTTTGCACGTGAACGCACACACCTGAGTTTTCTTGGCATTAAACTCAACCATATTCCTGGAACCCCATGTTGAAATGAGATCCAAGGTCCGGTTGAGCTCAATGACAAGATCTTCACGTCCCCTCACAGTTTCGACTCGGCAACCCGGAGGCCCGCAGTGGTATCGCCCATGAACCGTGCTGTCATCTGCATAGCAATGAATGTTGCCAAGCGACAACATGTCATTGATATGCAGAATAAACAAGGTGGGCGACAGCACCGAGCCCTGTGGAACTCCGGCATTTACCGACAAGAGCGCCGAAGCGTGTCCGTCAACGACTACACGTATTCTACGCCCTTGCAGAAAGCCGGAAATCCACGAACACAGGTTGCCGGGCAGACCGTATGCCGGAAGCTTGGAAAGAAGACCACGGTGCCAGACCCTATCAAACGCCTTGGCTATGTCGAGGCTCACAGCAAGAGCCTCGCCACGCCGGTCAATCGCCTCACCCCAGCGATGCAGGACAAACGCTAGAAGATCACCCGTCGATCGATTTTGACGGAAACCGTATTGTCTGTCACTGATCAACGAGTGATCCTCCAGGTAGCGGACCAATTGAGCGTTTATGATCCGCTCCATGACCTTACACATCACTGAGGTGATAGCGATAGGGCGATAATTGGTAGGGTCCGACCGATCACCCTTTTTGGGGATCGGTTGCACATCGGCCTCCCTCCAAGATTCCGGCACAACACCTGTGCGGTAGGACGCTCGGTAGAGGCGAGTCAGTACAGGAGACAACTCGGCTGCACAAGCTCTTAAAACCACCGCTGGTATCCCATCCGGACCACTGGCTTTCCGCACATCGAGAGACCGTAACTCACGCCGCACATCACACTGCCTGATGCGAATATCCGCCATTGAGAAACCGCAATCAGGCAGTGTGGGCAGCGTCTGAGAACCACGGTCTTCGAGGCGGGAATTAGCCGCAAAGAGGTTTGCCAATAAGGCAGCTTTCTCTTGCGGCTTGTGAGCCAGCGAACCTTCCGGGTACCTCAGCGGAGGCAATGCTGGACGGCAGAAGTTAGACTGAACGGCCCTGGCCAAACTCCAATAAGCACGACTGCTAGTCGGGTGATTGGCCAACGCACGCCCAATCCTGCTAACGCGCTGGGCATCCGCTCTAACATAAGCCTTCTTGCAGGCCTTGGTGGCCCGGTTGTAAGCTTCTTTGAGGGAACCGATATTGGGATCCTTCTTGGCGCGACCCCTGATCCAAGCGCGATACGCCGCTTGTTTGTCACCGACAGCATCGGCGCAAGCACGATTAAACCAGGAGCGTCCACGGCCCTTACTGGCGATCTCAGAGGAAGGAATGTAGTAATCCATTCCTAGCCTAATCTCGCCAGCAATAGCGTTGGCACTCGCTGAAGGATCTTTGCCCTCAAAGCAGCGTTGCCTCCAAGGGACGGATGCGAAGTATTCCCGCATACCATCCCAATCTGCCGACGAGTAATGCCAGACCCTCCGCCTAACCTGCACGGGACGTGGAGGTGGAGCGAAAGGTACTGACGACCCAACCAGGCAGTGATCGGAAGTGCCCAGAGGCGCACTAACGGTCACACGATACCCAGCCGGGTGACTCGCCAGCAGAAGGTCCAGCAGAGAAGGCTCATGACCCGCCACATCCGGGATCCTGGTGGGCTGGTTCACCAGCTGTGTCAAGTCATGAGTCAGAGCGAATGCATGGGCAGTCCTTCCAGCATGATCAGTCCTGGAGGATCCCAGCCACAATTCGTGATGTGCATTGAAATCCCCCAAGACCACCATTTCGGCCGACGGGAACTGCGCCTGCGCGTCATCAGCCGCCTGGCTAAGATACCTGAACAGCCGAGTCGTCTCCTCATCCCCGTTGTGTGACCTGTAAAGGCACACGTAGATGCGGCTCAGGGAACCAAAATCCACGTGCACCCACAGAGCGGAGAAGGAGGGGTCCTCCATGCAGCGCAGACGGCGACAGCAGACGTCCGAACGAACAAACAAGCATACCCCGGCTTTAGGCTTGAAGTTTTCTTCAAGCGAATAACCGGGGTACAGCAAGTAAGAATTGTCGGTCGGACAACGAATCTGCGTCTCCGTCAGGAAGAGCAAAGCAGGCCGGGCCGTCTCGAGGTGGTGGTGGACGGCATTGAGGTTCGTATGGAGACCGCGGATGTTGGCGAACTCCATAGTGAACGCGGTGGTGGGGTTATGCACCGCTGAAGGACCTGCTCTGTTTATATGCACTGTCATGAAGTTTAAAGAAGGGATGGGTTTGGTGAAGAGGCACGAGGAGCTTCAGGCCGGGCACTAAGAAGACCGAGTGAGCACCGGCACGAAATAGTCAACAGGAGCGGAATTGACCCGCCGGACGGAAGGGCCCCCGTACCCTCCCGGGATGGGCCGCCGGGACCCCACATCCGGTCACCAACCGGCACGACGGACCCACCCAAGATTATGCGCGGCATGGTGAGGCAGCCTCTCGTGGTGGTTAACCACGATTGGGCCCCTGTACTGTACCGCGGGCGGCCAGCGGACAACCGTTTCTACGGGTCTCCCTGGCCGGCGGGTCAAATCCCTCCCGTCGACCGCGAACCAAAAATACTCACACGGTACAACGTCATGCCCGAACTCAAGCCCCTCGAAAAACCGGAAAATCACGGGCTGATCCCGGAACGCGTTCCCCTAGCAGGGAACACTATGGCGGTCTTTACGCCCTATGAATGGTGGTCGCTACCCGGGCGGAAAATCCTACCACCACGAACTGTGTCACTCATTTGGCACTACCCAGGGGTCACGTGTAGGGAAACTAGAGTCAAAGCCTACGGACGCGAGTGACGTTAACCCACAACTAAATATTTTTTTAGTCGCTTATAAGCGGGGGAACTGAGTCAAAAAGCATTAATATTTTTACTAAGAGCCCTTTCTATACCGTTGTTCTATTTACTTTAATCTTCAACCCATTAACCTAATTATGAGTAATAAAAGATGCGATCCCGAGCTCAAATAAATAATAATACCTCTCAGAAAATATAAATATTTGAATGTACTCTCGGACGTACTTCGGGTCACATTTCCATTATTTACGATGTTGAATGTTAGCAAACTATTGGCCATTCTCTTGATATACAACCAAAGCTAAATGACTGTTCGTACAAAGACATTTGTATGGACATTTTAGCGTGTTAAATGGAGTCAGAAAATATATTCATATTACTTTTATTTTATGTCTGTCTGGTCTTTTTATACTGGTATTGATATTCCGCATCAGATCGGCAATGTCTGGCTTATAGAGGCAGACGTCGGCCAATTTGAAAGTATAAAACTAGATACAAACTATGTGATCTTAGCACGCGTATAACTGGGTCGTTTATTAGGTTTTACACAATTTATAACCGCTACCCTCGTAAATGGTACTGCTGGTAGGTGTCTCATATGTGAGGGGCCGCCTGGGTTGGTACCACCGCAATGTCTATTTCTCAACAGTGTAAATGCACTGTTACACTTCGGTTTGAATAACATTGTAGCCAGAGTATCTAATTGACATATTGAGACTTAACATCTTGTGTATCAGGATGGCGAACGCATTGGAATGCTGAGCACTGCTTTGTAATGGTGTTGTTGGATTTTGAGCGGTCATATCGCTTACCATCACGGCGAATGGCACGCTCGTCTCGCCATTCATTGAATTAAAAAAAAAATAACATTCTATGTATTATTATTTTTAGTATCCTATCTTGAAAGTTATACAAAATAATTAACTATATGTAAACATTTGCCTCAACATCCGTGTCAAACCTACAACCTCTCGTTTCACAACTTACCTCTGTATCAATGCAATTTCCAAAACATTCAATTTTAACCTAAATTAATTACTACAACGTTGTGTTTACGAAGAAGAAGCTATCTATATACTGTACATTGTTCCTTGTATGTTCTCCAATGTTATAAATGGATATACATCAATTGTGGTTAGAAACACTACACGTGGAGGACTATATGGCCTAACCACTCTCAATCGTACTCTCGATTGTAGAGGAGACCGGTGCCCTCCAATGGGACGTAGATGGGATGAGACAGATCTATGATTTCATACATAGCTGGTACCTTTAATAACGTAATTGAAACGCTTTTTAATTGCCATGGTATTTTACGGGATAAATAGACATTGCGGTGGTACCTACCCAGTCGGCCTCTCACATACGAGATCTATCACCAACTCTCGCCTTTTGGATACTGTATTTAAATTAAACCTGACTTACTATTGAGAGCATTGCATTTCGTCTTCCCTATACAAAACATGAACAACAGAAAAAAAATACATTAAAAACAAAACTATAAATTTTATAATGCCATAGACGGACGTAAAATACATCAAACCTACTCCCTAATTTTTCCACTAAATACAGTACACGCAAGATCCGATTAGTTTCCAAGGCGAGTTGTCGGTGACCCCGTTCGCAAAGCTCGTGCATTCCTAATCGCATGTCGGACTGTGGGTTCTAAGTTAGTAACATCACAGTTCGACGTTGTGTAAGTTGTGGCGGTCGACAAACTGCGGTTAAACTGAGCGTCAATTTACTAGTAGTTGAATTTGTTTTTGCGTAGGATAGATCTAATTTTTAATTGTTGGATAAAGACAGGCGTCCCTGAATTCCCATTTATGGATTACGTATTCTACTGGTTGTATATTTTTTTTTTGTTTTTGTTCCATTACTATTGATCTAAGTGATTTTAAACAGCTATGATCATGTAAGTCATTCATTACATGCTGGGTTTTTTCCTTTTGTTCATGCATCATATTTCCTCTTCACTGAGGAACCTTTAGTTTTTTTCATTGTTTGTTTGTTAGATATATTTTTAGTGAATAATGTTTCTCCTTTAGGATGTAAACTCTAATAGAAATACATTATAATACAGAAATCGGAATAACAGTACTTGTGTGTTTATAAACATCACCAGGCTTTTCCACTACTGGACATAGGCCTCCTCCAGCAAGTTAAATTGCAGCTTATGCCTTTTAGAAATCATGACAAGTAAACCTTACATCAAAATTTGAATTTGCGACAATGTTACCATAAACACGCCAATCTAAATCACTTAATACACAAAATCGAACCTGTTACCAGTACCGTTAGCTGTAACACGTCTTTTCTCATTGAATAAGACGTTGGCCCAAAATAGCCCATCGGGGCAACAAGGCCAAGCCAGCCGATACTCCTCCATTCATATTTACGTCGCCGTGAAATTGAAGTGCACACCCAAAACAACTATCGGTACCTTACACTTACACCCTTGTGGGACAATGTATTGTTACGTTACTGATACGGATTTCATAAATCGGATAAGGCGGTTAAGACCTTTCTGTTCTTGGACATTTTGATTTTAGGATGAAAATAAAAAATGTATTTGTTATTTGAAATATATAATAAATATAGGGATTTCCAAGAATAACTTTATTTTTTAAAACAAACAAAGAATTTAGATGAAAATTATTCAAATTGTTATGGTATTAGAAAGAGTGAGGCTTGGCAATTAGAAAATATGTAATGAATTTGATTTATAAAATTTATTATAAATATGTTTTTTGGTTGTATTGTTTATAAGTTGTTCGGAATCATGAAAATATTTTTTATCAATACACATTTTTGTTGATCAATTTTGATTAATCAACATTAGCATGTTGCCAGGTCTATTTAAATACATATTACTTCAATATACTACCTATATTTTTTACATTCATTAGTGACAGGAAAACCAATACACTATCAAATATCTTCCCGAAATACTTACATATAATTCCTTCTCAAATCTTGTTAAAAGTAGCCTAGAACCAACGATTTATTGATTCTATGTCACATTATAACTAATACCAAATACTCTAAAATACATAAGCTCAACATAAAAAAACTTCACAAATAAAAACAATAAAATATGAGAACAACTATCATATGAAATCCGTACTAAGCCTGAGGACATTCTTGTTTTGTTCATGCATCATATTTGACACGATTTTGTCGATCGAAAAACTAGCAAACTATATTACAAAAATACATGTCATAAACCGGAAGACTGTTTAAAAAATATAAGACTTATTCTAACACTTTTATTCAAAAGAAACGAAAAGTAGCTTTATCTGTATCTGTATCAGCCCATATACGTCCCACTGCAGGGTACGGGCCTACTCTACAATCGAGAGTTTAATTGAGAGTGGCTTATAGCTTTGGTCTTTTTTTTTCTTAGTTCATACAGTTCCGTGTTCACAGAATGTTTCTTTTTACCGCAATTGTAATATTTTAAATCTTTATTTTATTATATAAAACATTTTATGTACTACTTCTCTGTACAAAAATAGGGCTCTGAAAACTTTCCTTTAGCGACGAGCACGCCACACATTATTAAATCGTCACGCGACGCGTGCTTCGTCAAATCAAATCGTACTATTTTCTATAGCTAAGACCACACCTCCAATACCCGACGCAACGTAATGTCGCGTGTTAAATGTGTGTTTCGGCCTTTATTCAATTTTCGAGGTATTCTTAAACGAACATATATACGCACAGGTAGAAAATAAACCTTTTTTAAGCCAGTTAAAAACACAAAGACTCATCCCTTTATTTACCAAGCAAACATCACAAAACAGGCCTCACAATACAATGAAAGATTAAGTAAGTGTCAAATTTTCATTCAACTTATCATTTTCGCTCGCAAAAAAAATATTAAAAAACGAAGCAATAACACCAACAGCCTTTTGTGAATCGTGGACTTTGAGTTCCAAATGAAAGGGAATCAACGTTTTATTTTCATTGTTATAGTCCATTTTAAAGCTGTTCTACAGAGCTTTTGAGACAAAGTTTGGATACAAGAAATATAATAGTATTTGTTTATTTTTTAATAGAATTTGGGTTTATAATCTGGTTTGTTTATATAGTTATTACATTTTAAATTATATTGATTTTAATTTTACCTTATTGTATTACCATCAAAAACATTGACGTCCGGACAAATAATTGTGAGAATGTAAGCTTAACCATTCTATAATATAAAATTACGGTGCTCTGATATTTATTTATTTTTTTAAAACTTTTTGTACAAAAAAAATACAATATACAGAAACAAAAATAAAAAGTACAAATGGCGATTTTATCGCTTAAAAAATGTCTTACATACAACCTAATATTTAAGTATGACAAATTAAGATCGAAAATACCGTTTTCATAATTATAATGTTTTTTTTTTGATTTACGCGAATGTTACACATTAAAATAATTTTATCGAGTATTGGCTTAAGGTTTATATTTTGCAACTTCTCGATGGTTTAATATTTTTTAATAAAAGTCGAAAATGCATAAGACTATTATATTCCTATTTAATTATATTGTCGTAAAAGTATTCATCTCTTAATTTTGAACATCTAAATCTGTATCTTGTATTTATTGGTTCATCTTTACCATAACATCTACATTCTAAAACTGTAACATCCCGACAACAAATTGATCGACAGCACCTGAATTAACAATATTTAATTATCTCAACAACGGGAGACCGACACAATCCATCACCTGGGCAAGTTATACAGCTATTGTTATTCAGCCGTTTGCATGTTTCATGTGGCCTAGGCGAGCTATTAATTCAGTTTACACACGAGAGGCCAGGCCGAAGTTCAATTATGTATTTAAGCCGTTGTCCAAACGATGTCTGCTTATGACGTATTAGGTTATTGCATGTCTGGGCGGGAAACTAAGTGCTCAAATATTGAAGAGCCAGGAAGAGGCAATCAGGAAAGTAATTAATGGTTTCTATTGTTAAGGGGATATAGTGCAGATTAATTTAAACCTTGATATTGAAAAGACTATGAGACTGACGTGGTGGAAGAGGTAATTCCTTTGAAGGACATAGTATGATCTAGAACACCTAACTAATTCTTATGACAAAATAATGTTCAAAACGTAAAATGCTGATGATGATGAAATGATGATTCTCTACAGTTGGACTACTCATTTTCTTCCTGCTAAAGACGTCTTCCCTGTACTGTTGCCATTTTGGTTTGAAGGCATCCAACTAGTCTTTTCACCGCATCTTAGATCTTCTGAGCTTCCTGTGATCTTTCACCACTTGTACTACACAGTACTGCTTATATTATCAAGTGCAATACACTTTGCTTTACCAGACTAAAGGAAAAAAAAATGTTTCAAAATATTGCTGGACCGCTTCCTTGTATTTACGTACAAAAATCAGACAGAAAAGGAAAAATAAAAATTCAACGCAAACATCACGCGCAGTTTCTTTTACTTTGTAAGATGTTTGTTTTATGTTATCTACTCGTTGGTTCAAGGTAAAATATTTCTTTTTTTCCCCTAGAGAAGTTTATAATCCAACCTGTAACAGCGAAAAGTGATCTCAGAACGTTAATGAAGTGAAAATATTTTTTTTAATACGGTATATTGTGGGTAATGCTAGAAATATCGATCCCCATAACTATAATGTTTAGAATAAAACTTCCTCCTTACCATCTTATACCGATTCCAGTCATTTACTTCTTTTAGGTTTAACCCTAAATGGGATATAAATGTGAATTTAGTGCCCATGATTCTTCATAAAATTATTTTATGCAAACGATTTTATTTATTGATCTGCAACAGTGCACTGATTCCTAGCAAATAAAAGCAAAGATTAACAGTCTTATTCATAGAGAATTTTAAAACCTATTTTAGTTAAAGAATCTTTTGTCTCTTTCGAACGACTTTTGAATTCAGTTGGAGCGAAGAAAACAAAACAGTCGTTTTTTTTTAACTGCCTATGAGGCTGTAAATCTACAGTTAATGTAAAAAAAATATGCATGAAAACAATAGAAGTCGTAATGATAAAAAAAATACAAAAAAATTACGACATCAATAGTAAAAAACGCGTTTAAAATACGCAAACCCATAAAAGTCACCGCATCGCGATAATCCGTGATTAACGGGAACATTTGCACATCAAATTATTTCATAGGTGATGCTTTGGGAAATAAAGTGGTAATGTGCGGGGTAATGGCAGAAGGGGGAGGGGTATAGAAGGAGGGTATAGAGGGGGGATATAGCGGTAACGAACCGTCACAGCACCAGTTTGGACTCCATTCTGCGGCTTTGATGACTGAAATACCGGACGCGGCAATATGACAATCGAAATTGCTTATACCGAGTTATTATTTCGAATTAGGCCGGATTGACGTCAGTGAAATAGAATTTTCTAGAGATTGGTGATAAAGGATAATGGATAAAATGGATGGTGCACCTTGTAGCCTGTAGGTTATAATATTGGACATTCAGTAGTCGATTCACCTGACCTCTTGGGACTCGATGTAATTTAGTTCTATAATATTAAATGGTGTGCTAATGCAGCATTTAGCAGTAATACGATGTAACGTTTTTATTAAGAAATATCCTACGAAATTAAGCATTAAGAAAACTCAGCGGCTATTACCATAGACAATTACAAGGCCTCCCCAAGGATCTCCATATTTACCTATTGGAAGCTGCCTACATCCAGCGACTTCCTGCGACCGTAACCAGGTCGTCCAACCACCTTGTAGGCGGGAGTACTAGTAAAAAATTGGAGTAAATATAAATATTATAAACATATCAATCAAAGAGACAGGTCCTACTCAAGTCAACTGTACAAAATAGAGACGAATTATAAATTGAACCACATTTCTGAGAGAAACAATATAAACAAGTAAACTCACGAACAATACCAGTTAAACAGAGAAGGATTCCTTTGAAAAACCATTGTGCTGTGACAAAAAAAAAAATAGATCAAAGGATTTCGAAATAAATATTAAAGAAAATATTGTTGCAAAATAGTAAAAGGTATTTTTTTTCTTCATGCCAAATTTGATATGAGCCTGGTGGTAAATAAACATTGTCTATCAAAATGGAGTATTTGACGATGATCGTCTTTTTTAATTATTTTACGTACAAATACAAATACTATTAAAATAAAACATTTCGGTCTAACAGTAGTAAAGTTGCTTGTAATATGGGGCAAATATTGGTCATATAAAAAAAGTAGGAGGATAGTGCAAATATCTCACACGCGCACACTAACAGTAATATAACTGCATAGCAAGACTAGTGACGTCACTAGTTTTATTTTGCACCCCTCTTCATTTACTCCCACTGCAACATTTGAAACGTTTCCAACTTGTTTAACTCTAAATAGATTTACATATTTCTTTTTTTTTTTTGCTGGATTTTGGATTTGGGTATCATTTAATAAATAAAATTTAAAAAATCTAGTCAAATATAACAAAAGAGTAAAACTATTAAGTTTTCATACATGTTTGTGTGATCCAAAAGTAGTAGGTTCGGATCTGCGTGCATGTGAGACCGAAAACTCTCTCGTAGTTTCTGATACCCGTGACACAAGACACGATCATAGTGTGCAGTCAGGACTATGGTTTCGACTGTTGGGTGTATTTATTTAGTTGTACATACCTACAATGTCTGGAGAGGCAGTAATGCTAGGCAAATTGGAAGGCAGGCGTGCTCGGGGAAGGGCACCTTCTCGATGGCTTGATGCAGTAGTGAAGATAGTCGGCAGCAGCCTGCACCGTGCGGTTCACACTGCACATGACCGCGCCCGGTGGAGAAAGATCGTACGTGGTCTCGATCCTCAGCAGTGAGGGAACGACATAAGAAGACCATACATACATCAACCATTACTATCCCACTGCATCCTCTGACCGCTCTACCTTTTCCATTGTTTCTTATTCAGAACTCTATTCTGCCAGTTCCGTCAATCGACAGTTTAGTTCAGTTGTCAAGCTCGCGCGACTCTTTATGTCGTGTAACTGGACTTTTATTACACCCATAAAAACTAAATTGCAGATATTTTTTCCAGACAAAAACTTTAAGTTAAGACTTATGCCTCATCCAAAATCTTTTCCTACGGCATCCAACAATTTTCTTAAAGAGCCGAGAACATTTACTCCGCTAAGTGTTTATGTGATGTGACTCGTCCTCTTCCGTTTTTTCCCGTTAAATTTCATTAACACAGCGCAGCATCTTCATCACGGCCCGCAAACCCGTGCGGCCGCGTTTTAATTTTAATAAGGGGAGATAAAAGAATATTACATTCATATTTTTTATAAATATTTCGCTGTAAAGTTGCCGAGTGTTCTCCTTTTGTTGCTACCAAACTGGCTGGGAATTTGTTTATTAATCTAAAGTATTTTATTTGATTGAATGCTTTCTTCTGTAAAGCGGTGATGTTTATGACCTTTCTTGGTTAAAGGAAAAAATAATTAAATGTAATAAAATCAATAACAAATAGCCCAATCCAAGTGTAAGAACGACAAAGAAGTGTACGGATTTGTTTTAGAAATAACAATACTTTTTTTCCCTGTGCGGAAATCTATCGACGAGATGCATATTTTTCAGAATACCTTCTTCAATAACCTCAAAATTTAGACATATAAAACTGAAATTCGATCCACCACCTAAATATTAAAATCAGTAAAGTTAGCGAGCTGTCTCACATTTGTATGTTAAAGTCCTGAAATCTTGCCTCGCCATCAGCCACAATTTCAGTATTTTCCCTACACAATACTTTATTATTGCCGTCATGTTTCATAGTCCATTAATTTCTGTCTAGACACGTCATTTCAATTCCAGACGGGATAGCTTTATAGATAAAACAGTTCCCGCGTCGAATTACTACGGGTTAGTGCTAATTCGTTATCGGTAATAGAAGCATGGAAATGCTTTTACAAGAAAACGGAGACCATCCTAGTACTTACAATACCTGTAATCTGTTTATTCAATTATCGCTGTTTGATCGAATATTTTCTTGACTGCTTCAACCTACATAAGTCCAGAAGCTATTTGGGCGAATTTTCCTAGCAAAACAAATACAATATTCAGTGTAAATGCACTGTTGTGTTTCGGATTGAAGGACATTGCAGACAGAGTAACTACTGGACATATTGAGACTTTACATCATGTGTCTCAGGATGGCGAGCGCAGTGGAATGCCAAACATTTCCTTTGTAATTCATGGTTTTGTTTGGTTTTGCTATTATTCATGAGCGGTCGAATCGCTTACCATCAGGTGAACGGCATGCTCGTCTAACCATTCATTGAAATAAAATAAAAATAAGACAGCAATAGACAGAACGATAGTAAAAAAGTGCTGATTTATGGACTGGTACAATAACAATAAAAATAACAATGTCGATAGGCTCGCCCCCTTTCACATCATGGGACGGTTCATAAAAGGCAAAATGTGGATTTCCTGGCCCCCCTAACTACCCCTTCTGGGATAAAAGGCGTGAGTTTATGTATGTACATATATGTGCGTTTTTGACCTTCGTGCTAAATGGAGAAATAATCACAAATGTGTTTTTTTTTTATTGCAATGAATGGCGAGACGAGCATGCCATTCTCCTGATAAGAAGCGATACCAACGCCCATGAACAGTAGCAAAACTAAGTAACGCCATGAATAAAAAAGCAATGCTTGGTATTCCACTACGGTCGCCACCCTGAAACACAAGGTTAAGTCTTAATATGTTACTCTTGCTACAATGTCCTTCAAACCTGAACACAAGAGGTCATTTACACTGCTGTTTAGCCGGAGAAATAGACATTGCGGTGGTCCCTACCCAGGCGGCCTCTCACTAATGAGTACCAGCAGTAAAATGAGTGTAATATAGTTAAATAAGCAAAGATTTGAAAGCGTCTATTCCGCAGTTGGCTAGGAAGCAGCTATGAACTAAGATACCGCGATTTTTATTTATTGTGATCCACTGGTATTTATTTCGGCCTGGGTATGTGTGAGACCGAATAATCCCACCTAGTTTCTGATACCCACAACACAAAACTTGATCTTAGATAGGGGTTAACGTAATTATAATCAATTATTGATGTTGGGTGTATTTTTTTTTTATTGCTATGAATGGCGAGACGAGCATGCCGTTCGCCTGATGCTAAGCGATACGACCGCTCATGAACAGTAGCAAAACCAAACAACACCTTGAATTACAAAGGAATGCTTGGCATTCCACTGCGCTCGCCATCCTGAGACATAAGATGTTAAGTCTCAATATGTCCAGTAGTTACTCTGGCTACAATGCCCTGCAACCCGAAACACAACAGTGCGTTTACACTGCTGTTTGACGGGAGAAAAAGACACGACGACGACGACGGAGATTTACGAGTATTAGTATGCATTTTCGTTCTTTAATTGTTTTTTTTTATTTACATATTATGTGTAGATGTGACAAATAAATATTTTTTTTTCTAAATGTGTGCCGTGTATTTAAACCCACAGGCTGTCTGTAGGAAATTTCCGTTCCAACCAAGCGATCACTTACTTTCTACTATGCATTACGTAAAATGCAACCACTATCCTAGATGTTTCTGAGTGACTAATGGATTCGCGCTTTTACTAAAGCTCCATACAATCGCACGATTCGGTCTTGTCTTTTTAAAACGTTGTAAATGTATGTAATTTAGCCTTTGTTAGAAGGATACATGATATTATTTGGTTTTGTCTTTCTCATATTTTAATTATCATTTTATTTTATGTTTTTCTAAATAATTCTAGATAATAAAAATACGATATGATTTTGTTTAAAGCCAAAACCTAGTTGGATCAAATTATTAGTTTTAATTATCTTTGTTTTGTTTTTATTAAGATAATATATATATATTAATTGTTAAAATAAAACAAAATTATGTTTTGCATAGTACAAGCCCATATACGTCTTACTGCAGAGCACAGGCCTCCTGTACAATCGAGAGTACGACTGACACGGGTTAGGTCATGTACCTAGTTCACCACGCCGGCCTAGTGTGGATTGGCAGGTTTCATATCACTATGGTATGCTGGTTTCCTTACAATGTTTCCCTTCACCGTTATAGTACGTGGTAAATGACTATTGTACCCTAAGATGTTTATAAAGCATAGATGCGTTGTCCGAGCTTTATAATGGCAAGACGTTTGGAAGGTAATTGCCTCACTTGCAATCAGTCAAGCTTCAACCAGTGTCGCGGATACACGTTTCTCTGACTATTTATATTCTCAAAACCAAATGTGGAAAAATAGATTAGAGTGATTTAAAATAATGTACAAATTATTCCAAAACTGTAAAACAAAAAAAAATATTTTATTTAGTGCGCAAGTACACACTAATTTGATTTTTTATTAAATCAAATTAATAAATTCGCTCTCATGGCGACGTTTGACAGCTCTCGCCACGTTATCACGTACTTCATGGTTGGTGCTACGTCACGCACGCTTTGGCCAATAACCGTATGGCACTTATTGCTACGTAACTAGCGATGTCTATTCATCTTTTTCTAACTTATTTAACTAGCTTTTTGACTCTTCGAACCAATTTGAAATTACAATACCCATCGCGCCATTTTTTGTGCCATTATGTTACTGTATGACGTGTCTATTTGTAAAACGTCATTGATTGTACCCACATGACTCCAAAAAATCAGAGGTGTGCCTGAGATTTGAACCCGCGTCCACCGTGAACATGTTAGCAGCCACGGCTTAATTAATCCGTACTAAATTCATAATAACCTAACCTGATTTATCTAAAGACTGCAAATTGTATTACCTTTAAATTAAATAATTAATTCATTTTATATTTTACGTTATTGTAGCAATATCATAATCCAGTTAGTGTACGCTGAATAAATACATAAATGTAAATTTA
This sequence comes from Hyles lineata, assembly GCA_030180105.1. Classification (NCBI taxonomy): domain Eukaryota; kingdom Metazoa; phylum Arthropoda; class Insecta; order Lepidoptera; family Sphingidae; genus Hyles; species Hyles lineata. The sequence continues at coordinate 1,953,968 of JARJEE010000035.1, read as the reverse complement.
TTTTCTATATAAGAACTACAATTGATTTTCCAGCTTTTCAATTCATTCAATGAACATAATTGAATCGGAATGCGATACACTGATAAGCTCGCCTCTACAGTCCCAGTAACAAATAGAAATAAAATAAGACTTATATTATGGAATGATATTTTAATGAGACCAATTCAGAATGCTTTTGCTATGTTATAAAACTGATGAATTTATTTATAGGCGCAATTTTTTTTTATTGCTATGAATGGCGAGACGAGCATGCCGTTCGCCTGATGGTAAGCGATACGACCGCTCATGAACAGTAGCAAAACCAAACAACACCTTGAATAACAAAGCAATGCTTGGCATTCCACTGCGCTCGCCATCCTGAGACATAAGGTGTTAAGTCTCAATATGTCCAGTAGTTATATGTCCAGTAGTATGGTATTTCTAGGAATAATTGTCTTGGAAAATATATTTTTGTCTTTAATAGATTTACAGCAACGAAATCGGGTCGGACTATTGTATTATACCATTGTATAGATGGTATTGTATCAACCCATGTTAGTCCTTCTGCAGAAAACGAGCTTCCCCTACAATCGAGAGTACGATTGAAAGGGGTTAAGCCATATAGTCCACCACGCTGGCTTAGCTCGGGCTGGCTGACTTAACATACCATACAAAGTCTTAGAAATCGTTATGGTATGCAGATTTCCTCACGATGTTTTCATTTACCGTTATTATGCATAGTGATTAACTATAATCAATACACATGATTCCGAAATGTCAGAGATAAGGCTTAAGATTTGAACCCGCGAGCATCGTAACCATGTAAGCCGCGTCTAGTCCATTCACCAACAGGCCACCAAGCACTTTCGAACCACTAGTTAAATAATAATTCAATTACAATATTTTTGTCCAAATGCACTAAAAACCATACATTGGTCATAGTCATAAAATCTCCCCGCGCATTCGTATTCCGAACCCAAGAATTTCAAACAATCCTCACGGGACAATACCCAAACGGGAGCCACGCAACTAACCGTCGACGTAAAATAGTAATATTTTACACGAAAAAAACATTATGAACGCCGCTGCCGAGACGTATACCGAGATTGTCCAGCCCTTTTTTTATTATTTTCCGTCACAAAAGGAAACCACGAGTAAATCCCCACTTTCGAATAAGCAACCGGGACCCTTGACATTATACGTGGCCCGTACCAATGTTTCTCGAAATGTCATCGCGTTGGATTTGTGATCGACACTCGGCTTACAAGGTAATCCGTCGTGAAAACAATGGAATATATTGGCTGTTTTTTGGCAAAACTTCTTTCTGGCTGAAATGTACGAATTTTTGATACGTATCTATTGTTTTTACTCGTATCTATTTATTTATTTATCAGCATCCTGGTTCATCCTGGTTCTGGTGATTTTGTTTGTTACGCTTGCTTGTCATATTTGCTCAAAGGATCGTCGTAAAATTTTGGTTATCACTCTACCAGGGGTCATAAAAGGACATAGGCTAGCTTTTATCTAGAAAGCAATTACTGTTCTCGAAGGATAGTTATTTGTAGAAGAGTATAAGTTCCGTACAGATTTTAACTAATCCATTAAACAAGTCAATGAAATTAGACACAGAGTTAGCTTGGACCATAATATTGAATATTTATTACGATAATTTTTATTGAAGTATCTTATGAGTATTTAAAAAAACGCATATTATAGTGCATAATTTTCATCAACATTTTCACTAACGTTAATTCTACGGTTATGTTTTTAAAAGATTAAATTTCGAATGTTTTATCGGTGTGCTAGAGTTTACTACATGTTTAATTAAATTAAACTCTTAAGAAGGGAAGAATTACCAGGGTTAATATGCTGTCAGGTTGAAAAAACTTGGTGGTAATTAATAAAGAAAGTTGAAGTCACTGCACCCGCATCAAGCTGGATCAGACAGCAAGTAGGTATAAATTCATCTCCCGCCATGCCAATAATGATATATTTCAGAATTGACAATTATCTACGTTGGTGAATAATTAGCACAATATTATTAAATAAACTAGCTTTATTTTTAATATGGATATATGATTCCAAAAGATAATATGCAAATAGTATTATAGCTTAACTAATTAATACATGAAAAATGATTTTATTTCAGTTGATAAAATAAATTTAATATTAATTGTATCTATCGCGAATATTACATTTCACGACTTATTGTTTGTTAAAACATATTTTCAATTTAATATCTACAAAATTCAATGATAACGCAATTTCGTAAAATCTTGTTACAGCGCAAATTAATTTATTCAAAATTATTCAAAACTCGTTTATTCATGAAGAAATAATTGTTAGTTAATTTATTGTTATTTATTTTATTAATGCAGCGTAACGTACGTCATTTTTTGTAATGCTAATAATTAAGATGGATAGGCAGAGAGCCTACTTTTGATAAATTCAACGTAATGCTTAAATAGGATGTATAGTCTCTGTCTACTATTGATAATTCAACTATTATTATGGGTGCTTATGAGCCATCAATTTTTGCTTGTACTTGTACTTTCGCACTAAGCGGAGTCCGCCCGCAGTAAAGCTGTAATTAAAACGTCGAGAATCGAGATGTTACATTTTTTAAATGGAATTAAATCCGCGATAAAATCCACAAACAAAGTAGTTTCAGTTCAGTGTGTAACACTCGCGTAAATTAAACAAAAACCATTGTATTAATAACTAACTAACCATCGTATTAATAACTCTGCGAAAGCTGTACTCTCCTGTAATTGAAGATGCACGCAGAAGGATAAATATGTAGTTTTATATACATGTTATGTGTTATCTTCGTTGGAGATTCTAATAAATAAATAATAAATGAAGTTAACTCCCATTAAAACAATCTCGAATTTATCTCACTAAAAACTATTGTTTATAGACCTTTTAATGATCACCTATTATTTTAAATATCTACTGAATTTAAGTCGCCAAAAATCACTTGACATTTTACATTCGAGAACATCTAGTTACAGAGAATCATTGGAAAACATCGTCCGGGGAAATCTGTAATCGGGTTTGTCTATTATGCCTTATCCCGGTCCCAATCCCGGAGGCCAACCGCGCGTCCCGGTTTTTATCTTTGAATCGTGAGCCACCACTGACGTGAGGGAACAATTTCACACTTTGCATTATGTTAAATCTGCGGGCTAACTTTTTCAATTTAACTATTGTGGACTATGCAAATTTAAAAATACTATACAGTTTTGGTTTTTAAATAACTGTACTTTAAAACATACTGATGGGTCAAGGAAAATCTCCGATTTTTATCGAAAACATGGAAATTTTTTCGTGATATTTTACCGAACAAGGGGGTAAATCAAAACTTAGGGATAAATGGAAATAAACTAGACGTCGTGTCTAATTAATCATCTAATTATCTTTAATTTGTAAACAATGTTATACTCGCATAACAAAATCAGATTCTTTTAAAATTACACAACACTAATGAAACATAATCTACTCGGCGTTTAATAATAATGAATAATCCCCTCGAAAAATGTAGGTATAAGGTACAAAATATATTAATCCAAACACTATACGTGTTCGGTTTTCAAAATAAGTTATTAGATTGCATTTTGTTTTTATTTTTATTTTTAGCGTTAGATTTTAATGGCCTTATTCATAGACAGTTTTAAAACCTACTTTACTTATCGAATGTTTTGTCTTCTTCGCTCTAACCGGATTCAATGGTCGCTAGGGGCCATAATATTCGACAGCTAAAATAGGTTCTAAAACTAGAATAAATCTTATTCAAAGACAGATATTTGATTTATTATCAAGGAGTGGCCAGTTACAATGTCGTAAGAAAATGATAACATCTTAATGGGCTAGGATTGGTTAATCTTTTTCCTCAATCTCTATTGTGTTGCTGTAATTAACTAATATTATTTGCGGCCTATCTTAGTTATATCCGCTTGAGTTATCCGTGTAGGAAGCTACTCCAAATGTATTCATTAAAAAACCCGATTTTATACAGGCTTACAAACTCTATGCGAAATGGATGTCAATCTAGTTGCAAACAAATCGTGTGTTTGACATCGAAACCTCATAGTAAACACGACCTACCATTAGGCCAGTCTACCCCAAAACTACAAAAATGGCCGAGTGGAATTAACACCAATCAGTCCAATGTAGCAGAGAGCTGTTGAAGGGAATTAGTCGCCGAAAACATAAGCGCCGGCCCACTTTGTAATGCAAGAGCTGCTACGGTACGACAATAGTACTCGCTAACAAAGTTACCCAGTCGTCTCATTATCTAAAAGCCTAGCTGTGGCTTTTACAGCTCACGACACGATGCCTTACGTATTATGCTATCCTGGTACTTATTTGTAACAATGCAATAGGGAAAACAGAAAAAATATTTTTATTTTTATGCAGTAGTGTGTTAAAGGTTAATAATAGTGACAAATATAGGTAGTGATTTATAAGGTCCTGGTTTCGGAATCCATTTCAAGTTGTGTTCCTAAAGATACGATTTACCGTAGAATAAATCTAATTTCTCGAAATGCTTAAAAATTAATGTTTTTTTTTATTCCGTCTTTCTTCAGATAATAAGCGCGACCATGGTCTACTCGTAGAACCCGTCATATTAAACCTCTCAATGTATCTTAATTATTGCATTTTTAATACTATTTTGTAGCTGCTATGTTCTTTTCATTCATTCATTTCATTTTACAATTATGTAATCATTGTGACATGTTTTTAGTTTTTTTTTTTATGTATAAGTAATAATTTATAGAACATTCGAAGGAGACTGACTTCTGTCGTACAGTGATTCCTAGTTCAGGACTCAGGCTGTTATTAGATTGTTAACATGACTATTTCTCCCGCCAAGTAGTATAAATGCAGAGTAACTACTGGACATATTGAAACTTACCATCTTATGTCTCAGGATGGCGAGCGCAGTGGAATCCCAAGCATTGCTTTGTAATTCAAGGCGTTGATGTTGCTACTATTCATAAGCGATCGTATCGCTTGCCATCAGGCGAACGGCATGCTCGTCTTGCCATTAATTACAATTAAAAAAATGTTGCAATGAAATATCGACGACCAGGTTATCTCCGACCGGCTCGATCCTTTGGCTTTGCGTAGAGATGTAGCTTCGCTCTGCATTCTCTATAGCATTTACCACGGGGAGTGTTCTCGAGAATTGTTCGGACTTATCCCTGCTGCTGAGTTCCGCCACCGTACAACACGTCAAACCTCCAAATACCACCCACATCACCTTGGAGGTTGGAAATCCACCACAGTACGTTTTTCCCGGCACTTTCTCCCGCGTACTACAAATCTGTGGAACCAGTTGCCAGCGGCATCATTCCCGGACAGATACGACCTGGCGTCCTTCAAAAAACGAGCGTATTCCTACCTTAAAGGCCGGCAACGCATCTCCATGCCCTTTGGTGTTGCAGATGTCCATGGACATCGGTGTTCACTTCCCATCAGGTGAACCGCGTGCTCGTTTGCCCCCTATAACATAAAATATATATATATATTTATTATTCTCTCATCTCTTTTAGCAGAATCGCCTATTCTTTTCCAATTAATATACACCCCACATGTTTCTCAATACTTAATCATGCCTTTCATAAAAGCTTTATCGGTAATTTCACCTCAAAGCGCGCATGTAATGTATTTCCAATATTAATATGAATTTATGTAAAGAACACACGTGTTTTAATCAATACATACCTTACGGCTCAACAACTCTCCTTAGATGTTGTGCTTGAGGTAACATCTTATTAAAATACTTTAAAAGTAGATTATATTAGACAGGCTCCAATACACTTTGTTGATGATATTCATCGCTTGTTTAATCTATAATAGTATCCTTTGAAACATATCTCTTAGTTATAAGTGGTATGTCTAAAAATAAGTACAAATGGTTTGGCTTCATGGTAAACTAAAGTCTCACAGATATGCATAAAAATAATTTATACATACAACAGTCACATAAGTAGTCCTGACCCCACACTAAGATCGAGTCTTGTGTTGTATCATGGTATCAGGAACTACGAGAGACTCACAAACACCCGACACAAATACCTGTGAAATCATACAAAAAAATCTCAGTGCAAGGATCGAATCCACGGCATCTCGTTTCACTGCTATCGTTTAACCTACTACGCCACGAAGGCTGTCAAAATTATATATTAAAAAATAGCTTTGCTGTTGCATTTCTTAGGGTAAGAGTGCCTGTGACCACAAAGGTGGTGATAGAGCATTCGTACCTCACCTTGGACTATGGTGGAAAAGCCAGGCATCCACGCAGGCATAACGCATTAAGGTTTCAGTCTTCGATCAAATATACACTAGATTATAAGTAACGGCCTAAAAAACGGCAAGAGAAATAAGAGCACAAATAAGCGTGTACTCTTATTTTATTTTAGTATGGTAGTAAAACATAATAAATCTTAAGTTAAATTAAGAATATTGTAATAACAATAATAATATAATTTTTTTTGCTACATCTCGTAGTTCGAAATTCAAATGTATTATATAAGCAACATCGGCCACTTCTGGCGTATGATTTTGTTCCGGACCCTGTATCTAGTATATATTTGATCGAAGGTTTCAGTCATGTATATGGCCAGTGATTTCCGCCGGAATCCAAAGCAGATTGCCTAATAGGGGGTTTTAGCCCAGGACTTCAAGCACTACAGCTTGATGTTGTTACTATACTAACAAAGCGACTTTCCATCAAGGCAGAGCAAACGAGCAAAATGTGTGTATAATTCTACCTATCCCATTGGTATTCAAGCATGTGTATACGTATGCAGACGTTTAGTATGTAAATTGAATCGTTAAGGTTAACCGTCTCGAAAGATATACCTCCTGTATAAATAATTATGAGCAGATTAAATACAGCCAACGAAATCCTTGTTCCATTAATATTTTAGTTGTTTTAGAGGTATATATTATAATATATGTAATATGCATATACAGAACGTCACAATGTTTATTTTTTCGGCATATATTTCTTCGTTCTAACCTGATGTATTACTTTGCATATTATATTTGTATGTTACTTTCAGTTAACATTTTATCAATCTTCATACATTCATCTTTGATTAAGTTACGTGTTTTTGGCTGGTTTTTGTATCTAAACTTCACCGGCATAAGTTGCATAAAATCAACAGCTTTCCCTTTACATTAGTCTTGTAACTCCAAATTTATTATTTATCATTCTTAACCTAAAATAATATATTTCACCTTTACGTTAATTATCCTTTAACTACAATTAGACTTGAGTTTATTTATAAACATACACTATAATTAAAGCTATAAAAATAGCTTTATATAAAACACAATTATCCTTATTAAATAAGTCTTCAAAACATTTGTCAAGTTAATAAAAATGCGAGAAATCCCAGTGGTCACGTTTCCACGGCGTATACAAACGAGATGTACAGAGCCCTATTCCGGAACCAGTAAGGCGTGATAACACCAACATTCGCAGGAAATTCAATATAATCCCCATTCTTCGGCCGGTCGTTAAAAATTAACAAACTCGAAAATTCCTTTTCCAATTGTAAGAATGAACTCGAGACATTCTGTCGCATAACGTCAAGTAAATACGTCAGGAATTGTTGAGAGTTTGACGCCTTCGCTTAGGAGCCGATTTCCGCATTACCCCTTTTATCTTACGCCCCGGGGTTGAAGGAATCTTTGGGGCAAACTTGAAATTCCTGATCAAAGGGCCCTCGAGTTTCACGAGACGGGTGTTACTTAATGCTGAAATTCAAACGATTTTTTTCTTGAATTTATTATTACGCTTGAATGACTACGCGGGAATCGAATTATGTCTATGTAATTTACGGGGAAATTTAATGACGATGGGGTAATGCCCTTTTCATAGAACATAACGGCCTAATTACTTATTTATTTTAAAAACTAAGGATAGGCATTTCAGTACATTTGCAGTATCAAAAAGATAGTTGTGAAAATCGCGCTATAAATATTAAAATATTAACATAACGTAATAAATTTTCTCTTAACGGTGATAAAAATCAGTATCTTTTTATTTTACTAAACTTTCTGTCATTATAATATAAGCAACTATTTTGAATATCATTATGATCGACGACTAATTTCAGTAACACTTGAGTATAGATGCATTGTCAATATAATTACTAAAATTTTCAATAACGGATTCAGATCATAGAATTATTGACGAATCTTTATGGTTTTTCAATACTTTATGTGACAAATAAAATGTAAAAGAATACTTTAAATCCATTTAGACATTCTAATTACCTCACATCCGAGATTTAACGGTCAAAAGTGTACATAATATCATTCGTCGAACATCTTTGTCATCATTATCGAAATTCTTGTTGATTTTCAGGTACAGAATAATTAAATAAGAATAAAAGTCACCGCATTTCCTTTTTTATTTGTGAGCACATGCATCAAGCCAAAAACATTGCTTTAATAACGACTTTTTTAATATAAGCGAGAGTAAGTCCGCGCGATGTAAAAAGCTTGTTCGAGTTAGTTCTTCGTCTACATGATCTAATCACGGATCATTTTACACATATGCACCGGGGCGTGAGCTGGGTGGAAGACGAACAAACAGTTTTATACGTTGTTTTCTTTCTCAATCATTCCTATGAATGAAAAGTTAATTAACCCAGACCCGACATATTTGTGGGGCTAAAAACATTTGGGTCGGTGCGAGGATCGAACCCGCGGACTCTTGTTTCACAGCCAGCGTCTAACCAAATGCACTACGGAGGCTGTCAAAATAGTCGGATGTAACTTTTCTAATAACAACGTCTATTCTTGTTTTCATTGTTTTAGTCAATTCCATAGAACAATCATCAGTAGACCGGACTCAATGGAGCGCCTTGGAAGAGGCCTATATCCAGCAGACGACTGCAACGGGCTGATGATGATGATGATGATAGAACAGTCTAGCAAGCTAAGTTAGTGTTCTGCACATCAGCTGCATGATCATCAGCATCCATTAAACCCAGCACAAAAGCCAATTTAAACCAAATGTAGCAAAATATGCAAATTCCGTTCAAAAAGGGCACTTATGTTTGCCCTCATGATTAGACCCAAACAATAATACATCAAATTATTCCGCTGTGAATAATTGAACGGTGCCAACATTAAGCGGGAACACTAGTAATCCAATTTCATTAACCCTGTTTGTTTAATTTAAACATAATTGCTAGTTCTAATATTAACGTGGTAAATGTCGAATTGGCTTTAGGCTTTATGTCGCACCCTTTTTAGAGGACATTTTATTGTACACAAATACCCCGTTTATGATTTTTGTGAAACTTTTATTAAATGTAGACACCCATTTTCAAGCCAAAGCCATACGTACTAATTATTATTACGTATTGCACTAAAATTATATTTTATTTTTAAACATCATTCCAAATGTGTAGTTAAAAAACGTACTTTTTTTTATTTTGCCCCAAATATATCTGTATAAAGTCAGTAAGTCTACTAAAGGGAACGGGCCTCCTCTACAATCTAGAGTACGATTGAGAATGGCCAAATCGCTACGATATGCAGCTTCCTCACGATCGTTTCCTTCACCATTATAGTGCTTGGTGATTGACTATGAATACACACATGATTCGGAAAAGTCAGACGTGTGCCCTGAGATTTGAACCTGCGACCACCGTAGCCTTCGATCAAATATACACCAGATACAACATGAGCGCTTAGAAAATAGCACCAAAAAAGAGTGCTTTAAGCACTCTTTCGCCTTCAGTCACGCACCGACCGTTGCTTCTAAAACGTCGCATAACTTTAGACAATATTACGTGAATAGCTACTTTATGCTCCAGAAATAAGGTAATATAACTTTTACAAGGAACTGTGTATCTAGTGTATATTTGATCGAAGACCGTAGCCATGTAGTCACAACTATGGCTGAACTTATTAATAAATATTGCTCACCATCGGAGTAACTTTTTTTATTGAATTTACATCTACAAATCCAAAGGTTTCGAGGAAAAAAATATCATAAGTTTAACAATTATTTCTGACAGCAATTAGATGTTTTAGAAATAAGCGAAATGTTAAAACAATTGCCAATCGAGTTAAACCTTCGGAGTCACGGTTAATTCTTGGTAATCCACGGATGACTGGATAGCTATCCGACTGCAGTCCAGCAAGTAATTCAAATTCAAATTTAGAGAATTCGGAATTCGGAAAATTCTGTCTATCTAGCTAAAACAGCAAATTTTATTGGCGTGAAATAGTAAAATAAAAAGGTATTTTTATCAAATTATTCGGTAAAATACTACGATGCTTAATTTATATCCGAGAACCAGTTGAAAACTTGGAAAATGAAATACTATATTCAGAATCACGAATAAACGTTTCAGTTTTTATGAATTCATTGCGTATATTCGACAATCGAGCTGACAGGTTACCTGATAGTAGAACATAGCTCATGAACATCAACAAAATTTGCATCGTAGGTGAGCTTTCCACTTCTCAAAAATAAAGGGAATTATAGCGGGAACGGAAAAACATAAGTTGAGAAAATTTCAACTTTCTAGCTATCACGGTTTATGAGATACAGCCTGGTGACAGACAGACAGGCAGACAGCGGAGGCTTAATAATGGGGTAGCGTTTTTTTCCTTTTAGGTACGGAACCAAAAAAAAGGAAGTAAGTCATGTACAGGGAATTGAGTATTGGGTAATGCAACTCACCAAAAGAAACACGACAACAAACCGTTGCTTTATTGCTTCAGACCATACTTACATCAACTCACGCCTTTTTCACTGACGGGAAAGTTTGCCTTGTATGTTCCGTCCCATAATGTGATAGGGGACGAGCCTATTGCTATATCGGGCAAAGAACAGTGGTTCTTAAGCTTGTATTCACGAGAGACCATTTGACAATTTTTTTGTCTAACTAGACCACCCAGTTGATTAACTGGTTTGATTGTTTTTGCACTTAGATTGACGGACTGCCTCGGTGGCGCTGTTATACTACAGCATGATTCTCGGAGATCTGGGATTCGAATCCCGGGTCAGGCAAAGGGATTTTTGTATTTAGTGTCAGCCCGAAGACAGGACTTTGTGCCCGATATGGCGATAGGCTCGACCCCTATCACATCGTGGAATGTAACACGCAAGGTGAAACGTGAGTATTGGTTGCATCTCTGCCTACCTCCTCTGGGAAAAAGACGTGAGTTTATGTATGTAAGTACTAAGCATGTGATATTGTTCTTATATAAAAGCAATCAACAAGGAATCTACCCCAGTTGCTAATGTCCGTAACTACGCGGCCGACGCTATTACCTTCCAACCCTTAAACGAGATTACCACAATCGGATGTTAACCTGAATAGATTTCACAGACCAGTTAATTTAATCCTATTATTTATACGCGACTAATAACTTATATGTATATTATTTTAGATACATAATTTTACACAATCGAATAAATTGTACGAAGCTAAGAAAAAAAATGTATAACATATTTTATTTATTTAAATATTTATGTAGACAAAAATAACAATACTCGTATACAGAAGCATTAATCAGAAGCATCGTATACAGAACAGAATCATTTTTTGTGCTTTATATTTTTTTCCGTTTTGACTACAATATGTCTTGCAATATTTTTATAATCATGATGAAGAAATGCATCATTTGAGGGTATCAGTTATCAGAGTACAGTGTTCATGTTAAAAGCTTTCCAGTATTATTAATGAGGCGGGCTAAGATAATCGTGTCTCCACCGATACTCTACCTGAACAACCCGCCATCAGTCGCAACACCTCATAAAATTATACAAAACTACATCAACAAAGTGAAACCTCATTAAAATTCAAATCTAACAAGTCCATTAAAGCTGCCGCATCATTCTAACATTTACATAACGTCTACCACTTAAAGATGCACAAATGAGCGCGAGGCGTCAAAGAACTGCGCCCTCGTGCTACAAATCACCCCCTCTCACCCCCTACCCTCCACCCCCTAGTCGCAAATCATGCAACATTAGACGCAAGTGCATCACCTAGCAACATATGCATATTTTTCAAAGGAATTGCAAAACATGTTTTGGTTTCAGCAACCACTACTATATGAATATGAAAATACGCATCGGGTGCTTATCCCGCGTTTACATTACACACACCATGATTAACGTGAATTTTAGGACAATACCCCCCTCCCCCCTGCCTCTCTGAATTATGACCGCTATTTGTTTTGCAGATTGCGTTTTGTGCGGCTGAATACCGCCATAGCTGACGTAGACCGCGTGCTTCGTTTTAAATACGTGATTGGGTAGCGGAATTTAGACAATTTACATAATATATTTGGCTACATTATTTTCGTTTACATATTTTTATGACCAATGCAAATGAATAAACTTTGTGATGCCAAAAGTACTACTTATTTAGTACTTTTGGCATCACAAAGTCTGTTTGTTCATTTAATTTGTTTTTTCGATTGTAAAAATCTCATCTCTATAATATCATTAAATAAATACTTTGTCCTGATAGCGTAAATAAATAAATAGTAGCGTAAATAAATACATTTGATTCTAAAGTTTAAATAATATACTTACATATAATATTTAATTAATTTAAACATTTTTGATAATTTTAAAATAGGAGTAACTGGACATGGACATGACAATAAGAAATAAAAAAGAGAAAATTCAATTCGCAAAAGAATACATCACATTATACACTATAGCCAATTTCATGGTCACACTACCATCCAGTACAATGCCCTTGCAGTAGTTTGGAATCATAAATGCAAACTATCCTATGAATACAATCCCCGGTGGTTTCGCATTTTAACGCGCCTCATCCCCAGATAAAAGTGTCCAATCAGTGAATAGGCACAGTAATGACGAACGATCGGTATAAACATAGCTTACTGTTATACTCGTAGTCTGAAGATGACAGCATCAATTTACACACAAAGAATTTTATAAATAACTAAAGTAATTAGAAGTGCTTGACATAATTAACGATGTCTCGCTTTAAAGACGAGAAGAGACAGCACTATGGATGATATTTAAAAAAATGAAATATAAATTACGATAAAAACAAGTCTAATGATGCAACTAGAAACCATAGCTTGGTAGTTGGTAAAAGATTATGTTTATAGAAACGTAACAAACATTACATACCGTTAGTACATAGTACCTCAAAGGATAGATCGAATTGCAACGATTGTACCCATGCATCTTCAATATTACCCATTCATGTTATACAGAACAAGCAAGCTCTTGGCACAAATCAACACGTATCGTAATCTTGAATCTAATCCAGGTGATGACTATCAGGCTATTGTTTTGAAACCTAAACAGATATACCAAGAGCTATAGGAACCAATACAATGCCTTTATGTTAACTATAGATTACCCTGAATCTTACAAAATAATTAAGTAGGTTAGTATATCATTATCAGGCACTCTACCAAGGGATCATTAAATCAAATTGAAAATTATAAGATAGCAGAAATAAACGTTCTTATTTACTCATCCATTGAACCTAAAGTTAGAACTACCATCAAAATGCTACATCAAAATCATTAAGCTCCACTAAACGAAAAGGAAATGCTAAAGTGAATGTACAAAGTGAATAATTAACTTCACAATACTGCACCAGCAGATAGCTAAACTGTTTAAGCGTACGCGTTAGTTCACATCTTGCGTGGTTACGTCCAAACTTCGCCAAATAACTTCACACAGAATTAAATTTCAGCTTCCCAAAGGTTAACTTTGTGTTACAAGAAGGGAAGAAGCGAAATTTAATTTAGTTTTGTTGTCCGGCTCAGTTAAATTGTTTTGAAATAAATTAGCTTATCTGGTTTGGATTTTCCTGGTTATACACCAGTATAATTATTTAGGAAATAATCATTGAGATATATTACTACGTATAGAGAAAGCTATCCCATAGAAATGTCTTGATCCATTTTGGTCAAAGTTGAAACTAAATCACTGCAGCGTGCAAAAAAAAAATTCATCTAACATAATCTCACAGCGCAGCTCAGTATAATAATACAGCGCTAGACCGCTATCAGGGTGTAGTTTTCTCGCAACCAAAAAGTCAAAAGCACTGTGAATTTCATAGCGTCTACGGGTTTTGGTTTGTTTAGTTTGACTAGGTGGAACACGTTTACATCTAGTATAACATTGATATCGATGGAAGCAATAAATTATTTCATTAAAACTGCTTTCATAAACTAAAGATTAATAACATTAGGGCAAAGTAGTAGTTTAATCTTAGTAGTAGTTTTTCGAAAGCTTAATATCTTCTACAAGGTGTAAGGACGAGCTGGTGAAGATTGCAGGAAGTCGCTGGACGCAGGCCACTTACAACAGGTCAATGTGAAGATTCTTGGGGGAGGTCTGTGTTCAGCAGCAGACTTCCTGTGGCTCAAAAAATGAGAAGAAGACAATATCTTCTACGGTCTTACTCCTACGGCTTCTATAGGTAAAACTGCTCCATTCAATTGAATAATATAGTATTATCACCTATTAATATCTAATAATACCTCCAAAATGCTAATTCATACGTCATTCACGTATTTCGTTTATTTTGTGATATAACAACTTGCCCACTATAAAGCCTAGTTCGGTGTTTATATTATTTATGGTTGCAAAAGCTTTGAATGCTCAGTATGATCGCACTAGATAATTAATGTGCTAATATCGAAATTATGCTCTGGTTCGTTTACATTTTCCACTGTACCATTAATGCTGTCCAAATTATACTCATGTTTTAATGTATACATATAATTTTGTAACTGATCTATGTCTGTATATGGAAGGTATATTTGAAAAATTATTGTGGGGAGACTGTATTAGCGTAATAGAGCCCAAAACAACGATTTGGAATATTTTGTCTGTGCCTTTGTACACGATAATCTCAGAAATGGTTTAACTATTTATACCGATTTTTTGTGTTCCAGTGGGATTTGCAAGGTATTCACTAATATATTTTACATTTCAAAACTCAAAGAGATGGAATGGGACAGAACAAGACAGGATCACATGCATCGAGTCATGAGATAGAATGTGACGGTACAAGACACGATATAACAGGACGGGAAGTAAAAAGCAGTACAAAGGACCGAAATTACATTGAGTAGAAATATAAATAAACCAGTAAGTACTTACGCAAAATAATATGTTGCTGATTTGGGCTGGATTTAGAAAATATATGCATCCGGGCGATGACGGGCTGGACCGCTAGTTTAAAATAAGTTGCAAATGGAACGAACTAGGACGGGCAGTCAGAACTAAAATTACATCGACTTTCGAGTCTATTGGCCTTACTCAGTTTATAAACTGAATTTAGTTTTCAAATCTTTTGTCCTTTTCGAACGACTTTTGAATTTTTGAGCGAAGTTAACCAAACATCCTGTACCTAATATTGGTTTAAAGCTCTATCTATGAATAAGGCCGTATAACTTCACCGTCTCGAATTACCAAAAGTATAGAAATCAATGAAACAAAACCCAACAAACTATTATTTACTTTGTGATAGACAAAATATAATTTGAACACAATACCCGAATATTTGAGACAAAAAGCAGTAAGCTTTTTGTGTGTACATAATTTTCACGTAGAATCTGTTCCGACGAGAATGCATGAAGAGGTTGATGAAAGTGGATGAAGCGAAAGTAGTCTGTCAGGATCGAGTAAAATGGCGGTCTATAGTCTCTGCCTACCCCTATGGGATACAGGCGTAACGATTATGTATGTATGTATCTGTTCCAAACAAAAAATAGCTAATTAAGCTCAAAAAACAATTTAAATGAAACAATACAAAAAGTCTAAAAGAAGGCATAAACGCAAACAATTACGGCAACAGATTGAATTGTCTTCAAACGTTCGGTCGGAGCGGAATTTTTAAAACCGAATCCTAAATCATTGGCATTAAAAGCATTTTCGGTACGGGCATTTGAATTCCCACCAAGCGTTAACTTTTATCAAGCGGAATTTTTCCCAATCCAACAGAACGGAGCGTTTAAATTCGCGTTGTGAGCAATCCAACAAACCGAATAAGTGTTAACAAGAAATAAAAGGATACCAAATTCGAAATTTTGAAGCATTTCCACGCTGTAATTCGGTGTAGAAATATTGGATTTGCCCACGTATCTCCGGATTCACAGATTGGATGCACAAATGGATTTTTGGGGTAATGTCCCGAATATTGACAGTATCTGTGGGTAATGGGTTTAATGTGTGCTGTATAGGAAAATCGGCACCTTCTGCTCATTGCGATTTTCGAAACTTAAAACTTGGCTTCTTATTAAGGCCATTGATAAAGATGCCAATTCATATAATATCAATAGATCTCTACTAATTATGGTTCAATGTTGAATATTTTTAGATTAATAATAAAATAAAATATGTTACGTTTAAACAACATTGAACTTTTAACAGCAATTGTTTCCAGAAGATATATCATTATCCCGCCTTTAAATCCAAGATATATCTTATTTTCCACTCTAAAGAAATGACCATTGGTCAAATATTTATCTAAAATAATTTACATTCAGTCCTAACATTGTAACATATTAGCATTAATCGCATCTCTGAATATCACGCTACATTACACGAACATATCCAGCAATTATACGAAAATGGCAAAAGCAGGAGTGCAGCGTGCACGTGCGCGCCATGTGTAAACACGCGTGAGAGTTCAACCGGCGGGAAGCGTGCGGTTTTGGCGCCAAATCAAGATGGCGGCCAATTTCACAACTGACAACCGACGCGAAACGTCAACGCGCACCGCAATCCGTATCTCGTTTAATTTGTGGATAGTTAGCATTAGAATAAAGCGGTGGATCTGTTTTAGATTTTAGGAGTTTGGTATCAAAGCTTTTACGAACAAGTTGATGTTACAAATGCTTTCTGTCAAGCAAAGATCCCTAAGTATGTTCATTTATTTTTTTATTGTTACACTTTATTTTACATGGAAATAAGTGAAAATACTCAAACAAAAAACATATAACCTACATATAAAGTACAATTAGCGGTCTTATCGCCTTTGGCGATATCTTCCAGACAACCTTTGGATACA
This sequence comes from Hyles lineata, assembly GCA_030180105.1. Taxonomy (NCBI): domain Eukaryota; kingdom Metazoa; phylum Arthropoda; class Insecta; order Lepidoptera; family Sphingidae; genus Hyles; species Hyles lineata. The sequence goes on along the minus strand of JARJEE010000035.1, from coordinate 1,936,920 downwards.
GTGGAGTGAATGGAAGAAGAAAAACACAGGTAAACATGCCAAGAAAATGTGTTGTTCTGGAAATACTTGGGTTTATTTAAAATTAATTAAATTTCAAGAAAAAAATATTCATTCGTAATTTGCAATGGGTTGTGGTTCATAGTTATTCGATTTAAATTGCTTCTGCGTGATTTGCTTAAAAGTCACGAGAAATTCGTTTAATGTTCATGTAGGAAATTAAATTATTATTATACATAACATTATATACGAGATTCCTGTATGTATTCCTGATTAACCGAACTATTAACTAAACATAATTTTGTTTCAAAAACTGTTAGACAAATAAAAAGTTGCAGGAGTGATCTTCAAATATTTCAAGGTACTAAAAATGATATCGTTATATAACGTCAGGTATACATATATAAACACTACCGAGTATAACAGGAAAATATAAACACCGTCTCTCGTGTTAATAGAATTTCTTTCAATACATTTGCTGTAGCGTCGGGCTCTATTAATGTTATTAATTGGAAAAAGGTCTCGTGCTTTTTCATGCTATGTGACTCCTCAATGTGATTTCAGTTGGAAACTGTATCGTGAAATTATTTGATATTTTACTACATTTTTTTTTTATAAAAAAGTTGTATTACAATTAGAACATGGTCTTCATTTATGTTTATTTCAGCTTATTTTTTACACTTATAAGTTTTTTAGATATTAGAATTATATTTTTATATGTCCAAGTTGTCAGCAGAGCTGCTAGAAAGTATGTTCCCGTAATGCGCCAATCAACCCGTCGACAAAGTCTTTAGGTGTATGGGTGTTATTTTTTTCTTTATAACCACTCAATGATGTGCACCTTGGCTCAACAGTTGAAGCACGTAGGCTAATGGATATAAATAGTAGTAATCAATTAATTCATAAAAAAAAATACCTAGTCTGGCTTCAACTACAACTGAAAACAAACAACACCTTCACGAATACAAGTAACAAAGAGTAACTGACACAAACGAATCCATTTGATCATCAAAATTCCAGCCTGCCAGCACATCAATCAAACAGAAGATCGGATGAATGGCCGTCCCGCTGTGTCATTAATGAGACAGTTAAGTACACACGGCTGATAACAAAGCTGCGTGCGTTGTAAACAGCGGCTATCCGTCAATATTCAATGAACGCCGATGGCTGGATGAGACGGCGGTAAAATTACGTGCTGCCGACAATTTCACAGCCGGTGGAGCGAGGCGCGATGTCGTGGCGCTCCGTGTGCCGTAGATGGACTATTGCCCCGTGATATTAATAAATATTTAGTGCTGCTCGTCGATAGTCGATATTTTACGCTTATTTTTTGAGCAAATACGAAGATTCGTATAATAGAAAGGTCTACATAGTCCAATTAGCAAGTTTAAGTGACAATAGACATGGCATATAGCGCGCAAAACTGCTGTCATTTATCCAAAATATTCTGAGATAGAGCCCTAGCGCAGCGTCGGGCGTCCACAAGATGGACATACATACAGTATCATCGCGCATGAGTCCCATAGGGGTTAGGGGTAGTTAGAGACTATAGACCGCCAATTTGCTCGATCCTGACATATTACTTTCGCTTCATCTAGTTTCGTCAACCTCAAGATGGTCTGAGGTCACTGGAGGCAGGCCGCTTCCAACAGGTCGATGTGGAGGTCCTAAGTATAGTTATATTCAACACAGGGCTTCTTATAACTCAAGATAATGATGGTCAATGACATTCTTTATTATTAATACCCTTACTCCAATACCAGATAAAAACTGTGTTGTTCTGTGTTGTCCTATTCGCGCATCGATAAATATTTGTCTGGCCTGCAGATATTTGACCGAGTTTGGATGTTTGCGTATACGGAATTCCTATTTGAAAAACACCCACGAAACAGCCACTAGTTTTGTGAAAATGTTTTCAAAAAAGTATACAAGAATAACTTTTTTAATCAATCGCAAATACACAAAAAGTGTTGGTCTAGGATTTAAACTTATCTATTAGTTATTAAAGCTTAACAATGAATTAAATAGCATTATTGTGTAGATTTGTTACTTTTTTAAACCAGATATCGATATTACAATCAGCGCATCCCTACTACAGTACTACGTGATGGGATGTCCATACAGCGTCGTTTCATAACGTGGCATATATTTAATCTATAATATTACCACGAATACCTGCAACTTAAGTATTCGCACTTTATATGAACATCTAGCTGTAAAGGAATTGCCTGGGTGCATTTTTTACTACAGCCTTTTAACCACCCCGCATTAATTAATAAAATAATTTCAATAAATCTACCAAAAACTTCCGCCTATTAACGCTTTCTTAACGTAAATGAATTCCGCGTTTAGCTTAAGGAATTTTGATTTGCAAAGATTACATTCAACCACGCAGAAATAGTAAAAAAACGTAAAAGGCAAACGTAGCTTGGGACACCCTCTGGCCGGATGGCGAAACGACTTGCACAAGAGGGCCGGCAGCGACTGGATGCATAAAGCAGCAGACCGGGCTCAATGACCTTGGGAGAGGCCTGACCAGCAGTAGAAGTAATGGGCTGATTATGATTGAGTGACTGACATAGAATTGAAGTGTAATCACGATTATTTATACTAAAGTAACACTAGTACTGTCCATCATTCTTGAAGCTGGTTCCCTATCCTAAGACTTCAAAACGGAAAAAAGCGCGAGTCTATGGTTATGTAGATATTCCAGCCCCGGGCAACACATTTGAAAATTTACAAAAAACTCACAAATTGGAGTGCCCAAGAATTCGTACCCAGGGTTTTGATAACCCATAATTACCTTTACAAAGCCTACACGCTGCCTCAAGGCCAACGAGACTTTGATCGATGATATTACGAGTACAATATTTAAGCCCGTATTACCCCAAATTGTTCGACTAAGAATTTACAATTTCTCTTAGCAACAAAATATTTGTATACAAATATTTGAGCCAAGGTTTACGTTTTCTTGTCAACTGGTGATGCGTATAAGGAACGTTCTCGTTCTCAGAAATTATTTGACTATTTAACCGTGAAAATTAAAATTAATATTATTGCTTATGTAATATTTTAGATACTTTTTGGCTCGACAAAAACAGCATTGCAACTGGTGATAATTACAGTGCGTCCACGATCATCGACTGCCACAAAACGATTTCACGCTGTTTTACCGACAAGCTTAATAGATTTTTGAAGATTTATGTAACGGACCTTGGATTGTATGCACTAGAGAACAAATTGGCCGACAAGCTTTTCAACGGTTTAATATTGTAGCATAAATGTGATCTAGACCTCTTGGCTCGGAACTGGATAGAAATAAAGATAACAATACAAGTCTTGTGCCGTAAATATCACAAACTCCAAGACTTACCGGTCTCTATCTAGAATTAAAATAAATACGATTGGATCACACGAACTCACGACTTGTTGTTTCCTGCCCATAGCAACAGCCTCCATTTGTTGTAAAACTAGAAGTATCGTTGAGTTTTTTATAGACTCAGAGAGCAAAAACACACGTTAAATATTAAGACAAAGTAGAGAAAAGATAACTAAATATAAAGCGCCCGGAAACTTTTGAGTAATCGCTAACTTTCTGCGAAGACTTAAGAGCTTTGTGATGTTTTGTAAATACTCGTGAAAATATTCTTTTGACAATCAAACAGAGCACGGGTTTCACTTTAGTACTTAACCCTGTGAACACTCAATTATTGGGATATTAGACTTTAGAATATTAAAAACATGGTACTTCCCCAATATCCTACATATTTGTACCAGCCCTGATATCAACTACAGCACACGTTGATATCGATCATATCCCTTGCTTATCGGTTCGGCTTAAGTAGACGGAAAACAGAAGTAAACTAACTCTCGCTGAAAAATTGTCTATTCACTTTGGATTTAGAATTTTATATGTTAATTCAAAGGATGCATTTTGTGTTAACACGGTAACAATATGTGTAAATAACATGGTCCTAAGAAAATATGCTTAATTTACTCCGAAATGTCACTAACCAAATGCCTCAGATTACTAACTAGCATATTTTAAAGACATCAGTTATTAAGGTAGAAATATGTACGTACTAGGCGTTTGTGCTTAAGTTCTCATTCTTCTATTTGTAATTGCGATTTAATAAACCAAATTACACTCCATCGCCTCAGTTTACCTAACTATGGACTGAAAGGACGGAAAGAGTTTAAAGTACTTAATTATTTTTAATTTATTTCTTTATTGAACCCTAGCTTGATGACATGAAAAGGAATATGGTCTTACAGTCTTCGCAGTTGGTTAGATAGCGCATGTGCAACGAGAGGCCGAGGGTTCGATCCCCGCACCGGGACAAGTGTTTGTGAGGACCACAAATATTTGTATCAGGTCGATATGTTTGTGGGACCGAAAAGCCTCTCGTAGCTTCTTACAACCATGACACAAGATTTAATTGATGTTAAAGCGGGATCAGGACTATGTGACTTGGGTGTAATTATTATATAATATTATTACAAGTCAGGCTGCTTTAGATTTGGCGAAAATAAAGAAAAAAATCATGAAAGCGGACCAAATATGAATAAGTGGAATAATTTATTCTGTCATATCTTTGAACTTCAACTGATAAGGTAGATAAACAAGCTAGTAATTGTTCTAGAAATATGTTCTTATAAGACTACTTCCAAAAGGTCGTTGAGATCATTATTGCAGAAGGCATATTGTGATCTGAAATATTTGAGAATGATGATGATAATAATTTATACACACTATTTGCATTATTTTATCTAAGATATGTATGTGTGAGTAAGTTTCCGTACGATTAATACCAAAGAATCTTTTACAAGAAGTAGCTCTATCAATTCTGCAGTTCTTCTGATATTGGCTTATACACAGAATTGGTCGAAATAAGAACCTCTTTTTTAAAGTCGGTTACAAACTCCAACATTAAGAGGGTTAATGTAACTTTAACAGTAAATAATACAGACAACTGTGAGCACGATTCATTCAAAGTAAAAGCCAACTTTTCACAGCAAATATACATCAAAGAGTACTAGAGTAATGAGACTATACAATTAAAATTTTCATATTGTCTCAACGTAACTTACTTTGCCGTTCCGAACTCGTTTATTAATAAAGTTTCACAAAAATATGATCTAGCCTCTTCTGTTTATTAAAAGAAAAACATTGTTACATTTTGTACGCAACATTTTTGTTCATAAAATGGATGGCTCTACTAGTACGGTAGCTCTATTTATAGAATACTGAAGTGTATTAAGATATTACACTGAATCAGTAAAATTCCCGAACACTTACTTTCCCCGGATGTATTAGCCCATATACATCCCACTGCATAGCAGCTGCTACAATCGAGAGTACGATTGAGAGTGGTAAGGCTATATAGTCCACCACGCTGGCCTAATGTGGGTAGGTGGATACATACCATAGAAATTCTTAGGAATCGCTATGGTATGAAGGTTTCCTCACGGTGTTTTCCTTCACAGTTCAAGGACTATCAAAGCACACATAAATCCATACATACCACATAGTCCTGACCTAAAATTGAGGCTCAAGTTTGTATCGAGACCTTTTATATAATATTTCTTAGACACTTCATATATTTTAACCTTTTACGAGTATATTCTTGTGTTCATTTTTTTCTTTGTATTGTCCGTGGATAGTGGTTCTGATGTAGCATTTTTGAATTTTAGGAATGCATTACGTTAAATTGAATTATTTTAATTTCATAGATTTGTTTAGTTTTTGTTTACATATTATTCACTGTAGCTCAGCGGAATGTTTTGTTGTTCTGTATGTTTCCCAAATACATATTGAATAAAATAAGTAATTAATATAGAATACATACTTCACTCCATATTTATTGTATTAATTTGTTTTACAATACTCCGTTTGTTAATTGTATGTTTCCGGAAATTCGGAATCGTTAACAGTGATTTACTCCAGCTCGCTTGTGCGCCGAACAACACGATAATTCCAAAATAAAAATTTGATCGGAAGTTTAAATTATTTTTGATCTTAATAATTACGTTTACAGGTTTAAAATTATTAGCAACTCTCCGAGTGCTTGGTATCGTAGTTTCGTAAGTATATTTACCAAATATCTTAGGGATCTAAATAATCTTGAATTTAATCCATAATATTTAGTCTGAGTACTTTTTGGTGTACCGCGGTTAAGAAACATCACTTTCCTGATGGACAGTCAGCAAAATAAGAGTCGCGGGGAGACAGTTGAATCGCATGTCTTAAAACAGAAAAATGTGACGTGTATTTATTTATATCATTGAATGGCGAGATGGGCATGCCATTCACCTAATGGTAAGCGATACGACTGCGATACGAAGCTCATGAACAGTAGCAAAACCAAACATTACCTTCAATTACAAACCAATGCTTGGTATACCACTGCACTCGCCATCCTGAGGCATATTAAGATAATAAATCTCAATATATCTGATAGTTACTCTAGCTACACATTCCTTCAACCCGGGTTAGAACAGTGCATTGACACTGTTGTTTAGCGGAAGAAATAGAAATTGCAGTGGTACATATCCAGGCGGCTTCTCACATATGACCTACCAATAAATGATTCTAAACCTAGCAGTAGGTTGACGAAAGACTAACTTAAATATAATTCCGCACAAATAAATCGACTATTCTAAACTACTATAACAATAAAAATTCGATCGCCTTTGCATTTGCCTCTACTCAAACCGAACACTATACGCGTACAAACAACTCATTGATCTGTGAGCCCAGCCGGGTTAAAAGCAGAATTTCCTAGCCAAAAGGCAATTGGATTCAAAGGCCATATGCTCTAAACAAGCAACAAAGATATTGCAGCCGTGCCTTAATCTGTGAATAATGGCCCGACTCGTATACACAATTTTGTATCGACGTGTTTGGTTTTGGTCTTAAATTGAAGTCCAATAAGAGTCGTAAAATCGCTGGTAGAATACATGTGTATTTGTGAGACCTAAAATTCTCTCATCGTTTCTGATACCTACATAAGACTTAATTGATCTCAATCTGGGGTCAAGACTACATAATATGTACGTATGTGACTACTGGGCGTATTTATTTATTATTTATGTGCTATTTCTTCTTATTTATTAATTTATTTATTTATTTATATATGCTTTATTGTACACCAAAATGAAATAAGCTTACTTAACACTTAAAAACTAAAGGTATGGTTACAATAGGCGGCCTTATCGCTAGCTGCGATCTCCTCCAGGCAACCTTTAGATGAACTGGATTATTGTAATATTGAATTATGGGAACTACAAATAATGAGAAGAAAAAAACTATTCAATTAATTTTAAGTATTAATCATTTATACTGGCTATTTTCCTACCATAAAAATTCCCCACATTCATCCACCGAACCGTCACTAAACAAAACCGCACTTAGAACCTACAGATACGTTACTATTCCACCCAGTATGGGAGTCACGTACCCGACCCGTTTGAGACGAAAACTTTATGCCAGGAGCGGTGCATATTCCGCTATCAAAAAGCAGGAGTCCACGTGACCGGGACGTCTCACCGGGATTATTATTGCTGTACCGATTGCCGTACCGAACGTAGAATTGCAAATGGCTCGATGGTGGTATTATATTGGCTTAGCTGTAGGAAATTGGCGTGTTGGCGTTTTAAGGAGTTGGGCTTGTCCTGTGTCATACTTTCATGTAGGTGGTAAGTGAGTAGATGGAACGACCTGTTTGATGGTCAAAAATTACAGCCGCAAAAGCTTATAAACATCCACATCAGCGGATACGCCGCCAGCGCTTAAAGAATAGGCGTAAGCTGAAAAATGTATATGCTTAAGCTAGAATCGTCGGTGCGTTGCTAACTTGTTGAGAATTTATAGGCGTAAGAGATTCGTGATGGTGGGTGGATCGTATCGGTCCGGAAATACTGAAAAATATGTACTGTATCAGCCAATATACGTCCCAATGCATGCCGTGGGCCTCTTCTACAATCGAGAGAACGACTGAGAGAAGTTAAAAATATGAACTGCTAGGTATCAACCAATTAATATTAAAATATCAGACATACAAGGTGAGGTGAATAATCGACATTGTAATCCCACGAGAATTATTTTACAAAGTTAAAACCCTTTATCTCATTTTAAGCACCAAAAATACGCGTAATGATATTAATTGGAAATCCGAAGCAAAAAGATAAAACAATACATTAATGGATTCCGAATGATATGTGATCCGTGTAATTCCGTCTCGTTAGCCATTTTTCCAATCCGGCATTATTCAATCACGGCTAATACGTCAACCCAACGATAATAAATAAACAGAATCCTCGGAAACGGAAAAAAAAGATCGAACGCGACATTTTAATAGCAAATAAACCGGGAAAGATCGGAATCTACCGTTTTTTACAGCTTAATCACTCGCGCCGGTGCACGTACAAATAAACGTTTGGAAATGACGACATAAATCGGTTTCCGAACGAAAAATATGGCGGTCTCGTGCGCGCGCGAAGTGCTGAGTGGACCGACCAACGAATATTCAATGGACATTTTTTGGTGACGTGCAAATTGCGTTCTGCCGGTTTGATAACAATGTTAAAATGCATAGAGTGATTTTTTATTGATATCGGGTTAAATTGAGTGCTTCGGCAATTAATTATCAATTTATTTCTGGGTATCCACTGCAATATATAATGGCTTTTACTCGCAGCAATACTACGTACCATTTTTTTAAATAACACCACACTATTACATAATTGATTTAACAAAAAATGGGCAATTTTTGGAATACAGTGCCAGTTGCCTTATTGATTTAAGTCGATTGTGGCAACATACATTTTAGTATGTTTTTTTTTTTATTTTTATTTCGATGTATTTATGGCCTATGGGATACGACCGCTCATGGATAGCACTAAAACCATGAATTACAAAGCAATGCTTGGCATTCTGAGAAATCTAATGTTAAGTATCAATATATCCAGAAGTTACTCTGGATATAATATCTTTCAAACACAACAGTGCATTTACACTGCTATTTGGCGGGAGAAATAGACATTGCAATAGTACCTTCCCAGGCGGCCTCTCACATGCATATGAGAGACCTACCACCACTTTACAAATAAAAGAATCGAATAATTTTGTTTTCTGTGCTGAAGGTTCCATATTCATTTAAAGAAAATTATTTGTCTTTTACCTAAAAAATATGCACTGTAATCGGATAATGATATAACATAATGGTTTCTTAAATTTACGCGAATGTTACACATTGAAATTAAACGATTATTTCCGGATTTTATCGCGGATTTGGTTTCATTTTTTAATTTCCCGACGTTTCGATCACTTTACAGCTTTCATGGTCACGGGGCGGACTGAGGTATTAGTCATCCGCTCAGTAACGAGTTACAATTAAACTTAAATCCGCAAATCCGCGATAAAATCCGTAAATAATCGTTTTATTTCAATGATACAACATAATTTTTAAAGTAACAAAAATGAAAATACCCGTCTACTTATTTGATCAGAAACCAAACAAATGTTTAAGTAGAGACAAAACAAATACAAAAAAGCATCTTCACTATCACCAACCAAACATGTAATCAGAAATCAAAAACGTTTTAAACTATTCCAAAAGAATGATCAAACGAAACTAGAACGGAGATCTTGAATATTTTTCAATCGGAAACAGTTGGTATCGAGATCAGTCCTGTAATTTCCACTGCACGGATACCGCATCGAATATTCAAAGCTGTCGTTTTTAAATCCAAAGTCAATTTCCTGCTACAACACTTCACTTGGAAGGTGTTTGCAAACTCAGACGGATTGAATCTATGTTGATGACCATTTTAGTTTAAAAATTGTCATATAAACATTGGTTACTTGAGTATGCAGGTATCCCTGGCTATTGGCTCCGAATTTTTAGTTATACAGGGTATATCAAGACTACTGCCGGAAATGAAGCCGGATGGTTGTTTTGGTGACTGCAAATATAGCACAACTAAAAATTTTGCAATAATCTGTTACTGGTGGTAGGTCTCTCATATGTGAGAGGCCATCTGGGTAGGTACCACCGCAATGTCTGTTTCTCCCGTCAAACAGCGGTGTAAATGCACTGTTGTGTTTCAGATTGAAGGGCATTGTAGCCAGAGTAGCTACTGGACATATCGAGACTTAACATCTTATGTCTCAGGATGGGGAGCGCAGTGGAATGTCAAGCATTGGTTTGTTATTCAAGGTGTTGTTTGGTTTTGCTACTGTTCATGAGCGGTCGTATCGCTTACCATCAGGCGAACGGCGTACTCGTCTCGCCATTCATTGTAATTTAAAAAAAACTATCATTGACACTATCAGGCAGTGTAAAATATATTTTTTGCATATGGTCTAAAATAACCATAATTTAAATTATTCCGATTAAATTTAATTATAGATTGGACTCATTAATTATACTATTTTAATATAACACTAAGCCTTATTATGCAGTCCTATAAATTTCACACAAATTTTATAAAACGTATGATATAAAATCCTATTCATATACATACATACATACGTACGTCTCTCTGCAGGTTATGAGACTCTACAACACAGAGTACATTTTACACACTCTACAATCAACAGTTTCATTGTACTTAGACCAAAGTCGTCCATCGTCACTTACTACGGGTTCTTGAAATTCAAATAATATTGTAATGTATTTAAATAAATTATAATATAGGTAACTTTTTTGTTTCGGGTTTGAGTGTTGTCACAACACTGTTACGAGACGAACAGTTATTTTGTATCTGATTTCTACAACACAAGATTTTGGTATCTTACCATAGAGTTAAAACTATGCATTTGTCTTTCAACTGTATTTTTATTATATAATTATATAAAACGCTTTGAATCATAGCTGTGAAAAGGAAACTAAACAAGAATATACCTCAGCAAAACTCTTTAATTTTGTTACAAAATCAATACTTACAGTAATACTTATTGTTCTGAATATTATTATCTCAAACCTGTCAAATAATGTCACGAACAGATGATCAAATACGGGAATATAATTTATGAGCCTGTCATAAAGCCTTTGATTTGTCAATAGATACGATTATTGGAGGAAGGTAATCTGTGACACGATTTAACGATATTCCATTTATTTGCGCTTTGTGGGTATACTGACTTGTCAATGCATTATGAATGCCTCTTTAATTTACGCAAATTGATTTATTTGACAGCCTCCGTGGCGCAGCTGGTTAGACGCCGTCTGTAAATTGAGAGGGCGCGGGATCGATCCCCGCTCCGAGACAAATGTTTGCGAGATCCACTAGCCTTATGTTTCGGGTGTGAGTATTTGTGAGACCGAAAAGTCTCTCGTTGTTTCTGATAGCCACGACATAAGACTCGATCTTAGTGTGGGATCAGGACTATAACTATAACTGTATTGACTGTTGGGTGTATTTATGATCTTATTATTGCAAGTATGCTTCTTATCTCTATCATATTTAAAAATTACTAAGATATTATTTATTTAAAGTTATTAGAAAATGTCTGTAACAGCGCTATCATAGAACAAGCCTAGTGTGTTTGTGCTAATTTTCTTAACAGTCACAAACGTAATATATACTGATAAGAACTATGCTTTGGATATTAATCATGGTCTTAGTTCTAAGAAATTATATGATGTACTAGGTACATTCTCAAGACCATCACAGAGGACAATGATCTCAATTACTGCAACCTATTCAACTTCACGGAAACGGCTTAAAAATGTTAAGTTCAGAATAACGAGATTTTAGAATAATGTTTCTTTATTTTTGATCGACTTGTTCATTCTATTTTGTATCTTTATTGTGTTTTTTTAATTTTATATAGTTTCAGTTGTTCTTATTTAATTTTAAGAAAGCATCGCATTGGCTTCGGCTAGAATGTTATATTATTTCTGAAATAAAATATATATATATATTTCATTTTCCGTATTAATCCAATAGTTGACTATAAACCGTTAAGATTGACTTTGGCATCAATATTACAGCAGTTTATTTTACAACTATTAAATCAATGAGGAAAATGAAATATATTTCCCATCACAACCCCGAACCTACAAATATCATATCACTTTATTTACTCCCACTAGATCACAACGCGCAACCAAAATAAACATCAGAGGCATAAAAATCGATTTGCCGATCCCCACTGGGCGGATATTAGTTCGAATCCGTAGGGACTGGATTAGCCGTGTGTGAAACAACATGTATAATTGAATCGCTGAGCCTCTCCGCCAAGATTAAAGGCCAGTGCTACGCTATACAGGGTGTGGTACTAACATCGCGTTTTGGACTCACCTTCGTGGAATTAATTTACCGGCGTGATTGGGAAGATAACTGGTTTTTTGGTGATATACAGGGTATATAAAGACTGCTACCGAAAACGAAACCAGGTGGTAGATTTGGTGACTTCAAACACAATGCAACAACACAAAAAAGCGACGATTTATTTTTGTTGTTTTCCTATTGTTATGTTTGTATATACATATGTAAATAAATCGTTTTTTTTAATATAATAGTGCATCCTAAAGACGCTATGGCACGCAAGGGTTTAAATTATTATTTTAGCAAAACTATGTATTTACCACTTAAATATGACGATAAAAAAATTCACATTTCTTTGCAATATATTTAGTTGCATTGTGTTTGTAGTCACTAAAACTACCACCCGGCTTCGTTTTTGATAGCAGCCTTGATATACCATCTATATTCAAAGACTGGTATGCTTTTTTATCATTTGAAACTTAAAGATTTATGTCTCAATGATTTGTGGTATGAGATCCTGAATATAAATCGGTCCAGAGAAAGCTGTTTAGAAAGAGTCTTAATCTGGTGGTCTTGTCAATTAGGGGGGATAATCTTTGCTCTCCAACTAAAGGAACTTGTCTATAAAGAAAAAGAAGACAGTTCGTGTTGCTGAGGGAGTTTCTTGCGCCGTTTCTTCTTTACAGATACTGAGTTTCACAGTAAAATGGTCATTCTCCTTTGCTCAGTCCACCTCGTTTGTGTCCTACCACGAGATCTATTACCGTCTACCCTGCAAATATATAATAGACATACCGAATCACTCTCGTATTACAGCATTATTAGTTACGTGTAAACAGCATCTTCAAATGATAAGGAAACAGGCGGAAATTAACTCCCCTACTGCTAGTTACTAGTTATTCAATTACGCCTTTGTATTATCATTCGTTTGTTTTCCTTAATCTCTTATTTAAGGATAATATACTATTTCCAACAAAAATGACTATTACTTAGTCTGCCTCAAAAATAACAAAAACAGGAAAAAAAAATTTAGAATTTTATTTGTACAGATCGTCTACGATCTTTTGACGCCCAATTTTTGTCAAAATATTGGGAACAGTTTTTCTGTCTCCACATTTTATTTCATAGGACATGTTATTACTATCAGATTAGGAGTTGCATAGACCCAAAGTATATAAATACATAACAATATTACAAATTTGTATATAATAAAATATACATAAAGACATACATCACATATACATATATAAATAATAATTGTTAATGGAATAGTATAAGCACAACATTGTAAGTTCAGCGAGAGAGATAGTGCTCCTTCACTAGTGATTTGAATAATATGATACGATCCATCTTGATTAGAAATAAATGCTTTAGCAAGCAGTGACATAATTTTAGGCTTATTATAGAACCATGGTGCTATTTTCATACTTTCGTTGCAAGTTAGTTTTATATTACATTTTCACAGTGAAATCAACAAGTTTGTGACAACTTTTATATTAACAACACTAAGACACTAATTATTCATATATTATTATGAATGTATCACTTTTTTTCATATGTCATGCTTTCTTACTGGTACAGTTGGGTACAGCATTGACTGCCCTCCCTTTTTTTCCTTAATTTATGCCCATCCAAGGGTAGTGGATAAGAGATCACCTCGATCGATACGACCTCCTTTCGTACTGCTATGTAATATAATATTTCACTGTTAAGTTTATTTAGTGTACAATAAAGGGTATAAATAAATACTCACTATATTATACATATACTATACATCATTCATAATTATTATCGTTTTATGTTGTTTTACTTTTCGTATTTCCGCTCACCTGTCAGTTTTTTTTTTATTTTTTTTTTATTGCTGTGAATGGCGAGACGAGCATGCCGTTCGCCTGATGGTAAGCGATACGACCGCTCATGAACAGTAGCAAAACCAAACAACACCTTGAATTACAAAGCAATGCTTGGCATTCCACTGCGCTCGCCATCCTGAGACATAAGATATTAAGTCTCAATATGTCCAGTAGTTACTCTGGCTACAATACCCTTCAACCCGAAACACAACAGTGCGTTTACACTGCTGTTTGACAGGAGAAATAATTGTTTTAATTTGTATAATTTCTTAATATTTCATTCATAATTTTATTTGTTTTCAACAAAAAATAAACATATTAATTCATGTCTTACGGCCGCACTTAGAGACGTATAACGTCATTAAAATTGCTCTTTAGTAAAGATTATCTTCGTAATATCTACACTAAGATATCAAAATACGGCAGTTAATGATTATTTTAGAATACTCTACTCGAAAATCCACTAATAAATTCAACAAAATTATCCCACTCAAACGATCCGCAATAATAATCCAATTGGCCGCTTTCATTTCTGTTGGATATGCGCTGTTACCCTCCATGCTAATACGGACCGCTGCGAGCTCCTTTGTTTTATTTAAATTTATTATCAAAGATGCATTTAGCTTCTCTCAGATAGTGTTGGAGCCGTTAAAGGCTCGTTACGGTGGCTGTTAGCTCGTTAACGTCCGCTCTCTCCTATTTTTACTTTGTTTTTTATGGCGGCCATTGCCTACATGTATTTTTCACTGAATTATGTAATCCTGGCAATTTGTAGTGTTCTCACTTGTTGTTGCGTAACATTAAATTGGCAATGTCATTATGATGGTGTCTGAATCACAGAGTACTTTGGTATATAGGAAGTTTCAATTGTAGAGTGTATGGATATATCATTGTAAGTATTGATTATTTTAAAATGCGTGGTGGCCTTTTGGTAAACGGACCAGACGCGGCTGCCAACATGTTCACGGTGGTCGCGGGTTCAAATCCCAGGGCACACCTCTGACTTTTCGGAGTCATGTGTGTATTGATAGTCAATCACCACGCACTAAAACGGTGAAGGAAAACATCGTGAGGAAATCGCATACCATAGCGATTTATAAGAATTTCTATGGTATGTAAGTCCGCCAACCCGCATTAGGCCAGCGTGGTGGACTATATGGCCTAACCACTCTCAATCGAATTCTCGATTATAGAGTAGGCCCGTGCCCTGCAGTGGGACGTATATGGGCTGATACAGATTGATTATTTTTATGTAAAGTAAAATAACATTTGTTTTATCTGTATTAGTCCAGTATCCGTATCAGACCATTACTATAGATCGTCTTCGGTTGTTTGCGTCCTAATATGTTGTTTTCATGCGGTTGTCAAAATATTAGGCATAGTTTTTTTTCTCTTCACACTTTATTACGCGCTTCCCCTCGAAATCAGGCTATGCAGAAACCGTTACGCGTCCGGGAATTTCTACTCAAACAAATTGCAGAATCGTCAAATTAACTTTCACCACTTTTTAAATATGTATGTAAGTATGTATGTATATTATATGGGTATATATTTGAAAACATTGAATATATATGTAAACTTATATTTACGTATATGCATAATATTAATTTAAATATATATATATAAATATATATTTGCACTTCGTTATACTATTAACACCTACTTTGTACAATCTCTGCATCACCCAAAGGTTGACTGGTAGAGAATGCCTTAGGCATTAAGTCCGCCTTTATACAACATTATGTATAAAAAGATTAATAAATAAATAAATAAAGAAATATTACAATGGATACTTTTATACTATTAGATTACGAGTAAAAATGCTTGTTCATACTAAGAAAAAATATATAAAATACCGCGTAAAAATAGATATTTTTTTTAAATTCATTTGTAGTTCCTAATTTCGCCACATCCCAATAGAAAACAGATGCCTTATACCTCAATCGGACTTGTCATTTAATCTTTCGTTACTCTTTTCTCCATTTTAAAGGGCCGCGAACACAGCAAACGTTAATAAACAATAGTAGTTACCTATAATTACTTGAAATATTAACTTATAGGCCTAAACAATAAAAGAGGAAGTTATACTCATTGAAAAATAGCTCCAAAGTATATCAGAAATTATCTCTAATGGCAGTATAAAAGCCAGCAAAATGGAATGTGTAAATATGTTGATGACTCAGCGGGAAAAGAAAATAATATGCAAACGGAGCTCCGTTTATAATAGAGTGAAGCAAAATGGATATTTAAATTATAAAACAACTTTTTCATTAAAATGCTTTTGAATCTTAATTAGCGGCTGACGCGTGGATCACTTGGTGGCTTGAAAAGGTTATCGCACTTAATATGATGTACGGACTCCGTGGCGCAACTGGTTGAGAGCCGACTTAAAACGGAGGGCCGCGGGTTCGATACCTGGACGAATGTAAATGTTTTTATGGTACACACAAATATCTGTCTTTTCATGTTGTACGTTGGGAGACTAAAGGTTCTCCTAAAGTTGAATCTTCACGACCAGTATAGTAATGTGGAATCCGAGTTATGTGTCTGTGCATTGTGTATTACTGGCGGAAGGTCTCTCATATGTGAGAGGCTGCCTGGGTGGGTACCACCGCAATTTATATTTCTCCCGTCAAATAGCAGCACTGCTGTGTTTCGTTGTGAAGAACATTGTAGCCAGAGTGACTAATGGACATATTGAGACTTGGCATCGTATGTCATAGAATGGCGAGCGCAGTGGAACGCCATGCATTGCTTTGTGATTCAAGGTGTTATTTGGTTATGCCACTGTCCATGAGCGGTCGTATCGCTTACCATCAGGTGAACGGCACGCTGGTCTCGCCATTCTTAGCAATAAAAAAATACATTTATATATCCTCAAGAAACAATCAGAAAAACCAGCAAATAACCAATAATATTCAAATGATTTCCTAATATTGATTTCCACAATAACCATCAATTTACACCTTTAGCTTTTTGTATCTGTAAATCCGCCAATAATCCGGCGAACTGTTCCACAGAAACTCAAACAATCAGAAACATTTTCAGCTTGGAAATCGCTATTTACCAAAAGTCTGTTTCACCAATATTTCCGCGTAAACAATATCAAAAGATAAACAAGAAACCTTAAAATACAAATACAATGAGAAACACCGGCGTTTCCGAAACAAACGCTTTCTCGGTAGGATTTTCACAAAAGGAAATATAAAAGCGTGCTCTAAGTCTAGTTTGGTCTTTATGTATTTATATTATATTTAAGGCATGAATGCGGAATACATATTAAAACTTAATAGTTCATGTGCTTCTTTGTATCCTGTGTTTGGGTCAACTTTTCAGCCCAATATACGTCATTTCGCCTGACTTCTATGGTATTTAGTTATAAGATTATTGTCTTTAGTTCTTCATATCATCATTTGATCTGATGACATCGAACTATTAATGGGATTTCTTCCTGACTTGGCGATAGATAGCGCCCACTGTCACTTTTTAGGACAGATAAAAAGTCAGGACTTTGAAATGCACAAGTAGCTCTTTTGCTATTATTGAAAATTTGCATTTGACATAACAAGAATAATTCAGGGGTTCTCAATTTAGGCGTCGCCTGTTTTTTGAGAAAACAGTATATATATTTTTATACAATATTTGAGTGTGGGGGTAAAAACGTGATATGTATGTGCGTATGTATTTGTATATATAAGAATGTATGCGTCTATGTGGGTGTGTGATTAAAGCTATGGTAATATTATGTTTTGTATCTAAAGGTACAGACAGCATTTTATTGAAAATTATATAGGAAGATTAATGAAATATAGTATGTAATTCCTACGTAAAGAGTATTTTTTTATAT
This sequence comes from Hyles lineata, assembly GCA_030180105.1. Lineage (NCBI taxonomy): Eukaryota > Metazoa > Arthropoda > Insecta > Lepidoptera > Sphingidae > Hyles > Hyles lineata. The sequence goes on along the minus strand of JARJEE010000035.1, from coordinate 1,918,947 downwards.
TCCAACATGACGTTTCGAACATACAAACGCACTGACATACAAACATGAGCTATTATTATTATAGATATTGAGCATTTTCTTTTAAACCCTCCATCCCAAAAGAACAAAGAGTGTTTTTATTGTTATTTAAATTACTATTGAATACAGGTCAAAACGTGGCTTTTACCTACCACAATATCTCACAAACTTAACATATTTTCTGTTTTAATTATACGAATGCAATAAATAAACAGTATTCACAAAATAATAATATACAAAGTTGTAAACAGTAAAGTTACCAAGATAAATAAACTACGAACTGCTTTCGGTATTTTAAACAAAAATATTTGCATAAAATGAATATGAATAAGTAAAGTCATAATATTGAGATAAGGCACGTCTGCTTAATACATTGTGTAGTGCTATGATCGTATCACAAAGGTTCTATGATCGTACCATGTATGTCACTGGTCAAACAAACTAGTACTGTTCTATTACTAGTGTGTGTAGGCTCTTAAAACTTATTCATAACACCAATATTCAATAAATATTATTTGCTGAGTTAAATATAAAAGAAATGGATTTTAACCAGTTGCTGTCTATTTTCTAACGTAATGTTAATCTCCTGAAGCTAAAATGAATTATTTTTAAAGACGTAAACTATTAGAAAGTCTCCGTGGCGCAGTCGGTTAGACACCGGCTGTGAAACGAGAGGTCGCGGGTTCGATCCCTGCACCGAGACAAATATTTGTGTGATCCACAGGTATTTGTTTTGGGTCTGGGAGTTTGTGAGACCGAAAAGTCTCTAGTGGTTCCTAGGACACCCTCTAGCAAGGTGGTGTCACGATTTGCGAAAGGTTGCTGGCAAATACTGGATGCGACAAGCCGAAGACAGAGTGAAATGGGGCCATTTGGAGGAAGCCCATATCCAGCAGTGGACAGCAAAAGGCTGATGATGATGATAATAATAATGCCGGCTTAATCGTACCCTGACGGATATATTTACATAGACTGAAAGGCGAAACGTAACAAACTCGCTTGAATCACTAAATATGGTAAGTTTTACCATTGTGTCCTATTCTCGTTAGACTGGTTAATCTGACTACACTATAAGTTCCCTGGTAAATCTAAATAAAAAAATTCAATAAAACAAAAACATTTAAAACTTAGTTTCGCAACATTTTTGACAAGCTTCACTAATGAGGCGACGAATAAAAATAGAACGCATGAGAAAGATAGAACTATTTGAATGGGTGATAATTGGAACATTTTTGAGTCGTATTTTTGGCGCGTAAATTATAATTTTGTATCATTCTTAATTCCTGCACGTCGCTCGGCTGGATTATGGTTAAATCAATAATATTTTTTATAGTTCACACCTGTATCCCCAAAAGAGTAGGCATAGAGATCATCTATGCCATGAGGTTAGTAAAATGTGAAAAAAGTATTAGGTAACAACTATCATCAAAAGACGGGGGACGCAAATTATAGACTTTATGACTATCTATAAATACGGATGAGAATGTTTAATCTTTACACGGTAGAGAGACTACTAATTACAGAAATGTATTCTGATATGTATTTTATTGTTTAAACGATTAAGTAGGTACATTAAGGTTTCACGTTTAACGTTTGAGTTCGCGCCGAAATTCTGGAACAAAGTTTCAAATTATATCGCTCCTAACAACGAAGTCACAGCGGCGACAAGTATGTAATAAAAAGTATATGAAAATATGTTGCAGATATTTTCGCTGTACAGTGAAAATTCTGTTGTCCACACTTACCCTGATACAATATGCCCCTTATAGCGCCATCTATTGAAAATTGATTGAATCCTGCAACCAACCTACCTCAATGTGGAACTTAATCAGCATTTTGCGAATAATTATAATTTAGAATGTGATTATTTTGTATGTTTAAAGTAGTATTTTGCCTCTCGATAATGAAATTGCCATAAGTCTCTACGTCTCAACGGAATATTACAATGGTTAAAAGTTTGGTTTAAAACAATCTTAAAAAACAATTTCCTACTATCAAATTAGAGGGCTTTTGAGAGATCAGCATAACATCCATTATCCAATTTTTATAAATATTTGACATGATCATAAAAGGCTGTAACCACCAGCTTACCTATTTTTCTTTTGCCTATGTATTTCCAGTCCTAAACTCTGATGTAAACTGTACGTGTCTATTTCCTTAGCAACAGCGACACATGAAAACAACGCGTACAGTACTTGCGAACCAATTCAACGCGCAGACGGGACAATCTCACGGTTTTATTACTAGTATAACTTACTTGGGATGTTGCGTATTTTTCTTTCCTTATACTGTTCCGCTGTGTATGTTCGCTGGGACATAATAACATGAATTTGTTTTTAAATTTCCTTATTTAGGTTACTTTTCTTTTCAATAGTTAAGAAATCATCGTCTACTTACATTTGTACTGATGTCAACGTCAATATTAGCAGGAATAATTCCTAAAGTTTTAATACCGACTTCTAGAATCACCTAAACACTTTTAGAAAACAATCTAACACTAGGATAATCAATTTCCATTTTCTGAACCACCCAACCTGGGCATCGAACGTGTTATCACTCCATTAAAAAACACGCTCACTCCCACTAAGCCCAAGCCAGGAGCGAAGACGCTAAACAAATACCATAGTGAAGAGAATCTTAAGTGGTAAAACTAAACTGAAGCCAATTTTGAGTTCCTTTGTCTCAGCGAAGTGGAGTGAAAGCTTTGTTGCATTTCGTGTAGCGAGACCGCCAGAGGCTCAGTGATCTTCAAATTAACGTGTGCGATCCATCTGGAGTAAGGCGGTGATCACTTACTGTCACTTGACTTCATTATTTGGCTGGTTTCAAGGAATATCTGAGTAAGAAGCGGAGAAAAAATGCAGATGATAGTAAATTATCGAATAATAAAACTGTACCTACATCTAGAAAGAAAGAAAGAAAGAAAGAAAGAAAGAAAGAAAGAAAGAAAGAAAATGATTTATTTGTAACAAGTAGCAGTAACAAAAACAAACAAACAAAATAGTATAGTATAAGTAATAACAAAATAGTGCTCGTTACAAAAACGGACCACACTCAGCATGTGCTGGTGTTACCAGCGCTGGTCTTCCGTGTGGCCGTGATTTGTCTCTTTTCCTCTCTCTCTCTCTCTCTCTCTCTTCAGCCTTAGTAAGTCCACTACCGAACATAGGCCTCCTCCAAGGATATCCACATCGACCTGTTGGAAGCGGCCTGCATCCTGCTTCCCACCAACCTGACACAAAGATGGAAAATCATATCGCATCGCTGGCCCACTATTCCGATGACACTGCACTTAGCGTTGGGTGTAATGTAGTCATTTTGTATGCCACTATACATATAAAAAATTGAAATTAAATTATAAAAATAATTACATGTGTCCTTGAAAAATGTTGGGTTAAACGTTAATCTATAAAATGCCGTCAAACACCAATATGTAAGTAAGGTTGCGTTTTCGTTTGAAGTGCATTGGAGCTTCGACACCAAATGTCTCGGATTGAATTTCACAGTGCATAACCATATAGTTTATTTTGGTGTGTACGATTAACAATTGCAGTGATAATTGCAACTCTTTTACTTGTTAATAACCGTTCCGCGTGGAATTGCTATTATTTACTGGCAGGCGTGAATTACCTTCAAGCTATGATCCAACTAAACTAAGAGGTACCGTTTGACGTCTCATACTTTTCAACTGTATATAGTTATTTTATTTTCCGCATAACTATGGAATTGCGTGTCACGGAAAATGTTATTGAAATCTTGTCAATTACGCCTGCACAAAATTATATAAACTTAAAAAGTACGAAACGTCAAACGTTACTCATTAGTTCACTTAGGTAATAGCACGTAATAGGAACCTGCATCTTTTATAATTCTCGCTAAAAACAAAATATCCAGCCTAAACGAAGGCGGTCCCGGCGATTTCACAATAAAAATGTACAGTTACTATAGATTTCGACAAATTGGCAGGAATTGGCCACCGTTTGATCCAAAGAGGCAGTCTCTTTGCAGACGACGGGATGTCGATTTCAATTTGCATGCGTAACAAAAGTTATTGACCTTGCGTTCGTCTAGATTCTTTTTCCAATGGCTTAAAGACAGCGGTTGAGATTGTGCTCCCTGATTTTATAAAACCATGAGGACATTCTGGTTAAAGTAGCAGGAAGTCGCAGGATGCCGGCCGTTTCCAATAGGTCGATGTGGAGATCCTTGGGGTAGGCCTACATTCAGCAGTGGAGTGGCTGAAGAGTGTGAGTGAGAGACAAGGAATTTTTGTTTATTTTATTCATTTACGTCGGATTTTTGGCGTGAAAATCGTAGGAATATAGCTCTTGTTGTATTTATTAATTTAAAATTGTTACAAAACAGCATAATACATTATATCACTTATTTTTAGATTAAGTATGTAGTACATAATTCATTATATATGTATAAATATTCAAATGTATATGCCTATTTAAGGTGTACATAGCTTTGGCCAAGATAGTTTTATTTACATTAGTTTCCATTTTAAAGTTTTATTGCATAAAGTAAAAGGCATTTTATTCCACATACTTCTGTAAAGGTACAAAAGTGAAGTGGAGGTTCAGCAAGAGTTATAGCAAGATTTTTATAATTCTTTTGCTGGGCTCTATTAAAAGTTTTGGTAAGATTGCCTTCGCCTCACTAAGGCTGATTTTAGAGTCACGCTGACCACGCGCAGACCGTCAGCGCTGAGAGTTGAAATGTACGAGCTTCTAAGGAGCGTTTTAGAACAACGTGTAGTTGTCAGCGCTGACCCCCGCCCGTAAGCTACGCGCTGAGCTGTCAGCGCTGACAGTCAGTGCGCGGTCAGCGTGACTCTAAAATCTGCCTTAAACATGACGCGGGGGATTCTACGGACTGACTGACGGACAATGACAGGCGATGGACTATATAACAAAAATAATAACTCGAGCAGTGGTTATGTAAACAAATCGTGCGAAGCCGTAACTGAGCAAAAACAAACATTTACGTCACAGCATTACGTCAATATCAAATCTCAATATATTCTACTGAACCCAACATCAAAACTAAGTATACATACAAAGTATAGGCGGTAGTGATAATGATCTCGAACATGTCTTGGCCGATAAACAAAATTCAACAAGAAATGCAGGCAAATCTTAAATTAGGTCACCCAGTTTCGATCATGAATTATACATGAGGAATGGCGCAACCTGTCGTATCGAACAAGAAAGTACTACATGTAATACTAGATGGACTTTCATACTGATAGAGGGGGTAGGGGGGCAGGGGTTGTTTCACGTGGAAATCCCTTTACGGATCCATATAGGTATGTCAGACTCACCGTTTTAATAAATAAAACCCAACATTCACATACATAGTCCTGACCCCATACTAAGATCGAGTGTTGCTTCGTGGGTATCAGATACAACAACAGACTTTTCAGTCTCACAAACACTCAGCCCCGAAAGAAATATTTTTGGGCCGCATAATCGTTTCTCTCGGTGGGGGAATCGAATCCGCGGCCTCTCGTTTCACAGGCGGCGTCGCACCGACTGCGCCACGGAGACTGTAATATAAAGTAATTAGAACGTCCTGCCAAAATCCCGTGATATACCGCTACCTCCTATAGAATAAGGGGCGTGGGATACCCTTGAGCGTGCAACCGCAACCTTCTATGAGTTGGTGGAAGATAGAGGCCTATCGCTTTGATTATATTCCTAGAGTAAATAGTACTGGGAATGAAATATTTGAAGTGTCGCATTTTTTCTAATACCAGTGTCGAGAGAATACATTGAACCTTATAGTAAATGCCAGAGTGTACAAAAAAACGTCGAATTGGGAACCTCCTGTTTTTGTAGTCGATTAAAAATGAGAAATGTAGTCTAAACTGTATTCACGCTTATAGAAATCACAGTGGCGGGATTTTTGGCCATGGACACTATCGTAAATTTAGATGGTCTATCATGAGCACATTATTTTCAGCTATAGCAACTATTTTAAAAAAAAATTATTCGACCTTTTACCAGTAAGCGGTTATCGAGACAAAATAGAACAGTTAATATCTGAGGTCTACTTATTTTCTTTCTGCATATTTAAAAACATGACTAATTCATGTGGGAATAACCAAACATGTTATTTATGTCCTTACAGCTCCTCTACATCACGTTTCTAAATAATTCAGGGAAAACTCCCTGTAGTGACCAAGGCAAATATACCATGTTTCGGATTTAACTTGTGTACCCCGGTTACGAACTGGAGAAGATTTGGTTAAACAATGAGGTATACAGTCTGGTACCGGCGGAAACTCTCTGGGTTCAACAGTCCACTGCACTCTGCTTCAGGTGCATTCTGGTAACTTTTCTTCTTTTTATTATTTCAATGAATGGCGAAAAGAGCATACCATTCGCACCACGAACCACAAAACAATGCTTGGCTTTCCAGTGCCCTCGCTATCCTGGGACATAGGTGCTGTCCAGTAGTTACTCTGGCTACAAATTACTTCAACGCGAAACATAACAGTGCATTAACACTACTATGTGGCGGGAGAAATAGACATTGCGGTGTTACCTATCCAGGCGGCCCGTTACGTATGGGAGACTTGATAAACTATAGCAATGCTCTACCACTTCTAAAAATGTGAGGTGAATCCTTTACTTGTCAGAAGCGACCCAATAAACTCAATTGGTAAGTAAAACAAAACAATCGCGCATGGTCTATTGTAAGCCCGCGTAACCTTGAGCACCTTACATAATTGTGTTAAGTAAGCACATCTCAATGGAATGGCCAATGGCGGACACGACTTTCTCTCCGCCTCACAGTTTCTAATGCTTCTATATTCAAACGTTTCGTAAGCAAAAACGCGGCAGCACGCGTGTTCCATTTTTAAAATATTAAAAAGTTATATTATAGACAAAACAACTCGAAATAAGGATTTATTAAAATAATTAAAAATGTTGTGGCTTGTTTTGTTACTAGTAGCATGTGTGTTTTATTATTCGAGACATCGTTTGCGGTATTTCTCATCACAAGGGGTGAAAACGCTCACGCCTATCCCGTTTTTGGGCAACCTGACAGCTGTCACTTTCGGGCGGGAAAATTTCGTGGAAGCAATCGAAGCGGGCTATGATACGTTCAAAGATCAAAGGTAATACATGAAATATTTTTATAAGCTTAACATTCTCAAATGATGTTTTATTATGTGTCTTACAAATTTGATGGATCGTTCAGATGATAATTTAAAATACTTTTTCGCATCAGTCTTCCTGTTTTGGTGTCTTTTTATTTCTTGTCACGTTCATATTAATACTTCTCACTGAGAACAAACGGAAAAGAGGTTTTACGATGCTGTCCATTAGTCTAGCATTTTTCTCAGTAATAAAATTTTAAAACAGAATATATTAGAACACTAATAAATACCAATTACGGTAAAATTAGCGAAATGAAACTGATTTTTGGATCCGCCATAACGGCCACAAATGAGTGCCTTAAAACGCAGAGATAATGTTATGATATCCTGGATATTATTATTATTATATTTTTAATATATTTATTAATTTAAAAGCTTAATTGTTTAACTTAGTAAACATAAATAGAAAGAAAACAAAGTAATAACTTATTAAATGTGGTCGTATCGCTTTATTTCTATTATTGTATATTATATATTACAAGAGATATTATGAAATAAGCTGCATTAAAACCGGGCCAAATATCTAGCACAATGTTTGATAATGAAGTGTGGTTTGCTTGGTTCACCAAAACACTTGTTCTTGTTCCTATTTTTTTTATAAAAATAATTAATTTAATTATCGCCATGTTATGTGATATAAGCATATATAGGTAGAGTCCTGTGGTAGAGTCGGACCCTGAGTTCCTTGCACAAATCAAAACGAAATAAAATATAGTACTTATGACAAAAAATACTTATAGATATAGATATAGCCATAGAAATACTTACATACATACATAAACTCACGCCTTTTTCCCAGAAGGGGTAGGCAGAGGTGCTTGGACACCCACATTTCGCCAGTATGTTCCGTCCCACGATGTGATAGGTGGCGAGCCTATCGCCATATCGGGCACAAATTTCTGACTCCGGGCTGATAATGAATAGAAAAATCCAATATCACTTTGCCCGATTCGGGATTGGAACCCGAGACCTCAGCTTTGCAAGCGTACCTTAGTACAACTACGCCACCGAGGCAGTCCAGAAATACTTGTAAATATGATATTTCTCTACGAGCTTTCTTCGCTATAAAAGTACGTGACAATTTACGAGTACTACTAATACACATTTTTCACAGAAAAGTTAGAAGTACACTTAGGGATTTCAACCTGTGACTGTTGTCTCGACAGTCCGCGTCCCATTTATTACTTGCAAACTACCACGCACTGCACAGTACGTAAAATCTTAAACTATCAAGGCTTGGCTAGAAATAGTTTCCAGTTTTTCTGGATATTTCCATATTACTACATTAAATATTCCTTTCTAATTACATTTCCTCTATGTTAAATTACAATAATATAAGTCTTAGTAATAAGCGACAGTCTAGCCGAAGCGGATGGTTTTGCCAACCAGAGGCCAAAGGTTTGACTCTAGACTCCTCTTTCTATTCAAAGTTCCTCTGACTGAGCTCTGAAGACTGACCTCTGAAGACCTCTAACTTTTCGAAGTTACCCGTGTATACTTACAGCCTACATTAATAGAAAGTTTCAAAACCTATTTTACTTATTGAATGTTTTGTCCCATTCAAACTACTTTTTAATTCAGTTTGAGAGAAGAAGACAAAACAAATCGCTATATAAAATAGGTATTAAAATTGTTTATGAATAAGGACGTTATAATACACATATTTTTTAAATATTCAATTATAATAGGTATAATGTTGACGGTAAACAAACAAACAATTACAAATTGACATGACCTTTATTTTTATTTGTAGAAAATCGTAATTTTAGTCAATAAAATATAAATCAAAATGCAAAGCTAAAATTTAAAAAAAACGAGGTAGAAGAAGGCTAGAGAAGTCTTTGCCCTGTAGTGGGAAAGAGACTGAGATATTTTTTACATACTAGTATGAATGCAAAACGTGATTACTTTCTAAGTAGGTCCAGTTTATTAACCATTTAACCATGCCGTTATTATACCAGGTAGATCAATAAATTACTTATCTAAAAGATGTTGAACATTTAAATTGGATTTAATAAATTATTTCATTTAATTTCATATAAACTTCATTTGTATTTTTATAAATGTGGTCGCGTTATGCTTTGTACGATAAAAGGTTTATACGCTAATACATAAAAAAAAATTAGAAATAAGCATAAAGTTGTATTTAATTAAATAATGACCACGTTTTTAATTATTATTATTTTTTGTTATTTTGTACGCGTCCTTCATAAAGACAGCAATTAAATTACCTTAATTAGTTTGTCTTTATAGAGAACTTTGGCCCCAATAGGGAATATGTATGCCATTTTTTTATATTTTTAATCGATTCTGTATGTTATTACATTACCAGAAAAAAATATAAGGCTTTATAAATATCAATCAAAAAAGTACAAAAAAATAATTAAAACTGCTATCAGTTTCGAAGCATTTAAACGCCATTATGGCACGACCTCGCTGTGACGTCAGAATCTACTATGTCAGCAACGTAGTATTTGGATTAAGCTTCTTTTATTAATTGCTACATAACTGTATTTCGTCACAAAATAATCCATTTTTTTTATAATACAACGAAATCACAAAATAACTCTTAAACAAACGTAAAACAATACACCCAACAAGCTAAAACTTCATAAGATAGTGTACTCTGTCGTCACTTTCCTTTTCAAACGTTTCGAAAATTTAGCGCGGCAATTTTGAAATGTCATTTTTTAAGTATTTTTTTACCGATTTAGAGTTGATGAATTTAAAAAAAATATCTTATTGATATATTTCTATATCAATAAAGATTACAACAAAAAATATTTGACTTATTTTGGAGTCTCGTTCATATTCCCTATTATGACTTCCTCTTTTGGTTTTTTTGTTTATAGATCATGTAGGCAATAGCTCTTACGACAAGTCAATACATAGTACTTATTCAATATTTACAAAAATTTGATTATATTATTATATCCTATAATGAAATTTATTTATTTATCGCAGATACATTTTTAACACAAGCTTTTTTTTCAACCAGGTGCAATCAAAATTACTGATGTATAGGAGGTATACAAATAATCGTTTCACGTTTCACCTTTGTTTTTTTTATTGCTATGAATAGCAAAACGAGCATGACATTCGCCTGATGTTAAGCAATAAGACCACTCATGGACGGTAGCAAAACCAAACCACAAGATGAATTACAGAGTAATGTTTGGCATCCCACTGCACTCGTCATCCTGAGACATAAGATGTTGAGTCTTAATATGACCAGTAGTTATTCTGGCTACAATATTCTTCAAACCGAAACACAACAGTACGTTTTCACTATTATTTAGCGGGAGAAATAGACATTGCGGTTGTACGTTCCCAGGAGAATAGGTGAATGAATATTATAAAATTCTGGTACTGATTCTAATAAATATCATGAAAGAAAACAAGTAATTATACTATCTTATAAATATCTAACATACAGGCTAACCCTAAACGTGACACAGTTTGAAAGCCTCCGTGGTGCAGTTGGTTAAACACCAGCTGCGAAAGGAGTGGCTGCAGTTTTGATCCCTACATTGTAACAATCAAGCCTGCACATTATTGAGCCATGACTGACAACAACCAGACTACTGCTTCAGCAAAAAACCATTCATTTCCATATCTCTTTCCAGATACTTCGGCCTATACCAGTACTTGGTACCCACCCTAGTGCCCCGAGATCCAGAGCTCATCAGACAGATCACGGTACGAGACTTCCACGCCTTCACCGACCGAGGAGTCCATATTGGAGCAGACTGCGACCCTCTGTTTGGACGCAACCTTATTATGTTGACTGGTTAGTAAACTTGACTTCATAAAGTTACGTAAATAACTGCTTTAATATAAGCCTATAACCGTCCCACTGCAGGGCACGGGCTTCCTTTACAATCGAGAGTACGATTGAGAGTGGTTAGGCTTTATCCACACTAGCCTACTTTACTTTGACTAACTTTTACATAACATGGTAATTTTTCCGAACCGCTACGCTGCGCTGTCCTTACGATGTTTTTCTTCACCAGTATAGTACGTAGTGATTGACTATCAATCTTAGAATACTGTCGTAATTTGCCCTATATTTTAATAGATTGGCATAGTTACTTGCACCTGATGGTAACTGGAACGCAGTGCAGATGGATTATCCCTCAACGCTAGATAGTTCTATTTACTTGTATAAAGCGGACAGACCATGAACCCAAAACACACGTGTCAGCCGTCACTATGAGTCCTTGACTCTATTATGTACTGTTAATTAACAATATTTCTTTAAATAGGCGATCAATTAACTAACGAGTGAATACGAATTTCTTACCAATAGCAGTAAAGTATAACCTTGTCTACTCTTTGTTATCAGGTTCAAAATGGCGGGCGATGCGCGTGGCTTTGTCTCCGGCGTTCTCGGCTGCGAAGTGCCGCAACATGGCGCCTCTAATGAGGGTCAGCGCGCAGGCCGTGGCAAACCACCTCACCCAGAAAATATCCCACCAAGAAATCATAGATGTTAATGAAGTTAGTTGTATTACTATTATTAACTTGTAAGAGAAACTGATCTTGTAAAATGTCGCTAGGATAGTAGCAAGATGTATGGGTTATCAAGCTTAAAGTCCTCGGTTCGATTGCCAGGGTAGGCATTTCGGTTTGTCAGTTATAAGATTTTAAAAATCTCGTATAAGTATAAAGTTGTCCAAGATTGATACTCTCGTCGTGGCGAGAGGTTTGCCCCATACTATAACATAATATGAAGGCATTAACCTTGATAAACCATGGACACTACTTTTTCCTTTGATAACCCTTTAACAAACGAAACACATGACTAAGATCACATTGAGATTATACATACATACATACATAAACTCACGCCTTCTTCCCAGAAAGGGTAGGCAGAGGTGCCAAGGCACCCACATTTCGCCAGTATGTTCCGTCCCACTATGTGATAGGTGGCGAGCCTATCGCCATATCGGGCACAAATTCCTGACTCTGGGCTGACAATGAATATAAAAATCCAATATCACTTTGCCCAACCCGGTATTCGAACCCGAGACCTCAGCTTTGTAAGCGTACCGTAGTACAACTACGCCACCGAGGCAGCACATTGAGATTATAATTTTTAGATGTATAACTTCTTTAAATCTGCATCTATTATTCTGCTTCCAGATAACTATGGCCTATGTGAATGACGTCATAGCATCCTGCGCGTTTGGGTTCTCCGTGGACTCTCTAGAAGACCCAGACAACTGCATATTCAAATTAGGCAAAAAAGCGGTTATCCAAGACACCACTCAGATCATGAAATTCTTCGGCTATGAGAACATGAAGTCTGTTATGAAGGTATGTACTAACTATCACTTGATTCCTGTGTAAAGACAGCCTCCGTGGCGCAGTTGGTTAGACGCCGGCTGTAAAACGTGAGGTCTCGGGTTCTATCCCCGCATCGAAATATTTCTGTGATCCATAGGTATTTGTTTCGGGTCTGGGTGTTTGTGAGATCGAAAAATCTCTCGTAGTTTCTGATACCCACGACGTAAGACTTGATGGGGTATGGGGTGAGGCCTATATATTTATTAAGTCATAAATAAATATAATAAATTTATTGTTAAACATTGATTTATTTTTGGTGAAAGGTACTCTATATACTTTCCTGTATGCCTGACAATATCCATGCATTTTATACCGATCGATGGAATAGTACTAGTTTTCCCTTATGTCAGAGGCATGGTTAGGTATCACTGCAATGTCTATTTCTTCTGCCAAACAGCAGTGTGAATGCACTGTTGTGTTCTGGTTTGAAGGACATTGTAACTAGAGTAACTACCGAACATATTGAAACTTAAGATCTTTTGTCTCAGCATGGCGGGCGCAGTGGAATACCAAGCATTGCTTTGTAATTCATGGTATTGTTTGGTTTTGCTACTATCCGTGAGCGGTCGTATCGCTTACCATCAGGCGAATGTCATGCTCGTCTCGCTATTCAATAAAATAAAAAAGGACTATTATATGGTGTAGGATGCTACAAAATCGGTTAATTATTTACTTATAATGAATGAAATTGTTTATTATAATATCTTGAAGTGCTTAGCAAATAATCGAGATGACATAAGAAATACTTCAGAGTTTATATTGTTTTGTCAACAATAAAGGTAGGCAAATCTTGACAATAAGAGGGAAATATAAAAACAATGGAAATAAATTATACACGAGAGCAAAAAAAACAACATATTAATTTAAATTATTAAATAGAGTTATGTTATAATATTTTTTTTGCTAATTAATTTAGCTTAAAACAGTTAATTTGTGTATTTTTCCATCCTATTATAAATAAATACACCCAACAGCCACATACGTAGTACTGCCCACATTAACATAAATTTACATTAAGATCAAATACGAGAGACATAATGTTTCACAAACACCCAGACCCGAGATAAATACTTGTGGGCCTCACAAACTTTTTCTCTTTGCGGAGATCGAACCCGCATCCTCATATTTCACATCCGGCGCTGCACTGCGCGACGGAGGCTGCCAAAATGATTACTCTGGTTTATATACCAGTCTGCCAGAGATCATTGACAGCAAAAGGATAAAAAAAAATACTTCCAACAGTCACATACATAGTCCTGATCCAGCCCTAAAATACTAATATTGTATATATTTACACTGGCACGGCATAATGACTGCACTGCACCTGATGGTAAGCGATAAAGCCGTCCAGGCAGAGTATAGAATGGCATCAGACATTCGATACAATTATCCCGGCCTGCTAATATACTTCTTCACACTACGGCGGAAGGACCCAGGATTATAGGAAGGAGGGAACACGCGTGACGGCAAACAATTCCACAGCTTGACCATAAGGCACAAATAAGAATTTGCGAGCCTTTTGTTTAGTACCGAGATAGTTTGGACCATTATTAAATGCAATATAAACAATAATTATTATATTAGCCTAAAAGATCCCACTGCTGAGCAAAGGCCTCTCCTAAGCTCTTCCACATTTTCCACATTCATCCAGCCCCTGTTAAATTTGTCGAAATTATCACGCCATTGCTTTCGAGGTCTGCCTCTTCGCCTTTAATGTCTTGCGGCACCCTTTGGCTTATGATATTGGCCCATCGATGATGATATGCATCCTGTATATGTGCCTGAACCAGTCCCATTTGAGACTAGCAGTCTTTGTAACGGCAAACAAAAAAAATAAAAAACAAATGTGAACAACTAGCAGTGCGGCCCGGCTTGACCCGCATGCACATACTTGTTGATTCCAATCCACTTTAGAAACATAGGAACTATTTAGCGTGATAATTAATTTAACTCAACGTTAATTCTGCAATTTAAACTACCCATCCCATTCCTTAGAGTTTGAAAGAGTATCGAATGTATTTCAATTCTTTGCACATCTGACATCCCACGGGAACACTACATTTTGTTGGGATAAAAAGCAAAACCCCTTTATACGTTAGGTACTAATCTTCAGCAGTTAACTTACTTTGGCTATTGATCTAGTCACGTATAATGGTTTGTTCGTGTAGAAATAATAACTAGGTTATGGTTGATTAAAACGTAACATAAAATAAGAATATTATTTACAGATTTTATCGCGGATTTGGTAATTAAATCGTAAATCAAAAGACCAACTGCCTGACCTCAAGACACAATAAGCTCCTTCTACTTAGAACGCAAAAACCAATAAATTTTGATTGAATAATTATAAAATAAGGTAAATAAATTGTAACAATCACTGAGCGGATGACTAATACCTCAGTCCGCCCTATGACCACGAAAGCTGTAAAGTAATCGAAACGCCGGGAAGTAACGAAACAAAAAAAAATGAATGAGGAAAAAAATGTAAAAATCAAACCCAAATCCGCGATAAAATCCGTAAAAAATAGTTTTATTTCAATTTGTAACATTCGCGTAAATCAAAGAAACTTTAGGATTAGTGTTCTTAGGTATGTTGCACTGGGAATTACTGCCTGTAAATAAAACGTTGATTGGAATTTACTTGGATTTATTGCCCGAATTATTCCCAAATACTAATAACGTTCACACGTGCCGGACATCGCGCAGTAACTGCCTGGCGACACTCGCAGACATTTTGCTCACACACAAAACCGTCCATTCATTATTTCATGTACACTTACAAAGTCCCTACAAAACCATTACAGAATATAAATCTTTATTTCCAGTTGATGAACGTGCAAATAATACCCGCCAAAGACGCGGAACAGTTCTCCCAGCTGTTCAAATCAGCGCTTCAAGCAAGGCGAGAGAACAAGGTGAAGCCGAGACCTGACTTCATACAGATACTTGTGGATGCTGCCCAAGGTACACTCTTTAATCGATCCTGGAGGCCCCATAACCTCACTAAGCCAACTTATGAATATATCCCCACAACTTTTTCTTGATATATTATAATATTTCCATATTCCCGTAGTTTTTTTAAGATAGATAAGATAGATATAAGCTGAGCCCGATGTGGGTACTACTACATTTTTCCTCCATTTTCCTCTCTGCCTACCCCTTCGAGAATAGATACATGTACATGTGTATGTTCATAAACTGCGTAAATTCCATTAGCCACATTTTCTCCTAGTCTTTGTTTGTTATGCTTCAAGCCGATTTTAAATCCAAAACTAAGTGTCGTCGGATCCTTTATTATAACTTGCCTAAATAGACGCAAATTATTTTATTTTATTTATGAATCATTACCGTTTCTATAATTAGAACAGATACTTAACCTCTTTCACTAAACAATAAATCACAAACGAGACAGTTTAGAAGATAATTTATTACGCAGGGAAAGGGCGAACGGAGGACGGAGACGACACAAAGAACACACAAAGTAAGTTTATCATACTTTATAATGTCAAGGAAATTTAATTTTAGTTGTAGTATTTAAAATATTAATGACAGGGAAAATAGGGTACCTACCTGTAAATTACTTCAGAATTTGATTCGTCAAATTTGGTACAGTAGTATTGATTTTTTGGTAAAGACCAGCCTCCGTGGCGCAGACGGTTAGACGCCGCGTGTGAAACGAGAGACCGCGGGTTCCATCTCCGCACCTAGAGAAATATTTGTGCGGCCCACAAATATTTCTTCCGGGTCTGGAGACCGAAAAATCTCTCGTAGTTCCTAATACCCACTACATAAGACTTGATCTTATATGTGTGGGGTCAGGACTATGTATGTGTCCATGTGACTATTGGGTGTTATTTATTATTTATATTATTTTTGTATTTTTCCTAGTGCACAATAAAGAATATAAATAAATGAAATGAATTCTTACAGACTACACAGATGACGACTTGGTGGCCCAAGCGGTGTTATTCTACATAGCTGGATACGATACTACAGCGAACCTGATCAACTACTTCCTATACGAAATGGCGATCAACCCTCAAGTACAGGAGAAACTGCAGCAAGAGCTAGACCAAATGCCAGAAGATGATGGAGAGAATCTGTACGAAACTATCCAGGGTCTGGAGTACTTGGACATGTGTGTATCTGGTACGTAAATTAGGAAATTATTTAAAATATTACTAGCATAAGTGGTAATGGTATTAGATAATGGAGACCTAATTTAAAAAAAACTATTCTTCTTCCATATTTTCTTTCATGGCATAATATAATAGGTGATAATATCTATTTCTAAAGCGATAATTTTGATTATTCCAGTCGCTCTTCACTAATAAGTAAAAATATCACCATTCTTCCCAAATAAATAGCAAAAAATAATTACGTTTAGAAACTTTCTAGTCTAGTATCTTTTAATATATATATATATTTTATTTCCTTATGAATTTACCATGAATACATACCTGTAAATGGTATTTTAACAAAAATCATTTTACTTTCAAAATTACGTACTGAATACTCAATTTGTCTACCAATACTCGTAATTATTAGTTTCCATTTCCCTTCATCCTCCTTTAACTACAACATCCATGCCAGTTATTCAATCTCTAATCTCTTCATCAGCACGTTCATAAATGGTAAACTATCACGTAATTTGAAATTATCCTATCTCAAGACAATTAATCAATTGCATTTGCCCGTTATTTGTGGAGTGCGCGCATTGGGAACGTGTCCGCCTATTAGTCCGCTGAAAATGGGTCAAAGTGTTCAAACAAGCGATTAAACAACCAAAATCGACGTACAAAATGGTACAATGAAAATTCGAGGCGAGGCCGCCGGCAATCCTGTATTCAAACAGTAGTTTGGGGACTACAATCATTTAAAAGAAATGCCTTAATTAACACTGAAACGGTTCTAAGGGATAACATTTACTTACATTTCACAAAGCTGTAGCTTAATTCTTCTTGTAATACTTATTTTAAGGCGTAAATATAAACAACAATCATTCGACTTGACTTACCTGATGATAAGTAACAATGATTCAAAGCTATAAATATAAATGCGATACAAATCTATGAATATAGCTAAAGAAAGGGAAGTTTGAAAGGATATTCGTCTTACTCACTAGAGAAATTACTGCAAAGCTAATGGCTTTCTACAGATCCCAACGTTCAGTTGTCAGCCTACAATAGTGCTCTACAATTGTTAGTAATCCTTAATTAATTATTACCAGCAAGATCCATAACTTTTAATGTTGTTCTTTTCTCGTTTTCTTTACTCATACTATCCCTATTAAAAATGTAGGCAGATTCATCTTTCTTCTTCATCATCATCATTCTCATTTATTTCTTTTTTTTAAGAGGTTCTTAGACTATGGCCACTAGTAGGAGTCTCCGACAGAAGATCCGTAGCCACGTATGACTTTGGACCAACTTATGAAGGCAGCAAAGATAGATTAATAGTAAGTGAACTGTATTTTTCTCCTATTGAAATATTTAATACTAAAAAACTTAACTGATATTGTATGAAGTTCGCGAATTGAAACGATGTATCGGCAGTCTCGGTAAATACTCCGAGGTGGATAGATACATTAACAAAATTGAAAATTGTTGATTGTGGACTAGTTCTAACAAGTCGCTTCGGATATATTGGAAGATCTATGTTGAGATGAAAATAACTTTTAGTTAATACCGGTAGGTCACTATGGAAATCATTGGGGGAGGCCTATGTTCAGCAGTGGACTTCCTTTAGCTGATGGATGAAATACCCGTAGAAATACAATTGGTAAAAAGATAAGCTTTTCACAATCAATGTTGTGTATACCTTTAATTGATATATATATCCGAGGTTTGTGTGTGATGCCATTCGCCTGATGGTAAGCGATACGACCGCTCAGAAACAGCCATGGCTTCCACTTTTGGCTTGGCATTCCACTGAAGTGCGTGGTGGCCTGTTGGTAAACGGACCGGATGCGGCTGCCACTGTTCACGGTGGTCGCGGGTTCAAATCCCAGGGCATACCTCTGACTTTTCGGAGTCATGTGTGTATTGATAGTCAATCACCACGCACTAAAACGGTGAAGGAAAACATCGTGAGGAAACCTGCATACCATAGCGATTCATAAGAATTTCTACGGTATGTAAGTCCGCCAACCCGCACTAGGCCAGCGTGGTGGACTATATGGCCTAACCACTCTCAATCGTACTCTCGATTGTAGAGTAGGCCCGTGCCCTGCAGTAGGACGTATATGGGCTGATACAGGATTCCACTGCGCTCGCCATCCTGAGACATAAGATGTTAAGTCTCAATATGTCCAGCAGTTACTCTGGCTACAATGCCCTTCAATCCGACACACAACAGTGCATTTACACTGCTGTTTGACGGGAGATATAGACATTGCGGTGGTACCCACCCAGATGGCCTCTCACATATGAGAGACCTACCATCAGTACCATGATTGTATCATAAGAAAATGTTTAATATACATGTCGTTGATGTGCCTATTTCAATAAAATAAATAAATAAATGGTTTATGGTACCCAATTTACTAATACGAAGCGCAAATATGATATTTGTCTATTTGGTAATTAAGTACGTAATAAATTAATTGTTTTCAGGCACCACCAGGGGTCCACATATGGCTGCCAATCTACTCCATCCAAAGAGATGAGAAGTATTGGTCAGAGCCCAACAAATGTATACCGGAGCGGTTCTCTTCGGAAAGGAAGGGTGACATCATCCCCTACACTTACATGCCTTTTGGCACTGGACCTAGGCATTGTATAGGTAAGTTTCTGAACGGTATATTAAATATAATTTGAAAAGGTCGGAATTTATAAAAAAATTGATAATCTCAAATCTCAAAACAGTAGACCATGAAAAACGAGCCGAAGCAACGAAAATAATAGAGTCAACACAGTTTATGAATTTGTAAAATCTATCTTACGTGAATAAAGATTCAAATATTTGTGTGAACCATAGGTATAGGATACAAGACTCGATCTTAGTGTGGGGTCAGGACTATGGATGTGACTGTCGGGTGTATTTATTTAAATTAATTCATTCATAATACAATCAATTCATATAAAAATTAAGTACTAAAAGTAAAACCTCCCACAGGTTCCCGCTTCGCAGTGTTAGCGGCTAAAGTATTCCTATCGCAATTCCTGAAGATATTCTCGACGCGCGCGCCCCGCGCCTCCAACCGCATCTCTCCACGAGCGTTCATCCTGCGCCCAGCTGACGGACATCATATACTTGTTAAACGTAGATGTGTAAATAATAATAAAATTTAATGCGGTGTTTGAATAAATAGCAATAGCAATCACAAATAGCAAGTGAAGTCGATAATAACATTTCACAAGTTGTGTAAATAAGCTTAATTTAGCGATTTATGATTGTGATTCACAAAGCCGATCTTATAATTTTATGCGTTCTCGTGTAATCTATGACGGAGTGAGGTTTTCTTTACGAATCCATTTAAAGAAAACCTTAATAGTTAAGGTGTGTGTAGTTGTAGATGTGAAAAATGGTTACAATATATGGTCAGTTTTTTGTTTACAAATTCTGTGGGGGCAATTAGCAATAGCAGAAATATAGAGCATGCTAATGCTTAAAAAATAACAAGGTTGTGATGTTAATTTGAAATAGCAATAATTCCCATTTATAGTTTAATGTATTGTTAACGGTTTCAGGATGTAGGCCAAAATAATGGCTGAGATGGTTTTGGAATTATGGACTAAATTGATTTTATTCACAGTGGTTTTTAGTCCTACAGCTACCGCCTCTATAAGACAACGTTTCATCAATAGTCCAGCTATATTTTGTAGATTTTTTTATCAATCAACGTGGCGAATTTAGAAAAAAATTAGCTATACTACAATAACAAATGAGGACTGAATTTTTTTCTCGTTTTGAGAAAATGTTATATCCGTTCAACCCGTTAAACCTATAGTCAAGTTTACCCAATATAATTACTCTATGGGTAATGGTGCTGTGTATAAATCAATAAATAGTTTAAATTTAGAATAATTTACTTTTTAAGTATTGTACATTTGTTAAACCAAATAAAATATCTAGAGAGTGCCTCTGTAATTTTAATTTGAGTGAAACATGATTTATTCTTTTTTTTATTGCAATGGATGGCGAGACGAGCATGCCATCCGCCTGATGGTAAACCGCTCATGGACAGTGGCAAAACCAAATAACACCATGAATTACAAAGCAGTACATGGCATTCCACTGCGCTCACCATTCTGAGACATAATATAATGGAATGTCCCAATGTGTCATGTATGTATTTTGTAGTCAGATTATTATGTACCATGGTGCATACTGCCGATGACCAAATAGCTGTCACGTTACTTTTATTGAATATACTAAGCTCATTTTCGTTTTATATAATATCAATCATAGATATAAATAATACACAATAACACAAAATATTTTTTTACCAAATTCGACATTATCTAGCTCAGAACCCAAAAATTTACCAAATGACCTACATACCGTCAAGCACAGTCACCCACGAGTCGCAAGCGAAATCTTTCCACGCATCCATTATCCCGACACAATGCCTTGTCAACACCCAACAGGCATTCAGCCCAAAACTATAGGCATTGTATTTGAGGATCCTATTTTTCAACCCGCCAAGGATTAAAATATCGTCGGGATTTACACGTTCCTCTTCGTTTTGGTTCCGTATTTCAGTTGTTCGTTCTAAAATGCTAATGGAAACATTAAGGTTTATATTTATGGTGAATTGTAGTTGTAAAATGTTGTGGTTAAATGTTGTGTACGAAACAGAATAATAATTATTTGTTTATTTTATTCAATTTGCCTACTTTCTTGAGTTTCTAGACTGATTTTCTAGACTGTTGTATTTTCTCATATCTTTAATTAGTAGGTGTTTTGTAGACACCCGCAAAGAGCTTAAGCCACGGCCCAGGCTTGATGCGACCTATCTAGGGATCTACTGTGATTAGGGCATAAATCGTAACAAGCCAACCAAACCGAAGGTCCCAAATAATCGCATTTTACGGCAGAGAGGAGATAATGTACTGATTTTCTTATGTCTAAGCCTATTGAGTAGGTACCAATATACTTGGAGAATGATAGACGCAATGCAAATATTTTAAAATAAATTATGAGAGGCACAAAATGTAAATGTCAAAATAATGCATCCTCCAAAACATAGAAACACAGGCTATATTCCATGAGCAACTAAACTTCGGACTCTCCGTGTAAATATCCAATACCATTAAACTGCTACCCACAACAAGCGAGTTTAAAAAGTAAGTAAATTATAATATTTTTTAAAAGAATTGGAACACTATAGCAATAAGCTAATGAGCGAGCTGAACCCAAAAATAAAATTCGTGCACAATGCAAAGAATTATGAAAATGGCGGAGATAATAGCTGCGGAACGCCACCGGCACTCGCCCGCGGAACTTCTCTTTCGCTACAACGCGCCAATAATGCCCACAATACATTCATTATATCATTTTAATTACTTGCTTTTTAATTTAATGGCCAGTAGCATGCAATTTCGCCGCAGTTTTAATATTGAATAAGTAATAAAAGTTCTCAGTAAAGTTGCCAAGTGCTTGCCTTTGACCAGTTTTTTACACAGGCAAACAGCCATAGTGCCCGCCCGGTAGTAATCTCTCTAGCGTTGTTGATAGTTGAATTTTATGGAAAAAGAAATATTATTAATTCTTAATTCTTCATAAAATTGCGAAAATTATTTAACTACGTATTTTATGAAATATATTTACATTGCAGGTGAATCTTGACAAGGCTTTATGGTTATTGCATCACGACTATTGCGGAGAACAGCTTAAAACGTTCTCAGAAATGGGAATTTCCCCGAAGCTCCACACCTGACATAGTGTGTGGAAATAACTATTCAGTTGTGTCAGGATGCGATCTGTTAATCGGATTTTCGCACTAACAGCAACTAGCAACAGTACGACAAAGGAGTTATAGGTAACGCGTGAAATTAACACCCCTAACATTAAATTAAATGTGCATCTTTCAGTAAAAGGTATTATTTACACCTGGGCTTTACATTCATATAATTTATCGTAAAAATAAAAAATAATTTTCCGAACAAAATATTATACATAAATAAACGCAATTACGAAGGACTAGGTTAAATGCATACGCAATTGCATATTTACCCCATTTTCAGCGATAGTTGACTATTTTGTTTTAAATCTAGTGATCAAGCATATTAATAATAATATAATAATAATAAAACATATATTCATTAACCAAATTGCGTTACAATTTCTTAAAAACTAATTAAAACATACATAATTTCTAAACTAATAACATTGCCAGGGGCTCCCAAACTAGGCCTAGCCTGTCTTCTTGGGATGCCATGGAGTAATTGTAAAGTACCTAGTTATATTTTATAATGGCGAAACAGTAATTGCAATATAGTTCCTAATTGGATACATGAACACTTAGTTTTATTATGAAAAAATAATAATTAAAGTTAAGGTGGCCACTCACTGCTGGAACGTTTTACTTCCTCCATATATCATCATATCATCATATCAGCCACAGGAAGTCCACTGCTGAACATAGGCCTCCCCCAAGGATCTCCACAATGACCTGTTGGAAGCGGCCTGCATCCAGCGACTTCCTGCGACCTTAGTCAGATCGTCCGTCCACCTTGTAGGCGGGCGTCCGACACTTCGCTTGCCTGTACGTGGCCTCCACTCGAGAACCTTATATAAGATCCCTTAAAACAAAACAAACATTTAAATTACACTATAAAAGATATTTATTAACTGAACAAAAAAATAAAAGTATTTTGTAAAGTAACTTTATACTTACACATGTTTTATGACCTATGTGTATATGATACGAAATCAAACTCCAAGCAGTTGGCTCCGACAATCACTATTCTATGTGATACAATTATATCCCTCTTGGCGTGGTTTCCCGTAAGAACGGTATATTTTATGGCGCGTAGCTTTAACATTATACCCACTTTAGGTGACATTTGTTTGTTTCCAATTGTTGGTTATGTTATTTATTTGCACACGCCGCGCTCACTCTGCAACTTGCGCCTGCGACGGCTTGTACATCGCAACTAAATAAATTATAACGACGCAGTTGTGTGCACGTGCAAAACGTCGATTGCGAAACGGATGTTATTGTAATTTTATAATATTGTGCATTTTATTAGTTTTTTTTTTTTTTTTTTTATTGCTGTTATTTTCGTTTCTTTTTTAATTTTGTATATAAATTTGATTAATTGGTTTGACGTCCGTACGTCACTTAAGGTGGCCACTGAAAATCAGCGTTGTGATGTGGTTTGCACCACTTCATAACATAAAGCTGAGTGGCCACCTACCGGTCACAGACGCGATCAGCCATTTTTTATTATTAAGTTTTATAATACTGTGTGTTTTATGTACGTTGCGTCTGTGTATCAATAAATAGTTTTTCTTTCTTCTTCTTTCTTATAAAATTCACATTACTTTGCACCGAAAGAAACTGTGATAATTATAGAGAAAAGGAAAATACATAATATATACAAGAAAAAATATATGTACGTATTTAAATAAGGCAAACTATGAACATGAAGTGAAAAGAGTTCTCTATTTTCTCTATTCTATTCTATCTATCTCTATTCTATTCTCGCTATATTTACTTTTTTGGTAGGTTACCCTATTAGATTGTGTGAAATTAACAGTTACACAAAAAAATTATAAATAAATATACTTACACAGTACATACACTAAAAATATATTATAATATTACCGATCAAATATAGTTATTTGGGTAGGTACCTAAACTGCACGGCTTGTTTCTCTCTCTGCTCTTTCATTTCTTTCAATTTGCCTAATGTCATTACTTCCCAGAATTTGATCTTTATTAGCTACGTAATACATTGTCAAATGGTGTAATCATTCAGCGTGTGTTTTTCTTCGGGTTCGATTCCTCGCTAGGTATATTGATTTTTAAAAAATCCAAGTATGCAGTTTTAGTTTTCATAAAATCGTGCTCGTGTCTCCTTTCAGCGGTTATCGCTATTTCTCATAATTCCGGATTTGGTCATCCACGCCCATTTGGAAAATTCACCATGCATTGATTATAAAATATAATTTTCAATAAATATTTTAAGTGAAATAGCAATGGGCACGGGAAAGGCCGGTTAGCACGAGTGTGATCGACATCCGACAATGAAAGCTGCATCCCGAGGCATTTCAACTTTAATTAAACTGTCAGTCGAGGCCCGTGATGATCGCTTGTCCGATGCACTATTTTAGAGGTAAAAATTCAACGCAACGAAATGGTATTTTCATTATTAATAAGATAAGATTTACTGGTGAAATTCGTATACTTTTGGGTAGCGGCCATCGTACACTATAGTCACAGACCATTAAGAAAACTATAGTGGAAAACTGTATTAGAGATAGTACCTACGCGCTAATGTGTCGCGTTTCGGGTTTAGCCTACATACATCTGATGTTGATTGTTCAACGAACAAACGAGCACAGTACAGTATAAGATTAATAATCAAGCTTCACTTATATGACAAATAACAGCCTCCATGGCGCAGTTGGTTAGACGCCGGCTGCGAAATGTGAAGCCGCGGGCGGGAGTTCTATCCCCGCACTAAGACAAATGTTTGTGTGAACCAAAGGTATTTGTTTCGGGTCTGATTGTTTATGAGACTGAAAAGTCTCTCGTTGTTCCTGATACCCACGACACAAGACTCGAACATAATGTATGTGACTGTTGGGTGTATTTATTTATCATTTATATCTCAGCTTACACCAAGCTCGCCCCCTATCACATCATGGGACGGAGTACACAACGCGAAAGGCGGTTGTCCTGGTAGGACCTCTAACAACCCCTTACTATTTTTTTATTGGCCAACGAGTAAATAGTTCAGCTTATGGTAAATGATCAATACCGCTCATAAACATCTATAACTCTTGGATCATGAATGTGTTGCTGGGCCATCAAATCGGGAGGAGAGCGTAAAGGAGAAATAATAGGACGACGGAACAGGGCATTCGGCAATTTCACTCACCGAACCAAACACGACCCCTAAATGTCGCGTGACGTCAATTTCCTGTGTAACTGTGGTACTGCAGCGAACGAACTTGCCTATTCATGCTGAGTCATGACTGACAACAGCGTGAATATTTATTATTTTGCATATAACTTTAATGTGAAGTCCAAAGCATGGTCCAAAGTGATGACATCAATTTCTTTATGCTGCATTTACACGTTGGCTGAGGCTGGGCCAACGTCTACCAACTCCAAACTATCAACAATGAAAAGTCAAGGCCAGCCCGGGCCAAACACCCCGCTTACACGCTGGTGTTAATGGAGACTGGCTGAGGTTGGCCAAGCGTGTAAATGCCCCATTATGGTGCAAATGCCCGCTATTAATGCTGCATTTACAGGCTTGGCCAACCTCGGCCAGCCTCCACCAGCGCCATGGACTAAACAGGATTTTTGGCCTAGCTGGCCTTAATATTTTCATTGTTGATAGCTTGGAGTTGGTAGACGTTGTCCCAGCCTCAGCCTACATGTAAATGCACCATTAGAATATTCCAAATTTTTATTTTTGAAAAATGACTCAGAGTTCAGTAATATTTTACTTTGTCCATAGACCTTGTACCATGATCCATGATTCACCAAACTTGTTTCTACACGAATAAAATAATTAAAAAAATATTTGAGATTTGACAGATAAGACGTCAACAATTTTCACAATAATTTGGCGCCAAGTTTTCGGCCATATACGCTCAAAATCAAATTAATAAACCTCATGATTGCAAATTGCAATTAGTATTGATCAATAAATATTTTAAGTAGCTTAACCTTAAAATGAAGTAATATTATTTTTGACAAACTTGCATAAATATTTGTATTTAGTGTAGGTAACCGGTTTTATACATGAAACTTGTGAAACCTGCAATATTGCATACTCGTACACTATTTAGTGGCTTTGAATTGCTTTGAATAATGCCACCCACAATGAAACCAGTAGTTAATGCGGCTCGGATAGCTGGGAAAAGACCGTTCAGAGTGTCAATTGAAGGTAATATTGGCTCCGGAAAATCGTCATGCATCAAGTTCTTTGATAAATATCAAAATGTGGAAACACATGCGGTAAGACTGCTTTATCTATTCCATTTTATATTTGAGCAAAAGATTGGTATGTGAATGTAAATCCTATAACTGCCTGATAAAGTATTTCCTTAGTCTCTGGCAAAAATACCAAATAACGAAATGTATCACATAAATCAAATTGTGTATTTGCTTCACGTAACTTCCACAAGCTCCTTTGTTGATTAAACATACAATAAATTAACATACTTAGAGAACTGTTTATAAAGTATCATATCCATTGTTTTAGAATTCAAAATGAAGCTCATTTATTTGTCACTTCAATAAACTATAAGTAGTCATTAAAACAATTAATTTATTATTTTTCAGGAGCCCCTCCACGAATGGCGCAACGTCAGTGGTCACAATTTGTTAGGTTTGATGTATAGCGACATGAACAAGTGGATGTTCTCGTTCCAGCATTATGTCCATCTCAGCAGACTCAAGATCCAAACTAGCCCTCCTTCCAACCCTAATATAACTGTCAAGATGTTTGAAAGGTGCTTATGAATCATTTTAAGCTATGCTAATATTTGTAATCTACAACATCCATATTAATTGAGCTATTATCTCATCTTAATTATTTATAATTTTATCTTACATTAATTAGATGTATGATGAATGTCATTATTGGTACCACTTCACATTCAGTATTCTTGTGACTTCAGATAATGAAGGAACAATACATCACAATTAATAGTTAACAATCTCTATCTTTCTTCAGTCAAATAAATTCTACTATTATTCTCCCTTGAGGTTATCATAGAAAAAAGTTATAAGCTATATTATATTTCAGGTCAGTACAAAACAGCCGGTACTGTTTTGTAGAGAATGCCAAGAGACAGAACTTCCTTGAAGATCCAGAGTATCAAACTTTACAAGCTTGGTTTGACTACACAGAGAAGTGTCTTGATATTAGCCTTGATCTTATAGGTAAGGTTTCAATCACTTATATAGATGCTAAGTGATTATATAGATGCACTGTAACAAGTGATGGAATTCCTAGCTTGTTCAATACACATTTTAGAAGATTTTTTAATATAAATGAATAAACAATAAACTACACAATTTGAAGTAACAATTTATCAGATAAAATATTGTCTTTTTGCATCATATGTGTATGCATAGGGAAGCAAATTGTCCACTGCACACAAAAACGCACCAAAATTTTTTTTTTATAAAACCAAGTAATATGAGAATTGTGTAATCATAATGTCTCTATTCTTTTCCAAAATACAACTGAAATATTAAAATGCCTACAATGTCTTATAGTCTTGAACGTGTCTTGAACTATCACAGCGTAACTTTCTGACTCAGCCATGCTTCATACCAGTCGTTGACAACTCCGTTCTATATTCAAATCCTTATTCTATTCTTCTTAATATTACTGGCACCATCATCATACTAAAATAGGTTGCTCTACTTATCACACATAAAATCACTCTCCATAATATTATAATTTGATTTCTATTAGATTCTAGGCAATAATTTGATATAATTACTTATTGTTTTTAATAAAAGTTAATATTTTCTTGTAACAGTATACTTAAGGACGACGCCACAGACAGTATTTGAGCGCATGCTGAAACGAGGTAGAGCTGAGGAATCAGAAGTGCCCTTGGACTACCTCGAGCAGGTAAAAGATAATAATCTTCTGTTGATTGTCTAATGGTTAAGAACATTTTTAAACCTTACTCTAATTATATTCTAAAAACTCATGGAATTATATATGAGTCTTTGGAGTCGATTGGAACTTCTAAATTCCATAATTGGAAATGCAGTAGTTTCAACAAACAATAATGTGGAGGATTCAATGTAATATTAACTACATATTACATGGATTTCCATTGAGATCAAATCAAATCTGGTTGTCTGCAGACTCTCGTATTCTGTAGAAAGTGCATTTATATACATGCATGTAATTTTTATGGAGAAGAATTTGGTATTTCAATTTTAAATTGACCCTTACCTTTGCTCAACAACACCAGGATGACTAGATCCTAATTTTTTAATTTATAAATATGACATCATTCCTTAAAAAATAAGTCCAGTAAATTAACATACTGCTATTTATATGATTTTTCCTTCCAGGTACATGAATCTTATGAAAGGTGGTTTGACTCTCAAGATGTTGGTTGTGAAGTTTTGACTATTGATGCAGACAAATCATTGGATTTAGTCAAAGAAGATTTAGAAAGGTACACATACAAGATCTTAGGAGGGAACCATACCAATTAATATTATTATTCCTATGCAAATCAGTATACTTTAATTATAAGAAAAAATGCCAAAAAGATGGTATATCACAAGAAATAAATATTTTTTTATGTGTTACTAAAAAATAAAGCTTCCTGAGACTTTTAAAATCTATAATTAATTGATTGTTATAATGACAATTGTTAGATTATAATCAAATATTGATTCTATAATTCAGATTATTTGTGTTATGACTGCTACCTCAAAGAAAATCTATTTTAATTATTAAAACGTATTATAAGTAATTAAATAAAAAATCTATTAACTGAGATGGTATTTATTTATCACAAAAGAAACAATAATTTACAATAATTCCTAGTTTTGAGATCTATTTTGTAACTGTAACACATGATCTACACTACTGTATGTTGTGTTAATCTCTATTTTGCTTTCATTGAATAGAATTAATGATTTTTATACTATACTATATACATTACACTTTCAAACCAGATTATAGAATTAAACTTTTCACCTACAAAACTAAATTCAGTTACGATATAGACCTCAAAATGCATTTACTACCACTGAATATTGCTTTAACGGTAGAGATGGTCTGCCCTGATGTTGGATGCGATTTCACTCTCCCACTTGTCACCGTTGGATAACAGCTTCTCCTTATTGTAAAGGAGTTCCTCGTGGGTTTCTGTTGAGAACTCAAAGTTGGGTCCTTCAACAATAGCGTCAACAGGGCATGCCTCCTGAAATAATAAAAATGGTGTTGGTTATAAAAAATACTTATCTTGGCTTATATCTAAGCCACCCTCCAAATGGCATTATTGATTGTGACAAGTAAATTAACTTTAGAAGACTAACGCCCAGATTTTAACTCTGCAATAATACTAAAACTAAGACTTGATTCAGATGTAATTTTGATAGTGGGTCATTTTGAGAATCTAGAACAAAATGCATGGTTAATACCATGGGGGTGAAACTCCCTTATAATTTATTCCTATGGTACTAGTAAGAGCCATCTTACGTTAGGCTTAAAAAAACAAGATGATTTATTTTTTTAAAGTATTAATAGATGGCGCTTTGAGTGCCAAAAAAATAATAAAACTAAAAATAATAATAACTACTGTTGTTTAAAATAATTAATTGACTTATTATTAATATAACAATATTATTATTTTTAATTTATTAATATAAAAATAGTATTAGTTACTTTACATTTTTAAATTCATACCGCCTCTTTACAATTTGTGTCATAAATTGACAGTTACACAATTTTTTCGAAAACTTTCGTGTGCGTGTTACTCCGATTCAATTATTATAATTTTACGATTTTGGCTTTTAACTGGACTTGTTTCATATCTTCTGCGTTTGACCTCGGCTTCCTATTGCTGGATTTTGATTCTTGCTTCTCGATTTAGTTTTATTTGACTTGCATATTTCTACAATAACAATGTCACCTAGGAGGTGTCTGGAAATGCTACTTTGGATGCATTATTTATTTTTTTTCCAATTGTGAGATTGGGACAGAATACGATGAACTGACGTCGCGGCGTGGTGGCGCCAAATTGCCATGACCCCTTCATTCTTTATAAATTATTGGAAATTATAAAGGCACAATTGCACCATCTGGCGGATTTTGTTTAAAATAAAATATTTCCAGCGACATCTCGTACATAGCTGAGTAAATTTTTGTTCCTCAAATATATTGAAGAGTTGCTCATCTATGTCCTATATAGTGTATTATCTATGGTTAATACAACAAATGATTTATACAGCTCAAAAACAGCGAATCACGCAATAGTACGGGTCGGAGTTACAGAAATACCAGGAAATTTATTCTGCGTTTCGAAACGAACTTACAGCTCGAATGTGGTACGTACTACCGTGTGAATGTGCCTATCACATCACATATGTGCACATTACGATTCCAGCATGTTTTAATCCTCTGTCGTACGTCGTTCGGAGTGAGTAGTAAGTATATTAAAGAATAGTACTGAGTTCTAGCAGTGGAAAACATATAATTGACTTCAGACTTCGAACGTCCGAACATTCAAATTTCGTTTCGTATTATCGTCGGTGATACTGCAATACCGCGTAAGTAACAATTGCAAATACCGCGGAAGTATTTGCAAGTATTTGCAGAAATTTCGCGCCTATGTCTAGAATTCATAGGCGCGAAATTTCAATTTTGATTTTTTCGTACTTCCGCGGTATTTGCAATTGTTACTTACGCGGTATTGCAGTATCACCGACGTTATAATGTAATGTGTCTCAGGCCTGCGTGTGATAATCGCACACATTATGAGCACAAAATTACTGACTAATAAACACATGCTGCAGTAAGTGTAAAATGACCAAATTCAAGATGAGTTGCCATATTCAGCCTTCTGGTTTCTGCTATGTGGGTGATTCTTGATTGTATTATAATAAATAAAATTAATGTTTGCACTAAAAAACAAAGTTATGGAGAAAATAACTTACTTGGCAAAAACCGCAATAGATACATTTCGTCATATCAATATCGTAGCGCGTGGTCCTTCGCGAGCCATCCTTACGTTCCTCAGCTTCAATAGTAATAGCCTAAAATTGCAATAATTTATGTATTCATAGCCATCAATGATATGTTTACACTACAGTCAACAAACAATATGATGTTGCAGTTACAAAAAGAGTAAAGTCAGACAGGCAGTCACTTGTAAAATTATGAGTCAAATCATTTTGCAATATTTAAGAGAAAAGACATTAAGTCAAGTGTTTCTCTTTTACATTATTTTGAATTTATAGATGACGGGAGATACCATAGATCTCAGCCAAGGTATTATTATGGCTAAAAACAGCGCTCTACTTAATAGTAGGCCCAAATCCTAGCTCAAGCTCCGTGCCAAATGTTACAACTACTCACAAATATTGCATTTTAAAATGTATGTTTTAATATATTTTTATTGATTTCAATTAATGAATAGCGAGCTGTTGTTTATTTCTTATAAATCAATGTTAATAACTTCTGAATAGGCATGTCAGGTACAATGTTAAAAAGGTATAGTACCTGAGCAGGACAGATAGCCTCACAAAGCTTGCAAGCAATGCATCTCTCCTCTCCTGAGGGGTAACGCCGGAGTGCATGTTCTCCTCTGAACCTTGGTGACAAGGGTCCCTTTTCAAATGGGTAGTTTATTGTTGCTGGTTCCTAAAATATAAAGATCATAGTTTTATTTAGGAATTTTTTATTAGAAATAAAAAATCAGATAAAAGAACAAACAGTTGTACCAGAAAATACAATAAACATTATATTGTATTTTCTATAATTAAATAGTTGTACTTTAAGCAATGTTTTGCTATAGAAAAATGAAAAAGTTAAAGTAGAAATAATAAATATTCCAATAACCCCTGGTTGTATCATTTTTATTACTTCAGATAGAAAAAGTTAAGCAGCTTGGTTGATAACATAGGTTCAGTAAATGAAAAGATTCTGCTATAAATTTATATTTTTCATGTAGTCTTAGGAGCTTACATAATTTAGAACATCATAGTCCTTGCTAAGGATTACATAATTTAACTAAATCAAAATTATTCTTCAACAAGTCACATTATAATGTATGTACTGTATTTCTGATCCTACTGTTTATCTGTATATTCAATAAATAAAGAGGCTTAAATAATATAAAAAATATATTTATAGTGCCAATATAATTTAACAAAATATTCAGGTACCTTGAAAATATGAGCCAATGTGACAGCAAATCCTCGAGCCAGCTCCGTCCAGAACAAAGTCTGAGCTGCTCTGTTACTCATCTCCCTCATACTCATGTCTTGGTCTTCAGCATTCACATACTTGAACCCAGGCACGTTCGGCGGGTACACCTTTTCCACCTTGCCCTCAGTGCTATATTGGGCATGTCTCAACACTACGCCGGTAGCTCCAGACGCACGAACTTAAAAAATAATTAATAACAATACATACAAACATACTATATTTTACCAAGCAATTCTAGCACTTCTGAGTTGACTTGGCTCAATGTTGGGGAGATAATATAATTATAATGCTATAGAATCACTTACACTATGTCTAAAATACTAAAATTGGCACAAACTGAATAGTAAATACGCAATTTAGGTTATAAACAACAATTGCGTAACAGGTTAGTACGTTATAGTTTTATTTCACAGGAATAATAGAGAAATCAATAAATATTTACCGCGTGAAGTCACCGAAAATATTTTCGCTAACGACATAGTTCACAAAATTCGTTCGTATTTCTATTTAGAAAAATTTACGACGAACGAAGATACCAAATGTCAACCAATTGACATTTACGAGTTGACACATCTGTCAAAAATGTCATTATATTTTTTTAATAACTTTATGTCGCTGCGTCTTTTCGCCGATATATTTCCAAAAAGGAAAACTTATGACGTGTAACTTTTGCAAAATCATTTCCGAACGAAATTGATGGCGCTGCGTGCACATTTCCCCTCTTTTCCCGCAACCCGCGTCGGCTCCCACGTCAAAACATTGAAGTGACGTTTACAGATTTTTGTGTTGGTGCTGTAAAATTGCGAAAAATTCGCCACGCAGCATGGGAGATGCACCGGCTTCAGACACGGAGTCCAGCAAGCCCGGTCCCGCGAGCGAGGGCCAACCGGAACTGGTAAATAGTGTTTGTGTTATTATCTTTCAATTGTAACTGGAATCCAACTGAGACTGACTTGAGCGTTTGTCGGCAGGACCGGCGTCCGTTCGGCGGGCTGGAATTCCAAGTTTCGGAGGTAGTAGAGCGGTTGGAGGCCGGAGTTAACTCTCAGGATGCGGTGGAGGAGGTTTCGAAGCGTGAGATGCACAAAATGAGTCTCGGTTATTTTGAGCCTGAGGAGACGTCAATGGACGAGATACTGAAGAGTTTGGAGGACTTGGTAGTGAAGACTGACCCTAGTTGCGACGGTGTGGAGCCGCCGTTGCTTCCGACAGACAATGTGACGCGGACGGCTATCCTCGCTCATAGCATCACGGCGCTTTTCGGACGCCTTGACCGGAGTCATGCATCTCGCCTGAACGCTCAGATAAGCAACGACACGACGCGATGGATGGCTCACTTGTTCAGGTAAGATGTAGTTTATAATTAAGATGTATGTTTGGATAATCTTTAATGGATTTTAGCTTTTATGTTATCAGTTTATCTTGTAGATCAATTAAACATGGATAAGATTAGGTAAACATAGATGGTACTATTGCTGTGTGAGTCATCTAAGTGTTTTGAGTGCTTTGGAATAGATGTGCATTTTTCAGCTATCTACACTAGTATTAAAAGTTACTGCTCACATATCTTTATTGTGTGTATAGTTCTGTGACACAATTAAACTGATATGTACAATCATAAACATTCTGATCTACGCTACTTTCATAATTTGACAGGAGTAACAATTTGGGTTGTATAAAACATAATTATTATTGTCCTTAGTTAGTTCTTTATTATGTCCAGCAGATTATGAGATATGACTCCAATTACCTCTACCATTAGTTTTAGCTAGTCATAATGTGTCCAAAAACTAGACCTTAGTAAAACTATTTTTCCATTGTATGGTACAGAGTTTTCATAATTAAATTCCATTCAACAGAGCTGTATGATTGACCTAGTACTGAATATAAATTGACAATCAAGCAAAGCATATCTCGTTATTAACAAGTAGTAATGAAAAGAATTAACATCAATGGCTGGCAGGTATGTCATATCAGGATGTTTATGCCGGCCTCATAAATATTTATCAAATAGCCATATGGATGCATAAGCATATGCAATTAAATATAATCCTTTATCATAATATTGAGGCATATCTGTGTGCTTAGCGGATAGTATGAACAATTTTATTGATTGATTTTAGTTGCATAATACTATTATATTTTTATTATTGGGGAAATGAAAGATATGTGTATTCATCAGTTGTCTCCACTGCCCGGTTTTTTATTAATAATAATTATATAATCCTTTGCTGTTGGTTCAGTACCGGGTGTAAAACAAGAAGCCACAGCTGGAATTCTGGAATCAAAATAAATGTCAGTCATAACAAAGTGGTAATTTTTCTTTCGGATGGAATTGTTCTCAGAGTGAAGGTTTAGTTTTTGATACAACATTCACCAACAAGTGTAGGATCGAGACAATATGTATGACTCTTAAATCTACTTATTAATCAAATACATTAAATTATGTGTTTTTACTATCATAAATATGCAAAGTTTTACAATTGCGTTTTTATGGAATTCTTTACACAAGATGTGGAGCCCCATGTGAGAATCAAACCTAAACCAAAATATTGTAGTTGAACCTTACATATCCATTATACCTACAAAGCAAGAATGTTCATCATTGGTATTGTACATATTATAATAAATTAATCGGCTACATTGTGTATAAGTATATTTCAGTATATGATTGTACATTTTTATGGCTCACGCAATCATTGATAAGACTGTTGTGTGTGAAAATTTAATTTATTGCCACATTTAATGATCTTACAAGTAGTAAAGAAAATCATACTCTTTTTTCACTGATGTGACAATATTTCCGATAGCACCCTATCACCCAGTTATACTATCACACTTCATTACTATGATAGTAGTATCTATATGGATTATTGAGGGAGGCTTATGTTCAGCTCTCGACGTCCTGTGGCTGATGAGAGAGAGAGAGAGAACTCCCCATATTCTTATTACAGCAATTTGTCAGCCTGTCAGCCAGGGTCAATAGTAGCACGCAAAAGACACACCATGCACTGAACCTCAACAGGTCTCATAAGGACATTAACCTGGCCTTATCTTACAGTAGTTTAGTTAAAAAGAAAATAAATAAGAGCTAGAATTGAATAATTTATCAAATGGTATTAGACCAACAAAATCGTCAACTGAGAGACTAAATATTTGACGCTTGCCCCTACAATTTTAAATTAATTTATTAGCGGCCCGGCCTGGTTTCGCTCGCGTTTAATTAATGCCTCAGTGTATTCATGTGGGAGATTTTGGAATTCTGGAAGATAAGATTGATACCGTTCATCAAGGTTTTATTTAACTTACACATTTAGATGAATATTTCTATGGAAAACGATTGCTTTGTGTAGAAAATATAATCATACCATTCATGAATTGGCTACAGTCTTGAGATATGATTGTTGCGGTGATTGTGGAATTAGAAGTCACTGCATAATTTTAAGCCACAGAAAGATATTAAGAATATAAGCAATTAAGATGCCCCTACTCTGGTGCTAGCACATTTTCTTCTTTGGCGTACAAGATTTTTACCTACAGATTTGGTTTAACTTTTACAGTTTTTTACTTCCTGACTACGTAAAGTAATCGAAACGTCGGGAAGTTAAAAAGTGTAAAACATAAATCAAATCCGCGATAAAAATCGTAAATAATAGTTTTATTTTAATATACTAAAACGCATTGAGGCAGGTATTCACATTTCCGCATCGTAAGTATCGAACGCATCGCATAAAACGGATTATTTTTTTACGATGCGTCCAAAGTATAAGCAGCGCTTGGATTTGCCGACGCAACTACCTACCATCAATAGGATGCCGAGGCCACTTGCATTTGGGTTTAGTAGTGAATAGTAGCGTGGTGATAAGTAGAATTTGCGAGATAACGGAGAAAAGCGCAGAAAAATAGTAAAAGTCCCTCAAAAGATCGATATCGGCATTGCCGACGGTAAGATTCGTGCGATCCGATCGATGCGAATCAGCGGACTTGTAATTCCCATGTAAAGAATACTACGATCCGTTTGATGCGATGCGTCCGATATTTACGATGCGAATATATAGACGCCTGCCTTTAATGGACATATTGTATATTTTTCCTGCCATGAGATCCGATGACTGATTAGTAAATTAATATCAATTAAAATTAGTGATAGTAATATATGTTTATTCTGGCGGTATCTGCATTTGCTATTTATTTTTCCTCGTGTGAAAACTAATGTGTTATCAACAGTGGTTTCCGTTGTTCGTTGCATAATTAATTGGGCCTTGCGCTATGTGACGTGGCGGATACGAAGGTCTATTTGCAGATAGTCGAGACTAGTTGAAACAGCCAATATGTGATAAATCCTTGTCTAAAGGGTCTAACCGCTAGATTAAATCATACAAACTATACAAGCATTCTTTGTAAGAATCACCAACCTTATGGTAGAACTGTCTATAATAGCAGTGTTCTATTATAATATTTTTTTCCTGGTATTCTTATAGCATTATTTTAATAGAAACAATGTTTCGTTCAGTGAATGAGATATCTCGGGGCCCAAAAACTCCTTACATTCTTCCACCTTATTTATTTCCTGTTAATTGAACAGTAGTTCCGCAAGAACAAAACTACTAGCTTTTTAAATAATTCAATTCCTCACAAGTACTTTTTTGACTGCCGCTCGGGTAATTGACTCGCGTGAAGCAAGGCTACGCGTGCTGGCGCTGTTCTCAGGGTCGCTATCGATTATGGTGCACCACCACGGAGGCAGGGCAATAACCTAGTAGCCACTGGTTTGAGGTTTGCAATGAAGGGTAGGTGGTGTAATATTCTACGACCACATTGCATCGGGCTGGTGATTTCTTCTCCTGCTATTGTATCGGAATAACGTTATAGATATTGTAACTGCATACATATTATATTGATGATCGACCTCTGTATTCCCACGGTGACTGCGACACCAAGACAATGAACTATTATATATTAATCAGAGCGGTTCGGGCGTATTATGTAGGTAAATAATACGCTGACGTGTAATATGCGTGTAACACGCGAAAAGATATCGGTCGGAACCAACCAAAGGTTCCTTTTGTGCTGCACTGTCAAGCTGTGAAATGGTTTGCCGTCAGACGTGATCCCTCCTTTAAATCTTGGGTCTTTCCACCGAAGAAGAAGTATTTTTGCGTGCCGGCCAACGTTGTCCAACATTTGATACTGTCCGGACGGCATTTGCGATTACCATCAGGTGCAATGTAGTCACTATGCAGTGCCAGAATAGAACAAAATACCCACACGTGTGTTTTCGCACAATAGATAAAACGTATGTGTACCACAGTCGGTTTGTTAATGCAGAAGATTTCCTTCTATTATTATGATGTGAAAGGGCCTAAATTCTTGGTCCACCATGTAGGCCTTATACAGCTTGTGTTATGTTACGTTGATTACTTTATACATACATACATAAACTTACTTCAAGCGCAAAGTCCTGACTCTGGGCTGATAATGACTAGAAAACTCCAATGTTACCATACCCGGCTCGGAATTGGAACTTCAAACCTTCGCCTTGTAACCGTACCGTAGTACAACTACACCACCAAAGATATTATAAGTGATAAAAGGATAATTTAGTCAATAGATTCTTATCTTAGTCATGTCTTATGAAAAGGAAGAAATGTATACATAGTGTAATATCTGTACTATATTATAACGCTTCGATCAAATATACACTAGATTGTAAGTAACGGCCTACAAAACGGCAAGAGAAATAAGAGCACAAATACCTAACCCTGTGCTCTTATTTGATTTTAGTATGGTCCAAAACGTAATAACTCTTAATTTAAAGGAATAAGATTAATTGTTACCTGAAATTGATTATAATTAAAGATTTTTTGCTACATCTCGTAGTTCGAAATTCAAATGTATAAGTATAAGCAACCCCGGCCACTTTTGGCGTGTGATTTTGTTCCGGAGCCAGGAACTAGATCTAGTTTAAATTTGATCGAAGATATGGCTATGAAATGACGCGGCTCACCACGCTTCACATGCGACGTTTGTTACAGAATGACAGGGCCGTACAACGCTTTCTACCATCAGGAACAGCTGGAGGGCCTGGTGCGCGTCACCAGAATGCTGCTGCACCACAGATATCCCAGATACTTGGAGGATGGAGGTATTTTTACTGTTAATTTTTTTTCCTCTCGATGTTCATATTATTCTTTGAGTTACGTTACGAAAAATAAACAGTAATAGCAGCCTTGGTCATAGATAGTTTTCAAACTTATTTTCGCTATCGAATGTTTCGTCCTTTCGAACGACGATTCGATAACTGAAATAGAATTGAAAACTGTCTATTAATAAGCCCGCAAATCTAAAGAATGGAAGACAAATTCAATTTTAATTGCTGTCATAACATAATATGTAATTTGGATAAACAAACAAGCAGATCTTCTTATGATATGTGATCATCGCGACCATAATAAACCATAAAACATTGTGGTTTCTTCGATTTACGCGAATGTTACACATTGAAATATTAATAAAATATTGCTTTGCACTTTTCAAAACATCATTTCTATATTCTCATATGAACTATTCATTATTCGTCCATGTTAAAAGTTTACATACTTTTTCCCCAGCTCTAGCGTTCGCGAGTCGTCTCCCGTGCATATACAGTTGCGTGGCCAGCCCGCTGGGAGTCGTCCAACATCTGTGCAGGCAGCTGAGCTTGCCACTGGCATGCGTCAGACCAGTACCCGTGCTACCATCAGGTAATATAAATAGTCTTATCATAGGATTAAAATACAACGGTCGACAGCCTCCGTGCCGCAGTAGGTAAGACTCCGCCTGGGAAACGTGAGACCGCGGGGTCGATCCCTCAACGAAACAGGTGTTTGTGTGATCTACATGTACTTATATGTTTTGGGTCTGGATGTTTGTGAGACCAAAAAGTCTCTCAAAAGTTTCTGATGCCCACGACACAAGACTCGATCTTAGTGTGAGGTCAGGACTATGTATGTGACTGTTGGATGTATTTATTTATTGATAGTGCCAGCCATATGTACTGTATTGTATCAGCCCATATACGTCCCACTGCAGGGCACGGGCCTACTCTACAATCGGGAATTCGATTGAGAGTGGTTAGGCTATATAATCCACCACGCTGGCTTAGATTGGCGGACTTTACATACCAAAGAAATTCGTACAAATCGCTATGGTATGCAGGTTTCCTCACGATGTTATAGTGCATGGGCATTGACTATCAATACACACACGACTCTGAAAAGCTAGCAAATTGTAAAGCAGCTGGGCAAAATGCAGCAAATAGCCTCGAAAAGGTCTTCGTGAATCAAATTGTATACTTCAATGTATAAAAATCGCTTCACAGAAGTGCGAAGGTAATCCGGCCACCGGATTACCACGTTAAAATTTATTTCGCTCCCACTAAAATTAGGTTCTGCGAGTTGCGCCGTCACTGATCTAATATTGAAAATCTCGGTTAGATAATAAGTCGATATTCGAGTAATAATTTTGCATCTCAGTACCCACTGTTTATCTCGTCGACGGTAGTACGTCGATTTCGCGATCGCTCGGATGTTTATTGTACGAAGAATGCTGTTTGTAAACATTCTACGTACAATATTGAGCTTGTTATTTTCTGCTCTCGTCGTGATTTTTAATTTGGGCCCATGTTTACGTTGGCAATAATGCCAGATTCTCTTATGTAATTTTGCTTGTCTGTTTAACCAAGCATGGTTTTTTTTTTTTACACATCCATCAATTCAAAGACAGACATATTTGTGTGCTAGACAGAACCATAGAACGCGATTTGTATCCTATATACTGTTACTAATTTCAATATGACTGTATCATTTATTGCAAATTAATGTTTAAAGAATTGCGTCTTCACAGAAAAAAATATCCAAAATCTACAAGTAAACTCCAAACTCAAAGACAGTTTCAAAACCTATTTTAACTATCGAATGTTTTGTCTTCTTCGCACAAACTGAATTCAAAAGTCGTTCGAAAGGGACAAAATATTCGGTAACTAAAATAGTTTTTGAAACGGTCTATGAATAAGTCCATAAATCTACAAAAATTCCTTCAAGGTCGAGGCATGGACATTGAGGCACTAGAATCTCTCTGTGACGAAGACATAGCTGCCAATCGCACCCCTTTACTAGTACTGGGGGAGGTAGGTGCCCCTCCACTAGGCTGGGGGTTGCCTGTAGCAGCACTCGGAGCTATATGCAAGAAGAGGAACCTGCATTTACATCTACGAGGTCACGCGCTCGCCCTACCCGCGGCTTTAGGCACTGAACAGGTGAGAAAATAGTTTAAGGATGTGCCGGTAGATGTCGGTATATTGAAATGGTTGCGACAGTGTAAACCTTACTTTGTGAATCGATTTGCGATTTTGAATTTTTATTGTAGTTTAGAAAGTGTCTTTTTTAGTGATTTTCAATTACAATTATGTTAAATGCTGTGGGATAGTTTTGGATTCATTAACTTTTATATATTTTTTTTTTATTAATTATGTGTGTTGTTGTTTCAGTCATTCGACATACCAGATTCGGCAACATTGACCCCTGGTCCTTGGTTTGGCGTCCCAGCGTTGCCGACAATTGTATCCTTTACTAATTACTTCAAATAAACATTTCATGATTGACTGGCAAAACAAAATTCCTTTGGAATTATATTCAAGTATAAGTGTGATTAATCGATACAAGGATAATTTTCTTAATTCTAAAACAGACATTTTACAGAATACCTGAACCGATTACAGCTAACGATCACACCAAAGGCGTTAATGCTGTAAGTATATATTTTTAAATTTAATTTAATATTTGATTCTGGCTCAAAGGATATGTAGCCTCGCTGTAAAAATAAATAATTCAGAGTATTGTTCACGAACATTATATAATTACTTGTAGTTCTCGCGGTGATTAATAATACGTAAACAATGTTTTTAATATATGCAAATTACCTTCTCATTACAATAGTTTTGCCAACACGATATAATAAGGTTGGCTGAATTTTAATAGAGTCAGTATTACGAAACTAGATAACTGAATTATGGAGGGTTAGTAATAATAGTACTATAGTTGTGTATGATAGCAAGGATATGTCGTACCGGTAGAATTAAAGTGGCCTAATCCAAAAATACATAGATTTTGACTTTTATTCATATAATGGCTTGTTTTGTTTCCGTATATTGGCTTAAAATGACTATCCATCGACCCGTTAAAGAAGGACCTATTGACGCGTGACAGACAGAAAGAGGTATATTTCGGTCTTCTCAATGTATATTCCATAAGTACAAATTTTCTTATGTTACAAATCTTTAATGAAAGTTTCCCAAGAAATAAGATTTGAGAGTTATGTGTGTATAATAGTAAAGGTGCGTTGTGTTATCAGGGCGGCAGTCGCGGCGGCGCGCTGGCGGCGCTGGCGGGGCTGAGCGGGGGCGGCGGGGGCGGGGGCGGCGCGCGCGCCTTGTCGCTGTGGGCGTGCGCGCGCGCGGCGGGCGGCGCGGGGCTGGCGCGGCGCGTGCGCACTGCGTTCCGCTCCGCGCGCGCCGCGCACCGCCTGCTCGCGCATCACAACCTCACTATACTGGTACGTGTATGTTACTGTATGTTCATAACTTGCTGTTGTACCTACTTTAGATAATTTTAAAGCTCAAAATAACTAAAAATTAATATTAAAAACTTCGATCAAATATACAGGGTGATTGACATATTGTATTTAATTTTAACTACACGTTTCTAACCACCCCAGGTATTATTATACCAAGTTTGAACAAAAGCTCCCTGTTAGTTTTATCAAAAATCGCGAGTTTAGGTTTTAAGACTTTTGATCAACCCTTTTAAATACAGAGTCTTT
This sequence comes from Hyles lineata, assembly GCA_030180105.1. NCBI lineage: Eukaryota > Metazoa > Arthropoda > Insecta > Lepidoptera > Sphingidae > Hyles > Hyles lineata. Next base: position 1,876,446 of record JARJEE010000035.1, on the reverse strand, counting down.
TACGGTATTTGGTCTTTTCACTTATAATCTAGTGTATATTAATTGATCGAAGAATACAAAAGTAGTTTTTGGAAAATGTTTTTCATCTACAAATTACTGTATTTTTCAGAGTGGGCGACCCGGTGGAGACGAACCACCAAACACAGACTTAGCCGTAAGTAAAAGTTTTTTGGACAATAATGGAAGATATTTTTATTCTACCAAAAAATAAAATATTGAATATACAGAACTAGGGTGCGTTGGGGTAACACGTTAACTGTTGGGTGTATATATTTTTTTAATCAGTCCCCAAGGATATCCACAATTAACTATTAGAAACCTCTTATATATTTCGTCATCAAAGACCAACTTGGGTTATTTCTCTGCAATACCAAGGCTTTGTAGACAATACATATAATGCTATTGCAAAAGCACATGACATAGACATCACGAACATTTCTCATTACAGAAAACAAGTCTTGCAATTGTTATGTACCCCTAATAAATGATAAACTTAATTAATTACTTTCTCCATTATGTTATATTCTTTCTACATTATGTTATATTCAATTTGATCACTTTTAAAATTACTTTATTATTTATTACTTAATTTAAATTTAAATTCATCACTTAATTTCAAAGAACAATGGCAATTGTCCATACATTATTTTTATTGAAATTAAAATTAAACGTCTTAAGATGAAAAAAATATCGTTAGCCAAAGGATTAATTTCTAATTAAACTAGTGTAATAATTGTTGTTAAAGAAACAGGGGAAAAATTGATATTCACATCAGAATTTTTGTGTTTATACACGGTTACGTCACGAGTAAAATGGCTGACCGTGCTATGAAGTTTTGTATTGTCAAGAATATCATTTTCTAGTAAATTAAAAACATAATAATACACCCGTTCTGTTAGTGTCTTGTGTTATTATTTATATTGTCGTAAAAATATATTTACACTTATCATAAATTAGAGTTGATCTGCCGCGGTCTGAGTTGACATAACTGTCAAGTCTCAACATATTTATTATAAATAAATCTAAGCATTAAAATAAGATCGGTAGTCATAGCAAACATAGCATATCACACACAGAAAGTATAAAAGTCCGTAAGAATGCATGGATCATACAACGCAATATCAGACTCCCTTATTCCTCAATTATTGTTGACTTCGTCCGGTTTAAATATTTATCAACAATTCACGGAACAGAAACGTCAAAAGTCTATCTTTTTTTTTACTGGGGTATCTATGTCAATCGACTATTTGCTTTGATTACTTTGATCATGAGTCTTCTACCCAGACTCATTTCATATTCTGAATTTACTTCTTTTTTTAGTTCAGATAAAATATTGTGTTTAGTAATAATAACTATTAAAGCAAATAAAATATCAATTTAGCATAATTATTTACAAAATTAAAATAACTGACGATATATTGAAGGACAAAGTTATCTCGAATAGCAGTACTTTACTAGATGGCAAACTATTTTAGTCGATTAAATATAAAATGACAACACTAAGCCAATAAAAGTTTATAAATCCGGAATTACTCAAATGGCTTTCCATTTTTAAGGTTTTTTTTTTCTCCCGCTTTGTATAATTCATATAATTATTTGAAAAAATGTACAAAAATATTGGAAATCGTTTTGTATATATGCCACTTAAAGACGCTCAAATTAAGATCAATCAAAAAATCGCCATTGTTCTTTAGTCTTAATTATTTTTAATATATTTTGTCATTGTATAATTATTTAAATTTGCATGCTGTGGTCTCCTATAATTGAAGATCACGTCGAAATGTAAACCACAACAATGCTATACCATTGTCTTCATTATATGACGTGTATCCTTCGTTGGAGGTCCTCAATTTAAAAAATAAATAAATAAATAAACCACTTATAACCCAAAGCGTATAACTTGCAGGACGCAATAAGCGAGGCGTCGGCGTGCGTGACGTTCCAGTTCGCTCCGGCGGGCGCGGAGAAGCCGCCGCCCTACTACGACAAGCTCAACTCCTGGCTCGGACAAGTGCTGCAACGAGAGGCTGATATGGTGAGACATTACGATAAAAAAATTGTGTTGTTTATTTTAAATTTTAATGTTGCTTTCTACACTTGCTTTGTTTATGTCTAAGTTAATTTTGGAAAGTTCGGTGGATCATTTACTACTAACTGTATCTTGCTCATATGTTTTATTGTTCTGTGTGTTTCCCAAATACACATTAAATAAATAGAAATATATATATATATATATATGTATATATATATATATACAGGATATATCAAGACTGCTACCGAAAACGAAGTCGGATGGTAGTTTTAGTGACTATAAACACAGTGCAACTAAAATTTTCGCAAAAAAACGCGACAATGGTTTTTTGTGATTTTTTTTTAAATATTATCGTTTTTTGGTGGTAAATCCATAATTTTTGCTAAAATAATAATGTAAGCCCTTGCGTACCATAGCGTCTTTAAAAATAAAATGGTGTAGATTTTTATTTTAGAAAAGACTATCCATATACCACCTAAATACGACAATGTGAAAAAAATAATACAAACTAAGTTCTGTTTTTTTGTGCAATTTTTAGTTGCATTATGTCTGAAGTCACTAAAACAACCACCCGGCTTCGTTTTTGGTAGCAGTCTTAATATACCTTGTATACCTCACTACACTGGAATTTACTAAATCACTTGTTTGTTTAAATACATTAATTTCTGGAAGTAATAATATAATTTCTAGACTAATTCTTTTTGAAGGTTTTAGGCTACTTACAATCACACTAAGATCTATAAAAGCCGAGCAAAACAAAAAGACACCTTTTAATATTTCACATGCAATTTCACGTCACCCCCAACTGTCATTTTCCACAGATCACAATAGAAGTATGCGAGACTGAGTCCCACGGCGTAGTTCTCCGATACTGTCCGCTAGAGGGCGCCCATCTGGAGGAGGACCGGTTGGAGGCGTGGTCCAGTATACTGGAGGCTCAACTGCACGTGCTACATGCTACTGTGGCATTGAGAGACCCCTTCCAGAAGAGGGTGGAGGAACATCCGTGTTTAAGGCTGGTGCATGTACCGGGGTGGGCTGGTGAGTCTATTAATATAGTACAGTATTGTTGCAATCTGTGATTCTCAATGAGATTATCGGATAGTAAAGGATTGTGGAAATTGATGAATACCTACATGACTAAAAGTATTTGGCTGAAAGTAAGGTGGTTTGTCTTTGGAAACGGAGACTTATTTAGAAAACAATATGAAGCTTTTGACAATTTTTAAACCAGAACTAATAGAAAACCAGTATTTAATCTATGTAACTGCTTCTTTATTATTGGTATTTATTAAAGCCCAAAAACCATTTCCATCCCTCTTCTTTCACTCTCCCTTTGGCCATCCATAAAAGGCGCTGTGCGACTCTCAGCATAAGGCCGTTTGCTTGTCCATTAGTCCTATTCTATTAAAAAATCTACTACAGCCCCACTATTACTCCTCTCTCAGGTTTGGGCGGTGTCAGATACGTCCCACTAGGCTGGGAGGAGGCCGGGGTTGAAGAACTCAACTCGTTGAACAGGCAGCTGGTGGAAACACTACGAGTCACTGACGGCGCATTCTCATGTGGAGACGGGGAGGATGGACTTGCTTGTGTCAGGTATCCTCATTTTTTCAACAAGAAAATACTATTTATTTATTTCATTTATTTATACTCTTTATGTACATCTCAATTACTGTTGTTTTCTACTACTGTTGTTACACAGTCGAAATTATGATGTAACGGAATCCCAGCATAATCTGTTCGTAAAAAAAAAGATTGCAATATGCATAAAAATCATAATCCACTAATCGTAAGCACTTGCAAAATTACAACAGGTGCAAAGATGCCTTGCATAAATGAATGCTATATTAATAAATGTGTAATCAATATTCGTAGGTTTGGTATGGTGACAGCAGACACAGACGTCGATGAATTACTGGACCTAGTGATGTCAGCAGGAAAAGAAGTTGAAGAGAGTTCCAAAGCACTTACTGACATGACTGAAGTATTAAAGAAAGGTGAGGGTTTTTAAGGTTTGCTATATAATGCTCTTATTGTAAACAAAGTGATTTTCAAAAACATTCAGTTTGAAAAAAATGACGATGCAATCGAAGACGCGGAAATGTCGAATAATGGTTATTGTGGTAATGACGGTAAAATACGTTTGAGAAATGATCGCAGTATACAAAGCTATTTAAAAAGAGTAGGTATCCTTATTAGATTTTAATTAATATGCATATATGTTTTATTTATTCGATAAAAAGGATATACGGGGTATATCAAGACTGTTATCGAAAACGAAGCCGGGTGGTAGTTTTAATGACTACAAACAAAATGCAAGTAAAAATTTCACAAAAGCCGCGTAAATTTTTTGTAATTATTAAAAGATCATCGTGTTTTGTGTTGCAATTTTTTGTTGCATTTCATCTAGGGGCATAGACAAATGGAACTTTTCTGTTGGCCTGGACGCCTACGGAAGGATCAAATGTATGGAAATAGCATTTGGCAATATCTTGTGTCATTTCTATAAATTTGATTTTTAGGAGCTTTGAAGTCACTCAAACTATCGCCAGGCTTCGTTGTAGCAGTCTTCGATATACCCTGTATATTATTCATAGAATTTATTATCCGGCTCGAAGGAGCATAAACACTGTATCCCCCAGGCATCGAGGCGGCGCAGTCAGAGTTTATATAATGTATTATCCGGCTGGAAGGATCATAAAGAGTGTATCGGCAGGCATCGAGGCGGCGCAGTCGGAGCTGGCGCGCGAGGTGTGGCAGGAGGGGCTGCTGCGGCGCGTGCCGGTGGTGGGGCGCGTGGTGCAGTGGTGGGCGCCCGCGCCGCCGCCCGCCGGCCGCCGCCTGCACCTCGCCAGCGGCACGCTGCAGCCCACCGACGACGTCTACAGGTGCTCACCACCACTATATATACGCACTATGTTTCAACTAACTTCATATATCCCCAGATCAGAAAACACCCAGACCCGAGACAACCACTTGTGAATCTCACAAATATTTATCTCGGTTTTGAACGAATTCGCTGCCTCTCGTTTCACAGCGGATGTCTAACCGACTGTGCCACGGAGTCAGTTATCGATAGAGTCAATTTCGTAACTAATTTCTTACATACAGCATGTCGATATACAATAATTGATATCGATGTTTGTATCGCTCAGATTCGTGCAGAACAAAAGCAACGAGCCGGCGCGCGCGCACTCTCCCGCCAGTCCCGCCAAACCACCCGCCGCCGAGTAGACAGGTACACCGCGCCTTTCTTATATCTACTGTAACAGTATAAAACTACCCCATTGCTTAACTAATTGTTGCTGTACCATCACTATTGATGGGGTATTTTATCGATATGTAAGTAGGGTAAATTGACTACACAAAATCTGAAAAAAATCTATCCAAAATTCAGTACAGTACTATATAATAATGTTCACCAGATGATTTAATATAAAATATTGTTGGATAATATCGACTTTTACATTCTTTTCAGAGATACCAGCATTGAAGGTGGACAACAGTCAATAAACACGGCACTACACTAGGAATAGTACGATGAGTCGTACATCCCTATCCGATGTATTTAAAAAATCGCCATTCGCTATAAGATAAAATATCGACAAGAAAATTATAGGTGTTAGTTTATATAAACACAATAATGAATGGTGCACTAGTTATAGATTTAAATCGTTAAGATGTGAAATTATCGAAAATAGTCGTGATTTTGTCTTTCATAATGGCTAGTAAGATATAAAAATATCGAATATCGACATCAAAAGAACTGTTACGTACACATTAATTAGTCGATTAAGAACGGTTAGGGATAAGCAGCGCCATCTTTTGTCTCATAAAATGCTGTAAATTGCTTTAAACCGTTTAGATTGAGTATGAAAATGATTAAAACAAGGATTGTCCTGTGTGCGTTTTGTCATATATGCATTTAAGAATATCCTCGTCCAGTGTATAAGTTGTACAAAAACCGCTTCGGAAGAGACAAAGTGTTGGGTATTTAGCCGATCAACTCACCGTACTTTGTTTGGGTGCAAAATACAGCTAAATTATATTTAAAAAGCTGACATTTCTTAAATAACGTAATGTAAAGCTAAAATATCAGCTGAATGAAACGCAGGCATGTCTTGTTTGCTTTATATTGCGGGCTAAACAATATTAATTTAATTATTATAATATTGTTTCTCACTACTGCACTCTGCTGTTTAAACTCCGGGATATTTTTACATTTTGCTTGCTTTAGGACCAGTTCAAAACTATTTCACAGAAGCTTATGGCCATCCTATATACTGAAATTAAGTTCATTTATATTCTAAACAAATATTCGGAATTATGGTGTATTTTACACAACAATACATAAGTCTATGTAAGATATGTCATGGTATTTCTAAATGCAACAGTAATTATAAAATAAATAACATTCATTGATGAGTTAAATTGCATCTAACCACATCTCGTGGCACAAAAATAATTGTAAGTGATATGTATTTACAACTGTACGTTAGTTCGGTTGATTAGATAAATGAAAATACCTTTATACATATATTTATATGAAATATCTCATTTGGATATTCCAAGGTTTGTGAGAGGCTTGCCTACCATTCACATTATATTTTATGCAAAATATATGCTTGGCTAACTTTGAAGGGTATGTCTGTCTACCTTTTTTTTAATTTTTATTTTTATTGCTATGAATGGCGAGACGAGCATGTCGTTCGCCTGATGGTAAGCGATACGACCGCTCATGAACAGTAGCAAAACCAAACAACACCTTGAATAACAATGCAATGCTAGGCATTCCACTGCGCTCGCCATCCTGAGACATAAGATGTTAAGTCTCAATATGTCCAGTAATTACTCTGGCTACAATGCCCTTCAATCCGAAACACAACAGTGCATTTACACAGCTGTTCGACGGGAAAAATAGACATTGCGGTGGTACCCACCCAGATGGCCTCTCATATATGAGAGACCTACCACCAGTTAAATTGCCACTTCAACTTAGCCGTAAGATTATTTGTCTAATCAATCAAACACAATGTGATTGCATCGCTGTAATAATTTGTAGCTTTTCTATAACTACGAGTAGTGTAGATGTTTGTTACCTTGTTGTAAATCGTCTAAAACATTTTTAAGGACATTTTGCGTGGAGATTTTACGAAACATAGTTCGCTAAATAAATTTCAGCTTAACTGTGCATCTAATTATTTTATTTTATTGTATTTGATATATATATTTCACCTTTAATGTTACTTATATTATGAGATAGTACTTTTATGTTCTAAGATCTCTTAATCACTGTTATGTATCATTCAAATTAATGAAACAATCTAAATTATTTTTCTTTTTTTTAGTCGTCATTGACGAAATAATTTTACGCGGTTCAAAAACCTTTAGTGTTCAAATGTTTACTTAATAATTGTAAAAACCTTTAAGATGCGGTCAATTGTGCTAATCTTATGTATGTGTATCTCTATTTTAATGTAATCTAATTCAATGTTTTTCTTTGTATAATGTACTTTATGAATATGGAAGAATTGACTATGTATTTTTGTGGTTTCATGCCAAAATAGAACTTATTTCACACATCACAAATACCTGTTTAATATAGATTGGTATGTTAAGGATTTTTAATTTTATTTAACAAAAGCAGTGGAATAAAACCAATGATTATTTTATGTAACTGACTAAAAATAGAGTTAGAAGCATTTTTTATCCCATAATAACGCAATTTATTATGCAGTAACGAAAATTGTAATTTCCTTAGAGCAGCTTTTTTAAATTGCAATTTAGGACTAATATTCCTTAAATACCAATATATATTTTCGCATTTTTACTAAGCATATGCCTTGTTTGGAGGCTGTTCATGTAAAAGAAACAAATCTTAATTCATTGAGTGCTTTCATATATTTTCTATAGTGCTCCTACATTTCTAATATAAGACTTATATGTATAAGTGTGATACAAAATTAATATATGTAAATTGTATTATTTTGGTACAAAAGCGAGCGGTATTTTTAAGACGTCAATGTAATACGTATTTATTTACTTTATTTTTATTTAGTACAAGAGCCATCATGCGCCCCATTTGATAGTAAATTGTGGCAGAGGCCAGCATAATTGTATCGATTGCCGAGAGGTAATCGTCTAATGCCAGTGGATATTCTATCTGGATTCTTCTGAGCTTAACATCTGAGAACTGTAGACTTTAACATTATGTGGGCTCTCCGGCTATTTCTCAATAAAATTGAGACAGTGGTGAACCTGTAAGTATTTTTTTAAACATAATAGTAATAAGCCACAGACCTTTGTCGGCTACGTAGACACCGCCACTTTTAACTAATAATAAAAAGGCACATTAAATGGGTTACAGCGCAGTTGAAATATTAAGGTATAATAAGGTATGTTGCAAAATTTTTGATGATAAATTTATTTTAAATTTAAATGGCTATTGTTCTAATGTCAATTGCCCCATTGCATGGTAAGTTCTTTGAGATACACGATTCTTGTATTGCTTCTGTTGTTTCTCCAGTTATGGCCATAATGTGATGATTAAAAAAATACTTGCTTTATACATAGTAACTTTAAATTTACGCATGATATTCATTTTAATTTATTTAAATAATGGAAATTAAAGTGATGTCTTAAAAATAACGCGGTTGCGTGTCGTATTCCTTAAATTAAGTTAATATTATGGTACTGTATAAAAAATATTATTTCCAAAGTGTTTATTTGTCGTTTGTATTGGGACATTTAACTTTGACGTTGGCATTTATCGATAACTACCTACCACAAAAACACCAAACATAATTATACTGATAATGAATAACGTATATGACATTACTGATGGTGACTTACTAAAAACAAACCAGAAAAATTAAGCAGATCTGAGGCATTGAATCTTAAAAGTCTGAAACCTCATTAAAACATTCCTGGTTTTTGATAAATACGATTGAATGTCCCAATATAAAGTATTATATTTTATCGTTAATGTAAGATGTAAACATAAGTTATTGAATGATTGAAAAAAATAAAATTATTCAATGTTATACAATGACATTACTTTGCGTTTTCATTTGTTTTGTTTCAAGATGACACAGATATTTTTCCGATTGAAATTATCAGTAGGTATTTTAAAGAAAACGTCTGTCAGACTATTTTCCAATATTCAATATATTTTTTATTAATACATACATAAACTCACGCCTTTATCCCAGAAGGGATAGGCAGAGGGGTCAGGATACCCACATTTCGTCTTGTATGTTCCGTTCCACGATGTGATAGGTGGCGAGCCAATCGCTATATCGGGCACAAATTTTTGACTGGACTGATGCTGCATAGAAAAATCCAATATCACTGCCCAACCCAGTATTTGAACCCGAGACCTCAGCTTTGTAACCGTACCGTAGTACAACTACGCCACCGAGGCAGTCTTTATTAATGGTAATAAGTGAATAACCATACACCGTGTGAGAATGCCTAGCTTTTTCCTTTTGTAGATTGATCCAACTAAATTAGACACGACACAGTAATGTCCCCTTTGCTTACAATTGACGCATTCCTACTCACTGCTTACAAAATAGTATTCATAGTTTACAAACACAATGTTGTTTAAGGAATTACAATATTTACCAACATTTTTACTTACAAAACGCTTCTCTATATAAAGGGGAGAACACCAATTCACAGTGCCATAGACTGCAACAGTGTAATTGTTTTTTTTTATATAATGAATCAGAAAATATTAAAATTGAATATGGTGAATGTAAAAAACGATTGTACACGAACAAAATATCTTCTTATGAATATAGTGCTACTACTAATTTTGATCATTTATATAGCAAAGTATAATGAAACTGGATATTTTGATGTGGAAAGCGATCCGGAGGTGTATTACTGGCAACCGGAATTACTCAACAATAATCTGTCGTGTGTATATAAGAATGATGCAAATACTTTACCAGTTATTGACGATAGTTTCAATCCACCAGAAAAGTCAATATATTTCCACGAGACGTCATGTCGTGATGGTTTGAACTCAAGAGAAGCTTGCGCTGTTGAAGCAGCGGCTAAAATACATCCTAACTGGAACATATACGTCCTATTCTCCAGCCCTACAACTCCCAACGCATTAAAAACTGGTTCTTTAGCAGTTCTCAAAGATATTACCAATGTAAAATTAATGAGAGTCCACATAAACTACGCAAAGAACTTCAGACCGTTAGCTGATAATATTATCCATCAAAGTTATTTTCCTTCTGAAGAATTGTCTCATTTATTGAGATTCTTGACGTTGAGAAGATGGGGTGGGATATATTTGGATTTTGACGTGATTGTGGTCAGGTCCTTTGAGTCTTTGCCGAAGAACTGGGTGGCGATGGAGAAAGATAACTCCATAGGGTCAGCGATACTGGCATTCGCTAGAGATGATCTTGGAAGGAATTTTTCGGAGGCTATTTTGAGGTAAGTTGATTTTTGGGTAGTTTTATTGTTTTTGTGTTTCGTCAGTTGAAATACATTTAAAAAAATACTTTAATAATGTTACGGAGCTAATGTACAGAGCAATATAAGCTTTTAACTACTTTGGTTTAAATTGCAACATCAACCTCATATTATTTTGAACTCAAATCAAAACACAATATGCTACGGAATTTACTTAAATAAATAATATTTTAAAAACCTTAAGGTTTATAATTTAAAACATAAAAACAATGGTATTCTCTTTAAGATGGAAAATTTGCTTTCACTTGTTGTTTGAAATCCCCTTGATCCTAAATTAGCATATTATGGGACTGTACTAATATTACGTCAAATAAATAAAATTGACGAACAAATTACGTGAGTTCAAATCCAAGGTACCTCGATGTGACATTAACGGTACCTAGTAGAAAAATTGTGAAGATACCTATATTATGTCTGAGGATTCTCTACCATCACGTTTAGCATGGTGGAAAAATATAAGCCCCTGCCGTACTAGAGACTCGTGCCAATGACATAGATACGGCGAGGAGAAATGAAATAAAAGTCAGAGAAAATTATTATCATAGACTATATCGCCATATAACTAATTACAGAGAGACAAACGCTACATTTACCCCAAATAATTGGTCGTACGAAGGATCGGAAGCAATCACAAAAGTTTTTCACGATAAATGCACCGCTCTGAAACCTGCAGACTGGTCAGGAAAAACATGTCAAAGTAAGTAGCATAATTAAAAATACTTGTAATTTAATGTATTCTACATATCCAGTAAAGTCTCTTAGGGATGGGTAAAAAAAACATTTCAGTTATTATCAAGAGGTTCTATTTTTACCGACTTCAAAAACAGGAAGGAGTTTCTGAATTCGTGGGGATTTTTTTCATATGTGTACTCACATATCACTTATATAAGTCTGTCTTTGATCCGAGTACATTACTAATCCGAGTCTGTCGTTAATACTGTCTACTGGTAACTGTTAAGTCTGTTGTTCAGACTTGTCGTTAATCCTAATTCATGACTAATCCGAGTCTGTCGTTATTCCGAGTTCATCACTGATCCGAGTCTGTATCACCAATCTAACTGTAAATAGTTGCCGTTGGTGAAATCAGAGTGAGTATTTGGTGAGATACGAGCAAAATTCAATTTAATGACTTTATAATCATAATGTTGTCCAATATCTCGTAAGTTATAAATATATTTAATATGTAAAATGTATCAAATCTCCATTCAGTAAAGCTTTGTGTTCCAGATTTTGAAGTTTTCGAACCATCAATGTTTTACCCAATAACTGATTCCTTAAACAAGATTTATTTGAGAGGTGAGCACGTTAATTTTGGGAGCGTCTACACTCATCACTTGTGGAACCAAAAAACGAGAGGAGAGATTGTTCAGAAAAAATCACCTTACGCAAAATTAGCTCGAAGATATTGCCCTAAGGTCTATAAAATGTTTGGCGAAAAGTTCGCAGCTGATGGCGTTTGAGAAAAGTATTCTGGGATCCAGAAATTATGAGACATACTTAGTCAATTTTTGTAGAATAATATTATGTGAGTAAAAGAACATAAAGCACAAAATACAATAAAATATTAAAGTTAAACCAAAAGTTGTATCAATTTGTTTATTATACCTGATACCTCTATATTTGTATCTATATGTAACAGCAGCTGTACAAAACCATCTTAGGTATGCTTTTCATAAAATTCATGTGGTATCTAAAATTTTAAAAATGGATTTAATTAGCAAATTCGCTATGCCATCAATGTGTGACTGGTAATTAAAAATCTATGGATATTCACCGTTTAGGACGTAGTTTAAATAAAAGAGACATTAACGAGATAATTAATGTAACACCTGTTATGCAATATCATAATGCAACTGTAGATAATATATTTATTCTAAAACGCGCGCCATGCTACTAAGAAATGTAGGGAAGGATATCTAGATGATTATTTCTCCTTCGCGCAAAAACTTTTGAACATATTTATACAGTGGCGGCGTAAAGGGGGGGCGGGGGGGGCGGTCCGCCCCGGGTACCAGGCCTCAAGGGGTGACAAAGATAAGTCACTCGAACACCCACAGAATTTGAGACTATCCGCTTGCACGAGTCTCGGAGGGGGCAGGTAGAAGTCTCGATCAGCTCCTGATGAAGTATGTTAGAGTTGTCGTGTATAGTCGGTGGAATTTTCATAGCCATTGGCAGCAGACGCATTGTCTAGCCTAGGGCTTCCCAAATTGAGCGTCACGACGCCCTGGGGTGTCGCAGCATTGTCCCAGGGGCGACCAAATTGAGTAAGCCAGACTGGAGCCCTGTTTATGGAAGCTATGCTCAGAAAAGCAAGCACATTCTTCTGTTCACATTTATCTGTTCTTTTTTTGCTTTTTTCTTATTAAAAAAGAGACTTTATGTTAAATTAAGAGTTTTTCTGATAATCTGTTATTAGGGTCTGAGGGAATCGTAAAAAAATGCCAATTTCTTAAGGGTCTGAAAATGCTACCTGTCTGTGAACAGTACAAATAACTTGGGAAAGTCCAGCAGGGCTATTGCGTATCTCGGTGGACAACTGAAAGTGATTATCACTTTACAAAGTGTCCAACAATTAACTGTCAAACTACTAATTTCGTATTGGCTAACTTCGGTTACCAACTACGATGACATCATCGGTGGCTATGAACATTGATAGGCACCGATGACGTCACAGTGGATATCGACACACGTAGTTTGTATCGACTCAAAATAATTCGGTATTGGCTAAGCAAAGTTGACATCAAATGCATAGTAACTCCAGCCGTCAAAAGGTTTACGAAAGACACGAACTTTTAGCAGTGTTTTTCATCTTTAAAGTGATCATCACTATTAACCGACTGAATTCTAAACCAAACTGATTGCACAAAAATCTTTTGCTATTTTAAATTCTTAATTTGTTAGGAATCTACGTTGAAATTGTAATTACTCCATAATCAGTGATACATTTTATTGTGCGTGCTATGCGTTGGTTGTTATGAAATTAGATTATTTGGCGTAATAATATAATTTTCGTAAGATTAAGCTAATTGCGTGACTGTTTCACATAATATATTTATAATGTATCGATCGATTTTGTTGGGATTTGCTGAAGAACAGAGGAGGAAGAAAGCTTTATGCATAGAACGACGGCGTCTGCGCGACGCAAGTGATCCATTGCAATTGCCAGAGAAAGAGTTTATTGCTCAGTTTCGGCTTAATAAGATTGGATTCCGTCAGGTACTTGAGGAACTCCGTCCTCATTTGCCAGAAAATCGGCGAAGAACGGCTATATCCAACGAATTAAAAGTAAGTGTTTTTATACACCATATATGCACATAAACCTTTTACAAATTTTTGCTTTAAATTCATTGATTATTTCAGATCTTGGCTGTTTTGAACTTTTTTGCCAATGGGTCATATCAGCGTAATGTAGGCGCCTCTTATTTATTGAGCATGTCCCAGCCCTCCTTCAGCAAATGCCTACATGAAGTTATTGATGGAATGAATGCGCGGGATTTGCTACTGAAATATATAAAATTTCCTTCATCTCAAAGAGAACGAGAAATTATTATGACAGAGTAAGTGGTTCATTTATATGCTAAAAAGAAACACTCAGAATTACTACATTCAATATGTTTCTTCTTTATTAACAACTCATGTTAATATATTTATAAAGGTATATTCTTTTATGTTCATTGACGTGAAGACACAATCTCCAAAAAAAAAAACACTCATCCGTAGTTACATCAATCAAATTTTAATAATAATTAGAATAAATTCATTGCATTTAAAAAGTTAGATTGCCAGATATAAACATAAGCTAGTCATATAATATATGGATTTAACAATATGAAGTGTATTGGTCATAATGTCTGTTATGTAATATATGTATGTTTAAGTAACATTAAAATTATTCTTTACAGTTTTATGGAAAAATTTGGTTTTCCTGGGGTAATTGGTTGCATTGATGGCACTCATGTAGCATTAATCCGTCCAATGGAACATGAGGAAGCATTTTTTAACCGAAAAAATTATCATTCTTTGAATGTCTTAATAGTAAGTATCTAATATATACGTACCAATAACTGTAACAATAGACATTTGATGTTTTTCATAAAAAAATACCTTTTTTAGATTTGTGATGCTAACCTACGTATATACCATGTTGATGCGTCTTTTGGAGGTGCATCACATGATTCCTATGTTTGGAATCAATGCCCAGTTAAAGGGTATTTAGAAGGGCTGGAAAGAAATGGAGATCATTGTTGGCTATTAGGTATGTACCTGTACTATGTTGTTGTCAATTGATCATTCCCTTTAAACTCAAAAATAAATAAATAACATTATTTCTTATTCTTCTAATTATTTTGTAGGTGACTCTGGATATGCACAGCGTCCTTGGATGATGACACCTATCCTAGGCGCAGCTCCTGGAACCCCAGAAGCTTATTACACTGAGCTTCATTGTCGTGTAAGAAACACTGTGGAACGCTGCATAGGAGTATTGAAAGCACGTTGGCGTTGTTTGTTGGCACATCGAGTACTTCATTATGATCCAGTTACTACTGGTAAAATAGTGAATGCATGTGTTGTGTTACATAACATAGCCAATGCACAGAATGTCCCAATTCCGGAGTATCCAGCTGATTTAAATGATGATCAATCACATCAAGATATTAGAGAGGTGGATCAAATGCAATATCCTGATGACACTCGGGTTAGAATTGTCTCAAGATTGTGGCAGGCAAGACAGTAAAATTGCATATTGGGCCTGTCACACACTATAAATATTCCAATAATTTTAATAGTTATAATCCGAAATTTATGGGATAATTTGTAAATGTACACAGCATATTATTATTATTTCGTATTTACTTTTTCTTTTGTATTTATCTGTACAAATAAAAATATTTACTAATATGAATTTTTATAAAGCAATGGTGACATTTTTGGCTTGGTTTATATATTAAAAAGGTGTAGTTTATCAAGTATAAAGATATATAAAAAAAGATATATATAAAAAAAAGGTCAGAATAAATATTAATATTGACAGAATAAATATTGACCATATTTTTAAATTTGTTTTAAGTTCTATCTTATGTACTTATGTAATTATGTTCATCTATGTGATAAGTAAAGAATGTTATTTTATTAAATTAGTGTATTTATCAGAGTTTCACGAATGGAGGCTAAATTGTACTGGTAAATAGTAAATAACAATAAGGTACCTTATTTTATCAATGTGTTGTTATTAAGTTTTATAAGCACTGTGTTTGTGTACTTTCTGTGTTGAATAGTTCTTATTGTAATTATTTAATAGTGATTGTACCTGTTAATTGGCTTTTGTTAGCTGTCTAATATTGGCAATATAGGCTGGTGTTTTTACATAAATAAATAAAAATACTTTTATAAATAGTAGATATTCATTTATAAATTTGACTGCCTCAGTGGCGTAGTTGTACTACGATACGGCTACAAAGTTAACGTCTCGGGTTCGAATCCCGGGTTGGGCAAAGTAATATTGGATTTTTCTATTCATTATCAGCCCAGAGTCAGGAATTTGTGCCCGAAATGGCGATTGGCTCGCCATCTATCACATCGTGGGACGAAACATACAAGGCGAAATGTGGGTGTTTTTGCACCTCTGCCTACCCCTTCTGGAAAAAAGTCGCGAGTTTATGTACATATGTATGTAAATTTTACAGCATGTGGGTTAAAAAAACACCTTGTAGGGAAATAAAATTGATATAATTTGAAATGTGATATATTTTTTACAATAAAATTAGATTAATTTAAGAGGACGGTCGACGGTCGTTGTTGTCTCGGAGTACAAGGTTAATATTCTCTATTGCCACAGCAATTCTTTCTAGCGCTTCCGCGTGCCGTTCCTCAATACCGAGACGCCTTAATTCTAATTCATGCGCCCATCGGGGTATCCTCTCTTCGCGAAGAACTAAAATTAAAAACTTACATTATATACCAGACAGCTTCTGCACTAGTAAATAAGCGCTGTAAGCATAAGACTTTAAAAGGGACTAATAACAGACACAAAGTACACTCTGAAAAATATCTGTGAATGCACTGAAGTGTAAATATTAACTTAATATTAATTTTAAATCCAACACACTAGTAGGTAATGCAAAATGCCATACATATAGTCACTAGTCTCATAGTTGTATTTTATAAATTTCTTTGTGAATGTTCATGGAATTATATCAAACTGTAATAATGTATTAACTTACTTCGTCTAAGTGGCCTCCTGGCAGGACGTGAGTCGCGAACTAACCTGGCTGGTTGTGAACTAGACTGAGGTCCTGAAATAAAAATAATCTTTAAGACTTTATTTAACATATACAATTCTCGTTTGTAAATACATTATATAATTTGAAATTGAATTTAGTGTGTTATTTTAACCCAACTATACCTTATAATTTAGTTTAGTTTATAGTCAGGAATTTGTGCCCGATATGGCGATAGGCTCGCCACCTATCACATAGTAGGACGGAACATACAAGGCGAAATGTGAGTGTCTTGGCACCTCTTGTCTATTCCTTCTGGGATAAAGGCGCGAGTTTATGTATGTATGTTATGTATGAAAAACAATGAAAAGTTAAATAAATATGTCTAAATGGTCTGTTTTTTAATTTACTCAACTATTCTCACCTGTGTCGACTACAACTTCGCCATGCTCTTCCTGCGGTACCTCAGACTGGGCGGTCTCCATGGTAGCAGCGGTGGAGGAAAAGGTAGGTGGATCGGGAGATGGATCTATATGAATATCATCAAGCCATTCTTCAGTCATTTCCAACTCAGAAGGCACGCTTTCGGAAATCGGTAGGACCATGGATATAGTTGGTTGAGGTGGAGGTGTTGTTAAATTAGGAGTAGGAATGGACGAAGCTTCACTTGTTGAAGGTATCTGTAATATGATTATATCGCATTTATTTTTTAAACCATAGAATTATGCAACTATCCGTAAAGTGCCATATTAATGCTATTGGTTATTCCAAACACAATACATTTTCGAATGCATGCATAAATATACCATCTAATGCATGCGCTACTACTTTAATTACAAGAATATAAAAAAAAAATAACTAACATTTATGGGTATGCGCACACCAGGCAAGCCCTCCACCGCTATTGAACCAATAATAGCCAGTACTCGCTCCTCGTGCGCAGACAGAGGAACGAGTTTACTGGGTCCTCCACCAGTTGCAGATGCTTTTCTTCTTGTATCTGCTGCTTTGGCTTTAATTTTCGCCTTGAACTCTATCCAGTACTAAATAGCAAATCAAATATATGTATAAAGATTTACGCGAATTTTACATACGAAATAAAACTATTATTTACGAATTTGATGTAATTTTACTATTTTCATTCCTAACGTTACGGGAAGCGCTAAGGTATTAGTCATCCGCCCTGTGATAGTTACAAATAATATCGTAAAATATAGTTTTATTTCAACTCAAATCTCTTCATTTGCAAAAAACTATCAATACACATATGACTCCGAAGTCAGAGTTGCGCCCTTGGATTTGAACCCGCGACCACCGCGAACATGTAGACAGCTGCGTCTGTTAACTGGCCACACGTACAAAAAATACGTGGTTGGACAAAATGAAGGGTATTTTTTACCTTAATATTAAAGTGAGCACATGTTCTCAAGTGGAATGTTTCACTTGGTGTTAGGCCAAAAAATGTTAAGTGCCATTCACTTCTTAGCACATTATGTCGCAAATAGTATAATTACTAGCAAAACGATTGCGTTAAAATATTCATACAAACACTTACTCTGCGCCATTGGTCTGGAGTTTTTGTGACACCATCCGCTACTGCATTTAATTTAAATGCCAAAGATTCCCAAGTTCGCCTGGTCACTTGACTTGATTGTGGCCCACTTGGGAAGCGGCCCAATGCAATGTCTGGATGGGTCTCCATGTACTCAACAATTATTTCCTGCTGCCTTAAGGAAATTTTTCTCCGAGCAGGCATCTTAAAATAAAATAACAAATATCATTATATATTTAACCTAATATCTAGAAGGGTACGTTGATCTATGTATGGCATAATCTAACTACTGCGACGATCTTAAAAAAACTTATAGACGTTCGTTAATACACCAGGGAAAATAAACTTTTATGAATGTGGTGTCCCGAAAAAAACTTCGTATTAATTATCTTGCTACGTGTATTTTATTTCTTTCATCTAAAGAACCCTAATTCAACCAAACAATCATCGCATATTTTGTTGATAGGATGGCTTTGTACTTGGGGAAAACTAGGTTGAATATAAAATTTCACTAGAACTTAATACTTATTTTAAGAACTGAAATTAACAATGATTAAACTTTTGCAATATAACTTGCTCATCAAAATTGATCTAATTTAAACTTAAAAGCCAAGACTCACAAGTAAACTACGCTGTACCATTATACTTACTTTTATTTATTTTCACAATTTATTTATACACAAGTTATACACAAGCACGAACACTTCTCACTTAAATCAAAGTCGAAACACATATGAGTGCACATTTTGTGAATCTCGCGCCTTAATGTTTATTTTCAAGTGCCAAACAGGTAGTTAAGCCGGCAAAATGTAAACCACTTAATTTATCCCATTGGTTAATGGTCCAATGGGTATATTTAAACTAGTCGCATAACGTCGATAAAAAATTAGAGGTGTCAAATGGATTGCTGAAAGAAACCGTTAGGCACTTACGGTGCCTATCAGTACATGGTCATACGCAATACCAATTCATAACAAGTTTCAGTTGACAACTGTGTTCGGTGTACAACGAGAATTTGATGATAACTTGACC
Source organism: Hyles lineata (assembly GCA_030180105.1). Classification (NCBI taxonomy): domain Eukaryota; kingdom Metazoa; phylum Arthropoda; class Insecta; order Lepidoptera; family Sphingidae; genus Hyles; species Hyles lineata. The sequence continues at coordinate 1,857,110 of JARJEE010000035.1, read as the reverse complement.
TGTCAAAATTAGCTAATAGCCCTGCTGGTCTAACCTACTCAATATCGAAGGTTCCGGCACCCCTTACCAGAAGCTGTACGCAGGAGATGTGCGATCGATGGCCTTTTACGGTTTTTTTATATATAGGTAGCAGACGACCATACGGTTCACGTTATGGCAAGTGATCACCGCCGACCATGAACATCTGCAACGCCATAGAGATGCGTTGCGACCTTTGGCGAGAGTACGCTCTTTACTTGAAGGTGGCCAAATCGTATTTGTCCGGAAATGCTGTTGTCGACAATTGGTTCTCGGGATTTGTTGTACGTAGAGAAGAAAATGTTGGGAGAAAGATACTATATTGGTATTTAGAGGTTTGCCGTGTTGTATGTAGGCGGAACTCAGCAGCAGTGAAAATTCCGAACATCAAAAACAACTCGGTCTTCGATGATTCGACCTGCCCGACGTTGAAATAGATCGAAAGGGAAAAGTTGGTACTGGGGTGCCCTTGCCCAAAGATGGGTGCAATATTCCACGTGGGGCCGAACCTGCGCGTTATAACGTTGCAGACCCGACGTGATATATCGCCTCGATCTGTTGAGCATACCAAGCTTCTTTGAGGCCAATTCGAACATATCCCGTTTCGGTTGAATCTTTGAGCAGACTGTGCTGTTCTCTCGAGTGGTGACGTAGCGGATGATCATTCTGTATGTATCAGCCCATATACGTCCCACTGCAGGGCACGGGCCTACTCTACAATCGAGAGTATGATTGAGAGTGGATGATCATTATTCAAGGGATATCATACGATATCCCATGGGGCCGCCTGTTTTCTGGCTGGTTTCTTTCCCGAGAATATTGACGCCAAAGCACTTTCGTCACCAGCCCTTAGAGAGAGAGACTGGCCGTCTTGGAGGAGTGGTGGTAGACAATCATCCCAGTGCTGGTGAGTGGGCCAATCTGGCAGTGCGTCTTTTTTTTACCAGTGGCCGAACAGGCGCCACGGCATGTTGCGGTCCATCTGACATCGGTCCTATCGGGGCACGGCTGCTTCGTTAGATATCTGTGGTGGGTGGCGAGAATGGATGAAACCGCTGTGTGTCATCATTGTGAAAATTAACACACGCGGAGTGCCCGGCCTGGGGTGGCGAGCGTAGAATACACCATGCAGCCATCAGAGTAGACCTCTCGTTCTCGGCCGTGATTCCCTCCATGGTCGAGATTCAGAGGTCTTGGCAAGCAATGCTCTCGTTCTACGAGATTGTGATCTCGCAGAAGAAGACCACGAAATGGGATCGCGAGGTGAACGATCCCGCTCGCCGCTACCTGCACAAAAGGGTTGCCGAGCGATAAACGGCTGAACCGCTGCCACGCCTCTACCCTATCGTAGGGTGTAAGAATTCCGTCTCGGTATTTCTTGCCCGTCATAAGAGACGATATAACGGGGTTAACGGGGACGCTGGGCATACTGTCCAAGGGGCGGTGCGCACTTATCTACAACAACTAGGATATGAGCGACAGGGTGCAGGGCCTCATTTTATACGTGCACGATATGTCCGTTGTAGCCTTGTTTAGCATTGGGTGTTATATTCTATGTGGGAGTGCTCAAGACAAAACCGCCCCGGGTGCCAAACTACCTTACGCCGCCACTGTATTTATATAAAAATTAAATAAAAAATAATAATATCCAAGTATGAAAGTCGGTTATAAGTTATTTTACAATGTTTTTTTTTAATTTGCCGGGTTTTTTACAGTATCAACTTCGTTAGCCAGTCAATAGGCTTTATGGCACAAGTATTCCTTTGCCTTTCGCCGGTATGAAAAACGAAAAACTTAATAAATGTCAATAAAACCTGTGAATAAAACGTAGAGTTTTCAACAAATTGAAAAATTTACTATAGTTTCTCATGCGTATTTTGTTCTATTGTTATTCGGTGAATAAAGTATTGTTATTAGAAAGAGAATATTATGATCAATATTCAATATGTAATTAATTAAACCAAGATGTCATCTACGATCTTAGCCCGAAAACTCGCATCAGTGAAATTAAGCAAACGAGAGTTTGAAAAAATTAGGAGCCAAAAACTTAATATTATGGATAAATCCTTCAAAGTTATCAGGTAATTTATATTCTATATTTTACTAAAATAATTAGCAATTCACCCTCTTAGAATATGTCTTATTTCCTTTATACTTGTGTGGGCTACGAATAAAAAATTTAAGGACTTGAGAAGATTAGATTTGCATTCCTAATTTAAAATTCTATATTTTTCCTCAGCCAATTAAAGAAAATAATTGACAGCCAGGGCATTAACAAAGTATGCAGGCTTTGCTTGAAACCTGGCACCAAATGCATTTTTGAAGATGAAAAAGATTTTAATTTTGTTCATAACATTCAGCTTATTCTTGGAATTGAGGTTTGTTTTATGTTTTCTATCCTGGTTCAATAATATTACCTAGTACCTACCATTACTCTCCTCATGATGATTGCGGTGCTATCCTGGTCATTCTCTGTCAATTTTACCAGACCTCAAATCTCAATATCTACAAAGGCCAATCCCAAATCACAGCTCACATGAGGTATTAACATACATTGATATTTTTTTTATTTATTAAGAAAAACTTATAACTAGCATAATACATGATAATAATAAAAAGTTTAAATAAACAAGAGGTCAATTACAAGTGTCCACTTGTATGTATATATAAAAAACTGTAAATATAAAAAAATATAATATCAGAACATTTAAACTGATTAACAGTGAATGGTAAAGAAAAACTATACACCACAGAAATCAGTATAAGATGTGTATGTGATCAGTATGTGAATTTCACCAGCCAGTGTGTACCACTGTTACTTATCCTTTCTTGGTCAAACTCAATTGTAGAAGAGTTTCATTCTAAGCAGCATTCAACGTTTTTGATCCACTTAAAAAAATACCTTAACAGCCAATATCTATTTTTAGGTAAATAAAAATGATGGAAAGCCGCAGCACATATGTAAGACTTGTGAGAGCACTTTGAGGGATGCTCAAAGACTGAAACAAACTGCAGAAACTACACAATGGAGACTGCAACAGGAATTGGATATAGGTATATATCATTGTTCATTCTATGCTTTACAGTAGGCATTGGCAAGTCTATTATTTTATGTATAATTAATCAATAGAGGTCTATTCCGTTGTGTACATTGAGAAATTCATAAAGTATTCTAAGCATATTATTAAATTATGTCATTTCCTTCAGTTTCAGGTGCATCATCAGACTTAGATGTAGAGGAATCAATTCCTCCCAACAGTGGATCTTTCATAGAGAAAGAAGGAAAAATCAAACGCCAATGGTCCTGTCTAAAGTGTAAAAAAACATTTGACGTTCGGGTAAATATTGTTATTTGGCAAAATTTCGTAATTGATGAATTTGAAAATATTTGATTTTATAATGTAGCATGTTGGTTCTTTTTTTTTATTGCTTTGAATGGCGAACCGAGCATGCCGTTCGCCTGATGGTAAGCGATGCGACCGCTCATTAACAGTATCAAAACCAAACAACACCTTGAATTACAAAGCAATGCTTGGCATTCCACTGCGCTCGCCATCCTGAGACATAAGATATTGAGTCTCAATATGTCCAGTAGTTACTCTGGGTACAATGCCCTTCAACCTGAAACACAAAAGTGCGTTTACACTGCTGTTTGACGGGAGAAAAATGTACAACATTAAATGTATTATGCATAAAACATGTATTTTCAGGCAGAATTCATAGAACACGAGAAGCAGCCTACTTGTCGGCAACCAAACAGCTTTATATGCGAAACTTGTGGGAAGAATCTCCAAACAATGACCAGACTTAAAAGGCACAGGTAATATGGATTACAGTGCAACAGCAAACGGGTTAATTACTGCTAGGATTGTTTGAATCAAGTATCAACTTCTGTCTTACTAACCATTATTACCATCTATTGGATACTTTTTTTTTTTTATTGCTATGAATGGCGAGACGAGCATGCCGTTCGCCTGATGGTAAGCGATACGACCGCTCATGAACAGTAGCAAAACCAAACACCTTGAATTACAAAGCAATGCTTGGCATTCCACTGCGCCCGCCATCCTGAGACATAAGATGTTAAGTCTCAATATTTCCAGTAGTTACTCTGGCTACAATGCCCCGAAACACAACAGTGCGTTTACACTGCTGTTTCATGGGAGAAATAGACATTGCGGTGGTACCCACCCAGATGGCCTCTCACATATGAGAGACCTACCACCAGTATAGTTCGTCTAAACGGTGATAAGGAATATTATCTCCATTTTAATTAAATTATGTATTAGACAAGCAACAGTTTTCAAAATCGTTGCGAGCGACGACTAATTTCAGTAAAACTCCACTAGAGATGCTCTGGAGCGCGAGCACCACTTTCCGCCCTGTCTGTATATTTATGTCAATGGCTTTAAGTTAACACCTTGGAGGTTGGAAATCTACATACTACAAATCCGTGGAACCAGTTGCCAGCGGCAGCATTTCTGGACAAATACGACCTTAGCGACCTTCAAAAAACAAGCGCACTCCCACCTTAAAGGCCGGCAACGAGTCGCCATGCCCTATGGTGTTGCAAATGTTGTTCATGGGTGGCGGTGATCACTTACCATCAGATGAACCGCATGCTCGTTTGCCAACTAAAACTAAAAAAAATGTATGTTTGTGCAAGGATAACCCACACGGGCGAGTTGCGTCACGCGTGCGCGGTGTGTCCGTACCGCACGCGCACTGCGCACGCGCTGGCGGTGCACTCGCGCGTGCACACGGGCGCGCGGCCGCTCGTGTGCACGCACTGCGCCGCCACCTTCTCCAGCACCTCCAACCTCGCCTCGCACCGCCGGACACATCTGCCGCCGGCGTTCCGATGCCAACACTGCCATAAGAGCTTCCGGTTTCAACAGGTACTTACTGTATTCTACTTATTTATTTATTTAAAACATTATTCAAAGCATTAAGCAGTCGATTAGACGCCGCACCGAAAGAAATGGGTGTTTGTGTGACCGAAAAGTCTCTCGTAGTTCCTGATACCCATGGCACAAGACTCGATCTTAATGTGGGGTCAGGACTATGTATGTGACTGTTGGGCGTTATTTATTTATTTAAAGCTTATGTACACCAAAAACTAATAATACAGAAATAAGAAAAAAAATAACGTACAAAAGGCGGTCTTATTGCTCGAGGTGATCTCTTACAACCAACCATCGGATGGATAAGAGGGAACGACAGATTTGGAGTACCGTACTTACTGTATGTAATACTGCTGCCGCCTTAATCCTACTCATTATGTTTATAAACCTATTTAACCAAATTCAAAAAAAGAGACGGTTCTTAATTCGACTATGTTTTTTTAGTTATCGAATGTTTTGTCCCTTTCGGCTTTTGAATTCAGTATAAGTGAAGAAGACAAAATATTCGATGGCCAAAATATGTTATAAACTGGCTAGGAATAAAGCCGCTTGTATTTATAGAATGCGATGAGTTATGTGTCCATGCATACCATGAGGATGGATAATTATTTGAAATATGTCCAATTACCAATATACCAAGATAATTATAAGGATTGGGTAGACTCCGCCCATTCCGGCAGTGACAAGATTGGTCTAGTGTTGCACAGTAATATTTTTTTAAGTAGCCCATTCAGTGTGTATTTTTTCTATATTAAGTAAACTGTGCTCTAGTCAGATGCTCTAGTAGATACTTCTGAAGGGCATGCTTTTCAATAGAGGTTTAAAGCTGTTATAGTAAATTGAATTTGGTTTATGTTTTACATACTAACTTATACATATTTTTCAGGTTCTGAAAAATCACATGGATTCGCAACACAGCACGGCAAAGCCACATGTGTGTGACACATGCGGAAAGGCGTTCGCCACAAGGTAAACTCATTAATGTAGTTAAGTATTAATGCATTTAAAAAAAATATCTTGAATGTGACATCCCTTAAACCAGAGATAATCAAACTTATTTCTTTTACCGCCCCCTTTGAAAGTCTATTATTTTTCAATGCCCCCAATTGATACACTCCTAACAAAAAAATCATGTCTTTAATTTATTCCGTTATAATGTGATATATTAATCGGCTCTGGTGATTAAACTTATAATGAGCCGATTCTTACCCAAAAAATATATTTACAACTTGATTGTACTTGAGTATTTTTAGTGATTAAACCATCTTATAGGACAGAAACATAAACTAATTATTCGATATTGAGTAGTAGGTAGGTTATAATTTTAGTGAATTCTAAAATATAAAGTAATTAAAATTACAAATCAACCATCGCCCCCCTTTTTTTCTGGAATCCTTAACGCCCCCCTCTAAGTCTCCAATGCCCACAAGGGGGCGATATCGCCCACTTTGGGAAACTATGCCTTAAACAATGTATTTATAGCAATTCTCCCATTTCTTTATACTGTGATAACAAAGCAGTATTATATTTAATCTTAATTGGCGAATTAAAATTTAGGAATCTTACTGTTTATTTGCTGATCCCTGCTTGCAGTGGTTCAGTAAATAATTCATAATGTTTATAACTCCTCACTAAGAATGATTCCATGGCTCATATTCTTATTTTGTCCAACATGCAAAAAAATAATATTATACTGTTTGTTTTTTGAAGGAAAATGATCTGCCGGCACGAAAGAAGAGTGCACAATCGACCGAAAAAGAGGCCAGGAATGGTACCCACGTATTTGCGCCAACAAGAGGAAGCTGCGACTAGATCTTGCCAAGACAATACTTAAAAATATTTATAAAACTCTGTGTAACACTCTATTTGATTTATTTTTTAGTCCAGTTATGCCATCTGGTATCAAATTGAGATACTAATTCTGAGATTCAAGCAGAGCAAAAATTTAAAGCTGGGTTTGATTCCATGAACTAATTCTTAGGATCTCAGATAATGATAGTATGTTATGAGATTGTAAGCAAAAATATGGTCAGCTTATTCAGTAAAAAGAATAATCTTAACAAATAAACACTGACTTAAAATGAAATGTTTAAATTAATGTACCTTGTTTTTTTTATTTAATACTAACTTAGAAACCAGATATTTTTTATTTATTTATTTATTTAACTCTTTTTTGCACTGTACAGAGAAACAACAACGAAATCACAAGATAATAATAGTACAAGTGGCGGCCTTATCACACTAGGTAATTTCTTACAGGCAACCATGGGATGGATATTTAAATAGGAGATAGAAAGGGCAGCCAAGGGCATAAATGAAATAATGATAATTTTTACTATTGATTGAATATTTGACTTAATGTGAAATTAGTTTTTGTAAGATCCCTAAAAATTATCCTAAATATAAATCTCTTATTTGAGACTTTGTATAAGTAACAACGTAGATACAACTGGTATATTTGGTAAATTTTACCAGATACCTTCTTATCTTTGATTTGAAGAAACATTAATACATTGGCCGCATAAAACTTTAAACAGATATCAATGAAAAGCATAGAGGTCTTTGATCTGTTTTGGGACATTACAGGCTTATTATAATAAATTATTGATACAATCTGACAACACACATCAATAAAATATACAGACTTACTAATTACTAGCAAAAGTTTCTTGCTAGTTATGCCAGGATGTGTAAGAATATTAAGTTAAAAAATAATTCCAATATATAATATGAAGTGAAAGTTTGAATGTATAGAATATGGCCTGTTAACAAACTTTAGACAGCCAGGAAATGGTTACAGGTACCAATAGGTACTCTGGAAAAGTCAAGATTATGGCTGGCTATGTTCAAAAATAGACACAGTGTCAATTGGCAAATGCATCCATAAATTTTCAATCAATCTTGCAAAGCAGAGGTCATGGGTTCGAATCCCGAGTCGGGCTTTTGGCGAGTAGTATTGGAATTTTCTGTCAGCCCGGAGACAGGAATTTGTGCCTAATATGGTGATAGGCTCGCCACCTATCACATCGTAGGACAGAACATACAAGGCAAAATGTAGGTGTCCAGGCACCTCTGCCTACCCCTTCTGGGAAAAAGGCGTGAGTTTATGTATGTATGATCTTACAGAGATTTGACCAAAAGATATGTGCATATGTTATAATTAGTCTTTAAAAAACTTCACATTTGAATTGCAGGTTATTCTCGATACTTAACATACTTATGCATCAATTGGATTGACATAAATAACTCCAATATTGTACCTAAAATAAACAGCTTTAGCTTATTTCAAAGATGTTAAGAGTTAATCCCTGGTATGACTCACTAATAACAGTAATGAAAATTTGCAATGGATATATACAACAAAAACCTACAAATGGTCCAAAATTAACAAGTTTCTATGTATACAGGCCTAATTTGATAATTCTGGAAATGAAAAGATATTGCTCACATTAATAACATTGCAGAAAAACAAAATGACATAATATGACAGACAAACACTTTCAAATGCAAGTTGTGTACGACGGCTATACTTATTGAAAGCATATTTGCAAACAAACTAATAAACAGTTGCTTTCAAGGCTTCAGTTTTGGTTTTGACTTTATTTTGTGCTCTACTATTTAGGCACTTTCATCCATAAGTTTATTAAAAACTCGTATCTAATTAATTACCAGGAAACTTACGTTTATGGAGGAAGAATACAAAAACAACAAACTTTTTTTGGATTTTTATTTACTTACATTCCTAACCGTCACATCACTTCTTGGCGGCTGCGCCTACTTTAGATTTCTTGGTACCACGCACCTTCTTCATCCTGTTCTTACGTTCCTTACGCTGTTTGCGTGTGGGCCTCTTCTTTTCATACAGGCCGTGGCGTGCCAGTCTGTGTTTAGGCTCGAATTTCTTAGCCAAGTCAAGGGTATCGTAGATCAGAGCAAATCCAGTCGACTTGCCACCTCCAAAGTTGGTTTTGAATCCAAAGACGAAAACAACGTCTGGCGTCACCTTGTACATCTTGGCCAGCTTCTCCCGGATCTCGGTCTTGCTGACGGTCGGCTTGCCTGGATGTAGAACATCGCACACCATTTGCTTGCGCGCCAACAATCTACGAAAATCACAAAACGTTGTCACACATAACCTGTCACGTTGGGCGCTAACGTTTTCACCACGATATCAACGTGATTACGAACGGAATTACAACTTTTAGGACTTTACCTGTTGGTCATGAATTTGCGCGTGCGAATAGTCGCTGTACCTTCACTCATTTTTAATTATTTTTGAGATTTCGGCGTATAGACGCACGTGTCTCAGCACTCTACACGAGAAAAAGAACGTGTTAGTGTTGCCAGCGTTAAATAAAAAAATCTTCCAATGATACAATAAAAAAACTTAATCACGGTAGAATTTTTAAAAAAATATAAATAATATTAATTGCTGTTTACTTTATCATGTTTAATGTAAAAATAACTAATTTATTATGTATATAAAATATAAAAAATATAATATTATATTATAAATTCTCCAATGAAGTGTACATCTTGCATGCGTTCAAAAACTGAATAAACAGGATAAATAATTATAATCACAGACGACTAAAAATATAATGTAAAAAAGTAATAAATTCTCTGATCATGCAGCTAAAATATAAATAAAGTGTGATGAATTAAAATAATATATTATATATTAACACATAATCACATAATTGGGTGTAGAGTGTAGATCCACTCATGCAAATTGGTAGGTTTGGTCATTTGTATAAATTTAAATTTTTCTGCATAGCCATTGACCTGGTGGCCACATTTCACATTTTAATAGTAAATTATATTGTAGAGTTCATTTATTTCTATTCCACATACCTTCAATTATTCAATCAAATTATACCGTAGTGAACGCCTAGTTTTAAATAATAGCAAGCGATCTAAATGAGATAACAAATTAATTAAGTAAAAATTATGTTGCAGGCGCCGCACCCTCAACCCGCCGGGTTATTACTATTACTAGCTGATCTGGGATAGTTCTAATTAAATTCAAAATACATAAAGTACCTGTATTTACAGGCAAGCATCATAAAATGAATAAGATAGGATAGGCAAGATAAAATATTATTACATTTAGATTAATATTATTTTCAGGAGTACACACAAAGGATAATATACCTTTTAAATAATTATTAATTCATAATCCTCTGATATTTTTGATTGAAAACATACTAGTGACTTTATTGTTAAAACTGCTACAAATTATCGCCTGCAAGGTTTAAACTAAAATAAACCCCGGCGCAAATAAAACTTCCGTAGGTACCCTGTACAGCAATATCACGTGGAAATAGAAGCCAAGGTTACCGGATAGCAGATAATGTCAATATTATTAACTTAGTGGTCTAGTGGTTTATGGGGATGGTGCCACGTCAGTAAACAAAGTAAAGTGGATTGCATTGATAAATTCTACAACATATTTTTAAATAAAGCAGTTTTTTCTTTGACGCCTGTAATTTTGGGCTTAGCAAATACATCAGCTAGACAAATGCTATGACATTTTAAAGTGATATTTACGAGGAAAGGTCTAAGTGGTATTTTTACATATTACCAGCTATAATGCATTCTGTAGTGGTATTACAGGCAATTAGTTTGAATTAGTTCATTTTAGTAGAAAAAAGTTCTACGAAATGTGAAGTTTGGGTATTTCGCATAGGTTTGTAAAGAATATAGATGGGTACTTGTAATATCAGTTTCTTTGATTTTACGTCTTGGATATTGTTAATGCTATTAGTGACACGTTTATGATTGAGAATAAAATAATTTGAAAATTTGTAAATAAATGTGTAGAAATGTAGAGAAAGTACGTACTCGTATAACCTATCTGTATACCGATATCAGAATAAATTGCATTATTACTCGTAGTCACTATTAATTCTATTGACGGCATTACGGCATATTATATTACGTACGAGTCATTCGTGATAAAGTATGTTTTAATATTTAAATTATGGTTTGGATTCAACAACTTTTACTACGAGTAGATCCGCCTCGAAGGACCACAAACACTTAGGTAATATTAACTAACGTTCATGGGACCTGTAAGATTTTCGAACAAGATTTTGATTTTAAAATTTTAGTTTGTAATGGAAACGAAAAGTTTGAAAGAATAAAAGGTGAATCATAATATTATATGTATCTATTATTGTGAATATTGATAATGCTTATGAGCATATCATATAAAAAATAATCATGTATTTTTTATTTATTTATTACGCAATAATTTAAAAATTATAATACTTAATGTGTATTGTGAATATAAAAGTATGAAGTTGTTCCCTTCTATTGCTGCAAGCCGGCTATGGAGAGGTCGCGGATTCAATACCCGCATCGCGACATAGGATTTGTATCATGAGAAAGAACTGATAAAGTGGAATTCTGTTGAGTGAATTTATTTATTTATCAATTTTTGTGAATTTATTTATTATTGTATCAGTCCCAATTCCACATCTATACGGAATTATGCAAGATGTAAACTACGCTATTATCACTTGCATACGAACTGTTTCCATAGCAAATAACTATCTTTGGCAAATTCCAGCACAAAGTCTAATCGACTTCTCATCAAGCCAGTGGCAGCTTCATGAATCTATTGTGTTAATAATGGTCGGTTCTAAAACTCAGGTGTACACTACCGGTCTTATTTATCGATCATTTTAAAACCTATATTAGTTTTTTATTTTTTTGATCATTTCGAACGATTTGTTAAATATTTAATAATGAAATTCGGAAGTTGAAAATCTATTTTTGTGAAAAAAATAACACATTAAAATAAACCTAATCTTATAAAAAATCGGTTAGGACGGAGATGAGTAACATCACAAATAAAATCCTTCAGAAAATTCCCACGTAACTCTCTCTTGACGTCATTTCATGCAGTTTCATCGCTGAAAACCAGTCTACTTTGAGCTCCACTTCGTTCAATATGTTCCCCTTCCCCCCTTACCTAGTTTGCTAGCAGGCGGAGTGAGGAAGGTCAGGTATCGTGGTGGGTGGAAGCGCCACCCTGGACAAACCCCCTGTATTGATCGGAGTGGTATGAACCATAAACAGTTGAGATTCCATCGCGAGTGCTCGTCTGAATATTGCAAATATATCATTGCTGCAGGTGAGTGAAAAATGTAGTTATACAGATTCTATAGTTATTAGTTATGTGTGTATTGATAGTCAATCACCATGTATAATAATGGGCAAGGAAAACATCGAGAGGAAACTTGCATAGCATAGCGAATTGTAAGAATGTTTAAGGTATGAAAATTCAGCCAAAGGGCACTAGGCCATCGTTGTGGACTATATGGCCCAACTCATCTCGATCGTAGTTTCGATGATAGAAAACGCTTGCAGTGGGACGTAGATGGGCTTATATAGATAGTTATTAAATGTGTTTAGGGTTTAGATTTAATATGAATGAAAAAAAAATGCAAGGAAAGTGCAGTGGTAGCACAATTGAACACTTACAGTTGGTAGGGTATAAACAATTTGTAAACAATTTAAAAATACTTTTAGGATCCCTTCTGGTGTACACGACTCGCTTTTATTTTAAAATCAGATCAAACTATACGTAATAGTTCTACCTACTCATACTAGGTCAATAAGACTTGGGTGCTCAGTTGTGCCATATATTAGAGCACAATTATTTATTATATTGTGTACTATGGTCATCGAAGTGATGTAATGCTTACATTTTATGTTTATTAGAAGTCTTTTGAATATCCAAACGGCACAATATTAGCCAAATTATTTTATGAGTATTTGCAAAGTAACTTGCTGAGCATTTGTCGCTTGTGTTATAATAAAAAAGACTGATGTTATATGTATATTAAACACTTAATAACAAAGTTGTTTACTAAAATATGATTTGTAAATAATTTGTTACTGTCTAATGTCTAGATATTATTTGTTATCATAATGTATCTATCTTCTAACAAAATGCTAGGAAAGATCTTTCCTATTTCTAATGCCTCTGTTGTTCTAATCTCAGGTTAAATAGTAAAGTACCACCTTACCTCTTCATAAACTCACGCCAATATCCCTCAAGGGACACAATATGTGCATATTTTCTTGCGCAAGGAAGGGAGAGCATAAGTTTTGAACTTATACTCTTCTATGAAAGCCAATTACCAAACCGGATACCATTCTTTGTTTTCATACATTGATATAAATTCATTAATGGTTTAATCGCGAACATTAGAGTATCAAGAAGCTATCTAATATTTTAACAGTGTAATGAAGCGGACAAAAAAGCGACATATTTTTTTAATAACTTTTAGCCTGTAGCGCCGGCTGCTAATTTATCTTATGTACAGATAATTTCTTATGTCAAAATGAAAAAAACATGTTTTGGTTATATTTTAGGGGTCATCGGTTAAGTGAGTGTTTTGTTGCACATATACATCCGTATAATGTTGAGGAATAGATAATTTAAGTTTTTGTTTGATTGTCAGTAATCTATCGATAATATTTAAAGTAGTAATATTAATTAATATTTCCTATCTTGCTAAAATATTAGTTAAGCTGAGCGTGAAAATGTAATTGATTATAATTATTATTTATTTATTTAAATGGCGACCTTATCGCTCAAGGCGATATCTTCCAGGCATCCTACCATAAAATTATATTAAAGAACATTGACTGTCGCCATATAACATATCATTATTTAAATCCGGGTGCAAACTGTAGTGCAGCCACTTCACAACGCTAAGATACAAAGCCAAAATCTTTTAAGATCGTCTTAAACTATAACAACCTGTTTCCAAAAATTGCCCATCTCCACCAATTATCCTTTCGAGCTAGTGGTTTCTAGGCAGTAGTAAATATCTAACTATATCTACAAGGTTTTCTTAGTTCTAAGAAATAATGCACAGAATTACTCAAGCTCGTAATCTTGACATCTGACCTTACCTTTAAAGTATTACCTAACGGTTAAACACGGCCTTTTTGTACTTGTTTCATCGTAAATATTTTACGGTTTCTATATATAAAAACTACATAGTACGTACATTTCTATCGATCCGTGTAAAAAAACATTGTTAACAGTAGTTCACACTTTGTTTTTTCACACCATCTCACTACAATTATACTACTCGTAGAGGCATTTTACAAACACAATTCAATATGCACATAGTACATATTATATATAAATCTGCACAAATATTCATCAATATCTAACTGAACGTCTTTGGAATTCTGTCCAAATAAGCACTTTTGTGACCGCTGTTCTTTGTTAATGATTTACATAATACACCATAGTGAAGAATCTACTTTCAATTTCAGATGCATCAATTGCTAACCAGCTGGGAAGACTGACATCCAACGACACTGTCCTTTCGCGTCTAATCAGAGCTGCAAGGAGTCATCGATCGTGTATGGGTCATTTTTCTGAGCACCACGCCGACGGCACCTTCTTAATGGTACCCGAGCAAAACAAACCAGTCACTTTGAAACTCAACAGCGTGGCCAGGTCGGCCAGCAGATACTCAGCCCGCGACCCACGCTTAAGACCTTAAACAGATAAGAAAGAACATCAAACTGCCAGTATTTTCTCATAGTATTTTCTTTAGTATAATGGAGCGTGATTGGGAACTTTTGTTGAGGAATAGTCGTACTCCAAGAACTGCCGAGCAGTCGAGAGATGGTGCTGTACGTGAGTCGTTGTTGTCCGAATCTACTTCAGGCATTTGTCGAGGCGAGGAAGGTGATACTACTAGTGTCGGGACAACTTCCTTCTCTAGCCCCGATTTAGATGTCAGTACCCGTGATAAGTTCGTGACTGTGCAGAGAAATAATGAGAAAAAGAAACCGAAGGATGACACCAAAGTTAAGATTATTGATAATCCTGTAGACGAAGGTATAAATTTAGAAAAATCTGATATTGGCGATGTCACTAAAGTTGCGATACCGGACGGCGAATGGGGGTGGGTCGTTGTTTTATCTTCATTTATAATATCTATGATAGCTGACGGCATAAGCTTTTCATTTGGTCTGTTATATATAGAGTTCTTGGAAGAGTTCCAAGCCAGTAAATCAACAACTGCATGGATTGGCAGCCTTTTCATTGCAGTTCCTTTACTTTCTGGACCTGTAATGAGTGCTCTGGTCGACAGATACGGCTGCCGAAGCATGACAATTCTTGGTGGTTTAATCTCAACCCTTGGATTTGTTTTGGCATCAATATCAACAACTTTAGAGATGATGTTGATTACATTCGGCGTGATAGCCGGTTTAGGACTCGGCTTGGTGTACGTTACTGCAGTTGTATCAATAGCTTACTGGTTTGAAAAGAAAAGGAATTTGGCTGTGGGTTTAGGAGCATGTGGTACTGGTGTTGGAACATTTGTGTACGCTCCGATGACTCAATATTTCATAGATGAGTACGGATGGAGAGGGACTATTTTATTACTATCTGGAACTTTACTTAACTTGTGTGTCTGCGGTTGTGTCATGAGAGATCCTGAATGGTGGACATTAGAGCAGAAGCGACAGAAAGATAAAGAACTCAAACGGGAGTCTGATACGAAGAATTCAAGTTCACTGTCTATTGCAAACCCTTATGCCTCTGATTTCGAAGCGCCTACCCGTGGGAAAATCATGGATGGGCTCATAAAGCGAGGTGTGCCGGCTGAGAAAGTAATAGGTCAGGAAGCAGCAAGCATTCGACGCCAAAGTGTACTAAGACGACTTAAAGAAAAAAGATCTAAATCTGTTATCGATATGCCAACGTACCTGACTAACAGCGATAAGGTAGGCCATTATCGTCTTCTATAGCCTGACCCCAATTACTGGGGGATCTGTGTTTTATTGTCACGTTATCTTTAGTGCCTTTTAACTTTGAAATATGAGCTGGTGAAGGTCAAGATTGCTTCATTGGAGGCCTTTGCTCAGGCGGAAATATTTTTCCGTTAATTGTAACTGTTATTTATTTATTTATTTATTTGGGAAAGCCGTTACAATTATTCGACATGTCTTATATGTTGCATTAAATTATAATGTTGCTTTTTACCTGCGAAAGATACTAATGCTTCACAGTCAATAAAATCTATATTATTACTTATACAAGTACTTGGCATTACCTTGTGCAAAGTGCACGCATTATCGTTTAAATAATTTAAATGACCAAACTAATACTTAATTTTACAGATTTCACAGACAATATTAGAGTCCCTATTGAAGACTGTAAGTAAAGAATATGGAGTAGAGTTGAAATATCCGTCATTCATGAAAGGTCCTGATACAAAACCTCTTTTAAAACAAGTTACATTGGGAGATAACTACCCACCCGTGGTAGCGAATAATAAAACCGTTGTGAGAAGAACATATTCTGATAAATGCGATGCTCAGCCAGTGAAAGTGGAAGATTTACAAATAAAGATTACTAGGCAAGGTAAGTTATGTATTTGATACAATGTTTTGTGATAGCTCCCACAAAGGAAGTATTTGCCTTGGACTCTAATGCTAAATTATGACTTTCCTAACACTTGTTTTAAACTATGTTTGTATTCAGTAGCTGAGCAACAAGTAATATCAGAAGGACTATTTAAGTATGACTTATAATGAATTATAATTCCAGAGAGAGTTTTAAGAAAAGCAATGTCAGAATCTAAAGAAGACAGAGAATTGGTGAAGCAAGACAGCAAGGAAAACAAGCGTGATTGGCTCAAAAAACAACTATCAGTTAATCATCACTATTTGAAAGATTTGAAGATGCCGATAACCTCGATCAGTCATAGAAACGCAATGTTGAATATAAAGAAGTATAGACTGAAGGCGTCGTCGTGTCCTGATATATTCAAGAACTCCATGATAACTATAGATGAGAAAGAAGAGGTAAGTGTTAATGTATTTTTATAACATCCCATTCATACAATCACGCCTTTTTCTCAGATGGGGTAGGCAGAGTTGCAGCTACCAGGACACATATGTTTTTCACTTGTGTGTTTCGTTTCACGATATGATAGGGAGCAAGCCTATCGCCATATCGGGGATAAATTCCTGACTCCGGTCTGATTATGAATAGAATAATCGAATATTATGGCACCCAACCCGATATTTAAATATTATTATCGTAACGTAGTAAAAGAACGCCACCGAAGCAGTTTATATTCTGATATCTTCTGATGGTATTAAATATATATAAGTTTAGTAAAGAATCGCTGACTTAATTGACCAATTAATAAAAAACTAATTTCAATTATTTAGACATTATGATATAAGATACATTTTAAATACCAATTAGCTATGGTAAAGAAGGCCAAAGCTTGTTAGCAAGGTAACGATATTTTTGCCTTGTGATAGAATTCATGATTAGCAGCACGAGATAACGGAAAATCCTTCAAATATATTGCAAAGAAATGGCCAACCAAAATTAATGATACGCAACAGTATGACTTGAAAGCCAAGCATTGCTTTATAATTCATGTTGTTGTTTGGTTTTGCTCCTTTCCATGAGCGGTAGTATCGTTTACTATCAGGTAAACGGCAGGAGCATCTCGCCATTCATTGCAATTTAAAAAGTTTTAACCAATATCGTGAAAACGGTCCACTATACATGACATTAGTTAGCTACTTACTATGTTTATGGTAATGCATTCTATCCTTGAAGAAGCAATCTGTGGATACCAGTACCACCAATATTATACTAACCTGTTTTCCATTCCAAGATATAATGGAGGTTTATCACAAATTGTCTTCCCAAGAAATTCGTATGATACAAACTGAACAGAAAAAAAACGGAATTTTCCAATTCATAGTGTAATTAAATTAATCTCAATTCTTGTTTTAGAAATGGTACGAAGACTGCGTGAGCTGTTTTGTTGATATGTTCAATGTGACCCTGTTCAAACGTCCTACATTCAACCTTCTGTGCCTTGGCACTATCATACTCTTCGTGTGGTTCATAGTTCCGTATTTCTATCTAGCTGAACATATGATCCAGAATGGGTACAATGAAGATGATGGTGCTTTGATGTTAAGTCTCATTGGAATCACCAACACTATTGGAATGGTATGTATTTGTGTTAGCCCATATACGTCTGCATGGCACGGGTCTCCTCTCCAATCGAGATTACGATTGAGAGTGGTTAGGCCAGTAGGTAAATATCAAATAAATACAGGCTAGGAGGGGTATGTGTTTATTTGATATTAAAACTGATTATAGGATTATGGATGCTGCCTTCTTTAACAGTTCAGGGTAGTGTGCAATAGTGGACTTCTTATAACTAAATATAACGCTAAAAGCTTAAGCGAAATTAATTCACACTGGAAGTTGTAAAAACTCAATTAATAACACTTAGCTACTGTGATAGTTAATGGTATATTCACAGCATTTTTATAGAAATTAACTTTTTAAACCCTTACTGAAAATGCAAGCAATAATTCATTTATTTAAATAGGTACTGATGGAAAAACTTAACATACTAAAGCATCCATTGATTTTTCAAAGATTCCTGATGTTTTGAAATAATTAATAGCAATGTTTTGCGTTGAATTAGTCGAGTATCATAGACCCGCCCACCTAGTCTAAATATATCTAAACTTATAAACAAAAATATTATGTTTACGAAACTGCAGTCCAGTCACGAGTCTTCAAGGCTGATCGTCTGATGTGACAGATAACCAAGGAGTCCAGAAATAGCTGAATATCCAGTTTCTGAATGTCTGGCGACTGCCGACGCTCCATGTGCCAAATACCGCAAACTGCGAATATTTCATTATAAATTTACATGAAACAGGCGAATTAGTTTGCCAAAAGTTGGCAATGCGTTTACTGTTTGCAAGGGCGATGATTGCTATTGACGCAGTTTATGTGTATTAGATGAAATAATATTAAACATTTATACATATACCGCAGTGTCTATTTCTCCCGTCAAACAGCAGTGTAAACGCACTGTTGTGTTTCGGGTTGAAGGGCATTGTAGCCAGAGTAACTACTGGACATATTGAGACTTAACATCTTATGTCTCAGGATGGCGAGCGCAGTGGAATGCCAAGCATTGCTTTGTAATTCAAGGTGTTGTTTGGCTTACCATCAGGCGAACGGCATGCTCGTCTCGCCATTCATAGCAATAAAAAAAAAAAAAATACATATTTCTTGAATATTGCAATGTTTAGCTTTAACTATGTTTATAATCATGAACAGTAGATAGAGATAATACAATTGATAAAGAATAGATACAACAATAGATAGAGAATATAGGATAAAAGTTGTGTATCGTCGACACAAAAAATGATGATAGAATATTGTAGGTCCAAGTATGTAGTCAAAGTTGAAAAGAAGAAAACATAAATCAAATCATAATAACAACAGCTTCTTATCCACAATTGTTTAAGGCGACGCGACGGCTTAAAAACTAGTGGCTGCTGGTTAGAACCTCGCACCGACATTGTAAATTCTATAAGTCTCAGAATTCTTATTCCTTTACAAAACATAATTCAAGTCGAGATTAAGTCCGTGACTATTGGATATTCATTTATTAAAATACCAACGTCAAATATTTGAGGACTTTAATCAATTCGTAATTTCTTTCAAGGTTGGTCTCGGCTGGATCGGTGACTTCCCGAGCGTATCCATCGGGAACCTCTATGCTACCTGTCTAGTCCTCTGTGGGGCTTCAGTCGCAGCCATACCTCCTGTAGTGTCCAACTACTGGGCCCTGGCATCAATATCCTGTGCATTTGGGTTACTGTTCGCAGCTTCGTTCACTTTCACTCCAAGTCTGTTGGTGAAATTGGTATCGCTGGATGATTTCACCTCTGCTTACGGGCTGGTGTTGTTGGCTCAAGGGATTGGACATTTGATAGGGCCGCCGCTGTCAGGTGAGTTGTTTTAATTATGTTCTTTGTAGTAGTAGTTTATAGGAGTACTAGGAAATACCAGAGACCTAAGAATTAAATAATACAATGTTCACACATAAACCATGTCAGTAAATATTAGACACCTTAAAATAAAAGGATAAAGCATTTTATACAGGACATTAATTTACAATTATTTGATGTTGGTGTCAGTTGTGACTAAAATAGAATTTTTAACATATTCATAGACAGTTTATGAATCTATTTAGTAATTTTCGGTGTTATAACAAAAAATAAATACGATTTAAACACATGTTTAGCTAAACAGTGTCTAACTCTAAACACTCCGCTAAAGTATTGTCTAACTCTGTATTACGAAACAGTGTTTAAACATTGTTTATCTAAACACCTGTTAAAACACAAAAAAATCTTCAATTTTTTCCAATTACTAGTTCAACTTAACAAGTCACAAAACATAGGACCAAATAAAAAGCAAAGGTTTAGTGTCAGTTTATTTCTATTGTAGGTATATGGTTTTAAGATTAAACTGCATCAAAGCACCATCGGCTTGTGTTTAAAATTAAACAATGTGTAAACCATGTCTAACTCTAACCAATACTTAGACTTGAATTTGTAATTGAAGAATTACTAGTCACGTGTTCATCGCGCGTTTAACTTTTTTGTAATAACACCGCGAATGTTTTGACCCTTTTGAATGAGTTTTACGAGTAAATTCAGTTTTACCGAAAAAGACAAAATATGCAATAGACAAATTAAATTAATAAACTATCTATGAATAAGTCCATTAAGATACAGGGATGCGTATTTGCATGTTTGATGTAGTTAAATAAATAGAGAAATAAGTAAAAATAAAAATACATTTAATGGGTATACATGTACATTTCTTATATCTATCTACTAAATATATCTACTAATCTTGCGCCATATTTCTATCCCAGGTCTCATATACGACTTGACGTATTCCTGGGAGCTATCCTTCTATCTCTCTGGCGGCTGGATCGTGGTCGCTGGGATACTGATCTCATTCATACAACCTGTCAAGAACTACCAAGAGAAGCGGAGAGCTGAAACACTATCGAGGATTACTGCATAAAATAAGATAGCTGCTTGAATTTTAATTATCAAGGTATACCTGTAGTTAATGGTAATTTGGGGCACTAAAGTTCATTATCTACACTAATATTATAAAGAGGAAAACTTTGTTTGTTTGTTTGGTTGTAATGAATAGGCTCAAAAACTACTGGACCGATTTTAAAAATTCTTTCACCATTCGAAAGCTACATTATCCACGAGTAACATAGACTATATTTTATTTTGGAAAAAAATAGGGTTCCGTAAAATATTTGGATTTTTCGGACATAAACTAAAAAAAATCAACCAATGAAGTTACTTATTTTGCGTACGCTGCCTAAACTACAAAAGATAGAACCATATAATGTCATAATTAATTGTAGATCTTATAAATATCTACAAAAAAGTCCGCGACACACTATACCTATCGATTTCGAGTGAGGCACAACAACCACATTTTTATTTAAAAATCTTGAATTTTTTTTTGGACTACATTTAAACGCGTTTATTTTACTCATGCTATTAATCCTTATCAAAATAAATTATGTTGATAATATTTGGTCTTTGAATGATTAAAATTGGACGTTTGGTTTTGAAGTTGTGGTGAAATTAAAATATTACGATTTCTGCTGCACGGCCCGTTGTATAAGATATATATGGATGTTTGTGGAGAGAAGGGACATAAAGTAAAATAGAATCGAAGGTACGGGAGAGGGCTGGGATAGATCACAGATAGGACGAAATTTAAATGCACGTTATAAAACGGGATGGATAATAAAGAGAAGGGACGGGACGGATTGGGAAGAGACTGAACAGGCGGATGAGTCGGGATTGAGCCGGACAGTAGGATAGCTACGTCAAGTTTAGGCATACAAGAGTTTATACGAAAAACAACATGTATTTGGTGTGGAGTGGAATCAAAAAATATATGCACCCAGGCGAAGCTGGGTCGGGCCGCTAGTACTTAATATTTTAATTGCCTATCAGATATACATGTGATTATTAGAAAATAAGAAGATGGAATTGCGATGTAAAGGAAATTAGGAACGAATTAGTGTTTCAAAAATGAAAAACGCGGTGGAAATAATATCCGATAAAAATAAATCTAAATTTTACAGAAAGAATACAAAATACTGATGCGTAGTGTTGCCAGGTTTAGTTTTTGAAAATTCGGGACAGGACATTAAAATAAGCGGGATTATGAGTTCTTCAGCGGGACGCCTATTAAAGAAGAGGGAATTATATATTTTTTTGCTTTCAGACATTATTACTTTCCCTCTTTCTAGCAGCATATGCTTATCACATCGAAAAACGTCGCGTCTCTGGAGGCTCTCAAAGACAATAGCCGTTTTTGGTTATTATTATAATAATAGAAACGCAGCGCAACCAAACCACGTGCTATATCTCTCGAGGCTTCAATTCATGAGGCGCCATGGTTTCATACCATGCATACATACATAAATTGACGCCTTTCTTCCAGAAGGGATAAGCAGAGGTTTCTTAACTTACTCTAAATATTTCAAAAATTTTGCATTTTCCTCTAGCGTTTGCTATGGGTCTTCATCGAGTTATTCCTTAAATTCACAGACTATAATTTTTTCGATTTACTAGAGCGATCTTTATTTCCAAGATGAAAATTGATATTTTCCGAAACGCCTTTACACATGAATTCTGACAAATTATGCTCGCTATAATGCTCGTAAAGAACTAAGTGAAGTAAAGATGCGTTTTTCTTTTAAATTACATCTACATGTACATGTCGTAAAGTAAAATTCGCCAGAAATACTCTCTAATCGGTATGGAAGTTGAAATTGTTACGAAGGAATTTTCATTGGAGCTAGCTAATATTCACGAAGACATAAGTTCACTAACGGTATTTCCTTGCACATGTGTTACCATATAAAATAAGAAAGCTAAGAATTCGTGAACAAACCGCGAGAACTTAT
Organism: Hyles lineata; assembly: GCA_030180105.1. Classification (NCBI taxonomy): domain Eukaryota; kingdom Metazoa; phylum Arthropoda; class Insecta; order Lepidoptera; family Sphingidae; genus Hyles; species Hyles lineata. The sequence continues at coordinate 1,834,330 of JARJEE010000035.1, read as the reverse complement.
TCAAAGTCCTGTATTTTTTTTGAATCAGCCTATGGAAAGAACTTTAGAATCGAATTAGATACTAAGTAGGTTAATAATTGTAGAAAAACGCGAAATACAGTATGGATTATAAATAAAAGTGTGTAATATATAGTTTTTTATTCTTTTTGAGAGGGGTGGTCAAAAAGCGGGACATTTGGCGTCCCGCCGAAGGTTCAATCGGGACGCGTCACCAAACCCCTGAAAAGCGGGACGTCCCGCGTAAAGCGGGACACCTGGCAACACTACTGATGCGACATAATAATATGGAAATTACATCATCATAAATATAAAAAGCGATGACCGTATAATATGTAAATCATGAGTTATGCAAATGATTAAAATATAAATCATAATTTGTTCTGATAACATTTAACCTAGATTTGTTTAACCAACAAGGAAGATTTATTTTATTGGGTGTTAATTTTAATGCACAGTTAATTTGAGTAAACACACAAGGATGAAAAGCACAGGAGTATTAAAAAAATAACAAATTTCACGGATTTTATCGAGCATTTCAAAGAATTCATATTTAATTCGCGTAAATCTAAGAAACCGTTTGCATGATGACAAAATTAATGAAAAATTAATTAATTTCAAGACTGGTGTAATCTATATAATTCTGGTCAATTTTTGATGTCAATTTATTTCTTAAAACCTTTAATATCGAAACATTACTACATTTGCTATCGGATAACTACTTGCTAACTTTTGACGCAAAATTTCGTCACAAATATAGGTATGAATTTATTCTTAAATATTTATAGATTTTTTTATAGAAACTCAGGTAAGAATTTATGTTTATGTTTACAAAAGTAGTTTGGGATTTTATACTGGGTGGAATCGCTTATCGTCACGAAAAAATTTGTGCATGGCAAGTACATGATTTAGAACACTTTGGCATACTTATTTTAATTTTTTTATGTTTTTGTTAATGTAGTGTAAAATTAATTTACCACTACTAGTTACTAATTTAGAATAAGTTATTCATAAAACAAAGTTGTTTAGAGAAAGATGACATAAATGAAAAAAATCTTCATAAATACACATTATTGTTACCCTACTTTATACAATATTAATTCGAGTAGAAACTTCTAAATCTAAGTAATAAAATCCTTTGATCGCGCCGCCCTCACCGCTGCGCCGCCGCAAGCGCAAGTACAAAGCGTGCCGCCGCGCCGCGCCGCGCCGCCCGCTCCCGCACCGCCGACACCTTCCAGGGATCTTACCACTTCCTGATTCCTCAGTCGTGCGAAATTCGGTACCGAGTGACGTTGTATGAAATTATTTTGGTTAGTTTCTTGCGGTCAAAATGAGTGATTACACGAACAGTGAGTATGTGACATTAATGACATGCTATGTTCGATCCAATGAAAACTTGGGTCATGCAAGAAGGATGTATGCAGATCCAGAACATCTGCAGTCTTTGCGTAGGAATGGTATCATGAATGATGAATCCACGAGTTCCCAGCACAAGAACTATTTTAAAGACTTATCCGGGGCTACTCGATAATGGTAAGTTCAGGCTTCCTTATCATGCAAGAATCCGTGACCTTCGACGGCGAAGTCGTCCGTTCTCGACTTTATTAAAACGTTTAAATAAAAACATATGCAGCTTTTTCTAAGGTAGTAGGTACGTTATGAAAATAATAATGTAAATCTTAACAACTTAGCAACAACTACATTTACTTAAATGATCCTAACACACTAAAATTTTAAATAAATCAAAATGTTATATGGTAATATTTAGAGTAATAATACCGATAAATAGGCGCAAAGTAAGTTCAAGGTCGATGCGCGACAGTCAGCTGTTGTGTGGCGTGACCCATACACTCGCGCGCCTGAGTATTGACATGTCGTTGCACTTTTAACTGTAGGGTGATTTAGATAATATGTGTTTTGGGGACATCTTGTGCTGATGTTGTTTATGGGGTAGTTTGTAGTTTTTAATGATAAATCTCGTATATAACGTTAATGTCACATACACAATACACTATTAAATTTTCCGGACGATAAGCGATTCCACCCAGTATTTACCATGTAAAATTGGAATCTGTGCACTACCTTTTCTAATAATAGCTTATAAGATATATTTTTTTAATGACGCATGCAAGAACTCGTTGCTGTCTTGTGTCTATTTATTAAATGCCTTATTTTTCAAGATTTACACATGTACCTATATAATAAATTCCCGTTACATATGCCAGAAATGTACGAGTATTAGGAAACATTGTCTGTTTATTGTTCTTGCAGCTGCTTGTATGAAACATGCAAATGACATTTTATAGTATTGTCGTGAGTCACAGTTTTATGGCGTACACGAGGGTGAGCCAATAATACTTTGAAGAGCTTATAAAACCATTTTTTATAGAAATAATAATACAATTAATATTTGAAATAAATAATTGTGCCGCCGACTGCCTCGGTGGCGTAGTTGTACTACGGTACGGTTACAAAGCTGACGTCTCAGGGCAGGCAAAGTGACATTGGATTTTTCTATTCATTAGTCCAAAGTCAGGAATTCGTGCCCGATATGGCGATAGGCTCGGCCCCTATCACAAGACGGAACATACAATGCGAAATGTTGGTGACCTCTGCCTACCCTTCTGGGAAGAAGGCCTGAATTTATGCTTTTATTATGTAATAAAAATGGTAGAGACACGCTATTTTCATTCAAAATGAATAGGCCGGTAACAAATTTAAGATCCAAGCATTTTGGATGTTCATGGGGGGCAGTGATCACTTACCATCAGGTGACCTGTTTGCTAGTTAGTCGGACCTATTGTATAAAAAACATTTTCTACCCACTATTTTGTGTACCATTATGATTGTATGACAGTGATAGCATTGATTGAGTGAGACCATCGATTGGATGACAAGAAAAAATCATCGTTTTGTATGTCAAGACCTGTGGTCAAGACAATCAAAATTAAAATTGAAGTTTTCGTTAGTCTTGGAGCAATGCATGGGTTGGGAGTGTTGAAGTCTTGGGTTCTGAATTCCAAGGAAGAACATTACTATGCATATTTTTTTTATGGGTTGCTCAGAACTAGAACTGTAAAGCATGGCAAAGGATTAGACCGGCATGAAATAACTATAGTGAAAGTACGGTACTAATGACATCTCTGCAGTCTGCTTATCCCACTGGTGATAAAGGCGTAAATATTAAAGATAAATAATATAATCATTTGTAATAATACACAAACACAATAGCCAAAACTCTTTTGAATATTCTATACAACACATTTAATATGTTAAGGATTCTTACTATGAATATATTTGAATTGTATATGAATCAGATTTCTACGCCATGTATTCTTTCGTATATAAGCACTTTATTACAAGGCTCGGAACCGGTTTAAAGAGAGCGGTTAATTCTGATAAAATACCGGTAAATTATATCGCTCCTACGTTTACCGGTTAAAATAATGAACGGTTTCTAACTAACCCAAACGATAAAGGTTACCGGTTACTTACGCATGAACGGTTTAGTACCGGTATTAAACGGTTAATTCCAAAACAAATTAACCGGTTAATAACGTCCGTTGCATATTATTGCAACGCACGATCCAAGGTCAAACTTGTGCGGTTCGGGTAGATTCGTGTTGAGACGTGTTTATGTCGAGATACCGCTTGCGGGCTCGTTACTCGTCTATAATTGTATTCGAATTATTCAAGAGAACTGGACGCGCAAAACGCAAGTCCGTTTTGAGGCCCAAATAATGTCAATAAAAATTGAAATTTGGTTTAATTTTTACATTTTTGACTTCCCGATGTTTCGATTACTTTACAGCTTTCGTGGTCACGGTGCGGACTGCAATTAAAATAGTTCAATTTAAAGTTGTGAATTAGTTGCTGCTTACCTGTTGTGATGGGAAGAAAAAGAATAATTAATAGAATATATCCGTTCTTAAGATATGACATGGAAAGCCCGCTGGCTTTCCTTGATATCTTTCGAGGCGCCGGATCTTGATATTTTTTGAGGCGGGGCAAAAACTGAAGAATGGCGCCCCCGCCTGCGTATATTTTCATCTTTATCATAATCATCATTTGTAGCAACCAGGCTCAAGCCTTCGAGAGAGAACGCTATTTTACCACCGTGTTAGGCATTTTACACGCTTTATATTAGCTTCACTTGTATGCAGCTTAATTTTTGAGGGTTAACGTCACTCGCGTCCGTAGGCTTTGACCCTAGTTTCACTACACGTGACCAAAAATGTCAAATGAGTGACACAGTTCGTGGTGGACTACACTACTAGGACTAGGACTTAAGTGTCCGTCCGAGTAGCGACCACCGTCCACGGGGCGAGGTGTAAAGACCACCATTGTGATCCTCGTTTTCCGGAATCAGCCTGTGTTATTCCGGATTTTCGAGGGGAGCTCGGACATAGGGTTGTACCGTCTGGCTATTTTCGGTCGCTGTCGAAGAGAGGAGTGGCCGCCCACGGTACAGTACAGGGGCCCAATCGTGGCTAACCACCATGAGAGGCTGCCTCACCATGTCGTGTATAATCTTGTATAGGTCTGTCGTGCCGGTTGATGACCGGATGTGGCGTCCCGGCGGCCCATCACCAAACTCATACCTACAACCTCGTGACAGTGCAATTAAACAGAGCAGATCCTTCAGCGGTGCATAACCCCACCACTGCGTTCACTATGGAGTTCATCAACATCTGCGGACTCCATACGAACCTCTATGCCGTCCACCACCATCTCGAGACGGCCCGGCCTGCTTTGATTTTCTTGATGGATACGCGAATTCGTTGTCCGGCCGAAAATTCCTACCTGCTGTACCCCGGTTATTCGCTTGAAGACAACTTCAAGCTTAAAGCCGGGGTATGCTTGTGTATTCGGTCGGAAATCTGCTGTCGCCATTTGCGCTGCATGGAGGACCCCTCCTTATCCGCTTTGTGTGTACACGTGTGTTACATGCGACGCGTGTACCAAAATTGCTGACGTCCTCCGGCACAAGGCCGCGTAAAAACGCTGACTCCGCGACCTAAATTCGTGGTTATAAGTTGTAATTGTAAAATAGAATCAATCTTGTATCTAGCATCGAACAAGTAACTAGAATTAAATAAATTAGTATTAAAATTTTTGGATTTTTAAGTCCTTCGGCTGTGACTAACGTAATTCGTGGGTCTTGGCTCCCTGAGCCGCATCTACGTGTGCTTTTACTGGTCTCACAACGGTGTCGATGAGACGACTCGGCTATTCAGGTATCTTAGCCAGGCGGCTCAAGACGAGAGGGCGCAGTTCCCGTCGGCCAAAATGGTGGTCTTGGGGGATTTCAATGCACATCATGAACTGTGGCTGGGCTCCTTCAAAACTGATCATGCTGGTTCTTCTGGCCTCTGGGCATTTACAATCACTGCCTGGTTGAATCGTCAGTACCGTTCGCTTCACCTTCACGTCCCGTGCAGTTTAGCAGTAGTGCGGAGGATCTGGCATTACTCAGCAGTCAGCAGATTGAGATGGTATGCGAGATTATTTCTCACCCATTCCTTGGAGGCAGCTCTGCTTTGAGGGTAAAGATCCTTCAGCGAGCGCCAACGCTATTGCTAACGAGATCAGGCTTGGAATGAAATACTACATTCCATCCTCTGATATAGCTAGTACGGGCCGTGGACGCTTCTGGTTCAATCGTGCCCGCGCCGATGCTATCGGCGACAATAAGGCGGCATATCGCGCTTGGATCAGGGGTCGTCCCATGAAGGATCAATTTCAGTTCCCTCATAGAAGCCTACAACAGAGTAACCAAGGCGTGCAAGAAGGGCTACGTTAAAGCGGATGCCCAGCGCGTATGAGGGCTTGCGTTGGCCAATCAGTCAACTAGCAGTCGTGTTTATTGGAGTTTGGCCAGGGCCGTTCAGTCTAACTTCTGCCGTCCAGCTTTGCCACCGCTGAAGTATCCGGAAGGGTCGCTGGCTCACAAGCCGCAAGAGAAGGCTGCCTTCCTGACAAATCTCTTTGCGGCTAATTCCCGCCTCCAAGAACGTGGTTCCCAGACGCAAAGTTTTCTCAATGGCGGATATCCGCATTAGGAAGTGTGATGTGCGGCGTGAGCTACGGAAACTAAAAACTTTCTGAATAATAATTTTAATTAAAAGACCGACTTTAAAGTGCCACTATTATATCATTCGTTCCCAAGAAAAGTTTTTTTTTATCAGTTCTACATACTGTCTGAGATATGAAGTATTTATATTTCTATTACCCCCCCCCCCCCCCCCGCACGTTTTTCATTTTCCCCGTTGCTTTACACTTATACTTATGTTCATAAAAAATTATGTTCATAAAAATAAAGAAAGTTTTCGTAACATTAGCGATATTCATAACAAAAATACTAGGAATAAGAATAATCTAGCAACGCATAAGACCAGACTCCACAAGATCAGCAAATCTTTTAAGGGTTACTGTATACACTTTTATAACAAAGTTCCCAGTCACATTAAAGTCTTATCTATTACAAAATTCAATATCTAGATGATAGCAAGGCTTGGGAATAGAATAAAATTAAATAAATGCGTAGTATCTCGGAGCGGAAGTTTTAGTGTGCTCTGTATAATATCATCTTAATTAAGTAACTTATCACATTTGCTATTATTTTGCTTTGTAAGTGATTGGGTATGTCATGCTCGCTAAAAAGTCTGTGCTTGCGGTGGCGTCGTGTGCCGGGTCGGTCACTTCCCTGTAGTATGGTTGAGGAGGCCGATGGCTGGCACATGCGTTATACTCGTGAACGGGTGCTGCTTGTGTAGACTGGTCTATCCAATCTGCTTACATTGTAACGGATTGATTGATCGAGTATATAACGCAATTATTCACTGCTTTAGCGAAAAAGAGTATACTGATCCTTCGTTTTGGGTGACTTCGCTTCACTCAGCCATATTTATTATAACATAAACATATTCGTGTTAAAAATATTTATTGTAAATTTACAACAAATTATTAATAAACTGCTCTGATTTAAATGTATATTATGTAATAATCACTACATTGTAAACTGGTTTTGAAAAGAGCAACACTAGAGTTTCTTGCCCGTTCTTCTCTAGTGAAAACCGCTTTCCGAACCGGGTGGTAGATAAAAAAATGACTGAATCTAAACGATGTTGAACATTTTAATGGATTCAATAAATTATTTTCATTTTTCATTTTCATTTTACTAAACCCTAATGTAATAAGAATTATTGCTGTACTGTTCAATTTTCAAGAGTTCTGCCCTTCAGGTCCGAAGATAATCACCAGGTCTTCACGAAATTTTTTTGGTCCTACCTAACATATAATACTCTTTGACAAAAAAGTTATTTTATTAATCGATTAAGTACTGGAGATACTGAATATTTACAAATGTACCTAATTTCTACCCTCCACCCCCACCTATTTCCCGTTTTCAACCATCTTTTGTAATTAAACATTTAAAGTTAATCTAACACAAAAAGAATTAAGACTGGACTGCTTAATTTTGAGGAGTACTGGTCGGCAAATCCGAAGATATTCATCAGGTCATCAACAATTTTTTATAGGACCAACCATGAATACCATGCTTTCTGACGAAAAAGAAATTTTCAAAATCGGTTCCTAATTGCAGGAAAACTCGCGTAACAAACATACAAAAAAAAATCAGTTGAATTGATTACCTCCGCTTTGGAAGTCGGTCAATAAAATATAACGCAGCTGAGCAAACGCAAAAATAAGGAAAGACGCGACGGAAGGTATTCGCTACTGAACTTGGATTTAACCGGTTACGAACGGTTTTGGGGAACGATAATTATCGCTCCCAAAACCTAAATATGTGAAAACCGGTTTTGCGTAGTAACCGGTATATTGTTAACCTTTAACCGAAATAGAGTTTTATTAGGGTCGATGACCGAAACCGGTTTAGAAATTTAACCGGTTTCCGAGCCTTGCTTTATTATACCTAATACAGGTAAAAAAACTTAATGTTATTCAATTCTATTGTTAAAATTGTAATCAAATGTATAATCACAAATTAAAATATTAATCAGATATCGTGTTTCATTTAAATTGTTAATTTCTTAAACAAAAGGTGAAGATTTTTTTCTTATAGGCATTTTAAGTGCATGCTGGCCAACATATTTACGGTATTGGCGGGTTCAAATCCCAGGGCCCACCTTTGACTTTTCGGAGTCATGTGTGTATTGATGGTCTATCACCACGCACTATAAGGGTGAAGGAAATCATCATGAGGAAATCTGCATACAATAGCGACGTGGAAGAATTATTGTGCTATCTAAAATCCGCCAACCGCCCTAGGCAAGCGTGTTGGCGTATACGGCCTAACCCCTCTCAATCGTATTGTATTGTAGAGGAGGCCCGGGCTTTGTAGTGGGACGTATATGGGCTGATACAGACACAGCATTATGGTTTTGACCCTGGGATGGTTAAATTCTATAAGTTATGGTGTACATCTACCATCAGATGAAATATTAACTCTTCAACCTTGTTAGGTAAGTATCCATTGTTTTAAATTCTACATTTATCTATGTTCAGCATTTCGGGACAGCTGTCTTAACTTTTAATCTAGAGAGCGTATAGAGAGTGTCATAGTTTTCGAATTATTGAGTGACCATGTCACTGAAATAAACCTTTTTGGGAAAAACGTTACCCGTTAGGCTCCAGTCCACACTGCTGGATTAATTTGAGTCGGGAGAGTTAGGGAATTCTAGGGAAGGCTGAGGTTTCTGTTCACACATGTGGGTGTTCAGGCACCCCTTAATTGGGAAAAAGACGTGAGTTTATGTTTGTATGTATGTAATCTGAGACCAAACTTATCTGATTGATCTCCTCAATGTGATATTTTTTGTACTAGTCTGCTATCCTATTTCATGATGTAATTTGAACCATCATTACTCATTTGTCATACAAAATATAGCAAACGGATTCGATTATGTCCAAAGAGTCAGCAAATTGAAGAGCATTGATGCGATTTTTGCACAAGGCATCAGGACCGAATTAAAGATTATAAAGATATAAAAAAATATGAGATTTATTTTACAAGCAAATAACTTAAGATGGTGTAGTCATTTACTCTATATTTATGGGCTTTGAGAATAAAAGCTCAGTATGGAATTAAAATTAAAATAAAATTATATGTATTTTTTTTATTTTTCATTTTTATTTATATATTGTACGTCTATTTTCTAAGCAGAGAAAGCCAGCATGGTAGACTATTTGGCCTAACAACTCCACATTAACACATTCAAAATGCCCATATAAAACATACACAAACACTAATTAGATTATACTGACGGGGCTTAAGCCCCCAAAGCCATTAACCAAATCCGTTCTCCCTACCAATAACAACAGCTTGTTGTTATGCGCACCACACACAGTTTTCTCCGAACCGGCCCATAAACATGGCGGCACAATGCATCGCTTACACTTGTACAACGCTTTGTACTTGTCAAGTTACATGCAAATTGAATGCATTATTGAAGCTTTGATGCTTGCTTGTGCTGAATTGAACATGCAAGTCGATGATTATTTATTACTACCTGTATCCGCGACTTAGTCCGCGTGGAATTTAACAAAAACTTTAATTTTCTAAAATAAAATATTTTTTCTAAAATAATTTTAGCCTAAGTTACTCCTTATTATATCACCTACCTGACAATAAAAGTCCCGTCAAAATCGGTCCAGCCATTTCAGAGATTAGCCGGAACAACCAGACAGACAGACACACAAATAAAATTCTAATGCCATTTTCGTTATAGGTATCGTGTATATAACGATATGTAGTTGGACATTTTTTTTTATTTTCACTTTACAGATACTTCAATTTTATTTATATGTATAGATGTATAGATAATCTAACGTCATTCATAGACAGTTTTAAAAAGTATTTTATCTATAGAAGGCTATGTCATTTGACCCTTTCGAACCGTTTTTGAATTCAGAACATTCGATAGCTAAAATAGGTTTCAAAACTGTACTATTAATAAGGCTGTAAAAGTATTCCTAATTTATACAGTATCATTGCAAAAGGTTTTTGATACATGATATAATCATATTTGGCGCTAGCTTCGTAACATTTAAATACTCTTTTTTTCTACTTTCATCATCATCATCATCTCAGCCACAGGTCCACTGCTGAACATAGACCTCCCTCAAGGATCTCCACATCGAACTGTTGGAAATGGCCTGCATCCAGCGACTTTCTGCAGCCTTAGCCTTCGTCCTTTTCTACTTTCGCCTGCCCTAATTCCATAAATAAATAAATTCGATGCTTCATTTAGTCCAGACAATGGTTTTAATGGAATTGAGAAATTTCATTGCTCCGAGAGGTTGAGGTTCGGTTCACTTATAAATTAAACGATATATTGCCTTACATAAACCCTTTCATAAATGCTGAATACAAGTCTCTACGACCCAAAATATGGATATATTTGACGAGTTTGTCTGGATTTTTAAAGTGGTTAAGCAGTTTTAAGCCTTCTAGCCATATTTCGAGTGTGGGGACGTACTTGTAACGGGTTATCTACAAACACATTTTACTCTATGTCTCGGAATCGTATACCGTATTTGTTTCAAGGCAGTTCTCCACGATATTCCACAAAATGTCTCACGACTATTTATGATCTTTGGTATCATTATCGAAGAATAAAAGAAACAAACGAACTGAGACATAAAGTGATGAGACCGTGTCTCAATACAATGTTTCTGAAGAAATGAATCTCAGTGCATTTGTGGCTCTACCTTTGTCAATAAAAACACAAATCTATATTTCATGTTATATTTTTATGTTTGTACTGTGCTATTTACATGTTTTTTTATTGATATATCTAAGGGTATTTCCTGCCATAATGTTGATGTTACATGATTATTGCTTCTGGTCTAAGGTCATGATGAAAATTTCTAGATGGTCTACAGTGAAATTAAAGTCATTTAAAAAAAGCAAGATATTGTGTATTCAATTATGTTGGTATAATAAATATGTGCCTATTTTAAATTCTTTGTCTTTGAACTGAATATTTTTATATTTGTAACTTTTGTCTTTTATTTATATTTTCTCTCTTTCGTGCGTAAATATAATGATTTTGTTAAAAATGGTTTTGTTTAAAATAGTTCTCAGCTACCATTGATTGGTGATGTATAGTAGCTTGTCGTGATTCTCAAAAAAATTGCGGAACAAATGTACCTATATGTAAAACAGGACGAATTAAGATCTTTGAAGTAGGTAGAGAAGTTTCAAATTTAGTAGGTGCTGTGTCATTTGCGTTGAATATTGTAATCGAGGCCGTCTGCTTAAACATTCCATGATGCACTCATGAAGTCTATTTTCATACCTTTTAGATGCTCATTGAGTATTCGCCACCGCCGCGCGGTTGGTGCAATCGCTGAGTAGTTTAAAATTATATTGTAAATTCTGAATAAAATTTAGTCAAACGAAGCAAATTTTTAAGGTATTGTGTTATATGACGCCAGTTACTTACGTATAGTATTATGCAGTTATCGCAAATCGATTTTCATCAATTTATTGACGTTATTTGCAATACTATTATTTATTATATGCGGATAATTTTTCCACTCATTTGAAAATAGTTTGTTTAATATATTTTCATTAACTTATTAAAAACTCTTTTCTAAAAATTAAAATGCAACAGGCCTGTCAATCACTCAATACTTTGTCATAATGCATTTGAAATGCAGTCCTACGGAATAAATTAATTATATTTGATGTAAAATTCCATTGTTATCAACTCCAAGGATTTGCTTTCTGTCGTTAAGTATAAAACAAGCAATTATATCTCGCACTCAGTAAACGTTAATTGTTTCTCTGATAACGAGATATTTGTCCCAGCATCACAGAACTGGGTAGACGTATGCAATAAAAAAAATTGAAAAAGGAAATAAAAAAAAAAGTTTTCAAAAATGCGGCGCCATGGACTATGGCGCGCCGTGCCGCGTCCCGCCTAATTCGAAGATCGGAGTCAACCGAACTTCACTCAGTTCGCGTCGGTGTGCGCTCGTGTACACGTCTCTGACGTTATTCGTCGTATTTCATACTCATACAAGCAAAGTGAACAGCTGATTTCGTGAACAATATTGTGTTTTGTGTGTGAAGACTCTTAAACCGAGGTATGTTGTGAATTTGATATGTGTTGTAATGTAAACATTCGATTTAACATCAATTTGGAGCGATAAAATGTTATCCGCGCCGGTCGCGTCGGTGCTAAGTAACTGGGTTTCATGAATGAGAATGTTTATAATGTCATTATAGTTACTTTTCGTTCGTAAACTATTGCTAAATGTGTTAAACCGCATGTGGTATTTTTCTGTTTATTTGTTTACTTATTTGATAGCTCAGTAGCAGACGATTCAAGGAATTTTGAATGGATTAATGTTATTTTGGTCGTTGCTTATCTCTCGGACAAAGATGTTGCTATAGAATGCAGTTGCGTCGGGCGTACGATAACGTTTTTTCCACAATGGATCTGATAATGTGCTCTGAAGTACTACAAACAGCTATTGTTTATTAGTGTTTTACTTTGCAATCGATTTCGATATGAAATTTTTTGAATTAATTATTATAATAGTTAGGTAAATGAATGTATGTATGTATGACATAGTTAGGGCAAAGTACATAAGTCATAACTTAATTCATCAGACAACTTTGTAACTAAGGAAAAAAATGGAAAAATTCTAACATTACTTGTGTACATTATAATGAGTGTATCATGTAATTAGTCGCTACTTTGTAATAAATATTGTCCGGTATAGAAAGTAACTTTACCTCTCCCTTTGTTTCGATACCAGTTACCACGGCTGCAATTATCTTTATTAATTCTGCCTATATTTTACGATATATTTTTATCCCGTAAAGTTATTAACAGTGTTGAAGCCAACTATGCGTGGAATGCAGTCGACTATATTGTTTAGAATTACGATTTATTACCGGCCTGGCGCGGCGCGGTTTCGTCAGGGTGCTTATACACTTTTTTGAAAGTATTATATTCATCAAATCTTTCCTCTTTATAATATGAATATACAGTATAGATATGTAAGCAAGTATAGTAACAAGTCCCCTCTTAAACTCACCACTGAGACTCCTGTAACTTGTAAGTCACGAGCAGCGTGCATTATAATGACGCCAAGCGTTGAATCTCGGTTAGTCTCTGGAAATGTCTAACAGCCGTTCTCTATAATCTAACTATCTTTAACAAAAGATTAATAAGATATTTCGATGCATTTTATGTTTCATTTAACAAAACTAGAGAGGTATAAATATTATAGATAGCTAGGGAAGATACATATATTTGTCTATCCTTTTTTTTAACGTAGCGTAGAATTGTACCAACGTGAAATGAAATGATTTTTTTTGGTCAAGTAGGCAATTAAAGAGTTTATATTATGATCAAAGTCATAAAGCCGTCTTTTCGTTGTCTTCTCTAGAAGAAATTGGTTAATCTCGATACTTTATGAGAATTTTATCATCTATCGTATTAAACTCCGTTAGGTATATATTTCTTATAGCCCGTGCAACAAATTAAATTACCGATACATGTTACTTTGTAGTTAGCTGTTCAACCTGTCCTCGATAGCTTGCCTTAACTGAAGTTGTTTCAATAGAAAATCGTGTTTGTTGTCTATGCTTGATTTCCATTTGTGGATGTTCACTAGGTTTTTGCATAGCTTTGCTCATGTTAAATAGATTTAATCGTAAATTATTCATCAGACTCTACCTTTCTTATTTTTGTATTGAAATTCAATTTGTTTAAGTATTAAGGTAATTTTAATATTATGAAAAAATATTATTCTATTTATCCTTATGTCCGCACTTACGAAGGGTCGGTATAAACTATTATATATTTGTGATAAGATTTCATCATTAGAAACTACAGGAACACCAAGTTTGTAAATCATAGATTATAAAGGCCAAGTAATGAGGGGACTGAGGTCCCCCTAAAATGTTTAATATGCGCTGATACATACATTTTCTGGAGGAACGAACTCTACCGTTTTAATTAGCTCTTCGCAAAGCTTTAAAATAAAATCTCAACTCCCGAAATATAAAACTATTAATAATTTTATTGATAAGTCTTATAGTATGAAAATATACTACGATTTCGTAACGAGTGATAAAAATGACACACAAACAACACAACAGAGTTTTGTCGTGTAAATATATTTTCTCTAACGCATACTTTCGAGTTTCTTCTTCTTAATGTGTATGTTAATTGGCGGCAATTAAAACGTCTACCGCGAATAGAAAAGCGCTTGATGAAATGTTTTCCTCGAAACTTCTATGAAGTGAAATGTCATTTAGCAGACTCTATGCCATTGATTTGTAGTTTGATTTTTGGACAAGGTTCATACCAAAGAGTTGTGTCTATTGAGCGGGGTGAAGCCATATAGCCCACTACGCTAGCCTAGTGCGGGTTGATTAATTTTCTTTAAATGTGATTGCAATCTTTTGTTTCTCTACCTCGAGGTAGGCTGATAGAGTAATACTGATGTTACTGCTTTCTACCTTATCACGTTTGCAAACGTTAATATCATGCTTGGATTTTAGCTTTATGAAGTCAACATTCGAAAATTCAACTCGCTATGGTCGACTTCATAAACCCTATATTTTTATGCTTAAATTTTGTAAATCACACTGTGTTTATTTGATTTACAATCATGTCAACAACTGGTTGTCAACCAGCCTTAAACCACAAGTAAAAGAATTACAAATTGTATTTAATACGTAGCATGAAACTGGTGTAGGTGTAGAAAAAAGGGAAGAAGATTTAATCGAGGGAAGGCATTAATAAGGATGCATTAAGGGCTCATTGGTTAGATTGGATGCTAGGCGTGCTTTCATTGTTCCAAGCGTGGGTACGATGCCCTGATGACTAAGCATTTAGCTGTACTAGTCTTTTGTCTTCATAATTAATTATATGCTGTCGATTGTTGACTATCATTTGTCAGCTAAGTTTAATTTGGTTTAAGATATCGATAACTCAGGATGTTAGGTTCCTAGAGACGGAGCAACTAAGTAGCCAAACTCTTTTTTTATTTCTGTGGAAATAATAAACTTTATCATATTTCTACGAGCTAGTAGAATTTTACAAAAAGTAGAGTACCGGCCGGTTAAAGGTTTTATTATTATATATTTTGCTTCTGTTTACTTCGTATATGGGTGGAGGACGCGTTGTCTATATCTTTATCAATATTGTTGCTAGTAGAAGGTAATATATTTGTCATATCAATCTGTACAATATATGGTCAGTAAAACAAAAAAAAAACATTGGCTTTATGGTGAAGTAAAAACTTATGAACACCTGCCCAAACAATAACAATGTGGAGCATTAATTTAAAAAGTTAAAATGAATAAATAACACTTACACAGCATCGCCACAGATTAAAAAGCATTTAAAAACAAACAGGCAACAGCCGCGGGAGTCGATGCGCGTCCTTCAGACGTAGGAAATTTCCGGAACCGTCTCGAATGTTGTTCTTTTTTTTTTCGTCGCGTTGGCTCGTCTGCCTGTGTTTTTTTTATTTACAGCTCGGCCGCACGGCTCATGTTTACAAACGAATGCGTTCTGTATAAAATGTCAGGTGCAGATACATTTGTATTCGACGTACCCGTTTTGGAGTGGAAAATTATTGTATCCGATGCAGGTAAAACGGTATTCATGGAGTGTTTGTATTGTTATCCGATGTCATATTTATATGAAAGTTCTAATAATATAGCAAGCAGTGATGCCTATTTATCATGACATAATGCCAATAAAAATTAAAATAGTAGATAATATGAGAAATCGGTAGGTGATAGGTATTATAATCGATTGTTACAGCACCAATTAAAAATAATCTATTTCTTAATCTATGGACTTATTTCAATGGTTTTAAATAACACATGGTGCTTTGATCACATTTATCTTTATTAATCAAACATTATCACTTTCCAAACACGATAACGATAGATAAAAGCGTTATCTATTTGTATAATATATGAGCATTATAATGCATTTTAGAAAATATAACAGATTTAACGAAAAAAATGTTTAGTGATTAAACAATATGATAAGAGCGTGAAATGCATTTGAAGTGCTTTATTATTGGATCTATGTTACCTACACATTTATTCCTAATTTTCCATTATTTATTTCAAATAATATAAAGTGATTGAAGAAAGTTATTGTGCATGTAAATTATGAGAACCGATTTCAACAGAACACATCGCCGAGGTCACAATTATCATGCAAAATATTAACGGTCATTAATTTATTTATTTGAACTAAATTCTTAAATGTGTGATCGTGTTTTGAGTATCTAAAAATTATTAAAATTAAAATAAAAAAAAACTTTTAACTACAGCACAAGAGCATAACTATTCAATGCCTGATATGAATAGATCAGGGCCGAAACCCACAAGGGATCAAAAGAATTACAGACGTCAAAAAGGCGCCCGGTTTTTAACAAAATGCAAGGCAAGCACATTTATTATACTTTACTCAGACCCTTAACGAATAGGGACTATAGAGGGGTTATACAGGTAAAATGTTACCTGCCTGGACTACGGTTAACTACGGTTGTTATAATAGAACAGTAGAACGTTGCCAATATAAAAACTGCTTAAGGTAAAATATGAAAATCAGGATCCGTAAATAGTAATAATTTCTATGGTATGTAAGTCCGCCAACCCGCACTAGGCCAGCGTGGTGGACTATATGGCCTAACTACTCTCAATCGTACTGTCGATTGTAGAGTAGGCCCGTGCCCTGCACTGGGATGTACATGGACAAAAAATACACAAGTATTGTATGAAATCCTGGAGAGGCAAATGGGATTAACACGAAAGATCCTTGATTTTAAATATGTTTGAAATTTACTTTCATTTTCATGTCATGTCATTTCTGCATACATCGAATTCAGAACTTCTTTTGTTGAAGTCGGTAAAGTATAACGGTTGTTTATGTCTGACGTTGTTTAAGTTATCAATTAGCGTGACTGTGGTGATTGTTGCTGGCATTTTTCCTGTTATTCATGAATGGCCGGCGTCAACATTATTGAATTTAATGACAAATTGATTATTATCCGTCGCAATTTCGATTCTAGGTCTTTTGGGACGTTAATCGATTGAGCTATTTTTTATTGCTTAGTAACTTAAGTTTACAATAAGGCGACAACAATACAATTTGTTCTAATTTCTTTTAGACCAGAGAGGGAAACCGAAATAGGATTATACGCCTCTTTTCCACAGATCTCTCTATTTACCCAGAAAATATTTTACTTTATGCTAGCTGAGCGTCAGTCTTACTCAGACTTAATTTAAAATACTTAAAAGACATATTAGCAGCTGTTTAGAGTATGGTATTCTGGTAGGGTACAGTGATACAGGATTTTCCTATTAATTATCAGCCCGGAGCCAGGAATTTGCGCTCGATATGGTGATAGGTTCATCTATCACATCGTGGGATGGAACTTACAAGGCGAAATGTGGGTGTCCTGGCACCCCTGCCTATCCCTTCAGGGAAAAAGGCGTGATCTTTAACCGCTACATCCATTTATGAATGTTTTGTGGTTTGTTTTCAACATTGTGGTTCAAGTTTAGGTCAGATACAATACTTGCATTGAACGGTATAGGTATCATATTTAATACACTAGGCAGTCTATGTTTTGTGTAGTCACTTGATGTCTCGGTATGAATTGCGAAAATACTTACAGTATTATTCATAGTCAGTTCAAAAACCTAGTTTAGTTATCGAATGTGCTGTCCTCTCCGCTCCAACTGAGTTCAAGAGTTGTTCGAAAGGGACAACACATTCTATAGCCAAAATAGGTTTTGAAACTGTATAAATAAGACTGATAAAGTCTCTATAAAGAGTTTGGATAATTCCTATAGCTACAAGGTTAATTTGAAATTGTAGTAACAAAATAATAGAAGTCACGATATGAAATTATTTAGACGTATTACGGTTATTAGATATTACTAAGTAAAATGTAAAGCAAATTCCCGAGAGGCATCCAAATTTAATTTAGTTATTCGGTATTCCCCGTTGTGGGGTAATACCGAACCGTGCAGCAGGGGACGCAGATGTGAAATGCGAAGCTTTGCAGCGGTTCGAAACAAATATTTTTGTGATCTACATTTATTTCGGGTCTGTGAGTTGCAAACAAAAGACCTCCGTTATTTTTTTTATTGAATACATTTATCATTAAATAGGCATATAAAAACACATAAATACAATACAAAAGCAGAATATAAATCACTCATATACAATGCATTGGATATTATTAATGTTATTTAATTCAATGAATGCTACACGTAATAAATAAGGTGTATAAATTGTTTATTTATTTATTTATTTATTCTTAACTGCACAAAAAAGGATAAACACTTAAATATATTACAAATGAAAAAAAAAAGTACAGATGGCGGTCTTATCGCTCTAGGCGATTTCTTACAGACAACCTTTGGATGGATAGAAAGAAAAAGGAAAAGATGAGAGGGCAGTCTAGAAAAAAAAAAATGGATATAAGCTCCAATAAAATAATAATAGACGAATTATTTGTAATTAGTATTTACACAATATATGATACATAATTATATACATACATACATTATATACATTATAAATAAATATATATATATTTCTACAGATATATATACATACATAAATAAATATACTATAAATTACTTTTAGGTTCAAATGCAAGGAATAATACTTTTCATTTTGGCTGTTTATTTATTTATTTATTGTTTATTTATTTTTATTCAATTTATACTTTGTAACATGACATATTTCTTAGTATTGTTCCAATTTGGTGTATTTATATACGAAGATTTCTCCACTGTAATAGTTTATAGGAATCGGATCAGGGTTTTGACGTCAACGTAAAACATAATTTTGCATCACTATATCGGGATATTAGTTGATTCGTCATTTCGCAACGTGTTTGCCGTTGCAATCTCGTATTTATTCTGCGAGATGACGTCAGAATCTTGCGTCTGTGTTACCAGCTCAGGCTGTGGGGAATTTCCTATGTATTTACATAAATGCGACAACGTATTGCATATTTTAAAGGTTTTTTTTCATGTAATTCTTGTTAATTTAGTCCTATATGTCTAGTGTGCTTTACAAATGAATTGGCGTGGTTGATGTATTAAACTGTCGCGTCTGAGTTTTAATCTAGTCTGTAATGTTTTCTATGGCTTGGGTAGTTACCGGGTAGGTATCAATTAGGGAAACTTAAACTCTGACGTTTTATATATTCTTTACAAGATGTCTGTAATCATTCCGAACAATGCTTAAACATCTTAAAAAGTAGCTATTATATTTTAGGTATTCATAATTTTCTCCTAAAATGTGAGGTTACTTTGTGTTTTCCATTATTAAAAATTCCGCTCGTTGTCAAATAAATGTGTGATAATGAATCAAGTAAAAGAGACACCATACTAAGGATATAAATGCTAACAGCGAACACGTTGCAAGCGATAAGTAATGACTCATAAATAGTCATTAATATAAATATGCAAATGTCCTTGTTCTCAAAATAAATTGTTTGTTATTAATCGTATGTATCAATGAGTACTCTGGAATTTATTTTACGTATCTCTTTATACTGTCTGCCTCGATGGCGCAGTCTCAGCAAAGGTCTCGGGTTCGAATCCCAGGTCGGGCAAAGAGATATTGTATTGTTTTATTCATTACCAGCCCGGAGAATACAACAGTACATTTTCACTGCTTGGCGAGAGGAAAACTAAAATCTCCTTAGTCCTAAAACAATTACTTGCTGAAAATGTGAACTTACATATTATTACATATTTTCCAACTGAAGATTAAGGAATTAGGAACCTCACGTCGTTTTTCCCAGAAGGATAAGCAGAGGTGCCACCAGGACATAATATACTTTTGCCTTGTATTCGTGTCACGATGTGATAGGGGGCGAGCCTATCGCCATATCGGGCACAATTTCTTGACCGGTTTTAACTAGCCTGAGTACTGAACATATTGAGACCTAACATCTTACGTCTCATTATAAGGCTGGCATACGCTATACTATCTTCAAATATCTAGTTCGATTATATTTATTTCCATCTCCTTTAGAACATATATTAATAGCGTAGCAGCACCATGGGCAGTAATAAATTTTGTTTGTAAGTGTTAAAAATTATTTACGGTGTAATTTTCTTCCGTCGACGTTTAGATTGACGTTGCCCATACCCGATGTTTAAGATATTTCCACGGTCTTGTAAACAATTCCTGAAACGATTTTATGACTCTGTTTGGGTTTTTGAGCTTTTTATAATTTTATTTATGTGGGTTTGTATTTTTGTGTATATATTTTTTGTGCATGCGTGTTTTGGTTTAAAGACGGTTTAAAGAAACTGTTTATGGTTCTTCAAGCCAGAATTTCCATGGTGTGAATAGAAATTGAACGTGTAAAATTAGGAGATCGTAAAATGGAAGTTGATTAATATATACATACATATAATACTGTTCCTCTTTCGAAGTTTTTTGCTGTTCTTTTATAGAAATATAAAATAATTCGATAACATTAACTGTTACCATATCTAGTTTAGTTATTTTAATTACTTAAGCTCGGAAAAATATGAAAACATGAAATATATTATTAGGTAGATGATTCTAGGTAGAGTTGCATAAAACTTTTTTCATTAAATATTGTTTATTATGTTTACGGTTGTTGAACCCGGAAAATGAGTAAAAAACGAGTGTTATCGACCGAGCCGTGAATATAGGAAAATACATTTTGAGACCATAGTAATGGTTCCCTCTACGACTTTACGTACCCATAATAGATACAGGTGTCAACTTATCTACACAAAAGTGAGCATATAAGTACAAGGATGGTTAATATTTTAATTAATATTAGTAACCACATTTACTGCAAGTGATTTCTTGTAAGAGTTGGCAATTCTACGGGATTTTCCCCGTTGTGCTGTATCATCAATTTCAATGTCACGATGTCGGTGTTAATTATACATTCCCGCATTCGTATGGATTCCATTAACGACTTTCTTAGAATATACAGGCATTAAACAGTACCTATTTATAACTTCGATTTTGTATCTATTAATACTAATAGAACATTACATGAAAACAGGTCAATGTGGACATTCTTGGTAAAGGCAGTTCAGCAGCGAACCAGCTAAGAAAGAAATATATGATGTAAGAATTTATATCGGAAAATCTGCTTTTTATTTTTTATTAATAGATACAACTAACTAATAACAGTTTATGCGCAATTATTTCGTCGATGGGACAAGATCGCGTGGTAGAGCGCCATTACATTTTACTGATTAAATAAAAGATGCACTTAACTAAACCACCGTGATGACTGCATAAGGAAAGCGTCAGTAAGAGAGAAATGGCGACGGATTGCAAAGAATAAGAATAAGAATGTATTTATTACTAGCTCAATAAATCACTGAGTTGTATAGAATAATCAAGGTATATAAGAATAAATTCAGGTTATACAAATAACAAAGTTAATATAAATATTGCGCCAGCAAAAGTATCTCTCATATCTCATGAGAAATATCTTTTCAAAGTGAGATATCACCTGAAAAGATGACCACGACCACTCTGCCAAGATTGTCAACGACGGAAAAGAAGCATTTCGCCACTAATTAATTTGAATGCCTATTTTTATTAAGCTGTCGTACACTTACATATTTAAATGGAATGACTAAAGATTAACTTTAATGTCAAATCAAGTGTGAACCCTATCGTCAGTTGATTGGTCTGGACACCATAACAAAAGTGCTGGTTTTAATAACATTTCGTGCTGATTCACACGTTGGAAATAAACCAAGAACTAAGCTAGGATTCCAGCCTTTGTTTTCAATCGTAATTATCAACAAACATCCACTGCAGTATTATGCATGCGCGTCCCAGTTTTCCAAAATATTTTCAGTTATTTCCCTGCGTCCATAATATTTATTATTTGAAACTCCTCATAGAATATTTTATTTATTCGTGTGATCATGTCTGGGCTGTGAACCGTATGCTCCTGAATTCTATTCTCACATCGAACGTTCTAGTTCTTAAGGGTTTTCTGGGTTTAAAAACCGCGTATGATATTCTCGGGATCGCAATTTGTGCTTGGCAAATCTATAGCCTCGAACTCCTATCACATTATGAGCTCTGTCTGGTTCTTCAAGAACGCTGCCGTAAACTTTTTTGAGTTATTTCTTTTTTATTATGTTTCTTTTGTTACTACACGGAAAATTGTTGATAATTATTTTTCTTGATAATAGCGTCAAGAGTTCACATTTAGTCTGCGTGGGGTATCACGCGATAAGGTCTAAATTCTGTTGTTGTACTCGTTAGGAGGTTAAATGTTTTGAGTCATATAAGTCATTTTTATTTGTCGTCTTCTAGTAGTTTCTAACATATTTGGTACAAGGAATCCCTACGTTTTGTGAATACTATTGTGATTGTCCAGTTACGTATTTAATAAAACGTTAATCATTATTTTATTATCATCATCAGTCTTCTCTCCCAAGTATATACCTCCTTAAAATCACGCTACAGCGTATGATATTCGCCGTCTCATCGATGCCAAGTAACTTTATGAGAATCTGTAATTTCTATAAACTTCGATAAATAAGGACGTCTCCACACAATTCGTCAACTATCAATAATATTCCCTATTCTACTAGCACGAAGACCCAGATAATAAAACGGTAGGTATATATAACAATATTTAATGAGACGATTATGCGAGACCGCGTGTTTATCTCGATTGTGTTTGACAAATATTTAAATGAAACGTGATTTGACACGTGCTACATCTGCGTTATCTTTAGGTAATTATTAAACTACTTATTCCTACAATCAATAACTCAATAGTATCTCCGATGGGACCAACGGTTGGACCGATGCGATCAATGTGTTATTCAAGATAATAATGTAGATTTTTGTACGCTCAACAATGACGTCATAATTTAGTAATCTTAAAATGCTAAATATGTACATACGATTTTTAGTTTGATTCCTTAGACCACTTTCAAATAATTGTATGACATTCTTTAATATAGCATAGATAATTAAATTCACTATTATTAATTATTTTTATCTCTTAGAATCGTGTACAATTTAAAGTACACTATAATAGTTAGGAATAGGGTTATAAAGTCAAGGTGAAATGGATATTTAATCTTCCATAGTAATAGATTTAATAATGAACTATAAATATTAGAAATCCACACTTTTCCTTTTTTTGTTGAAATCGAACGGTACATACTACATACCTATGTCTAAAACAGGTTTGTAAAGAAATGTGGACCTAAGTCGTTGAAACTCCATAGTTAGCTAATGCATTAGACAGGTTCGGCATACTAATTAGCTAAAGGGCATAGGTACGCGATATCGAGTTTTTGTGCGTGTTACTGGTGAAATTTTACCTCATTTGCTGGGTAAAACGTCTGTTTTATACAATACCTTCAATTTTGTGTTGTTAAATAGTGTAGGTATGTAGTAAATGAAAATAATATGATTAGAAGGTAATCATCTTGCGTTACACAAAGTCTACTGCTAAAAAAATACTTCGCCCCAAAGATAATAAGCAGTAAAGAATAGGTATAGCTGTTTTCTAATACTAATATTATCCATATAATAATATAAGGAAGAGCACGGAACAATGAAAGTTAGTACCTATACAATATTTATGCTTTTTTGTTAACTGGCAGGATAAACTTCACCGTACCAAATCCTATTATTTTAAACATTCCATACGATATCTAAGGTTCCCATAAAGCCGGGGTTATTCGTTACATTAACAGATTATCCACATTGTCCACAATATGCATACAAAAGAGTATAAGGTAAAAGTGGTAAGTCAAGTCGCGGGCTAAAGTGAACAATATTTTTGCTTTTTTGTATACTGGCCCGACTAACTTCAAATGAATAAATCATATTATTTAAAACATTCCATACAATTTCTATAGTTCCCATAAAGCCGGGTTTATTCCTTGCATTAACAGATTATCTTACATTATCCACAACATGCATACAAAAGAGTATAAGGTAAAAGTGGTAAGTCAAGTCGCGGGCTGAAGGGAGCCGGCGCGGCGACCTTAAAGGGTGAACGATCTCAATACAACTGGCTTCATACTTTGCTTTAACTCATTGGCTCTTAACTTTTTACTCGCATAATAGAGCTATGAAAAACTAAACTATTGAAAGGGTCGCTTTGCAATTTTTAATGCAGTTTCCTGCAACTGTTTACATAAAGCGCAGATTATTGAATTGTTGGATTCAAAAGGAGTATGCCCATTCATAGTATCGGTATAATATCCTTGATCCCGATACCGATATTGCTTAAAATTTATTATAGCCATTTTTATGTTTAGTACTTGGTGACAGATTTTTATAAAATAAGATAATTATCATCACATTTAACATTTAATCACAGACTGACAGTGAAGACAAACAAATATCTTTTATTGTACTTAAAGCTCATTTCTCCAAGAACTCCGTGCCTGGGTAGCAATTATGTTTACATTTATTGAAAATATATATTTTTCCCTACACAAAAAGTAGGTTTCATAGAGGCAAAAAATCATCATACCGATACTAAGTTTCATAGTAAAATGGACTTTCTGTCTATTGACCACCCAGTTAGTAGACGGGTTAAGATGTATGTTAATACAGTACTGGAATGTAAATAAATGAAGGGTTTTTCTATCCATCCATAAATAAAACAAACATGAAAATATTTTAGGGATGGTCTTGGGATAGGCGGACTTGTGGCGGCTAGCGGTCAAGTCTATGGTGTTCGAGATGGTTCGGCGTTCTCTGTCACTTGAAATATATAAAAGGATTGTCATACAAGAAAAACGCCATTAGATTAAATTCTTTATTTTCGGCCACTTCATTATCAAAGAATATATATCTAATTGTACATAACTATTAAGTACATAATATAATATTTTACACATTTTATAATATTATTTCTTTTGATACGGAAAGTACTTCCTTGCATATACCCACAGACTACTTGAGATGCTTCCAGGGACCATCGATAAAGAACTATCTACTGCATTAGCTCATTATTTAGGGTTTCGTGAAAAGAATTTGTTTAGACGTAAAAGTTAGAAAGTCGCTAGATGCAAGCCGTTCCCGGCTCGCAAAAGAAATTTATTCTTCGAGACTTTGCAGACAGAAAGTTGATGGATGTAGATGGAATGTCTGATAAGTAGCTATGAAAAACTTTAATTGTTTTTTTGATAGAGACGATAGTAATAACTGCAAAGTCCAATATAATGTAATTGGCTTACAACAGAACGATGTAGAATAATGGTTAAACTTGAAGTCTATCAGCAGTAAAATTCTCTTGGCTACCAGTCATAATGAGGATGGCAGTAATGAGAGACTTTGAGTAAAGATTAGATTTATTGCATAGCAAACAATTAAGGAGGATAACGACATACGACCTGGTTAACGTTGCAAGAAGTCGCTGGATGCAGGCCGCTTCTAACAGGTCGATGTGGAGATCCTTGGGAGAGGGCTATGGTCAGCAGTGAACTTTCTGTGGCTAAAGAGAAAAAGAGAAACAATTAGTAATAATTGAACACACAGGTCACAAAAAAACAAATAACGCAAATGTTGATATAAAATCTCCCTTTATGAATATCCCTTCATCCCCATTAAAAGCGATCACTTTACTGACTATAAACGATTTAATAGGCGGCGTATCTGTTTTAGCGACGTATATAGGCCACGGCCAGCCTCGCCTCGCGAATACGATCGTAAAAACACTATGAAAACTCACTTTATGGACTAAAATTATTCCTACAATGTTTATCTTGGGCTTGGCCGAGTGAATTTGAGTTGAAATAACAAACGCTACATGAAGTAGATGGGTATGTTAGGTCTGGAAATAAAATTGCTTTCAAAATGTTGGCAAGGTTTAGACTCAGATTTTTTTTAATTTGTCGATTATTCGCTTTTAAGAATTTGCTTATACAACACAGTTTAATCAGTTATTAAGTGAATATAGGCTACAATCGTAATGATTGCAAATTTTATTTCGATAGCCTTTTGTGCTAGAGAATCCGCCAACGGAAATGCGTTTTCATTGGTCTCCTTGTATCATTCACGATCAGCAGATTTTTATTTCGGAATTTGTTATAATATTTGTCGATCCATCAAAATATAAATATATTATAACGTAACGCCACGACACGTAATATCTCAGTGATACAGTTGAATTTGGCAAATTGATACTCAGGCTTTTTAAGTGGGCGAGATACAAATCTTCGTTGTAGGCTTCATTAAAGTAAACTATTCCATTTAATATTAGAACAAATGTAATACAAAACAATAATAACATCCGAGGTGACAGACAAATGCATCCAAGTGGGTTCGTTAATGGAATCGAGTGGTCGCAGAACGCGTCTCAATATGTTGTACCAGTTTATTGGACAATTGAGCCGGTCTGACTCCGGCGACCGATATTTATAGATTGCCTGATGGCTATCAATTGGGAATAATTAGTATAAATAAAGAGTGCTCTTGTAACGTAAATGTACTTTTCCTACACTTGATAGATGCTATTTAGCCTTGTAACCTTATAGTTAAACTGAATATGGAAGGGCAATCAGTGTCTTATGGAGAAGTAGGAAATAATTTGACGTCAGTCTTGGTTGGTTATAATACCTATTTTAGGCTATTAAGACGGTCAAGCATTGCTTTGTAATTCAAGGTGTTGTTTAGTTTTGCTTCTGTTAATGAGCAGTCATATTGCTTACCATCAGGCGAACGGCACGCTCATCTTGCCATTCATAGCAATAAAAACAATACTTTACTAAATGCTTTGCTTCAATTCTTAAATTGTCCTTAGTTGAAAGTTTTTGGCATCAATTTGTATAAACGCTTTTCGGTAGTGTGACAGGCTCCATAATTTACTTCAGCATCTATCATATCGTGAACATCATATTGAAGACTGGTAATGTTATTTTTCTATTTTTGTTATTAAATGCATGTTGTTTACAATTCGTTTTATTCCCGAAAAACATAGTCTTCTGACGCACATACTCTACTATTATTGTGAAATTAGAAGAAAAAACGCGTGGCAACTGCCAATTTGAATACAACCGTCCCAATATTGAATATTCTTCACGTACCACTTTGTATCGAAGGCTGGTGGTCATCGCCTGCCAAATGACGTCATCTGTCGCAGCTATTCCGGGATTGAACCGAGACGGCCGTTCGTCGCGTGTTCCAGAATTCTGGCAAAATTTACGTTTATAACGGTCTGGTCTGGGACCGTTTATTAGCTGCGGAGATGACGAATGGTTTGTGTTTGGTTTTAAGTGGTGTGTAAATTATTGATGTTTTTAGTGCCAGTTATGTTGCGTGTTTTTTTTTTGGTTGTATATTTTATGTATCCGTAAGAACGGTGTTTGGTCTCTTAGCCACAATATGGCTAGATGATTTCATTAAAATTTTCTGATGGTTTTGGGTTCAAGTTAGTTTCAAATATTAGAAAGAAATATGTATTGCATTAATATAATTCACAAGATTTCACAAAGTGTGCCTACGTATATCTAATGAAACTAAATAAATGCTTTACGCCCTTTAACGACTCTTCTAAGAAATATTAGAAGAATGTCACATTGATTTATGGAGATAAGTAGCAAGGCTCACTAATCCTTGCAAAAACTGTTTAACAATAAGCATTCTATGCAACTAATCCTATTGAATTGACTACGAAGGTATAAGAACATTTCATTCCAAGCATAATGGAGCTATGAAAAACTATACTATTGAAAGGCCAGCACGTCCTTGAAAGGGTCGCTTTGCAATTAATGCAGTTTCCTGCAACTGTTTACATAAAGCGCAGATTATTGAATTGGATTCAAAGTTGTTTTCCTTTGAAACACGTTTAAAAAGTTAATTGTTGTGCGTCTGATCGAGCTAATGCGACTCTAGTTTGGTATCAATGACGGCAAAGCTGAGGTTTCGAGTTCGGGTCGGGTAAAGTGATAATAGTTTTTTCTAATCATTACCAGCCCAGAGTCAGGAATTTGTAGCCGACAAGGCGATAAGCTTGCCCCGTATCACATTATGGCACGGAACGTACAAGGCATAATATGAGTGCCTACTAGCACTCTTTCTGGGAAAAACGCGTGAGATTATGTATGTAATATTTTTGAGTTTAAAGTAATTATTATTGCAGAGTTAACTTAACATTTAGAGCGATTGAATTTGCATTTCCTAGTATTTTCCTGTCATTAAGATCTATTTATATTTGCTTGGTGATACACTCATTACACTGATTAGTCACGTTTCGCAAGCGCTGTTTCTCAATGACCGATCATAATCAGTTTCAGGCGTAAGTTAATTAGTTCTTAAAATATATTTTAAAAGCATGCGACAGTTTTGTGGTGAAGATTGAAGCCTATCATCGCTTTTCTTTGAGACAAGACATGAAAATGTAGCGTTGTGGCAAACTGGCCCTTATCACAAAAAAAAATGCCGAATAATTTAAATGCCTGTTTCTGCTAAGACAGGCGTGTAAAAGAGTGAAAAAATTGTGGCGTTTTGGACGAAAGTGAAGAGTTTTTTTATTGCTATGAATGGGGAGACGCGCGTGCTAGTCGTCTGATGGTAAGCGATACAACCGCTCATGGGCAGTAGCAAAACCAAACAACAACATGAATTACAACGCAATGCTTGGTAAGCCACTGCACTCGCCTTTTTGAGACGAAAAATGTTTAGTCACAATATGTAGTTGATGTATTTTTGCTAATATAACTAAAATTTATTTTATTTTTCTGTTTATGATTTGTCAATACACAATAGTTACCTATTAATCTTATGTTTATAATAAAATTAAAATACAGTATTAACTGAACGTGACTAAAGTATGTTAAAGGAAGCTAAGATGCATTAGTGACAAACATTCGTCCATAATTGTTATAAACATTTACTACAAGGAAAATAAAATTAAAATGGATAAGAGCAGAATGTTATGACAAAACACACTTGATTTACGATTGTCTTCTCAAATATGTTTTGCGGGCTGTATGCCAGATTGCCTTAGTGCCTAAAGGATTTTTAAAAAATCACGTCACCGTAAGATACTTCAATAACAACAATATAAAAAGTATTTATGCGCTTAAATATTAAAATAGTTAACAGCGTTGGAAAATTACTACAAGGCAAAATCTGTTCGCATGTTATTGGAGTTGTTTATTACACAGTATTTTTGAGTTTTTTCCGAGGTTTAGGCTTTTTCGAAGTGTCATACGCAAGAGGTGAGAGATGGTTTTTTTTTTCAAAAATATGCTGGAATCTTTAATTACATATAAGTTAAATTTACGTTTTAAAATAAATAAATAATTTAAAAAAGGATGAAGTAGTAATACATCCATGGAAGAATTTTCGCTGTCATGTACTACATTTATTTGTTAGAATATTGTATGTTTACTTAGTAATAAATTTATTTGAATAATAGCTTTATTATAAACGCGCAAGTAATATTATAAAATCCAATATCCTTCGGGAGCAAAAATGTAATATTTTGTTTAGCTATTTATTAAATTGAATAAAGTATTAGTATAGTATAGTATACGTTATTTGTTTTAACTCATTATCATATTTCAATAATATTATACATATTTTATATATGCTAGTTTTATTTTTGCCGTGGGCCATCATTGGCCAAATCATGTAAGGCCAAAGAAAATTTCCGAAAAAAAAAAAACAATTTTAAAAAGGCAATGTTTATGTATATTTTCATCAAAATGCGGCATCTAAAAATATTTACAGAAGACGTTTGGATAAAAATAAAAAGTGAATAGGAATGCAAATGTTCTAATTTTGTGAATTCTTAGCAACACATGGAATTCTGAAATTCATTGTCTTTGGCACACGATTGGCATTTGAAAATTAACATTGTTGCTTTAATATACCACGTAGATATTATAATTGTTTTCTTGTTAATTTTCGGTACGTCTATTCAACTCTCTTTCGTTTTATCTACTGTTATGTCTATCAATCTGTGTCATTTTATGTTTTTGTATACTAAATATAGGTTGCTCAATTGGCTTATAAATGAATCTGTAAATATAGAAAGATATTTGGACAACAATCTAGTCTACTTCTGTGAATTCCAATGTTTGCATTTCGATTTACGCAATGCATAAACATTTAATGATTTCTTTGTTTACACAATACACATGTTATTTTATTGTCGAGACTTGGAGAACTGTCAAAACACGTTAAAATTCCCTATCTACGATAACCTCGTCTATTTGTACCTCTCGAAACACGTACACAAAATAAATATTTTTGTTAGGGACGCACTCGCTATCTTTGTTTGTAAATATAAAAACTAAACAATAATATAAAATATTCGCTCGTAAGCGATACGACCTCTCATGAACAGCAGCAAAACCAAACAATACCTTGAATTACAAAGCAATGATTGGCATGCTACTGCGCTCGCCATTCTGAGACATAAGATGTAAAGTCTCAATAGGTCCAGTAGTTACTCTGGCTACAATTTCCTTAAATCCGAAAACCAACAGTGCATTTACACTGCTGTTTAGCGGGAGAAATAGAAATTGCGGTGGTACCTACCCAGGCGGCCTCTCCCATATGAGAGACCTACCACCAGTAAAAAGGACGTATATGGGTTGATACTGTTGGTGGTCATCCGAAAGAATACTAAAATCCAACAATTACCACCAACAATTGTACAAATGTTTGTCTCACGACTATCTTTAGCTAGAAATTGCTTCCATCACTTCAAGAAGACTTTTAATGGTTCAATTCAACAGCCAATGTTTACACACCGCCTTTAATGTCTTACAGTTGCTGTCTCACATTTCTCGGTAGAGACATAATTGTTTAATCAAATAAGCGTGTTTACATTACATTACATCAATAATATGCATACATCCGTTGCGGATTAATCATGAGATATGTCATGCATTCTTTTATACAGAGTTTAATAAGTTTTAACGATTTACAACTTGCTAAAAATAAAAAAATAGGCTAGGAAAATTCCTATATTATTATTGAAACATCGTGTATGTCTGTTCATATACAGTGATGTCTTCTAGAGAATTAAACATGTTGAGTGGTCAGGATAGAACAATATCCATTCATATTTATATTTTCTTTTTTTATTTACTATAGAGTTTTAGGTACTTGGTGCTAACTGTTGAACATCTCTTCGAAAATCAGAGCAAAATTCAGGTATAATCGCAGCATATAGCCGGAAAGAGTAGCTCATTGTTGGCACAATATTGGGTAAAAAATAATGTTAAATATTTTCTTATAAGTTGTGCTAAATAAAAACTATTTCTTTCTTACCCAATTGTATCATTACTGCAGTTTATTATAAAAAGCCTAGAAGAGATGACATATA
Organism: Hyles lineata; assembly: GCA_030180105.1. Classification (NCBI taxonomy): domain Eukaryota; kingdom Metazoa; phylum Arthropoda; class Insecta; order Lepidoptera; family Sphingidae; genus Hyles; species Hyles lineata. The sequence continues at coordinate 1,802,947 of JARJEE010000035.1, read as the reverse complement.
AATTCCGCCACAAAGAGGTCATCAAACAATGACTCATGTAATCTAAAAATGTCTGATACCAACACTGCATGTTAAAAAGTGTTATGTACACATTTCTATTTATTATATACCTCAGATATTGCAAAGGCCTTCAGGGAAATGAATGGCCGTGACTCGGATCAAAAGATTGAGACAAAAATGTGTGTGTGCAAATATTTGTGTGTCTGGGTGTTAGGAGGTGAAAAGTCTTGTGTTTTTATTACACGAGATGGTTTGAATAATATATGTTGTTAGAGTTATGATAACTCATAGAAAGCACATTTATGCTTCCGTATCAGTAATACATCGTGTAAATAAAATATTAAATTCTTTTTAACTGGCTTTGAAACTGTATTTTATCAGTCTATATTATACGTCCCACTGCATGGCTCAGTATTATTCAGAGTCCACTCCGCTGGTCTACTGCGTGTTGGCGAACTTTACATACCATAGAAATTCTTATAAATCGCTATGGTATACAGGTTGCATCATGATGTTTCATTTACCGCTATAGTGCATGGTGTTTGACTATCAATAGAAACATCACTCCCAAAAGTCAGAGGCGTGTCCGGGGATTTGAACCCGATACCACCGTAAAGGCAGCCACGTCTGCTCTGTAACCAACTGGCCACCATCCACTTCGAAATAGCTACTAGATCTTATCAAATACCTTATTTCTATACCACATTATTTATTTTATATTTAGTAAAAATATTGACTTTGAATTTGATTCTACTCTTAATTGAACATAATTAAATTTTATTTAATTGCCTCCAATTGGCTCTTAGTGAAATTTTTAGTTTAGCATCATATAATATTATGTTATTGTCCATCTTTTGTAGGTATACTTAAAAGCCTAACAGCCCGTATTTAAATCTATCTACGATTCATAGTGGTCATTACTTTCTACGAGCCTTTTGTTTGTTTACGTAAATGAAAAAAATGCATACATTCTGCCTTTCTCTACAATATAACACATACATTTAGGAAGATTCCACTACGTAACAGTGGGCAAGTCAGTGACGCCAGCAGCGAATAATAAACGCGGCTAAACTCGGTTACGAGATACTAGTGACGCGCTTATTCTACCGGTGTTATTGCACCGGAATACCGGAATTTATCGGAATTCTATATTTGAATTATCACACTTTATTGTACAAAACAAAAAAAGAAAAATACACAACAACAAACTTTACCTATATTTAACATTTGGATCAACTAGAGTGAATGGAAGTAGAAAAGCGGGGAGGAGTGAATTTAAGTAAATGGAAATTATTTTATATTTTTATAGTAACTGTTTGATTTACGAATACATGTGGTATTTTGTTTGTTTTGCCTACTTTGACGCAAATTGTTTGTTTCATTCATGATCTTATTTTTAGAACTGCTAGAATTAGCGGGAAATTGTTTTTATGTCAATACGCACCACTGTTATTTATGGATCAGTACATCGGAATAAATAAAGAAATGTTTATCTGAATGTCTTTAAAATACCGCTATTATGTACAATTTGGCCAGAGTCAAATCTTACCCGATATCCGTAAATGGTTTAAACTTTAAAATACCGCTTTTAAATTAAATTTATTCACAGTCAAAATAATATTTCCGGATGGCCGGATTATCGGATATGCCGCCAGTCGTCCCGTCTCTAGAAACAATAGCTTATTGGTCTTGATATCGCATAATCGTATCAGGCGGTCGGTTTCAGCGGAAATTGGATTACACGTTACCACGCGATCACAGTTCCATGTTGTTTGTGAAGCACTTCGTTTTATTTCTGGCCTGTGGCACCAAGAAACTTTCTTACTAACAGCATTAAGAATGTATTTTGTGTAGGGCAGGGATGGCGAACTTTATACTATCAATGTGCCATTTTTATAACGATAGATTTAAAAAGGTAGTAGACGTGCTGTCACAAAGAAATGTTTTTTCATTATTATTAGAAAAAACCTATACTATACATATAACCTGTATATACTATTTACTACAAAAAAAATTGCGAGGAATATGTTTTCTTGTTTTAAGAAAATGTTCTTCATTGATTTTAATCTCAGTGCTTAATGAACTACTAGTGATACCCACAACGTCTATTTCTCCCGTTAAACAGCAGTGTGAATGCATTGTTGAATTTCGGTTCAAAGGAAATTGTAGCCAAAGTTAACTTATCGTTCTTTATGTCTTAGGATGGTGAGCCCAGAGGAATGCCAAGCATTGCGTTGTATTTCTTTGTTTTCAGTTTTTGCTACTGTCCATGAGCGGTCGCATCGCTTACCATCCGGTGAATGGCTTACTAGTCTCGCCGTTCATGGCAATAAAATAAAAACAATGTTATCTTTGATAAATGTTTTAAGCATTTGTCTTGATGTAATTAACTCAACACAACAAGGAGTTAATCAATGTACAACTCTAATAACCAAAGCAGATTAGATTCAAAGATAAGAAATCATAACAAAGAAAATGTAAAAGGTGTTAATGGAACTCAACATCATGTTATCACACTTACATTAAGCGAATCACTGATAACCTTAAGCAAGGGTAAGGTCAATAGAACTAAGTAACTAACTATTATCTATGATAGTTAGTTCCTACTAGTTATACCTACAAAAGATTGTAGTTATATGCAAGAAGATTATTTCATTTAGCATCCTAAATTAATTTGTTTATTGTTGATGAGTATTGCTTTAATTGGTTTGTTTCATTTTTAACATCCCGACGTTTTGATTACAGCTTTCATGGTCACGGGGCGGAATGACGATTCTTGAATATATAACATTCTCGAAAATTCGTCTCGCTATTAATTGCAATAAAAAAAAATGTTCTATGTTCGAAAAATTTATGAACTTTATTTATTTGAGTAAAAATAAATATTAAATATTTGAGTAAAAATAAATAAAGTTAAACTGGCAATAATTATAATTTGTCTAATAGGGAAAACGGGTAACTGTATTCAGTCGAAGTACTTAAAATTAATGTGAACGAAATTCCAACCCTTATGAAACAGACGTGGTACTATACGGATGCATAACCTAACCCTTTTACGCTAACCATCTGGAATACGAACCTACAACCCATCAATACGAACGTACATCCCATCGAGTTAATGCTAGCTGTAGGTCATCAAGTGTGTAATCTATTGCGAATGCACTTAGCGAAGCGATTCCAATGGATTACAAGGCATTTGTATGCAAACACGTTTGATGCAGCTCGACAATGGAACTGCATGCGTGCATCGCCGTTTAAGTTCTATGACCACGCTTTTGTGCTTGGAGGTTGCTAGAGTAGCAACGTGTGCAATTTTCTGAGGGTTATTTTATTGCCACTACAGTTACAGGAGTTAATATTTGCTATTGAAATTGAGCGAGGTATTGTGATTAGTTAAGACAAAATTATTCGTCGCAAAATTTTACTACCATTGTATTTTCTTTTATACTGTTAACATAGTAAAGAAAATAAGTGCTTTATTGTAAACTTTTGAAGTACAACCATCTTCCGCTTACTTTCTTGCATTAAGTTGGATTTCATCATAGTGGGTATTATCCGTACGGTTAAGAATATCCTGCAATAAAATTCTGTAGATTGTAAGAAATTCGACTCTGGTACGTAAGACTTAACTGTGAACTACTATCCCGTATAAGTCTATAATATTCCACTGTTGAAAACTCCCTCTCAAACGAGTTTGTGATTAAGAGTGCTTACGCAATTCACCACGTTAGTCTAATACGGGTTAGCAGACTGTAAAAATTCCTGGATTACCATACATGCATAGTATGGTATGCATTGCATACCACTCCGCTGCAGTTCTACAAGCAATGTATGTTAATATAATTTGCTATGCCGCTAATTCTCAGTACTTTTGAGTAGCAGGAATTACATCGTGTCGTGTTTTTATTGAGATAAATTGTTTTGTTGATACTAGATTGGATTACATCGTTCTCAATTGTATTAGTGTTTTTGCTTTATTTTGTTTGACTCGAACCATCTAATATTTTCGATTGTGGATAAAAAACTATATAGGTTACCACTAATGAGTTTGTTGAGTTGGATAAAAACTAAAAAGTAGTTAGGACGTAGACCGCTGTATACTCGTTTAAATTAAATAAAAATGAATAAAATAGAAAGGCTCGGAAATGTTATAGAGATTAATCGTTGTTATTTTGGTATCTTTTGTAGTTTATTTTTGAATAATTAGGTCTAGAATTTGCATTGGATTCCTCAATACCGTTTTTAAGGAATATGAACCAATATGCGTATGGTAAACAACTTGAGCTGTAAATTGTTTGAATTTATTAATATAACTAGCTGTGCCCGCGATTTCGTCCGCGTGGAATTTAACAAAAACTTTATTTTGCTAAAAAAAAGCATTTTTCTAAAATAAATGTAGCCTAAGTTACTCCTTATTATATTAGCTACGTGACTTTTTAGAATATTTTTAGACCAAATAAATCAAAGAAACATAATGAGCTCATCCACCTGCGTGTCATAATACCATATTTAAAAAACAACCTCAAAATTTAAGGGTTTATTTTTTTCTGCGGAACCCTAATTTGTTTTTCAAAATTAAAGTAGCCTATGTTACTCCCGCAAAAAATAGCTATCTTTCAGTAAAAGTCCCGTCAAAATCGGTCCAGCCGTTTCAGAGATTAGCCGGAACAAACAGACAGACAGACAGACCGACAGACAGACAGACAAAAATTTTTTAAAGATCATTTTCGGCACTGGTATCGTGTATATAACGATATGTAGTAGGACGTTTTTTTAATTTTCACTTTTAAAACAGACACTTCAATTTTATTTATATGTATAGATGTATTATAGGTGATGTCATTTTAGTATTCCTAGGTATTCATTTTCCAACAATTACGTGTCCTTTATTTCCTAGTGTTCTAGTACAGGAAGTTTTGTGGTTCCGCTTTATTGCGTTTCCTTATTATGCGCACCTTGATTTCTTTAGAGCTGGTGTCATTCGCCCTCAGTAGTCCCTTCACTTCATTCAACATTCTAGAAGCAAAAAGTTATTTATTCACGTATTGTGTATAAGGGCCGTATTCATGCTAAAACTATTGTTGTTATGGAATATTTTGTCTTCTTCGCTCGAACTGAATTCAAAAGTCGTTCAAAAGGGATAAAACATAAGATAACTAAATAGGTTCATGGAGACTGTCCCGCCCTCACACCCACCACTGTAACGCCTGTAAGTCAGGATCAACAGTGGCACGCATTGTAATGACACCGAGCATTGAAGCTCGGCGAGTCTCCGGGAATGTCGAACCAGAAATAATCAGAAAGTTAAATCAGTAGAAGGAGTTGGGAATGAATTATTGTCCACTTGACACAAGCAATGAACCAAAGAGGTAAATAACCTCGCAAAAAGACTTACAGCCGGAACTAAAATAGATTTATACTGTCGCTGAATAAGGCCGTAAGTCTTTATAGACACGCAATTACTGCCTCATTGTAATAGTATAACGCGGCCTAATTTAAAACCCAAGTTTAAATCACTTATAAACTACGTTTGTCAAAACACATATTACATAATGTGGTTACAAATCAATTTAAACGGTGGCTCTACATCTCAGCCTGGGCCTCTAACAAATAGAACATATTTAAACCATGGTGTCACTTTATATGTTTATAAAGCCGCTTCCGAAATCATGCTATGGACATTCTTGATACTGTATGTTGTTGTTGATTCAAGTTCAGTAGTGGTATGTGCTCGGGGGCGAGCCTATACCCATATCGGGCACAAATTCCTGACTCCGGGCTGATAACGAATAGAAAAATCCAATATTATTTTGCTCGCGGCGTGCGTGCGTGGTGGCTTGTTGGTAAACGGACCAGACGCGGCTGCCAAAGTGTTCACGGTGGTCGCAGGTTGAAATCCCAGGGCACACCTCTGACTTTTGGGAGTCATGTGTGTATTGATAGTCAATCACCACGCACTAAAACGGTGAAGGAAAACATCGTGAGGAGACCTGCATACCATAGCGGTTTATAAGAATGTATAAATTCAAAAGCATTCATTTATTACATTTACACAATCAAGACGGACACACAATATACTCACCAGTTATATTATAAGTCATTGTGGGTTTATGCTCCTTTATAATAAATATTTATACCTTTTTCTTAAACATAAAGGCTCGGTAAGCCTCGATATAATTATAAGTGTTTGTATCGCATGGTTCCTTTTTTGTGTTCTTTTTGTTATAATTTTTATATATTTTTACTATCATATAATTCATTTGGGAACCGGAGGCTTAGACTTCCTATAACCACATTCCATCGTTAATCTAACAGATTCAGAACTTATAAATGAAATTGAGAATGAAACAATGAATTCAATGTGCATTAAAATTTCTGATCCCTCAACAACCTGCGAAGTAATAAACTATGAAGTCCATAATAATAAGTCTATTTTTGTTCTAAATGTTAATATCCGTAGCATAAATAAAAATTTCGACTCTTTTCTCATATTTATTAGCCAGCTTAATTTACCTGTTGATGTTATAGTTATGACCGAATGTTGGTTGTGCGATCAGAGTATTATACCTAAATTGGATGGCTATACGCAGTATAGAACTAATACATTGTTAAATCAAAATGACGGAGTCGTCGCATTTGTAAGAAACAATATAAATATATCTGCATTAGAACCGCCCTGTAAGGACGGTAATTGTTTATTGCTTAACCTGGCGCCTCAAATTTCAATTATCTGCACGTACAGACCACCAAGTTTTAATAATCCAACTAATTACTTATTATCGTTAAATGACATATTAACTAGTATAAAACACAGCACTATTATCCTTACTGGTGATCTCAATCTTGACATTATGCCCGCAAATATTAAGGGCTATTCAGCTGAATATATTACAATGTTAGCTACACATGGTCTGCGCCAATGCGTATATTTGCCAACGAGAGACAAAACTTGTCTCGACCATTTCATGGTAAAATCAGCGCAATTCGTCACAGCAATTGTATTTGACGAGTTAACCGATCATTCGCCAGTACTGATACATATTGATAATACTATGATAAAAAAGGCTAAAACCTGCTTCGTTAAAACAATCGTTGATTATGTTAAAGTCTCTGAGGCAATAAGTAATATTGAATGGGATCAATTATATGTTATTAAAGATGTAGACACTGCGACCGACTTTATAGTTAACGCGCTACAGGATATAGTTAGGTCAAATAGTAAAACTACTAAAATTACAAACAGAAACAGGAAATTAAAGCCGTGGATAACCAAAGGAGTCATGAATAGTATAAGGAAAAGAGATAAATTGCATCAAAAATTACGTGGGGCACCGGAGGATAAAGAGCAAAAGTTTATGTATAAAAAATATAGAAATTGTTGCAATAACTTAATTAAACAATTAAAGACAGAATATTATCAAAAACAACTAATTAAAAACAAAGGGAATTTAGCGGGAACTTGGAAAATAATAAAAGAATATTGCAATTTAAACACTACCAGAGACAATACAACAGATTTAATGACCATATGCGATACTCCCATAGCATCCCTTAATAGTGTGAATGGCTATTTTACTACCGTTGGTAAATCTTTGGCTGATTATACCCTTGCCAAACTCAGTACATCTGAAGCACTCCTTAGTAAACAGATTGGAAGTAAAATTGGCCCTAATGGCTCTATGTCTTTATTTCTGACGGATCCCGAGGAAGTAAGGACCACTTTGAGTTCACTCAAATCTTCTAGTGCTCCTGGATGGGATAATTTAACTTCAACAATGTTCAAGACTAATGCAAAATTCCTCTGTAAACCCATTTCATATTGGTGCAACCTAAGTTTTGGTTCGGGAAAATTCCCTGCACATTGTAAAAAAGCAGTGGTCATACCAATTTATAAGGCGGGCGACAAAGCACTACCCTCAAATTATAGACCTATATCTCTTTTGACAATAATGTCTAAAATAATTGAAAAATTAGTCAATAAAAGATTGAAACATTATCTTGAGACCAATAACATATTGGCCAACAACCAGTTCGGCTTTAGAGCACAACGTTCAACTGATGATGCTGTAACACTTTTGACCTCCAAGATTGTGTCCTATCTGGATAAAGGCTTGAAATGTGCAGGCATATTTCTGGATCTACAGAAGGCATTTGACACTGTTTCCATCCCGGTGTTAATAGCAAGGCTACAGTGTATAGGTATCCGAGGTACAACACTTTCGTGGTTTAGTGACTATTTAACAGGCAGGACACAGAAGATTAAATTGGGTAAATTTTTAAGTGATTCGGCGGAATGTCAATATGGAGTCCCTCAGGGTAGTACCTTAGGTCCCACTCTTTTTCTCATTTATATTAATGAGCTATGTAAAATAAATATTTCTCAAGCGGACCTATTAATGTTTGCCGACGATACTGTGGTTCTTGTTCACAGCACCTCTTGGGATACTGTAAAACAACTGGCTGAAGAGGGATTATCCTTAATCACTAAATGGTTGGAGGATAATCTCTTAACACTCAATGTATCTAAAACCAAATACATTTGCTTCCACAAAACCGCATCCACAAAACCTCCACAGTCATATAACTTGATTATACATACCTATCCATGCAACAAAGATAATATCGCGAATGACTGCACCTGTTCTGAGTTGGAAAGGGCAAGGGAACTTAAATACCTAGGACTAACACTAGACGAAAAACTTAATTGGAAATCCCACATTTTTACCATTACAAAACGCTTAAGAAGGCTTATTGTTATATTCAAAAACTTAAGGAGCCTAGGCAACAAATATCTGCTAATACAGACTTACAACGCTCTCTGTCACTGCCTCATTAATTATTGTATTTGCTCCTGGGGTGGAGCTTCGAAAACAATTCTTATAGAGCTTGAGCGTGCACAGAGAGCTATACTTAAAACGGCCTTATCTCTTCCATACCGTCATCCTACAGTATCCGTTTATGAACAAGCTAAAATTCTGAGCGTTAGAAAATGTTACATCTACCACTGTATTAAACGCTATCATAAATCGATATTGCCTTTCCCTAGTGTTCAACACACCAGAAGGATCACTAAATGTCCATTACCAATATGCAGAACAACTTTTGCGATGAAACATTATTCTTACCAAGCTCCTCGTTTATATAATGTCCTTTCAAAACGAGTGACCAATGTGAGTGAAGCTAACATGCATAAACTTAAGAGACTAATTGATTCGTGGTTACAAACTCTTAACTATGATGAATGTGAGAATCTTATAACAAATAATATTTGCTAAATATACTTATTGCCATAATTACCAAAACTCACTTAGCTACACAAATAGACAAACACACATACACACACACACACACACACACACACACACACACACACACACACACACATACACACACACACACACACACACACACACACACTCACATACACACACACACACACATCCATCCACTCACATTCACACAGTTTACGTTGCACCCAATATCATTTTATCCTGTATTACTTTATTTAAATTTAGTTTTTATTTTATTTTTTATTGTGTTTTTATTTGTTTTTTTTTCTCCTACATTGTTAATTAAACTATTGTGTTAATTTTGTTAAGCATATTTTATGGAGTTACGTATACATTGCTGTGATGTATAACAACATTTACCAAAACTGTAATACACGAAAGAGACTGACTCCTGTCATACAGGGTATCCTAGTTCAGGAGTCAGGGTGTGAATCAATTGTAAATTTGTTACTGTAAAGCAATAAAGATTATTATTATTATTATTATTATTATTATATGGTATGTAAGTCCGCCAACCCGCACTAGGCCAGCGCGGTGGACTATATGGCCTAATCACTCTCAATCGTACTGTCGATTGTAGAGTAGGCCCGTGCCCTGCAGTGGGACGTATATGGGCTGATACAGATAGAGATTTTGCTCGACCCAGGACCCGATCCGGAGATCTCAGCTTTGCAATCATACCGTGATATGTGATACGTGATAATTATCTTGCTGCAATTTCGCAATAAAGTGTGTAATTGTTTATTCCTCTATCTGAGAAACGTCCATGAATCGTAATGTATTATCCAAATAAACTGTAAGTTGAGTAAGATGCAGGAAACATTTATCATAATGTGTACTGAATGGTGTTTTCTAGAGCAAGGTCAATTCGGTATGTCTTCGCGTGAATCGCAATTTTGGAATAATCTTAGTCAACCTCAAATATCGTCCTTGGCTGGGTGACAAATTGTGTATTTACTCATTTTGTACGGAATGTTAATAATTTAAATGAAGATGCGCACTAGGTTCGAAAAGTCCAAGGAAGGTGCAGTTTTATGCCACTGTATTATTTGAAATCAATAGAATTAGTAATTGGTAATAATATGATATATAGAAGAGAAAAAGTGCAAACAACGACGGTCTGAAAACAGTATGTCTGGCGCATGTTTGATTCCTACCGTATTGATACCGTAATAATTATAAACAGAAAATTCAGTTTCCGAAAGGATAGCTTATCGAACAAGGCATGTAATAGATTAATAGGTAAAATTTTAAAATGACTGGTTTTTCGGTTTGCCATATGTGAGAGGCCGTCTGGGTAGGTACAACCGCAATGTCTATTTCTCCCGCCAATAAATAAAATACAATTTTATTTTTTACCATTTAAATGCACTGTTTTGTTTCGGTTTGAAGGATATTGTAGCCAGAGTAATTATAGACATATTGAGACTAATGTCTAATGTATCAGGATGGCAAGTGCACTGGAGTGCCAAGCATTGCTTTGTAATTCAAGGTGTTGTTTGGTTTTGCTACAGTTCATGTGCAGTCTTATCGCTTACCATCAGGTGAACGGCATGCTCGTCTCGCCATCCAGTGCCATAAAAAAAAACTATAATATGAAAAAAAAAACAACTCTACTTTTCTATTCTTAAACAAGTCTTGCGGACGCACTCAGAGACGTTTAATATCAAATATTTTTTCCCTAAGTAAAGATCTACACTAAGTAATAATAGATTTTACTCTTCGTAAAATCTACACAAAGTAATGATTTAATTGACATTAAATTTTTCTGAATACAGCAGTTAGGATTTGAACCTGAGTTATTGTTTCAGAACTGACGTAAGCTCCCTCTAGGTCTATGAAACAAGGAAATAATGATTGATAGTAATAAATATAATGTTTCATTACAAAATGAAACCTAGGCAGGCGTTAGTGTAGGTCGATCTCGCAAACAAAACCATCGTATTATGCTGGACGTGTTTAGAAACATGTAAGTAGAGCCTTATGTGAATAATAATAAAGTTATTTAATATCAGCATAATTTCATAATTATTTGATTAAAATGTACTTAAATTGACTGAAAGGAAAAATAGTGCTGACGGACATTTTTTTTTATTAGAATAATACTGGCTTGGTATGTTATGTATTGAATGTATGGCGCAGTTCCCTTCAGGTAGAGCGTCAATTGTATACCTGATTGACTCAACAACTTCTCAATTCAGCCTCCGTGGTAGTTGGTTGAATGCATGCGGAGAAACGAGAGGCCGCGGGTACGATTGCTGCACCGAGACAAGTATTTGTGGAAACCACAATTAACTGTCTCGATACTAACTGTTTGTGAGACCGAAAAGTCTAGAAGATACCTATGATGATGATACCTACGACACAAGACTTATTTGATCTTAATGTGGGGTCAGGACTATGTGTGTGAAATCATTTCATAACAGTCTTTTCGGTAGTGTTTTATTCCCTTGAAGGAGACATGATTTATAGACAGGAGGGGCCATGTGCCTACCTCAAAATTTACCACGAATTGATGTAACATATTATAATATATGTACATGTTTTAATATTATTTTTTTCTTGTTGCAGAGGCCATCCGCGCGACGCTAGCCGTGGTGCGGAAGTGGTATGTAGTTTATTTTTATACTCGTCGCACAAATATAGAATACTATAATAAAATAATTTCGAAAATGAAAGCCTCCTTAAAGTTAATTGTGAAAATATTTTGAATTAATAAATAATGCATGATATTATACTACGCAGATCAGTAAGGCATAGTATTTACAGCGAACTATTTCAAGAGCACATGATGAAGTCATACCACTACTGTAAATAAAATGCAGTTTCTTAGTACTTGGTGCATAGTCGGTATCGACTGTGCAAACAACCGCTGCGTTTTATTTAACTTGCCGTTTTAATTGACTCAATATTGCAATGCAGGAAAATGTGTTGCACGTAAAGTGCACACACACATACATATAAATGCACACATCTAAATTGAACACACAAAACTAAAACACAGGCATCATGTGTGATAATTTATGACGCTAGTAGGTGATTGACATACAGAACTAAACGTAACACGAGGCATGAGAAGAAAATCATATCTTAAAATACATAAATTTAGGTTATATTCTAATTAGTTATTATGCTTGAAGTCTGAAAATTTAAGTTATTTGATCGATTTCAAAAGAGCAGGTATTTAATTCGGCTGTTTTTTTAGCTGAGATAATGTAAATAAAATAAAAATATATATAAAATATAAATAAAATACCCAACTACATATCGTTATACACACGATATAACGAAAATGACCTTAGATTTTATTTGTCTGTCTGTCTGTCTGTCTGTTTGTTCCGGCTAATCTCTGAGATGGCTGGACCGATTTTGACGGGACTTTTATTGTCAGGTAGCTGATATAATAAGGAGTAACTTAGGCTACATTTATTTTAGAAAAATAAAGTTTTTGTTAAATTCCACGTGGACGAAGTCGCGGGTACTAGCTTGTATAGTATAATATTGAATCAAAGCCTTTTCCGGGATCCCCTTCAACAATAAAATACACGACCAGGAAGAACGATACCTATAACCTACAGGATAAATTCCATCAATGGACAATATTTTATTTCCAACTCCTCCTATTAATAACACTTTCTGATTAATTTCGTTGCGGGTTAAAGACAAGTTAGACATTCCCGGAGACTCGCCGAGCTTCAATGCTCGGTGTCATAACATTGCGTGCCACTGTTGATCCTGGCTTACAGGAGTTACAGTGGTGGGTGTGAGGGCGAGACAGTCTCATCCATGATGTCAAGTGATCCATTTTTCCTGAGAAGATTTGATGATATACTATTTTTCAAGGATTTTATCGCGGATTTGGTTTTACTTTTACATTTATAACTTCCGACGCGACGCGACGTTTCGATTACTTTACAGCTTTCGTGGTCTCGGGGCGTTAGTTAAAATTATTTTTATTTCAATATGTAACACTCTATATCTATGAAATCATTTGATGATTATTATTTTACACCCGCTTGTTGTGCTCTTGACCCAGTAATGATGTCCTACCTGTACTTTGATAATAGAATACTGAACACGGTAGAGCGTCAGCCAAGTCAACAACAATAAGGACGACGAACTTGGCTGTTACTTAATTGAAAATATTTTTTGCCAATTGTTTCGCGCTAATCTGTGTGGGAAAAAGACGCGATTTTATTTTCGTACGAATAAATATTTAACTTGATTATGAAAATACGTTCACAGCATAAAAATAAGGTTTTTCCATACATATGTATAACTATAAACACCACATAAAATTACAATATTGTACGTTTTGTTACTGAAAACACAAAAGGTTGAATGTGTTTTATAGTTACCAAAATAAAAAAGTACATACCTTTTGTGTTTTATAGTTACCAAAATAAAAAAGTACATTATTATTTACATGTTTCATGCAAATATACGTCAAGCAACCTTGACTCTTTCGTTCATCGAACTTACTTCTAGGTCAAACGAGTAATAAAAGAGACGAAACATATCGCTGTCTCCCTCACACCACACTGTCTGTCCTTTTGAGAGTACATTATCATTTTTGTCGTATTTTTAGATTAGCATGCGTTATCTGTCTGGTGTAAAGAATGAATGTGTGACTCATAGGCGGCAATATCGAAAAAATTGGTAGTTTACCGAACTTTCAACACTACTGATACAAGTGATAGCGTTAGTCAAATTTGGAACCTGCAATAAATTGGACTTATACAAACGGCATGAAGGATATTATACATTAACATGCTGTGCCATTTTAATATAACCAAACGACAGCCCATTTTTGTGAAGAACTAATTGACAAGTCGCATCATGCGTTCAAATCCCTGGGGTTAGTTAATCATTGCTTGTTTTAACGATAAAGGAAAACTTATTGATCAAAGCTGCATGAACACTTCAATGATATAATAATATGAAATCTAACGACTGTATCAGGCCACCAAGGTGTATTTTCGAAATAGATAGCCGTTTGTAAAATTGGAAGCGAAATTAATCTGCACTACTAAAGAATCACGTCTGCTAGCTTTAGATACTGTATTAGCCCATATACATCCCACTGCAGGGCACCGGCCTCCTCTACTATCTAAAGTACGATTATGAGTGGTTAAACCGTATAGTCCACAACGCTGGTCTAGTGAGGTTGGCGGACTTTACATGCCATAGAAGTTCTTAGAAATCGCTATGGTATGCAAGTTTCCTCACGATGTTGTCCTTCACCGTTGTAGTGCGTTGTGAATGACTAACAATATACATAATCATGACTCCGAAAAATCAGAGGAATACCCTGGAATTTGAACCCGTGACTACCATGAATATGTTGGCAACCGCGTCTGGTCCGTTTACCAACAGGCCACCACGCACTCTTTTGGCCTTAAATGTCGGCTTTTAAATAAAATAACAAATTTTTACTTATCTATGCTTCACAGAAATAGCCTAACACAACTTTAAACTAAAACCTCATTAGAACAACAATTGTTGTTTGTCGCTCATTAAAATGACCTATGCAATTATTATAATGACGGAAAATCCTAGTAATATAATATTTGCAGTGTTAGTGGTAATTAACGAGTACATTCAAACAAATGCACTTACGCACACACACACAGCAAATTATCGCTGACGAATGCGTCATATTGGTAATAGGAATAAGGTGGCCAAGTTTATCGAAAGATAATGCTGGATATTTTATATTGATATTTCATATTAGTGTAATAATAGTTAGGGCCGGGAGGGGGGGGGGAGGGTTTGGAGGAAATAGAGGTCACCAGTATATTAAAATAGGAAACCAACGTACGTATATATGCTCTATATATCATTATTTAAAAACAATAATAAGGCTTTTTCATACGTAATAATTGTAAAGCGCTCCTACTTGTACTTAATATCTTATGTCTCAGGATGGGAAGCGCAGAGGAATATCAAGCATTGCTTTGTAATTCATTGTGCTGTTGGGTTTTATCCATGAGCGATCGTGTCGATTATCTTCAGGCTGATGACATGCTCATCTCGCCATTCATCGAAATATTATAGTAGCGTCTAAGGACTGTGAAAAGAGAGATTTTTGAGATCAACTTCAAGATCAAACAATCCACTACATGGGTTTTTTGGCCCTCCTGCCTGCCCTTTCGATTTGATAAGCCTGAGTTATTTAACGTTATTTAATGTAAATACGAGAAAGTCCTTCAAAATACAAGATGGTTGGTCACCTTAAGCTGAACGTTTCATAGTTATACCTACTATTACTTATCTAGTGTGACATAGCACCAACTCGGCTTGGAAAGCCGGTAGCTAGCAATTTCTACTGGATTGTGATGAAATACACATGAGAATATGTAATAACCTATCATAGGTACCTACGTCTGTCGTATAATGTAAGAGGGTGCTAACTAATAAATAGCTTCTATTTTTTATTGCTATGAATGATGGTAAGCGATACAACCGCTCATGAACAGTAGCAAAACCAAACAACACCTTGAATTATAAAGCAATACTTGGCATCCACTGCGCTCGCCATCCTGAAACATAAGATGTTAAGTCTCAGTATCTCCAGTAGTTATTCTGGCTACAAGATAACTTTGGTAGATTTTTAGATGGCTTTTTATAACATTTGGCATATTATATGGTCAATTAATACCACGCCTTCTCAAGAAAAAATCACAAGAAACTCTCCCTATATCAAAGAGAACATAAATAAATTTAATAAAGGTATAAATAATGTTAACTCGTCAATAAATATGTTTAAGATTGAATTATTTAGTTGATAAATCCCGCCGTGCCATCTACGTCTGCACGAACTTCGATAACTGGTTTTTACTTGACTCTTGTAAGTTGTATGCCTGTTAGCTGTAGGGTTGACGGACTTATACAATAAATATAATAGTATTAATAAATACAACAGCAGTTTAAAAGCACTGTTGTGTTCCGGTTTGAAGGACATTGTAGACGGAGTAAATACCCTCCTAGCGCCCAAAGATTTTTTGAGCTCAAAGTCATTATGGCCCAGAGCTCCTTTTTAAAGAACATAATTGTAAAAGTCATTACAGCCCAAGATTTAAAGCTGATTATTTTTCATGTCAGGGATATCCATTTGAAGTGAGACTTTCAGGGTGTTTTTCCAATTAAAATTATTTACTTACATTTTGTTCTTCAAAAAGGCTATTAGTTCATGATGAAAATTGTCATTACGCTCCAGATATCAAATGATAATACTTTTTCAATAGGTCTTTTCAAAATGTCCTTGGGCGGTAATCGAATTCGTGGCCCGAAAACGTTTGGGCGCTTATGATGAAGTCGATTATGGGCATTCCAAAGGCGCTTGGGCGCTAGGAGGATACTGGGCATATTGAGACTTAACATTTTATCTCTCAGAACGGCGAGTGCAATGGATTGCCAAGCATTGCTACTGTCCATGAGCGGTCCTATAGCTTACCATCAGGCGAATGGCATACCCGTCTCGCCATTCATAGGCAAAAAAAGTATTTCTGGTACTCTATTCTATTCTTTTCTGATATTCTATTCTTTGTATTGCAGTGGTATATGTTATAGGTAATTATTTATGGTCATAACTCGTAGTACCCATGCAATTATTAGGCGCAAAAGATTACCAAAGGATTATCATTATAATTTGTAAGGGATAGACACATACATTATGATAATTCTTGAATTGAAAATATCTATTAAATTTCCAATGCTTCCAGTGCCCTTTTAAGTCTCCTAATAAGCCTTTCATACCCATAAAATCTACATACTCAAAGATGGGTAACACTTTTATTCCTTACTGTTTCCCAAGTTTTAACCATGTTTGTAGGCTTTGGTTAACCCTTTCCCGATAATTAACCGGTTATGAATAAAGGTTCATTCTTGTGGAATATTCGAGTTTAAACTAATCACCTGCCAGCCCTGTCTATATCTAAGCATGCCAAAGGCCGCGATGCATTACAAGTGAACCCATAATACAAGTACTGGATATTTTCAGTTTCCGTCGGAGTAGGTCCATTGAGCCAACTAGGACGACCTCATTCACTTCACCTCTTTGAGGTAATTTCGTTTGATTGCGACACGCAAAGGATGTTGTGATCAGATGAAACGCGACTTGTTTGGGATAGGAAGTATGGGGCAATGACTGTTAATGAATGTCTTGAGTTGATACTTCCTTTGTTGTTTCGGCAATTCTTTGTTAGACTTTAGCAAAGTTTATCATATCTGCCTATCCCTTCTGGGAAAATGACGTGAGTTTATATATGTATGTAGCTTTGGTAGTAGATATTTAGTTTAGTAAACCTAGAAACCTAGAATTTAGCTATCCTGTAATACTCTGTTGAAATCCGAATTGTTGAGTTTGTGTTCAGAAGGTCACTAGATTAGAGCAATTATAGTTAATGGATGGATGATACGACTCATGTGCATATTTTCTATATAAGATTAAATTTTAACATCAGTTTTTCAGAGATTTTGAGTTTGCTATTGAATACTGTCCACTACACTTTCGACTGCTTTTCTTCTATCCGGTATCGATAACATACGATTGCCATGCACTGAGGTTCGGCGAATCTCTGAGGGAATAAATTGCGTTTTATTAATCATCTCAAAATTATAGATAAACAATATTGTCCATTTTCAGACAGTTCTTATGAGATGATTTTAAAAATATCGTATAATTTATTTAATTAATTTGCCTATTTGAATGCTCATAATATATGCATCTATTATTCTTTATTAGAATGGAATCACGTTAAATCGTGAAAGTAATTTATCAGTAGTGATAAGGTTTATGTTTACCCATCAATAAACAGTATGTAATGCTTTTGTATGTTGCGAGCACATCAAACATTATCTTAGTAACTTACAACGAATGTAAATGATTACATCAGTTTTAATAAGTATTTCAAATGCCTCTGGTATCATGTGTGCGTATTTTCCATCTGTGTATACAAAGTGTAACAAATAATTTATTTGGTGTTGCGGATTTAAAATGCTCCTTTTGTTTTGTTACAGAAAACCCTGTGAAGAATAAATTGGCAATGCTACTAATATTGAACTATTCGAAATTTGTATCTTAATGCCAAGAAGGTGCAAGCCGTTTGCTACCCCAACGGACGACGCCGCTGAAAGTGTATTTTTCAAAAGTGTGAGATCGAGGACTAGCCGGTCCTTGATGTCCTCGACAAGTTACAATCCTTGCGCTCTCAAACTTTGCATATCGAAGAGGCCCTGCCGCTATTCCGCTAGAGATCCCAGGTTAAGACACTGGTCCCGAGAATTCGAGATCTACTCCCCGTAGACTCGCATCCCTCAATTGGATATCTAATCCAATTCTGGTAGTTTTCTCGCAGTCCTTTAGAGGATTGAGTTTGAACGTTCCTGGTACGTACTTAGATTCGTACTTAAAAGAAACCGTTTCGGAGGCTAATGGACACGCAAAGAGCCTACGCAAATGGATTTGCAGGTAAAGAAAAGTATGTTGACAATGAACGTAAAGTACCGTCTCAAGAGGAGAAGACTACGTCTCCCCTTCTGCAAAGGACGAACGATATTAAATACATCGACGGTGTGAACGATAGTAAGAAAGATCTACATGATCTTGATGAGTCTAAACATGGGTTGAATGACGTTAATTATAATAAGACAGAACTCAAGGAACTAGACAGCCTTGCAGTGGGCTATCATAAAGATGGAAATAGCGAGGACGACGCGGTTTCAACCAATGAAGGCGTTAAGTTCTTTGGGCTGGGAGATACGGACAGTATTTGCTCCAGTAAACCTCCACCGGAAACGGGCCCAGCGATACCTGATGGCGGTTGGGGATGGGTGGTCGTTGCCGCCTCATTCCTCGTCGCCACCGTCGCTGATGGATTGGCCTTTTCATATGGATTAATACATCAACGATTCGTTATATACTTCGAAACCAGTGAAGCCAAAACCTCGTTGATCGGCAGTTTGTTTATCTCAGTGCCGCTTATAGCCGGCCCGATCATGAGTGCTTTGGTCGATAGATATGGATGCAAGAATATGACAATAGTTGGGGGAATTGCTTCGACGATCGGATTTGTGGCGGCGTCTTACAGTAATTCAGTAGAAATGCTGTATTTTACGTATGGTATTATGGCTGGATTAGGAATGGGATTGCTGTATGTGACAGCTGTCGTATCGATTGCATTTTGGTTCGAGAAACGCCGTAATTTGGCTGTTGGCCTGGGATCTTGCGGTGTAGGATTTGGTACATTTATTTATTCTCCACTCACAACATATTTACTTGATGAGTTTGGCTGGAGAGGAGCTTTATTGCTGCTTGCCGGCACTGTACTTAATGTGTGCGTATGTGGCGCTGTTATGAGAGACCCTGAGTGGTTGATTCTAGAGCAAAAGAAACAAAGGCAGTTGAGCAAATCAAAGAGAGCGTCAAGTTCAATTTCCATATCGGCGAAATCTGGTGGCGGTGAGTCTGTTTATCCCGGATATGAAGAATTGAAGATAATGATGAAGAGTGGAGAAACTCCTGAATACATATTGACGGCGTTGGTTGCTTCAATAGCGGAGGCTGAAAATCTCGAAGTTGCTACTAAAATGAATGCTGATATGTCGCAACATAAAGTCAGCTCTGTTATAAATTTGCCAACATTTTTGAAGCAAAGTGAAAAGGTATATTATTTTATCTTATGATCATTTTAGTACCATTGTAATGAATTCAAAACATGTAGGTATTCGTTATTTATTGCATAGTAAAGGACCATAAAAATATGCACAGAAAATTTAAAAACTATTGTAATAGTATATCTTACGCAACTTACAAAAAAAAATACTGAACTTCTCGCGCCATAGAAATACAATAATCTGTATGTAAGAATATAGTTAAATAATATTCTGGACTTTTTAGGTACCCGCCGAAGTACTAGATCAATTGGTAACAAACAAACGTCTCTATAATATTATTCTGCAAAACTACCCTTCGTTGTTGGCATTACGAAGTAATTCTGAACAAAAACTGTCAGTTGAGCCAGCAGAGGGATCAAAAGCAAAGCAAGTCAAGATGTCAATGAAACTGAAACTGAATAAGAAAGAAAAGAAAGATTTCGAGTCTAAGCTCGACAAGGTTAGGGAGAAACTACTGCAGCCGATACCGGAAAACAAAAGCGCAATGATAGCACCAAGGCCTGATCGTCAGGATTGGTTCTCTCGACACTTCCACACTGATCATCATTATTTGAGAGATATTAGGGTTCACAGAAATTCTATTATGCATCGTGGCGCCATGATGAACATTGCCAAGTATAAACTGCGTGCGTCTTCCTGCCCTGATATATACAGGAATTCTATGTGGTCTTGGGAGGATCAAGAGGAGAAGGTAACTTTAAAAATATATACAAAACTAAACCAGTTTTTGTTTATTTGATCACTTAAACCTTTTTATAATGGAATTCAAATTAAATAAAATATTGTACAAATTTATATAAAGCTTAAGTAAGTATAGAACGTTTACATTTGAAAATTATCTTTAAAGCCCTTTATACTCAATGGATTGTTTATGTTTGTTTAATTAGGCATTTTACTAATGTTGATTTTAATAGACAACTAACGTTAACTTTTGCTCTGTTTATTTCTAAGACCATTCAATTGCATTTTACATGTACTATTGTGATTCCAGACTTGGAGCAACCGACTAATCGATGTTATTAACAAGACGTTCGATTTCAACATGTTCACCGAGTTCCATTTCCTCATGATGAATCTGTCTACCTTGGTTCTGTTCATTTGGTTCATCGTGCCGTATTTCTACATCTCCGATTTCATGGAAGAGAGTGGATATTCCAAAGCGGATGGATCATGGATGCTCAGCATTTTCGGTGTTGCTACTATCATTGGCATTGTGAGTATTAGATTCCTTTCTTTAATCTTGTGTCCTTTAAGTGAAAGGACAATTAAACACACCGACATGACCGTGTTGAGTAGTAAAGAGAAATGGAATGCTGCGTCCAGTTAAACTATCTACATAGACAGTGTGGCACTAACTAAATTTGCTATGATGTCATAGAAAATGCAGCCATATTTACTTACAAAACTTTCTTAATAAGTATAACTAATATTTGAATAGTAATTAAAACTTCACTCGAAATTTTATAATGTTTTTTAATACGCGAAATATCTTTTAATGCTATGATCTACATGGTTCTATTCACACAAGTGTATTATAAATATTTACATTTAGGCAGTTTTATATAGACTCATAACAAATGATTACTTCAATATTATGATTTTTTTATTACCATCATTTGATTAATCAGTCTTATCATTTCAATTTACATTCTAATTAGTTCATTGTTTATGGCCTCTTACCACGTATCCCTGTATAAAGTTTTGATAAGAATTACCATTTTATGATTAATTCATAAAATGGAAATTCTTGACGAAAATAAAAACCTTGAAAACCTGACGAAAATAATTGAAGCGCAGATACAACAAACTTCCTTATTACAATCAATACCCTTGTACTTTTAAAGCATAATTATAATTAACTTGGTCTTGCTTTCAGGTGGGTCTCGGCTGGATGGGTGACCTACCTTGGGTGAACGTCACAAAGACTTACGCTGTGTGCCTGATCTTCTGCGGTGTCTCCATCGTCATGTTCCCCGTACTTATCCGCAAGATTGACGCATCAACCCCTTCTAGCTTCTACATCCTAGCTCTGAACGCTGCTATCTTTGGTCTCATGTTCTCCAGCTCTTACTCCTACACGCCCAGTATCCTGGTGGAGCTTATCGCCTTGGAAAGATTTACCATGGCCTATGGTCTAGTGTTACTTAGCCAAGGAGTTGGTCATCTTATTGGCCCGCCTATTGCTGGTAAGATTTTAGTTCTGGTTCTTGTAATTATTTTAATTGTATACGTCTAGCAAACAGCAAGGCTGTTGTGATGACTCAATGATGTAAGTCCAGTCACCTATGAACATCTACAAAGAAGGGATCTTTGATGCGCTACCGGATTCTCAAAATGGCATAGGATAAGGAAGGAAAAATGTTGGGAGGACGAAGGCCCCTTCTTCGGCAATCTAACTGGCCGAACGATAAATTACAGCAAAGGGGTTTACGTCGGTTTCCCACAGGGATGAGCCAGTCTATTCCTACTGTTATTTCGAAAATTTCGAAAATCTTCTATAAAGATTTGAAGTCACAGATCGCGTCGGTCGTTAAATTGTTAACCACGTCATTATATGAATCTATATTGTTGAGTTGATCTACTGCTATATATTATTTATGAACTAATTAGACGAATTCAACTTTTTTGATCGTTAAATCGACATTATTAAACCTCTTAGTACTTTTGATCCTAAATTATTTTATTATGTTTCTAGTATATAGGCATCACATTATAGTAATACAATGTATGTTATCAGGAAAGATTACATAGTTGCCGAGTAAAATATTTAATGTCATTGCCATTGCTCAAGTTTTTTTTTAAACTTACGTAACATTTTAAAGATTGCACGTTGATGCAAGATTATGTAAGGCATTTTATATTTATTTTTTTGCGTTTTGTTTGGACGTTCTGATTGCTAGGCTTAATAATATGTTTTATCATCCTATTTTGTTACATTGTGTTATTATTTACGTCCCGTGTTTCGAGTAAAAACTACATTGGTGTAACCGATTTTGAGTATACTGGTAAATTGTGTGCGTCGATAGTCGTAAAGTTTTAAAAATGGTAGAGCCATGCTGTTGTCAGTCATGACCCAGCATGGATGGGCAAGCTCGTCTAGTGCGATACCACTTATTCACAGAAGATCGCCGTGAAGGGACAGCTTTACTATCGGGTTTCGATCGGTGAGTAAGGATACCGGATGTCGTATACTCCTTTCCTCTTCCCATCCTTTATCCTTCCCGCTCCCCTCCCGATTGATCCGGGAACACAGTCATGATCCAAGTTGTGGATGTTCATTGGCGGCAGTGATCACTTACTATCAGGTGACCTGTGTGTTCGTTTGTTGGACCTATGCTATAATTTGTTTTCAACAATTTCTCGTCGATGGTTACACTTATTTGCACTGACCCCCATGTGTCTTTTTAGTCAATGAAAACAACCATACCGTAAGGTATCTCAATAATGAGATGTAGGTACTATCCTATGGATTACTAAAGGTCGTATAGATTTAATATGTGAAGTTAACAATGCAATGATCTCATGATTGCCTCATGCAGTTGCAGTACATGGTTGAATGACGTTTTTAAATATAAATAATGCACTATATAATATTTTCACGTCGATGTATTAGACAATGTAAATATTTATTATCTACTATTGAACAATTGGAAATATAGTAGGTATTCCTCTCTTCCCATATAGATTCATTGGAATGTTGAGCTATAGAAATGGGTTGTGTTCCAAGATTAGAGATTTATTTTTTTCTTATAGGTTATTTTTCCTTTTTTATACTTGTCTGAATCCTGAACTGCACTGCCTCGGGGTGAGTCGAGCAATGTACATACGGTACTACATGTAAAATGAAAATAAAGAAAAAACAAAACAATTAACGCTCAGGTTATTAGATTAAATATAATATAATTCAAAATATAATTTTAATTGTTTTATAACCTGTCGGGTAATCTACACGTATTTTAAAATGTATTTTTATATATTATTACAGTGGTTACAATTACAATTAAAACTACAAAACACTTTTTGTAAAAACGACGAGCTAAGAAAAATATAAATTAACCGGATATTTTTCTATTTTTCAGGTGCCCTCTGCGACACAACAGGGTACTGGGATGCGGCGTTCTACATGGCTGGTATTTGGGTCATCGTATCTGGTTTCCTAGTAGGAGTTATACCATATACTCAGAACTTTAGGATCTGCGGCAACGCACCACTAGCAAAGGATGTTGCTGGCGAACCCGATCCAGGCGTCAAGATCATCATTGCCCATTAAATTGATAAAGTAGTATTAAAACCTTTTTGTAAGAGTCTTTTGTTCTGTCTCAGAGATAAGATTACCATGGATAAGAAATACTCTCCAGTAAAATCTATTGCTTCAACATAATTCTGATATTGTGCGATAAATGCGGCGGATTTTGAAAATATGATTTTTTGTTACAGTTATTCGATATTGAAACAATTTGATAAACTATTAAGTACACACTTATTAAATAATTTTTGTTTTATATCTTATATCAAATATGGAATTAAAAGACTTTTGCATTACCAAGGATTTTCTGCTACTGCTCTAATAGAAATAATGTGCTTAGATTTTTGAAGGTCAACAGGCCATTTGAGATGACACGGATTTAGCAAATGACTCTACGCAGTATTGCCAACATTGAAATATGTTTATAATGTTTTAATGTTACCAGTACTATCCGAAACAAGTTTTGTCTTAATCGCTTTTAGTATTTTTTTATTTCTTATGATTTACTTGTGTACATTTTTTATTTTAGTAGTCTTAATTAATTGAGTATATTATTTTCAAGCAGCCATTTTATACAGTCAGTTTGATAATTTGCGGTTTATTGCTTGAACGCACAGTAATGAATGTTTATATATACCTACTATGTACTAAAACGTCCCGACCCTCAATTTTGACGGATGACGTTTGTCAAAGTCAATTTAACAGCCTAATGTAAATAGAAATAGGGTCTATACATCTGTATTTTTTTTCTACTGTCATTTCATTTCCGGATAAATACATTTTTGCCATACATGTTCTAATGCACTAGATTCATGCAATTGTAAGTTTATCTAAACATTTATTTCTGTGTTCAATGCTTTGACGAGATGGAATGAATACGTTCGCAATTTAGTGTAAGATATTACAGAATTTAGTACTTTATTTGTGGTAAACAATGAGTGCGGTAAATTATTTACAGTTTTGTTGGCCGGGTTTGTATAATCTACCCACTGTATGCGTATATCGATGTAGAATATTGTTGTAGAAAATATTCAAGATGTATTGTACTGCCCTCTTAGTTAAATAATGTACTTATCCGTATTATTATACTTTGAATAAAGAACGTGATAATATTTCAAATTGTCATCCTGAGTATCTACGCAAGAGACAATGAAAGATGGTGGCCATTCAATTTTTTTGTCTCGAAAAAGTATTTATTTACTTGGTTGGATATTTTTTATTGGCACGGAAAATTAAACATTTATAATATATCTGATACATGTTGTAATTGAGGGATATTTTATTAATTATTTATATTTGGACACCTCCTAAGGAGGCTAGTATTTTCGTGTGACTTGCTAGGCTAGAGATTCATATCTAGGATTTTAGATGTGGGACATATTAGTTGATTTTGTGTTAATTTTAATTCCCCACTGCTGTTTAACAAAGTAAAAAAAGAACTCTACCTTTTGACACAATCATATTTTTTTCAACGCATAACATATTAAGTTTTCGAAAACGGTAAAAAAAGAAGATAAAACCAAACTTTTATTCGGCAACATTACGTAAAATGAACTAAAACCATTCAAAAAACATAAATAGTTTTAACATTAATCAGTTTTCTAGTAGCTGTTTAAATTTTTCAAATCTATATTTCGACTATTGTCTTTTGATTATAGCATTTACTGTATGATACAGAATTTATATTACTTGCCATTTGAAAACACCGATGTTTACAATATGTTGAATTTACTTTAATAGATATTTCAAAGTATTCTTAGAGTGTAAGTTTGTCTACTTTGAACTTTTTGTTTAGTATTGTAAGGTCTTTATTTCTAATATATTTAATGGTAAAATAATATTTAATGTGTTTTATTTCTTCGGATCCCTTAAAGTCTTTTCTAACATGGAATTTCAATAAATAATAAATACATTTAGGTGTACAAGAAGTAATTCAATTCATCAATGGTAAACAAGTACTGTTTGAAATAGGTACATGCCTAGGTTTGTAATTAATAATGTCATTTACCCATAGATGGCGCTAAACAACTAAATCGATTGAATGAAAACAAAGACCAACTGTGAAATGTCACTTGCCGCTTCTGTCAGTGTCACTGCAAAAAAATGTTTGACAAGTCGAAAATTATCAACAAATACAAAACAAAACAGAACCGTGTATAAGTCGGTACTTAAAAATTAATTTAAATTAAGAATAATATCGTTATATAGACAAATGACGTATGAAATGTTGTAAATATGTTCTACTATACATAAATTAGAATGGAGAGGTCTGTGTGGTTGCCTGTTTAATGACAATGAATACGACATTCGTAATAACTTGTTATTGTATGCTTCTGTTATAGAATTGTGCATTTCGATTTGAAAGGTGCTCCACCCAAAGTTGCTTATTTAGAAAAGGTAATTTGTAGTATTTATTTAGAAAATTTAGCACTTACAAAGAATTTGTTTTTGAGAACACTATTGGTCTGTACTCTGTTGCTTAGTAAGTCACTTAATTTATGATGATAAAACTTCTGTATCTTGTGATATAAAACAAAAGATTAAAATCCCATAAAATATTCGAACATTTTTTTTAAATGTTGGTGTCTTCAATGTTATCAGTTGCTTACTGATTTAGTTGACATCTTGGGAAGACTATTGTCATTTTGTTAAATTTTTGTTTTGGCCATAAATGGCGAAAGGAGCATGCCATTCCTGATGGAAAGCAATAAGACAGCTCATGGACAGTAACAAAACCAAATAAACCATGAACTACAAAGAAATGTTTGATATTCCACTGTGTTCGCCATCCTGAGATATATTAATAATCCAGTAGTTTCTCTGGCTGGAATTTCCTTCAAACTGGAACACAATAGTGGATTTATACTGCTGTTTGGCAGGAGTAATAGACATTGCAGTGGTACATATGAGAGACCTACCTCCAGTAAAATTCTTCATCCTTTTTATATTTACAAACATAGGAGAAGCGGCCACACTCTGTGTCCCCATTAACAATGCCATAAGTTACACACTATATAGTCAGTACATAAGCATGCAACACCCACATAACTTCATAAAAGTTGCAGTTTCAAGTAACAGCAGTACATTACAGACTTTAAATTTAAAAAATAATGCATACTTGCTAACTAAATAGTTGGCTCCACTTACTGTATTTTTAGATAAAATGTTTTCATGTCTTGAAAATATGCCTTTTAGATAAGACTGTTTTATTAAACAGTACAATTTATGAATAAAATGTAGGTGATGTTGAAATCTACTAGATACTTATTTGTAAAATTGCTCCATTGTTGTTTTTGCTAAGGAAGCCACTAGGCTCTGGCACATTAGGCCAATGTAAAAGTTAAAAAACAATTGGTATAGTATAATATTAATAATAATATTCTTTGTAATTCAATTGGTAACTGTAAATTTTTAGGTGCTTTTACAAATTAAATCATGGGGAGCTACAGGTATTCTTCTGGAATGGGAGGACACATTCCCGTACACAGGTGCCCTGGCCGATATAGGAACTCAAGGGGGCTGTGGTGGGGATGGCATGTATTCCATGGAGGAAGTCAAGTATATTCTGTGGTTGGCCAAAGCTAACGGACTTGAGCCAGTACGTATGCCTTGTTTGTACAGAAGGGAGAATGCCAATTTTACTATGAAACTAAGTATTATTGCGAAGTTTTTTTCGCTGGATGCAACCTACTTTTTTGTGTAGGGAAAAATATATATTTTCAGTAAATATAAACATAAACATTCTTGGAGAAATGAACATTAAGTCCAATAAAAATATTATTTTTGCCTTTGGCTTTGTGAATAAAATGTGATGATAATTACTTTATTTTATAAAAATTTGCTGCCCAGGATAAAACAGGAAAATGTTTAAGGAAAAACCATAAAAATGCCATGATAAATTTTAAGCAGTATTGGTATACACAATATTTTTACCGATACTATGAATGAGCATTCTCCTTTGTGAATAATTATGTTTTACTTGTTTTATATTTATTTTATTAATATAAAACTACTATTTTTTGCCAATTGCTAGTTTATTTTATTGTGAAATTATCAATGGACAAATTAAATGTAATAATGACAATAAATTTGAATTCAAGAAGGGCAGATGATGGATTAGGTGCCTGAACCTGACCTTTGGGTCAATTTGCAATTGCACAAAATGCATGCTAACTAAAATTTTCAGATTCAACTAGTCCAAACAATAGGCCATATGGAATATGTTCTAAAACACCCAGCCTACCGTGGTTTACGTGAAGCGCCTCGCTCACCGGCCGTCCTATGCCCTTCCAAACCTGAGTCCCAGGTCTTAGTGAGAGCAATGCTGGAACAAGTGCTGGAGATTCAACCGGACGCTAAATATTTTCATATTGGTGCTGATGAGGTAAGGTGTATGAAGCAGATTTTTATAATTCTAATATGATTTGAAATAGAAGTGTCAATTTTATTTTTTATTTTCCATAAAACAGTTCGGACATTAGATTTAATAATTGTAAATATAAATTAGTAATTTGTTCAAAGTTATCATATTTCTACATTATCTTTATAATAATGCCACAGTTTGCTGAACTTTTTAAAATCATTGTAGTTTTTTACTTAGACTGATTTAAAACAAATATTTTTGTACTTCTTAACAATGACTGTCATGACTGTTTTTTGACCTAGCCTCTATTGTTTCTTCCAGGTTTGGCATACGGCCGTCTGTGACGAATGCAAGTTCAAAGCAGCGACTCACCAATATAAAGAGCCATCGCTATACCTAGACCATGTGCGCGGAGTAGCCTCGTTTGTAAAACAGAAGAGGCCGGGCATTACTATATTAATGTGGGATGACATGCTTAGATCAATCGCACTTGATACTTTGAAAGGTATGATATAATATCCTATCTCATTTTATTGTTTAGTTGTTTTCTTTTGTATTAGTAAGACAGCAAGATTTTTCTCTCTATTATATTGAATTCCTGACTCATCCCACAGGAACATAAAATTTATTCGGGATAAAATGTATCTATCACTATACCAAATTTCATCAAAATTGGTTGAGCCGTTTTTGCGTGAAATAGTAACGAACATCCATACATTCAGACATCCACACATACATCCATACTCATCAACTTTCACCTTTATAATATTAGCAATGATTTATTAATTTATTTTAATTGAAATGACCTACTTTTTAACTATATTTATATAGCGGACTTGGTTTACTTTTACATTATTTTAATTTTAATTTTGAGGAATAGGCACTAGACATCCCTGGTTATAAAAGTGATGTTTTTTCCAGTGTACAATCTTGGCGAGTTATTGCAACCGGTGTTATGGCACTACAATCCAATGGAGTGCTTCCAGATAGACCAGAACCTTTGGGATCACTATCGACAGTTGTTCCCTTGTGTGTGGGCGGGATCGGCTTTCAAAGGGGCTAATGGAAGCTGTCAGGTAAAAATAAATCATAATAAAATTTTATAGATTAAGCATTTGCTTATAAACTCAACTGGAGTTTAATAATTTTATCTTTGTTTATTTTTTGCTAGCTGAACATTT
This sequence comes from Hyles lineata, assembly GCA_030180105.1. Taxonomy (NCBI): domain Eukaryota; kingdom Metazoa; phylum Arthropoda; class Insecta; order Lepidoptera; family Sphingidae; genus Hyles; species Hyles lineata. Next base: position 1,773,190 of record JARJEE010000035.1, on the reverse strand, counting down.
TCATAGTAATAATAATCTGTATCAGCCCATATACGTCCCACTGCAGGGCACGGGCCTACTCTACAATCGGGAATATGATTGAGAGTGGTTAGGCCATATAGTCCACCACGCTGGCCTAGTGCGGGTTGGCTAATAATAATAATTAATAATATTGTTTCAAAATAATTCCTAACCAACCTCTACTAATTTCTCCTTAATCTTCAAAAGTTCCAAATACTTATATAAATAATATTTCTTGTATTTATAAATAATATTTGTGTTCAGATATTATCACCAGTTTGCCATTATGTGAGCAACAATGAAGCTTGGGTGCAAGAGATTAAGAGATATAAAAACGACGTGCGCTTCGCTGGAATAATACTTACTGGCTGGTCAAGGTATAAAACACTGGTGTTAAGGTGTACCACTACAACCACAACTCAACTTTCTCTGTACTAACTAACAAATGTATTGTATGAAAGCCTACAAACTGAAATCACATGAGTAATAACAATACTTAAAAAAAAAAAAAATGTACCTATTTATCTACAAAATAACAGTTTATTTTGCCTTATGTATTATTGCAATAACATTTAACAGAAACAAATAAATCGCCAAATGCTAGTTTACAGTAATAAAATTTTATAGAAATTAAACTAATTAAACCTAGTCGCCGCCATTTTGAACTTCTCAGATTAAAATGCGATTTTTTCGTCAACTGTCTACGATTTGTTAATGTATCAAACCGTATTATTTTCAGGTACGATCATTACGCCACACTCTGCGAGCTATTGCCGGTTTCTCTACCAAGTTTGGCGAGCTGTCTCAGTGTGGTGGCGAAATGTGAAGATGAAACTAAAGGTGGGTCGATTTCTGCAAAGATAAAAATGTTGTGTAGAAATTTTGTTTCGGATCTGAGTTTTCGTACTTGTGATATTTGTTTTAATAAATCATAGACTTGTTCACGCAAGACATGTATTCATACTTAATTACTTTAATATAAATCTATAGATTAGTCAGCTGCCATCTCAAACTTTGCAGGAGGTTGCTGAAGTATGACAGTTAGCAGCAGGTCCCTATGACCATTTTTAACTTTTCAAGTTTCTCCAACGCCAGTGTTAATATATCCATCCCATGGTTGCCTGTAAGAAATTACCTAGTGTGATAAGGCCGCTACTTGTACTATTATTTTTATTGTGTAATATCTTCATAGTATCTCTGTACAGTGCAAAAAAGGATTAAATAAATAAAATTAACATGTACAATAATAAGCTTCGTGTTAAAAAAGTAATAATTTACAGAAGCGTTCATAAGCGACGTGTTGCCTTCACACCAGTGGCCCGGCGAAGAGTTTGCACGACTCATACATTCCTTTGTTATAATTAGAGAGAGATGTCTGGCGTTCATACATGGAGATCTGTGAGTTAATTACAAATCGTATTTTTATATTTATTTATACTTTTTGAGTAGTTTATATGACATTGTTAAACCAGATTATTTTGTAATATTGAACCACCCGTAACCGATAAAAAAAGTCAATTTAATTCCAGTTGAATAATAACAAGCTAACACCAAGGTAGATATGATCTAAGTGGTTGTAGAGAATCTTTGGAAGAAGGTAGCTCTCATTTTGTCGTTGTGAAAATTTTGGGCGACGTCTATGTTCATCGATAGATTTTCTGTAACTGAAGATGATGATGGTGATAATTGTAATTTTATATTCGCAGAGTGACGACATGGCTGAATCCATGGCAATTAGAAAGAAACTACACCAATCCAGCACAAGTAGAAGCTATTGCGAGAACTGCACAAGTGTATGTATTAATACAAATAAATTTAAAAATTACAAAGTAGAGACATCCAAAAGCCTCCAGCCTCACGTCAGAAAAGCATAATCTACTGCATTGGTATTCACTACAAATTAATACTGATAAATAATTGAACACTATGTTCTGTGTGTGCAGGTTATTATCAGAGTTGACAACCATAGAGAGCGGGGTATGTGTCCGCCTGGCGACTATAACAGGTGCTAGATCCGCGGCGGAGTGGCGCGGCGCGCTGCTAGTGCCGCTGCGCACGCGCCTCGCGCACCTGCACGGCGCCGCCGCCGCGCGCGCGCAGCACGACCCCGCGCTCGCGCCGCACGCCGCGCTCGGGTAGCCACTACACTATACTACAGATACACTACGAAGTGGAATACGTACTGGAAATACACTACAACACTGCAAGACCTCGCGCCGCACGCCGCGCTCGGGTAGTCTACACACTACAACACTACATACTGTAATACATACTGGAAATACACTACAACTGTGATCTAATCAATGGGTTATGGTGTGTGGCGTTTCTTTGTGTAAACTATAATACTACACTACATACTACAAATAGACTACAAACAACAAATATATTTCAATTTCAACACTGCATACCATCTATACGACATGGTGTTTTGACTAAGATACTACACTACATACTACGAATAGACTACGACTGATACTGCGTACGTGTTAGTGCGCAATGGCATCTTTGCGTCTGTATAACAAAATTTCAACGATGTAAACAAAATATACAAAATCGCGATGTGGCGTAGAAATAATATGTCTCAGTAGTTGGATAGACTATAGTACTACACTACAAATTAATAATAGCCTACAACACCTACATTGCACACCATACACCTGTGTACTACAACATACCAATATGAGATCTTGGGCGCGTGGTATCTAAAAGACTACATCACTACAAATAGACTACAATTTCGACACAGTTTTGCATTCTAATGTTGTCTGAAACACCTTTACACTGCCTTCTGAGAAACTACATTAAAGCCAGCACTATCTAAATACTACGAAATATAATCGCGATGTCATGACGACGTACGTGTATGACGACCCATTGCTCGGCTAGACTACACCGGCACTACAAATTATACTACAAATACTACAAGAGGTGTACTACATATAAAATCTTAGGCGCAAATACGCAGCGTCAAAACTAATACTACCCATGCTCGGTTAGACTACAAAAACTACACTACATACTACAAACTACTTGATAAGAAAATGTGTCTTTACTAGTGATTCAATGTTCATTATGTTCAGACTAGTCACGCTTCACTACATTATAATGAATTAATTAATAAATATAAAGTAATTTAATGACAATATATCTTTGTTTTTATTTCATTTCCTCCTTAATAATATATCCTTGAGTATAACTTCTGGTGTGGTTATACCTTTGCATACACTTTTGTGAACATTTATGTGTAGTATACAGCTGATATTATGTGTTAATGAGAATATTATAGTATGTTTTTTTTTATTGCTATGAATGGCGAGACCAGCATGCCGTTCGCCTGATGGTAAGCGATACGACCGCTCATGAACAGTAGCAAAACCAAACAACACCTTGAATTACAAAGGAATGCTTGGCATTCCACTGCGCTCGCCATCCTGAGACAGAAGATGTTAATTCTCAATATGTCCAGTAGTTAATAAAGCTCTTAAATATTTATTTATATCTGCATCTGTATTAGCCGATATTGGTCCCACTGCAGGGCATAGACCTCTTCCATTAACCGAGAGGGTTTAGGCCATATAGTCCATAACTCTGTACTGGTGCGGTTTGGCGGACTAGTGCGTAGATTTCTTAAATAACATATTACAATTAATATTATCAAATCACTATTTAAATACCTACATTACATTTCATACAGTAGGGAGAAATTATGATGTATAGTTGCAATTGTGTCGATCTAAGGCAAAATTGAAGACCTATTGAAGATCCAATTTTAATTTCACAGTAATTATTTAGATTATTATACGTATACCCTAAAATTTAAATATTCCCTCCCATTTCTTCCCCGAAAACACGCAGTGAACGAGTTGACTGGCTGAGATGAGAATCGAGTTCGTACCTCTTGATCTCACGGTTTACAGCACCTACACTTTTGGACCAATTTTATAATATAACTTCTATAAATAAGTAAATTAATAATGTCAATCGTGAAATATATATAAATATAATTACATCTGATGTTTTTTCATCGTTCATAGGACCTAAGTTCATTAAAAGACGTTCTGTTGCTGAAGTGAGAGAGACAGAGTCGTTTCATCTTTAAAGAATACATAAACCACGTCAAGTAAAACGCGACTTAATACAACGTTATAAAACGCCCTTGGTTATATTACTCCGCCTAAAATATACAAGATGACAAATTCATAGGAGGCGGGACAAATGAGATGGGGTATATCTGGCGTAGCGAACAGTATGTAGCTCAAGATTGATGCCGCCGGCACTGAATAAAAAGATCATTAAGTGTCACGTATGTAAAGAGGTTGTATTCTTGTTTTCGTGTAATGAAGATTTTGAAATGAAATGAGAAATTAAAGTGGATAGCGTAGGTGGGTAAGTACTTATTCAGTCATAAGAAATTTACAGCTGAATGTAAGCCTACTTTATGAATATCAATATTGACCGGAGCCGCCTGCATGCGACTTTCTGCAACTCTTTTTAGGAATTCTCCGTCTTTTGGATGGGTGTCTGACGCTGGTCTAGGATTCTGGCTTTCACACAATAGCAAAGAACTTTCATAAAATTGTATCCTAAAAACGGACAGCACTAACATGTTCGTATCACGAGAGATAAATAAATAAATAAATAACACCCAACAGTCACATACATAGTCCTGACCCCACACTAAGATCGAGTCTTGTGTCGTGGGTATCAGGAACTACGAGAGACTTCTCGGTCTCACAAACACCCAGACCAATATTTGTGGGCCGCTCAAACATTTCTCTCGGTGCGGGGATCGAACCCGCGACTTCTCGTTTCACAGGCGGCGTCTAACCAACTGCGCCACGGAGGCCATCAATCTGACTATAGGCCGCCTATTAGTTTTATCTCACTCGCAAAGTGTGACCATTTAATAAGTAAATGTTATTTGGACTGCAGTTCACTTACTATTAGGTACTTTGTCTCACCAGTTTAGGCCTTAACACAAATATTTAATGTCCAATTTTAATAATTTCACAACATCAAGATGGTTTTTCCATTAGCAATCCGTGAGGGAACGCCTGGAGTTTATTCTCAAGTCCCATGAATATTATTGCATGCGGCGTCGCAGGAAATTAAGCGGACTCGCATCTCATCTGAATATTATCTCCGTGGAATTTCTTTCGTAATGGATGACTCGCTTGGGACACGTGCCTTCATTTTTCTTCTTGAATTTTTTACTGAGTAAATACGAAATGTTTTGACTTGAATACCTTTGTTAGATTTTATGAATAAGTATGTTAATATTTAATTTAGCAGGATGTATTTTAGTGAAGTGATTAGGTTAAATCTTCTGAAAGTTGGCTTACAGTGTGGTATATAGCCTCCCTTACGGTTTAAAACCTTACGCTTAAATACTTCGATCAAATATACACTAGATACACAGTTCCCTGTAAAAGTTCTGTTAAAAAGTGGCACAGATGCATGACATTAAAAAGAGTAAACAAAAAGATCACATCTTCCAAATATATTAACACAAATTCCACCTTATTCCTGGAGCTTAAAGTAGCTTTTCACATAATATTGTCTATAGTTCTGCGATGTTTTGGAAGCAGCGGTCGGTGCGTGACTCAAGGCGAAAGAGTGCTTAAAGCACTCTTTTTTGGTGCCATTTTCTAAGCGCTCATGTTGTATCTAGTGTATATTTGATCGAAGCTTAAATACATCATTCTCACATGAATTTTAATATATTTTTGGAAATAAAGTACAAAGTATTCCTCGTCTTCTCTGCTTAGATGAATAAATTTAATGGCTTGTGGTAGATCATTCGAGCTAAACACAGCTGGTCAATATTCAAGCGATGCTAGCTAATAGCTTTGCGGTTGCCTTTCATTCAGTAAATGAGATTGCTGGAGGCCTAAAAACTAGTAGGATAGTCGTACCTGCCAAGGACCTAAAAGCTAGTGGTAGGAAAGTCGTATCGGCCATGATAGCCACCAACCTACATGACGGTGAAAAATCTGCCATGGTAACCTAGCAATCAGAGATAGACATATCTTAGCGAGGGATATTCTATTTAAGTCGCTCTGTATTTATTATTAGACGCAATAAAGTAACCAGTATCAAAATCTATTGTGAATAGGAAACACGGTTTATGTTCAAATACGTACTCCCCTCGTCAAATAATATTTTCATTACTAAAGTCATTGACAACCACTTATGCAATATTTGTGAACTGAAAAACCACTGCTAAAGACCCAAACTAAATTAAATGCAGTTATCATCCGGTCTGCAAAGGAAATTGTGTCTGGCGTACATTTCCAACGAGATCATTAATCTTTTTGTACATAAATAGCCTTTATTATCCTGACAATCTGTGAAACAGACGTGGGTGCGAAAGATTAATTAATTGAATGCGAAATCAGACGACCGAATGGTTGCGACTGAGAAATCAAATTAGCTGAATACGTTTCTGCATTGGTACAGATTTAAATTTAATCTGACAGTGTGTGGACGTCAGTGAATTAAGTTCACTGTGCCATGCTCGTTAGAGAATCACAGATATATTACGCATGAATGCACATGAAACGAATAATACTAACTGGCGTCAAAGCATTTTCAGATATTTCAATGGATTGTTGTGTTACTACACTTAATAAAAAATAATACAAATTTACTAATATTTGACCCGGGGTGGAAATTAAGTCGAATCTAGGGCCTCTTGTCTTACAGGCAAATTTTTTTCTTCAGTGCCACGCAGGCTACCAAAGATTAGAATAGTAAAGTAATTAATATGTAGATACCTAACTAAATGAACTGTATATTACCAAGCAAAATAATATACTACTTAAAATAACAACACAGGAAATGCAATACCGCCCTAATATATTTCTAGATATCTACTCAAATATCGAATGGCTGAAGACGATAATCCCTCCCTATTAAACGCAATTATGCCAACCTCAAATGTTTATAAAATAGTGCTATTTCCCAACTCATTATATCTCCTAACGATCTGCTTTAAATTCCTCCCTCGTTTCCGTCAAAGTTATCATAGTAGGAAGGGAACTGTAGGTAACTGTAGGATCAGCAATTATCAGTCTTCAAGCATCGAGATTAACGACTCAAAAAGAGCCGGGGGTTCACCGAACGGGCACGCATTGAGGCTACGCATGGGACCCAAGACCCCTTGTAATTTTTTAATAGAGGTTATTACGACCACAATTTTCGGAAATGAGTCGTTGTAAAAATCCTTTCAACGTTCCTACCTTTGCTCCTCCTCCGAGTAAATCATTTAAATCGGGAAATTACATAATCCGTAAGTGTTATGCTGAGAAAATAAGTAGTGTTTAAAAATAAATCATAATATTATCTGAATAATGTATCTATCTTCTTGCAAATATACTATATTATAGCAGTACACGTATCGAAAAGTGAAAAGATTTTTTTAATGCCACGACGTCTAACATATTATAAACAAAATATATTGTTCGACATAATGTACCTACTGGGAGGACAGTGCCTAGCAAAGCCTTTTATTCAGTGTGGTAACGAATACTACTAAAAATAACTTAAAAAAACGACTGGACAATATGTTTTTTATAATTTTGTGTGGTATGACTGATGACTATGAGGCACTTATTCACATGATTCTCAACACGTCAGAAATTTACTCATTTTTGTGATGTTTTTTCCGTGTTCTATAAGGAAAGATCTTGTGGTTAGATGTGATCACGCTAATTATTTTTCCATTTGAAGCCGTCTTTTCAAACTCATTTAAATAAAAGTGGGAAATACTGTTTTCTTTGGAGGGCATGATACGTAATTAATATAAAATGATATATTTGTATCTTTATTTGAATTTGAAATCATAATCGATATACTGATAATAAATATATAAATATTTATAGTATAGAAAGTTGAATACTCGCAGAGTTCACTGAATAGAAGTTATAACAACTGGTCCTTGTTGAAATCCTTGTTTAGGCCTATGTTCAGAGTACATAGTATGGCTGAAAATGGTAATAGTTTAGAAGTTGTGAACTAAAAATCAGTTCTTATAACAGAAATAATCACCGTTGTATTGAAAACCAAATGCATTGCAATACACGGTATTTTATTTTCATAGATCAAACTAGTAATATCGCCCCCAATATTTTCCCCGCTACGTCCCCGTTAAAAGGATAGGGAAAAGTCAATTAAAAACTTTCAACGGGTGTCCAGTAATTAAGGTGAGTTAATTACAAGTTTCTTGGGCGGATTGTTTCGCCTTTTTGCCAACGGAATGTCTTTACGTAAACGCGCTCGTTGGAATTTGTTTCGACTTTATAATTTCCAGTTTAATTCGCAGTTGAATTGCGTCGAGGCTAATTAATTATGTTTATTGTGAGGAAATTTAATTTTTCAAGTGCTTTAAGTCGTCCTTGATAGTTAATGTTTCCTTTTATCCTGCTGTCCTTTATACAATTTTCTGCAACATTTTCTTTTACCATAGCTTCTTAGACAAATGAATAAATAATAGGTACGCAGAAAGGAAAGTAATTGGTTTTTTTTTTTTTAATTTTCACGGGTAATCTAACCATTCTTCACACAATATGATGAATATGATGGTATGTATAGGGCGGTTCAAGTATTCAGTGGAAAAGGATTATCATTATCTCTGACCATTTCGACCCATTTTGAATATTTCCGGCAAGCTAGCAAGCAAGTCACCTGATGGTAAGTGATCACTACCACCCATGAACATCCACAATGCTTGGGTCATGGATGTGTCGCCAGCCCATCAGTTCGGAGGGGAGTGGGAAGGAAAAATGATAGGAAGAGGAAACAATTATGTCATCTTGGTCTTTTCGAATGAACAATTTATGTGTAAACTTTCAGGTCATGTTTTGTTTTAGAGTGACACTATTTCTGGTTTTATTGTAATTGTCACCACAACAATATGGTGACAATAAATAAATAACACGATACAAAGGCTAACTAATTACCGACGTTTTTGCTTTTGTTGGTGGTACGATTTTTGTATCAGTCGAAATAGTCATTACTTAACATAACACTCCTCATAGTGACTCAGGCAAATGTATGGTGTTCTTGAATAATTGAATGTACATTTAGGTTTCAGCAAACCGGTATTTTATCATTACTTTTTGGACACATATCAAGATTGCTACCAAAAATGAAGCTGGGTGGTATTTTTAGTGACAAACACAAAACAACTAAAAATTTCGTAAAAAACACACACTATTATTTTATAGAAAACTATGTATTTACCACCCAAATACGAAGCTAGGATAATAACAAAAAACAGTCGTATTTTTTGTGCAACTTTTTTATTTACTTTGTGCCTGAAGTCACTAAAACTACCAACCGGCTGCGTTTCGGTAGCAGTCTTGATATCACAGAATACATTTTATATACTGAAACTTGATATTCCCTCTATGTAACAGCATGTACTATATTCTTCATCATTCATAGAAGGTTTATGAAAGCCATCGCACATTATCAAGACAGTGCTGCAGGCATAGTTTTACACGAGGAAGTATATCGCAGTTCTATTGTATCCTTTGTATATCCGAATACACTCAAGCCGGCGTAATTGACTGGCAAGAGACAACCACCACTTCGCGTTGCCGGATACTCTATCTGTTCTACACTGTACATTTACAAATAAGTGCATTTTAATCAATTTGACAATAACCAAAAATTATATAAGATCTAGAAGAAAAGTTCCCGACAATATAAAAAATAATTTTCCTTCTCACATGTAAAGATACTTAAATCTATAATAACTTCATGTCTAATTCAAACTTTTATATTAAGACCTCATATATTTTCAATTACAATACTGCCTCACATAATAATTATAGTGAAATCGTCTTCCAAGGGAATGTACCCGGTTGCATACGATGTAACACGTAATAGGGGCTGTCCCAGTTCAAAAGCAAACTTAGTATGCAAGGCCATATCGCTTTTTAGTATTTATCTTTTGTTTATTTTTTACTTGAATCAATATTTACACAGGATTTTTCTTAGTAATATACAAAGTGTAATTTTCCTGTTGTCTCGTTTAAAGAAATCTAATTAAATTATATTTTTTGTTGTACAGAAACTAAAATAATTCAAGGTAAATAAACCAACAGCCTACCAGTCAAAATTGGTCACGTTCAAATTTCAAAGCTCAGACAGAAGGATGGAAGAAGTGGGCAACCGAAAATCAAGGTTATCGTAGCTTCTAGATAAAATATTTTTATTTTATAAGTTATGTAGTAAATTAACATAAAGGCCCAATTCCAAGTGATTGGTGCGCTGATTTGTCAGAACATTGTTTTTTATGGGCCCCTCGTTTCGGATCATTGAATCGCTCCACGAATTCAGTTTTCCGTAATTTACTTTTGTATTATTTTAGCGTCTTCATAATGCTTGTTTCTAAAACAATGGGTAATGTACTTATTTTTCAAAATATAGGAAATACCTAAGCGATATTATTTTACTTTGAAAAAAATTATAAATTACGCGATATTTAATATTACTAAATAGGTAAGGGTAAAATAGGTAGTAATGAAACACAATATAAACAATATATTTTTTAAACCAATTGTTTTTAAAAACGACATTTATTCGAGATTTACTTTTTAAGCTGAGTTTGCTGGAAGATAATCAAGTTTTGGTTTTTATTACTACAAAATTTTTTTATACACCAAATTATGAATGATTATAATATCCTGGACAAATCTCACAAGGTAAAACCTAAATTTGCGAATTACAATTTATATTTGCCGGTAGACCATTATACGATAATGATTCATTCACTACCAACGAGAAATAATAGTTCGTTATTTATGTCCATAAAAATATCTCAAATTGTATCACCCTATCTATGATAACATTTAGATTTACACAAATATTTAGCATATACATGATTCAATAATACCTCACTGTTTTCCACATACTAAACAGATAAACTGCTAATTTAATTCATAACACACGTCACGACTCACGAGCATTTCTCATTCGTTGCCCGGCCGTGGCACTGAGCGCAAGTGTTATAGGTTATCACGATGCTCCTGTTATTGTATTTGTTTTTATCTGGTCCTCTCTCAAATGTGTTGGGAAACTGGCAACCGTTTAGGAGTTTGTTATACTCCAGCTGGATAACTTGTAAGTATAGATTATTTAATATATTAGCTATTGAAATAAGTATTTAAATGACATTTTGCTTTGTTGTGATCTTGTAGAGTAAAAGCACCAGTAATGGACACTAGTTTTTTATTAACCTTAATGTTAATTGCTGTGGTATTTTATATAGTAGTTTATTATATAAACTAGATAACGTTGTATGATTGATTGTAATATAAACAAGTTATAAGCTAATGACCTCCGTAGTGTAGTGGACGCCAGCTATGAAATAAGAAGTAACAGATTAAATCCCACTGGTTCTATGTGATCAATATTTTGTTATGATTCTGGATGTAATTGTGGGACCAATCAGTCCTATACAATTTTTATTATGAGAGGCCGTATTTTACTATAATTTATTGCAGCTAATTATTTATTTACAATTAAGAGAATTGCTGAATAGTGCATTCTATTGTATAAGGTTGGGACTATGTGTGTGAGTGTTGTGTATCTGTATAATAAAATATGTAATCCATCTTACTGGTCTATATATATATGAATTACAATGAATGAAGCATATAATAACATTGATCTAGATAGCTAAATTGAACTTAAATGCCATTTATTGTATACAAATAATGTAAGTAATGTAAAATGTAGTTTAGTAATCGATGACTCAATGTTTATGAGTCATATTCATCTAAACGTTATCAATGTCTCGATAGAACGATGAGATTTCGGTACAGCTGCTGATTGTCAACTGAGAGATTTTTATCAGTTGAATTTCAGATCTTGCAAAACCTTTGTATGCCATGTATATAATTGTTGTGAGTCATAATCAACTGCTGGACTTATTGTAATCAAAATACAGACATAATGACAGACATCATAGTTTTATTATTACATTATAGTTTTTTATTAGCAGTTCTAAGAATCCTATAGGAAGATCTTTCGGGATACCGCCTAGTCTTCAGCACTCACCAGGCCCCAAACTGTTTCTTAGCACAAAAATAATGTGTTAGTTTTTTTTCACAGTTAGTGGTATAAAAATAAACCTGAAAAATATACTTTGAAAGCAGTAGGGTTTTAAGTTATAGGTTAGCTTTCCTACTTTAGTATTTTTTCATTTATTTGTTTATTTCTATTGATTATTATTACGTCTAAATACCATTCCGATAATATTCTATTATAATAATAAGTGTATTAAATGACAACCGTTTAGTCCCTATATTTTAATTTGTACACACAGATTTCTAGTTCTATTTACTTACCTAAAAAAACAAGTCTCCTTTAAACATGTCATAGCTGTTAATAATACACATTCTCACGTACAACGCCATACGCATACACAATTAAGTCATGTGATATTTGCGACAATTATACCATTTAGACATAGCTTGCTCGGTTCGTTAAGTTTTTAATTGCGTGTCATCGAATTTACTAGGCAATCAACCTTGCTCTTGATTGTATACTCGAGATCAACTGGCTAACCTCTCTCGATCAGGGTCACGCGAAATCTTACGACTCGTGAGTTTATGATTAATCTAAATCGCTAATTATAAAAAATGACAATCGGTATTAGAACTATTCCTATTTAGGCAACCTAACATGATATTTTGAATTAAAATATTATGAACATTAAATGTAGATAAAGAGAGATTGTGGTTATGAGTGCGTAGTGGCCTATTGGTGAATGGACCAGACGCGGCTGCTAACATGTTCACGGTGGGTGTGGTTTCGAAACCCAGGGAACAAACTTTTCGGAGTCATTTGTGTATTGATAGTCAATCACCACGCACTAAGACGGTGGAGGAAAACATCGTGAGAAAACCCGCATATCATAGCGGTTTACAAGAATTTCTATGCTATGGAAAGTCCGCTAACCCGCATTAGGTCAGGGTGGTGGGCTATATGGGGTAACCACTCTCAATCGTACTCTCGATTGTAGAGGAGGCCCGTGCCCTGCAGAGGGACGTATATGGGCTCATACAGAAAGCAAGATACTTTCTTAACAACACCGAATGTCATTTACTTGCATAAGACATTTGTGGTTCCAGTGATGGACACTTGGCGAAATATTTTCATTAACTGGATACTCATTAAAAAAAAACAATGCTCAATTTTTTTTATCGGTCGTCCAAGCTTTTTTGGCGTGCGAATGAGTGGTTTTCATGTTGTCAAATTATAAGGAACTGTGTCTATTTAACGCGTTGTTTGAGATATGTTTTCTTAATATAAACAACAAGCATATAATCTAATAGTATTAACAAGTCCAATGTAATAAATAAAATATGAAGAGAAAAAAAAAAACTAATAAAACTGTTCTTAATATTTTGAAAACAGCATGGCAACCACGCATCAAATTAGGTAAAGTTGTCGTTTCAAAATCTTTCCGTATAGAGTCAAGGCTGTGATGGCTATTGGCAACAATAGCAAATGGCCGTGCATCTGTTCGTAATTCATTGACAATTGTCCCTGATGTTAGTTTCCTGTACTATCCACTCACTACCTATTATTTAATTGACACAGCACTCGTACGAGGTAAAAACCCGATTTACTTTTCCTCCATAAAAACCGGTTATTTCTATACGCCCAATTGTGATTTATTATTGTAAACGTTTTTTTTATTGCTATGAATGGCGAGACGAGCATGCCGAAACAACACCTTGAATTACAAAGCAATGCTTGGCATTCCACTGCGCTCGCCATCCTGAGACATAAGATGTTAAGTCTCAATATGTCCAGTAGTTACTCTGGCTACAATGCCCTTCAAGCCGAAACACAATAGTGCGTTTACACTGCTGTTTGACGGGAGAAATAGACACTGCGGTGGTACCCACCCAGATGGCCTCTCACATATGAGAGACCTACCACCAGTAGAGGTTAGGTTTGAAGGGTTATACTACTTTGTAATAGCTATTAATGTATTAAGATTTGCCACATTACTTTTATGCAAAGTCCTGACCTCAGGCTAAAATAAAAGTCTCGTGTTATGGGTGTTAGAAACTACGACAGACTTTTAGGTCTCACAAAAACCCAAAACAAAGACTATGATTTGTCTTGGCGCGGGGATCGAATCCGCGGCCTCTCGTTGTACAGAACAGCGTTTAACCAACTGCGCTACGAAGGCTGTAATATTATTTCCTAGTCGAAGTATTTTGGTCCAATTGGTAAACGTAAATTCTGTCAATCAAGACACAAGATAAAGTCTTACAATTGAGTGAGGACTAGAAGTATGACTTATCAGTATATATTTTATTTCCACGAGTACATGAAAATGTGTTGTGGTACATACAAAAGTACCAGTAGTTACGTGATCAGCAAAATAAGTAAATCCTAAGAGACGATCTCGAAATAAGATTTTCGGAGGTCGACCACACGGTTTTTTCTGCGAAGGCTTGTCTTATTTTTATAGGCAGCAAGTATGCAATATGGGCTGTGATCTATGTGGGTAATATAGTTACAATTCTAGGTTTTTCATAGACATTATATACAAACGGGAATTAAAAAAAAAATAGTCAATACAATTGTTGAAAACGTTTCGAACCTTCGATATTGTATCATAATAATTTATAGGTTTGTGTATCTTGTACATTAATAGACTTCTTCCTTATTTTTAGCCTGCTCAATTTCTCTTTTTTCACTTCCGATTATTTAGCAAAAACTAATCATATAAATATATATACCTAATTATTATATTAATACTTATTATTTACTCTTCTACTCAAGAACGTAATTATAGCTATGTATGTCAGGTGGGCAATCATAAAACCATGTGAATATTATATGAAAATATGCTTGACCGTCTGCGCGAAGAGGCAGAGGAGATACAAACAATGATAAAGCAGCAATTACAAATACCCACTGATAATGCCACAATTATAATGACTGGTTGACATCAAGGGTACTGAACTGCGAAATTATCAGATCTGCTCTGGCTAAGTGGGTTTTTTCACTAATTGTATTTAAATATCATTTAATAATTAGTGTATTAATTAAAATATGTCTTACTGGGAAATACTTTTTGTAAAAATACCTGCTACCTAATTAATGTTTCTGTTGTAAATTCTTTGTAGAGTTTTTTTGACACTTCAATTGTTTTTGTTACTTTTATTTGCTTCTTTTTTAATAGCCGGCTATTTATGTACCATACTCGCTTGATATTACCGGTGATTGCTTATCATCTGGTAAACTACACGCCCAATTGTCTGAACATGATTATAAGCCACAGGAAGTCCACCACATTGATCCTTATTTCTCTACTTTACAGGTGAACACAACAAGACCCTCAACTTAGACGTCAGCGAAGTTCAAGTCTACTTCTACGATTTCCAAAACAACTTCAATGTGACATACCCCGCTGACTACTTCGTGCAAGGCATCAGCCAATTCTACAACCTAGATGTCTCCAGAAAGCTGATATTCTTCGTCCCTGGCTACAAGTCCCACATTAGCAAGAATACCGAAGAGCTCGTCAGACAAACTTTCAAAGATGTTCCGAATACCTACCTGATTATCATCGACCATTCGCTTTATACATCAGCTCGTGGTGGCAAAATTAAAAGCTATGAGCGCTCTGTTTCCTACGCTTACTACATCGGAAGGGCATTAGGCACACTCCTTGCAAATTTGCATATGAAGGGATACCCCTCCAGCAACATCCACTGCATTGGCCATAGCTTAGGAAGCCAGATGCTTGGTTACGCTGGTGGCTTCTACTCTGATATTACCAATGAAAAGCTTTGGAGGATCACAGGGTTGGATCCAGCTGGTCCTTGTTTCTCGAACAGTTTTATCGAAGACCAAATCAGATCTGGTGTTGCTGCATACGTGGAAGTGTACCATTGTAATGCTGGTGGTTTGGGGACAACAGCAGTTTTGGCTGATACCGATTTCTTCTTCAACAAGAAAGGGAAGAAGCAGCCGCCGTGTCATGAAGGCTTGGTTCCTGGTAAAGGGGAGTCGGATGCGGCCAAATGCAGTCACAAGGCTTGCGTGAGATACTACATGATGTCTGTCCATCAGCCGACGTGGTACTTAGCATGGGCTTGCGATAATTACGATAACTTCTCTGATGGAAAATGCGCGAGGAACCAGGTCACTTTGGCAGGCTATCACAACCCTGGTAATGCCACTGGAGTGTATTATGTCTCGACAGAAGCCTATGGAGTTGAATGATTTATGTTAGGCAATTGTTACCAAAAAAAATCATATTTTTATTGTTTTTGCAAAACTTATTTGAGTGAATTGTGATATTTAACATTATATAAGCTGTGTACAATAATATGTTAAGCATGCATTTTTAGAGGCATTTTGCATTTTCTTACGTAGCATTTATCAGTTTACTGCATGTTAAATAAGCCGTTAGTAAGACTTTCAGTAATTATTATTTTCGATATGTTCGTAGAGGCATTCATAATAAAATAAAAGTGGTCACAAAATTTAAAATGTATGTTTTATAATTGAGTTTTAGAATGTTGTGGCCAGTGACTTCATAATATTGATAACAGAATACAATTATAGCTACTTATTATATAAATTAATTAAGATTAAAGACTTAAAAAAGAATTATGAGGACCCATAAAACAGTTTAATTACGAAGTATTCTTAAACAAAAACGAGTTTAGCGTAATTAATAGTAAAGTTAATTAATGGTCAATGTTGTTGTAACTTTTGGAACATAATTTAAAAATACCTGTAACTAATACCTACTATGTGTCATTTTTATAGGACCTTAAATTTTTATGTGTAAACTCATTACAGATGATTTTTTTCATGTAATTAGTCCAATATAATTTTACATATTTTCAATTGTAAAATAAATGTCTTACATAGAATGTCTATTCTATTTGTTCCAATTGACAATTTTAGTCTCAAAAAATGTATCCTTAACCCGCACTTGGGGGCATGGGTAGTAATCTTTCGGTCGATGCTTTATAATAATCAATCGAAAAAAATAGATTGAAGTTAATCTGGATTGTTTTCTACTTTTCGATTTGTCATTTACCATGTTGCCATAGTTTTTTCACTACTGAGATTGATTATTGACAATATAGTATCAGAAAAAAGATTGAGCTGTCAATCTCAAACGGCAAATTTTGGATTGGGATTGTTTATTGGCAGCGGCTGTTTATGATTGGTCCCGACATTACCTATTGCAGATAACCAAAAGCTATTGAAATAATTTTGCTGTGATATATACATAATTTTGATAATAAATGCGTAAATTATTTACAAGGTTGTTTTGATTTTCTTATCTATTAGTCCCGTCTGTGCGAATATGACTGTCAAAGGCCAATACTGCGAAAAGGCACAAAGGTGAACAAAGTCTTTGTGTTGTCAATATGATGTGAGAATTACTGGATCCACATTCTTTATGTCTTATATTTTTTCCTTGATTTCTTTATCTCTCTCACTCAGAGAAAGTCTGTAGTCCATGCTCTGTTTAACTATTAATTCTCGACCTGATAACAATGAAGTTTTGGTTAATAACTTTATAATAAAGTATTGCCATTATACTTAAAAAAACGGGACGTATATGGGCTGATACAGAGACTTAAAAAAATGAGGACCGAAGAGAAAGAAGAAAGAAGTCTTAATTTATAATGATACACCATGATTAAGACTCCGCTGGATAAACGCGAGGCCGCAGCTTCGATGCTGTGCCGATTTCTTTTGAGTCAATTGTAAATATTTCATTCCGGTCTAGGTATTTGTGAGATAGAAAAGCCTCTAGTCCCACTAGAGCCTGTCCGAACCTTCTGACATCCACGACAGAACACTTATATCTTTATTTATTTATTATTTTATTGTATAACAATTAAATTATAAGTAAAGAATTCAACAGAAAAAAAATAGTCTACAAGTTGCGGTCTTCTTGCTCAAAGCAATTTGTGCCAGACAACCATGGGATGAATATATGAGAAAGAACAACAGTTGGGGCAGCTTCAGGTGTACGAATAATGTAACAATATCATCTTGTATTTAGTATAAGTACATTTATTCCTATATACATATCCAATAAACATATACATAAAAATAATCTTTATTCTGAGATCAGTACTATATCTGGGTACCTACTGTTGGATGTATTTTTTACAGCGAGTCTTTACACTTATAAAGACACTTCATAAAACAGTTATGGACCTTCACAAATAATTCTCCAGACATCCAGCCAGATCTCGGGTGATATCCATTCTTACGTAATAACACTCCGCATTCACTTGACATATGACTTTCATTTATACATTTCCATAAAGACATTCGGAATAAGAAACGATGGTACGCATAACTCATGGCGACGCTTCGCTTCATAGGGATACCAGGGTGACGAAATTCGGGGAGATTTTGGGAATTTTTGGATATCGTATTTCTTCAGTATCGTAACAATATACTACGAGTATTTCAGTATTGTAGGGTGTTTTAAAAGACAATTTTAATGTCGCTTACTATCCAAAGGTAAGGCAATTAAACAAAGAAATTACAGGTTTAAGAGTGTCAAATACTGAAGCTTGTTTAGCTTATTAGTATTTTTTATATTTATGTTTCATTAATCTTTAAGCTTTCCTAAAATCAAATAAATAAACTTGACTTGAAATGTATTATAAATCTGTAAGCAATAAATACGGTGAAGGAAAATATTTATTTATTTAAATGCTTTATATACAAAGTATAAAGGCGGACTTAACGCCTGAGGCATTCTCTCCCAGTCAACTTTTGGGTGGTGCAGAGAAATCAAAGTAGGCGCATCACTAAATATTAATAAAATAAAAGTTCAGGTGTAAACTAATAAATATCAGAAGAATATATTATATCTACATAAATGTATTTGATTATAGGCTGTATATTGTATAGATAAATATAAATACATATATAAATATACAAAATATCGTGAGGAAACCTGCATACCATAACGATTTGTAAGAATTTCTTTGATATGCAAAGTACAACCACCCGTACTAGGCCAGTGTAGTAGACTATATGGCTTAACCATTCTCAATCCAACTCTCGATTCTAGAGTAGGCTCATGCCCTGCATTGAGACTTATAGGGGCACTTATACAATACAAAAAAAACTATAAATATACACTATAAAGGAGTCTAATCTCTAGCCTAGGGTGAAAAATGCGATTTTTAGCAGCTGACTAAATAAATTTGCATCTATTCTAAAATACCGCAATGCTGATTTGCAGAGTTAAGGTACTAGTACATATTATCTTAATTAATATTTTTACGACATACGTTGCAGTTTTATTATAGTATGTATAAAAAAGAACAAAATTGTCTATAGGGACTATGTTAAATAAACTAAATTGCTATATAAGATAGTCTGCATTGTAATAGAAGCTTCCTCTACACGTAAGATGGCTATTGTACTAAAATTACGTGGTTTCAAATCCCCGAACAGCTATTAACTTTAGTAAGTAGAATCTCGAGTTCTGCACTAAGTATCAGGCGGACTGAGAGAACACTCAACATTACTACAAATTGGGATTGTTTTGATATAGTCATTATTTTATTTGCACAAAATAATTTTATTAATCATAATTCTCTCGCCAAAATATTAAAAGACTACGTGGTAGGCAGCGGATAAGGTGGATAGATGACGTGGATATTTTTGATAACAACTGGCGAATGGAAGCCTTGGATAGAGATGGGTGAAAGAAGGAAAGTAAGGCCTTTGCCCTACAGTGGAAAAATATGCAATTATTTTGTTCTATTCTGAATTTATCTTATGAGATCGAATAACTTCTAAAACTCGATTTGAGAATAGATTTTATCAGCCTTATTCATGTTTTGTCCCTATCGAAGGACTTTTAAATTTAGTTTGATCAAAGAAGATAACATTCGATAACTAAAATACGTTTTAAAATTGTCTATGAATAAGACCGTTAGTAGTTATTCGATAAGGATTGGTCGGGTCATAGAGATTCTATTATTTTTATTATAATGATGTGGCAAGCACTTCATATTTAAATTATCAATGGATTCTTAGCTAAGTTTTATGGCAAGTCATTTTATAACGCCGCTAAACAAAATAAAAGACTAAATTCTTTATCATTCAAAATTTTACCTAATACTCGGGAAATAATCGAGCATGGCAACTCCAAATACAAATGATATATAACATAGTTATGCGGTGCGTATATAAAATTCCGTTGAAAAATGGTGCAATGTGATGTTTGCTTGATGTAATACGTCAGGAGACATGGACCGCCATTGTTTGAGAGCATTAGTCAGTCTCAAATGTGAGACGGGACGGGTACAAGAGTATAATGTAGCTAGATTAAGTACAGCAGTCATTATTTATTCAGGTATAAATAGAAATAAGAATCTGGAATGTATTCTAGCTCGTAATTGAGTGTATATGAAATTTTGCTATGAGAGTGGTATGTCATAGTCAACAATGTTGGTCTAATGCGGATTGGTTAACTTCACTTTCCTTAAAATTGTTGTAAATATCTCTGGGGTAAAGGGTTTTTACTGCAATTAATGGCGAGACGAGCATGTTAGTCGCTTGGTGGTTAGCAATACTGCCGCTCGTTAGCAGTAGCAAATGAAACAACTCCATGAATTACAAAGCAATGCTTGGTAATACACTGCGCTCGCTATCCTGAGACATAAGATGTTAAGTCTCAATATGTGTATTAGTAAATTAGTGTGTTGTTAGTTACATTTTATAGTAAATTAGTGTGTTACTAATACTAAATTAGTGTGTTATGTAAATTGTCAATTATTTTTTAAAAGAAAATATAGAAGATTTAGTTATTAACAGGGAGCCAGATTATAATTTTTTCACAGTGTGTACGCAGTTCCTGAAAGAAACCAAAATAAAGGGGTGTAATTAATAACAAATTAATTGAGCTATGTCACGAACCAAAAACAACATTTTGTCTATACTTATTTTATATTACCGTAAACAAATTACGGTAATGGTTTAATTCTAATATGCATAGGGGATTACATCGCCATATTTTAACAAGCTTTATTTGATATTGTAATTACCAGGGCTGGATTCAGAGGGAAGGGACAGAGGCCCACGCTGAAACGGGCCTTATTCAAGAATACTCATAGGCTATTGACAGTCCATTAATTACTGGCAGGACTTTTAAGTTAAGAGAGGTTGTTAATATTTCTGACATGGCTTCTAAAATCTGTGGAAAACAAAATCTAGCTCCGTTAATTAGAGTTCCGCGTATTTACGATATACACTACCTAGGACGCATCTTTATCGTTATATTTGAGGCACAGAGACAAATAAGGTATTACTAATTATTATCAGAAGTAGTGATTTACGACCTTATAGTGTTGTTGTTTATTTAGACAAAACATATAAATCATTTAACCATTGCTGGTCTTTTTAAATAATGCAAAATTTATTTTAGAGGTGAAAATCTGCATGAATTGTACTCATCGTGACGGCCAAGGTTCATAAACTTTTTAATAAGTGAGTGTGATTTTTTGGTTGATATAAATTGTCGATTTTAATTTAAATAATGATTTATTTTTGCCCAATGCTGTGTATTTAACTCCGGCTCTGGTAATTACTTAACGTGATTTTGTGTGATATACCCATTAAATTCAATAAATGGAACATTAATTTGTGTACAGTTGTGATTGTGTTATTTCTATGTAATTGCTTTTTATTTGTCCTTAATTATACGCTTAAATGTGTTTTGGTTAATGTTTGTTTTGTCAAAATCGTTTGGTTTGCTGATTGCAATTTAATTGAAACTCAAGTGCGGGAGTGTTTGATATTATTGCGTTTATTTGTTAAACGGGAAATAATTAATTTTATATTTTTGTACTGATATGGTTAAATATTTATGATTGAAGGCTTTTGGCTAAGGTGAAACTGATGGTAGATATATTATTATTGTAAAAGAAGAAATAAGTTGTTTCTTCTATGCCAATAACAAACAAATGATTACATCTTGTCAAATTATATTTGGAAAATAAAATGCAACTAACAACTTAACAAGTTAAATATGCTTTCTATTTTCTGATGTCCAAACAGGATACATATCTGACTCTGGAGAGTAAATGTATAATTCTTTTAAATTTCTTTTAAAACAACGATATAACAAAAAGTTCTTTATTCTTTGCATATATATATAGCGGACATTTCGAGATGGAACTCCCGCTCGTAGAATCCGTTCCGCCAAGTTCAAGTTAAAATGTACAGCGTTGTATCTTGTCGGGGAACTCCGATGGCGCGTGGCATTTGACTCGCCGGAGTGTTTCACGTTGAGAAATTGAGATATAGGGAAAAATAGATACTACTATTTTAACACAATGTGAGGCAATAGTGTAGATAGACAGGCCATATCACACATGGTAATTTGAATAAAGAAGATATAACATTAAGCGTAAATAAATAGGCCACATGGTGTGGTGGATAAAGAATTAGGTTATAAACATTAAGTGAAGTGCGTGGTGGCTTCTTCGTAACAATCGATGTGTTTTAGTTCATATCCACCATTTAATGGCGATGGGGAACATCGCAAGGACCTCTCGATATCATCGAGATATTTGAAACAATTTCTGTAGTGTAGGTAGCCCGCCAACCGTCCCGATTGCAGAAGAGTCCGGCGCTCAGAAAATGACTGTAAGATTTACGGTTACTACGAGTATATAGTGTTTATAGGACAGAAATACAGCTAGTATATTATAGTTCCGAATTATCCATGCATGTTACATTGCCTATGTTTTTCTTGTTATTTTTATTACATATTTAATACTTCAAGCCTCTAAGACAATATACAAGTTATATATATGTAAGTAGTTGAATAATGCAGCTCTATTTGAGGCAGCCGGGCCGTATATTTATGTACCAAAAACACATTAGCGGCGGCTGCATGTGTGCGATTTATTGCCACTGTTTCCTTAAAGGCACTGCTTGAGGCGCGTCCATACACAAAGATAATCCGAGCTTCTAATTCATATATTTTTTTGACATAATCTTTTAATCCCACGTCAGTTCTGACTAGAATCACATGTTTGTTGAATTACCATTTAACAGTGAACAGGCGAATATGAGCTGAAAATCGCTTATCTGACGATTAGTGTTCACCATGCGTGAACATAACAAACGACGTTTAGATTTTTTAAAACCATACTGATAAGTGAACAAAATTAATGATTTTTTTTATTGCTATGAATGGCGAGACGAGCATGCCGTTCGCCTGATGGTAAGCGATACGACCGCTCATGAAAAGTAGCAAAACCAAACAACACCTTGAATTACATAGCAATTCTTGGCATTCCACTGCGCTCGCCATCCTGAGACATAAGTGTTAAGTCTCAATATGAAATGATTGCAATATTGAGCCAGTAATATCAGTCACAAGTATGAAATATTACGATAATGTCTTCTTTTATATTAATACCTGTTGAATTAATATCAACCTATGGAATTAATGTCAAAAATAATTTTCTTGATTACTTACCTATATCATATACGACGGAAAAAAAGGCAAAGTGAAGTAATCGTTATATTGCTATTTACTATTGGAAAGGAGCATAATATATTGGAAACTTGTATTAAATTTATATTAAGGATACGCCATTGTGGACGCAACTTTATCTCAATGGGTGCATTGTTGTTTAAATAGAATCAGGGGTGGATTTAAGTCTATGTGTTGGGGGACGTGTTTTATTTTGTGTTTTTTGTTCTGGGTGTTATTTAATTTATATATTCACAGAGATTTTTGTGTTGTAAAAATGTAATCCATAATTTGTTTTACTTTAGAATTTGTCTTTTATAAAGCTGACCTAAAAGTTGTTATTGTGTTTTATTTGGCTAAATAGATTGTCTAATAATCATTTTATAGGTACTTTTTATCTTCGTTTTATTATATGTTTTACAAAAAGTTATCAAATGCATCTTTACTTTACTCATATTTTTTTTGCGTGATATACACTGTAACTTTACTTTTGCAGTCACAACTTATTGTCTTCGATGAACCTGTTAATACTAAAGGGCCCATAACCCCCCTTACCTTGAATACGTACCTGTCCCAACTGTACTCATGCATAGTGTATAATGTATAAAAGCTATTAATATAAGTTTAGTACTTTGACTGTATTACTTGACAGCACTTAGCTGAGAAGTTGTATCGCTGCTTATGGAGTGACAGGTACAAGGTTTCACTTCTGGTTGGGTCAAATATTTGGGTTAAGCTTTATGTGTGGCTTTGAGTGTTAGTACATGTTTTAAAGTCGTGTTTGTGATACGAATAACTGAGCTGCTCGTTTTTTTTGCCACTACCAATAATGCAGAATGGGCTATGTTTTTGATAGGATAAATATTGTTAATATAGTTCAGAAAAAAGTTGTAATTCATTTTGTTTTTATTGTAGAGCCACTTTCGATTTCGCATGACTCAGCAGTATGAAGGCAAACGACAGGCTCTTCCGGGGCGGTAATACTTACTTACACGAGATCGACGTGAAGCAACAGCTTAGTATGCTCGTTTGTCGGACCTAAGAAATAAAGAAAAGATTCTAAATTTAACGCGTAAGGTTTTTTATGGTTCTCCTTTAGTAAATCTAACCCGCTCTCCTTAAAAAAATATTCGTGCTTGCGAGAATCTTTCTTCTACATTCATTATTTTATCACCACTTATAAACACTCATATTAATAACAATAAATATAAATAAATAAAAGGTGAAGATATACTGAGCTCCATTGTAACATCAAACTATGTAATTGAACGAGCTGGTCTATTGTGTTGATAATGAACAAACTGTACCTCGTAAACAATAACTATGTAAAGCATAAATCTTTCCAATAGATTGGTTTCTGTCTGGGGTGGTTTTTAGATTAGCAGATGAGATTTATTATTAGTAATTTTGAAAGGCATTTTGCTATTTAGAAAACAGAATGCTCAAGTAAGTCAGTTTGTTTTTCAGGAATAAATTACTGAACTGTTATTAAAATTTAGCATAATAAAATGTTTGATCTATACTAGTCGGTAGTATTGCAGACAGTGGCTAGATGCAGAAGGCTTCCATGTTGTACGCAGCTTATCTTATGCATTGGACTTTCTGTGGCTGAAAATAGTAATATGTTTAGTTTTAAATTATAAATATGATATGAAAAAATATGAAATTTCGTCACCAGGTCTTGTTGGTTTCTGAGATTTCGATTCCACAAATCTTCGGTTCTTACATAATCTCTCTTAGACTATACCATTGGTTTACAAAACTCTTACCGAAGTAATGAAATCGAGATTAACGCTCATTACAGATCCTCATTATCTCTCCGTGTTCGGTAATTGTCAGGGTATTGCCGCAAAACGATTAGTTAACAGTTGGTTATACAAGCGGAGGGTTAATTATCTATATATCGAAGTCTTTGTAGAGTTGAGTATCGTGAGGCCCTGAATTCCTTTTTTTATTAGTAAGGTCTGGCAGACAAGCAAACAGGTCACCTGATGATAAGTGATCACTGCCACTCATAAAACATCAATAACGCTTACATTATGGATGTGTTGCCGGCCCATCAAATATTTCATCAGATTTGATGAGATGGTCTGTTTTCTAAGTTAAGCAACTCATTTTACGAAGTAGTTATGATTTGGATATTATCATACGAGTTGCTCGGGACTAGATTTTTTTCACTACATGGCGATATAATTGAAAATATGATAGGTTATTAGCAGCCGCTTAATATTAAATGAAAAAAGAAAGTGAAAATTATTTATGCCTTTCCTTTTGATAATATTTTAGGCACGTTTCAATCCATATTTATCACAAAAATCTTTATAAAAATCTGTGGGATGCGAAGTTCGCCAATCCGCAATAATAAACCCGATAGATTTTGTCTAAGCTGTCTCAATCATAGAAGACGCTTGTGTCTTGCAATAGGAAGTATACGATCTTATATTTACATGGTGTCATCGAGTTGATTCTTAAAAACGGAATGCCAACGCCATCTCTAGGCTTTCGATAGGATCTACATTGTGACTGGAGAAGTCATGGACTTCATTTAAAAAGTCAGAAGCATCTCAACGGTCTAGTAGTATGGTTTGTTGCGACCAAGAGAGCTAATATTAAAATCTGAAAATCTGTCTGTTCTGTAAAATGTGGAGACTGTGTCGCGTTCCGTGAGTAAGTTTTCCTACCTACCCATATTCCCTCACGAATACTAAGCTGTAACTAACTGTGGAGCATGATAATGAGCATACACCCAGCATGATAACGAACTTACATATCAACCGTATGCTGCCAATACCTCCTAACTAAAATTTTTCACCAAAATATGGTTTTTTACACCATCTTTTTAATATTGCTAATATTGTCTTATTAAAAATTTCAAACTAATGTAAAATTAATTAACTTGGATTTCGGTTTCATAAATAACCTCTGTATTGTTGATTATATTTTTTTTTATTGATTCTTATAAACTTGCCTCGAAATGCTTCGGAGGTATTGGCAGCTTACGGCCGATATATTATTTCATTATATAAAATAGGTATTGGTTTAGTATAGTCGCGTACAACGTGATATTGTTTATCAATAAGGCTTGTGTAACGTGACAGGTCCACTCAGTTGTCGAGGCACGCCACGCGCCGCTGTAAGCTGCAGTACGTGGACTCATGCTGTTGCACCGTGGGATATGATGTGCTGACAACGTGTGTGATGAGACACAAGCAATAAACCACTTGATTCGACGATCAGTACAGTCGCTTACACCGTGATATTGTTTATCAATAAGGTTTGTGTAACGTGACAGGTCCACTCAGTTGTCGAGGCACGCCACGCGTCGCTGTAAGCTGCAGTACATGGACTCTGTTCTGTTGCACTGTGCGATATGATGTGCTGACAGCGTGTGTGACAAGATACAAGCGATGAGTTACTTGATTCGAGCATTAGTACAGTCGCGTACAGCGTGATATATTGTTTATCAATAAGGCTTGTGTAACGTGACAGGTCCACTCAGTTGTCGAGGCACGCCACGCGTCGCTGTAAGCTGCAGTACTTGGACTCTGTACTGTTGCACCGTGGGATATGATATGCTGACAGCGTGTGTGACATGATACAAGCGATAAGTGGCTTGATTCGAGTATTAGTACAGTCGCGTACAGCGTGATATTATTTATCAATATGGCTTGTGTAACGTCACAGGTCCACTCAGTTGTCGAGGCACGCCACGCGCCGCTGTAAGCTGCAGTACATGGACTCTGTTCTGTTGCACCGTGCGATATGATATGCTGACAGCGTGTGTGACAAGATACAAGCGATAAGTGGCTTGATTCGAGTATTAGTACAGTCGCGTACAGCGTGATATTATTTATCAATATGGCTTGTGTAACGTTACAGGTCCACTCAGTTGTCGAGGCACGCCACGGGCCGCTGTAAGCTGCAGTACATGGACTCTGTTCTGTTGCACCGTGCGATATGATGTGCTGACAGCGTGTGTGACAAGATACAAGCGATGAGTTACTTGATTAGAGCATTAGTACAGTCGCGTACAGCGTGATATTGTTTATCAATAAGGCTTGTGTAACGTGACAGGTCCACTCAGTTGTCGAGGCACGCCACGCGTCGCTGTAAGCTGCAGTACGTGGACTCTGTACTGTTGCACTGTGGGATATGATGTGCTGACAGCGTGTGTGATAAGATACAAGCGATAAGTTACTTGATTCGAGCATTAGTACAGTCGCGTACAGTGTGATATTGTTTATCAATAAGGCTTGTGTAACGTGACAGATCCATTCAGTTGTCGAGGCACGCCACGCGCCGCTGTAAGCTGCAGTACGTGGACTCTGTACTGTTGCACTGTGGGATATGATGTGCTGACAGCGTGTGTGATAAGATACAAGCGATAAGTTACTTGATTCGACCATTAGTACAGTCGCGTACAGTGTGATATTGTTTATCAATAAGGCTTGTGTAACGTGACAGGTCCACTCAGTTGTCGAGGCACGCCACGCGTCGCTGTAAGCTGCAGTACGTGGACTCTGTGCTGTTGCACCATGGGATATGATGTGCTGACAGCGTGTGTGACAAGATACAAGCGAAAAGTTACTTGATTAGAGCATTAGTACAGTCGCGTACAGCGTGGTATTGTTTATCAATAAGTCTTGTGTAACGTGACAGGTCCACTTAGTTGTCGTGGCACGCCAGGCGTCGCTGTAAGCTGCAGTACGTGAACTCTACTGTTGCATCGTGGGATATGATTTGCTGACAGCGTGTGTGACGAGATATAAGCGATTCACTATTTTGATAGTAATAGAAATATATAATTAAGTATAATTAAGTTACTCTATGTCGTATGGGGATAGCGTTGGGTGAAAGCCGGCTATGAAACAGGAGGATCGATATTGAGACAGGTTCTTGTGTGGTTTACATTAATATTATCGTAGTACTTTAGGGGTACAGACTTCGATCAAATATACACTAGATACAACATGAGCGCTTAGAAAATGGCACCAAAAAAGAGTGCTTAAGCACTCTTTCGCCTTCAGTCACGCACCGACCGTTGCATCTAAAACGTCGTAAAACTTTAGACAATATTATTTGAAAAGCTACTTTAAGCTCCAGGAATAAGGTGGAATTTGTGTTAATATATTTGGAATATGTGATCTTTTTGTTTACTTTTTTTAATGTCATGCATCGGTGCCACTTTTTAACAGAACTTTTACAGGGAACTGTGTATCTAGTGTATATTTGATCGAAGGGTACAGAACACAATAATCATTCACTATTATGATAAACACGACGCTTATAGGCCTATATCACAAAGTAAATGACTATAAATTAGGCATAACCATAACATTTAGAAGTGTAGATACTTATAAATTATTTCTTTCTAACAAATTGGGATTTATAGGAACATTGTCGTAAAAAAATATTTTCTATACCTCATAAAATGGAAACGCCTCACACTTGTCCCGGACACCAGTAGCCTATAAAAGAAAGATCAAGTATAATACTGTCACAAAGCTCTTTAGACACCGATTTAGAGATTTCTGGCCAAAACGTGACGGAAATTCCATATTGAGAGCGACATTACGTGACACTCTTGTCATTTTACACGCCGCCTCTGTAGTTCCCAAATACATTTTGCACGTAGCGTGTTGGATTAAACGCTTAGAGCTGGTTTGGGCGTTTTCATATATTTCCGTTATGATTTGTTAGCTATTTTGACAAAGTTATCAAAATATACTAGCTTTTAGGTATAAAATTCGTTATGCTTTATCAAAATTTATTTTATTAATTTTACATTAATGTTAATATTTATTTATTTTTACGTTAGATTGAATCGCGACAGCAGTCTCGTATGCGCAATGAAATTACTATTGGTTCGATAGCACTCATACTGATTCAATGTACAGGCGTCAATCGCACTCACTTAAAATATTAATTGTTACTTATTTTTTTATTTTTGTTTCTTTTTTGTATTTACATTATTTTGATACTCACTGAATATGTTTCTGTGTTATTTATTGCACGTGCTAAATAAATTAATGATGTCTGTGTTTATGTCTAAAAGATCTAAACGTAAAATGGTTTAAATTTTTCAAAAACTATTTCAGTAGGTGAAGTGACCCGCACACATTTCAAGTGCGTTGTTCCACAAATGTCTCTCATATTTTCCGTGTTTACATAAATTGCAAATTCTTGCACATAATTGTCACGATTTTTTATCATATTATTACTAGTTTACACTATTGGATAATATTTAACCATAATTTGTTTTAATAACACAAGTATCCGCGATCTTTCCGCATCTAGACAGAAATTTGAGTCCTTCAATGTAAGGTAATATCCCATTTAATAGTAAAGGAACTCCATCATTTCATATTCGTCTCGTTTTACAGTATCCTTGAAACCTGTTATAAATCTACTTCTACTAGGGTTCTATTACTAAACTCCGCCTCAACATAAATTAAAATAAAAACCTTGTTATTTAACGAATGTTCTCTGTTATGTATTATTATTATATATATCAATCTATTAAATAATAGATCAATAATTATTATCACTAAATTGATAAATATTTGAGTGATATGACTAATATTGTAAGTCACCTATCTTCTATTGGCATGTGACGATTTTCGAAACTTAAATACAATTTGATAAAAAACATATTTAACGCATTATCTAAAGCAATTTTCATAATATAAACAAAAAGCATTTATACTCGTAATCTAATAGACCAAGAGCGCGTGGCCACCAGATTTTCGTAACTTTAAAAAAAAATATTTCGACTGCGCATGCCTTTAAGTTAGCCATCATACGATTAGCTAATATGAAGTTCCGATCGTGATGGCTTTGGAAGTTAGAAGCTTCAATCAATATGTCTGGTGAGATAAGAGAAACATCAAAAGTGTCTTACTACCAAGGAAACAAATGATAGTTGTTTTGACAACATAAATAAAATTTAATATCATAACGCTGGCACGAAGTCAAATATCATTATATTACAGTTTGAAAATATCGTGATATTTTCAATGTTATATTGTCAATTTACAACTCTCTGTTATTTATCAAATGTTCCGATAAGACTGCTAACATGAATCACATAGTTTTTGTTAAATGCTGTATATTTCATGACCATTAACTTAATTTATATTTTTCTTCCAGACCGACTGAAAGCCTGGGGCTGCGATATGACATAATCAAACACCATTTATAACAAAAACAGCGCTGCCAACCAAACAACTCAAATTTATAAGGACAATTAACTTGAAATATTATATTTGCAAGGAATTTCGTTTACAATTAAGGTCGACTTAAAGAATGCCCCGTTTCGCAGGGACCACGAAAACATTTTGTTTAAGCAAATAAAGAGAATGGCCTTTTCAGCAATAAAAGGATTTCGGATTGTATTAGTTTAATTAAACGAGGTAATGTTTAAGATGGAGAGAATATCAATTGTACGGCTAAAGTTTCAAGATGAGCTCAATTTTAAATTTGTTTACTTCTGATGAAGGTTTATATATTTTATCTGTATCTGTATCTGTATCAGCCCATATACGTCCCACTGCAGGGCACGGGCCTACTCTACAATCGAGTGTAGGATTGCGAGTGGTTAGGCCATTTAGTCCACCACGCTGGCCTAATGCGGGTTGGCATATACACATATATTTTATACTTTCAATTAAAGGAATGAATGTATGAAAAAAACATTTTACTGGTGGTAGGTCTCTCATATGTAAGAGGCCATCTGGGTGGGTACCACCGCAGTGTCTATTTCTCCCGTCAAACAGCAGTGTAAACGCAATGTTGTGTTTCGGGTTTAAGGGCATTGTAGCCAGAGTAACTACTGGACATATTGAGACTTAACATCTTATGTCCCAGGATGGCGAGCGCAGTGGAATGCCAAGCATTGCTTTGTAGTTCAAGGTGTTGTTTGGTTTTGCTACTGTTCATGACCGGTCGTTTCGCTTACCATCAGGCGAACGGCATGCTCGTTTTGCCATTCATAGCAAAAAAAAATCATATCTTTGTCGAATTATTGATACTTAATGTTGATCAGAGGCGTTTGTAAGAAAGGAAGTTCCGGTAATCTTATTAGATCATAAAATCAGTGCAATAAAACGTAATGCAACGCTAATTCGATATAGTCAACTGTGTTTTTTATACTTCATTGTACACCACACAAAAAAACTAAAAAATGACTAGGAACTAAACATAAAAATTAGTGTAACAATCGGCGGTTTTATCGCAAAACGGAGATGTTTGAATATTTGATGTATATGGTATAATTAAAAAATATGGAATATAAAAAGTTTTCAGGTATATTTTACGTTTATTACAGCACCTATACAGCGTAACTAAACATCTAAACACGAGGCCGTAAAAAGTATCATAAAAACATTAACATTTTAATGAAAGGCTATTAAACGAAAAATAAAGAGGGCCTTTTAAATGTAAGAAAAACGTGTAATTAAATAACGTTTTAGCGCAGATTATTAGACGCGGCCGGTCATTTGCGATGAGGGCCTGAGTTATGTTCGCATTTATGGCTCGTATTTTTTAAACTGCTCGCTAAATTAGCCTGTAAGGAAGCGTTTTATGTTGGCCTGGGTTGCGTTTGACTATTCATTTATTTTTATAATAGAATTGTAATCATAGTCATTTTGTGAGAATTCTGGCGGAAATGAAAAAAAAATGAGACAAGATTTGCGAATCAGATATTATTTTTTGTGTGATCAAAACGTAATATGAAATAAACTTAGAATTGTCATGGGATCGTAAATTGTTATAATATTTGATATCCTTTATGATATAGTAACTATGTTAAACCAGATTCAATAAACTTATTTTTCATAAGCTTCATAAATTCAAACATATTAATTTACATATAAGTAAGTCATAATTGTCTAACATATCAATGAAATGAATAAGTCGAATAGTCCAAGTCCCTTCAGGCTTGCCGCAAGTTAAAAGAAGAAAGCGGTAAATAATATGTGTCTCTCATATGTGAGAGGCCGCTTGGGTAGGTACCACCGCAATGAGCTTTTCTCGCCAAATAAACTAAAAGTACGTATAATACTGACAGTAGATATAGTTAAAATTTTCATCATGTCCTGTCTTGCACAATCTTAGATTTCCCACAAGGATAGAGGACCTTATAATTATATTTTTCTGAATTCAGAATTGCTTTGAATCTATTTTTATTTATTTTGAATGAAATAAACTGTTAGTCGTTTATTTGTCTTATGTTTATGTACTTTCCTTATTATCAGCTATTATTGTCTCACAGTTGGGCAAAGGCCTCCTCCCTTTTCTTCCAGATTGTGAGGTCATCCGCGATTTGGGGCTAATCCTGAAGAAACCTGTCGATACTGACATATCAATAAAAACTTTGTTATAAAATACAATCATATTTGTAATTAGAAATCCACAAACCAATTGCAAAATTTGCTCTGGAAAATATTAGAGGCTACTTATGTTAAGCAGTACGAATCATACAGCTAAATAAAATGATGACCTAATAAATTAACAATCCGCCGCTTCTATACAGTTCTACCGCACCCAATGCTGCTTAATAGACTTATAGCAAAATTTCTCATAGATTCGATGTAGTTTCTCCGCCGCCAGCAAGTTATTTCATTAAATCTCATCGAATAGTTCTAGTGCTCGCCATATTTGAAACCGCTCACGGTTCGTTTGATGTGGTTCGAATGCTTTGCAAATTATGTGCTTGAAAATATTTTGAGCACTGCATTTTACCGTTCATTCCTGATGTGTAACGTGTTTTCATTTCATTTAGGGACCGTGAAATGTAGCACAATTTAATTTTTGTAATTATTAAATAGCAAATGAATGTAATAGTCCATAAGGGACTTGTTATAGTTGCGAATGTGTCTTGAATCGTATGTATTCCAAACTACAAAACTTTATCGTTGATATATAACGATAAAGTTTTGTAGTTTATTTATCTATACTAGTCTAGTATCTATACTTCGATTTAATATTGGTTGATTATACAAATAACGTTTTGAAATCTGTGAGAAGAACTTTGTTCAATAGTAGACTTTTCGTCATAGAAGATGATAGCAGTCTCTTAAAAAGTAATCTCATAATGGACCTAGAACCTGTGTTCTGTTATATAGCTAGATTCCTGCCTAATGTAGGTACTACCCAGCCTTAAAAAAACTTTTTACCGCAATAAAATGTATAAATTACTAAAATTTCGACTTTTCATTCCTTATTTTTTCTACTGGTTTAAAAAGTGACTTTGCAATCAATTGTTTGTCTTTGTTCCCGTGAATCACAATCCTCAGGAACTTTGAGTCGGATCGAGATAAATGCGTTTTAAATGTCCATTGTTTACCCAGGACGCGGACGATCATCGTGTTGAGTTTTATTAAACTTCATTCAGTTTTTTGCGTAGTGGGCAGACAATAAATAAAGGACTTAACAAAGAATGAATCTTAAAAAAAATATCAGACATTGTGATCAGAAATAATTATTGGAAACAAAGAAGTTTAACTCAGAGTGTGAGTAATGATGTGTCATGTTTATATTCATATTTCAAACGTGTATTTGATCGAAAAGGTTACTAGAACAAAGAACAAAAACACTGAAAAAGTTATTCATGAGGATATTTTGGGAACCTTGCCTCCAGACTATCGTCAATGTTTATAAAGAGACGGTTTTTTTTCTATTATCTTCCTATATCATAAGAAACCTACATACCTAAAACTATAAGAATTTCGACAATGCAATGAATACACAAACCAAATCTTCAGCAGCATTACAAATATTAAATTTATTCAGCCCAGAAGTATGACGTAAATTCAGACAGAAGATTTAGACATTTCCTCCGTCAGAAGACTGACATTATTTTACGATTGCTACAAATGTTGCCTCTGGTACGGATCGTATGTATAATTCACAAAGTGTTGGAGTCTAGCGCTACAGGTGCCACGGCGAGTGACGTGGCGTCACTTGGGATGCTGTCTAATGCATCTTTTAAGATGCACTTACTGTCACTTGGCGGAGACGCCGCTTCTCAGTTTGTTATCTCTATTTTTACGTCGTGTTTGACACAATTTTATTTTCGGCTTTTAAAATATTTCTTGAGAATGGAAGTTCCTTTTTGGAGTAGCATATGTGGGTTGGGCATAGTAAAATGGGGTTGAATTTCCATTTTACCAAGTACTCGCAATGTGACTTCATTATTCGGAAAAAGATTGGCCCTACATTTTACACTTTTCGAAGCTATTGTTATTGAGAGGGGAATAGTGATCAAATATTGTTATATGGATCATAAAAATAGAAAGATATTTAGAAAAGTTTAATTTGTGATACGTAGAGTTGGATGTAGAATATAAAAAAAACTTAATAAAATAAAATGCTCGTCACAAAAATAATATAGCCGCAGTATGGACTGATATAATATCAGCGCTGTTCTATATATCACACATATTTTTAAAGTTGCATAATAAATAATCCCAAATTTTAAAATCAACAGCTTCATTGCTCTACCGACCGATTTAAACCACATTAGAAACAATTTCGCATCCACTAACGCAGAAGCTCAGCATTTTTCCACTCACCATTAAAGCTACGCAGAAATGTACGCTAAATGCCATGAAATTGTTGGTGACAGAGGTGCATTATGCACTGGCAGGGGAAACCGTTATGGCTTGTAAGTGGCACTCCAATGGACGAGACACTTGGGCGCATTCCCTCGTTTCGCCTAATGGGTTGCCAGTTTGAAATTTCATGCCGTTTTTGGATGAAACAGTTTCCATGAGTGCTAAATCATGTTTGCAGGGCGGAATTGTAGGTAATTGTGTTGAGGTTTTTAGGGATTCTTGAGTTTTTTTTACGTAAATGACTTAGTTTTTGTGATTTTTAATATTGGGTTTTTCTATGCACTATCTGCTCGGAGTCAGGATGTTGTGCCCAATATGGCGATAAGTTCGCCCCCTATCACATCGTGGGATGGAACATACAAGTTGAAATGTGAGTGTCCTGGCATGTCTGTCTACCCCTTCTGGGAAAAAGACCTGAGTTAAAGTAAGTGACTAAGTAAGTAAGTATTATGTTTTTTCTTTTTATTTTATGTCTCTTTTTGCCTCTCATATATCCAGGTCAAGAGCTTTAAATGATCAATCCTTCCAATAGGCATCCAATTCCTTTGGCCTATAAGCAATATAATTAAGTAGTTTAATAAGTGACACAGTTGAACAAGTTCATCTTTGAAATTGTGAGTTATTGGAGGAGCGAAGTTTACCTTTTGGAATGGAATATACAAAGTAAGAGATATCACATTACTTTAACATAGGAACCTCTTCTGGATTCGAAAACTTACCGAAGCACTTGAATATAAATATTCTGGATAGTAACCAAAATTACATTTGCCTGATGAGAGCAATATAATTAATGTTCTTATCAAGGGATGTCTGTCCTTATCAAGGATGTAATGTTTGTATAAGTGTAAACAATTTTATAGTGACATGTCTTTTTATCAAACGATGACTAAACGTTTGCGTTATCTACGGTGATACATTACAGGGAATTTCACACAGTATGAGGAGAGGAAGGATGAACATTTTTAGACACATTTTTTAAACAAGCCCTGTTTATTTTCTACTTTCGTGTATATTTGTACTACAACTCATAAAAAAATCTTTATGATATAACTAACAATATTATAGTCTAATATTATAGTCTCTCTTAAACATAATGGTACAAATGGACATTTAAGACAATAAATAATTTACTAACTATGAGTGAATCTTATAATAAAGGCGAAATACTTTTAGGTGGATATCTTCATTGTATTATTACTTTTTCAGATCTATGCATTTAAGTCATAACCTTCCGTATTGAAGTAGTAAACGCCAGTGGCATTGCCAGGGTTCCAATGTCCAGCAATAGTACGATCGTTTTTAGAACAACTTCCCTTTTTGAAATTTCCATACGAATTACATTTGTAAGCAGGGAACCAATCAGAATGTTTGATTGACGCCGCCCATAAATCGATGCATGTCCTGTGGCTGCAAGAAGCTGCTTTTGATGAGTCAAAGACACCAGGGATTAAAGGAGTACCACAGTTGGGCTGGCTGCGACCATTCTTGTTGATGAAGAAGTCGATATCAGCAATGACACTGGAACTGCCCAAGGCACCAGCGTTACAGTGGTACACTTCGACATACTCGGCATTTCCTGATCTTACTTGGTCTTGGATAAAGCTGTTTGCAAAGCACGGACCAGCGGGGTCTAATGCACTGATCCTTGCGATCTTCTGAACAGTAAGCTTGGTGAATTCCTCCCCCACTTGACCTAAGATTTGTCCTCCGAGACTGTGACCAACGCCGTGCATAACTTTAGGAGATACACCTCCCTTGGACAAACCAGCCAACATTTGAGCCACAGCCTTGCCGATATAATGTACGTAAGTTACAGATCTTGCGTAGCTCTTCCTGCTGCCTTGGATATTGTTGGTATATTGGGAATGATCGATCATGATAAGATAGCTGTTAGGAAGGTGTCTATAGGCACTTCTGACTACCTCGTAAGATCTCTTGGTAATCTTGGACTTGAAGCCACCGATATAAATGACAAATTGTCTGTTTTTGTCCAGGTTTTTGATGGAGAGGATTCCTTTGGCTGCTTCATCGATCGTGAAGGTCTCCACATCGTTCTTGGAGAAGTCGTAGAAGTACACGTCGATTCCGCTCACATCGAGGTCCAGGGTTCTATCGTGCTTGCCTGGAGAAAAAGTCATAGTTAGTATAAACGGGTAATAAAATCTAAGAGCTAATTATAAAAGTGTTCAAGTATATTACTGTTTATGGCGGTCTGTTATAATCTACTGTTCAATAATAATGCATTTATTTAGGTGCGCGTGGTGGCCTGTCGGTAACGGTCCATACGCAGCTGCCAAATGTTCACGGTGGTCGCGATTTGAAATCCCAGGCTACACCTCCAACTTGTCGGAGTTATATTATGTGTATTTTAATTAAAATTTTTCTTTATATGTGTATTGATTATAATAAATCACCACGCACTATAACGGCGAAGACGAAAAAAACGTGAGGAAACCTGCATAGCATAGCGATTTTGTAACTTCTGTGTTATGTAAAGTTCGCCAACCCGCACTAGGTTAGCGTGGTGGACTACATAGCCTAAACCTTCTTAATCGTAATCTCGATTGTTGAGGAGCCCCGTGCCTTGCACTGAGACTCATTAATGCTGATACAGATACAGACAGATTTGTGTTCATATTTTTAGCACTTATTCAATAAAAAAGATGATTACTTCGACCTTTGAATGATCTAGTCTATATCAGCGAATATATGATTTAATGCTTTGTACGGTTTTTATTATCAATGTCAAGAATAAGCCTTTAATTTAACTCACTGGCCTAATAAAGGATGGAGGGATCCAAAATTTTCATTGAAAATCTCGAGCAAAACTCTCAGATTGCAGGTTGAAAAGAATGAAAACTTACATTTAATAAGACTAGAATGGAGGGCCAGTTGAAAAGGTCCATATTTCTCCAGATCCCCTCGACTCCAAGCGTGGACATGCACCGCAAAACACACAAACAAACTAAACGCGAGCATCTTCATTTTGAATGAACACTTAATGCGCAATGTATGAATGAGGCCCAATTGTAGCCAATGACGTCGGATCTCTCGTATGAGGACGCACCGCTTAACTGTGCCGGGACATTGACACGCTCAACCTTTTATAAGTCAGAAGTTAGTCACTGTTATCTTGAGGAAAGTGCTATAGGGATTGTCGACGACGTAACTACGACTGTATTTTAATTGTTTGCGTCAGAATTGTTTACTTCTGTGGAAATATTAGTTTTGGATCGTGACGTTTGTAAGTGAAAACCAGTAGTGTTTACGTATATGGGCGGTGTATTACTTAATTCTGTTTATTTTATTTGTTGAAAACAGGCATTGTTTCGTGCTGTAGTTTTTAACCTTTTCGTCACGAGTGACCATTTAACAAAATGTTAGTTTAGCCATTGAGCATCTGATTGACTGACTGGTTTCTTTGTTTGTTAATACAGTAACAAAATTTAAATAAATAAAGGGCCTTTCTATCTATCTATAAAAACATGCTGAAATTATTTAAGGATGGCCTTAGGTAGGATCCGCGGATCATAGGATGGATCACTGGGCATAGCAGCTTGTCTTTAACCCGCATCGAAATTAAGCAGGAAGAACAATCAAATTGAAGCAGTTCGAAGCAAATAATTGTCCACTTCACATTATGTGAGAGGCCGCTTGGGTAGGTACCACCACAATGTCTATTTTTCCTGACAAACAGCAGTGTAAATGTACTGTTGTATTTCGGTATGCAGGACATTGTAGCCAGAGTAACTACTGGACATATTGAGACTTAACATCTTATGTCTCTGGATGGCGAGCTCAGTGGAATGCCAAGCATTTATTTTAATTCAAGGTGTTGTTTGGTTTTGCTACTGTTTATAAGCAGTCGTATCGCTTAACATCAGGCGAACGGAATGCTCGTTTCGTCATTCAGTGCAAAAAACAACTTCCCTCTGCAGCAAAGCGGATATCAAAATAACATATGGAGAAACCAGATGTAAAGCACGACGGAAAAAGAATTTAGATATTGAAATAAAACTATGTTTTTCCGAATTTTATAGTGTTTAATTTTACATTCTTTTTGAGGTTTGAGATTCATTTATTTCTCCAAAGAATACATCGATTTACTTAAATGAGAAACAATCAACTTATAAATACAACATTTCGTGGGCTTTGCAAAAGTTTTTAACATTTAAAATAATTAAAAAACACAAGAATACGTAAAGATAGAACACAAAAAAATATTTGAAATGATCAAATCATACGCGGGTAGACCTATATAAAATTGCAACTTGAGTAGTAAGTACTGACTAATATCGAATTACATTCTTTTACTTCCCGACTTTTTGATTACTTTACAGCTTCCGTGGTCAAAATTAAAAAGGTCCTATAGTATAAGCTGCAAAAACGTGCTTTTATGGGTGTAATAAATGTAAAGCAGGTAAGTAACTATAGTATGCAGCCCCAGATGTTGTATGTATATGAAACTCTACATGATTCCATTTTCATCGAACGACCACACTCCTAAAGAATATGATGTGCTGTTTTTCCGTATGCTCAACACTCTGAGTAGTGACACACCTGTTATTCAACTAACTTTGCACCTGATGGTTCCAAGTCTCGTGAGGAATTGTGAGACAAGTGATCGAGTCAAGATTTTGTTAGGCGATCGTGAACAGACGAAATGTAATGATATAAGTGACGTCCCTTTAAGGACATATTCAAAGATTCTCCTATTCGTCAAATATCTGTGTTCAGTACAATAGACTTTAAATATTCGCCTAATTTTCAGAATTCAATACGACAATACTATGTGTTGTCTGTGTGTATGGCTGTTGGCGTTGGGAACTGACGGAACGGACGCAGGTTTCGTTAAGCTACAATGAGTTCATTGCTTTCAGAAATTCATCAAGAAATACTGATCTGTTATTGGGTACGATGGTAACTCTGAAACTCAAAGTATTATATTTAATTATAATCATTCGAAGTCATTTTCAACACGAGCGTCAGGTATTAAATAATATTAAAGAGGTTCCTCGGTCTCCTCGATAATAGTGGTATTCACATGTATGTATGAGTGTAAATATTTCAAACATGTCTTGTTATCAATTTTGGACTATATTTTATCGTTTCGTGGGAAAATTCCGTTGGTTACCAACTAAAAACTTCATGTTGCTCTATCGGCATTTTGGAGGAACTTCGGGGCCTTAAAAAAGAACACGTCGCAGTTTCTCCGGTGCGTAGCTTGTAAAAGCACTACTCGTTGACTATACCTAAGCGTTTTCCATATTTAAATATTGTAGGGATATCAACAAGTCCGATGGTGCATGCTAAGGGGAAATTTTTGAGAACGTTTGTATTGAACTGGTGGTTGGTAGATTTTTATTTTTCTCGATGTATTGTCAATAGGGCATCTCAATTGATATACAGCTATCTCTAACGTCTTTAATCCCCTGCGCTTACATTCAAAACCTCAAAGAATTGAATAATTAAAGAAGGGAGAGGATCAGCATCTAAAGGCTCAATTTTTTTAATAAAACATGTTATATTATTATTTTCGAGTATATTTGTACAATAAGTTTTAAAAACAACATTTATTATAAAACAATATTTTAGTTCCCGTTAACATAGTTATAAAGATGGCTATATAAAACATTTGAAACAATAAATTACTCACTAATTATGAGTGACTCTTATAATAAAGCGAACTACGTTTTGGTGAATATCTTCTATCATCACATTCAGTTCTACGCACTTAAGTCATAACCTTCCGTACTGAAATAGTAAACGCCAGTGGCATTGCCAGAGTTCCAGTTACCAGCAATAATGCTATCAATTTTTGAACATTTTCCATTCTCAAACTTTCTATAAGAATCACATTTGTAAGCAGGAAACCAATCGGCATGCTTGATCGACGCTGTCCATATATCGATGCATGCTCTGTGGCTGCAAGCAGCTGCTATTGAGGAGTCGTAGGTACTAGGGATTAAAGGAGTACCACAGTTGGGTTGGCTGCGTCCATTTTTGTTGATGAAGAAGTCGATATCAGCAATGACACTAGAACTGCCCAAAGTACCAGCGTTGCAGTGGTACACTTCGACATACTCGGCATTTCCTGATCTGACTTGGTTCTGGATCAAGCTGTTCTCGAAGCACGGGCCAGCAGGGTCTAATGCACTGATCCTTGCGATTTTTTGATTAGTAAGTTTGGTAAACTCCTCCCCCATTTGACCCAATATTTGCCCTCCAAGACTGTGACCAACACCGTGCATGACTTTAGGAGATACACCTCCCTTGGTCAAACCAGCCAACATTTGAGCCACAGCCTTGCCGATATAGTGTACGTAAGTTACAGATCTGGCGTAACTCCTCCTGCTGCCATGGCGATTGTTAGTGTATTGAGAGTGATCAACCAGGATGAGGTAGCTATTAGGAAGGTGTCTATAGGCATTTCTGACTTGCGAATAAGATCTCCTCGTAACCTTGGACATGAAACCACCGATGTAAATGACAAACTTTCTGTTCTTGTCGAGATTTTTGATTGAGAGGATTCCTTTGGCGGCATCATCGATAGTGAAGGTCTCCACATAGTCTGTGGAGAAGTCGTAGAAGTACACGTCGATTCCGCTTACACCTAGGCTTAGGGATCTGTCTTGCTTGCCTGGAGAAAAAAATACCATGGTTAGTAGAATCGTGTAAGAAGATCCAAGAACTAGTTGTTAAGTTTGATAGTATTGGTGCTGTCGTGTTGAGGTGTTTAGATTACGTTGAATTATTCGTATTACGTCTTCTTAATTGAGTAATGTAAGTTTAACAAGAATTTGTTTATAGTGAATTTGAAATTTTATCTATGAAGTTACCAATAAATTTAATGAGACATTTTTCTTAGATTTACGCGAATGTTACACATTGAAATAAAATTATTATTTACCGCCGCCGTCCGCCCCGTGACCACGAAAGCTGTAAAGTAATCGAAACGTCGGGAACTCAAAAAATGTAAAATTAAACCAAATCCGCGATAAAATCCGTAAATAATAATTTTATTTCAATGAGACATTTTTCTTTAATATTTTAATAGTACACTGTGATTGACAGGAATTTGGCTGTAGTCCGTCACACTGCCTTTGCCATTCTCGAGCAGAACTTTTGACATGCTGAGTGAT
This sequence comes from Hyles lineata, assembly GCA_030180105.1. Classification (NCBI taxonomy): domain Eukaryota; kingdom Metazoa; phylum Arthropoda; class Insecta; order Lepidoptera; family Sphingidae; genus Hyles; species Hyles lineata. Next base: position 1,730,897 of record JARJEE010000035.1, on the reverse strand, counting down.
TGTCAATTATAAAATAAAAGGAAAAAACTTACATTTGAGAAGATTGGAATGTAGAACTAGTTGGAAAGGACCATCTATCTCCAGGTCCTCTCTACTTAAAGCGTCGACATGCACCGCAAAACACACGAACAAACTGAACACCAGCATCTTCATTTTGAATTAATAAGTAATTTGCGTATGAATGAGGGTCAGTTGTATACAATATTTTTGGAGCTCTCGTATGAGGACGTACCGCTTTACTGTGCCAGGACATTGGAAGTCTCAACCTTTTATGTGTTTGAAGTTGGTCACTGTTATCTTAAGGAAAGTGCTATAGGGATTGTCGTTGACGTAACAACAAATTTATTGTAATTGTTTGCGTCAGAATTATTAATTTCCATTGGAATATTGGTTTTGGATCGTGACGTTTATGAGTGAAAACCAATACGTATATTATGATGTATTATATCGTGTTTTTAATTATTGAAAAATCATGTCACTCCGCCACATGACCACTTCATATAATAAGAAATATGATCTGCTAATTGCTCAATGATACAGTAACCCGCTTATTTAGCTTTAACAGCAAAAACATAGAATTTTACCTGTATCTGATAATTGAGTTTGAAGAATATTATTACTACAAAGACCACTTTTATTTTTAGTATCAAATATCAACCACTTATCTATCTATCTATCAATCTACTCGCTTTAGTTTAATAATTTTGTTTGCTAACGAAATTTGAGTTTGTCTAATGACAGCATAATTATTAGGGATGAATTTTGTATAGTATGACTTTCCTTCCCATACACCCGTTACTGCAACTTCTGTCAGCCAGAATTCAGCAGTGGCACACAAATTAGAACCCCTTTGTCAACTTTGATAGCATAAATACAAACCTTAGTGGCTTCTCGATGGTATTGACTAACAAAAAATATATAATGCTTGCATGCTAAATGCTTCGATCAAATATACATTAGATACAAAATGAGCGCTTAGAAAATGGCACCAAAAAACAGTGCTTTAAGCACTCTTTCGCCTTCAGTCACGCACCGACCGTTGCTTCCAAAACGTCGCAGAACATTAGACAATATTATGTGAAAAGCTACTTTAAGCTCCAGGAACAAGGTGGAATTTGTGTTAATATATTTGGAATATGTGATCTTTTTGTTTATTCCTTTTCATGTCATGCATCGGTGCCACTTTTTAACAGAACTTTTACAGGGAACTGTGTATCTAGTGTATATTTGATCGAAGGCTAAATAAATTAAAAAAGACACCTGTTTTTACTGTTTTGAATGGCAAGATGAACATGCCGTTCGCCTGATGGTAAGTGATACGACCGCTCATGAACAGTAGCAAAACCAAGTAATACCTTGAATTACAAAGCAATGCTTGGCATTCTGTGCTCGCCATCCTGAGATATTAAGTCTCAATATGTCCAGTAGTTATTCTGGCTACAATGTCCCTCACACCGAAACACACTACTGTTTGGCGGGAGAAATAGACATTGCGGTGGTACCTACCTAGGCAGCCCCTCACATATGAGAGATCTACCACCAGTAAATTGGTAGCGTATATACAGGGTGGCAAAGTGCGCAAATTTTCACGTGCATACGGCCAGAGCGCGTAGGCAGAGGAGACTATCATAGTTAAAAAACAATCGATTATATTAGACTTTTTTAATACATGTATATAAGATGATTTTTTTCAAACAGATGTAGATCTAATTCGATATAATGAAGAAAAGTAAAAAATACTTTCTCAAGACCGGCTTGATGAAAACTAAAACTATAATCTTCGATTTTTGCAAAATCAATATTACTAGCGAGGAAAAAAAAGGCGATATATAGATACGAATCAATGAGTTCTTGCGATTATAGTATAAACTATTGAATATTCCCGTCACCTATTTAATATTTAGATCCAATTCTGTTTGTTCTCCTTGTTATTTTTTATTGTTTTTGTTGAAAGATTCATTCAATGAAATCAATAAACAAATAAATTTGTAATTAATATAGCTTGCGCTTATTAAACGTAAAGCTATACCGTAAGGAGAACACTTTCCAGCGACCTAAATGTATGTATTTATGTGACACTATTTTTTATAAGTCTAATTTTTAACTTACATTTGATAAGATTGGAATGAAGAACCAGTTGGAAAGCTATCTCCAGGTCTTCTCGACCTAAAGCATGGATACTTTTATATGTTAAAGTTAGTTACTATTTATTTGAAGAAAGTGCAGCTTTAGGGATTGTAGACGCGGTAAGTAGGAATATTATGAATGGGAATTATTGCTATTGTAAATTAACATCACTACTTTGTCATTTTTGAAGCCTTAGCATACTCTATATTTCTGCTATTACTAATTGCCTCCTCAGAATTTGTAAAGAAAAAACAGACCATATATTATAACATTTTTTCACAGCTAAATTACACACACAAAATCAACTGTTCAGATTCTTCTTTAAATGGGTTCGTAAAAAAATCACTCCTTTATAGATTAACTAGCGGCCCGGCCCAGCTTCGCCCGGGTACAAATAGATTTCTGTACAATAATATGTATGTATCATAGATATAAACCTTCCTCTTGAATCACTCTATCTATTAAAAAAAACCGCATCAAAATCCGTTGCGTAGTTTTAAATATTTAAGCATACAAAGGGACATAGGGACAGAGAAAGCTACTTTGTTTTATACTATGTAGTGAAGCTGATTCGCTTTGTGAATCACAATCAGAAATCGCAAAATTTAGCTTATTTATAAAACTTTTGAAACGGTGCTATTAGTGATTACTATTGCTATTTATTCCAACACTGTTATGAAGTGTAAATATCTAATAATTGCGTCATCATTATTTACTTCCTTGTAAATATTGGTTTGGTTCGTGAGGTTTGTGAGTGAAATCAGTTCCTAAATTGGTGATTCCTTACAATCAACGTTAGTCTCGGAAGTCTGCTTACTACAGAAAGTTTTTACTATTGGTTGAAGGTAGTAAAAACACATTAAAGTTTGCCATTACCAATGAGTCAGATAATGAAATGAAGAAACATTTAAAAGCATTTTCTGTTGCACAATTATCCTCATTATTATAACACAACGCTGGGAGGTACATTGTATTTTTGTTAAGTTTTCTTAAAAACAGGCAAATTATAATAAAACAAATTTTTGTTTACCTATTTTTGGTGGAAACAGTATGCAAAGATAACTTTCAAAGCAACCACGATTGGAACTTCATAATACTTGATTGTGTGATGCCTATATTAGAGGCATGCGCAGACAAACTTTCAGCATTTATAAAATTATGAATGTCTGGCAGCCACAGGCTCTTGCTCTATAGTGTAATGTCTACACATTGCCAAGCTTATTTCTTGAGCCTTCGAGCAAAAATGTCTTACCAGTAATGAACGAATAACAAAACCTTATGTAGTTATACATTATTGTCTTATTTCATTGAACAAATCTGAAGATGAAATACAGGATAGAGTGGAATTATCCTTTTTAATAAATACAAATAGGTACATAAACAGATCATAAAAAGGTACACCAGTAGTGATTCTAATGTTTTTCTGAATAGTATCACATATTTTAGTATATCTAATTAGCAATATGTGTTTATTTCGCGTATATTCGGATAGAATCAGGAGATTCGATCGATTCGATTGATCGAGATCGATTGCACCAATCGCGTGTACCGGAGAATGGAGAGATAAACATCTCACGGCAATGGATATTCTGTCTAGACTGCAGTGCACTTGCTAACAGGCGAATTATATTGCATTAGGTGCTTAATACACCGTATCAGAATAAAAAAATCTATAGTAGCTCATATTTATCAGTTTGTAAACAATCATATAATTATAACATATTTAAGTAGTATCCAGCCCATATACGTCCCACTGCAGGGCACGGGCCTACTCTACAATCGACAGTACGATTGAGAGTGGTTAGGCCATATAGTCCACCACGCTGGCCTAGTGCGGGTTGGCATAACATATTTAAGGAAAAGTGCTTATTGCGTGTTACCCATTTAGTATTCGTGGTAAAGATTAAGTTCAAAAAACCTTAGTTCAATTACGACTACAGGGAATCTAGATTGAAAAACCCTTTGGCGTGTCTGTTGATATTTATCTTTTTCTAGGGATATTAAGGAAAATGGTAAATGTGATTCAACCTACTTAGTTTAAAGGATAATAGTATAAGGAAGAAGACTGGTATTTTGACGCGGGTCTGCCTGTCTCTCTGTCGCAGCCAATACAAGTCTCAGAGCAAGGGCATCCTCTACCATCGAGAATACATTTGAGAGCAGTTAAGTCATATAGTCCACCACGCTAGCCTAGTACGGGTAGACGGCATCAACATAACAAAGAAGTTACAAAATCCCTATGCTATGCAGGTTTCCTCACGCAGTTTTTCTTCACCGTTATAGTGCGTGGTGATTTATAATAATCAATACACTCTGATAAGTCGGAGGTGTGGCTTGGGATTTAAACCACGCTGGCCTAGTGCGAGTTGGCGAACTTTACATATCATAGAAATTCATACAAATCGCTATGGTAAGTGTAGTTTTCATAATTCAGTGCAACTAAAATCAAACAAGTAGAACACTTTCGAAATCTGAGTCACTTAGATTTCTATTGCAATGCGCTTGGGTGGTACCACCTTTATGTAAAAGGCGGAAATAATTACCAAACCCAAAAGATAAATATTTTGTGTTTAAAGACTACATTGCCTCCTAACTCATTGTTACGCGGTGCATGACACCGCTGCCATAATTGTCGAATCAGAAGTGTTTATCTTAAAATATCGTCCAATCAACGATCAGGGATTTCTGTTTGACCAATACTAATGCATCTCCGCCCACGACACTTGAATAGTGTTTCAGGTTTCCACTTAGCAAAGACCATATTATAGTTAGGTTATTGAGGTCCAATGTTGACGTGGTCATGACTGAACTTGCCGAGTCCAAAATAGACAGTTTGATTGAGGAGGTTTAGGCCATATCCACTATGAATACTGCAAGGTCTTCAAGGCAAGTTTTCCTCACAATTTTTTCCTTTTCCGTTATAGTGCTTGGTAATTGTCTATTAATTTACATATGATTTCGAAATTCAGAGGTATGTCCTGGAAAGCGAACCGGTAACCACAGTCTAGACAATTTGGTTCCGGTCCGTTATAATAGACCACACTCGATTACCTTTCTTTCTATAAGATACTACTGTGACCAGCTACTAACACACTGTAAAGTACTATCGGAGCCTTTAATATAAGGTATTTACATACCTGAAAGACAAGTTGTCGATTTTAATCTTCAAATGAAATCTATTTTTAGGACTACGTTAACATATTAAGATCGCAGTTTCGAGTCAACGCTGTATAATATGTTCGATTTTTTGAAGTTATGTACATTGATGTTAATTATAATCTTGTAGTCAGAGTGTATTTGCTATAAATCGTTATATACATACTTGCAATAATTGCTCTTAGGAATTTAGAAAATCAATTTAGCCCAATTCAATTTTTTTATTTTTATTGAACCCCTCCTCTCATTTCCTTAACATAACCACCGTAACGTTAAGAGGCATCGGACGGCATTTGCACTTACTACCAAGTGCAATTAAGTCGTTGTGCCGAGCTAGGAGAAAAAACTGGATATAAAATAAAATGTAAGATGTCGTCTCCTTACGGTAAAGCCGCGCCCTAGTTAAGGTATTGCGTTGTTATGAAACAAATTACCACTTACCAGTGTTAAGTGGTTATTTTGTAAGTTTGGTAAGCTACCCCGATCGACCTCGTGCACAAAAATTCACCTCTATGGGAACAACGTGAAGACCGTCAATCCCCATATAATAGGCGTCTACGCCGCCATAATTTTTTTTGCGACCGTCACTGTCCACTTGTATAATTGCGTCGATCATTGGCTTGATTTTTATAGTACTCGTATTTTGTTGTTTAAGCTACGTTTCTTGTGGTGGAGTTGCTTCTATAATTCAAAGAGATGGAAAGTGAAAAAAATGAGTTCTTGTTATTGAATAAATTTGCAAACCTGTAATTCAAGTGTCGCCAAGGAAACATTTTTTTTTATTAGCCTATACTGTCCCACTGCTGGGCTCGACTCCTTTTGTCAATCTCTATGTGCTGCTGTTGCAGTCCATATGCTACTAAAGTGATTGAGGCCGTCGCGTCATCTCTTCCATCTTGCTAACCTTACGAGACCGCCTTTGTTAACCCTCGTTTAAGTGAGTGTTGGGGATCGTGTCCTTACCTATTGTCAGACCAAATTATTGGTCATGAAATTTTGGACCACCCCGTAATAAACGGGAGGTGATTAGACATTGAAAAAGTACTTAAAATAGTGGTGTGATCAAGGGCCTTCAGGCTGCTAACTGCTATTTTTATGTGTTATAATACGAATAAAACTGCAGTGGTCAGCGCCAGACGCGATGAAAAATATAAAAAAAATTGTATTTGGATAATTATGACATCTTTTAACGTGGAATGAAAAGTATCGAAAACGTCACAGCTCGTCATATAGCAACTGGATTATAACTATGACATAGTTTCTTCTAGCATAGGTATTAGTAGATCATTGATATAGTATATTGCGACAAATGTAATTCCGAGGCTAAATTATGTTATGTACTGTTATATAAATAAATAAATAACACCCAACAGTCACATACATAGTCCTGACCCCACACTAAGATCGAGTCTTGTGTCGTGGGTATCAGGAACTACGAGAGACTTTTCGTGGGTCGTAAATATTTGTGGGTCGCACAAACATTTCTCTCGGTGCGGGGATCGAACCCGCGGCCTCTCGTTTCACAGGCGGCGTCTAACCAACTGCGCCACGGAGGCTGTCAAAGAAAAATAAAATTAAATATGTTTAGTAATTGTAAGGGGTTGCATACAACCATAGTCCCTAAATCTATTCATGTGTTCGAACAAGCGCGTGTCTGTTCGAACACGAAATGATTAATAGAACGTCTACTGATTGAAAGTGTCTACTGTACTGTGATTGAACACTGATTTGAATGCAACTTAACAATGTATTAATAACGAAAATATGATTAGTACCTAAATTTGTATTGTTAATTACTCGTACAATAATATTTGTCTACTTATAAAGCAAATAAAATATTTTTATTATATTGTATAATATTACCAATATATAAGTTATATTTCAATTGAATATTTGAAGCGCACGGATCAAAGTTGGTTGATCTGACTTTATGCCACATTTACACTCAGCCCTTGCCACTGCTCCTGCCGCTGTCGGAAATATTTCACTAAATACTTCTGTTGCAATATCGACGCGTGTGAGTGTTCACACTCAGCCCCGGTACTCTTTCATCGAACGACTCGCAACGATGACGTCGAGGCTGTTGCGATGACAGCAATATGTCTGCTCAGTATATACAATTATTTGAATATTTTAATAAGACAACAAAGAAGCAGAAAACGCTGCCGTAAAAGAAGACATTATTTTCTCATTTGTCTACTCCGGTGGCAGCGTAAGCTTAGGCTATTATTTTTAAGTAAATACGGTAAATACTGGAAACGCAGCGCAGAATAAAACAAGTAGATAGTTGTAGTAGTTGAGAAACGGCGAAACACAAAACTACGACGACTGAGCAAGATGGCTGAATGTAAACGCCCACTCGCGCTCGCGCTGCCCGTCCTTTGACTTCCGCACGAAAAACTGACACTTGAGGGAGCGCTGGGCAATGGCAGCGGCATGAGCAGTGGCAGTGCGAGTGATCTATTTACATACTCACGCTGCCCACTTCCCTGCTCACTTCCCTGTCCTACAGGGCTGAGTGTAAATGTGGCATTACAGCGAGCCGACGCGGCAGCTCTACGCACACAGCTTTAGTCGCTTATGTATGAGTGAAATTAACGAAGAAATACCTATAGTTGACTTTGCGCGCAAGGTTTAACGCTCTTAAGCATCAATAAGTTGGCGTTGTTATGTTATTTTAGGAATATTTTGTTTCTCACTAGCAATTACCAATAAAGCATTAATAATTGATTGGATATAATAATTAGGGGAGGGGAATGCATGATTTTTAATAAAATAGCATTTTCACTTTCTTAATATATAATAAACTATCGGAGAATTTTATTATAAAGGCGAATTACGTTTTGGTGGATATCTTCTTTCTATCATCAGTTTTTCACATCAACGGACTTACTCGTAAGTCATAACCTTCTGTACTGAAGTAATAAGTGCCAGTGGCATTTCCAGAGTTCCAGTTACCAGCTATAGTGCGATCATTATTGGAACAGTTTCCGCTCTTAAAATTTATGTACGAATCACATTTATAAGCAGGGAACCAATCAGAATGCTTGATTGACGCTATCCATATATAAATACATGCCATGTGGCTGCAAGAAGCTCCTGTTAGCGAGGCATAGGTACCAGGGATTAGAGGAATGCCACAGTTAGTCTGGCTGCGTCCATTATTGCCGATGAGGAAGTCGATATCAGCAATGACACTAGAACTGCCCAAGGTACCGGCGTTGCAATGGTACACTTCGACATACTCGGCATTTCCTGATCTGACTTGGTTCTGGATCAAGCTGTTCTCGAAGCATGGGCCAGCAGGATCTAATGCGCTAATCCTTGCAATCTTCTGACCAGTAAGTTTGGTAAACTCCTCTCCCATTTGACCCAATATTTGCCCTCCTAAACTGTGACCAACACCGTGCATGACTTTAGGAGATATGCCCCCTTGGGTCAAACCAGCCAACATTTGAGCAACAGCCTTACCGATATAGTGAACGTAAGTCACAGATCTGGCGTAGCTCTTATTGCTAATTTGAAGATTGTTAGTGTATTGAGAATGATCAATCAGGATAAGGTAACTGTTTGGAAGGTTTTTATAGGCGTTTCTGATTAGCGAATAAGATATCCTGTTAATCTTGGACATGAAGCCACCAATGTAAATGACGAACTTTCTGTTCTTGTCGAGGTTTTTAATGGAGAGGATTCCTTTAGCGGCATCGTCGATAGTAAAACTCTTCACATCGTCTGTGGAGAAGTCGTAGAAGTATAAGTCGATTCCGCTAACATCTAGGTTCAGGGATCTGTCTTGCTTGCCTGGAGAAAAAAAAACATAGGTAGTACAATCGGGTGAGAAGATCCAAGAATTAGTTAAACGAAATTTTTAATTTTCTTACTTTTGGTGTATGTTGTGATTAAGAAATGATTCTTATTACATTTTAATTTACAAAATTTACCGTAAAATTAAACTAGTTAAATTTTTTTAGTGTCATGTGTATTTATTGCGTATTCAATAAAATGAAAACAATTTCTTTGAAATTTAAATTGTAACTACACTCTACATCAGCTAATATTCGACCCAAGGCTGCATACCGGACGTTCTTATTTGACAGGAATAAACTTGTCCTTCCCACTGACCTTATGCAAATTTATCAACTTCATATGCCTTTGGAATTCTTGTGAAGAACACTTTAGCATGCTGATTGTTAATTAAAAGAAAACTTACATTCAATAAGACTGGAACGAAGAGACAGTTGTAAAAGTCCATTTATCTCAAAGTCCTCTCCGTTTAAAGCGTGGACATGCGCCGCAAAACACACAAACAAACTGAACGCCAAAATCTTCATTTTGGATAACAATTTAATGACGGTCAATTGTCGTTAATAATATCGGATCTCTAGTATGAGGACTTACCGCTTAACTGTGCCAGGCCATTGGAAGACTCTACCTTTTATATTATCAAACTTAGTCACTGTTAATTTGAGGAAAGTCCTACCTTAGGGATTGTACGTGACGTAGCCACGAATACTATGAAGTATAAATGTTTCCGTCATAATTATTTACTTCCTTGTAAATAATGGTTTGGATCGTAAGTTTTGTGATTGAAATCAGTTCCTATATTTGTGATGTGTAGAATTTTTACAATTATCATTAATCTCGGAAGTCTGCTTAATAGACAAAGGTTTTACTGTTAGTTGTTCGTACACAAAAAACAAATTGAAGTTTACCAATACCAATTATACAGATAACTAGCGGTCGGGCCCGGCTCCGCCCGGGTGCATACACGTTTTAAAATGGCGGTCAAAATGTTTAACACTAATCATACCAACGCTTATAAGATACCTATTTCTACCATAGCGGGTCAAATGACCCGGCTTTATTTTTCCTGCTTTAATGTATGGAATAAGTTGTTAAAAAGGAAATATACGTTCTACTGCAGGGCATGGGCCTCCTCTACACTCGAGAGTACGATTGTGAGTGGTTAGGCCATATAGTCCACCACACTGGCCTAATGTGGATTGGCGGACTTACCTACTATATAATTTTAGTACATCGCTATGGAATGCTGGTTTCCTCACGGTGTTTTCCTTCATCGTTTTAGTGTGTTGTGATTAACTATCATTACGCACAATATGACTCCAAAAAGTCAGAGGTGTGTCCCGGGATTCGACCCCTGACCACAGTGAACATGTTGGCAGCCACGTCTGGTCCACTTACCCATAGGCCATCACGCACAGAAAATAAGGATAAAAAAATACATAGTTCATTATAATGAAACAAAATAGTATATTTAGGTACTATTACAAACGTAAAAACTGGATTCCAAATTTATTCGACTTATTAGGTCTGTAAATCTACATCTTACTTTAGTCGGAAATACGTATAGTTGTTCGTAAATCGTAATATTACCACCCAGTTTGTAACAATTTTGGCTGTTCTCAATAAAAATATTCCAAATTGTAGATACCATAACGAATTTGTCTATTTTCAAACGTTGGTTTTCCTGTTTTATATTTACCAGAACAAAAAAATCTAAGAATTTCGGTAAAATTATTTCTTCTCATTCAGATTCACAGTTTCAGAAAAAAAATGTAACCACCATATAGTATTTCAGAAAAATGAAATATTGAAATTATTTGCTCCATATAAAATTGAAATATGTGCATCTATTTTTTCTTGAGATGAACTCTATTCGGATCCTAACTCTCCCTGCATAAAAACTACTTTCAATAAAAAAAAACATATTTTCTTGATCTTATTTTCAGCTCTTTTGATTGTTCTACATTACGCAACAGTCTTTGTAGAATATGCAACTTACCGACTGCAATACAATAAGAAAAATACCTCAAAATGCTCTTCGGGTCATTTGACCCGTTGTGGTAGAAATCGGTATACAACAAGTATTATTCAAAATAAACAAAACAAAAAAAAAACAAGAAATACGAAAATAACTGTAGATTAATCGGTAAGAAAAAGTCATGTATTAAAATGTGCAAAAACAATAAGGTAATACGTTATATTCAATGCTAAAGTTCAAAATGGGTCAATTGACCCGTCATGGTATGTTTAGTGTTAATTCTGACTATCAGTTTAGAATATCGACCAATCGGACCACGAAAAACGAACAACATTTCCTCGTATTTGCTAGAAATATCACTATTGCTTTCCTCTTTTAGGTTATAGCGTGATAATATATAGCCTATAGCGTCCCTCGATAAATGAACTACCCAACACTGAAAGAATCATTCAAATCGGGCCAGTAGTACCAGAGATTAGCGCGTTCAAACAAACAAACAAACTCTGCAGCTTTATAATATTAGTATAGATGACATGTAGAAACATTTAAAAGCATTTTCCGTTGCATAATATCCTCATTATTACACATAGCTAAGAGATAAATTGTTGTTTCGTTAAGTTTCCTTGAAAACCGAAAAAAGATAAGGATACACTTATATGTTAAATTTTCCAGCTGGGATAACCTGCGGTAAATATTTGTTTGGTAGTACGTGATATTTTACCCTTTAATTATTAAACGTATTGATAGGATCTATCAGATTAAATTTATTTGGTTGGCAACCTCCTTTGTCGGTCGTCGCTTTAAGAGCTGGGTTGATATTTAAATTACCCAGGTATATATATATATATATATATACATATATTTAAATTACGGTTTGTGAGTGCGTTACAAAATTGCAGATATTTGGTAATTGATTGTTTCCTTTTGAATTCGTTTATAAGTTAACTAGATTTCCTTAGTCTGCGATTTGTGTAAATTTAAGTTTTTACGAAGGCTATTTGTGTTTTGTTCTTTTCCCACTACTTTTCTCTAAAAGTATATTTAAAGTGATCCAGTTGTGTGGTCAGACCTATGTATGTGACAGCATCGCGCTTATCAATAGGAAATATTATCATATCGCAGCAGTATTTAAAAAAATCTATAATATGTTATCAGTCTGTAAAAAACTATTTTATCGTATCATGATTACGGAAAAGCGCTCATTACGTGCCACCCTTTGGGCATTAATGTTAACGATTAAATTTAAAAAACCTCCGTTTAATTATGACTAAACATTGTCTAGGTTGACAAAACCCTTTGGTGTGACTCTGTTACTATTTTTTGTCTTTGAAGTAATCGCGGCAAGCGATAAGACCGCCGATTGTCACCTTTGTTTAAACCAGCGTTTTTTTAATTTTGTCTTATTTACTATGTATATTGTGTTTAATAAATATAGTAAGGAAATTGGTTTATTACATGATTCAGCTTACTTCTATATCAGCCCATATACGTCCCACTGCAGGGCACGGGCCTACTCTACAATCGACAGTACGATTGAGAGTGGTTAGGCCACATAGTCCACCACGCTGGCCTAGTGCGGGTTGGCGGACTTACATACTATAGAAATTCTTATAAACCGCTATGGTATGCAGGTTTCCTCACGATGTTTTCCTTCACCGTTTTTAGTGACCGGTTTAGTCAGCTTACTTCATTTAGAGGAAAATATTAAAATAATACAAGTATAACAAAAGGAATTTGACGCGAGTAAAATTGTTGACATTGTAACAGATTACGTAAGTATATTTTTATGAATTTCCTTGTTTGGTGTTAGTATACAATTATTGTATTATAACATAAAATAAAAAATCAGTGCCACTGCATTTCAAACTAATTGTCATCTTGTAGTTACTTAGATTGTAGTGACTATGTTCACTGTGGTCGCAGATTCGAATCCCGGAATCGTCTGACTTTTCGGAGTCAGGTGTTTATTGATATTACGATGGAAAGTGGTTAGCCCATATAGTCCACCACTCTGGTCTAGTGCAGGTTAGCGGACTTCACTTACCATACGAATTTTGCACTTTGAGGATTATAAATTCTAGGTAATAATAAAAACAATCCAACTAGTACAATTATTAGTAAGTCACATGAACAATTTTACTCCGTGTATTGAACCCGTTTCTCGTTTACCGATGGACTCACAGCGCCAAAGTAAATGCATTCCGAACCGTCATTTCGAAAGAAAACAATCGATAGAATAATTTACGTGTTTGGTTTATAGTGACTGCCTCGGTGGCGTAGTTGTACTAAGGTATGCTTGCAAAGCTGAGGTCTCGGGTTCGAATCCCGAGTCGGGCAAAGTGATATAGGATTTTTCTATTCATTATCAGCCCGGAGTCAGGAATTTGTGCCCAATATGGCGATAGGTTCGCCACCTATCACATCGTGGGACGGAACATACTGGCGAAATGTGGGTGTCCAGGCACCTCTGCCTACCCCTTCTGGGAAAAAGGCGTGAGTTTATGTATGTATGTATGTATGGTTTATTTTGGAATAATACAGTCAGCGCATAATTCCGCTCTCAAGGTGAGTTTAGACGCAGAAGCGGTCCGGTGTCAGCGATGAGAGCTCTCGACGCGGTGTTGTCATCGGGTGTAGTGATGTGCTTTAGAAGCTATCGATATTTGTAATGCATATTTGATTCATCATCATCGTCATCATCTCAGCCACAGGAAGTCCACTGCTGAACATTTGCCTCCCTCGAGGATCTCCACAATAATAATTTAGAAATATATATATTTAAATTACATATTTGATTAATAAATAATTATTATGATTGTTATTGACCGTGTATTTGTTACGGTTTAACCCTTAAATGACGGAAGCACAGTGATATTACGAATAAATTGGTCTGAAGTAATAAAAAATTGGGAAACTACGATTAAAGTTCGATTTACACGAGGAGAATTTCTCGCCTCGAAGATACGATTATCGTAAGGATATAAAAACTAGCATGGTGTAAATAGTAAATATCTGTCAGAACACGAGAACCTATGCCGGTTACGTCATGCGATTATGGCATACGATTCTTGCCGAAGAGAGAAATAGCCCTTATGTAATAGGGCTTCGCTTTGTTGATATCGAATGACACAATGGTACAGCTCTAGAATAAAAGAATTGTAGAGCATCGACTATACCAACCTATTTTAAATTGAATCTGGTCCTTTAAGAATATTTCATTTTTAAGGGTGTGTAAACTATTAAAATCTTACATATGACTATAATATAGATACTGAGATATTAAAATAGATGGAATAGGTTATAGTAGTCTTGTGGAAGAGTTCATAGAAAGTAAAGTTTTTGTTGCCATGTCATCATAAGCCCGTTGCAGTCAACTGCTGAATATAGGCTTTTCCCAAGGTATGCCACAGACCCCCGGGCTGCTGCTTTATGCATCTAGCCACTGCCGACCCTCTTGAGCAAGTCGTCGTGTCAAAATATTAAATCAGATAATTTATCGACATAATCCCCATGCCTACTAATAGAGTAAGAGGCACGACCCACGGTCTACAGTCGCATTAAGATCACTACTACAGTACTGGCAGTTATCCAAAACACGTGAACAAATGAATCAATGTAAGCTTAATTTTCAAGTTTCCTGTCTCAGTTGAAGGGGCAGACTGGCAAGTTTTAATGAGTATTTCATTACGGCTTCAAGTTGTTTGTGTAATATCATATATCTTTGTGTTTTGTGACTGTTTTGAGTTTTCATGAAACAAGGGTGTACAAAACGGTGCATTTTACCTAAATTATTATTGTTGTTGATGTAAATTTTCACCTACTATTAATACATTTTTGGTAGTGTAAGAATTCAAAAAGATCTTTTATACCTGAATAAATTGAATGCGTTGAAAGTTTAGTCTTAGAAATTATAAAATTTATTTATGATTTTCTACTTATTGTTTGTTGGCTTATCGTAACTCATTTATTTTCATAGACCAATGAATTTCAAACACTAATACAAAAACCACTTGTCAAATGATTTAGTTAAAGGAAACAATACTAAATTATGCTTAAAGAGAAAGGTAGTGCTCTTTAATTAGCCTTTTAAATGCCGACAGTGTTTGCGTCTGTCTCAGCACAATAGGAAACGCCGTTCCACAATCGAACTGCTTTGAAAAAAAATATATATACTAATTTATAAAAAAAGTCCATAACTGCCGTGATGTGCACAGGCATTTTTAGCCTAAGATTGTCAGACCACCTCAAGGATCTCGAATGGGAGTCATGAAAAAAAATGAATCGTTCTTTAAGATAAGATGGGATGAGAGGATTAAACAAAATATTGTGACGAAAATAAATAATGTTAGTATTCCGACGAAATCGTATAGGTAACCACTTGAGCTCAGCACAAACCTCAGAAACATGGTCATATTTGTGAAGACCAAATATGAATCTTATGCAGAAATTTTGAAGACGCTTAAAGGAAGTTAATTGCGCTGGACGCAAACCACCAGGCAAATGAGTAGACATCGTGAAAAAGGCGGTTGGTGGTACCAAACCATGCCACCCAGGACCTAACACGATGGTTAAAAATCACGTGTGGTCGCGATCTTCACCAGCGAGGGTACGGTGAGAAAGATCCTGTATCAAGTGCAATTATTCTTGAAAATACCATAAACTAAAAAAATATATACTAACACAATTATGTCCATATACATGTTTTCATATATTATTACATCCACATTGCACACAATTTCCACTTTCAGTTTCTTTATGCATCCCCTAACCTTCCTCCTCTTTAAACTAAACTTAGCACAGCGCAGGTTAATGCTAGGTCATTGTCTGAAGGTTTGGCCATTCGTGTAGAATGCAGCAGTAAACCGAACGGCGCACTCGTCTCTAAAAGCTATTCAACTGTTGGAAGACTTTTAAAAGGGTTTTTATTATTATTGGAGAAATTAGTTTTAAAACAGGGGTTGCATTAGTGCATAAAGAATTGGTGAGTATATCTTATGTGAAATTGAAGAACGTTTGTGTGTTGTGTCGATACGGCTTGTGAAAAATATTTAATACACTATGCAGAATGATTTGACAGCCTCCGTGGCGCAGTTGGTTAGACGCCGCCTGTGAAACGAGAGGCCGCGGGTTCGATCCCCGCACCGAGAGAAATGTTTGTGCGGCCCACAAATATTTCTTCCGGGTCTGGGTGTTTGTGAGACCGAAAAGTCTCTCGTAGTTCCTGATACCCACGACACAAGACTCGATCTTAGTGTGGGGTCAGGACCTATGTATGTGACTGTTGGGTGTTATTTATTTATTTATTTAGTAAATGGTTTGACTAGCTTTTATTGCTTTAGAATTTCTCAAAATACGAAATTTTTGTTGAATTCGTTTGTTTATAAGCCCTCCTAAACATTCGTTTCTCATTAGTTCTAATCCGCCCAATCCAAGATCAGTCGATTTTATTTTTGTTTAAATCCAGAGACATTGAATCCTCAGAAAAAGTCATCCACATTTTCCCGTACTGCGCTATTGTGAAAAAATGTCGCCATAAACGCAAGTCCACACACGGTGCTGTCCGTATTCGCTGCAATGTGTCGAACGCTGACATTTCACGGCCGCCATTTTGAATCGAGTGGGTCGTGGGCCCGCGCATCGGCCAATATTGATGGCGGCCATTGTACCTCCCGCTTTAACTAGATGCACTTTGTTCTCGTCCAGCGCTGCGATTTCGCTGACGTGTGATGTGTTTCTTTAAAGTACCAATTTATAATGATCTCCCTCGCTCACCACTCCTCTCCGTTTCAGCGTTGGTTACAGAGTGTTCGCATATGAAATCACAGGCCAAGACATACTGGTTTTTGCATCGTGAGTACCAACTTTACCTTTACTATCAAATTAGCTCTTATTACAAGGAGTTAAGGTTTATTTTTGAGTGTTTTAGAAATGCAAGCTTGTTTCGGGAGGGCCATTATTTTGCGAGCACTGAATGGACTGCCGATGGTGACGCATTGTAGGCTCTTCACTGTTAGCAATTTAACGGTGGGATATCCAGTTTATTTCACTCGGTTCATGTATTGAGTTATATTTGTTTTCGATTGCTTTTGTCTTTTAAATTATTTAATGTTTCATTATTAATTCGATAAATTAGAATTTTTGGAAATTAAGTATTACCTCTTGTATGGGCATCTAAGTTAGTTGGTAGTGTATAAAAAGCTTTAGTGTAAGTTGTATTGCTTGAGTTAGTTGACAAGGAATCACTCTTGGAAGTTTGTAACCTTTTCTAAAACATTATTTTCAATCGTCATTATCGACACTGTCGATGTCGAAAACACACAAAACAGTTTAACATTATTGTATAATGAATTAAAAAGACTCTATGATATTTTTGAAAGAATATAGTTTTTTATTAATTTTAGTTTTGAAAAATTTCATTCGTTTTATACGTTTTATATCGTCAGACTTCTCTATATTTGCAGTGCTCTCATTACATCCGGGAATGTTGAATGTACCATATTCTACAAATCTATTTTAACGATATCTTAGCTAGTACAAGCATTTCTTGAAATGCACATTCTCGTTTACAAACTCGGGTTCAATGTCCTCAGAATAATGTTCACAAAATGTTGTACTAACCTCTTTAATGTTATCGTTGGACTTTGTCAAGATATCATTTAAAAATCTAAAAGAAGAATTAATTTTATTGATAAACTTCTAGTTGCTGCGATACTTGTCCATGCAGTTTGTTTGGTACAGGTATATATATGTTTAAATTTTTAACACCTCTCTTCCACTGAGCACAACTTTTTCCATATATCCGTCGTCGTAATAGCTTTCCCTTCGCACCTGCTGATTTTCATTAATATATTACGCTAAAGTCGATGCGAGGCCCGTAGCCAGTTGCCTAATCCAACTTATGTATAATCCGGCTCTTAATACAGGCACAATGTAACTAAAATTTTAACGACGTTTTTTTAGTTGCATCTTTTTAAAGTATCGTCATGTTTAGGTTTTAAATACAATTCTTTTGCTAAAATAATAATTTACTTTTATTTAGTTAAAGTGTTTACATTATTATTTTAGGAAAACTACGTATTTACCACTCAATCATGATAGGGAAAAAATTACAAATACTTCCTTTTTTTGGAATTTTTTAGTTGTATCGTGTCTTAAAAATTACGTAAGTCAATAAATTACTAGCTGACTTCATTTTCGGTCGCAGTCTGGATATACTGTTGGCTAACTTTTCAAATTGTCTATTACCCTCACATGTTTTGAATTACGATGATATAATGTAAATAGCACTCTCATCGCGCTGGAAGCACGTTCACAAGAAAGAAATTAATTTACTGTGAAGTACATTACCAAGTTTACTGATGCTGTGTTTTTCTTACGCCTGTTAGAGTGGGTGTGGCGCGAGTCTTTATAAGCGATAGCGGGGTGAAGCTGAGAAAACTAAAATCACGTTTTTTGAAAAAATCACATCCGTTTTTTGTATAATGTCTCCTGGGGTGATGAGAAACATCATCCATCCATCAGCCAAAGGAAGTCCACTGCTGAAGATTTCACAATGATTTCCATAGTGACCTGTTGTAGGCAGCCTGCATCCAGCGACATCCCGCGACTTTTACCAGGTCGTCTGATTTTGAATATGTCCAGTAGTTACTCTGGCTGCAATGTCTTTTAAACCGGACACACAACTGTACATTTACACTGCCGTTTGCGCGAGAAATAGACATTGTGGTAGTACCTACCTTTATTTTTAATTTAGTAGTTAAATTAAGTTTCTCACAGTATTGTTATAAATTCTTTCATTTTAATGGTTTTTTAAAACGGGCACTACGCAGGACTTTTAAAAAAAGAATTTTGTATCATATATTTATTTTACCTTATAAATGAAGAATATTAACAACGTATCAAAAAGGGTTTACATAATTGATTCAAAACATCACCCTCTTGCACTGCCCCCATACTCTAATCTCCAGCTCTCGCGAACCTTTCTGTGTAAACGATAATTTTCTTTCTTTTTATTACTGTTTGCTTTTAGGCGCAATTTTATAGCTACGTTGGCTCGGGGCAATTACGCGGCCCGCAAGACTTCCTCGCTACTCCGCCGACACGCCTTGGAAAAATTACATTGTTTAACATGTACACCCTTTTCAATGTCGTGCAGTGCTAGGGTTTTTGTCTTTACAGTGCAATTCAGACTGCAATTGAAAACGAAGTCAGGTTTTAGTGACAATGCAACTAAACATTTTGCTGGATTAGTGGATTTTTTCCTGTTGTCTTATTTGGGTGGTAAATACACAGTTCTTCCTAAAATAACAATGTACACTCTTTTGTTTTTATATATGACTAGCGGCCCGGCCTGGCTTCGCCTGGGTGCAAATACAGATTCCAGTCCATATTTTAATTAAAATCAACATGACTGCCGTTGTCTAAGCTGCTTATCCAATCCAATCCTATACCTATTCTTCTGCCCAATTTTAACCACCTTACATTCTATTCTATCCCATCTCTCCAGTAGTAAGTTAGTAGTTTTAAAGATATTTACAGACATACTGTTATGATACAGTCTTTTAATCAATTTAAAGCTTTCTCATAAACTATATTTTTTGTTTTGTTTTGTCGTGCGTAAATAAACAAAGAAGACGGTTTTCGTAAAGGATCTGGTGGTGGGACCAATTTTGGCAATTTTACTTTGCCTCCAGCACAACATAATCCAGTAGATTCACCAGTGTATTTTAATGCCTTACAATATTTACAAATTATTTTCATTTCCCCAATTGTTACCGATTCGTCGGCACAATAATCAATTGTCGGATCATAGTGGAATGCAGCTCGTTCAAGAATCACAGGAGCACTGCGTCTGCGGATTCGCTCAATTTCATTATGTCAAGCTTGTTGTTGTTGTGTTTGATGTGCACGAACTCGTTGCATTCTAAGCCTATCTACTACATTGTCACTCACTAAAGAACGCAATTCTGACATAGCAATACGACTATTTTCTTGATCTGTCTCTCTCTGGTCATCAGTGCGGTTAGCACGTGAGGTAGCTCTTCGCACATTTGATTGACTGCGACGACCTAAGTCAGGTCGTCTTCTCATTTGTAATTAATCAAAGTGAGAAAATTTCTTGCCCATTTAGCAGTAAACTGTCACTATCACAAAATATCAACAAAAAAAGAGCACATTACTTGGAATGTCACTATCACAAAAGATCACCAAAGTAAAGAAAGTTCTCGCGCACGTAGCCACAAAGATAGAAGGATGCACTCATAGATATCGTAACACATTAAATCGTTATACTTTTTTCCCTGTTCTGAAGTGCGACAGGATCGATTGATATATTAGTTGGGTGTCAAATCTCATGTCAA
This sequence comes from Hyles lineata, assembly GCA_030180105.1. Lineage (NCBI taxonomy): Eukaryota > Metazoa > Arthropoda > Insecta > Lepidoptera > Sphingidae > Hyles > Hyles lineata. Next base: position 1,710,473 of record JARJEE010000035.1, on the reverse strand, counting down.
ATATTATGACTTTATGCTGAAATTTAATTTGTGACAAAACTTAAGATTTATTAAACTTATTAAAAAAATAATCGGACAGATTAACAACTGAAGTTAGCTAAAATTAAGTTTCTCAAGTTTAGTGCGGGTTGAAGGATTTTATTTAATGTAGAAATTACTCCGAAAAGTCAGAGGTGTGTCCTGGGATTTGAACCCGTGACCATCGTAAACTTGTTGGCAGTCGCGTTTGGTACGTTACCAACGGGCAACCACGCGATTCTGTGAATTACTTTTATTTATTTGAGAAGACTATCTATACATATACAAATTAATAAAACCTTCATACTGCCTTACCAGGCGACGTAAGTAATAAAACAAATATTTAAAAATATAAAACTGCATATCGTTTCATTGTAATGTCTAGATGCGGCATCAACGTACCAATATTTTGATTATTCTTGAGTCTGAAAACAATACAAATGCGGAATTTAAATTTGTCCCCCAACGCATCTAAAGGTATCAATTCAAAAAACAATGTCCTTTATGAAAACGAAAAATTATAATTAGATATATTTTGGTGAACTCCGGCAAACGCTTCGATAGAGTATATCTTGTTTAAAACTGTTGCAATACTCTCAAAAAACGATGGGCTATTTTTGTAGATATGGATATCATTTAATTTTACATTTAACAAAATTACGCGCAAGACGCCGTATCTAGATATTATATACACAATGTACACACTTTTTGAATTTTGTTCTATTTCGTCAGCCGTCAATGAAAGACAATGGAAAGATAGATCATTTTACGTTGGTTGGTAGTTGAACCTTGACCGTCGTTTACCTCTCCCGTCAACCAAACAAAGGTCATCCTATATTGGCTGGTCGCATCACGCTTGAACAATTAAAAAATTGGCTTTTCCTCGCAATTTTTCCATTTTTTCTCACCGTTTAGACCTTCCCTAGACCTCCACGAACATTTCAAGACCAAGATAAGATAAATCCGTTCAGCCGTTCTCGAGTTTTAGCGAGACTAACGAACAGCAATTCATTTTTATATATATAGATATCGTACGCAAAGGTTAAAACCCATCCAAACACGATGATATATAAAATATCAAAAAGAGTTGTAGCGTTTTCTTTGCGTAATTTTTAATTGTATTGTGCTAGTAGTCACAAAAACTACTACGCGGAATTGTTTGCTGTCGCAGTCCTGATATATCCTGTATATGTTTGAATGAAGAAGGACTAAATCCAATATTATCTGATTGATATTGATAGCTTGAGTGCAGTTAGTTGAAATATACCTGCGAAACGATACGCTTCGGGTTCGTAATGTTGCCGTGGCTTACATAAGCTTCGGGTCAGAGTGTTTTGGGATCAAGACGACAGAAGATATGATATGTGGGACAGGATCGTAGATAGTAAACATATTTACAAAATGCGAGGATTCATAGGTGCATTTATTTCATTAAAAAAATGAAGATTAATTTTCTGTTGAAATTAAACATCGCCAATACGAACCAAATGATCTCACCATCAACTTTATACGAAATGATATAAGTTGAATGAGTATAATGAACATTTTAACTTCGTGCGGAGCCAATCAAGAATCTCTGTTTACTTTGAAATCGAATTTTCTTGTTTTCCCATTGGAATTTCGTATTAATTATGGCGCAGCCAATTAGTGGACGAAAATTTTAATAAATCAGGATTAGCCTCCCGTGGATTTTGCTAATTCAGCTATAGGCACAATGGGTACTTGGGTTTTTACATAACACTTTATTAGAAAAAATCACAACTCAATCTAGCGTAAAATATACTAGTTTCTAGGTACCTAGTTTAGGATGGTTTTCTTTCTTTATTATTTGTAGTACATTGCTGAACATATTTTCGTAAATGATATAACAAGAGCTGTGATAGATGTCCACTAAAAAGATGGACTGACCACCTGGCGATTCATCGCCAGGTGGTGACCTTCAGGTCCCAGGAAGTAGTTAGCATATTTAGGATGTTGTTGAGGAAATCCTTAACTGAATTAAGGGTACTTGAGGAACTATATGACGTTTTCTCGTCCAAAATAGCCCACAGCCCTAAGAGTGTCTAACTATGTATAGCGTATATGAATACATTATACGTTATCAAAAGAAAAATACTGCAATGGGTTCTTGCGACGGACAGATGCTCATTCCTTTTTCATCCTCTTTTCTTCAGCCATAGAAAGTTCAGTCCTGAACATAGGCCTCCCCCAAATAATGAACATTATGGCAAAAGAGTTGCTATAAATTACATTCTTGCGGTGTTAGACCATATCACATCAATTCTGATTGTAACAAGTCAGTATCACAAACATTATTACCGTTTGTTTGTGCGTGGGCTGCGGTTTCCTATCCGTCAATCGGATTGCAATTTAGATGATATTTCAAATTGTATTCATATTTCAAAATGCAATGTTGATGTGTTTATTCGATTGATCGGATTCAATAACGTATATCGTAAATATAATTTAGCTGTTGCTGAAATTCATGCCGTTGCAATTAATGCCTTATTAGGTATACCAAGTAAATTGATTTTTATCGGCTTTCTAGTTCCTTCGAGTTTTCTCTTAATTGGAGTAGGATATATTTCATTTTATTGCAATTCTTAGTCATTCGATTTAAAAAAATAAGATTTGAAATAGAAAATAAGAAATCAGGGTTGTAGTTTTCACTAACGATTAATTGATATTGCTGATAATTTTGTGGTTTTCAAAAATCAAAGTAACTTAAAAATACGTCGAATTTCTAATAATAATCATTTTGGTGGAACCAACTTCGTTGTGTTTCTAACCTTATCTGAGGGGGGGTTAAACCAAGAGCCCAATTATAAAACTTTCCGAACGACCCCTAATTAGGAGTTGGGGATATTCAAACGTACCTTATCCAATAATTGCTTCCGAATTAGAGACAATGAAAAAATTGTGTAGACCGTAAAAGATACTTTTGAAAGGTTTTGCAAGTTAGTAAGATTGATTGCGAAAAAAATGGATTTAAGGTAATTTCTTTCTCGGCAATAAATCAGGCCATATTTATCTATTCTTAAATTGGATGTGAGCTTTACCGAGGTTTTACCACTATTGAATCCACCCATAACTGTTTTAGTGCTCGGTGGTGGCGTCCTGACGAGAAGGATATCCTTAGAGCCATTACGTCTTTCTTCATCCGACCTTTATCCCCTTTCACCTCCCTTACGATAGGTGTTCTTAGGCGGCAATCACCTCTTGTCAGGTGAGTCTGCTGGTGTGTGCCGAACTTAAAAGAAAAATGTGAAAAAAAATACTTACAAATATTTCGATCTCTCATAAGCTAACACGTTTTTCTTACATACAAGGTACAAAGTCCCCACGAGAACCATAAAAGCGAGGCGACCACACATCTATCGGGAAAAGCAAAGTGTATTTCAGCTATTTTAAAACAAAGAGATGTTCCGAATAATGAAATCACTGTGCCTTTGTGAACGAAGTGAAGCCTGGTGACATGAGACGTAATGGATGGCGGGTGTACCTTTGTCTTTTTTTCAGCTGCTATATTCCTGGTTAATTTAAGCCTTTGAAGTTGGTGGAATATTTTTGACTTGAGTAGTCATATAGTCGTAAAATATAGGCCACATTTGTGCATTAATGTGAAATGTGTACCACTAAGCTTGAATTCTATTTTTTCGTATTCAGCTTTTTTGCAAGCCGTTTCAACATTCGGTACGTACTCAAGGTTTCTTACATAATTGTCTCTCTAAATAATACTAATCTATGCATAATTGATCAAGTAGTTGTAAATTAAAATTAAAAAGTACTAGTGCTACTCTGTGATTATTTTGGACTTCTGTAGAAATATTTCAGCGGTGATCAATTAGGTAGTATCAGATAACATGTTTGCTCCTTTGCAGTATCCATGTAAAAAACTAAGTTGTCAAAATGTGTATAGTTGTTGTCAGAATTTAAAACTTAGCTAGATTTAAGGGTAATATTTATACTGTATCTGTATCTGTATCAGCCCATATACGCCCCACTGCAGGGCACGAACCTACTCTTCAATCGAGGGTACGATTGAGAGTGGTTAGGCCATATAGTCCACCACGCTGGCCTAGTGCGGGTTGGTGGACTTACATACCATGGAAATTCTTATAAACCGCTATGGTATGCAGGTTTCCTCACGATGTTTTCCTTCACCGTCTTAGTGCGTGGTGATTGACTATCAATACACACATGACTCCGAAAAATCATAGGTGTGCCCTGGGATTTGAACCCGCGTCCACCGTGAACATGTTGGCAGCCGCGTCTGGTCCGTTTATCAATAGGCCACTTAATATTTATACTAAAATGTGTATTCTAACTAACGATAATCTTGGATTGGACAGGGTTGTTTTTGTCAACTGTGTATATGGAATACTAAGGTATGACGTTCCTTTAAATAACAAATATGGATCTTGCCACCCAGAAATGCACAGTTACAACGTATCAGGCAAAGTTTATCCCGGTCCGAGAGCTGACGAAACAAAATCCGCGCGATGAGAACGTAAGAAATAAACTTGGAGGTTTGGTTCAAAGCGAAAGATAAACCCGAGGTAGGACTCACTACAAATTGGAGATGTTTGTTTAGAATTAGAACTTAGAAAGACTATACTGTGATATGGAATTTGGAAATCTTATTTCGGCCTATATGAGTAGATAGTTGTTAAGCTGTTTTACAGCTAAGATTCAACATAGGATATGGACAGCCTCCGTGGCGTAATTGGTTAGATGCCGGCTGTGAAACGAGAGGCCGCGTGTTCAATCATCGTACCAAGATAATTTTTTGTGTGATCCATGAGTATTTGTATCGGTTCTGGGTTTGTTTTTTGTTTGTGAAACCGAAAAGTCTCTCGTAGTTCCTGATACCCACGACACAAGACTCGATCTTAGTGTTGGGTCAGGCTATGTATGTGACTATTGGGTGATTGGGTGTAATTATTTATTTACTTAAGTTACGGATTTTGACGAAATAATCAATTTTCGATTATTCGCTTACTATTTAGTGCTTAGGTAGTTTAGATTATTTCAAATAACAAAGACAAGAAAGTAATTTGGTTACCTGCAGACACTGTTGCTTCAAAACGGCTCTGGATTTGGTAAAAACGATAACAACTGAAGTCTCGAACGATTCCAGTGCTGAAGAATACCAAATATCATAATACCTGAAAACTTTCTTACGAAATATACCTGGAAATTTCGAGGGTCTGACTATTAACATTATAAATAGTACCCCAAGTATTGCTAGAAATCCAACATACATGTCCATTTTTTTATTTTTATTTTTTATTTCGAGGGTCTGACTATTAACATTATGAATAGTACCCCAAGTATAGCTACAAATCCAAAATACATGTCCATTTTTTTTAATAAACTTTTGTTTAATACTACAACATAGCCTACTAAATAGAATCCTTACAATAAAAATTCAGTTCACAGAACGCTTCCGCGAAACCCACAAAAGAGCTGGATTTATTTTGATTTACATTTTGAAATAATTACGTCGGCACAAAAACCCAAAGCGGCTAGCCTGAAAAAATAAATTTTATTCGAGGAGAAAAATTTAAGCTTCAAATTTTAAAAACAAGGAACTGTCTAGATATCCTTTTGCATTTAGAATAATGATGCGGCGGGAGCATTGTCTCCGGACTCGATGTTTGAGACTCAAAGTGAGTATTTTGTGGAGTCATTTAGAGTCTTTTTGTTAATGTGCCTTTTATTATTTATTAAAGAGAGATATTAAAGAGAGTTACGCGTAGCATCAGTAGTGATTGCGAGGTTCATGTTGGTTTTGATTAATTAAATTAAAACATTATTCATATTTTATAACATGTAATAAATTTAAGAAAGAGATTTCAAGTGAATGTAATGGGTCTTATAGAACTGGTCATTATGCTTTATCAATATTTGTGTAAAACGATTCCTGATTGCCAATGCACAAATTAGTTAATGGTTTCCGTTTATCCCAGCAAACTTTAAGTATAAATAATTGCATACTATTTATATTTATGCCCTTACACAGTCACAAAACTCATACAAAAAGACTCGACGCATACAACGGTACATCCCTAATTCCGAACAATTTTCGCTAGAAGCGCGTCTTGTGGAGTTTCACAATTTAAAATAACAGGGCGGGAGTCCCGTGGGCCATTACTTAGAACACTGGTGTGCTGGATTATTTGCTGTGGCATTACCTGCACAAAACCTTGCATGTAATTGTATGCACGAAAATTACGTCTGCTTAATGAGCCAAGCGGTCAAGTGTAATTTTTGCGTTTTTGAGGAGATAAATGTGAATAAATGTAAATTTCCTTGGAGGAGGCCTATGTTCAGCAGTGCATTTCTTATGGCTGAGAGCATGATAATGATGATGAAATATGAATATCTTTATAAATACTTTTCGTACAAAGAGGTAGATAGCCGTGATGCCTATACATATTTCGGGTCCAGAGAGTCAGAGTAGAGGTTTGTGGTTAATAGTGTACTATGAGGTGAGTCATTTGCTTATTTATTTTATTCATACTCTTTACCTACAAATAAATTGTATAAGCGATCTGAATGCCGTAGGTATTTCATAGTTTTAACTAGACGGTTAACAAAAAAAAAATCGTCGAAAGTCGTTTTAAAATCCAGAATTTTCTTCTAAATTGTACTTACCATATTCTTGATTCTAGCCGACGATTTGTGTGAATTATTGCATCGCCTAGTCCGAACAATGCATATGTTTTTAGAAGCAGAATAAATCACCGCTTAGTCTAAAATATTGTTACTATTTCGTGAAATAGAGTGCTTTTGGAACTAGTGTAACATAACATTCTACTTTAGTTATTCTTGTCCTTGATTTCTCACACTTACTTTGGTGCAACGTGATTTGAATATTTTCTTTTGTTAGATGTAAAAGGGTAAGGTCGATAAGGTCGATAGATACAAGAGGTTGTTGAAGGAAAGTTTAGTGGAAGCCTTAGTTTTGATGTCTACTAATGTTTCAATTAATGGTAAGGTATTAAAAATATTATTATTTTATAAACTAATATTATCGAATACATACTAGGTACGTAAATAGACTTTACAATGTATGATCAATTCATGATCAGCTTTTAAAGAAAATGCGTATGAGAGACTATCTACTAATAGTATGGCGATTTTTAGGTTTCGAGGCTTTTGATCAAGCTCTATACATACCGAGTCTTTTTAAGGCTCAGGTGAAGTCAGGTCAAGACAGTGAAAACGAGCAGCATGTTGTGTTGGAGGCAGGGATGATAAATTAAATGAATTTTTAGTCACTGTCTTGGCAAATCGTTTGTATCGCAAGCCGTCTAGTCGTCTTTATTATTATTTATTGTTTCTTTATTTCTTACTTTTTTCCTTATAACTTCTTTAATTTTTAATTTAGGCCAAAAAGTTATATAAACATATTTGTAGGCAAAACAATTTGCTACAAATTGTTTTTACAATTTTTTTTCAAATGGCGGCCGGGGGACAAGGGTGGCGATCCCACAAACTTGAGGTTAAGCTTCTATTAACCCTCCAAACATATCCCAAAAATAAAATTGCGTCCTCTAAAAATGCAATATTCGGTCATTAAATTGTAACATTTCAATGGACTAACAACGCATTCGGACGCTAAAATCTCGTAGACGATCTATATGCGTCTTCATGCATATAGAGGGTACGTTAAGTCTAATTACTTAGTAGCCAGGTTCATTGGCCATTCATGCGATAATGTCTATACTAACGTGTCTATTGTCTTTGGTCACTTGGCATCAATGCTCTTGTACGTGTAGTGCAATAACGCTAATTGCGGTTACGATGCTTGCGTAGTAAGAGGCCTGAACTTGTGTTTAGAAATCATTAATGTGTAGTCTATGATGTCAAAGGCATGGATTGAATATATGGAGGGGGTAGACAGACCTTTGAATTGGATTGGAAGGCGCAGTTAGTTTAAATCCAGCTATAAAATAGAAGAACGTATAGATACAAGCTCTTAGAAAAATGTTTATGTCGACCACAAATATTTGTTTCAGGTATAGGTGTTGTGACATCAAAAGGTTAATGATTATTTCAAGATATGAGATTTGATAAATTACTGTGGGGTCAGTAATATGGGTACTGTTGGTTGTATTCATTATTGAAATATTTTGACCCCATATTAATTAAAATAAATACGCTTCAGAAAGTTATCTTGTAATATTAGGGTATCCAATCATCTAACAATTACAATTTAATGAATTTGAATACACAAAGCACCACTCAGCCTACGATCTTAGCTAGATTCGAAAAGTCAGGCCACGCTTCATCCGTATCATTGGGAGTTATTTTCTTCTCAATCCTCACTTCCTTGGGGGCTAGTGTAGTAGTTTTCTCCTCCATCTTCGGTCCAGGATCCCCTCGATTCAATTTCTGGTACTTCACTATGAGGTTCAGCATCTCGTGTTGCATGTTCAACCTTAGCTCACTTGTCAAATTTTTCATAGAATTGCCTACATATTGGCCGAAAACAAAGTCTTCATTCACTTGCCTTGATAACAAGTCTTGTCCCAACTGAGAGAGAAGGTCTTTCACAAAGCTTACTACGTTGGTATTAGATACATTGTTAGTTGGTTTTGGTGGACGTTTCCAGTTGACTTTTTCGTATTTAGGACGTATTGGAGGTGGACCGATGGCTACAGATACCACTTCATCGTTATCCATTTCATCTTCTTCTAAGGGCGTGAGATGTCCTAATGGTTGAGGTAGACTAGCTTTCTTGTTCAGTAACTGGAAGATCAGTATTAATTAGAAGAATAGAAATACATGTTTATGAGAGTGGACAATATGACCAACATATTAGTCCCTTATTTAGAGTAATAAATATAAGTGTAATCAATCTCTGCAGATACTAATCAAGTTGATAGTGGATTTTCAGTACATTAAGATTTGCCCGCGATTAGATAGTTGCCCAAAGTTAGAAGTTGGAAAGCGTACTAAAAATATGGGACAAGGCGCCAACCCTCATCCCAAACTTATGAGGACGGTGTATATCATTTTATATTTGTTCCACTACGATAAAGCTGAGGCAATATTTTAATATATTTGCTCTGGTGGTTTAAAATAAAATAGGTAATACGTTTTGAATATTTTAAATAAAGGATGCTCTTCAAGAGTATCAGGTGCTTGTATTTAACAGCATCTTGAAATAAATACCTTTTTCCTGGCTTCCCTTGGTTTCTGGGTAGTTGGACGTCGTTTAGGTTCAGGTTGAGGAGGGAGCATGTGGCGCTTGGAGTGGTAGTGAACGCCTCTCCTCATTAGTCGCGTGTTTTCTTTATCTTCTATGGACGTCCTCCATGCCTCCTAGAATAGAAAAAAAAACATTTAAATATTAAAATCATCATGGTTTTAACATTAACAAACCCACAAGGGAGGAAAACTTGGCCAACTTTCTAACACTAGTAAGACTAATGACTACATTTAAATAGATAGTAAGTACCATCCAAGTAAAGTAGAAGGAGATATTTCTCTCTCATCTTATCTGTCTCTCATCTATCAATACAATTGTACCTGATCAGACAAAACTGGATAAATATTGGTTGAATTAGAAACATTAGCCCTGACACTGATATGTGTAGTGATCGCGAATTAACGCGGAATGTATTTGTGAAGGATAATAACGCAAGAAAGTTTTTACCTTTATCACATTCTATATAAGTTAGCAGTTAAGGTCTAGTTATAATTATTAGTATTGTAATGTTAAGATTTGATAGGGCTAAATACATTTTTATTTAAACAAAAACCTATATCACACAGACAATCACAAGAATTTATAATCATAAGAATACTCACCATAAATGTAGGAGATAATACCAAAAACAATAAAAAACTACTGACGCAGAACATCTCTTGTCGTTTTTTCATAGACTAATGATCGCCATTCCCGATGATGTGCATACAAAATGATATTTACAAAATACAATGTGTTTGAATGTATCCATACAATGGGAGAGACTTGTAAACACATGCTGTTTTGATTCGATGATGTTTGACAATGGTCGTAATTCTTCTTATTGACAGCCTCTCTGGCGCAATTAGTGGGACGCTGTGAAACCAAAGGCTGCGGGTTCGTTTCTGCACCAAAAGGAATGTCTGGCGCCTCACATAACTATTAATTTTGGGGCCGTTTGTTTTTGAGATCGAAAAGTTTCTTCTAGTTTATGATATAACCAAAGCAGTACGTGCATCTAAATGTGTGGTGTTTTTATGTTTATGAATTTTGAGTGTCTTTATATATTCATGATTAGGTAGTGCCCCGAGTTTGATTGTGAGTCTGGCGAAGTGTGTGTGTTCAAGTGTTCTTGTTTGTCGTTTTTTTAAGTGGTACCGCATATTTTAACAGTAAGATCCAAGGTTGGATCGTGAGGATTTGTGTGAGTCTTACAATTAAATACGAACGCTGTAACGGCTTATACACAATCGTACTAAATTTAAAGATGCAGCACCAGGAACCTAAACTATTCGATATCGTTAAAGACGACTAGAACAAAAAGATTAATTCCTACTAAACTATCCAATAAATATATTTTACATTTAGTAAATATTTTAAGCGTTATGTACGTTTTCTCAACGACTTTCACAATTTCCTTAATGTTGTAAGTTAGGCGCAATCTTCGAAGCAATTTGCATTCGGGTTGTATGTAAAACGCTCCTAGGACTTAAAATGTAAAATCATAAAACGTTAATGGAATTTACACGGAACACATAAAAGTTTTAAGTGGTGTAATTTGTATTCCGAATCGTAAGCCGACCAGGGTGGTTGATCCCCGATCTAGTAGAACTACGTGTAAATCGTCGCTTTGATAAAATATTTCGGGTCTGAGAGGTCGACAAATGTTTGTGCGGCCCACAAATATTTCTTTCGATTCTGGGTGTTTGTGAGACCGAAAAGTCTCTCGTAGTTCCTGATACCCACGACACAAGATTCGATCTTAGTGTGGGGTCAGGACTATATACGAGACTGTTGTTATTTATTATTTAATTATTTTCTATTATTAGCTTTTATTTTTTGTATTAGCATGACAGTTACGACATTTGACCTGTAGTGCGGTCCAAAGTATGACGGGCGATAAGCGGTTACGACTATTTGCCGCCCTGTTTGAATTGGATTCAAAGATGTAGATTGTCCTATATAGTGTACTAGCTTTTGCCCGCGACTTCGTCTGCATTATTAACTTTATCTAAAATATGTTTTATATACTTGAAAATCGATTCTCCACTAAATTAGATATTACGTCGTCATTATCCCTAAAACTCAGAAAATTCTAAAACTTTGAATTACGTCACTATTAATTTGTGAGCATCCCGTTGGGAAAATTATGTGGCCTATTACTTACTTTATCAACAGCGATTTCCCGCTTTATCTCCACTTAAAACGTAAAAATCCAAAACCTTACAATTGGTCATTATTTATCTATAATAATTAGATACTATTAAACATAATAAATTCCTTCCTCGAAAATGTATAATCCCGGAACTACGCACAATTTTACTCATGAGTATTATTTGCGCGAAACCCATTTATGTATGTCTAAAATGAAAGTTGCCTATGCCCGATATTTCAACACAACTTTTCGTCCTTACCCACCTTTTCCCGGACCCCTCCAGTAAATGTGAAACTCTTACAATCATGAACAACTTACAAAATTAGTAAAAATTCAAATATTGCTTTCCCTGTCCAGTTCTTGGATTGTACCATCAAGCTAAATTTTTAAGGGTTTTTTTGTACCCACGGAACCATAAATACTTTTTATAAAATTTCACCCCCTTCGTGCCATTTTTCGAAATTAATTCATGCCAATTTCTAGTGTTTATAACAGCGGTTTTGATATTGCATACAACATTATCTTTTCACCCTCTTAGGGGTTGAATTTCCAAAAATCCTTCCTTAGTGCTACCCTACGCCACAATAGAATTTCTTGTGTAAAATTTCACGTTTCTAGCTCAAGCAGTTTCGGCTGTGCGTTGATTAGACAGTTCGGTTCTACAAAATTTCAACCCTTCTTTTAACCACTTTAGGGTTAATTTTAGAAAAATAAAGTGTGCAGTTATTTTGGTTTTTGATTGATTTACAAAAGTGCAAAGTTTGACAACGGTGGCTTTAACGGTTTCGATTTTCCACGCGACCGTTTTTTACCCTTTTCACCCCCTTAAGGGTTAAATTTCCAAACACCCCTTCTTAGTGCTACCCTTTGTCACAATAGAAATCCCTGTGTAAAATTTCACGTTTCTAACTCCAGTAGTTTCGGCTGTGCGTTGATTAGATAGTCATTAAATCGCTCTAGTCTCGCAACACTTCAACCCCTATTTTGACCCCTTTAGGGCTAATTTTAAAGAAACAAAGTATACAGTTAAATTCCTTTTTAAATGACTAACTAAAGTGCCAAGTTTGACAATCGTAACTCTAACGGTTTCGATTTTACATACAACAGTTTTTTACACTTTTCACCCCCTTAGGGGTTGAATATCTAAAAATCCCTTCTTAGTGCTCACCTACGCCATAATAGGAACCCCTGTGGAAAATTTCACGTTCCTAGCTCCAGTAGTTTCGGCTGTGCGTTGATACGTCAGTCAGTCAGTCAGGTTCCTCTTTTATATATATAGATTATCTATGATGTAGATGATCGATGTTCACGGGGGGCAGTGATCACTTACCATCAGGTGATTTGTTTGCTCGCTTGCCGGACCAATGCAATAAAAAACTAGCATTTCATTCGATCAAATCTATTTATTGTGGGTCCGAATATTCCGTTTTTGTCCATGCTTAAGAGAAACACTAAGTTCAACAAAATTATTATAATCACAAATTCCGCTATTCTATTACCAAAAAGAGCCGCAATAAACATACTTACAAAATATCAGTCTAATCACATCATTTTCATAAACCCCATTTGCAACTAATAATAAATTTATGTATTAAAAAATACTTCTAGGAACTGCATACGTACATGAAGTGAAAAAATAAAATGAGTGAAACCGCGGAGTTCATGTTACACTGGTTACTCAATTCGAGTGGCGGCACTCGTACAAGTCGAAAACAAGCTCCTTTTGTGTTTTAATTAGATCCAGACCCTAATTGAAAATATGTTCTTAAATACGCAAATAAATTGTTTGTCCGTGAGTACTGATGGCAGATGATTTTATTTTTGTCCTGATAAAAAAATACTATGAGCTTAAAGTTAAGTGATGTGAGCAATAGTTATTTTTTACGACATATTTACTGACGGATGGCACATTTGAACCCGGAAATATACAGCTTGGATACGAAATGTAACACTTGCACCAGTCACTATGAGTGGTTTCCACTATTGTGTATTGTGGCTGCTTTATGGTTAGATTAGAATATCGTTCCACCAGCTAAGGGTCTTCATCAATCTTGCTCACCGAACAAAACGCTACAGCAGTCAGTTTCGGAAACTGCAAACAGCAGTGATACCGCGTCACGCCGATCAACAACATTCCTTGAACTTGTTGATTGGGCATGACAATGTCTTTGGCTAATATTAAATTGTTAATATTAAAATATATCTAATTCGTTTAGGCTAAGATGGGACTGACGTAACTTAGTTGGATAAAATTCACTAAATTAAAAAACAGATTATTTCCTGCTTGTTTTTTTACTGCTTAAACAAATGTATTATTAAGTTACCAGTCAGTTTCTCTATTCAGCCTCAAAGAAGATTTTTTCTCCCAGTGTTTATTTTCCAACGGTACAATTGAAGTTGCTCCCGAGGCACGTATCCCGAGCAAGCTGGGCGTTTAACTTGCTCAAGTCGTGTACAACGCCTGTACTCACGGTGCTTAAGGGAATAATTAATTCCTATTGATCCCTCACGTTTTCTCTTACTTCATTATGGGAGGAATGCAAACTGTTAACTTCTTGGGAATGGCTGGTGTAGTAATATAATAAATGACTCGTAAACTCATCTACTGTATCAGCCAATATACGTCTCACTGTAGGTTAGGAGCCTCCTCTGCAATCATCAGAACGATTGAGCGTGGTTAGGCCATATAGTCCACCACGCTGGCCTAGTGCGGGTTGGCGGATTTTACATATCATAGAGATTCTTATAAATCGCTATACAAATAGTATGCAGGTTTCCTCACGATGTTTTCTTCGCCGTTTTAGTGCGTGGCGATTGACTTTTAACACACACATAATAAAATGCATGTTTCTAAATTACGGTTGGATAATGTAGCACAAAACCGTCTTAAAAACAAAAACAAAAATACTATAAAGTAAAAAAATAATAATAAAAATACCACTGCAAAACAAAAAATAACGTTTATTTCATTGTACGTACATCTTGAATAGGCTCATAAAGTACAGCATTTTATTAACATCGCAAATTATATTCAAGTAATAATGAAACTGTTATTATTGCAGTTCACTATAATAGCTGTTGTATTTTATTATTAACATAGTGCTGCAACGCATACAGCATAATATCCAGCAGTCAATTGTGACGTCTCATTTCGCCGTAGTCCGTAAAAAATATGTGCTCTTCAGTTCATTTTGGGATTTTATTACAGGTTTTTGGAGAGTAGCGTCGCACTCATTCCTTGAACAAGCACTTTCCAGGTATTATTCAATAGTGTGACGACACCATACTATCAATGTACGATACATATGTATAGCATAAGGAATGTTGGAAATAAACATGAAAATGGTCATGTGTCATAGTGAAAATCAAGGCCACAGTATGTTGCCGCAAAAATGTTGCTGAAAAGTGCCCTCCTTACGGTATAGCCTCAGGGTTAATAAGCGACAGCCGTAAGCACTAAGTAACTCAAAAGTGACGATCAGCCGCTGCGAGCCCAATGAATGTCGAATGTTGAAAAAAATATCGATAATACATTAGGCAGAACCCACAAGCATGAATCTAAATACTAAACAGATGATGGGAAAATTTGTTTTATAATTATTTATTCTAAAAACGGTCATTAGTTCCCTGAATTTCAATCTTAGTAGGATATCGAATGGCGTAAAAATACCATCTGTCTTTTTTATCAAAATATCCTGTATATTTGTGTTAAAAGAATCTGGAAAAATAATGATTATTAAAAATATTCTTCTGCTTACGTGCTCTTCGACCGAGGCCCGATGAAAAATTTCAATGTCGTTAAACGCACAAGCGAAATCAACTAATATCTCAAAAAAATATTTAAAAACGACATGAAACATAGCATAATGAATGAACCCATTTCATTCGGTTTAAACACAGGGTTTAAACATATCACCGCTGTAAAAAGGTATAAAAAAGAATGTAAAGCGAACGACACAATCTATATTAATGACGGGATAGGTGCGCAGGTGGTAACACCGGGCAATTTGTTTTTATTGCCGATTGATAAAATACATCTATCCTGCGGGAGATTCACTGTCCAATGATGAAGACCAGACGTAAATCGTACTTTGACATGGAATATTCGTATACTATCCAATAGCGATCAGTGTATATAATTGTGGAAATCCCGTCATGGTGAAATGAGTACTTGAGATTCCATGATTAAACAAGATTTCTTCTCAACTCACTTTAATAAGGAACCACGTTACAAGAAACAATATACCAAAGACAAGACCCAACAACAGGAAGGAACCTATATTTTTTTTAATGTACTACCAGTATTTAAAATTTATTTCAATATGAGTCGCGTCAACCTGTGGGTTTTCAAGACGCCTGCATAATTGTTTTGACGAAGACATAAATATTACCTTACCTCTTTGGTGGATACCCTGTAGGTATATATTGCGTATCATCATTTGTATTAAAGTCACGTTGTCGTTCTGGTCTGGTTGTGTTTCAAGTCTTGTAAAGATAAGTGCATAATGGTTTCTTAGATTTACGCGAATGTTATACATTGAAATTAAACTAAGTTTTATGGATTTTATAGCAGATTTGATTTGTTTTCATTTTGTAACTTCCCTACGTTTTGATTACAGCTTTCGTGGTCATGGAGCACATAGAGGGGTAACTCATACAGTCAATACAAAACAATTCAAATTTAAAATAAATTGATTTTATTAAAATTTAAAAAGAAAATTAAATAATATAAGTGCAATTAAGAGCCATCCATTATTAGAAAGACTTTCTTTTCTACTTAGAATGTCTTGGTATTTAAATTAATACCTAGATTTATTTGTAAGCAAGAATAGAGCTTATTTCATTTTCCTGTTGTTGAAAAGAAGCCGCCTATCTTAATGAGAGTTCATGGTTTCATTAATTTAATTTACATTGGTGTTCTAGTATGTATTAGTCTGTATTAGTAAGTAAGTAAATTTCATAGCTAGTGAGGTTATAGTTGTCCATTTTCTTGCCGTGATAAGATCTACTATGCCTCGTGTAGAGAGGGCTGCCTGCCATCGTTTGGTGTCTGCGGGATGTTTTGTGCCGTGATAGGCTTCGCTAAGGTCATTAACGAGGCCAAAACGATGGCAAGCACGCCCTGATCCACCTCTTCCTGGGTCCGGCGCCTCCCCATGAGCGGCAGTTGTTTGGCCGTTTACACCAAACGATGGCAGGCAGCCCGCTCTATAATTAATAGTAGGAATTGCGTACAAAAGTAATTCAATGTTTCTTTTTTCATATTCCCTCTAAAATTGCATGAGTCACGACCCGTTCATAAATGTTGTGGGTCATTGACCTGTCTGTTCCGGTTCATATTTGGACGCAATTTCTATGCCATTTTTGTTATCAACTTTTTTATTCGTGCGTATGAATTTTTATGTAAAAAATATATTAGAGTGGTTTCATTTGTCTATAACAATTTTATTCCGGTTTTCTATGAAGAATATTTATATGAATAATTAAACATAGTTTCTAATAAATTGTAGAGAAGTCTAGTATGTATAATGGACCAGATGCGGCTACTAACATGTCCACTATGATCTCGGGTTCAAATCTCAGGGCACGCACCTGTGAATTTTCGGAGTCATGTGTATTGATAGCCAATTTTCACGGACTATAACGGTGAACCACTCTCAATCATACTGTCGATTGTAGAGTAGGCCCGTGCCCTGCAGTGGGACGTATATGGGCTGATACAGATACAGATACAGATAACGGTGAAGGAAAACATCGTGAAGAAACCTGAATAGCGATTTGCCGTGGGACCGTAAATGGGCTGATACCAACTGCATATAATAATTATCTCAGCCTACATTGGCTCAGAAGACAAATATCTCTTCTATATCTTAAAATTATTGCCTAATAAATAGCAGGTAGTATGATCTCCCTACATTATGCTAACAAAAGGTAATACAAAAGTATAGACCCATTATATTCCTCCTCAAAAATTCAATCTATCGCAATCTTCCCACAGGTACATTATGTTCGGTTTAGTACCGCGAAAAGCCTCATACAACTCGCATCTGCTGACCCAAAAGCATGGTCTGAAAACCAGTGTAAAATGACCCCTGACCCCTCTCTCCTCCGTTTTATATACGGTTGTAAAAGGGGCCGCTTCATATGTGTCCGAAGCTCGTAACACTTTGGTCTGTTTTTATAACCCTTTCAATGAGTATAGACGGAATGTAGTGTTAGTTTGGTTTTAGAAACTTTTATTGTTACGTTAATGTTACTAATATATTTTCACAGACATTACACATCGAAACAAATATTATTTCTGTGAAGTTACTAATGAAACTAAAAAAGCACTAGCGAAACTATACTGTTTTCTTTCTTATTACTACTTATTTATTATTTTTATCCAAACACATTGGAAACAATAACGAATAGTAAAAAAATATTTCTTTTTTCCTTACGTTTGTGTGTTATTACTTTCCAGAATTGAATCTTTATTAGCGAAAATATTACATTTTATAATAATAGAGCGTATGTGTTTTTGGAACAAAGCACAAAGATCACGCGTTTGAATCCTGGGTCGGGCGAAGTGACAGTGGATTTTTAAATTGATTACCACCTCGGAGTCAAAAAGTTATGCCCGACATGGTGATAAGTTCCCCTCCTCCCTATCACATTGTGGGACTTAACACACAAGATGAACCTTGGGTGTTGCTAGCTCTGCCTATCTCTTCTGGGAAAAAAGGCGTGAGTTTTTGTATGTACAATATAAATTTGTATTTATTTTTGAACTTACACGGTTTATTTCTCGTAAAGTAAATGAACAGGAAAAATTACCGTCCTCTGCTTTATACTCAATATAAATATTGTTGTTAAAACTTCCTCGTACATACGTAAAAGGAAAAATATCCTAAATATTGCGTGTTATAACTAACGTGACCATTTATTTTTTGTGCCAGAGCGGGACATCTGTGGAATTAAATAATAATAAAAAGTTTTTGGTGCTTTACAAATTTTAATAAAGAAGATCGAATTACAAAAAATAATCATAGCACTAAACACAAAATAGTTAGTTAGGCACGATTTATAAGCCCCAGTAGTGGAATGACTTCCAGGCAGACACATAACGTACTCAATAATTGCGGAAAAGTTTTTTAAATCAATATTATTTTTTACGAAAGTGTTTGAATAATTTGACTCAACCGTTTTCAGTAATAGTTCGATAAAGAATTTCGAGCGGGAAATACTTTTTGATCATCGTTTGGTCTGTTTGCAAAAGCGGGACTGTTCCGCCTAAATCGGAACGTATGGTCACGTTAGTTATAACTGAAAGTGGATTTTATAATTACAACGTCTTTGTATAGTTTTACCACAGTGGTTGTAATTTCTTCAAACACGTAACACTTGGGAGTGCGGTCATTTATGACTTTCCTTCGCAATTAATTAAATAAATGAGTAATAAAATTACTAAATGGGAAAATTATGTTCGCCTTTGTCATGGTGTTTGTCATACTTGACGATGTGTTTTAATAACTGTACATCAAAATATCTCTCAACTGGGTTTTACTATGTTGGTTTTATTACTATTTAGCGGAAAGATTTATCTTACTGTCAAGATTTTAATGTTATTAAAGAGCAGTTTGAACCTGGGTACGAATACTGTCCAATGCAAACATACACTGGTGGATTCATCATAAATTAATAATCAATTTATCGTCATATTATTATACATGGTTTTTAAGTGATTTGTTAATTACTACATTCGTATACTATTATATATTTATAAAATACAAAGCTTAAGATGCTCGTGAGGTATAAACTGACGTCACTCATGAGGTGTGACCTCACAAACACTTCTTACGTCATCGTTCCGACCTCGTCACGTCATGAATAACTGAGCGTCCAGTGATTGTACTGAAACATTAAAACGCCTCGGTCCGACGGATTTCACGCGTTTTTTCCCTTTTTATATTATTCACAACGCTCTGTATCAGCCGCTGTTTGATTTATCATTGATGAAGCTGGCACAAACAGGTTTGTTGGCGTTTTAATTATTTTTGATGCATTGAGCCCGATATCAATGTTTTGATTAAAATGCACAGGCGCTCTCCGTTTAATTTAATTAAATTGTGTTTTATGAATCAGAAAGTTGTTTGTTTTTAGAGCACTCTGTTTTTTTAATTGAAATTTCAGCTGAGGGTTATTCGGAATATTGTAAAAAGCCTTGTTCATTTTAGAATTTGAGCTACGCGGTTGCATATACAAAAACCAACAACGAATAATATAGATTCGATAACAGTATTTCATTGTGTATCGGGGCCGAGCAGACACCATTATTTGGAACAATTAAAAGTAGATTCGATAGAATAGTCTGTATTCTTTACCAATTCACCATCCATCAGATTATTAAATGCAAATTCCTTGACTTATTTACTGGTCATAGTTTTTTGTCAACACAACTTACCCGTAAAAGCTATTTAAGTTCATAACATTGCGATTATAGTTGAAATTATTAAAGTTTTACTATAGTTTTTCTCAATTATTTGATGAACCCATATTCAGAGTATAGTATTTTAGGATATTAATATTCAAAACATTTAATAACAAAGTAACAAATGTGTTTAAATATTACCACTACAACACTGCCCAGAACCATGAGCTTAACTCTCGTCTGCTTTCACTAGCATAAAAAATAAATTAACCACGTCTAGTCGAGACAAGTGCTCGCATTAATCTATCCGTGCTTTTTACAATACTACTTTTTACTGGTTTAATACAGTTGTTGCCGTCCGCGAAATTTATACTCTGGTACAGCGGTTCTCAACTTGGCTGTGCCAAATGTATTTCTGTGCAAGTCACACTAGTTTTGACAAATTATGTGTCTAAATCTAGAGAAAACGTACATGTGTAATTAAGCTTATTAAATAAGGAACAATTGAGTGTGGCTAGTGTAGTCCATATAAACAGAGACAAGATTATTTTCGTAGTCCTATACTTTGTTTAACAGTTCGTATAGTCACTGACTATACGAACTGTTATATGAACTGTAATCACATGTTACAGTAGCGAAATAAAATTAAAAATGGTCAAAAGACTCACTTATCAAACAAAGAATACGAAATCCTGAGACATATTGGTTTCGTTCTGGCATGATAACTTAACCAGACTAAACTCGACGGTTATTTTATTGGTTTTGATCCTATTTTCGACTGGTTGGAGATATTCCCAGAATTATAATTTTCATATACACTATTTATTGCTTTTTATCAAGGGCAACCGCCAAATTTGAGCACCACTGGCCTAAAACATTTCTTAGTAAGGGGCGAAGCGGCAAAGTTCCCGCCCAAAGAATCTGCAACTCCACAAATACCCTCGGGCGCAATATTCGTGAGTGTCAACATAAATCAACGGAGATTTTCACTTTGTTCACCTCCGCCCCTTTGCCCCTTCGCCCTCTCTAGCCCCCCAAGTAGGATTGAAGATTGAAATAAAGAACTCGCTTCGTGGGAGTGCAATTTCGTGAATTACAAGTTTTTAGAAATAGTCTACCATTTATACTTGTAAAGGGTCTACGGAATGCTTTGTGACTGAAAGTTTGAGCAGTGTGTAATGGTTGGTTCGATAGAAAAATGGGGACTTGTGGCTTTTTGGAAATAACTCTATATATTGAGCTATCTATCGATAGTTACCATGTTGGCAGAAACTTTGTTTTAAGGAGAAAGATCTTTTGTATCACTAATTACAACAACCACCACCACCACTGCTAAAATGTAACATAATAAATCCGTGAGATGGTTTGAAAGCGTGCTTAGGTAAGATGTACCGGGTACCCAGACTGTGACCAAAAATGAAGTCAGATGTTAGTTTTAGTGACTTCAAACACAATACCAAAATTCGTTAAAACTAGCGATGTAGTTTTTGTAACTTTTTATTTGCCTAACTTGTATGAGTGGTAAAAACGTAGTTTTTCTTAAAATAATAATGTATATTATTTTTTATGTCGGCATCGATCTATAAAAAAACTTTCAACAGTTGCAAAACCATTCGATCAGCAACACGTATCGATCCGGTGTTGGTAAGATTGCTAAATTACCAAATAAGGCAATTTAACAAAATCTAGTTTAAGAAACAGCGACAACTCAAGTCCTGAGCATATACGCGCCATATACCAGCCACACTAACAAGGCGAGCATTTACCCAGCAAACTTATATATCCGCACATAGAAACAAAAGCTATTAGCGTTATTGCTGGCTACACAGCTCAAGACACATGTAGCGGTGCGCGTCCAAATAGTTCAGCGCAAATTTAACGAATGGGATTGGCCGCGGCTTGCATCGCGATGCGGTGGTGCTTGGTGCAGATTATGAACTTATTGAGGGTTGTAAATTGAGAGAGCTATGAAGCAAGCTGATCTAAATAAGCCACTTCGATAAAACAATGAAAAAGTAAGAAATAATATAACATTGATAGATATATTGAAAGAAAAAAAAGAAGGCAGCTGTGAATCAACATAATGCGGTTAATTCCTGTACGGAGATAAAAATGTTTATTGGACCGATGAATCTATTTCGGGCCTGGTTCTTGTGAGACCAAAATACTCACGTAGTTTTTGATGTTCAGAAAGCAAGTCTTAGCGTCTTAAACGGGATAGTTTTAATAAACGTATCAAACATGCGCATATTATTCTGGCTTGATACATTGTACCTGCTATATTTAATATGTATGCTGTATTATACTGGGGGGAAGATAAGTGTTTGTATATTTTTTTCTTATTGTAAGAGTTCAAGGTATAAAAAAATTGTGCAGGTTTCTGTTATCGAAATTCCAACTTACACGTCTAGTAGTAAATAAAATGTATTCCGCTGTCGCCTATACCTTGCAGCGATCTCCATATGGCGGCTTTTCACGCACATTCAACGATTCAAGTGATTTACAAAGGCTATAAACTAAACAGCGGCCGTCGCCGCCAACTATTGCCTTGTAACTGTTACGGCGGGACCGAACCTTTGTCTTGCACTGAGAGTTCGATACTTAAATACAACAATATGTCGCAAAAAACAAAGTTTAAAAAACAATATTTCAAGAGATGGGATGTTGTCGAATGTTTATTGAAAAATATTTAATATTCGCATGAACAAAGTCAGAATGTAGAAGATAATTATAATTAGTTCAATAATATACTATAGATAATAAACCCCTTTTAATCCTACTTACGTTTGCCCTGCAGTGGGGCGTGCATATGGGCTGATACAGATACAGATAGTACCTAGTTTTATGGAAATTGGTTTATACTTATTTTATTAAGTAGTAGAAATCATCAATCAAAATAGAGACACAGCCCCTTCGTTTCCCCCTGAGTACTGAAAGGGCAGCCTAGTAGCATTCTTCTTAACACATTGAAAATGCAGTGGAATATCATATCGATTAATAAGAAAAATAATGTTTTGTAAAACATTTTGTTCTGTACTCACGATGGCTTACACCTGTATCCTTGACAGAGCGGGTAGTACCTCTACCTAACTATTTTAAACCGCAGAGTAAATACACTGTTGTGTTCAGGTTTAAAGGACATTGTAGCCAGACTAACTACTGGACATATTGAAACTTAAAATCTTATGTCTCAAGATGGCGAGCGCAGTGGAATGCCAAGTATTGTTTGTAATTCATTGTGGTGTTTGAGTTTGCTACTGTACATGAGCGATCCTATTGCTTACTATTAGATGAATTTTAAAATATAGTGGACGTATTGAGAGTTAACATCTTGTATCTCAGGATGGCGAATGCAGTGGAATGCCAAGTATTGGAAGACTGTCCTGCCTTCACACCTACCACTGTAACTCCTGTAAGTCAGGATCATTGAAGCTTGGCCAGTCTCTGGGAATGTCTAACTTGTCTTTAACCTGCAAAGAAATTAATCAGAAAGTGTAATTAATAGGAGTTGGAAATAAATATTGTCCACATTTCTCCGTGCAAAGCGGGTTTCCGTGCAAAATGCCAAATATTGCTTGGAATTCATGATCTCTTTGGGTTTCCTACTGTCCATGAGCGGTCGTATCGCTTACCATCAGGCGAATGGCATGTTCGTCTCGCCAATCATAGCGATTTAAAAAATGTTACCAAGAAAAAAATGTCTCATCGTTTCCCTAAAATAACCAGCAGTTGCCTCTAATTGGTGCGTATAAGAATAGGCTTAGAAACAGTTAATACCCTTGGCTCGATACTTCCCGGGATTACGATATAAACGGGCAGGTAATGGGGGCGAGTCTATTTAATCGCGGTGGGCTGCGGTGAGCTGTTAGGTGGGGTGTGTAGTGGGGTGGGAAATGCGCTTGATAATACCTATGTGTTTTTATGGGCGAGGTGGTTTAAGATGATTAGATTAAGTATAATCAACGGAAGTATAGTAAATACATAAATAAATAACACCCTACAATCACATACATAGTTCTGCCTCCACACTGAGATCGAGTCACGACACAAGGTCGTGGGTATCAGGAACTACGAGAGACTTTTTAGTCTCACAAACACCTAGACACGAAAGAAATTTATGGGTCGCACAAATATTTCTCTCGGTGTGGGTTCAAACCCTTGGCCTCTCGTTTCACAGGCTGCGTCTAGCCGACTGCACAAAGGCTGTCAAAGTAAAAGAGGTAAATGTAATAGAATACTTTATTAGAATTTTTAATCTGTTTCTTTAAATAAATATTTCGTAAGAAATACCCTACAAAATATGATTGCTACGAGAATATAGAATCTAATGAAGGTTGCAAGTATTCGCTGGAAACAGGTAACTTTCAATGAGTTACAAACTATTATGTACTATAACCTCTTGTATCAAAAGATGATAATGTTGATTAACCGAACGCGTAACCTCGAATTTAGTTCGGATTTTTTTAAAGCAAAATTAAATAACTTTTGAAATTCTTAAGATTAATTATTCTTAAGGTGTCATTCCACAGGATTCAGGCTCAATGTACCCCCGGCTTTAAACACATACAGGCTTAATGAACAGGTCGGCTTATTATACACCCAATTTCACGTGCATTACACGCGCTGTATAAATAAATAGGCCTCGCCGTGTATGTCAGTGTAAAAATATTTATATTAAAATTATTTATTTTTCACATGGATTTATTTACGTGAAATATATTTTGTTGGAAATGAAGCATATTTTTCAGTAATTTTTTTGATATAAACCTCTTTAGTATTGCGTTTTTGTGTAGCTTTTTAAATTCATTTTAATGATTCATTTTTTTGTATGAAAGATTTTTTAAAAGCGAGTTTAAATATGCAAAGTTTAGAGTAGTACTCTATGTTGGGTCCATTTTGTGTTTTATATAGCGAAAAATAATGGCTTGTAATGATTCATCACTTATGTTGAGGCAGTCTTTGTATCTCATTATACAAGGGTATCAACCTAACGACATTGTATCCATGGTAAGTACAGTGCCTCATGATGAAATGTCAATAGCCGAAGTTACTTTGCTGGCACGGCCAAAAAAATACGATCTGTTTAATACTTTCTTAACCCAATAGATACTTTTAAACTAAACAATATTATAATATATTGCTCTTACAAAGTTTATTTTTAGTGGGTCTGAGTGTTTATGAGAACGAAAAATCTATAGTAGTTTCTGAAACCCACGCAAAGGACTGAACAGGGCCTCTAGGCGAATTTAACTTTTCTGATGGCGTGAACCCGACAAAAGATACACATTAATTGATCTTTCTGCAGGCGTTCACGCCAACAAAACAGTGACATTTGTCTAGATGCCCTAATTTGAATGTGTAGGACTATGTATGTGGCTGTTAGGTTTTTTATTTAGTTCTATCCACCAGTCGCCATAAATCTCCCTCTAAAATGTACACTAAAACAAACACACTGTTTGAAGTGCATTTAGTCGTAATAAAACGGTTCGCTACACCGCCATCTATCGGTAACTACCTGACAACATAAAACTTGCTATTTTACGTCTCCAACTAGATCAATCCACTCGTAAATATAGACGGCTGTTTAATGTTTCAAGCGCGGTGGTATTCTGATAACATTTGTTATTGAAATAAAGCAATTTTTAGGAATTTTGTCGCGGATTTGGTATAGTTTTCATTGATTTTTTGACTTCCCGACGTTTCAATTACTTTACAGCTCTCTTGATAACCATCCTTATTTTACAATTATTAAATTAAAAAGTTAATTTCAAAAGTAAGTAGTATTTTTGTGGTACCTCAGTCCATTAAATCCGCGATAAAAACTGTAAACATAGTTTTTTTATCAAAGTCTAACATTCGCGTAAATTAAGAAACCATTACATTTGTTATTGTTTATTTTAGATCTGAAAGCTTTGAAACTGTATTTTGTGATATATTTTAAAAGCAAGCATTATACAAATTAATACACCCAACAGTACCAAAAATAGTCCTGACTCAACAAGAAACAATGTAGAAGGAATCAGAAATTACGGGATATTTTTTGTATTACAACGCCCAGACCTGAAACAAATATTAATTGTAGGTCACATTGTCTAAGTTGAAGATCGAACCCGCAGACTCTCGTTTTTCAGTCGGCATATGAAAACCGGAGGCTGTTAAGGAAACGACTAGGTATGACGGGGTCATTGGGGGAGTCCTATGTTCAGCAGTGGACTTCCTTTGGCTGATGGATGGAGATTGAACCGCGCACTTACGTTTCCCTGCCGGCCTTACAAACTGAGCCACGGAGGCTGTCGACGATGATGGATTATGATGGGTCTGGAGATACGGTACAACTTTGTGTATATCACCATCCAGAATAAGTCTCCGTATGCATCGGTAGTAAGGTAGCCGCGGCGACGTGACTTTGCAGCCGCGGCCCCGGGGAGCCGCTTTATGTGCCGCTGTGCAAAGTTTAAGCACGTTTGCTCCGATATTGAATACAGATTCTGTTACTATTGAGTTTTAATCGGGGTTGTTCTATTATATTCGTATTTTATGTGAGTTTTAATTTTTTGTGTGTTGGTAAATAATTTGTACATTTTAGACGTGATATGGCGTTGATGTAGCACGTTAAAGCATCTATCAATGATCGGATTGACGTGGATTAATAGCTTTGATGTTTCGTATCGTTCGGTGATTGCAATTGCCGTAATAATTTGGGTTTTATTGGCCTCGGTGACATGTCAACAAGGTTTGTTTTTTTTTTATAAATTTTACAACAAAATACTACACTTGATATTTGTAGTGCTATTGAGATTATTATTATCTGGCAGCAAATAAATTTCCCATGTTAAAGAAAAAAAAGAGATCTAATACCACTCGAACCAATTTTTAAGGCCCTCTGACCGATAATATCTTCGAAGTTTGAACGCCCACGAAACCCATAGATACTAACCGCGTATAATATTACGCTACAACACATTCCCAGCAGAACTTAAAGTACTTTAACACAAATAAAACAAACGTGAAAAACTCAAGTGATTAATTCAAGGAACTCGTTAACACTAACTCATCTCATTACAATAAAAAAACAACAAACCACACGAACGTAGACGGTAATATTTCTTAAAAACCCCATTCAGAGTTCGCGTTCCGTTCCACGCAGCAAAAAGCAGCGGTGAGTGGAAAACTCCGCGAGAATTTATAGCAGTGTCGAGTGAAATGGAACGCGGTCAGGCGTGTACAGCGACGCTGTCAGTGGTTCCGTATGATAGTTGAATTTTTCATTTAATTTATATTTAATAATCGGGTTTTGTTTCTTTGTATTGTGTATTGTATTGATATTGAGACTGATGAAAGCGGATGAAGCGATAGAAATATATCAGGATCGAACAGAGGCAATCTATAGTGAGTGAGATTGGCGATCAGAGGGGTTACTCTATAAAAACGATACGAACTTCGAATATTTGGATGTTCGACGTGTAAGATATAAGATTTCCACTTCTAAAAATCAATTCTGTTCTTTATTATACTTTTCATTTTCTCCGAACTTAGTCTATGGTTGCGAGGTACGAAAGAGTAATCCAACATTTTGTGGAGTATATAGGCACATTAGTGAAGTTTTACGTACGGCTTCCGAACATTCGAAGCTCGTATAGTTTTTATAGAGTACCCAGGCGTTATTTTATCCATCCTTCCATCCATCAGCCAAAGGAAGTCCACTGCTGAACATAGGCCTCCCCTAATGATTTCCACAGAGACCTGTTGGAGGCAGCCTGCATCCAGCGAGGTCCCGCGACCTTTACAAGGTCGTCTGACCATCTTGTGGGTGGACGTCCCACGCTGCGATATATTGGAAAATCATTATGATTCCGAGCGCAAGTTTAGGTTACTTTTCTAAACGTGTTCTGTCTCTATTGATGAAATATTGTCTTTATATATAACGTTCAAGCAAAGGGCATATATTTAATTATATCCTTTATTGAAGGACACATAAAGAAGTTTATGAGTAGAATGTTGACAGCCAAAAGAACTGTAAATTAAATTATGTAGTTAAGTTTGGACTATACCATACTTTTATTGCATATATACACATATTATATATACAAAATACTAACTTCTGCTTTTCCATATCCCATACATATAGATAGCTAATCCAACATTTTTTTAGTCATATCGCAGAATGCCTTACTTGTAACTTGCCACCGACCAATGCATTACATTAGCCAAAAAACTTAACCAGAATCAAAATACCACCAAAGAACCCTAAAATTTCTCCCATTTTGACTTTAACTGCGCCTTTATATTAATCCGTTTGATGAAGTTCCCCCGTTCAGTGCTCGTGCGGTTCCACTTTAAAATCGTTATGTGAGATTTAAACTTAGATTGGTATTAGTTGGGATGTTATTACACTCGCAAAGAGCTGATAGTGGGTGTAGATAGCATTGACAGTAACTTAGTTCGACCAGGATCTTATCCCGGAGTAAATGCTTGGCCATAATGCACAGTGAAATTGTCAGCATGGTCAATGTAGGTATCCGGCTCTCACTTCTAGTCTACCACTTCTATGTCATAGTGTAGTACCTGTAAAATTGAAGCAGAGAACTTGACTATGGAATAAAATAGATCTACGCTACACCAATATAAATACAATAGTTCCAGAAAATAAAGGATATAAAAACATTGTGATTTTTAACAAGTTGGAACTCGGAAAATAGTCGTCTAGATTTCATACAGTGTTTTATTGCATAAATAGTAAATACGTCCGTGGTTTTTCTAATCTTCAACTGCAATTTAATTGTTTATTTTTTACATACAGTATTTACGTGTATTCTAATGCATGTACTGAAGTAATAGCATAATATGCATTAGCTATTAGTAATATAGAATACAATGAAAGATAATAATCTCGTTTTCTTTAACTTACCAGGATGTTAACATTACTAACCAAACTCCAACCCGTTCTTATATCAATTAACCATATTAGCCAGTGAATGCCATATTGACCGATCGGGGTCAACAAACAGACCGCACTTCCGTTCGTTCTGTATAAGCGATCGTATCCAATTAGTAATACGAAGGTCTTGAGTAATGATGTATTGAGCTCTACGTTCATAGACCATTAATATTTGCTCCTATTGATTTGTGATGTCTATAAATATCTTTGTTAAGTCTCAATTGAAAGGTTAAGATAAATGATGATATTTTAGGTGGATTAAGTGTGGGTTGGTTTAGTTACCAGTGGATAAATGTTGTAATTCTTAATGCCTGGATCGTTAGACGTTCCATTACTGATTTTTTAATACTTTTTTGAATTATACAACTTTAAATAGATCGTGATTTTGATGCGACCGTTTTATACGGTTTAAAGGATCTTGAGATCACGTCATATTTGAGATTTCGTTCAGGATTTAATTCTAGATTATATCATCAAGCTATCCTTAAGCTATAAAAAAAATTAGTATAATACAGCCTACGTAACTGCCTCCTTAGCGCAGTTGGTTAGACGCCGTCTGTGAAAAGTGAGGCCGATTGTTCGATGCCCGCACCAAGACAAACGTTTGTGTGAACCGTAAGTATTTGTTTCGGGTCTGGGTGTTTGTGACCCCAAAAGTCTCGTAGTTTCTGATGCGCATGACACAATACTCTATCTCAATATGGGGTTAGGACTATGTACTGTTGAGCGTATTTATTAATATGATCAAGAATTATTATTCTTGAGTATCTAGCATTTCTACAAGGAGTTCAGCTAAGATCCTATTAAGGATTTCGAGCCACAATCAACGGGGCCTGGATCTAAAGACTTGAGAAATTCAAGTTGACTTTAAAACTTTTAAGCCGCATCGACCGTCACCGCTACGCACGATGTAGTTTTGTTATTACTATACACAATAATATTGTAGATTGTGAGAGAGAGAGAAACAGAAAATAATATAACAGAATAAAAATAATTTAACACAAATATAAACCGAAAATAAAAGGTCGGATACATTACCAAATGAAGGAGGGATTCACGCAGAATGTAATAGAAAAAGTAATATACTGAAATACAGGAAAAAAGATGGTTTCATACTTTTTCCAAAATCAAAAGCACTGCTGTTTATATTATATTCAGCAGAGGAGGAGCACAATATTGAATAGCGAATGAGTATTTCGGGCTTGTAGCGTCATGTATGAACGAACAGTATGGTAACTAAGGGATTTTTCTTCCGCTGTTTTCTATTTCGGTTGTAGTGTTACTTTTCAATTCTAAAGGTCTTGTGAAAGACTTTCAATATTTTGTTCAATTGAAAGATGTTATTTAGTTAACGAATACAAACAATACTTTCGATCGTTAATGTGTTGCGGTTTTCGGGATTTTTCTCAAAATATCATCACATTCAGCATTTTTGAATGAGAGTTTCTATGCTAGTTATATTAGTTTGAAGAGATGATCAAAGACCGAACTAAATATGTAAATGTCCCTTCATTTCTTTTCTCTATCCTCTATGAAATGACTAACTTTTAGATTTAATCATCAATCATGACCAGCAGTAATCAGATTCCACCACGTTTATCGAACTCCTTGTTCAGAAACAATATAATATGAACCAAAGTCATCATACTGTCTCTACCAGACCCCAGCTTCAGGTGAAAAAATCCACCCTCGTGAATTATTCAGGAACAATCACTGGCCATCTCATTTATTCATACAGAGTCGGATACGTTCCGTTTTTATGCGGCCGCAGGACCTGCGACCTCGGCGTGACCTGTCATCCCCGCTCGCTGAGATAATCTGGACAGAATGGTGGATTGTACCAAATGTATGTGATTTGGAAGTATTGAAACTTGGAAAAGAACATAAGTATGATTTAAGTCAGTTATATCAGTATATAAGTTTTTTTTCAATGATCGGCGAGACGAGCACGCCATTCGCCTGATGGTAAGCGATATGACCGCTCTTGGACAGCAGCAAATCCAAACAAAATTATGAATGAAAAAGCTGTGCTTGGCATTCCACTGCGCTCGCAATCCTGAGACATAAGATGTTAAGTCTCTATATGTCTAGTATTTACCCTTGCTACGATGTCCTTCTTACTGAAATCCAACAGTGTATTTACACTGCTATTTGCGGGAGAAATAGACAATGCGGTCGTACCTACCTAAGCGGCCTCTCACATATGACAGACCCACCACCAGTGATGACAAAGTTTTAATTATTGTTTTCTTCTTACAATCAAGTGACATGTTCTACTGGGCAAAAAAAGAATTGAAATGGTAACTGGAATGAAGCAGATTTTTATATAGTTGTAATTGATGGCACCCAGAATACCTTTTATCCATATAGATTTGTATATCCTTGCTGCCAATAAAAGACGTCCATCTCTTGACATACGTGGGGGAGATTGGAGAGCAAATTCTATTCATCCTTGACCCTCACGGACAAAACATAGTTATGTGTGTTATTTAATTTCCTGCCTTCCTTTCTCAGATTTTCTGTCTCGTGACAGGTGCTTTTTTCATATTTACGTTGTTGGCAAATAATATTATCGTCTTTTATTAATACGCCTGATGCCGTGAATAAATTCCATGATGCGGGCGTTTTCCGAAATGAATTCGGGAAAATGCATAAAGCGCGTTGTTTTATGAATAAGCTCGTGTAATTTATATGGGATTTTTTGAATTTGGTACTGGAACGGTGTATGTTAAAATAATAGAATCGCAAAAAATACTTTGTATTTAATATTTTATTATTGTTTTTAAAATTATTTTGAAGGTTATTTTAATTGGTCTGACGAATATATATTAATATGAATTTACATCATGTATTTATAGATTCAAACAATTAGTCAGATGCCTAATCTTTTCTTGTCCCTATTATCTGTCCAACTGCTTTTGAATTTTTCGAGATGTTGTTTGTGATCTGAATGCGTGGGCGCGGTAGTAAATAGTCTTATTTGACTAAACTGCTTTCATCATCGCCAATCATGTGCAAAATGCTTAGTATGTTATAAGTATCAGTATTAGCCCATATAAGTCCCGTATATCACGCTAGTTTAGTACCATTCCATTGCGTTGGTCATCGTCCTAAATCAAGGCTACAATGTCCTTCAACCCAGAACAAAACAGTACGTTTATACTGCTATTTGGCGGAAGAAATTTGACATTGCGCCGATACCTACTCAGGCAGCCTT
The DNA here is from genome assembly GCA_030180105.1 of Hyles lineata. Classification (NCBI taxonomy): domain Eukaryota; kingdom Metazoa; phylum Arthropoda; class Insecta; order Lepidoptera; family Sphingidae; genus Hyles; species Hyles lineata. The sequence goes on along the minus strand of JARJEE010000035.1, from coordinate 1,678,533 downwards.
TCACATATTATGAGAGACTCATAACCAGGGGGGTTACTCTATACTCGGATGCGAAGTTCGAATGTCCGTACGTTTGACGTCCACGTATAAGATAGAAAAAAAAAACTTCTAAAAATCAATACTATTCGTTATGAAACTTATCGTTCACTTCGAACATATTCTAAGGCTTTGACGATCTTTATCGTATAGAGCATATGGACATTTTGTAAAATATTAAGGCATTTTCTCACAGTTTTACATACGACGCGACGTTTGGACATTCGTCGCCGTGTCGGAGTATAGAGTACCTAATCCCCCAATTCTTGTTCCTAAAATATATTTTAATTATCTAGGCATCTAACAAAATATCCGATTTCAAAATATAACCGCGATGTATTTGTCCGTACGTTATTTATGAGAAATGATAAATGATTAGGTTTCGGGACATGCGGGAAGGGACGCCCGGAATTTAACGACCGAGGAAAGGTGGGCCTCAATGGACCAAAAAATGTATGATTTGTACCGAGCCTTTTATAATACGTGATTTACGGACCAATGAGGACCGTGTATCGTAAATAATGAGGTTAATGTTATATTCATTATTTTTCCTATATAACTTAGTTGGTTTTTCTTTTCAGGCGTAATGCGTTCTTGAGTGGTTTTAGTACTCTAGTATATTATCTATATTATTATGAAATTAGCGACCCGGTCCGGTACCACTCGAGTGCAGATACACTTTTTTGAAAATATCCTATTGTATACTTTTGTGGTAAATTTTAAAACCTTAAGAATCGGTCGAAGGAATTTATAAAATGAAACATCAAAGGTCACGGTTCAAAGTGTAATAATTCAATTTTTTAAAAACAGTGACGCACTAAACAAAAGCGCCTGACAAATAGTGATGGCACTTGTTCATAATGAGCATTCGACTATTCGACTAAGCTAAAACTTATGTGCTAATAAAAATATAATAATAAAATATTAAAGGAGAGGCTGCAACATGCCCCCAGCCGTTGAATGCCGTGGGATTCAACCAGAAGTCGCCAACAGTGGACATAATTTTGATGCAGCTCTCTTCACTACACCATCTGCAGTGCGAATTTCAGCAACTCTGCATATATTGTCGTTGCCAGGACACAGGGCAATCACTCGACCCAACCTCCATTTCATTGGCGGTAAGTTGTCGTCCTTAATAACGACAAGAGTGTCGACCTTCAACGCGTCCTTGCAAGCTTGCCATTTCACACGTTGTTGGAGCTCCGACACGTATTCTTTGCTCCACCTTGCCCAGAAATGTTGTCTCAGTTGCTCGATCCTTCGATGCCGAGCTAAATGATCGTAGTTGAAGTCGCGAAGATCTTCAACTGGAAGCGAAACGAGGGGCCGTCCGATTAAAAAATGACCGGGAGTCAAGGGCAGCAAATCTTCAACATTCGATGACAACGGAGTGAGTGGTCGGGAGTTTAAAATAGCTTCAATTTGTACTAAGGTGGAATTAAGTTCTTCGTAAGTCAAATTACAGTTGCCCAGCACTCTCACTAGGTGATGTTTAGTGGATTTGACACCCGCCTCCCAAAGACCACCGAAATGTGGAGCATAGGCAGGTATAAAGTGGAAATCAATTCCATCCTGAGCCACGCTTTCAGCCAAGGAACTACAGTTGCGCCTGAGAAAATTAGAGAGTTCGTTATAGGCTCCTACGAAAGATGTTCCGTTATCTGAATATATATTAAGAGGCATCCCTCTTCTAGACATAAACCTACGTAACGCCTGCAAATAATTATTACTCGTCAAATCGCCCACTAATTCTAAATGTATAGCTTTAGTCGTAAAGCATACAAAAACAACGATGTACACCTTCATCAATCGACATCCACGACCCTGACGACTAGCTGACATTATTGGACCCGCGTAATCAACGCCTACGTTTTGAAAAGGAAAATCTGCTGGTGATAATCTGCTTGATGGCAAATTTCCCATCTGTGGTTGAATAGTTTCCCCTTTCAAACGTCGACAGCGCACGCATTGACGGTAACACGCTCTAGCTAAGCTGCGGCCACCTAGCGGCCAGTAGGTTTCTCTTATTGTAGCCAATAATAATTGTGGACCTGCATGCATCAATCTTCGATGCTCATAATTGAATAAAAGTTTTGTGAAGTGATGAGTGGACTGTAACAAAATAGGGTGTTTCTTTTCGAATGAATATTCTGAGTTGTGTAACCTGCCGCCTACACGAATAATTTTATTTTCGTCCAAAAAAACATTATATTTTAATAAGCGATTTTTAAACGGCAATTTCTGATTATTTTGTAATAAATAATATTCACTAAAAGATTCCCTTTGAGCTTGTGTTATAATAAAGTTTAAAGAATTTTGTAATTCGTGAGTAGAAAAACAATTACTGTTCTCGGACTGACGTCTACATAAATTAATAAATCGAAATACGTAACATATCGAGCGTTGAAGTCTAATCAAGTTTGAGAAACGTTGGAAATTTATACAGCTAACTTCCAATTGTGTGTTGCGATTAGTGTTGTGTAGACAAATGTGTGTTTTGAGTTCAGGTAAAGATTGCATGTTATGTTCAATGAAAGGCCATGATGTGCTATCCCTTCGTAAGAAGGAAGGTCCAGACCACCACAAATTTAATGACTGCAGATTTGTGGCTTCAACCCCTCGTGAGATAAGATCCGCAGGATTATCATGTGAGGGGACATGCCTCCATGTGCACAAATCAGTAGTGTCTTGAATTTCCGATACGCGGTTGCGAACGAAGGTATTTAATTTTATGGGAAGCATTTTTAACCAACCCAACACGACCATGGAGTCAGTCCAAAAAACTACATTCGAGACTGGTGTTCGTAGGGAACTAATGACCTTTTTGTACAAACGGGCGCCAATCACGGCAGCGCATAATTCCAGCCTAGGAATAGTAAGGGATTTGATGGGACTAACACGACTCTTGGCCATTAAAAGATGAACACCGACAGTGCCGTCCGCGTCACAACTACGCACATATAAACAAGCACCATAAGCGCTTTCCGACGCATCGCAAAAAATGTGAAATTCTACCCGCTTATACGCATCAATAACAATGCGGCGGGATACAGCCAAATCATTAAGCGCTGGCAAGGCTCGGAGCAGTGAAGACCAAGTGGCGATGACTTCGGTGGATAACCTTTGATCCCACGTAAGTTTCTCTAACCATAATCTTTGAAGCAGCATCTTCATACGGATAACACAAGGCGATAGCAATCCCAGTGGGTCAAATATTCGCGCAATGACGGATAAAATGTCACGTTTTGTATTTTCCACCGTTTCAGGGATGTTTATCGGAAAACATAACGTATCTGTTTGTGTATGCCAGCTAAGTCCTAATGTTTTGCTAACGCAGTTGTCCTTTTCTATGCCTAGGTCTACAAGCGGTTGGTCAGATTGCGTCGAGACTAATGAGCACTCGTTGGACTTCCACTTCCGCAGCGGCATGCAAGCAGAAGCAAGAGCTTCAGTTACCTGCCGACGCAAACTGTCAGCTTCATTAAGTTGGTCCGCACCTGTCAAAAGGTCATCGACATAAAAGTCATGTAGAATGACCTCAGCGACTCTTTTATCCTCGCATTCGAGCCCAAGTTGTTTTAAGCATCTCGTAGCTAAAAACGGTGCACTCGCTGTACCATAGGTCACGGTATTCAGTTTATATGTTTTAAGATAATCAGTTTCGGTATCGCGCCAAATTATTTTTAATAAATGCCTATCCTCAGGATGTATAGACACTTGTCTATACATCTTTTCTATATCAGCGGAAATAACATATTTGTACATACGAAATCTGATTAAAATAGATGTTAAATCATCTTGAACAGTAGGCCCTACCATTAGAATGTCATTCAAAGATATTCCTGCAGTAGTGGGGGAACTTGCGTTAAAAACTACGCGTAATTTAGTGGTCGTACTACTTTCTCTTAGTACGCCATGATGAGGTATATAATACGAAATTTTATCCTCGTCCGCCTGACATTCAGACATATGCCCTAAAGAGATATATTCCGACATAAACTCTTTGTACATTTTATCTCGCGAAATTTGGCTTTTGTTTCGTCGTTCAATTGATATAAAACATCGTTTTGCTCGTTCAAATGAATCACCTAAAATATCAGGACATTCCTTTAAAGGTAATCTAACACAGAACCGACCATTTGATAAACGTGTCGTATTCGTAATAAAATGTTTTTCGCAACGTGATTCCTCAGTAGAATAAGTGGATGACTCATGCTGGCTTAATTCTTCGATTTGCCAAAACCGCGTTAATTGCGTTTGTAAATTATCCAGTTGTGAAGATTTATCGCTCGCAATATTAGCGAAATTACATTTTAAAGGCTTATTAAATTTATTTTCGAAGCCGATGTTAACTGGGCCACCAACTATCCAACCAAGTCTAGTTTCAAATATTAGAGTAGAACCTAGTACGATACGTTCCGACCCTAATAGACTCCAAAAAATGTCGGCACCTAAGATCATGTCTATCGGCGCAGGAGTATGGTAATAGGGATCCGCTAAAGCTATATCCGTCGGTATATTTAATTGAATTTGTTTACACGGCACATTGTCAGTAATCGTCGGCAAAACGAAACATACGATATTGTCGCAATAAGATTCGCGCAACGATTTTATGTGAACACGACACATTTTAGCTACCGGTGACAATAAACTGTTAATTCCTTGGATATAGTTATCAGTGTTCATAAATGGCAAATTTAATTTATTAAATAATGATTCCGTCATTATACAAGACGAGCTGCCTGAATCAAGTAGTGCGCGCGCAACGTGTTCCTTATTATGAATATCATAGCATCTAACTAACGCAGTCGACAACAAAATATCGCGCGAGGTAGGCGTGTGCGAATGCGCAGTGATATTTGCAGATAATGCGATCGAGCGGGTATGTCCGAGCTCGGGGACTGCGCTGGCGCCGTTATCAATGTTGTGTAGTGGGGCCGCACTAGCCCGGCTACTGTCGATCGAGCATTGTATTGTTTTGCTGGGCACGTTGCTTATTTTTTTTGTCTTATTCTGGTTGTGAATTAATGTATGATGCTTATAACTGCAAATTTTGCAACCAGATTTCTTACAGTTTTTTGGGTAGTGCCCGCGACGAAGACAATTGTAACAGACCTTTAAACTCGGCAAAATAGACATTCTTTCATCGACGCTTAATGCAAGGAACTGTGAGCAAGTGTTCAGATTATGATCACCGCTGCATTTAGGGCAACTAGAACCAGTTGAAGACGCGCTAGTGTTATCGCTCAATGACACCATGGATTTGAGTTTAGTGTTATAAGTGTGTTTTATGAGAGTGTTCGGTTTTTTATTGTTGTACAACTGGGCGCGCTCCAACGTTTCAACAAAATCAGCCCGTTCCTGCATGAACTCCATAAATTGACTAAAGAGAACTGATTTTGTTTTAGGTATTCGCTTTTTATAGCTTTCCCACTCGCGGAATGTTTTTGAGTCCAATTTATGACTAAATAAGTGAATGAGTAACGTGTCCCAGCTGTCAACCGGTTCTCCCAACTTTTGACAGGCTCGTATGTGTTTGTTAATTTTGTCGATCATGTTACGTATCGCGACTGACGACTCCTTTTCTAATGATTCCATATCAAAAATAGCAGATACATGGTTTGAAAGTAATAAGCGTTTGTTATCAAACCGTCCACATAATAGGTCCCATGCCAGACTATAATTGTCAGCCGAAAAATCCACTGATTGAATAATTTCAGCAGCTGAACCCTTTAAAGATGTTTTTAAATAGTGGAATTTGTTAACGTCATCAATATCGTCATCATTGTGGATGAGACTAATGAAAGTGTCACGAAACGCGAGCCAATTATCGTATGAACCCGAAAATACTGGTAAATTTATAGTGGGCAATTGGGCGACCTTACGTTTACAACTGCTGTTAGTAGATTTAGCATCGTCATCACGATCTACCTTGCACATCGATAAAATATGCTTAGCTTGAGCTACTAATGCGTAATATTCGGATTCAACAGACGTTCGTTCATTTATTTCGACATCAAGGCTATCAGTGATACATTCTAATTGAGTTTGAACTTCGTTAAATTCGTCATAAAAAATCTCTAACTTATCAAGACGCGCCTGCAATTCCAATACCTGACAGGGGTCCAGTTTTGAATCCGAAACCTGAGATAAATAGTTAGCAAAAATAGTTATCCTTGCTTTATAACTGCCTCGCTTCCTCTTCAGGTCCTTGATATCGGCCATTTTAAGAGGCGAGTGCCACAACCTTGATTTATCCTTATGACGCACTGGTATTTAAATTATAATGTCCATAAAGACCAAATCACTTATCCACTCCACACGTTCAGGTAGATAATCCTCTTCACCGCCGATTTATTCTTATATTATTTAAACCACTTGTACTGGTATTAATAATAATTTATCCGGTTCGTAAGGACCATGTATACTTTTGTGGTAAATTTTAAAACCTTAAGAATCGGTCGAAGGAATTTATAAAATGAAACATCAAAGGTCACGGTTCAAAGTGTAATAATTCAATTTTTTAAAAACAGTGACGCACTAAACAAAAGCGCCTGACAAATAGTGATGGCACTTGTTCATAATGAGCATTCGACTATTCGACTAAGCTAAAACTTATGTGCTAATAAAAATATAATAATAAAATATTAAAGGAGAGGCTGCAACACCTATAGCTTATGTTCATCAGGGATTCATACGTGTGAGATCGCCAGGGTAGGTACCACCGCAATGTATATTTCTCCCGCCAAGCAGCAGTGTAAATGCACTGTTCTGTTTCGGATTGAAGGACATTGTAGCCATAACAACTACTGGACATATTGAGACTTAATATCTTATGTACTGGATGGCGAGCGTAGAGGAATGCCAAGCATTGCTTTGTAATTCAAGATGTTGTTTGGTTTTGCTACTGTTTTGCGGTCGTATAGCTTATCATCGGATGAACGGCATACTCATCTCGCCATTCATTGCAATAAAAAAAGGATAATATAGGATTCTATTCCTGAAATATTTTTTTTTATCAGAACGACAGTTTCAGAATCAAATTAATACAAAAACAAATAATTAAATATTTCCTCTTTACATTAGTTTAGAGTAGTTTTAAGTGAAGCAAAACATCGTGAGGAAACCTGCATACCATAGCGGTTGATAAGAATTTCTGTGGTAGGTAAGTCCGCCAACCCGCACTGGGCCAGCGTGGTGGACTATATGGCCTAACCACTCTCAATCGTACTGTCGATTGTAGAGTAGGCCCGTGCCCTGCAGTAGGGCGTATATGGGCTGATACAGATACAGATTAGTTTAGATGTTTGTGTTATCCTCCACCTCCTTAGTCGTATACGTGTATTGAGGCTCCTGCCTCCCTTCTGTATAATGTTCTCTCAAATGAGTTCCTTCTATTTAGTTTACTCTCTGGCGGTGTGAAGAAGGTGGAATCTAAAGCCAAGAGTGGTGCAGTTTTTATTTTTTTATTTTATTTATTTGGAAATATAAACAATTCAACATTATCATTTTAAAAAAGTACAAATTAACATAAGATTAAAGGCAAATATATAATTCACAACATTTTTCACGAATTAAACAAGAACACATAAAACAATGAAAAAAAAGTAGCAGCAAGCAAAGTTGCTACATTTGTTATAAATCACCAATATTTTTACTTATATTTTGTTGAAATACTTTTAAAGTAGGAGTAATTTAGGCCTTAGCCCACTACCCTCCAGTAATCTTATCGGTAAGCACAAATAGCATGTGTTGATTTCCATCTCTTAACACTTTATGATGACTATAGGATTTCGTTTTAAATCAGACAAAAATGTTGGACGGCAAGATATCTACAAAGCAGAGATTACTTTAACCATAATAAAACCTTGAAAACATTTGTACAGTCAACAAATTTGTATGTAAATGAAATGTTTTACTGCAGCTACACTGTGGCACAACGAAATGTTCACTCGTAAGTGTTATACACAATATACTGCTGAAGTTTGCCCACTAAGCCGAGAGTTTCGCTGTAGCTGCGAGTAATTTATTGTCCCTATCAGCTCATAGCTATACCTGATTTTGACCGTTTGTTTTCTACATTTAATTGTGTTTAAACCAGCGTTTTAATGTGGATAGTTTTATTGCTATTAATGGCATGCTATTCGCTGGAAGGTAAGCGATAGAACCACTAATGGACAATGGTAAAATCAAACACTATGAATTATAAAGCATTGCTTGGTATTCCGCTGCCCTCGCTAACTTGAGACATGAGATGTTAAGTCTCAATATGTCCAGTAGTTACTCTGGTTACAATGTCCCTCAAATAGGAACCTATTTGCACTTTCACTACTGTGTTTGGCTGTCAAATCACGAGTACAATGGGTATGAATCTAAGGTTAATAGGAGTCATGTTTGTAAGGAGCGAGACTTTGTTAAACTGCCTCAGTAGCGTAATTCTACTACGGTACGATTTCAAGGCTAAAGTATCGGGTTCGAACCCCAGATCCAGCAATCTGCCCGGAATTTAGAATTAGTGCCCGATGAGGTGATAGGCTCGCTCCATCACATTGTGGGACGGATCACACGAGGTAGGGGTGTAGTGGGTGTCTTGGTAGTACCGCTATTTACCCCTTCTGAGAAAAAGATATGTTTGTAAGAAGGAAATTCAAGTACCTCATTGCTGGGATTACATGTTAAAGCTTCGAACTACTTCTGTGCGAAATTCTTCGTTAGTATTTACGAGTAGTTCAGCAGTAGCCTACAACTATTAAATATTACAGTCACAATGTAACAATGTTTCATATCTTGGGAGAAAACACGAGAATATAGATATTCACAACATTTTATAACAAAAACGTAAGATATAGCCAATGGTACAATTATAGACACTTATGTCCGAGAAAAGCCAGATTGACCAGGAAAGTTTTATACTAGCATTGGGTTCAATAATACTAAAAAGAAAGAAACCACATTGCATTAACAGCCTCTGTGGTGGATTTGGTTAGACGCCGTGAAACAAGAGTTTGATCTTCGCTTCGAGAAAAATGTTTGTTCGTCTCCCGTAGTTTCTGTTACCCACGACCCAAGACTTGTTCTTGACTATGTGGCTTTATTAAATTATGCTTTATTATATTATTTATGAAAAAACCTTTACCTTAAGTCAATACTTAGGTACTGGAAGTCAGCACCAAGAAACTTTTCACAGTACAAGTTGATTTGCATATTGACGTTATGGGCTCGAGACGACACGTGTTCGTGGCATCATATTGTATTAAAGAAAAACTGTGAATACAAAAATATGCTTGTACTGTGTACATTACACAGCCCTGGGTGAAATGAAAACAATTTGTTTTTCGATCCCGATGTTTACAGTTTAAAATACATGTTTATCTGTATAAAGGATATAGCTTAATTTTGAGTTGATATTGTAATGAAAATGAAGGGTCTTTAATTGTTGGGATATATGCCATTTATAAGCGTAATCTTTGATAAGCTACTCGTCACTTCAACAATAATCCTTTGCATACATATACATAATCATCATCATCATCATATCAGCCACAGGAAGTCCACTGCTGAACATAGGGAGGCCTATGTTCTCAAGGATCTTCACAATGACCAATTGGAAGCGGCCTGCATCCAAATAGTCCTGAGTCGCTAGTTTGGGGACATTAAGATGGAGTCTTGTGTCGTAGGTATCAGAAACTACGGGAGAATTTTTAGTGTCACTAACTCCCAGAACCTAAAATAAATACAAGTGGATCTCACAAATATTTGATTGAACTTGCAGCCTCATGTTTCACAGCGAGTGTCTAAAAAGCTAAGCCATGGAGGCTGGCAAAGGTTGATTATTAAAAATAAACCAAACCAAGTAAATCGCTGAATGCTAGAAATACAATCAGACAAATAAATACTATAGTTTTGAGGGTAGCATACAAGGACAGCCGTGTCAAGGTATTAAGGTAAGTCGATATAACTGCGCAACTTCTCTCGTTGCAGCGCGTCCTGAAATCCTTGCTACTTTTACTGAAGCTCGCTGCGTATGATCGTTATGGTGTGAGTTGGGAGATGAGAGCGATGATCATTGTATTAGATAAAAAGTATTTAGGTATATTTTCACATTCAACATGTTCGCGGTGGTCGCAGTTTCAAATCCCAGGGCACACCTCTGACTTTTCGGAGTAATGTATGTATTGTTAATCAAGAACCATGCACTAAAATGGCGAAGGAAAACATCGTGAGGAAATCTGCATACCATAGCGATTTACAAGAATTTCTATGGAATGTAAAGTCCGCCAACCCGTGTGAGGCCAGTGTGGTGGACTCTATGGTCTAACCAGTCTCAATAAAGTGAGCTAATGTGTGAGGTCAGTCGAGCGAAAAGTCTCTCGCAATTTCTAATACCTACGATACACAAAACTCGATCTAAGAGTGTGACTGTTGGGTGTATTTATTTATTTAATATTACAAAATATAAACGCCCTATCATAACAAAAGGAAGTAAGAAAATATAATTTGACTGCTCTATGTCTATTTTCAAATAGTCGAAGAATATTATTTTAAGAATGGGTTGACCGCAGCGAGTTATCGGCGGGTCACATTCCTGCGATACTTCTATTGGAATTCATAGATTGAACTATCTGCGGTATTCAATAATACTTCAGTTCACTATCATATTTATTATAAATAAACATGTATTATTGTAAATCGTAGATCTAAAGTAAATTTACCAGAAAAATAAGTTTATTTCAACTCGCTTAACTGACTTTTTGGATCTTGCTTTTTAAAATTCGTGCGATCAGGTTCTACAATCATTTTGTACCTATTACTTACAATAACTTATTCATGAGCGAATTATAATATTGTCATACAAATAGAAAAAAAGATGTTAATTTAAAACTAAAAAAAAATTAGGTTTTTTAGTTTTTTTCATACCTGAGGCAAATATCTGAGACTCACGCAAATATTTATCTCAGTGCGGGATCGAACCCGCGGCCTCACATCTCACAACCGGCTTCTAACCAATTGTTAATTAACCATTAAGGTCATTTCTTATCAATACTAATACGCGTAGTATCTTTGTTAAAATACGTAATCATTGAGTTTTCTAGATAATCTCCTAATGGTACATCTAAACTGCTGGTATTTTTTGTTGAGCAATGTTACTCAGTAATATCTAACAACAAAATGTTATTTAATTATGAACATATTGCTGCATTTTTAAATGTAAAGAAATTTATTTATTTTATTTTATTTGGGAAGCTTGCAGCTAATTTTATTTATTTATTAATTATTTATTTAATTTTTTTTGCACTCTACACTACTCTACAAGTGGCGGCCTTATCACACTAGGTAATTTCTTACAGGCAACCAACAGATGGATATTTAAATAGGAGAAAGAAAGATTTTGCATATTAAACAATATCTTAATTATGCCAATTGAAAGCTTCCACATACAGAATGTTGCCTAACTTTTTAAAAACAATCAACATTATTTATCAACAATCGGTAAAATTATAGGAGAATATTGTTTCTTTCTTTTCTGTTATTGGCGGTATGGATGCGATTAGAAACATTTAAAAAATAATACCACAACACGAAGCAAAAAATTATAGATTGTTAGTTAATTTTATCGTGTTGCACAATACTGCCTCAGTGGCGTAGTTGTATGGTTACAAAGCTGAGGTCTCGGGTTCGAATCCCGGGTCGGCTAAAGTGATATTGGATTTTTTAATTACCAGGAATTTGTGCCCGATATAGCGATAAGCTCGTCCCCTGTCACATTGTGGGGCGGAATTAGGAATACACAACCTATCCTGGCACCTCTGCCTACCCCTCCTGGCATAAAAGACGTGAGTTAATATATCTATGTATGACAAAAAATAAAAGCAGTTTGAATGCACCATAATAAGTATTATGTATTGGCAAAATCGTAGCGGACGGCAGAACATCATTCATCACTAAATTACATTTAGCCGCAACCAGCTACAGATGTCTACGATAGCTACGGCGTAGCTTACACATGTACTCCAACCGATAACTGTCGAACGTCTGTAGTAGTTTGATATAAGGCTACTTAATTACAACTACTATCCAACTAAACTAACAGGTACCGTTTGACGTTTCATATTTTTCAATTTTAAACATATTTAGACAAGCGTAACTCACACAATTTTAATTTCGCTTGCCGTAAAGCCACAATTCCATGGTTTTAGGCGAAATGTTATTGCAATTGTGTAAGTTACGCCTGTACAGAGTTGAAAAGTATGAAACGTCAAACGGTACCTGTTAGTTTAGTTGGAGAGTATGCAATGTTCAATGTATGTATATTATGTACGTTAAATATTAGTTTAATTTACTTCTAGTGATACAAATTAAACTAGCGGTCTGGCCTGGCTCCGCTCGGGTGCAGTTTAAAAAACACACTTTAAAAAATGACGGCCAAAATATTCAATTCCGAATTTAGAATATCGACCAATCGAACCCCGAAAACGAATAAAAGCAAGCTTTTCTTTAAAAAATATGTTTTAGACGGAAATAAAATATTTGTCTCATTTGGGACATAAACAACCTCAAAACTTTTACTGGTGGTAGGTCTCTCATATGTGAGAGGCCATCTGGGTGGGTACCACCGCAATGTCTATTTCTCCCGTCAAACAGCAGTGTAAACGCACTGTTGTGTTTCGGGTTGAAGGGCATTGTAGCCAGAGTAACTACTGGACATATTGAGACTTAACATCTTATGTCTCAGGATGGCGAGCGCAGTGGAATGCTAAGCATTGCTTTGTAATTCAAGGGGTTGTTTGGTTTTGCTACTGTTCATGAGCGGTTGTATCGCTTACCATCAGGCGAACGGCATGCTCGTCTCGCCATTCATAGCAATAAAAAAAAAAAAAGAAAAAAAGACAGCGGTATAAACTCAGCCTATCTCTTTATTGCTGTTTAAATCCCGAAACAAATGAAACGCTCAAACTTTGGGATTTGCTCCATTCATTCATGATTTCACAGCGTCCTTGATAACGTCTCTTATCATTCGCGCCACACGCAAACGAATGTTTGCACAAATATTTGCGCCAAACTGATGGGAACGCCGCTCAACTTTCTATTGTTTACTTTCCCATTATATTTAGATTGAGCAAGTTGGGTACATAAAAAACTTTTGCGTATATTGGTGTTACGGATTTGATGGAACTTTCGATGCGAGTTTGATGTGGTAAATATTTATTTTTTGTTGTTTTAATCTAAGGATTGTTTGGTTGGTTGGTCGTGGTATGTTTGGTTGGGTGAAATTGCAATTTGAGATGCTGGTGATGTAGTTCGTAACTGTTCAGCAATCGACAGCCTGCGTGGTGCTGTTGGTTAGACATCGGGTCTGAAACATGAGGCCGTGGGTTCGATCCCCCACCGAGACAAATGTGTGTGTGTTCCACATGTATTTGTGTCTCTCATAATTCCAGGTACCTCTTACTCGATCTTAGTGTCGACACGATCTTAGTGTGGTATAGTCTTTAGTAAGGGTTCAGATTATGTATGAGACTGGTGAACTATTTATGGTCCTGTAAGTGCATCGCGTGAAGGTTAAGCTTAAGATTATCTTGTTTATACTATCTATCTATCTATATCAGCCCATATACGTCCCACTGCAGGGCACGGGCCTACTCTACAATCGACAGTACGATTGTGAGTGGTTTGGCCATATAGTCCACCACGCTGGCCTAGTGCGGGTTGGCGGACTTACATACCATATAAATTGTTATAAATCGCTATGGTATGCAGGTTGATATTGTCCTTCACCGTTTAAGTGCGTGGCGATTGACTATCAATACACACATGACTCCGAAAAGTCAGAGGTGTGCCCTGGGATTTGAACCCGCGACCACCGTGAACATGTTGGCAGCCGCGTCTGGTTCGTTACCAACCGGCCACCACGCACTATCTTGTTGTTGTTGTTGTTTTATCTTGTTTATACAGACTGGTATAATTGAAATCAATTGTTAACCTGTTAAATTTATTAGCTCTTTTATATTGACCCGAAAAAGTACAGGCTCTTATGCGGGTCGGTATAAAAAAATGACTTCATTGATAAAAACCTTGAGTCTCTGTATAAGGATCTTGCTAGGTTAAACTATCAGTCCTAATTTTTAATATTCAACAATTTCAGTATTTGAAAAGCCTGTGTATGATATCCGATATTACATCCTAATAGCATAATACATTTTTACCTAAGAATCAAAATTGATACAGTGATCCCGCGTATTGGTATAGGCTAGTTACACCGTTTAAATACATAAAATAAATATTAGTCTGTTGCCAGTCGATACTCTTTCTTTCGCTAACCATTAGGTGCACTACTATTTTGCCAATAGAACGTAGATCTTGTTAATGTAACGCAATTTTAAATTAAAAAATATGTGAGAACATTCAGGGAATAAATCTAGGAGAGCTCTCGCATAGGTCTTTGTACGCTGGTTGAGTAATGGGGTAATAATGTGAAAGGCAGACAAACTTTGTTACGGACCTAACTAAATAAAAATCATGAGTTGGCCGTTAAAAGAAAACTTTGTTCGAAATTAGCTAATGTTTGAGTTTTATTATTAGAGTTGAGCAGCGCTTCTAGAATGTAATCCATGCTATTATTATAAATGTTAAAGGAATTTTTTATTTTATTTCTTTTAATATTAGGTCTCTGAATTGATTAGTAGGGTTTACCAAAGATGTAGTTTGGTATCTGTTGAAGTATATTTTTCGGTCGCCGAATTTTTTTTTTTTTTTGGTAGAATGATGGAATGAGCAAATTTTTCGTCTCATGGCATCACGTAAGGCGTTACGCCTGTCCATAATCAGCAACACGTTTGTCAACTTGTTATTGCTACTGTATGCATGACTCCATTGTTCTTGTTAGCCTTAGGAATGAAGAGTTAAGTTCCACATAATTAGTACCAGGCGTGACAGGAGACTCACCTTTGTTATATTTGGGGACGGAAACAACTCGAAAAAATATTAAAGTACCTTTGCAAACATTTGTTCACATTTTGAGATACTTTCACAGTTTTATCCATGTATGTGCGAGGTTGATAAAAGTGGATGAAGCGAAAATAATAAGCCAGAATCGAGCAAAGTGGCGGCCTCCCTGCGCGTGGCCGCCGTGGAGGAGTGGCGCTCCAGGCTGGACAATCCCAGTGCTGGTGAGTGGACCCAAATGGTCCAATCACAGAAAAAGACGCACTGCTGCAATCAGCAGTGCGTCTTTTTCTTGACCAGGCGCCACGGCATGATGACGTTCCGCCTGACACAGGTCCTATCGGGCCATGGATGCTTTGGCACCTGTGGCGGGTGGCGAGGAAGGAAGCGACAGCCATGTGTCACCACTGTGACAAATGTGCGGAGGACACAGCCCAGCACACTCTTTCGGAGTGTCCAGCCTAGGGTGATGAACGCATAATACTCGGTGCAGCTGTCGGAGTAGATCTCTCGCTCTCAGCCGTGATTCCCTCCATGGTCGATAGTGGGAGGCCGTGGCAGGCAATGCTCTCCTTCTGTGAGATTGTAATTTCGCAGAAGGAGAGCACAGATCGGGATCGTGAGCGGAATCTATGGTCTCTGCCTACTCCTATGGGATACAGGCGTGACGACTATGTATGTATTATGTGCACAAAAATATTCTAAAAACTAACAAATATTCACAAATCCCAACTAAATAATTTGTTGCTTCGAAAAAGCAAATTACTTGGAAAACGAAAGAGCCGTATCGGATTCCTTTCAAGAGAAAAATTAAACGGGCCAAGGCATCCGTTCGGACGGCAGCGGGCATGGAAATACTCGAGATGGAATTTCTCTATTACATCCAACTTTATTAAACACGCAAAGCGATGGCCGCGCTATCGATATGATGCATTTTTCATAATTTAACTCGCTCCGCTGGTTTATGGCATCACCCGAGGAATACTGTAGTGGGATGGTTTTTTGCTGAAGCGAGCCAAGATATTTTATTTTAAAAAATGATTGGTGTTATGGTTAAAGATTTTGTTACGTTAAAATGTAACAAATTTGTATTTTCAATGGTTAGAAAGATTCGGAACAAGTTGATCATGAAACAAGAAAATGTAAAGCCTGTGACATTATAGCTATATTTCTAATGTAATGGAGATATTGTAGTATAGGGTTTTTCAAATCCAATTTTAGTTTCAACGTTTGTTCAACAATTTATAAGTATTTATAAGCTATTTACGCTGTCCAATGACAGTATATTGCATTAAGCCTTCCCCTGTACAAGAAAACCCAGCGTGTATTTTTAATCCACTAGCCAATTAAAAAAAACAACATAACATAAAATGTTTTTCCATAAAACAAAGCACCTAGAAATAACAGAACAACTTTTAACTAACAATGTAACGAGATTTTAAAACAGTTTTTGTTTTTGCAAGCCGCCGGCGTCAGGTGTTCACGGTACATTATTTATTAAGCCGGGCTTGTTTGAGCGGGCATTAAGTGTTGCTAATAATTGATGAACGTTCATATGGGCACGCCTTTATTGCCGGCAGACGGGCGACGTGCTATCTCACGCCACTACGTCAAGCCACTGAGTATTGTTGTGTAGTTTATTGAATATTTGAAATTGACATTTGTGTGCAACAAATATTATAACAGGTTTAGATACTATTGTTTTCATATTTCAAAATTTGATATAATTTGATTTACATGTTTTTATTGAATAAAAGATTGACACTTCAATATAGATACATACACATAAACTCACGCCTTTCTCCCAGAGGGGGTAGGCAGAGGCGCCACCAGGACTCCCACACTTTACTATGTCTGCTCTGTACCACGATGTGATAGGTGGCGACCCTATCGACATATCGGGTACAAATTCCTGACTCTGGGCCGATAATTAATAGAAAAATCCAATATCACTTTGCCCGACCTGGGATTCGAACCCCAGAGCTTTGTAATCGTACCGTAGTACAAGTGCGCTATGAAGTCAGTCAGACAGTTCAAGATAACATTTCATAACTCTATTCAGTAACTCCTAGGGCTATAAATTTTATCCAAACTTAGAAATTGTTGAAGTGTCTTCCTTTAACGACTCACAGGGTTAATACGGGGTCTTGACAAAGAAGGCGAGAGAGAGGGTGTATATAAAATGCTTTAATGCATTCAAAATATTTTCTAAACCACATGTTTTTGTTAATAATCTATTGTAAGTTGACTTCCAATTTCATATTGTTCCCACATAAAACCTGCAAAAAAACAATATTTCCTCAATTTATAGATAAAAGGGTTGTCAATACTTATCTTTGGATCTGTGTACCCAGTTTTTCTTGTGGCAACGCGCCAACATCTAGGAAGAAATTGAAAATTCGTTTTTGCAGTGAAATTGAAATTCATTCAGCAATCCTACGGAAAGTGGTGATGTAATGGTCACGATTGCAATCTGCAGTTTTTGTGAACAAACATTCTGGGACAAACGCTTTCGCAGCGTCTCCGAAATGTGGAATTTTCGTATGAATATTTTATTTCGACATAAGTCCAGCATATGAAAGTCTCTTGACTATCTTGATGAAAAAATATCACTCATAAAAGCACTCATGGTCCGCTGCAACACATTGTGTGTGTATTTAAAAAAAATACGAATTCCAAAAAGTTATTATTTCTTAGATTAACACGAATATAATTTCCACTGATTTATTTATTTATATACTTTATGGTACACCAACATTTATAAAAAGTAACATTATAAACAGATCAAATACTTAAAACTAGTTAAAAGTAATAGGACGGGCGTTAAGAGTAAAAGGAGGGACGGAAAGTTAAAAAAAAATAACAATTACCGAAACCGCGATTAAATCTGTAAAAAAATATTTTTATTTCAACGATTCACATTAAATTGTAATCATGAATTACTTTTAAAAATATCTCCTTATTTTCAGATCAATAACATATACATTGTTTATACTTATACATGAAATATTAATTTATGCTTTACACTAATTACAATGCTAACTTCAAAAGCCACTTCATTAGAGCGTGGCGTGACGAGACGTAATCACAGTGTACCCAGCCGCCGTGTACACAAGCAAGACTATGAATAAACAGAAACAGCTTAATAATGTATATTTCACGCAGCTGTGTGTACGTATCTTAATTATTTTAGAACGGTGTGATAGTCGGCGTTTAGTAACCGCCGGGGGTCACCTTACACTGGACCAACTAGAGTTGATCGCCCGCATGATTTTTAGGGTTCCGTTCAGAAAATGGAATAACAAAACTCTTGTAGGTTCACTTCGTTGGCTTTCTGTCAAGAAAACTTACTAAATCATGACAGCCTCCGTGGCGCAGGCGGTTAGACGCCGCCTATGAAACGAGAGGCCGCGGGTTCGATCCCCGCACCGAGAGAAATGTTTGTGCGGCCCACAAATATTTCTTTCGGTTCTGGGTGTTTGTGAGACCGGAAAGTCTCTGGTAGTTCCTGATACCCACGACACAAGACTCGATCTTAGTGTGGGGTCAGGACTATGTATGTGAATGTTGGGTGTTATTTATTATTATTATTATTTATTTCTTATTGAGCTGCAATCATGAAATTTGGTAATAAGCAAGAAAAATAATATTTTAAAAAGGTATAAAAGCTTACACCGATAGTTGCATTGCATGGAAATATATTTTATGGTACGGAATCCCAAGTGCGCCAGTCCGACTCACCATGGCTGATTTTTTTTATTACTTTTAATGAAGTGAAATTGTTTGACCAAGGCTTGTTTTATGACTAAATTGTTGAACTTTATACCCTTTTTATTGCGTTATTGGCTCAAGGTGAGGTCAAGTCGTGATGAAAGTTTAAGTTTATCATAATAAAGATATTTCAAGGGTAATGTTTGCTTTATGATTTTAAATGGTTCTTGGGAAAGTAATATTGCGCAGAAATAATATTTATTTTAGTTGAGTATATTTACGTTGAATTTTGTGCTTTTTTCATAAATGTTGTTGGTATTTTATAACAATAAAATATGTATGAAACAAAACGTATTTTTGTAACATTAAAGCTTTTCTTTGTCTACAATTTTTTGATGGAAAACTGTATTTGAACATTACCAAACATTTTACCTTTTATACCTTTAACAGTACACAAATTACATTGCTTACACTAGTTTTGCAAATTCGGTGTTGATAAAAAACCATTTAAAATTCCGATAATAGGAGAAAATTTTGTCAAATATTCTACCATGAATAATATTCTACCATGAAATTGAATTAAATTCTGTAATACATAAAACCTTTCACAGATCCCATTATGGGATAAAAAAGCAAAAAGTCAATAAAATTTACCACAATTCCCCATCCCCATCAAGACTTAGCAAATTTGAAGTCGTTCAAACACGGACTTATCCATTAAACATGCGCAATAAAGTATCGGAAGATTTTAAAAGGAAAAATAATCCGCCGCAAAACGCATTCAGATGAGAAGTAGCGAAAAAGCTAACTCAAACAAACTGGCTACCATCGCAAGCCTACAAAGGAGTTGGGGAAATATTGTCCGGTTGAAAGCCACAAAGTATCCGGTAATACCCGTTTAAAAGCCGGGTATTCGTGCAGCGATTTATGAGCGGGTCCGGGCATAATGCACGGTAGTATATGCCTTTTTATCATTGTACTGTAGTTTGATTTGCCGTCTTTTGTTTCTTCGGCTAATATTGTAGGAGATTTGCATTCGAATTTTGAAATCGGATTTCGAATGTCTTTTGCTTTGTGGATTTATTGTGGACGATGTGATGTCTATTAGTCAGTCAGTCGAAAGGTAATCCTGCAAAATGTACTAAACCAATGCACTGAAATTACGTAAGCATTAGTTATAATGATGTTGAAGATAGTAGAGAAATATGAGTTAATATTATGCTATTTAGACTTCACAAAATCATAATCTCCAATGATAATAATCTTAAATCTTGTCCATATTTAGATAGCGTGTAGAAGTAGAAAACATAAATTTATTTTTATAATAGACATATTTTATATTTTCATTAGAAAATCCATAACAAAAATCTCTATATCCAGTTTGACTGTCTATTGTACATATTAATTTATTTGATTTAGAAAATCAATGATGTATGTATGTGTATCATTTTAAAGTTCCAACATTGCAAACCATTTTTCACCTAAAAACAAACAGTCCTAGTACTCGTAACATTGACCAGGCGGTGTCATTAAGGGCAGATAGCATTCGGTTTCCAATAGCACGGCCCATTAAATGTTGTCTTCACCCGGCGCTCGCTCGTCGAATGTTAACCGCTGTGTACCGGATCGAACCGGCTAAAACTGGATCAAACTGGCCGTACTACTGTTTATTGATCGTTTTGGTTTCAAACGGAGGGTGTAAAAAGTTAGTGTAATTTGTGGGGCATTTATTTTGTACATTGCAAGGAGTAATAATTTCTGCGGTGTGTGAAATAAATTCGTAGATTAGAGAGATTACTTTTGTAGCTATTACAATTTTGTATTTAGATGTAAATTTATTCGTAGAGAGGGTTTAAGTTCTTTACCTGATTTTTCTGCCGTTGCTAGTTCAAATAATTTATTTTCAACCACGGGGAAACTAATATAGTACAGACGCCTCTTCGAAGAATAGATAGATCGACCTGCGTCTGATTGCTTGCTGTGGTCGCCGCGATACCATAAGGTGGCAAAAGGTTTGAGAAAACACATTTTACGTCATGAAATTACGAGTAATATACTTCTTAAAAGCAAAAATCATGATCGAAGTACTAAAATGTATAAGAATGTTGGTAAATCATTTAATGTTACAAAAATTAATCATTTATATTTTCTGTACCCCCAACATTTATCTATAAACAAGCATATAAAAAGGCTTGTAATCAGATATTTTTTTTCTTCCGTCGTGTGCTGTGCTAGGAAACAGACGCAGAACTTCCTCGTGAAGCATTCAATACATGTGAGTTATTTCAAAGTATTTTCTTTTTATTTATCAACCATAACTTATTCCCTATAGGTTATGGGCCCACGTTACTAGATATTAAATATTAACGTGTATTTGAAAGTAAATTCATTAAATTGTTTAAAGATATATTACAACAACAATAACGTTTTTCTGCTATGGATAACTCTAAAGTAAAGAGAAATATCAAGCCATTCGACGGCGAAAAATATAGTATTTGGAAATTCAGAATAAGGGCTCTGCTAAGCGAATTGGGTGTGCTAAAAGTCATAGATGATGAACCATTAATACCCTGTTCCATATGGAAGAAAAATAATCAAATTGCGAAGGGTATTATTGTCGAGTACTTAGCAGATTCATTCCTTGGTTTTGCAAAAGAGGATTCCTCAGCAAGAGATATTCTAAAAAATCTAGACGCATTATACGAACGGAAAAGCCTTGCAACTCAACTAGCTTTGCGGAAAAGATTGCTTAGTCTGAAACTTCAAGGGGACCTTCCTCTGGTAAGACATTTTACTATGTTCGACGAATTGATTTCCGAACTACTGGCTGCAGGTGCGAAATTGGAAGAAACTGACAAGGTATCGCATTTATTGCTCACATTGCCGACTGCATACGACGGTGTTATAACGGCTATTGAAACCTTGTCCGAAGATAACATAACATTAGCTTTTGTAAAAACCAGATTACTTGATCATGAAGTAAAACTACGAAATGAAAGCAATGATATGAGTAGCAAAGTACTACATGCTCAGTCCAGGAACTTTGAAAACTCAACATTGAAACATAATTATCAAAGCCAAAAGAATAGTTTCAAGTCGAATAAAAAGACTTTTATAAAATGTTATCACTGTGGACGCAAAGGTCATGTAAAGAATGACTGTTATTATTTTAAGAAGTCAAATAAGCAGAAAAATTCATATACTCGTAGACCTAGAACTGTACAAAATGTTGAATTTACTCCGAATACAACATCTGGTGATATTACAGGATTTGCATTTATGACTGGCAACTATATCGACGGTAGTCTGCAAAACCATTCCATCACATTTTTATTAGACTCTGGAGCATCGGATCACATTATTAATAAGGACGACTTTTATGATAGTTATTGCGAATTACCCGTGCCATTAAAAATTTCTGTGGCCAAGAACGGCCAATTTATTTCAGCAATTAAAAAGGGGACCCTGCATGTAATTAGCAACACTGGTGTCCAAGGCGTATTGGAGGATGTGCTGTTTTGTCCAGAGGTACCACATAACCTGCTATCCGTATCAAAGATGCAGCGCGCCGGGATAACCATCACCTTCGATAAGCATTCTACCAGTGTAAGAAAAAACGGAAAACTTCTTATGCGAGGTAAGTCAATGAATAATTTAATGACGGTTGATTTTGTAGTTAAAGTGAATCGGTCGGTTTCCCAAGTATGCACTAATGATTTATACGAGTTATGGCATCAACGTTTAGGTCATTTAAGCAAACAAAAATTTCTCGAGATAAAAAGAAACATGCTGTTTGATGATTTTAAGTTGGTTGAAACAGTTTGTCCTAGTGATAATTTGTGTGAATCTTGCATTTATGGGAAACAGACACGATTACCCTTTAACAGTGCTAAAAATAAAAGTTATATTAAACGACCGCTGTATGTTGTACATACAGATGTGTGTGGTCCAATCACTCCTTCTACTGTGGATAATAAGAATTATTTTGTGTTATTTGTCGATCAATTCACTCACTACTGTGTTGTTTATTTATTGGGCTATAAATCGGATGTGTTTTCGGTATTTAAAGACTACGTTGCAAAGAGTGAAGCTAGATTTAATCTGAAGTTAGTAAACTTATACTGTGATAATGGTAGAGAATATTTATCAACTGAAATGAAAGATTATTGTGTCTCAAATGGCATTTCTTATCACTTTACGGTGCCTAGAACCCCTCAGCAAAATGGTGTATCAGAGCGAATGGTCTGGACGGTTACCGAGAAAGCCCGCACTTTGGTTCACGGTGCTAAATTACCAAAAGTTTTCTGGGGTGATGCAGTTCTTGCTGCAGTTTATTTAATAAATATAGTGCCAACTCGAGCTTTATCTATATCTAAAACTCCATATGAAATGTGGCATGACAAAAAACCACAGTTAAAATATTTAAAGGTTTTTGGGTCTACCGTTTATGTTCATAATAAAATCAGTAAAACAAAATTTGATGAAAAGTCGTGGAAAGGAATATTATTAGGCTATGTACCAAATGGTTATAAAGTATGGAATCCAGAATGCGGGAAATATGTAAGTGTTAGGGATGTAATTGTGGATGAGAAATATTTTTTGGTATCTAGACCAGTAGTACGGTCTGAACAGAATGGTGTTGAACATTCTCATGTCAAAACTGATAACAGTGACGTAAGGTCGGAATCAGTGTCATTAAAGCCTCGTCATGATATAGACGAGACTGATTTCCTGAAAAACAGACCTAATGAAAAGTCTGAAGAGAATGAATGTATACATTCTCCGGACAAAACTGATGAAAGTGACTTACGATCAAAATCAGTGACATTAAAATCTCATCACTTGAATAATTCAAAATCGGATAATAATAAATCCGATGAAGTGAACAGCCCTAGTAAAATCCGTAAATTATGTGGTAAAGATACAAAAGACAAATTAAAGACGTGCGGTAGTCAAAATACAAATAATATTTCTACTTTAAGAAGGAGTGATAGGCTTAAAGGTCGACCTCCGGTTTCCTATAATGAAATCGATACTGATATTGATCATGATTTACTATTATGTGCTCAATCTATTACGTGTAAAGTACCCACTTCATTTGGTGATATAAAAGACCGCGATGATAAAATTCTATGGGAATGTGCGATTAAGGATGAATTAAACTCTCTTATAGAAAATAATACCTGGACGTTAGTGCCAAAGCCTAAAGATACAAATATTGTAGATTGCAAATGGATTTTCAGTATTAAAAATGATGAATTTGGTAAACCTATAAGATACAAAGCGCGGCTAGTTGCTCGTGGTTTTAGTCAAGAATATCTTACTGATTACAACGAAACTTTTGCACCTGTGGCTCGTATAACTAGTTTCAGATTTATGATATGTTTTGCAAATCAATTTAATTTATTAGTTCATCATATGGATGTTAAAACTGCCTTTTTAAACGGGAGTCTTAAAGAAGAAATTTATATGAAAGTTCCCGAAGGTATTGTTAATAGTAATAATTATGTCTGTAAATTAAATAAAGCCTTATATGGATTAAAACAGGCAGCTAGATGTTGGTTTCAAGTATTTGAGCAGACTCTTATAGAAAAAGGTTTTCAAAGTTCATCAGTAGATAGATGCATGTATATTTTAGATAATGGTGATATTCGTAAAAATATTTATGTTCTTTTATACGTTGATGATTTGGTTTTAGTATGCGCTAATATACAAACAATGAATTCGTTTAAAAATTATCTTATGAGTAAATTTAAAATGAGTGATTTGAATGAAATAAAATTATTTATTGGTATTAGAATAATTAGAAATGATAATAATATAACTTTAGATCAAAGTGAATATATAAAAACGATATTGGAGAAGTTTAATATGTCCAATTGCAATCCTATAAGCACTCCTATAGAAAATAAACTCGATTATGAATTGTTAAACAAGCCAAGTGAGTGTGATGTTCCATGTCGCAATGTTATTGGATGTTTAATATATGTCATGTTGTGCACTCGTCCAGATTTAAGCACCTGCGTCAATATAATGAGTAGGTACACAAATAAAAATAGCAAAGAATTATGGAAGTGCCTAAAAAGAATATTAAGATATTTGAAAGGCACAATAAATTTGAAACTCATTTACAAAAGGTGTGAATATGAAAATATTTTATGTGGGTATGTGGATTCTGACTGGGGCGGTAGTGATGTCAATGATAGAAAAAGTACAACTGGGTATTTATTTAGAATGTTTGATTGCTGTACAATATCGTGGTGTACTAGGCGGCAGACGTCGGTCGCAGTCTCTTCAACTGAGGCTGAGTATATGGCGTTGTTTGAAGCCGTAAAGGAAGCTTTGTGGCTTAGATCTCTAGCAATAAGTATTAAAATTGGTATTAATAAACCAATCATAATTTTTGAAGACAATAATGGTTGTATTAGTATTGCAAACAACCCAAGTAGTCATAAAAGGTCCAAACACATTGATATAAAATATCATTTCTCCAGAGAACAGATTGAGAAAAATGTAATAAAATTGCATTATATACCCACAGGTGAACAAATAGCGGATATGCTGACCAAGCCGCTACCAGCTGTTACCTTTCAGAAATTTCGGAGGGAAATGAATTTGGAATGATCAATTTTATTTTGTAATTGATTTGTGTGATGATCTTATTAAATCATAATTATTTGTGTGTATCTTTATTTATGGTCTGATTAGGTTTTTCTGGGTTTTTCCTAATCCTTTGCAACAAATGTTGGACCATCATTAATATAATTTTCCCAGAAGCACTTGGAAGGAATGCGGTCTGTTTTAGATAAAATAGTGATTGAACATTATGTTAAATAATTAGTATAACATAGATTAATTTTTGAGGGGGCGTGTTGGTAAATCATTTAATGTTACAAAAATTAATCATTTATATTTTCTGTACCCCCAACATTTATCTATAAACAAGCATATAAAAAGGCTTGTAATCAGATATTTTTTTTCTTCCGTCGTGTGCTGTGCTAGGAAACAGACGCAGAACTTCCTCGTGAAGCATTCAATACATGTGAGTTATTTCAAAGTATTTTCTTTTTATTTATCAACCATAACTTATTCCCTATAAAGAAGAATCATTTGCAGCGTGAAAGCAAAAAAAAATCTAATTAAATAAAAACAAAAAAATATCAGTTGTGACTATCGAATGGCGCGAGCGTCGACAATAGCTGGCGAAAGAAAACGTCCTATTGTCAGAATAAAATGGTTCTGAGCCGTTT
Organism: Hyles lineata; assembly: GCA_030180105.1. Classification (NCBI taxonomy): domain Eukaryota; kingdom Metazoa; phylum Arthropoda; class Insecta; order Lepidoptera; family Sphingidae; genus Hyles; species Hyles lineata. Next base: position 1,652,593 of record JARJEE010000035.1, on the reverse strand, counting down.
CAATAAGCAACAATAGCGCGACGTCTTATTGCGAATGCGAAGCACACTGGATTAGCTACAAATATCTGATTTAAAAGGAAATGGGATGACGAGCTATGTTAGAGTTTTGAAAAAGCTATTCAGTGACTCAACAATATTGTATTAAGAATGAGTTTTTTCATTGTAAAGCGTTTTTGTATAGCATTTGTTGTTTACGAATAAGCAATGGGATCAGTTGATGAGAAAACGTACCACTGCGCTATGAAAACACACGGAAGAGAAATCTCAGATGATTTGGTCCTTTCCCTCTTACTTCCACTTTTAATCGTTTTTAAAGTTTGCAAATGCTCTTAAGGTTGCCAAAGACTTATGGTCTAAAGGTAACGGTGATTACCTCCCATAAATCTTGCTCATTTGCTAGTCTTTGGTTATCTTTCTTTCTGTTTCAACCACTTCCCTTATAAAATTGAAGCATTTTCGTATCTTATTTATTTATGCATTTTAATGTATGTACATATGTATACAATGGAAATGCTGCTGCATTGCATATTTATTGAGATATATTAATCTGCTTTAAAAAACAGTTGAATTCTTTTTTTTATTAATCCAACGTCCCAACGTTCAAGGCACGTGCTTCATCTGCAATCGAGAGTACGATTGAGAATGATTAGGCCATATAATACACCACGCTTTGTCTAGTATTGTATAGTATTGTATCAGCCCATATACGTCCCACTGCAGGGCACCGGCCTACTCTACAATCGACAGTACGATTGAGAGTGGTTAGGCCATATAGTCCACCACGCTGGCCTGGTGCGGGTTGGCAATTGAAATGTTTTTTTCATTATTTTACAGTATCTACGCTACAATACTTAACTGCAAAGTAGTAACCAGAAACATCAACCAAAGTAGGCAAATTATAATTCAGGGAATTATTTAATTAAAAAAATATATTAAGCGACATACATACCAGTAGCAAAAAAGTCTTGCGTCCAACGGCTGGGCTGAAAATTCCGTCAATTCAATTCCAGATCACAATAAACATACAAAACAATAGAAACGCATGTTCCAACCCATCTAAACGGGCCCTGAGCGTAAAGATTTAATTAAAGCTCGCAAATGGACACGAGCGGACGGCTGCGACCACGCGCCTCGTGTGCCTCATATAATATTAAAATCACTGTAGTGAGATGTTATATGGCGGTAATAATTCGTGTCTGCTCTTTGTTTGCTGTTTGTATTGTTTGTTTGTGTTTTGGTGCGTTTTTTATGTATTTTTCACATAGTAAATAGTGTCTGATAAAGTAGAAATTTGCTAATCGATGACTGTATGTCGTTTTGATCTAGCGGGAAAAATCAAGATTGAGGATTTTTTATGTTTAAAAAAATTCGCAAAATTATCATTTTTCCTTTTATTAAATAAAATACTTTAGACAATTTAATCCGCTATACAGGTATTGTTACTTACAATGGAAATAAAACACAAAAAAAAAAACCAACAAATCCAGAACAAAAACTAAATGAACGTCACTAAGCAATTATACCGTACGCGTATCGCAAACCTCATTTACCCCAATTAAGAGAACAATCAACGCAACCTCAATCCAAACAAACGAAATGCAAAATCAAATAAAAATCCACAAACGGTGATATTAAAAAGCATAATTAAAAATATCGACCGTCCACAAACGTGAGGAGAAAAAACGCTCCGACCGGGTATAGTGGATTCAATTTCTCATCTTCCCCGGTCTCCCGTGGAAATTATTATGTCGGTTGCAGTCGGAGAGCCGTCTTCGGGCTGGTCGATTGCTCAATTTATCAATACAGTCCCGGACAAAGATTAAAATGTTGGGTCACAAAAGTTTTTCATTGGAAAGAGTTAAGTGGATGGTGATGCGAGAGAGAAAAGTGGTTTATTTCCATTACAAGCACAAGATGAAATATTAAGCCTGTATAAAAAATGTGAATACTTTATTTGATTGTGGGAATGCCTAATATAATGTCATATCTTTGCCAATTTATTTCTTGATTTGTTCTTTAACCAGAGAAAGAGATGTCATTATGTGTATACATTTTACTAGATGCTCGTTTTTGCCTCAGTTAAATTCAGGGCAAAGCAATATTTAGGTACAAAATCATTTAACAAAATACAACTTAACTAACTTAAAATAACTTATGCTAATAACAGTGATAAATTTGTTAAACAAAGTATTGTACGCAACATACAACAAAAACTTTTTCTTATTTTATTATTATTTTACTCATCAACTCTAGCAACGTTTTCAAAAATATTTACCCTACGAATGGTGTATTTTACCAATAGTTACCACAGACTACCTCAACATAAAATTCCATAGACAATCGAAAAACTCCGTTATACCATGACCCAAAAACAATAATTACTTTTCCATTTTCTATTCTTCCTCACGGAAGCAAATGAAACATTTCTGCCTACATTCGAGTCTGCAATCTGATTAAAGGCCGAAAGAGGAGCGTTTTATTTGCAGCGTCGACTGCCTGTATCAGTTACGTAAGGTTTACCCCCATTCCACCCCCAGGCGTGTCGTGAAGATATTGCCTCCGATACTCCATTTCAATACGTTTGAACTTAAAATCGTGGATTGGTTAGTTTATTTGGCTGAGAAGATTTGAATTTAATATATGATTCTGTAGGGTTATAGGTCGGTTTATAGATAAACTGTACGACTTATAAAATATTGAGCTCCTTAACTGTTGGAATCCATGTGGTGGATGAAAATAAAAATCAAATATTTTTTTATTGCAATGAACGGTGATACTAGCATGCCGTTCGCCTGATGGTAGACTATACGACCGCTCATGAACAGTAGCAAAACTAAACAACACCTTGAATTACAAAGCAATGCTTGGTATTCCACTACGCTCGGCATCATACATCATATAATCATATAAGTAATTAAGTACAATTAATTTTTAAAAACACTATGTCATTATACAAAATTGTTTCTAAAGTTTAACAAAATTTAATGCTAAAATAAAGACACGAACAAAACGTGAACAAATTACCCCAATTACAAAGCCCCGGTCTACCCTTCAAAGGATGATAAAAAAATAAACGAGAATATTCCCCATCTGAGCGAGGCCAATTATAAAGGTCGTACGTTAGTTTCTATCCCAACTATTAATCGCGCATGTTTTAGTTAAGTGAGAAATTAATTGTATAAATTAATATCGTACCCGAGGGACTAACGAGCTCAATCTCCCCTTTTTTACCCCAAACCTCATTAGATTGGGGTGAATTACGACCGTTTCTTGTACACGCGGCAGATGTATTTCAAATAATTAATGATAATGAAACCAATGACAATACCCCAATATTTATCATGGTGGGGTCACAAAGTTCCAGAGATTTAGGATTTTAGAGATTTATGTGTAAAGTGTGTTTCATTAGAAATGGCTTTTTAATTCAATAGTCACTTGATTAAGATTAATTTTCAAGTATAGTGAAGCTGGTGAAACCTATTCAACATAGTAATTATTACAACATTTACAAGTATATTAAATCAAAGCAGTTCCTTCATCTTGGTCCACCAAGCTGGAATTATTATATTTATTCAATCATACAATAGGGAATTTGCTGGGTAGAGGCCACTTCCAACAGGTTGCTATGGAAATCTTGAGGCAGGTCTTTGTTCAGCAGTGGACTTCTTATAGCTTAGAGTGATATTATAGTTTAAAATGACTAATACTTCAGCCGTCCGTGACCACAAAATCGTGACCACAAAATCTGTAAAAGTAATAAAAACGTCAGGAAGTAAAAAAAAAAAACGTAAAAATTAAACAAAATCCGCGATAAAATAGTTTTTTTTTCTATACGATATTATTGTTATGAATATTGACGTAGCAAGTAAAATATATACTTTAGGGATTCATCGGAGCTATTTACGGATTCCCCCGACAATATAAGTGATATTTAAGATAGAAATAAAACATGCCCTCGAAATAAAAATGAAAGAACAGTGCCCGGGGAACAAATCAAGAAATTCTCGTGAAAGTTAGCGTTGGCCGGCAACCGATGTAGAGAACATGCTCATGAGCGTAGCGATATAATTTATTTATATCGCCTTATATTTATAGCTGTTGGGTGTATTACTTCAATAAAATCTGTATTGTACATATCCTATACTCGTCCAATGAAGAATAACAGCTTTTTAAAGATTGAGCCATAAATAAAGCGTTATCAAAAAATATTTGCCGAAACTCACACACGCTGGACGGACGGGTCAGTATAGCTTTTCGCGCTGATGTCTTCGTTGCCCGTCATCAGCCTGTCATCTAGGTACACTACATCTATGATGGTTATACCAATATCTGTCGGTCACCTAACATCGTTTAATAGCCAGTAAGGTGTGATGTACGCTGCAGATTCGGAAGTTTTTTGGTCAGCCTCTTGCATTTTGGGCTAAAAAATGTCTGTAACGCTTCGATTAATTCGCTTTATATGCGCCCCACTTCCAGCTACGGCCCTTGATTTCCACTGAGAGGCATTAAGCCTAGGCAGTATGGTCCACCCCGATGCTCTATTGCAGGAGGTCAGACTTCACACACATGGTATCTTATATGGGACATGGCGTCTGGATTGGTATCACCGCAATGTCTATTTCTAACGCGTAACACTTGTGTAAATACACTTTTGTGTTCCAGTTTGAAGGACCTTGTAGCCAGTGTAACTACTGGAAACATTGTGACTTAAGATCTTATGTCTCAAGATGGCGAGCGCAGTGGAATGCCAAATAATAAAATTCATAGTGTTGTTTGTTTTTGCTACTGTCCATGAGCGACCGTATCGTTTACCATCAAGCGAATAGCATACTCGTATGGCCATTAATTACCATAAAAATATAAATTCTTAGGTGCACTTAAAGTTTACTACTATCAAAACGCTACCTCGACCGCTTGTCACTATACGCACAGCGGTAATTTTGCAATATCAGTCGAGACCCGGCTAACTATCGGCTCCGGCTAATTTGTTCTGTAAAGAGTGCACTAACTATTGCTAATTTATGGGCGAACAAAGTGCGCTCGTGGGAGCGAGTTCGTTATGAAATTACTAACTTAATGAATGTTTTTAAACGTTTTATTGCCAGCTGAACTGTTGCCGAGTTACTGTTTGTTTTTTTTACAGGGGCGGAATGTCTGGGCGTTTTTAATCGGATCGCGGCTGATTAATATTTTTGCTGTTTAACAGATTGTAAGGTGGATTGGTTTTTTAAGAATTATTATGGGGTGTTTAGATTTGCGATTTGATTTAAGATATGACTGCAGTAAAAAGACAAAAGGAAAAAATGGGATTATTTCAAGAAATTTTCAGAAAAATTCAAAAATAATCTTAAATTAAATAAACATAAATACAGTCGACGACCTTATTGCAGAAGGCAATCTCTTTCAGGCAATTTGGATAGAGGTAAGAGAACGGAGAGAGAAACGGCAGTCTTAGGTACATAGAGACAAAGTATGTATACATCGTTTGATGGTAAGGTACCCCTATGATGGTGATCTATACCTATTAGCTTTTGTAGATCATGGGTTTAATTTCTTTATTTTTAACGGACTTCAAAAAAGGAGGAGGTTCTCAATTCAACTGTATGTTGCTTTTTTATGTTTACTTTTTGTATGTTATTTCTTGTGTCTTGTATTTATGTTATTATTATTATCATATTGTTGAAAAAGTTCTCCCTAGTTTTATAAGGGATATTTGCGTTGCCTTAATATGCTGGCTCCAATTCTGACTATTGGACTGTATATTGCAAAATATTGATATTAATAATTCCAAGATTCTCACTCACGAGGTCTGCTTTCAAAGATTAGTACATTCAACTCTTATATAGTTGCGAAGAAGTTGAACGTACTGTTCAAGACTAGTTAGCCTTTTAGACTTCAAAATGTGTTCAATTAATGTAGAAAACTTTTGCACTTATCAAAGTCTCTCTCAAAGACTCTCTTTGAGCATTACTAATTATATTAAAGTAATTAAACTACAAAATATAAAAGGATATAGTTTAGCGCCATTTACTGAGTTGGGCAATCAGTTGCGGCTGACAAATCCAGTTGCAATTACAAATTATCTCGTTGTTTGTATTTACAAATTATATTTTAAAGCGGGGCCGGCGCGGAGATAAACTACGTCTATATTTCAAAGAGAAGTCGCGGTTCTCGGGTTAAGTTTCAACCCTTACTTTCCACGTTTGGTGCGAGGTATGAGAGACCGTAGATGTTTTATTTATGAGTCTTTTATTTTCAACTGAAATCATTTTGAAGTGGCTTTCCCGCCCACACCTATCGCAGCCTTGTCAGCCAAGGTCGAAAGTGGCATGCAAAGAATTGACACCGAGCTCTGGAGCTCGGCGAGTCTCTCAGGAACACTAGATTGTCTTCAATCAGCATCGAAATAAATCAGAAGGAAAAAACAAATAGGAAGAGTTGGAAACATGTAATTGTCCACCTCTTTCCGCAGGCAAGCGGGTGAAATGTAAAGTTAGATTTCATGACATATATGTGTGTAGTAGACCATACGGCAATAATATACCGACCGCCACGATGTATACAAACTTAAATATATAGGTTATCTGGACTGGACTTACCACAAGTTGTAGTGTAGTTACGGACAAGTTACAAGTTGTAGTGACGTTCCAGAATTCAAAACAGTGGAATTAGCGTCACCTCCAAGAACTCCAACCGCTGGGTTCTATAATTCACCGGTATTATTTATTAGTGCTTGTATCACTCACAATTTTAAAAGAAAGAAAGAAAAATCATTTATTATAGCATGGCCTCCATAACAACAAAACGGTGATATAAATATACAAGGTAATAATCTAATGCTAATATGTACATTGCCAGACTACAATGATCCTCCATTCAGCTGTATGCTACAATACAGCGCAGCTGTACTGTAGCGCTGATTTTTAAGGGGGGTCCGTGTGCCCATCACGAAACCCTCTCTATACCACCTCTCTATATAATGTGTTATGGTTTCTTGTGGCTAAAGATGAGTGTATAAATCGCATAATGTCCATACAAGTTTCTCTTAAAAAAATATATCGTATGTATTGAAAGTTCGTGACTCGTCCCTCGCGAAGAGTGCGCATGAATGTCTGTGTAACAACAATGAGTGTGCTTGTAGTTTGTCAGGAGTTCCGATGAAATTTCACGTCTCGCCGCCGTTCTTTCGCTCCCTTTGAACACGCCTCTATTGGTTAACTTGTTATCTGTTGGAATATTGACGGGTATTTCGACGGCTTGCGCACTAATGGATGTGTTTTGTTGTTTTGTGCCTTCGTAATTGGCAGTCGGCATAGTGTTGAAAGCTTTTGTTTTGGAGGTTAAGTTATACGAGATAGTATACGAATAAGATGAGGTAAAGTTTGCAGGAAGTCGCCGGATTGGTTGTTTCCAACTGGTCGCCAACGAAATTCTTGAAAGAGGTATATGTTCTGAAGTGAAATTTGTTGCTGAAGATGGTAAACAGTATAAGTATGGTTTTATCATTCTGAGAATGATTTAGGTAAATATTGATTCTTTACTCAACATCTTGTTGAGTAATGAAACATTTAACTGGTGGTAGGTCTCTCATATGTGAGAGGCCATCTGGGTGGGTACCACCGCAGTGTCTATTTCTCCCGTCAAACAGCAGTGTAAACGCACTGTTGTGTTTCGGGTTGAAGGGCATTGTAGCCAGAGTAACTACTGGACATATTGAGACTTAACATCTTATATCTCAGAATGGCGAGCGCAGTGGAATGCCAAACATTGCTTTGTAATTCAAGGTGTTGTTTGGTTTTGCTACTGTTCATGAGCGGTCGTATCGCTTACCATCAGGCGAACGGCATGCTCGTCTCGCAATTCAAAGCAATATAAAAATAAAACATATAATTTCACTGATATCAGGTCTTCTCTTTATCGATACACACATGACACCGAAAGTCAGAGCTGTGTCCTGGGATTCGAGCCCGCAACCACCGTGAAAATGTTTGCAGTTGCGTCTGGTACGTTTAATAACAGGCCACCACGCACTTAAAACACTACGAATCAATAAATCCACTTTACAACAGCCATAAATATTAAACACAAAAGAAACAAAGCAAAATCCACAAATAAATACATAAAACAATGAAACAAGTCTAACAGTAAACTAAGATTTATCAACCGCGCTCCTGTTTGCAGACGGAATGTTTTCAAAACTCCCAAGTTTGAACCCCAAGAGTGGCTCGTAAAGATATGATTAACGAAATAATCGTGGACGAGTTGAGGCCTAGTTTCCTCAACTCGGTGGATTGCTTAACTAAATCTTAACAATCCACGTTGGACTGCCTGGGACGGGGTTATGCAATGGGGTACGGGAAATTGTTTTAATTTGGTTTAGGAAATTAAAACGATGTAAATCTGAGAATGAAATGTAAACGATGAGAAATACTCTCATATGCTATGCTGTTCGGTGGTTATAATGCTGTTCGTTAGGTCTCTCATATATGGGAGGGCGTCTGGATAGGTACCACCGCGTAGATTTCTCCCACCAAACAGCAGTGTAAATGCATTGCTGTGTTTCGGTGTACGGACGTTGTAGCCAGAGTGACCAGAGTTTTACTGGTGGTAGGTCTCTCATATGTGAGAGCCCATCTGGGTGGGTACCACCGAATTGTCTATTTCTCCCGTCAAACAGCAGTGTAAATGCTCTGTTGTGTTTCGGATTGAAGGGCATTGTAGCCAGAGTAACTACTGGGCCTATTGAGACTATACATCTTATGTCTCAGGATGGCGAGCGCAGTGGAATGCCAAGCATTGCTTTGTTCTTCAAGGTGTTGTTTGGTTTTGGTACTAAGAATTTTTATGGCATGGAAAGTCCGCTAATCCATATTAGGCTAGCGTGGTGGACTACGAGTATATCGTCTTTCCCCTCTTAATCGTATTCACGATTGTAGAGGTGACTTGTGCTCTACAGTTGGACGTATATGAGATGAGTATGAGTACAGTATGAGTAATAATTATCTATAGTTAGTGCATACTGTGTGTATTACCAGCAGGTGCATTGCAGTGCGTGGTGGCCTGTTGGTAAATGGACCGGATGCGGCAGCCACTGTTCACAGTGGTCGCGGGTTCAAATCCCAGGGCACACCTCTGACTCTTCGGAGTCATGTGTGTATTGATAGTCAATCACCACGCACTAAAAACGGTGAAGGAAAACATCGTGAGGGAACCTGCATACCATGGCGATTTATAAGAATTTCTATGGTATGTAAGTCCGCCAACCCGCACTATGCCAGCGTGGTGGACTATATGGCCTAACCACTCTCAATCATACTCTCGATTGTAGAGTAGGCCCGTGCCCTGCAGTGGGACGTATATGGGCTGATACAGACAGACATTGCAGTGAATTTGTAGTTCTGGTATAAAAATAGTTCCAAATATTGAGGTTTTTCTGATATCGTTGTGGTAAGTAAAAGTCCCTTAGTGACTCTTGAAGTTAGGACTTGTTTTACTAAATGATTTTGTTTTGTGACGGTATTTCATTTCAATTTGGAATGAATATATACTCTGTAGTCACTGTGTCTAATGATCGTCAGCGTGATGATGATATATTTCTTAAATTACATCAAATATTTCATTTATAAAAAGATATCTTAATTTATCTTAACTTAGAGAAATATTCTCAACAACAATAGATATATATTGCAACACTCGTCCCCAGATATTTGACTCGAACTCATTCAAGTTCATCACAAATGCAGCCGCGCTTATCTTTCCAACTCGCTCCCAACTTATAAATTTAATGTCCTTAAGGATTTACGATGGTATTATAACTTTGGGAACTTTGTCTCGTGCCCTTACTATCTGAGTTCGTTTTGTACAATAGGTGCGAAACTTTCATAATGGAGAATCGATGTAGGCTCGGCGGAGTATCGATTAAAAATTTAATGGCTGTTGAGGATTTAAGGTGTAGTTCCTTGAGAGCCATGTTGGAAGTTGATTGCCTCCTTCAAACTGTTGTGACAGTATCTACAAATCATCTTTGATTCTGTATCAGCCCAGATACGTCCCACTACAGGGCACGGGCCTACTCTACAAACTACAGTACGACTGAGAGTGGTTAGGCCATATAGTCCACCACGCTGGCCTAGTGCGGGTTGGTGGACTTACATACCATAGACATTCTTATGAATCGCTATGGTATGCAGGTTTCCTCACGATGTTTTCCTTCACCGTTTTAGTCAATTATATTTAATTAAATCAAATCAAATTACAATATTTTTATTCAAATAGTATATATTCTTTTACAAAATATTTTTAATTTCTGCTAGCACCCCTTCGGAACGTGTTGTAGCTGTGAAGAAAAACGGCGCAAGAAACTCCTTCAGCAATACGAACTGTCTTTTTTTCCTTCTCTTATAAATAGAGTTTAAATCCGAAGACGTGTTGGTTTTGTACAAATTTCTTAGTTTTATAGATTTCCTTACTACATACATTGCCTTTTGTAATATTTTTTGTAACATTTGTAATATTGAACTGAGAAAACACATGAAAGAAAATTTTGTGTTGTCAGTCAATGTGATGCATTTTTATTTTATTCAATATATTGCACAATGGCGTGCCCAGCAGTGGGGTCTACACAACTTGATACATTTCACAATATCCTTACATTCATGCATATTCCGATAGTACGATAAAAACGTTGAGCGAAAACGTATGCACGGTACACATTGACATAACCCAGTTCGAAACAGTATTTTCCCTTTAAATATGAATTCTCGAAAACGCTGTCGAAAATTAATAGTTCGAACACATAATGTCATCCAACGCCGCATTTGAAATATAGGTTCGGCTTCAAAGGACGCTTTAGGGGTAAACCACCTTATGAACATAAACTTAGAGTTGTTTTTAGCTTGTTTTGTAATGTGTACAATTCTGCTAAACCCGAAGAAGATATATCACTGACGCTTCTCATAGTTTCACGAGTATGTCGTGGATTCGATTCATTAAAATTTATACTTGGGGTTATTTATTTCATGGCTTAACTTAGGAACTTTCCATTGCGTGTTGTTTTGTCAGATGTCGTAAACTTTTGGGAGTGTTGTATTGGTTGTTATGAATGTGAAAGTTGGGTGTCTGTTATGACATTGTTTCAGGTTTAAGTGATTTTTTGTTTACAATTTTGTACATACATAAACATCACGCTTTTTTTCTCATTAGGGATGGGCAATATTCACACGATTCAACTTTTTCATCATCATCATCATTATATCAGCCACAGGAAGTCCACTGCTGAACATAGGCCTCCCCCAAGGATCTCCACAATGACCTTATTGGAAGCAGCCTACATCCATCCAGCCTGCATCCTGCAACCTTAGCCAGATCGTCCGTCCACCTTGTAGGCGGGCGTCCGACATTTCGCTTGCCTGTACGTGGCCTCCACTCAAGAACCTTTCGGCCCCAACGGCCATCGGTTCTACGAGCTATGTGCCCGGCCCACTGCCAATTCAACTTGCCAATCCTATGGGATATGTCGGTAACCTTGGTTCTTCTACGGATCTCCTCATTTCAACTTTTTCATATACTCTTGATATTATTTAACTTATACTTTTTATTTGCTTTACAGCCAGTGTCATCAAAGAGTTTTCAATGTCCATAAATAAAATTTAAACATAATACAACACACAATAACGTTTTGCAACAAAATAAATTAAGTCATCTCATCCAACATAAATTGTGTTGGGAGACAACATCATATGTCGTAAAACGTATGTATGAGTTTAATGAAGACAATGTGCGGAATTATGTAAAACATAAACATTCCTTCAACAGGTCGCGTAACTGCTTTATGTTCGACCGCCATGCGTAATGTAAAACCGGGCGTGGATAAAGCTGCCCATTCACGAGGCGATTTTGCGACAACACCGTAGTGTGTGACCGATAAATATTTATTACATTTAGATTGCAGAGATTCCCCATATGGCGCTTGTAAAAGTTGTATAAACATAAACTCACACCATTTTGTCCAGAAGGAGTAGGTAGAGGCACGTTTTGCCTTGTGTGTTCTGTCCCACGATGTGGTAGGGGGGCAAGCCTATCGCCATATCGGGTAAAAATTCCTGTCTCCAAGCTGATATTGAATAGAAAAATCTAATATTGCTTTGCTCGAGCCGGGATTCGAAACCGAGACCTCAGCTTTGCAATCCGAGGCACCGAGGCATCCGCCACCGAGGCAGTCTAAAAGTTGTTTGTACAAATATTAAGTTGAGCACAGCGTTCAGCAAAGTATAAAGGATATCCTGTGTTTATCCAGATTATGATGTTAGTAAATATGTGATGCAGCATGATGTTAGCGAAGCAGTTTTTATTGCTTAGGGTCGATTAGACATGATTCTTTATGCTTATTGGGTTATTTTGTAGTGGAACTAAGCTATTCTTATATTCTTACTTAAATATATTTAAATTTTCCATTTCTTTAATACTTTGGACTGAACATTCGACGTGCTAATGGCATTATCAGAAGCCCAAGGTGATTTTAGTTAACCGTCTTGGATTGAGAGGAAATAAACTTTAGCTCTCCTTTCGACAGGTGGAGATCATTTGCATGATGGTGTCATAATGGTAACCGTCCACATTTCGCAGATTTAACTGTCATACTGGCTCACTAACTGTAAACCCTTAATTGTTCCTCCTGTTTCTCCTTCAGTTATAATGAATAAAATAAATAAATACACCAAACAGTTACATATATAGTCCTGTCCCCACATTAAGATCAATTAAGTCTTGTGTCGTGGGTATCAGGAACTACGAGAGACTTTTCGGTATCACAAGCACCCAGCCCTGAGACAAATGCTTTTCGGTGCGGGGATCGGACCCGCGGCCTCTCGTTTCACAGCTGGCGTCTAACCAACTGCGCCACGGAAGCTGTCTCTACAATGTAATGTAATTTGTAATGCTTTGCATCGGACCTACCGTTCCCACCACGTTTTGACTAATTTATTCATTAATTAGATTCAAACCACAAAAAATCGCAGCTTCAACAGCCAGCTTAACCAGTAAACCGCTGCGTCAGGCCGAGCAGTTTGAAGTCTCTGTTAGCCAGTAAAGCGAGTAAAAATTTTCATTGCTCTTAAAATGTTGTAGGCGCTCTTGATTTGCGCGCTTGTTCCTACAACGACGTAATACCGCCTTCACAGTGTCGTTTACGTTCCATTTTACGTTTATCATGATGTTTCATGTCTTTACACTGACGACTTGCGGTATAAAAAGGGTTTACGATTGAAGTTGTGGCGCTGTCAGTTGTTACGGCTTGGGTTTGGTATGGTGATGACTTGGCTTGAAATAAGGGGCTGGGAAGGCTTTTGTGGTGTTTTTTATTTTGCATTTGATTGTGGGTTAAGTTCTACCAAATTGAGAAGGGTTAAATGGTTTTTTAAATTTACTCTAATGTTACAGTTAAATAAAACTGTGCGATTTTAAGGACTTAAATGAAGGTAGCATTCGTAAAATTCACTGAACGAATGGCTAACATCTCAGTCCGCCCCGCGACGCAATCAAAACTACGGAAAGATTTAAAAATAGATCAAATCCTAGCAAAATCAGTACAAAATAATTTTGGGAAGGGATACCTGTAATACAGGAAGTATAAAGCCGCGTATGGTGGTGCAATGTAATCAAAATGTATGCACTGCCGTTAGATGGTTTTATCTCGTAAACCAACACCATTATGCCGACCTTGTATTTGGATGTACATGGATGAACGCGAAACGCCACTCACTTTCCTTGGTCACTATAAGAATAGTTTTATTATGACGCGATAGATAAAAAAGAATAAGTAATTATTATATTGTGAATATGTGACTAAACTGCCTCAGTGGTGTAGTTGTACTAGGGTATGGTTATAAAGCTGCGATCTCGGGTTCGAATCCCGGGTTGGGAGAAGTGATATTGGATTTTTCTATTCATTATCAGCCCAGAGCCAGGAACTGTCGTGGGACGGAACATACAAGGCGAAATGTGGGTGTCCTGGAGCCTCTGCCTACCCCTTCTGGAAAAAGGCATGAGTTTATGTATGTAACATGTGACTATAATCATATTTACACATTAATAAAAACAGTTTCAGCAATGTAAGGAATGTGAAACAAACCTTCAATTAATTTGGGAGTTAAAATTTCAATACTGCGTACAGTATTGATTTCCACCAGACAATATGACGTTTCTATAAATATCACCCCGTCGGCTCGGTCACAAATGAAAGCCATCACCACCAACTTCCATAAATAGAGCTGTAAAACGGATCTTAATTACGCCACTTCCGGCATAATCGCGTTGTGTTGCCTCCACCGGCGCACTTCCGTTCCATCGTGAGTTAGGTTGGCAGTAAATCAACTCGCCACAATAGCTAGTGATTTTTTGCTGTCAACCTTTGGTCAAATCGTAAATACATCTTGTATATTTCGAACTAAAAGCAGAAATTCACAGTGGAACGCCACGCATTGCTTTGTAATTCATGGTGTTGTTTGTTTTTGCTACTGTTCATGAGCAGTCGTATCGCTTATCATTTGGTGAATGACATGCTCGTCTCGCCATTCAATGGTATAAAATAAAAATAAAGCTAAAAAGGCTTTGAATTCAAAATTCACGAAATGTTATTTATGGTCTTACTAGTTCATTTTTACAGAAATACCTAGAAACTATTAAAGAAGTCTCATATCCAACAGTGGGCTTCCTGTCTTGAAAAATACTGATTATGATTATGTTTATAATTATAATTGAAAACTCCTGTTTAATTTTTCACGCCATGACTATTTTGGGTTTATCATCATTATTAATTTAATCGAAAATGTAATTAAACTTGTCTGATTTAGTCATGAAATCAAGAACTCACGCCAGTCAATTTTCTAAATGATAAATTAAAAAAAACACAAGACGGTTATGCTTGTATTTTATTTGTCTACTGACTTGTCAAGTTGCAGTGGTCCGTACACATTCAACCGGTAAACAATACACATGTTTTATGCCTGAAATTAAGTTTACGCGAGCCAACGGGCGCTTTCACGGCTTCTCCTAAACTTTGCATTACGGTGTTAGAAAATTTCATTAAGATTCAAGAGGGTACATTAAATATATATACGTACTTGTTTACTGGATAAATAAGAGATTCAACAGTATAAAAAGGAAATTGCTTACATATTAATCAATCATTATTATTTAGGTATATTATTTACTGCTTCAGAGGCGTTGTTGTGCTACGGTATGATAACAAAGCGGAGGTCTCGGGTTCGAATCCCGCATGTGGCGAAGTGATAATGGTTTTTCAATTCCTTATCAGCCTGGAGTCAGGAAATTATGCCCAATATGACGGTAGGCTCGTCGCCTACCATATCGTGGGATGGAATATACAAAGCGAAACGTGGGTGTCCTGGTTGCTACTAGCACCTCTGTCTACCCCTTCTGAGAAAAAGGTGGGAGTTTATGTATGTATGCAACATGATATTTAAGTATATCTATTATTTTTATATCGCTTTGCGTTTAAGGGGAAGGTTCGAGGGAGGGAGGAGTCATTTGTCGAACAGCAGAAGCGTCAGCTTAAATTTTCATCTACAATAAAATATGCATATTTTATTTATTTTGACAACCTCCGTGGCGCAGGCGGTTAGACGTCGCCTGTGAAACGAGAGGCAGCGGGTTCGATCCCCGCACTGAGAGAAATGTTTGTGCAGCCCACAAATATTTCTTTCGGGTCTGGGTGTTTGTGAGACCGAAAAGTCTCTCGTATTTCCTGATACCCATGACACAAGACTCGATCTTAGTGTAGGGTCAGGACTATGCATGTGACTGTTAGGTGTTCTGGTTTTTGTCATATATTTATTTTCTCTCTTTGAATTTATTAATAATAATAATAATAATAATACATCCTTTATTGCACAAAGTAAAAAAACAATACAATGAAGAAACAACACAATAATAATAGTACAAGAGGCGGCCTTATCACTCTAGGTAATTTCTTCCAGGCAACCTTTGGATGGATATTGAAATAGGAAAAATGAGCGGGCAGTCTAAAGTATATAAAATAGTCATATATATAATATATACATACATATATACAAATACATACCAACAAAATATATTAAAATATACATACATACAATTTACCATATACATAAATATATATACCTATCCTAACATTTACCAGAGAGGCGAATGGACAAGATATTCCTCAGCTACGCTCTAGTTGAGAAAGGAAATGGTCTTTAATCATTTTTTTAAAAGACGACAGTGTTCGTGCCCGTCTTATCTCGGCTGGAAGCGAGTTCCACAGTCGGACAGCTTGGACTGCAAATGATTTGTCCATGAATGCTGTGGAGTGCATGGGCATTTTCAGTTTTAGGTTCTCCGACGACCTCAAGGATCTCGAATGTGAGTCGTGAAGAAAAATGAATCGTTCTTTCAGATAACGGGGCGTGAGAGGATTAAACAATATATTGTATAAAAGTGAAAGAATATGAGTATTCCGACGAAACCGGATGGGTAACCACTTGAGCTTAGTACGAAATTCAGAAACGTGGTCATATTTGCGAAGGCCAAATATGAATCTTATACAAAAATTCTGGAGACGCTCAAGCTTATTAAGTTGGTCCTCGGTGAGATCTAGATAGCTGACATCGGCATAATCAAGGATGGGGAGAAGGAGAGTTTGCGCAAGTGAAATTTATTTTACAAATACCCACTTTATTTCAACTATACATTTTCCAAAGCAGTCAACCTTTGGAAGATACCTAGAAGAAGAACCTAGATAATGCCTATGGCATTAAGTCCGTCTATAAACATATTTATTTAAAGTTTAAATAAATAGATCTTAAGAAATTTGTGACGAAATGGATGGGTTCCGTATGCTCATGTTACATAATCACCGAGGCGTTAATTAAGTTTTTATTGTACTATTTAATTATTGCCAAGTTATGTCTGTTTAACACAGTTATTTTAGACCCAAACATAAACAACTTATGTCCCACCGTCAGAATTTAAACCCTCAATAAATCTACAGCTGTCGACGAGTCCAAAATACGAGTCATAGATGCGTTTTGTTATTTCGTTCAATTGTCTGCCTTATCACTTTGAAATAAGGTGTAAAATGATATGTTAATTCACGCATGAACTCGCTAACTAGTCCACTAAACAACAGGGTTTTACACTTCATTACTCCGGTTTAATCCCGGGCACTTAATGTTTTAGACCGTACGATACGAAATCGTGACGACTTTAAATAAAAGTATTTTCCACTTAGTCTTGTATTATACACCATGTATTATACATTATTAGTGTGTGTATCCCACGCATTAATTTTTATGTAGGATGTCAATATAATCAGCTCATGATTTTAAGAATGCCTGCTTGTTGTAATTTCATTCAAACCTGACCATATTTTCATGAAATTTGAAGCAAAAACTCATTGAAAATGGTTGGCTTGATCAGAGTCTGAAACACAGACCATTATCTATTATATTTTTGCTTCTTGCCTCCCCTTATTAGCCCTGACCAATGAAATTTGTCCAGATTAACATTATGTATCCAAAGGTGAACCGTCTGGCAAATTACCGTAAGTAAAATAAAAATCTAAGAATATACGAGAACAAGTAAAACTAAAAACAAATTATCGTCCCTTATAAACGCATCAAACATTTATGTTAAACGTTTGAAACTAACCGATTTGAAGGACTTTGTGCGAAACCAACTCATAAGTGCGCTCGGAATTTTGTTGCTAAGACCATAATTCCTTTCAAGATTTATTTCAAAGGCTTACAAATGTGCGGGATTTATATCATACACAAAGAGATATGAAAAACGGGGTCTATGATGTAACGCATGACTCGAGATTTCGGATAAGCCGTGGGGATTTGATTCTAAGTCACGTATTCAACATTTAGTTACTTATGTAGACTTGTAGTCACTTTGGCAGTCTATTGTATTCTTTAAATTTATTGTTTCTTATTCATTGTATTAGTTTGTATCATAAAAACAAAAATGATAATTTAACAGACGTAAAATCCTCTGATCTATTCTGCTACTATGGTTTTTTTGTTTGTAGTCGATATCACTACTCTGTTAAGAAAAGTCTTATTTTCCACTGTCAGTATTCAAGAAATTACCACCAACCTTGGTTAAACGTTTATGAGTTTTTTTTTAAATTATGGCCTCTACCGATTCTGTCAGTTGGCGTAAGGTATAAAAATTAAGTGAAAGACTTGACAAATACAATTGAAAATACATTCACAAATTGTTTTATGACATTACAATCTCATCGTCTGTATCCCCAATATAAAACTTTTAATTAAACTGCCAACGTTACCTTTCATTCCCAAGAAAGCATTTTTCCAAAGATTAACAATTAAAATCCGAGAGAACAAACAAAAACCGAAAACTAATTTGCAAACCCTCCGGCGAGAGATGGCGTGTGATGAAATAAATTAATTTTATTCAAATCACCCTCCCATTTCCCGCTTGGCGTCGGAATAAATAAATATTTAGATTGTCTAATTGAAAAATTATCTTCATCTGGCGGATTGCGGTGTTATTCAAAAGTCAATAACCCATTGCGGTCTGTCTGCATTTCATTTTCGTAAATATACTCCTTTGTCCTTTTATTATATGAATCGCTTAAAGGTTTTTTGGGGATTAATATAAATTGTAAAATTTCGGTATACAAGAACATTTATTCTACCTAAAATTCTATTACTAACAACCTGCAGTGAATCCTAAAAGAATATATTTTTTTAAACAATTTTCCTAATCGTTTACGTACCATTTTTTCATGAAATTTAATAATATCAACTAAATTAAAAAAAAATAGGCAGAATACTTTTCTCTATATCTTTGTAAGCTACTTTTATTGCTTTCGATATCTGTGAAAGGAAATCGGGGATTAAACCGCACATATCAGCTGATTTAAACAAGAAATATTGGCATCGTATTGAGATGTCATGAGGTCAAAAAAAAGCTTGTAGTCCCATCGATTTCCATAAGACTTGTATCTCAATGTAAAGTCCGAATTTCGCGTATCTCTACTGGATATAAATGATCAGGCATTAATATTTTTAATCCCGAATATTCAAATTCTAAAATTCCGGCTGAATTTATCTCCATCAAGATCCGAAACGAAATGGCGAACCAATAAAGCGGTTTCGAGTAACTTAACTCAGTGCCTTAAGATCGCTTTATATCACTGTATCTCAAGTGTTGGGACAGTTGCTTTAAATTGTAAAACCGGACTTAAGGCGTGGGTATACTGACTATCGGTAATTTATTCCTTATAAGATTTAAAAAAATAAATACACCCACCCATGCATTTGGTTGCAGTAACAGTAGCGTTCTACTTAGGTAATTATGAGCTTATATAAATGGAATAAGATGTTTAAGAATTTGATGTACTTAGGACGTCGGTTTTATCTTTATCAATAATTTTACACAATGATGGCAGCATAATATACGTATATTATATTTAGAAACCATCCTATACATTAACTGTTTTTATAATTGAAAATTTATTTTAAATAAAAACAGCAGTTCTCGAGATAATTGAGTACATAATATGTTCATACAATACAAACTGAAAATTCAAAAAACAAATTTCCTGTTCCCAGTATACAATCACCCTTAAATCGGATACCATTTCTTTGGAGGAGCAAATAAATCTTTAGCATTCCCGTACTTAACAACAGTAAATAGAATTAATTCGGTGCGTTAATTTCGCCTTGACTGCGGTTTTTAGAGCTCAGAAACGGCAGTACTGCTTACAGAAGACCATTAAGGACCGTCCTGAGGGATTTAACGACTTCAAATGGTATTTTGTTAATGGTCATTATCGGTTTCTTGTGCTGGTTAGTAGAATGGGAATTGAGGGTTCTAGGATTTGATGCTAAATGTGAAAATCAAGTTTCGAGATTTGCGATCTATTAGATTATCTGTTATAATATGGATATAACATAATAGAAGTGCGTGGTGGCCTGTGCATAAACGGATCAGACGCGGCTGCCAGCATATTCACTGTGGTCGAGGGTTCAAATCCACACACATCTAACGTTACGGAGTTATGTGTGTATTAATAGTCAATCACCGCACAATGTAACGGTGAGTGAAAACATCGTGAGGAAACCTGCATACTATAGCGATTTGTAAGAATTTCTATGGTATATACTCTTTAAGTACGCAAAACCGCACTAGGCCAGGGGATGGACAAAAATAGTAGAGCCTAGTCTAGAAATACAAACACTTTGCGGCATTTATGATTGCAAAATGAGCTGAGGTATTAAATTAAATTGATGCAGGTAATTCAATTAAAAAAATGAACTCCACGTGGGATATAGATTAGTTTTGTATGTGACTTCGTGAAGTGAAGTGAAGAATATTGATATCAATGTAATTTATATTTTACTTTTGCAAATACCGTCAGTTCTTATAAAAAAAATAGTGATGAGTTATAAAATAAACTACTATATAAAATTGAAGCCAGCAAAACCCCAGCTTTGCGTATATTCATTTTATCACCTGAAGAAGAAAATTCAATAACAACAGTCTCAGTGATACCCCACATAATAGCTTATTTATTTTAATTTTTTCAAAGCGAAAAAAACAAGGCCATTATCACACGGCCAAGAAAGGGTGGAAGGGGCATGGATAGCGTATAATATTCACATTAAACCTCCCCACTCTCCCCTCACCGCACCTCTATTGGCCATCAAACGTTGCTCAGCATCTTTGTGGGTCTTCGAATGATATCATTAATGTTTGATGCCCCGCACTCCCCTTTATACTGATAGTTCGTTGAATATGTAATGAAGTTATTGATTTTGGACTTCGTTTGGTTCGATTGAGAGTGTGAAATGTGCCTATAAAATGACGAAGCACAAATTCCAGCCATATAAGGCACTGCGATATTAGGATAAGATATTTTGCGTCTGATTCGGTAAAACTAATGGACATATTGAGACTTAACATCTTATGTCTCAGGATGGCGAGCGCAGTGGAATGCCAAGCATTGCTTTGTAATTCAAGGTGTTGTTTGGTTTTGCTACTGTTCATGAGCGGTCGTATCGCTTACCATCAGGCGAACGGCATGCTCGTCTCGCCATTCATAGCAATAAAAAAAAATATTGTCATTGTACTCAATTATACCAATTATTTCAAAAGGTAGGATTATAGTGTCTGCTGGAATAGCCACCGCTTTTCACGATGCCAGAACATGTCACGAGGACCGAAGCATTTCAGGTTTCAGCTTTAGTTTGGGTGTTCGTTTTCGAGCAGGAAGGCGTAATTATATACTCTGTTACAATTGTACTATTCTCGGCACATGTGCTTTATCACTACATATTATAAAACAAAGTCGCTTTCTCTGTCCTTATGTCCCTTTGTACATATATGCTTAAATCTTTAAAACTACGCAACGGATTTTGATGCGGTTTTTTTAATAGATAGAGTGATTCAAAAGAAAGGTTTATATGTATAATACATACATATTATTGTACAGAAATCTATTTGTACCCGGGCGAAGCTGGGCCGGGCCGCTAGTACTCAATATATCGTGCTTGTACAAAAGAATAAAGTCCCCTACATTACAGTCCTGACGTAAACTTTTTATTACAGCCTGTTTTTCACCACTGTTATCAGACTATCCATGACATTAATACGACAAAATACGTAATATTTTACCTCACAAAAAATGGTCTACCACGTCGACTCAAAAACAAGTCTCGAACGCACGAGTCAAATTCTCAAAGGCAACGATATTTTTTTATTAAAAAAGGCGAGAAATTATTTTTGGTAATGAATAAATTTCGTTCGTCTCACCTCGCCTTCTTTACGACACTCGCGAGGTTTAATATAAAAACTTGGTGTCGTGTGTAAATTGTATTTATTTGAGAACGTTTCCCTTTTTTGTTTTGACGTTTCATTTGGGTAGAGTTGAGGAAATTTCGTGATATTTGGTATATCTATTTGAAGTTTGTTTATTTATTGTAAATTATCCGTGTGATCTATTCTGAATGGTGAAAAAAATAATAAAATACTTTATCTAAATAAGGTGGGAAATAATGTAGATAATGATAGAAAAGAAACATCACTCAAAATTCAATGTTCTATTTTAATATCGATTTAGTACTGGAAATAATAATTATTGGATTATGTTTTGTATAAAATCATCATTATATCTGTATCTGTATCAGCCCATATACGTCCCACTGCAGGGCACGGGCCTACTCTACAATCGACATTACGATTGAGAGTGGTTAGGCCATATAGTCCACCACGCTGGCCTAGTGCGGGTTGGCGGACTTACATACTATAGAAATTCTTATAAACCGCTATGGTATGCAGGTTTCCTCACGATGTTTTCCTTCGCCGTTTTAGTGCGTGGTGATTGACTATCACACATGATTCCGAAAAGTCAGAGGTGTGCCCTGGGATTTGAACCCGCGACCACCGTGAACATGTTGGCAGTCGCGTCTGGTCCGTTTACCAACAGGCCACCACGCACTTCGCATTATATACTTATGCCAAACTCCGTTGGCACAAAATATTATAGTTCTATTTTTTTTAAATCTTTAATTACCGCAAACGAATTATTATGTCACTTGAGGGTTAGTGATCACTGCCTGTAATGAACATCTGGGGGCGCGGCCGAGCCCCCGTCCAAGTCGAGCTATAGGCCGTAACATCCTTTTCTCGAAGCAATTCAGACCATTTTCAACCCCCTTTAACTTCGTTGTGGCTAAAGCATGAAGCCTGAATTTTCAGTTACTAAGCAGGCATTGTGTAAACACGGTATATTTAAAATTTCATTCAATTTGAACCAGTAATTTAAGAATTGTAACTAGTCAAATTTCTTAATTTTGTCACTCACTGACTGACCGATCATCAAAAGTCTAAGGCACTTCTAGCTGACATAGAACCTTCAAATTTAGAATATAATTAGTGTTTAGTGTCTAAAGCAAGGGAAAATTCAAACATTTCATAATTTGTGTCTAGTTTTCTAGGTAGACCAACTGCGTGAATAACTTTGTAATCCCATATAAATGTATAGGATTACAAAGTTACATTTGCAGTTAATGAATCATAGTACTCGTATATAATGGAATAAAATAATAGTTGTAGATAGATATCTATATATATGAGGCATAACAGGAGGGGATATAGAGAGGGAAATGGTGTATTCAGCCCATGAAACTGTACAACATTCCTCTAGAAAAACATGACGAAGAAAAACTTGCAAATAAATAGACTAAATAGCTCGAAAATATCAATTATCAATTACAATGAAAGAAAGAACATTAATAATCAAATCCGCTATATTTGTGATAAATTGACACCTACAAAAATAAGAAAAATCCATAAGACAGAGGCTTTAAGAAAAATCGTTAGTGATATTCTAGAAGTAAGAAGTACCGAAAAGGAAAAAAGTAGGACTCTACAAAAAGACGTGAGATCCCATCAAAAACATCCTGTAAAAAAATTCAAAGTCTCGCAGCTCAGGTTTTCTACCGCAAAAAGTTGTGAGATGCATGTAATACCAAGTCGATTAATTTATTTAGTCCTTAAGGGACCTTCTATATAAAGTTATTACGTTAGTTATTACCATATCAATATTAAAAATTCTTTACGTTTTAAATAAATAGATCGACTTGGCCAGCAGCATTATGTACAAATTGTACGATACATTATGTTTTCATGCGATGGCCAAGTCGATCTATTTATTTAAAACGTAAAGAATTTTTAATATTGATATGGTAATAACTAACGTAATAACTTTATATAGAAGGTCCCTTAAGGACTAAATAAATTAATCGACTTGGTATTACATGCATCTCACAACTTTTTGCGGTAGAAAACCTGAGCTGCGAGACTTGGAATTTTTTTACAGGATGTTTTTGATGGGATTCATATTGCATAGATCATGAAAAAAAATGGGAAGAGGGATGGGGTACTGGCCATCCAACAATCTCACTCAACGAATGAAATGCGATAGAAAAACAGCATTAAGAGTTTTACACCATAGATAATATACATTATAAATTTTACACCGCAAAAGTAAAGTAACACAAAAAAAGAACTCACCATAATTAGCGAAAATATATCAACTCCTCCTATTACCTAACTTCATTATATTATTTTAACTTCATGATTAATTTCGTTGCGGATCAAAGACAAGTTAGACATACCCGGAGACTCGCCGAGCTTCAATGCTCAGTGTCATATAACTACGTGCCACTGTTGATCCTGGCTTACAGGAGTTGCAGTGGCGAGTGTGAGGGTCAGTCTCACCATAATTAGCGCAATCTATTATAATAGATTTACTCCCATCGGCGATCTCTTCCAAACAACCTTCGGTAAGCCTAAAACGACCCATAAAATTGGAGCCACTAAACATATTCTCTCACCAATTACTACAAACAATAAATTATCGGCTGAAAATTACACGAGCATCACTCACACTGTAACGACAGTCGATTAACGTTCATCGTACGTAATTTTCTTCAACAAAGAGGGTAGACTAGTAACAAATTGTAGCCATCATTGCTTGTCCCGAGTTAATATGAACCGGTGTTGCTCTGCCTTCAGACTTGTTGGGCTATGAAGTAAGCGAGATGTAAGTTGCTGTTTATAATTTATTAAGTAACAACCACTTATACAAAAAGAGGATAATAACAATGTTTCAAATGATAGAGCTATGCTGTTGAATTTAGCAATTGTCATTGACAGTGCTAACGTACCATGGGTGGTACTCATTGTCGCAAAGAAAATTATCGCGTTCGATCAATCACATCTAGACAGCTGGGAATCCACAAATACCTATTATTTCTTTCTAAGATATGGAACGCCTCTACAATCCATAAATAATGGAAATAACACATAAATTTGTCAAAGAGAAGGACAACTTTCCTGAATTACGATTTTACTGTGGTTTAATCATTTCAATTATTAAACTATTCCCATTCTCTGTTCTCTACCATTATAAATAAAATACAACGAGTCCACTTAACATTAACAATTAAAAACTCATCTATAAATAATTGAATACCGCGTTTCCCCTAGCCCCACACGTCTCGTGCAAAAGTTATGCGCAAATCGCCCCCGGCTGCACTCGGCTCGTTGCGGCCGGGCGCCCCTTAATTGTTTTACGTTCCTTGTGAACCATCTATCTGTTACTTCACTCAATTTCTTTCATCAACTCTCGGCTTTTATACAATCACTGAACTTAGTCGGAGGTTTCGAACGTCTTCAGTACTGGTCGAGTTGTCTGCAGATTGGTTTATTTGATTATTGAAATGGCAACTGTTTACAGTTTATTAAATGGCACTTTTTTAGTAATAATCCAATCTCAGTTTAGAACTATTGCTACCATTGGCGTCTTACGTCACGTGTTGTATATTCGTCAAAATAAATCTAATTCGTTGTAGATTCATGTTTGATTAGGTAACTAGTGGTAGGTATGTAATAATATGTGAGAGGCCGCCTGAGTAGGTGCCACCGCAATGCCTATTTCTCCTGCCAAAAAATATGTAAATACACTGTTGTGCCTCAGGATGGCGAGCGCAGTCGAATGCCAAGTATTGGGTTGTAATTCATGGTGTCGTTTGGTTTTGCTACTCTCAGTGAACGGCCGTATTGCTTACCATCAGTGGAATACCATGCTCGCCTTTATTTCTTTATTCAAATTTAATGTAATCTAATATACAATTTAATGTTTTTTTTTCAGAAGTAGCCAATGAATGAATAGCGATTCATAGGACAAAAAATGGCTACTTCTGAAAAAACATTAAATTGTATTAGATTTCATTAAATTTGAATAAAGAAATAAAAATAAAATTTAATATTGATCTACAATAAAAAAAGCTTATGCTAGAGTATTTAAAGTCTACGGCGACATTCATAATTATTTGGGTTTGTTTTAGAATATTTACATTGATAAATTACTTCATAATTATTTCATTAATAAACAAAGAGTTAAGTAGAAACACTACAAATGAAAGCGCAGGATGGCAGCGGTCATGCGTCGCCGCCGCAATTTACAAATGCTGTAAATTATTCCGTAGCAATGTTGTGCTGTATTTGAATTGTTTCTTGTGTTTATTGTGTTGAACATTTATAACAGGAGCGTTATAAGTTTAATAAAAAATATTTTATTTATTTAAGCTGATTGTAATTACACTATAAAAATAAATATGTAACTAAAAAACGTAAAAACGAGTACAATGGCGGCCTTATCGCTCGAGGCGATCTCTCCCAAGCATCTACCAGAGGATGGATAAGACAGAACGTCAATTTGGGGATATCGTGAGGATTAAGAAAACAAAACCTGTGTAAATGTAATGGTGGGCACGTACTATTGACGATGATAGATGCTGGTTATAAATAATTGAAAAAAAAAAGATCGTGCGTGCAACGTTTCATCGTCTTTTTAATTATTGTTAGGTGTCGAGCTGTAAGAAGATCTTTTTTGTTCATTTTTTGTATTGATTACTGCTTGTAATCTTTCCACACTTTTCTTTCTTTCAAACACGCCACCAAAGTCGATCCTTAGCTTGTTTAATCCAAAAGAAATCAACAATAAAAGGAAGCAAAATATAAAATCTGAATAGCGATTTCATTATTAAAGGAAAATTAAGTTAATATTATAAATTAATTCATTTCTTAGTACTAATTTACGTTAAAGAAGGAACTTTCCAGCAAATTTACATGGTTTTAGATTACCTGGTTAAGTTATGCGTTGTCTGACAGTCGGATTTTATATTAATTAGGCAGTCGGAGATAAGATGAGATGGAGAAACCTTATTCAATACAATTCTACAGGTGGACTTAAAGCCGTCGGCATTTTCTACCAGTTAACCTTTAGGAGATGAAATCAAAAGGGTCTGCAATTTTCTCATACCTATAAGAGGTGGGTCTGACAATTAACAGGTATTGTTTTGGTAGCTAAGTATGGTGATGACTATGACAGACGTGACTTTCAATAAAAGATAATTATTAAAAATGTTCTGCAAACCATACCCCAATCCCCACAAACGTTGACAAAATACCAGCGGTAGGTATAATCCGCCAGCAAAGTCAATTAGTGGGCACAATAAACCGTAAATGATCATTTAATCGCCAAAAACCATCGGACCTTGCCGGGTTTATGCCGAGTATCGCGGAAACGGCACTAAAAGCGCACTCTCGTGGCGATATTATTTTGCAAATCAAAGAGATTATGCAAATAATGACTTGCGTTAGTCGGCGCTATAGCCCAGGGATGCGCATTACCGCATAATACCTCATGTATATTAATGCGGAGTTTGTAATTTATTTCGTACTATGTATTATTCTTTGTGACAATGGATTTGACATTGTTTTAAGAACTAGTCGTAATTGTAGAAAGTAGCAACAATTCTTGCATTGCCTACTTAAGACTTTTTTATTGCTATGAATGGTGAGATGAGCGTGTCATTCGCTTGATGGTAAGCAATATGACAGCTCATGGACAGTAACAAAACTAAGTAACACTTTTTTCATTTCAAGTAACGACGAGACGCGCAGGCCATTTGTCTGGTGGTAAGAGATATGACCGCTCTTGCACAGTAGCAAAACCATGAAATACAAAGCAATGCTTGGCATTCCGCTGCGCTTGCCACCCTGAGACATAAGATGCTGAGTCTCCATATGTAGTAACTCTGGTTACAATGTCCTTTAAACTGGAACGCATGATTTTTATGAAAAATTTGATGTATTCAATACCATTGCCAATTCGTTGAAATCTTTTTTGTATCAAAAATAATATCCACGTCTCTACCACAACCGACCCCGGAATCAAGGCGTATTAATTTTGCTGGTAAAATAAAATTAATTTCCCAAATGTTCGGCTATAAAGTGAAATATTAGCGTTTTCTGTTACCGACAGATCGCTACAATGAGCAAATTAGTACGTTATTTACTCAAATGGTTTAAAGCTGACCACATATTGCTATTAATTCGATGTAATATTCGCATGTGGAAATATATTTCGTGACATTTAATTAGATGCGGTATTGGGATATTTGTGGGCAAAACGCCTATGAAACTAAAGGCGGCGGGATCGATAAATTTAATTATAAAATACATAGACTCACGGCCATTTCCCAGAAGGGGTAGGCAAAAGTACTACCAGGACATTTACATTTAAATTTCGATTTGTATATTCCGTCCCATAATGTGATTGGGAAAAGTATAAAAAAAGAAAAAAAAAATCTCATTAAATAATCACATATTATTTTAATTGGATACGTAAAAAAATACTGAATGCAGAGATTGAACCTGCAGAATGCTGAATAATATATTTCGTAGCTCGTTTTATGACAAACACAACGAATGGAAAAATACACATTGTTTGGAATTATTTTACATAACCTAACGCATACATCGTGACAAACATACTCTATATAAAAAGGTTAAACACATGGTAGAGCTTGAAAAATCGCACCCAAACAAAATAATAACGTTGTTAAACCGGCAGAGGGCGCTGTTCAGCCACTCGCACACGAGTGCCCGACTCTACATTTTAATGATGTGACACTCTACGTACATCACGTTTAGTGCTACGACTTTTCAGAGACGGCGTAAAGCGTAGCGCCAGATTGTTTATTACACTGCATGTAGAGAAAAGGAAATGTATGAAGTGGGAAACTGGATGTTAAGGCATGGATTTTTATTTGGAAAAGTGATTGCTTCTGGTGGTAAGAAAATTGACTACTACAGAGTGCATCGACTAATCTCGTATTTATAAAAAATCACTAATCGGTCACATGAAAATAAGTTAGTTAAATCATGTTATAAGATAAAACGTTCATCAAGTTTTGCTATTCATAATGATTGTTCTACATATTTTAACTAATATTGCCACTTCATAGAAAAAAGTGATTTCATTCACTTGACAGTAATATCAAACGTCCAGCTAACAGACATCCGCCATTTACTGGTTGAAATTTGCCTAAACAAAGGTTTCGGCCGTTTTAAAATTAAGCTGTTAAATAACTGATTAGTTGTTTTTTGACGTCAATGAATAACATTATTGAGTTAGCTCATATTAACGGTATTTAAAAACTGCGTTAATTCCTTATGAATTAAGGAGAGGAGGGAGGGGGGGTAAGTATATTATTTTTCTAACTGTCGTAATTCACTGTAGCCAAGCAACAATACAGTAAATGATTCGGTTCGCCCAGGGGTTGTACAGAAAACTGTCGTGGAATATCAGCTTGGCATTTTTTTTTGGCATTCCACTGCGCTCGCCATCCTGAGACATAAGAGACATAATAGAGACATACCATCAATTAAATGTTTGTCCCGTGTTGTTGGAGCCTTAACCATTCTTATCTCTTCTCCTTTCTTTCCTTTGTCCCACTTTTGTTGGAAAGTCACTACGTCTCTTGGGGCTTAGTGATTACGAATATCGATGACTGCTGATGATGATGATGTCATACAATTGCTCATAAATTGTATGTGACAAGATAGATTAATGCTGTAATTTTCCCATGGTCTTATACGAAATACTTTGTATAGTGGATGTTTTAAATAAGACTAGAGAATAATGGGTAGTATTTACCCTAGCGCATGACTTTGAAATTGTAGTTATTGTATCTACTGTGGTTATTATTGACTGGATAATATTACTGATTAATGATAATAATTAAATGATAAATCAAGACAGCCTCGGTGGCGCAGTTGGTTAGACGCCGGCTGTGAAACGAGAGGCCGCGGGTTCGATACCTGCACTGTTTCTGGTCTGGGTGTTTCTGACCCACGGCACAAGACTCGATATTAGTGTGGGTCAGGACTATATATGTGACTGTTAGCTGTATTTATTATTTATTTCAAAATATTGGTATAAGATGAATCAAGATTTTTGATACAAGCCGTACGAAAATATACCTTTATGTTATTTAACTTTCCACTTATAAGATGTATTTAAAGCAAATTTTCCACAGTTTCGCAATATAGAACCCTAAATAAGGACTTTAATTTCAGTGGACGCCTCGGCTCTGTACTTTACTGTGTAAGCCGATTACATAACTTCAACCGAGTAACCGTTTAAACGTTAATAACTTGGAAAATGTTTAAAAATCCTGAAATAGCTCTTTGCAAATATTTCCTATAAAGGTGGTAGAATATTAGTATTAACCGAGGTGGTTACTCTTCATTTCGACGAGACGGGACGTTTATATATTTGAAGGTTAGACGTCCATGAATAAGTCTAAAGTTTTCCACTTCTAAAAATCAATACTATTCTTAAATGAGATTATTAGTCTATGGTTAAGACTTACGATAAAGTATTCAAGCATTTTGTAGAATATGTACGTAAGTCAACCTCAAGGTAGGCAGGAGGTCCATGAGCAGCGGTAGCCGCTTACCCTCAAGTGAGCCGCTAGCTCGTCTGCCTACATGGCAAAAAAAGTCAAACTTTCAAACATTCGGAAGTTGTATCAGAGCGTAGAGTAACCCTCCTAACCACGACCATCTTGACCATCGGTGGAAGATTCCTCATAGTGACCCACGCAAATATTTGGTCGGCGTTGAGGATGTGCATGTTCTGATTTTGTATAAGCCAGAGTAGTTGACTACGAAAGATAGTCTTATTGTTTTCATAATTATTTTACTAGAGTTATTCATTATACCACTTAGCCAATATTACTACAGAGTAAGCTGTCCACTCACTCCATTATGAAAGCCAAAACAGCAGTGGTATGCATGACAAAGAATTGTCAGTAAGCACCGCAGTTTAGCCATGCCATGTCACTAACCAGCAAAGAAAGTCTACGATATATGTAAATCTCTTTATTGGCCGGTCTCTATATCCTATCTATCGTAAACAAGAGGTTAGAAAAACTATCATTAATATGTAGATACAGTTCTATGCTTAAATATATAATACAAAGATTTATACATTTACATTTTTCTGGCCTATCTATGCACTTAAATATATGCACCATATCTCTTTATATTTATTAATTGAAACAACAAACGCATTGAAATATCTAATGAAATATTTAGTTTAAGATAGATAGATAGATTACAGAAACCGGTCTTTAGTCTTTTTTCGACTGAGCAACAAACTTCTGAGAAATTTTAGACTCAGTCATGAACTTACAGGGAATGCCTAAAAATGTAAACCTTTACACATTTCCAAAGTCTAACGTCGAATCTCAACGAGTTTTATAAAGAAACTACCTCGTTTTTAGTCCGCCAACTCTATAAAATATGTAAATCTATCTACATCTTTCGAAGGTCTGTACACCTCTCATAATACCGCAAGTCCTGTGAGGAGGCGGACACTGGCACTTCACACGAGCGCGCTGTGCCGCGACATTTTAATGAAGCCGCCGGCTGTGGCCCTTGAGCGCTTTCACGCGGTCGACGCCTGAATAACGCCATCTACCGGCGCGCGGAAGAACAAAAGAACATTTTAAAATGGTTAAGTTGGTTCACTAGTATGGGTGTACTTGCAGGCCTATGAAAAGGTTTGGGGTATAGGGTTGAATTAATTTGGATTACTCGTCTATGAGGTAGGGTGAAATTGATGGGGTAAGTCTATGAAGAGGTTTGGGGTAAATTATAATATGGTTGGATTAACTCCAGACATCGTTATGGTGTGGTGAGAGTTATGAACATAATTATGACCGCTTTGAGTGGATGTATACTTGATATTAAATGCGTATGGCTGGAAGCTATGAATACGCGACTGGGTCGATATCTTAAAGCTTCTGATAAAGCCACAAGACTTATATTAGTGCGGGGGCAAGAATATATATGGCACTTCTGTTAGATATTATTATGCATTCAAAAATTGTGCTAGTAAATTATTAATGCTTACAATTGAAAGGTTCTTGAGTGGAGGCCACGTACAGGCAAGCGAAATGTCGGACGCCCGCCTACCAGTGGACAGACGATCTGACTAAGGTTGCAGGAAGTCGCTGGATGCAGACCGCTTTCAACAGGTTGATGTGGAGATCCTTGGGGGAGGCCTATGTTCAGCAGTGGACTTCCTGTGGCTGATATGATGATGATGACAATTGAATTTATAGTTATAGCTCCTATGAAGAAAATCGTATAGATTACAATGCTGTTGTTTTGTTTTCTTGGGAACAATTTATTTTAGGTGAGGTACGTTATGCTCCCATGGACATTGCAATGCTCGGTCTTCTCAAAGATTAAAAGAAGACCTTATCTTACCGCTTCAAAATTCTTGTGAAAAGCTATCACGTAAACAAGGTTCCTCCCGGCTTTTAATTAAATGTTGAAGCAATAAGGTATTATACTTCAAAACGACAAAAATAAAACTCTAACCTGTATTTTATCTGCAATGAAATTTATTCCCCGCTAGGCTATATCTAACAAAAACTAATAATGTAATAATGCCCCATATTCAATTTATGACATAATATTAATGTGGATAAATCTTGGTGAAGAATTTAATCATCCGCTTGGTTGGGGGGCCAATTTATATGCAGTGTTGGAGGCAGACCTTGTATAAATCACTAAACGGGGCGCACACCGTGATATTAAGGTCAAGGAAATAAAATATTGTTCGTCTATAATTTATAGGTAGCTGAGGAAATTATTGGGGATTTTTATTTGTTATTAGTAATAATGGGAGCTAATGTCAGGTGCCCTGGTTAGGTCGAATTATGACAACTGCTAACAATACAAAGAGACTATGTACAATGCATTTGATAGCCTCTAAGTACAGTGAATCCACGTGAATACATACATAGATAAATTAACGCTTTTTTTGCCGAAGGGGTAGGCAGAGATGCCAACACATTTCGCCTTGAATGTTCCGTCTTACGATGTGATAGGGGGCGAGCGTATCGCCATATTGGGTACAAATTTCTAACTCCGGGCTGATAATGAATAGAAAAATCACATTACATTTGGGTTAAAATCGATCTGATGAATGATCACGAAATATGGCACTGAAGTGCGGGTTAATGTCATTTTCATTTCCGAATACGAACAACCGTATGACCGTAGTCACCACATTGGTGGTTAAGAAGACACTACCAGAAAAAATATACAGGTAGAATGACGATATTTTAAAAAATAGCTGAGGATTCAGAGTTCTTGGAAATACCAGTTAAAGAAGCGAAATTTAGAGGCGTATTCGTAGACGAAAACTCATGAATTATATTATTATTAAAGGACTGAGTGGCAAAATCTGTCTTGAATTTGGTAGTAGAAAAACACCTTTGATTTTTTAAGTAACGTATGTTCATTAGTTATTTATGGCTTATTTCAGCGATGTAGGGAAACGCGAGAAAATTCGCAAAATTGGGAATTATCCATGAATATTTATAATATAACCCGTATGTTCTCAAAACTGTATAGCCTTTAGTATATGTCTTTGGTATTACAATATAAAATGCTTCCTTTTAATCTATTTTTAAATGATATTTATTTCACTACTATGTAAGGCATGTCTTAAAAAATATTAAATGAATTAACCTCACGTCTATATCCATAAATAAAGGAGCCGCCTCATGTGGAACCTGCATGTCGCTCGACTTAATTATTATTTTTTATATTTCATTTAAAAGTATTAACAACCACCATATTTTTCTCCAAACTTCCAACATCTCCGTTAAAAGCTTCCAGTCCTCACAAGGGGCATTATCGCACACTTTGAGAAACACTGGCTTCACCCACATGAGTAAAATAACTAACCCTTTAATATTATTGTATTAATATTTCTAATAAAATACTTCTGTAAAAGAAAAAGTTATTGGTTACCTAAAGGTCAGTATTGTGAGTCCATTCACGTCCATTCACTGCATATCTTTCTCATCCCTTGAGGGAAACACGCGCGGCTACGTGTTGGTTGGATCAAATGCTGGCCGAATAGTCAAATATTTTCACAATTTTCCAATGTTCTGAAATTAAGAATAATATATTGTTTGGTAATTATAACTACAGATCAACTAGATTCTACTGACATGTGGTGAATTTGAAACTTTATAATATGGAATGTAAAATAAATCTATACTTATTGTTTGAGATATGTTTTATAATATAAGCAACAAGCATTTATACTCGTTGTCTAATAATAATAATATGTATGAAAAGAGAACTAGGTATTCTTATTTTTTTTGACAATAACGCATTCGGGCGCCATAAGATCGTAGGCGTATTAATTTATTGGCGTATGCTATTTTCGCCATTGTTTTACGTATGCGTATTTGTAAGTTTTATTGATCAAAATAAAAACAGGGATCGGTAATAATTGTATTCCCTTTTGTTTTGCATGGAATAACAGAACACCGTCTGAGAGGTCTCAAAATAGATCGGTCTGAGACAAAAGATCGATAATGCTGTGACTATATTAGTCCATTGCAGTTTTGTTCGGGCACTAGCCTTGCTAATAATTACGTCGAGAGCTCAGTATATTTTAAACTCACCATTTGTGAACGTTATTTACAGATTTTGATTCATAATGGGTTTTTTAGAATTTCGCAAATGTTACACATTGAAACAAAACTATTATTTACGGATTTGATCGCGGATTTGGTTTATTTTTTTTTAACTTCCCGACGCGATGGTTCGATTACTTTACAGCTTTCGTAGTCACTGGGCGGACTCAGTCTCAGTCAATAGTTTTATTGCGAGTTTGATTCATGTGTATATTTTAACTAATTAATCAACATCGTAAGATAAACATGAAGAGAAAGGCAGAAAGTCTTGTTGAGAATGAAGCAGTTATAGAACTTAATGGTCCCATAGACTAATAGTCCATTTACACGGGGAGATTTCTCGCCTCGAATATACAATTATCATACATACATATATAAACTCACGCCTTTTTTCCAGAAGGGGTAGGCAGAGGTGCCAGGACACCCACATTCCGCCTTGTATGTTCCGTTTTATGATGTGATAGGTGGCGAGACACCAATTCTTGACTCCAGGCTGATAATGAATAGAAAAATCCAATATCACTTTGCCCGACCCGGGATTCGAACTCGAGACCTCAGCTTTGTCAGCGTACCATAGTACAACTTCGCCACCGAGGCATACCATTTAACGTAAGGATAAAAAGTTGCATCGGGTAAACATTTGTTAAAACACGATAATCTATGAGAATTTTAGGCACTGAGGAATATTTTCATTAAATTAATATTTTAGAAAAAAAAAACAGATCAATAGTAACTAATACCACTTTTAAAATATTAATACCCAATTTACCAAAGTTTCCAATAATAATAATATTCGACAAGAAGACGTGATATACACCGAAAGCTGCCAATCCTAGTTGGATTTGACTGTTAACCTCTCTCTCGAAGTTGAACCTGCCTAATCGGACGACTTGCCCGAAATAGACATATTTGTCGATAATTTATCTAATCTGTCATGCGATAATTGCATACGATACTCGCCGCGTGAATTTCTATCCGAGTAAACAGGGCTTAAAGGATGACATCACGAGAATATGAGGTTTGTGCCACCAGCAGTAATTTACAAAGCAACGCAGTAAAAAGGTTAAAGGACAATTGTTTTTTTACACAGCTAAACAAGGAAAGAAAATTTTAAACGAATACCTAATAATATTGTCCACCATCCTTATATCATGATTGCGTCACGTAACCTGCTTTATTTATATTTTAGCTTTGATTTTTCACTTCTTTGAATTCAGTCGGATATTCTTTAATTATAATAGCAATAAAAAATTCTTTAACCGCCTTCAAAAAACAAGGAGAGGTTCTCAATTCGACTGTATATTTTTTCTATTTTGTTTTCAGAGCATACACCACCTAAAGAAGTAATAAAAGTCAAGCTAGAATGATACTTGTACGAGTACAACCTAGTTCCTAGCACAAACTACTTAATTTTAATTATAAAAACACTCGAGTGTAAAAATCTTTGCAGATTTACCTAGGCCAGTGCTGTTAATTCTACTCGCATATTTAACACACGGCGCCGGCTTTGTACTCATAATCTATTGTCCGCTGTTGTAATTACAAACGGGATTTTTTTGCTTAAGTAATTATTTTGTTCTAAAAATAGAGCCTTTGGGTTTCTTTAATCATCTTCTTATTTTGGTGTATAGTCCATACTTATTCTTTGATTAGTACTTTTTTAGTTTTTTTTCTTATTGTACTTTGTGATTATTTTGTGTGTGTTAATTGATTTTTGGCTTTAAAATTTTCATATAAGTTGCTCGAGATTAAAAATTGACCATGATAGGAATAGTCCTATCATATCATAGGGCCTAGACCTTTCCCCTTTGGGAGACCTTATAAATATACGCCTTAATATCAAGGTTATAAAAATATCTATTTAGAACATCAAAGCCGCTACTTTAAAGGTATTATTAGTCTTAAGTGACTGTGCAAATTGGACGTGTAAATGTACAAAAAATAACAAAAAAGTAGAATAAAGGTTATCTGCAAGAAATCACACCTATCACATCGTGGGACGGAACATATAAGGCGAAATGTGGGTGTCCCCTGGCATCTCTGCCTACTCCATCTGGGAAAAAGGCGTGAGTTTATGTATGTATGTATGCAAGAAATCGCCTAAAGCAATAAGACCGCCATCTGCACTTTTTTGTTTTTTGTAATATCTTTAAGTGTATAATTCTTTTCATCCGCAGTTAAATATAAATAAATAAACATGAGTTTTTGATATATTTATAAAAAAACTTTAATCTGTCACCAAGATATTTCTACTAAGATTGGTTTATAACTCCCTTCCTTATATATATTCATATATTCTAATATTAATATACGGATACCTTACCTTACAATAATGTTCAAACTGTATGAATTATTACAAAATATTTATTCATTAAGATGGTGTGTAGGAAGCGAGAGACGAGAGTGCAGATTGAAATTCACTGCCCGACCATCGCTCGGGGTCTATAAATCACTTCACAAGTTCACACCGAACCTTATATACGTATCATACGTATAGATATTGTTTCTGAGTTCATTTGCAGGGGAGTATTGATTAAGTATAAAGTATATTCTTTGTACAGGGTATACGAGTATACAGACCGACTGAAAACAAAGCCAGGTGGTAGATTAAGGGACATCAGACACAAGGCAATTAAAATGTCACATCTTTTTGTAACATTTATCTATCACCGTGTTTGGGTGGTTAATACATAAATTATCTTAAAAAAATAATGTATAGCCTTTTCTTTTGAAAGAAACTAAATTACAAAAAAAAAAGAAACGACGCATTTGTAATCGAAAATTACAATTATGTGTTGGGTTTTTTTTTTATTGCTATGAATAGCGAGACGAGCATGTCGTTCACCTGATGTTAAGCGATACGACCGCTCATAAACAGTAGCGAAACCAAACAACATCTTGAATTACAAAGCAATGCTTGGCATTCCACTCCGCTCGTCATCCTGAGACATTAGATGTTAAGTCTCAATATATCCAGTAGTTACTCTGGCTACAATGCCCTTCAATCCGAAACAGAACAGTGCATTTCCACTGCTGTTTGATGGGAGAAGCAGACATTACGGTGGTACTTATCCAGATGAAACTACTCTACCTACTAAAAATATTATTTGGTTTCGTTTTCGGTCGCAGTCTGTTTTATACCCGGTATTACACTGGTGGAAGGTCTTTCATATGTGAGAGGCCACCTGGTTACGTACCACGGCAACATCTATTTCTCCCGTCAAAAAGCAGTGTAAATGCACTATTGTGTTCTTTTTTTCCGATTTCAGGGTGGGCCCTATAGTAAAAGTTGTTCATTGTGATGTGTGTAGCATCCCTCTTTATATACTTTTATGATTAATCTTGTAGAAATCCTCCAGCCTTTTAGTGTTTGCATATATGTTGATCTTCTTATTTATGCTATGTTTTGCATTCAATCACGCTAAAAGATTAATGTACATTATGACAAACAAAGAAAAATATCACAAATACAAGTAAAAACGTACACGCTTAAATATTTTCGTCAACCCTGCACCGGAAGCTTAAGAAACTGAACAGATATTTATTGCCAAAAGTCAATGTTGCGTGAACCAATGAAATTTCTACGCTCCCTACAAAAACATGCAAAACCCGGCACTGCGCTCGGCGGCGGCTTTCCGAATGATTTAATCCGTCCCGGGGCCTGTTCGACCCTCCGTACTGTGAATCAATGCTCTATCGTTGGAAAATTCAAGGGTTAAATATTTTTTCTTGGGCAATGTGGGTTTATTTTGAAGATTTGTTAAAGTTGTTGATTGAAAATTTGGGAGTGATATGACTTCTGTGTATTCATGGATTGAAGTGGTTTTGAGTCCTGATTATAGAATGATACTTTAATGGCACAAATCTGTGGGCTGTGGGTCTATACTTCGTAAATAAATAATTGAATATTCAATTTTAGAAATAATATTATGATCATCACGACCTCTTCTTTCATATTGTTTTTCGTTTACTGCAAATATCTCTACTCCTGCCTGCCTTTATTCCATACATAGATGAAGTTGGAGCAACATATGAATATGTCATTATTTTTCCATGTTAAAGGACGATTTTACTTCTAATTTTATAACTGGCTACCTAACGTCATCGCTTTCGTGTATACATCTTTCATTCCACCACACTTACCTTGTCGCCATCACTTCTTTGAAAACCAAATATGCAAAGGTGTTTGTTTCGGTGTTTGTGAAACTGCTAAGTCTCGTAGTTCTTGATACCCTCGACACAAGATTCGATCCTTAGTATCCTATCCTTAGATCCAAGTCTATGTATGCGACTGGTAGGTATACCTATTTATTATTTTAAAATTTTGTTCATATTTCTTCCTTAATACTCGAATTAAAACACATCAAAAGAATAATAATATCCATCTAAATAGAAACATCTTGAGGACGCGGTGGAGCGATGTCGCCCGAATTCGTACGATTTAACAACGCGTCGGGAACTGTATTTGCAATATTCTTCACGAGTCGGTCCCATGTGCTTACTGCGGTTCGCAAATGTTTGGTTGCGTTTATAAATTATATTGGTTTTGAGTAATTGTCGAACTAGAATATTATACTATAAGTTACTATTAAAAACGTCAAACATGCCAAGAAATATGAAATGATAAAATGTTACGAACATGTTAATATTTTATCTTGATTAAGTTAATCAAGATAAAATATCAAATATCAATAAAAGATAAAAATCCGGATATTGTAATTGATTCACATTAAAAACAATTTAATCCGTGAAACAAAACATCAGATTTAATTAGTTTTTTTCGTAAATAAAATGCACCGTATTGATTTTTTTGATTAAAAAATGTTAATAGGGTCAGTAAACACTAAACCATGAAGATCTAGACTTGATTCGGAAATCCAGTGTGTGCAAATTATTCGATTCGCGATTTGATTTACCTGGGCGAATAGTTATAATGTGTAGGTTTTATTTAATACTAACGCCATTTTGTATGTTTGTGATATAATATAGTATTACGAATTTCTGTACTAATACGACAAATTATTTTAAATAGCGTTTGATGCTATAACAAATCTAATAACTTCACCCTGTATCACAACCAATCCACATGCCAAAATCAATATCGCACAACCAATTTACCAACCACAAGTAAATAGTAACATAAAGTACTCCCGCCACTTCCAAATTGATCTCATTCCACGAAGATACGGTGGGAAAAGGAAACTCGCCCGCTATCTTAGATCGACGATAACTGC
The DNA here is from genome assembly GCA_030180105.1 of Hyles lineata. NCBI lineage: Eukaryota > Metazoa > Arthropoda > Insecta > Lepidoptera > Sphingidae > Hyles > Hyles lineata. The sequence continues at coordinate 1,612,917 of JARJEE010000035.1, read as the reverse complement.
AGGATCAATATCTATTAGCGTTCCCTTATTGGTATTTGTTACCACTTTTTAACGTTTGGAATGGGTTTGCTTAAAATGTTATTAACCTTAGTAATATCACGGTAATTATATATTATTACCGTGGTAATATTAATATGAAAATATGTGATGTGTGGATATTTATTACTATTTTAGATAAAAATTGCTGATAGATATGTGTTTAAAATATCTTATATTCGTAATCTTGTAGTATTAATATGTCCAATGTAATAAAATGTGAATAGAAAAAAATTGTTCCTAATTTTTCGACAACAGCATTCAAATAACGCATTCGGACGCCAAAAGACCGTCGACAAACCTTAGAAAACGTTTACATTATAAAAAAATATTTTGTAATCGAAATTAATTGTTCAGTAATTTAACAGCCAATTTCTTAATCAACTGCACTATGAAGGCTTCTAAATACCAAATGGAGTGATTCATAGCTTTATCTAAACTACTTGAATCAGTATTCTGTATCAGCCCATATACGTCCCATTACAGGGCACGGGCCTACTCTACAATCGAGACTACGATTGAGAGTGGAATCAAATTATGAATTATATTTGAATACTTGAATCTGCAATTATAAAAACAGCCTTATTATCTGCAACAGCTTAAAAACTCCGATCTAACAAGACCCCTCTAATATTTATAAAAGGAATAAAAGATATATAGAGGGCGCAGTCCTTATCTATTTCATTTTCGAAAAACCGTTGACCAAACATAAATATACGTTGAAACGGGTTACGTCCACCCCGGATCGGAGAAACGTGGATTGGCCATAAAATTAATAGATTTGAATCTTATCGTAATGGAATCTTTCATATGGTGTTCTGTGAGAGTTTTCGTGTGGCTAAACGGCGGTATTGTGAAAAGACAGATAAATTGGAACAAAGCTATTCAGGTGGTGATTTCTGATGTCATTTATCTGACTACGTTTGCTTATATATGTCCTATTTCTGATCCTCCTTTACATTTGAGAAGAGAAACAGTTGTGAAAATCTATTAAAATTTTCACTTTATACAACGGTAAAACTTTTATAAAACATTTGAAAGTCGGTATTATTATTATTACGCTTGCTGTAGTTGTTGGAAAAGTTACTGGAACATCTTTTTTTTTCTTATTAATTTGAGCACATCTGTATATCAAGTATTGTATAATACTGGACAAGCCATGTCAAGCAAAATATATTTATATAGGTAAAATAAGAATGTACTACCGCAAATGCTAATTTCGTCAGCATTGTTTCTGCTCCTTATATATTTTTTTTTATTTAATCTGTATCGACCCATATACTTCCTACTGCAAGGCACGGGACTCATCAGCTTTCATCTACAATCGAGAAAACGATTGGGAGTGGTTAGGCCATAAAGTCCGCCACGTTAGCCTATTTCATATGACTTAAATATTTTAATAAGACGTCATTATTCCCATCCTGCATTTTGTGTTATCTTACAAAATCATCCAACTAAGATTGATAACTCTCTTCAAATTCCCGCTGGGTGCGATTTGCGCCTAGCACACTTCAATTTTTTTCTAATTTCTTTTACTTACACTCGAAATCGGACCTTAATATCAACCCCACAAAGTGATTTTTTCATTCGGCCAAACCCTGGTGCGTGCTAGCCGGCAATATAGGAAAAATTGGGGATCGTTTTAAAAGAATGATGGGACATTTTTTCTTGGAAACTATTCCTTTTTTTCTATTTATGTAGTTTGGGGTGTCTTTTGTGCGTATGTGGGTGTATGTCGTTTGTGGTTAAACAATGGTAATACTTAGGAAATTTTGCAGAATAATATAATTAATAAACTTTGTTTGTGAAAGATACTCTTGATAATTTTAAAAATAAATTGAAATCTACCATATAATTCGTCGAAATTATTACCTGTGTAAGCTGTATCTTTAACTTATCCAGAGTTTTATTTCTAAGTAGCGCACTTTGTAGAGTTTTTTCGAACATTAATTTACAGTGAACAATTTCACAAAAAAAATAGGCACATAATTTTGCGTGACTTTATAAACCAATTTATTCTACAACACCTACAAACATGCACCCGCCCCAAATAGCTAAAGATAACCGATAAAACAGACATTTCATATTTCACAGAGTTTTGTTAAGAACATTTTCCAAGAAGCACCTGAGTTGATGTAAAGGAAGACATAAAAACTAACGGTTCACCTCCGATGCAGTCGATAGCAAGGCGGTAGTTGAAGTGCAGGCAATAAGAAATGCACAGAGCGCTGTGTATCGGAAATTAACTAAGATCGTGGGAAGCAATTCGAGGTGTCCCAGTTCTGCTATCTACCGGTTGGATTTTGGCACAAGTTAAGAACTTTTTGCGGGTAGGTCTCTCATATGTGATAGACCGCCTGGGTAGGTACCACCCCTATGTCTGTTTCTTTCGCCAAACAGCAGCGTAAATACACTGTTGTGTTCCGGTTTGAAGAACATTTTAGGCTGGACATATTGAATCTAAACTTCTTGTTTCTTTTATCTTGTTTCTTTTAGTATCAAACCGTGACATCTTGTAAATCTTAAGCTGTGAGAGTGCGTATCACACGTTTTTTCCCTTATATGAAAGGTAATTTTTGTAAATCACCTTACAATTATCATCCCCTTAGCAAGTCATATATTACATACACAGTTTATACTGGCTGGTTAAGAAGTTCTTCTTGATTTTTTCTAAAACATTTTCAGTATTTGGTATATTCAGTATTTCCCTAATTTACTTTAGACCAATTTTTAGTCTCTCGGAACTCTCGTTGATAATTATGTCTGTAATTATTTACTTCCGCGATATTTATGTAAACCACAAACTTTTCTATTCAACTTTATGACAATAATTTCGTTCTTACCGTAATAACTTACTTAAAACTTAATAAGTTAAAATATACTATTAAGAATGTAATTTCTTACCCGCTGGTCCCTTGTCACTTGTACTGCAATATAGTTGTTAACTAGTGCCGTGAAGAGAGGTGTAGTTTCTGATAACAATGCACTCAGCCGCAGTTCTGATTACATCGCGCCCAGATATTATACTCTCACTCGCAACTTACACAAATCGAATTACGCTGCTATCTTGGATACAAAGTATCTTGTGTTGAACTGACAGTGGTTTAGTTAGAATTATCGCTGTCAACTATTATAATAATACTAGGTTCTGTATTATGTTTCCATGTATATCCCACTGCAGGGCACGGGCCTCCTCTACAATCGTGATTACGATTGAGAGGGGTTAGGCTATATAGTCATAACCACTTACTATTGGGTGAATACCAGTTACTTACCGGTTTTATTGCCACATTTTACTGTTAGTAGGTATCTCATATGTAACAGGTCGCTTGGGGCCGCAAACAGCAGTGTAAAAGCACTGTTGTGTTTCGGTTTGAAAGACATTGTAGTATTGTAGTAGTACTACTAGACTAGTTTAGTCAAGACATATTGAGACTTTGCATCTTAATATGTCTTAGGACGGCGAGCACATTAGAATGCCAAGCATTGCTATTGTTTATGAGCATTCGGATCGCTTAATATCACGCGAATGGCATGTTCGTCTCGTCGTTCTTGAAAAAACAACCCGCTTGTGTAATTTTTATTGCTTAGTACGGCCTTCCGCCAATATTGAAAGGGTATTAGTCAAATAAGTATGCCATCTTTTGTATTTTTAGCTACCCAAAACTTCTGCAACTTGTTGTTTTGTTGGGTTTGAGCATAGAAGGTGCAATCGATAATACTCGGTGACTGAAAACGCTGAAGATTTATTTTTATTGCATATGGCGAGACGAGCATGCCATTCGCCTGATGATTACCGATACGACCGCTCATGAAGAGTAGTAAAACCAAACAACGCCTTGAATTACAAAGCCATGCTTGGGATTCCACTGCGATTGCCATCCTGAGACATAAGATGTTAAGTTCAATATGTTCAGTATTTACTCTGGCTACATTGTCCTTCTATCCGGAACACAACAGTGCACTTACACTGCTGTTTGGCGGGAGAAATAGACATTGTCGTGGTACCTACCCAGGCAGCCTCTCACATATGAGAGACCTACCACCAGTAATCACTTCTACTTTCTACGAGACAGATTAGTGTTTAGTATAATAGCTTTTTGTGAGTTTTTTTTATATTATTGGGGACAAACAAGGTCGCGGTTTCCCTTTTCGTAAGTGATCAGTCAACACCGTATGGCATGGAGATGCGTTTCCGGCCTTTAAGGTGAGAATACGCTCGTTTGTTGAAGATCGCTAGGTAGTATTTATCTGGAAATGCAGCCGCTGGCAACTGGTTACACACATTTGTAGTAGTGGTTAAATAGTAGTACTCGTAGAGTAGAAGAAAGATTGAGAATCGAAGTACTGAAATTACTAGAAATGCTACAACAGCAGTGGCTAGCAAAGCGACTATAAAAAAAAAAACAATAGTGCCTTATTATTAATCGGATAAGTACAAGTACGAACAAGCAGAACCTAGCTTTTACTTAGTAGGATTTAATTTCTAGGATAATCTTATCGCTTCTTCTAAGAAACAGCACGTCACAAATAACATTAACTATGTGAACACAATATCTTGGCATCGGAGACTGATCCTCAATAAATTTAGTTCATTAAACGTGCCACAGTTCGCTCAATGTAAAGAAAACCTTCGCTGCTATTTTACCGGAAAGCGCGTATTTACAATATATGTTCGGTTTTTTTTACAATATTTATTTAATATTTTTTACTCATTCTTTTGTTTTAAGTTTAATTATTTTAATTTGTTATTCCTGGTTTATAAGGCTGTACGATATCAACTGCTTTAAATTGATGATAGTGAATTATTGATATGAATGAACACCTTAAAATAAAATAATCAATAACACGTGTATTGGAGGATGATCAATTAAACACCAGGAAAAAATCAGATTAAAAATACATTTTAAAATAATTTCATTTGGCGGCCTTTTGCACGAAGCAAGCTTTTTCAGGCAATTTTATGATTGACAAAGAAGAAAGAGCTTATAGACGGATCTTAGTGAATTACTAAGAGATAATGATACTTGGGCATTTAGCAAAATTATAGACCTAATGAAAGAACTTTGTGCTGTGGGCAAAAAATAATAACTTATGCTGAAAGTACATTTAACTGACAAGATTTATTCGTCTTTGGAAATCCAATGTTTATTTTTGTTTGGTAGGAAATCAAAAGCTCCAACCAGCTTTTGAAAGCTCGCGGCCGGAAGCACAGCGCGGCGGAACTGCAAGTCAAGACGGTATCGCCTCATCAAACGCGACCCGGGTTTCAGCCACAATTCGATTAACACAAAAATTGATTTATACCACGTAGCTGGGTCATGGGTTCACGAACTCACCGACAGAGTCGTGGCGTAATGTTGTCAGAACGATGATTGTTGATTTTGTTTTAGTAAAATTGTATTTCAAACTTTTTCAACTGTATAATTCATAATTAGTTTTTAATATAACTTAAACTTCTCGTATTTATTGACCATACGATGTATGTATAATTATTTCGTATTTTTTTAATACTGAATAGCATTAAACTTTATAGTTTTTAGTTATTGTTTATTTTGGCCAAAGCTATTTACGCCTATAATGAGCATATGCATTGAAATATTCATATATATACTACTTAATCTAAAAATAAGTTATTTGACGTATTATGCTGTTGGTGTAGCAATTTAACGTTAAATTAAAATATTCTTGAAATTTCATTTTTTACCATATTAACGCTTACCGAGCTTCTGTCCCTGCGGCGATATATTTAATTAGACAATATTTCCTGCGGTCTCCAATTTTCGATGACATTCAGATCATATCATTGTTGACAAATCTTTGGGGTTTTTTCAATGCTTAAAAATAAAAAAGTAAAAATAATAAATAAATAATAATTATAAGAAATGTTTTAAGGGCTTTTTATGCAGTTGCGAAAAAGTAACCTCAATGTACCTGATAGCAAATGTTATGTCATCTACATAGTGTATCTATTACCATGATATGGTTATCTCTCGCCGGACGACACAAGTGTACCAGCCTACTCAGAATCCTGTTTGAATATGAAACGCGACACGTGCGTTTGTCTCTATGATGGGTGTTCCATCAACGTGTTCAGTCATCGCTTCCCGGCCATATACTAACATCCTACTACCATCTAAAATTATCAACTGTATGTATTTTTTTATTGCAATGAATGGCGAGACGAGCATCCCATTCGCCTAATCGTAAGCGATACGATCGCTCATGGACATTAAAACCAAACAACACCATAAATTATAAAGCAATGCTAGGTATATCGCGCTCGCCATCCTGAGATATAAAATGTTAAGACTCATTATATCCAGTATTTACTCTGGATATTTGAGCTATTAGCAAAATCATAGATCAAATGGAACAAGACACCTAGACAGCTACGTCACTACAAAGCGATGCTTAGCATTCCACTGCTCTAAGATATAAGATGTTAAGTCACAATATATCCAGTTGTTACTCTGGCTATTATGTCCTACACGTAATAATAAAATTTACAAAACAAAGTCCAATTAACCCAAAAGTACGCTCATAAATCATACACCACACTCTCACAAAAAAGGAAAGTGTCATCACTGAAGCACATTTCAGTGGAACAGTAACAGTTTCGGCAAACGTAACGAACGGAAAAAAGCCAAAAAAACAATGGCAGAGGAGAGCGAAACAAAGCTGGACCCAATCAGGATCAAGCCTTATTTACTGAGTCCGCTCTAATTGATACAGGACCGGACATCGGGGAAAAGGTCCCAGTGTGTGGCCACGGGATTAACGACTTGTAGAAGAGTGTGCGGTTTGAGATTTAGCGGTTTAAAAGAGATAATAGTTATGGAAAAACTGAGTTTCTACCTTTTTTTCTTGATGCAAACCGAATTATCACCAATACCCGACCCTGGGGGAGAGCGGAGCGTTTAAACCTTATCATATACTTTTGAACGGTCACACAAATAACCAATGCTAGACGATGATATTTCAAATGTCACTGAAGGTGGCTTCCAATTATTATTTTTTAAACTTTTTTTAATAGCCAATCTTTTGTACAACATATATTGTAAATGTGATGACGATAACACAAATATGTGTGTCAATACGATAAAAAAATATATTATTTACGTTTTTTCTTGTCTACTACCAGACTACAACAGCATAATGAAAATAAAAACTGTCCTATAAAATAAACCATTCCTAAAGTCACAAATATTGACACGGAGAGGGGTGAAAGACGCAGCACAAATGCAAATCGGCCGTCCGAACGGTCAAACAACACCATGGCAAGGCGGCTGGGCAAACATTTTAACGAAACAAACTTTGCCCCGCGTCAATATTGAGTGAGACGTAGACTACTCGCGAGAAACGACGGGTAAATTTAAATGTTTCTTGGAATTTAATGTAAGTGTCAAGTTTGTGATCGCTTTTCAAGGACTGAAGCTAAGTTGTGTAATTAATATTAGGATGTAATATTGAGTGTTGGATAGAAAACTGAACATTTAAAGCTATCAAATTAACAGAATTTTAATTTGAGACATTTAACTATTCTTTTTCTAGTAATAATTGACGTCCATTCCACAATATAGCATTGCGCGCAAATTAGAGAAAATGGATAATGAGTTTAATTTTATATTTTTTAAATGTTACAGCTTAAATAGAAAACATATAGCATAAGCCAGTAGATTTTTTTATAAATATTTATAAATTAGAAGAATTTCCAATACATTCTAAATCATATTGAAAACAACCGATCCATCAAATTTTAATATCCAGATATAGCTACTAAATACATTACCATTATAGATTGACCCTTACACCGAGTAAGCAAGCTTCCACGCGTGTTTCATGGCCGAACGGTGACATTACAGTTCGTTAGATCGTATCATAACTATATCAATGCACGTATGCCATTCGATCCTACAGTCGCTTTGTTTGTTAACCAACTTGTGACAGGATTGTGTTGGGTGTTGGGTAGTGTTACCACCTTCTGGTGATGTAACTGAGGTTTTGGATATTGAAATTTGGATTCTAGATTAATTTTGTTGGTTAATTTATTTTATACTTACATAAGCTCATCCTTTTTTCCCAGAAGGAAGGGGCACCCACTTTTCATTTGTATTTTTCGTCCGATGATGTGATAGGAGGAGAGCCTATGGTTTTGCAACACCTATAATTATACCCCAAAAAGTATTTATAGGTCATGTTTTTTGTTAAAAATTATGGCTAAATGGATACTTTGACATTTTAGCGAATTTAAACGCAAAAACCAGAAAGGGTGCTGTCAATACACTCATGTTTCATCTAGTGTATTTCGTCCGATTTGACAGGGTACGAAGGAACTAAGAGCTTGTCGCCATTTCGCCATATTATGATTTGCATTAGCTTGAATAATTTTTTATTCTCTGTTTCTTAAATATAATTAATGTACAATTCTTCTCAGTTACATATAAAAATATAAATATAAATAATATTATCTATTACATATAATACATAAAAATATAATTTTGCGATAGATAGATCAGGCAGAATATGTAAAGGCATTCAAAAAATAATTTCTGATCTTAAGATCTCCAGTGCTACTTGTTGCATCTATTTACTATCTGCCATATTAAGTAGCTGGTTTATCCTAATGGAAAAACATCTAGTAATGCTTAGATCAACTGTACGGGTATCTAAAACCAAAAAAATGTCTTTAGTAATCTCTGATGTTGGGTTGAACCCAACATCAGATTTGCTATATTACGGGTTAACGTCGATAATAATAGATATATTTTATCCTCTCATTTATCCACTAATATCAAAACCAAACATTAACAAAACCCACCCAATCCCAGTGTTAAAACAATGGAGTTAAAGCGAGACCAGACGTTCCCCGGTCACGTATCGCATGCCATTTCATTACCTCCACTAACAAACCGAAATCCCGCGGGACTGTGATTGATTTTACAATATCCCGGTATGCATTGCTTGAACCAATGCTCTTTTAGAATTAGTATCGACAATTACTATCTATATTGTGGCTATTGATATTTATTTTTATTTTATGTGTTCATTTATTATGGTTACTCATTATATTCAACTCATGACAGCAGTGGCGTGCACAGGATTATGATACTGGGTATGCGGCGAAGTACTCGGCACAAAAACTTTTCTTTTATAGATGTTTAGCATAGCCACAGCCACGCGACGGATCTCTAAGTCGGAAACCATGCCAACAGAACAAGTCTTAGATGTACTACTATTCATATACATCTACGGAACGCAGAAAAACCAGCGATCGATTGTCGTGGCCGAAGAAAGTCTAATAAGTAAATGATTAATAAACTAAAATATTATAACTACTCACCGAGTCAGCTTCAATTTTCACATATTCAAGGTTCCGGTTAATTGAGATTACTATAGCCCGATGTAAATAAACGACCACCTCAAATATCTTATCCAAGTGAGTGATGGTTATAGAACACGTCCCTTGCAAGATATCCGATGTGGCCTTTAAAAAGACCGATTTTCATGTGATTCGCAAAATATATAAATAAACTTAATAATAAAATTACGGGTTAGTAAAAAAAAACTACTCATTCATTTATAGATTAAATCTATGCGCCTATCCTTTTTTAAATATGATTTTAGGGTATCGTCATAGAAAGTTGGATTGCGTTTTAATTCTATCATTAATGCCTTTTCTATAGAAATCATGGAAAGCTCTGTGAGTCGTTGTTGATTTTGTGTGTTTCTCAAATATGTGTGGATACGTTTTAAACACGAAAATGAACGCTCTGCCGATGCGCTGCTTGCTGGGATAGTCACAATGAATTTCGCTAATCGTAACACTTCAGAAAAAACTTTATTTAAATTGTCCTTATACAAATTTTGAATAATACTAAATACACAACTATTTGCAAATTGAGGTGATCTATAAATACAGCGCAATTCATTTTTCAATTTATCAAAATTAAAATGTGCCTGATAATTATTGGTGAACTCTCTGATTTCATTTTCAGGGAAACGTTCACTATATTTTTTAAAATTCTCACAAGAAAGTAGCTCAATAAACTTTAAATCTTTAATGTTTTTATAACGATTTCTTAATTCACTGACTACATTATCAATTATTTCAACAAAAATTCGCCGATAATGTATTTTTACATCATCGACATTGCGCTTTCTTTTAGGTGGTCCGGTAATGTGAACGGCGGCATCATAATAGATCTCGAACTTCTCTCTAAAACGTTCTAAAAATGACTCTAACTCTTTTATCTTTGTTACACAATACGCGATGTCACTAGTTTTTTTTTGCAAAATATCGTACAGAATATCCGTTTCTGCAAAAATATCAGCGAAAAATTTTAAAAGAAAATTAAATTCAAATTCTTTCATAATATATAAAAATGAACTGACTTGTGTCAGTGTTTCACCATCCCAGTCTTGTGTATTTTCGTTCATATTTTCAAACAATTCTAGGAGGTGGGTGGACGCATTATTAATAATATTAACCGTGCGCGAATGATATGTCCACCTTGTTTCCGCGACACGAGGCAGCTTTTTCATATCGGCAAAGTTGTTGTAATGGGCCATTCGCTTTGTACTGGTGTGAAAAAAAGCCGCGATTGATTTTATAATACTAAAAAAGCGTTTTGTTTCAGCAACTCGTTCGAACGATTTCGATAAAACTAAATTTAATATATGTGCTGAACACCAAACGTACATAGCTTGTGGACATTTTTGTCTCACCAAAGCCTGCACGCCATTAATTTGTGAGGATAAAACTGCTGCCCCGTCGTAAGTTTGTGCAACTAATTTGGATACACAATCGAACTCTTCTAAAATTTCCAAAATAATAGAACTCAAGGTTACAGCGGTCCGATCCGCGCTGACATCAACATATTTGATAAATCGATCTACTACTTCAAAATCACGAAAATATCTCAAAACTAATACTAATTGTTCACGGCCGCTAACATCAGGAGTCTCATCTACCATGACGGCGACAAAATCGGACTGTTTAATTTCGGCTTTAACGCGATCGATCATCACAGATGCAACGCTCGAGATCAAATCATTCTGCGTACGGTTCGACATGCCCGTGAATGAGGTACTTGCACTCTGTAAATGGGTTTCTAAAATTCCATCATACTTGGCTAATAAATCTACTATTTCTAAATAATTACCTCTATTCAACGACGATACTGACTCATCGTGACAGCGAAAAGCTAATTCTTGTTTTCCCAGAAAGCAAACAACATCGATCAGCCTTTGCAAAATGTTTCTATTGCGATCAACTTTAGCATTATGCCTCTCAATATCTAATCGTAACTGGCTGTTGATACTCATTTCAATACGAGATTTACCAAAAGTATTTAATTTTAAGCAGGCCTCCAGATGTTTTTCTGTATGGTCATGCTTCTTTGCCGCGGCATAGAAATTATTTAAATCTGAATATCCTGAATCAGTCCACACTGTACTAGAATTACTAAACAATATGCAAGGAAAACAATATAATTTAATCGTGTGTACACAACCACACAGCCAGTTATACGTTTCATAACTTTTAACATGAAACTTTCGAGTTACATTCCCTTTTTGTTGATTTAATTGTTGTAACTCGGGTACACACCTACCTTTAGACAAAATTTGAATCTTTTCACTGAATGACAATTGTGAGAACTTGTTATTTTTAATTTTTAATAAACACACACTTTCAACACAAACCTCACAATCAAATAACATTTTAAAAAATCAACAAACGTACTAGTAAAAGCAAATCACTACAATTATTATAGAAACTCAGAAATAAACTGTTAAATGTACACACTTTCAAATATTAAAATGTAAAATATTATAAGAAAACTATAATTAAACTGACGCAAACAAAATAATAAACAATGCTTATCACATGAAAAAAGCAAAATGGCCCCCGCGAAACACAAAAAAATTGTGCTATTTAAAGAAATAAAACCTTACCAAACAAAAATGCATAATGTGCATTTTGCGCAGTTTATTAGATTTCTGTCTATTATTTTTACTCGGATTATAGGCAACGAACATTTCCGATTACTCCCGACAACTGCCGAGCTTCCGAGGCCTGCCGCAGGAGTCGCGGCTTTCAATATTCATGCGTGTGTGCGTTTGCGACTATGCACGGACACCAAAATTACTACACACATGCAAACAAATGTCATGCGGGACGCGGCGGCATTACTTGGTTGATTAGGTACATTATTTTGCTTTGCAGCGCCTTTTGCTTTTCGAGTGGCAAACATAATGTTTGTGCGCTTGCAAATAGGTGCTATTTATAAAATATTAGGCGTTATTAAGTTATTATATTTTGTTTATTCATTTATTTACTGTTAATTAAAGTCATTAAGAAGTACGTACGTTATAATAAAATATCTGTAAATGGCAAGTAAAGCACTGCATTTCTGCCTACAAGGAGTGTACGCCCCTGCATGACAGTGTAGACATATTCTCAGGCGCTTTGAGTGAAATCACGAAGGTTCTATTATGTATAATTAGCTACAAGTGATTAGTTATTAATTGTAAAATATAAGTTTATTTTTATTGCACAAACTAACTTTGCCAATACTTTTCACCTTGAAAATGTCAATACCATACATTGGCAATGTCAAATACGTCTCAAATGTATGGAATTGACATTTTCTAAGTCAAAGATATTGGCAAAGTTAGTTTATGCAATTCCGCTTAAATATTAAATAGCAAAATAAGTTAAAGCGTCAATACCGCATTAGGTTTTTTACCTGTAAGATATTGTACTGTTGAAAATAACTAAATATTTTATTAAATATTATTGTACTTCTAGTGTTGTGTTGTATTCTTCTAGTGTTGTATTGTGGCAATAAATCTATTTTCTAGCTTTTTTTCTTTCCTACATTTACTTTACTTGGTTAAAAAAAAGACAGAGATACAATATTTATTAAGATCTCCAACGAATTTTAAACATTACAAGCTTTATTATAATATACGTATTTAAAAATTATTATAGCATCTCCTTAAAAGTGGAACGGCCTTATTCAAAGTTTAAACCTATTTTAACTATCGAAAATCTTCTTCGCTCAAACTCAATTGAAATGTCGTTCTGTATCAGCCCATATACGTCCCACTGCAGGGCACGGGCCTACTCTTCAATCGACAGTACGACTGAAAGTGTTTAGGCCATATAGTCCACCCCGCTGGCCTAGTGCGGGTTGGCGGACTTACATACCATAGAAATTCTTATAAATCGCTAGGGTACGCAGGTTTCCTCACGATGTTTTCCTTCACCGTTTCAGTGCGTGGCGATTGACATACACACATGACTCGGAAAAGTCAGAGGTCATAAGTCGTTCGAAAGGGTAAAAACATTCGATAAGTAAAATAGATTTTAAAACTTTATATGAATAATACCGTAATACTGATATATTCCGGTGTGCGATAAACTTGGGTCTAGGAAAGCGGGTTTTATGAGTTAAAGAGGTTTTGGACCTTGTAAAAGCTTCTATCCGAGCGAACATTATTGTCCATAATAACACTGATGTGTAGTATTTTAGGGTCAATCAGTGTACTGTGTAAAGCCTCCGTGGCATAGTTAGTCGGAAGCCGGCTGTGAAACGAGAGGCCGCAGGATCAATCCCGCACCGAAACAAATATTTGTGAAAACCACAGGTATTTGTTTCGGGTCTGAGTGTTGGTGAGACCGAAAAGTCTCTGGTAGTTCCTGATACCCCCGACACAAGAGTCGCTATTTGTGTGGGGTTAGGACTATGTATATGACTGTTGGGTGTATTTATTTATTCTAATACAACCAAGTAATACTCAAGTTGCAATGCATTTGAAGTTTAGTGAAGGCAAAATGCTTATCAGGTTAATGAAAAGCATCGATTGCATATAAGCTCTATATTTGACTATTTCTAATTTAAATTAGTTTCAAGATGAATCTCCGGCTTAATAAACATAGGAAACCAAAATCCAAACGAAACATTACACCATTAAGCTATCAAAGGACTCGCAAAATAAATTCACTGTCTATTTTAACTAAAACAGAGGCCAACATTTCAACCCACCGCAAAGGTAACAACACAAATAAATCCCGGTGACGTAACAATCCCGTAATAGTGAATCCCGGACGCCGCTAATTGAATTAGCGACTGTGATCCCGGGTTCGCGGGATTGTCGGCTGACCCGACTGTCTATTTACCTGGCTTTATAAACTACAGACCCGTACCATTGTGGAGTTTTTTGTGTGAAATGTGCTGTTTGTTTTAATTTACCCACGGGTCGGGTCTTCACGTGTCCCTTTATACAAAGGTAATGAAGACAGAAGCAGCCCATTCCTCTTCATGTACGCACATCTTAATAGTAAATAATCGTATCAAGCCTTTTGCAATGCGAAGAACTTGCAGTTCCTTATAAATTATGTCAGTTACAGAATAGTTATTGCATGATTCATAGAAGACCATCATGATAATCTTTAGTGATTAGAAGACAATATCAAATATTTCCTGACTGCAACCCAAAAACTAAACCAGGTGATGTTTTAGTCATTTCAGACATAATGCAACTAAAATATTGTTTGTAAAATAAAGCAAAAAAAAAATATTTATCACAGAAACAGGACGGACAGTAGGTAAAATTACAAAAAAAAACGAAATTGTTATTTTATATTTGTCTGAGCTCTTAAGTCATTAAAACTACCGCTTAGCTTTGTTTTCGGTCGCAGTGTAGATATATACCCTGTTATTTGGCAATACTCAGATTTATATTCATGAAATAGAATAATATTCTTTAAATGTAATTGCTTAAGTCAAGAATAAGTTAGTCCAATCATCAATATGTCGAAATTAAAGTTGTTAAATAATAAACTACTACAAAGCTTCATAAAGGTTGATGGACAGATGGATTGTATCTAAAAATAAAAATCCCAACATTCGATTTTACAAACTCAAATAAAACATCAGATTCGACCAACTATTTTTATTAGTGTTGCATTTTTCAGTAACTGCCGTCCGAGTCATAAATGTATCTGTGCGGGGGCGGCGCAGTGCGATCTGAAAAAAAGATTTTTATCAAAAATTCTGAAATAGCAAATATTGACAATGTCCCGTGGACATGTTCGTGAACGTGAACATGATATAGATTTTGATTGTCTTATTTCCAGGGATGGAAAATTCATTTTGCGTGACTCGTTTTGAAAATAATCTCGGAAGTATTGGCTCGCATTGGCTTTTGTGGTTGTCGTGTTGTAAAGTAAATAATTTACTTTATAATAAAAGTTTTCGATTATTGAGAAGGCCCATACCTTGCAGTGGGACGCCATAAAACTTAACAATTTCTGTATCAGCCCATATACGTCTCACTGTAGGGCACGGACCTCATCTACAATCGCGAATACGATTGAGAGTGGTATATGCCATATAGTCCACCACGCTGGCCTAGTGCGGGTTGGCGGACTTCACATACCATAGAAATCCTTACAAAATGGCTATGGTATGCAGGTTTTCTCAGGATATTTTCACTCAAATATATTTCTGAAGGTAAACGTATCGAGGCCATCAACTGCATTTTTTGATTGATGATATAAGTCACAACACCCGTTCTCCTAAACAATTTTTTAATGGTCATAATATTAAAAAAATATCCAACTCACCATCGTCCTGACCTCTCAAAACAGGTCGTTTGTTCCGATGAGGTTCGCCAAATCTGTAAAAATACAAGCAAAAAATTCCTTTCTATCCAGTCAAGTTCTGAAGTGACCCAGTTTGAAAGAACACTCAACAAGGGACCTGAAGAAACTACTTTCCGACCGATCCCGCTCTTAGCTCGCAGTTCAATCAATCGTTTCATAACAATTGCTTTCAATTCGAATTCCGTGGACTGAAATAGTTCTTCAAGAAGTCGCAGGGTTGAGCAATATCACGGAACTAAGAAGCACGTCATTAATTATATCAATGTAAGTAAAATAACATTGATCGTTATTATTACAGTGAATCAGTAATATGTTTGGTAATTTAGCATTAGAGTAAACTAAACATGTAGAACAAATCTTTTATCTCTCCTTCCAGCTTCACCAGCTTGCCATTACTATCCAGACAAATGAATACAAATGTTATTCTAAGGCTAGTTGTTTTAGAAATAAGAACAAAAAATAAAATTGTATTATACTTACAATTCGTGCAACAAATCATTCCGATTTATAACAATCGGAAGAGTCCTAGTTTCATCAACAAATTTACCTACAGCGTTGTTTTCTTCATCGATAATCAAGTTACCATTTATAAGATACACCTCAGGTTCACCGGAACTAAGGGATTTTCCGCGCAAACTCTTCATTTTGTGTATAAGCGCATCGACAATTTTTGATAGTTTGTGACTCTTCGGTCTCGGTACATATTCTACTTCTTTTTTGTATGGTTTGATTAGTTTTGATAGTATAGTATCTGATCTATCTTCTGAATCGTTGATAAGGTCGTTTATTTGTATATTACCATCTCTGTCGCCATTGCCTCTTATTTCGTATATCTCGAGTTTTGGTTTATAGCGGGCTTCGGATGAAGCGAGAAATATGGCTGTAATAAAAGTTGATGTGTTAGTGTAGATTGCAATGTATATTTATTATAATAAGTATACATTTTGATATCCTCAGCAATGGATAATGTAATGAGTTGGCTGTCAAAGGAATGATTCTTAGTACAATCCTCAAGACAATTTTCGTATAGTGAAACAATAAACCCAATATTCACATCAGGAATCATGCTACCAAAGAAATTTTTCGTAGTTCCAGATGCCCATTTAGGGAATAAATATGCATTTTCCAATTTTGTGTCTCGGAAATCAGAACGCATGGAAACGTTTTGGCCTCACCGGATTGAAAATATAATAAAATGGCATCACTAAACTGGATAAATACTAAAAAATGTACACGACAGTAGCATTGTCTAGATGCAGAGATCATACGTGACTTCTTGTTTCACATTCTGCTTTATGAAAAATATTATAAAATTTAAAGTTTTTTGGCTGAAGAAGAAAAATTGCTGAAAATCTTCAGCAATCAACACTAACTTTGTCTTACAATTGAAACAATTTTACTTAGAAGAGCAGATCACTGACCCCTTTCGCCTCAATAAGTTCTAAATTCACTGCAGACAAAGATTTATGCAAATAATATTTTTATGTAAATACCGCAGCGTTTCATTTGACTAATAACTCAATCAGCATGCGAACTTACCGAGGGCGAATAAAAACGGTACATTCATGTCGATTTCCTCGTAAACTTGTTTTTTTTTTTTGCTAAAATATTACAAATGTACTGAATTTCATTTCGTTTTATGCCGTTTTTATGTGTACACTCACTTTTATCTATAGTATGAAAATTGCTAAATCGTAAATTGGAAATTTCATTTGGTTTATGGCTTTTTGACTATACCAACTATTATGGGTTGATTTTATTTCCATTTTTTATTGCTTTCGCGTTGTAATTTTTGTTATAAAACCAGCGATTCATTGTCTAATGGTTTTATTTGATTTCTTTTGTTTGAATAGATTATACGGTAGCACAATTATGAATAACACCAGCAATATTTTTGTTTATTAACGTATTGGCTAAGTAGAGGACTCCTTTTTTTTTTCTTCCTTTCGCGTTCCGAGCTTAGTTTTAACCGGATTGAAATAAGCTGGCACAGCAGGCAACGATTTTTTCACTGTCTAGCAAACATGTCACCTGATGGTAAGCGATCACTTCCTCCTATGTACATTCACAACGTTTAAATCATGGATCTGTTGCCGGCCAAGCAAACATTTTTGAATGCAGTTCCAATGTTTCTTGTTCAAAATTAAAATGATGTATTTTTTCAGTAAAATTGTTTCTCTACAATATTTAAGGTACTTTCCCTCTACGTGGCATCGATATGGGACACCCTGTATATGAACTTTGTTATATATTTTTGTATACTTCCTCAAGGAAGTATGAATGCCAGTGACCAAGCGTGTCAGCTCCCAACTGACCAATTAGGAGAGCAAGAAATCTAAAACATGGTACTGTTCCCAAAGGGCCCAATTATTTATTTTTATTTATAAATGTCTTGGGGCAGATAAGTAAAAAAAGGATATATAAAAAATATATTTCGTAGAATGTTATTGTACAAGTATTTCAGATTTTTTTTAAATAATTATCTGGATTCCAGAATATTTGAATTGTTGCCACGATGTCAGATTTTTTAAACGGAATGAAAAAGAAATAGAAAAAGATTGAGAGGCCGAAAGGGTATTAGGCGACCAAAACATAAGCGGAAAACGAATGACATGTTAGAAGAAGGGTCTCAAAAATAAAAATTGTCATTATAATATATTTTTTTATCGAATAATTAAATTACAAAAAATATATATAAAAACATTAAATCAAACTATTGTAATCGTAACAAACCTTCGTCAGCATTGAAGAGGCATCAATGTTGGACCAAATGTTTGCCACTAATGCTTCAAACGATAAAAATCCCAAAAACACTCAACATCCTTCTTTCCTTTGCACATCTCGACACGATGACGAGTGTTTGCAGTCGTTTCTTCACCGTTCGAAACACGAAAACGCTTTTATCGGACGATATCCGATATTTTCGTTAGTTTAACTTACTTATTATTTTATCGAGGGATTTGATTGCGATCTTCTCTTAGTTTTTTTTGTGATTATTGGATTTTTGTCATTGGAGAATATCACTGGAAAGAGTTGTCTTATTGTGGCATAGTGCTTTTGTACATTTTTAAAATATTGTTACTTGTTCTTCATTTAGCACTGTTCATTCGTCCTGACATAAATGTTACGTTTCTCCAGTAATTTTCAAGGGCGTCCTGGTTTGACCGATTAATTTTATTATACTCACATAATATTGATACAACTCTCTTGTGTAACCTAAACTGAGTACGGTAAGGACAAAGATTGAAGAATGGTCTCGCTTCTCCGTCCCCCTCTTCTATCTCCTACTATTGTTCTATTAAGACCTTTTTGATATACCATTGACCATCGCGTGCGTACTTAAAATCACTTAGTATACATTAAAAGTATCACTATCGACAAATACGGCCATCCGTCATCGTCTCACCATTTATTGCATTAAAAAAAAAAACTTTGGCCACAGCGCCTATAAAAACTATCATATTCTATAACCTCACGATACTCGTGGTTTTCATGGAAACCCTTTCATATTATTTTCTATAAAACTGTATTGATCAAGCATCGACCTCACGTCCATTAAGACAAATTGACAGCGTGTGCAGTAAATTCGCAACAGAACCTATTCCAAAACAAACAATGCAGTATCGCCTGAGAGCATTTCCTTGTTCAAACACTTCATTAGGTCGTATTGATTTATTTTAGAATCCCACCGCACTGCAATTGGTTTAGTTCTATTTCATTTTACGCCGAACGAACACCAGTGTAAAGTTTTATAAAAGAACATTACGAAATTGTAGGATAGAATTGGAGGGAATCGAATAATGCAGTTAGATTTAAATCTGCTTTACTTTTGTATATTTACGTTGCATTTTGTTTAGTAACAAAATATATTCGGTTTTTCGAAGAAAGGCAAACAACAATGATTTGTAACGATGGTCATAATGTTATTTAAGCATATAAGTCATATTAAAGGTTAAATTCTAACACATACATAAACTCCCGGCTTTTTTCCAGAAGGGGTAGGCAGAAGAGCAACCAAGACACCTACGTTTCGCCTTGTATTTTCCGTCCCACGATGTGATAGGAGGCGAGCCTATTGTCGTCGTATCTGGCACATATTCCTGACTCTAGACTGATAATGAATAGGAATATCCAATATCACTTTGCCAGACCCGGAATTCGAACCCGAGACCTCAGATTTGCAGTCATACCGTAGTACGACGCCACCGAGGCAGTCTTAATATTGAAATCTGTTTTCTAAACAAAAATATACTGTTTATGTATAAAAAAATCTTCCGCTTTACCGACGCACTGTTTGTTGAATGTCGTATGAACAGCTTATAAAAATATGGCGAAATGGCAATGGTAATAAATATGTCGCAGCGTCTATCTTTTTAGTACCTTTTCACAGCTAAATTGTTTGAAAAAATATGATGAATAATGAAACAGATTGATGTTATATTGGAAAATAACAAACAAAGGTAACTTTGACCCGGTAGTGCAGAAAGATTGACAACAAATTCTGAGTAAGAATTTTCAAAACATGTATCAGTAATAAGTTAAAACTTCCTAACCCTGCATAAATTTTGTATTATACTGAGTAATAACTCATACCTCTACAACATTGTGACAAACGCACCATAAAACAGGACACGAGCATATTAATCTGCAGATTTACAAAGGTTGCAATCTTTGCTTTGCCGAAATGAGGGTTTTAAGAACTAACCACTGCTATAAATCCAAATAGATGACGCTCTTTAAATGTATCAAAATAAGCGTATCAGACTTTTCACAGCCTCCGTGGCGCAGTCGGTTACACGCCGCCTGTGAAACGAGAGGCCGCGGTTTCGATCCCCGCACTGAAAGAAATGTTTGTGCGGCGTACAAATATTCGTGGAATATGGAATGCCAAGCATTGCTTAGTAATTGATCGTGTTGTTTCGTTTTGCTTCTGTTCATGTGCGCGTACCATGTTTTCTTTCTGCGCCATCCAGACGTTGACAGAGAATGCCTCTGAGAATGTCCGCATTTATACTATTCATATATAATAAATCATTATTTAAACCAAATCCTCACTAGACACGTATATCCTTGCGACATCCATTTAGACCTAAGTCTGTGGTAACCCTTGCTCCTTTGTCAATCTTTGTCACATTTTGGCAAAATGCTTACCCCAGAATGCCGGCAAACACTGCTCCATCACGATATTCATAATCCCCAAAGTCATATGTACCCTTTAAATTAAGCAAATATTATGATCGTCCAATGTAAACACGGCTGTTTTGGCGGGACCGCGTGCAAACATCAATTAATTTTAGCCCTTTTAATGCGAGTTTCGGTGTGATGAATTAGAATGTTCGGTTTATCGACAAAATTTTATAGGGTGTTTTTAAAAGCGTATGAATGAATGACTGCTTATTTTTTTATATATTTACATATATGTTGTTTGTTAGTAATTTAATAGTAGAACACAGAGGAAATTATTATAGCATTTTATTTTTATGTACAAGTGATCTATGATGCATTGGTTTCTTTGTCATAGTATCAAAGCATTTACTTTTAGGAGCCTGACACCGGCCGGGATGATTGCATGTTTTCCATTTACTTAGCTAAAACATACTAAATCAAAGCATTACCTACATTTATATTGGATTGAAAAGTAGTCCAAAATGGCGGACATCAAGCAGGTATTAGTGACATATTTTAAATCAAATATGTGTAAAAATCAAACTATTTTGAGTCAAATTTTATGGGCTAAGTGGAAGAAATCTTAACTATTTCGATAAAATGAAATTCCCGTTAAACCGAATAAAAGTCCAGCCCAACGAGTTAGGCACTAAACGCTGTAAAATTCTGTACCAAGCTTTCATGTTTGTATAACAAACTATAGCGGAATAATTTATATGTTTGTTTGTTCTCCAATATCAATGTATTATGTATCGGATTTCTATTTTGTCAGCGAATTGATTGAAATGTCTGGTTCATTTAAATTTTAAATTATGTTTGCTCCTTCGAATTCATAGGATATTGGGAGTTTTCATTAATAATTTATAACAATAAAAGCAATTTAATACTGTCTCGGTGTTAGGACAAGGAGCTTTTATATTAAAATGAATTAGGTATTAGGTCGTCGGCCTAAGTGGGTTCATGAACTTTACTTACCTTTGAAATTCTTGTCTAAAATTCTCAGATATTATTATTATTGTATTTTCAGGCTTTTGTAATATCGACATGGCAGAGTGAAAAACGCTGAACAATTCAAAGAGAGCATTTCGATTTCTTGAAAAAAAAATGTGCTTAAAGAGGATTGATTGATATTCGATTGGAGTGAACATTGTAAATTAAAATTATTGCACGCGTACCAAGCATGTTAAAATCTCTCTAAAAGTATAGGAATCACACATAAAAAAAATGCGGTAGTGTATTTAATCCTTTAATTATATATATTTTTTTTTTCCAGAATCAGCTCAAGACTAGTACAATTTAAGCCAAAAAACTAAATTAAATATTTATCATTTCCTAGTCTGTGTGTTACATATACGCTACATATGGTACTTGCGTATTCAAACACTGGTATCTGCGTAGCATATGGCACATAACGAGAAGACATTAGCCGGGCGCTTGACATGATAATGCGCAATCAGCGTTGATCAGAGATAGCTTCGATGGATGTCCTTGCCAAGTGGGGACATACAACCAGCGGAGCGAGCTTAGAATATTGTTACGACGAGATTGGGGATACATATGTATTATGGGGATATATATATGTAAACTTCACGCCTGCATCCCTTAGGGGTAGGCAGAGACTATGTATCTCCACTTTGCTCGATCCTGACATACTACTTACTCTTCGACCACTTTCATTAATGTATTTTTAGTTTTATTTATTTATTTTTTAGATTCTCCAATGAGTTTCTTCATGCATTCACGTCGGTTTAGGGTACTTTTAGCCTGATCCTTGCGTTGGGTGCCATCAATTTGGGGGATATCCGAATAAAAAACATTCCATTCGCAACAGTCTATGTTTTTATGCATCGCTACTATATACTGCTTACACAGAGATACATTTATAAAATATTACAATGATACTTATGTTCTACATCACAATATAATAAGCAAATAATTTTATCAAATATTTTTCAATCCGCTCAACCTTCATGACTACTTAAAGACGATCTAATAGACGTTGCAGGAAGTCGCTGTATGCGGGCCGCTTTCAACAGGTAGCTGTGAAATTCTTGAACGTGGCCTATGCTTACCAGTGTATTTTCTGAAGATTGCATTCACGCTGAAGGTGTATTTTCATCATATTATGTATGTAAGCATAGCAAGGATTTTAGTATTTATACATAAAATTGTGTCGATCACGCATTTGCAAGTGATGTCATTTCTCTTTATGTCGATCACAGAAAATCACATGATGTGAAAAACACAAATGCTTCGTGGACGTATGGTAAGACTATTGCTGATTAAATAATAAATAATAACTTAGACTGCCCTTTTTATCTCCTATTAATATAACCATCCCATGGTTGCCTGTAAGAAATTACCTAGTGTGATAAGGCCGCCACTAGTACTAATATTTTTATTGTGTAATATCTTTTTAGTATTTCTGTACAGTGCAAAAAAGGATTAAATAAATAAATAATAACTAAGTGACGACTAGGTCCTATTTAAATCTAATATGTACTGACTAATCCTGTGATATGACACACCTTCATTTCATTGCAGTCTTCGTGTTGCAGTTGGTTAGAAGCCGGCTGTGAAATAAGAGTCTGCGGGTTCGATTCCCACACCAAGACAAATGCTTGTGCGAACCACAAGTAGTTGTTTCGGGTCTGGGTGTTTGTAACACCTAAAAGTCTCTCATAGCTTCTGATACCCACGTCAGACTCGATCTTAGTGTGGGTCAAGACTATGTATGTGACTGTTGTATTTATTTATTCGGCATTATTACCAATTAATTATATCGCTGTCGCTATGGCCCCAAGCATGCGTCAATCAGGAGGCCAGCCCTGATCTAATCCGGAGCCCGTCTGTACGTCAGCATGCTACATTAGGGTCCTAATGAGCGTGCCTTCACCGATAAAATGCATTAAACTTCAGAAAGGTGTTAAGATGTGAGGGTTATGCAATATTTTTTTAGAAATTTGTTGGTGACGTGAAAAAAAATGTAAAGAAAAATGCGAGAGAAAATTCTGTGGCTTTTGATTCCATGGGTCCTTTAAACCGGCAAACGAGTCACTTTAGTACTGGTGTAGGTCAGTTGAAAAAGTGTATCAATTGGAGAGTGTTTTAAAGTCTACACAAACTGGTGATAAGTCTCTTATGTTATGTGAGAGGCCACCTGGGTATGAACCACGGCAATCTCTATTCCTCCCGCCAAGCAGCAGTGTACATGCACTGTTGTGTTTCAGATTGAAGGACATTGTAGCCAAAATATCTACTGGACATATTAAGACTTATCATCTCATGTCTCAAGATGGCGACCGCAGTGGAAGGTCAAGCATTGCTTTGTAATTCAAGGTGTTGTTTGGTTTTGCTACTGTTCATGAGCGGTCGTATTGCTTACCAACAGGTGAACGGCATGCTCCTTTCGCCTTAAATAGCAAAAAAAAACATACTCAAATTTGCTGATCCCGTTATACAACACACTTTGATCATCAACTTAGCATTGTTACCAATTCCTATCACACAAACCAAATATATAAGATACTGAGCTCTCGACACTATGATACGTCACTATGTATGTATGTAAACCTAACATATTCAGTAATGAATATCCACCAAGCCTGTCTCGCTACTGCTATGGCCTATACACGCGTCAATCATAAGGCCAGGCGAGATCTAATCCGCAGCGTCTGTACCGCACTAGTATAGCGCGTTGTTATCTACTGCACATTAAGGCGCTAATGAGTGTAAGATACTGTTAAAAGGCGTAAGAGGGTACGGAATATATATTAAGGTATGAGTAACCTATATTGCTACTTATTTTTTTGGGCTAAAACGCAAAAAAAAAAAATACGAGATTAGATGCATAATATATTTATACTGATGAAATGAGACGCATAAATATTTTTATAATATTGAGAGTATTTCCTGTAGTGGTTCGATGATTCGCTCAAATTTATGGATAATTTACTTTTAGTTCATGTACCTACATAATACTACTTACTTTTTATTTTTCACGTATATTTAACCTATCTAACACCTAAAACCTACCTTACGAATTTCCAAAACAACCTACCAGCAGGTTTGTGTTTAGTGCACAAAACACAAACAAATCAATAACACGGCATTATTTAACGCTCCCCCTGTTTATCCCCTCCACGTCAAAAGATACTGTCAACTTGTGAGTTATGACCTGCCACTAAGTGCCTGTACACACTTAGGGAAACTCCGGGACTGAAAGCATCGATAATTCACACGAGATAGGGAAATGATGGAGGTCCTCTAATGAAGCGTAATGCAGTTTTAACTTTAAGGAAATAACTTGAATAAATTACGGTTTCGCAGATTTACGAGGATGTTACAAATTGAATTATAATTATTTTTTTACAGATTATATTATTTGTTTATTTATTTATTTAAGCCTTTATTGCACAAAATAGAAAAATACAGTGAAGAAACAACACAATAATAATAGTACAAGAGGCGGCCTTATCACTCCTTTCCTTCAAGGCAACTTTTGGATGGATATTGAAATAGGAAAGGACGATTTTATCGGAGATTTGACTTATTATTTATATTTTTTTAACTTACTTTACAGCTGTCGTGGTCGCGTAGTGGACTTACTTAAATATATAATAAAAAATCTGTAAAAAAATGTTTTATTGAATGAATTATTTTCTAGGTGTTATATGCCGTTACAAATCGCTGAATATATTTGTCTTCATTATTTATGCGGCATATTTGGTTGAAGATATTATGGATGTCCATAGTGTTTAATGTATTTTGAGATTAATGTCCATTTTAATAGCGCAATGTAACGCTAATAAAGATCAGCTGACGCAAGGGTCAACGACCCACTCGTTGTAATTTAATGGTACGCTGTGTTAGAATTTTAAGCGCTGATGAATAAATTAAATTATTAAACCTAACAGTCAGACATAATCCCGATGCTACAATACGAGTACTATAATGCCTTTTGATTTATGAGAATCCGCGACTTATTTTCGAACTTATTCATACAAAAACTAGAAACAATATGTATACATAAGTACGTTTTTTTTCGTTCACAAAATAGTCTGTACTAACATTTACATTTGCTTTTTCCCCTCAAATTCCAAATTCTTTCGAACAAATAAATCAGGGGCAGGTGTCTTTGACACTGGTGTTCGCCTCTCGCTTGCGCGATAGCTGTCCTTGTCTAGTGGTTCTATGGAATTCAAGAATGAAATTTATTACTGCAACATTTTCTCATTTTTATTTTAGTTTTTACAAAGGGTCGCGTAGTTTACAATGTACGTTCGTTTTATCAGTGTCGTGGTAAAAAGCAAATAAATATTTTCTTTGCTTTTATAATTTACTGGCAAGATTGTGAAATGCCTATCTACCAAAGTAACTATAAACTATGCGTAGTTACCATTTTTACTACACTCTATGGTACCTCCTCTTTTCCGGAAATATTGTTATATAAACCGTATTTTTGATTGTATAAAAACACAAAAAAAATACTAACAGGAAATCACACAACTCTAGTTTTACCATTTGTATTTTTAAATATCTGATTTACATTTCCGTCCACATTACAACAACAAAACAGGATGAACATACGATCTTTTTTTCAGTTAGGGTAAAAACAATATCAAGCTGTCACGAACATTTTGCCTTTTGGCACTTTAATTATTTCACGTGAAATTATTTTTCTTTTTAATTAAATATGGAACAAAATTGTCCGAGGTTTTAATTAACGCTCGTTCTTTGAAAACTGTTTTTTTAATTTGCCATAAATAATTCGTAAAATATTATCATTACAATTGACATTTTTTAATTTAACTGCCAGGATATTAATAAAAGTTATGGATATCGCAAAATAAGTATGAAAGGAAAAGTCTTGGGCGATATTAAATTTCCTCTAAGTTGCACTACTAATTAATTTATCGATTCTGAGAAAACTGATTCCCATGTTATAACTTGATTTTAAATTATAAATGGATGGCCTTGGGTCGTAATTTTGTAAGGCATATAACTGTGACATAATTGCTCAAAGAGTCAAAAGAAGGATAAAGAGTTCTTAAGCAGAATAAAGGTGATCAACCATTATTGTCTTTTGAAATTAAATTTGAGACAAATGTGACTGACCTACATAATATATTAGTTACAGCCTGGATGTTTTCTGGAAAAAGTGTATCTCCTAGTTTCTAAAAATTCTTGTTATATTCATGTTCGGGACTACATGCGTCACAGTTGGCAGTTTAATCGATTCGACTGTATTAAGATGAATAATCTATTATTGCTTCCCATTTAATATTAATCCAGATACAAATAAGAGAATAGGAAATAAATAAATAATTTATTCCAAAACAAACTTAAGGTCTGTACACACCAAAACTCCGTTAGGGACAAGCAAGACATACTCACTGAAGTACTAATACAGCCCGGTACTGTAGCAAATGTAATAAAATATTCAAACATCTAAAAGCGTTTCTGTGTAGTCCGGACGCCAAGTTCGGTGTGATAAAATTGTGACAGCTCGCTGCCTCGGCCCTCGCAAATTATTTATGAAGCTAAATCGAGTTTGATTTCGATTGGAATTAATGCGATATTCCAGTTGGAAAATGTTGCCTGGCTGTAGTTAAACTGTTAACCACTTTACATTGTTTGAAATCAGTAAATGAAAGTTCTTAGGCACTATTAGAATTTATCATAAAAATATCAGAATAATTTCGCAGAATGTCGCTTGATACAGGTCGTTTCAGTACGACTCTCACAACAGAGTACATTATATATATGGATAACCCTCACGAAACTTTTATACAGTCGTCTTCGGCAGCGAATATCCTGAGATGATGAAAATGAATAAATATAACTGATAAATAAGTATCATACTCTTACGAAAAAACTTGGTATGTAAACAGGGGGTGTTTAAAAGTATACAAAGTTGATTAGAATCCTGAATCAAGATTCACCGCCACCTCTTTGTCAATTTAAGAATTTCTTACACCAAATAGATAAATGATTCTCTAAAATATAATTCTAGAATCCACTAAATCATAAATAAAACTTTTTGAATACCGTTTAAAATATGAAATAATAAAAACTGGTGTTCCATTTTATAGCCAAAAAAGCACATAAACGGTGATATACTAAAACTCCACTATTGTGTGCAACAAAAACCTTTCCTTTATACCCGCTGTCAAATGTTTCCGCGAGACAAAAAGCAATGATAAATAACAAAAAAAGCACTCACTGGGTCAAAGGCCGGACTTAAATGCCGAAAATATTTTGTATTTTTCACTGTGAAAACCTCCATTGTGAGGAAACTACCAGTCACCACCCTAGTAGTTAAGGGCGACTTTACTGAAGGATGGGGGTGTAGTGAGAGGGGATTTAATTGTTTATTATTAACTTTAATAATAGTTAAACATATTTTTTTTAGGAATGAGATAAACATGTAAGTATGTATGTGTATAATAATTCCTGTACCGTAAACATGTGTCATCATTATGTCATTTTAGGTCAACATTATGTAATCATCATCATCATCAGCCCATTCGCGTCCAATGCTGGACATAGAATTCTCTTATGGTACGCCACTGGGCTCGATCTTAAGCCTATCGTCTCCAACCGCTACAAGCCATTTTCGAATATCGCCACTCCACCTGGTTGGAGGGAGTCATATACTACGCTTGCCAAGGCGTGATCTCCACTCGAGAACACGTCTACCCCAACTATGGCCATGTCGATCACCTTGGTTGTATGTAGAATAACCTCACAGCATATTATGTCTCTATGTTCAACGTCGAAGGAGCTTAACAAGAAATACATGGGAACGAATGACTCTACAATTGAGAGTTTCATTGCGAGGGCTTAGACCATAATACCTCTATTTCACCGAAAACTATGTTCAGCGACGATTTGCTGTCGTGTTGCCTTCGTTGTGTAAAATACTGGAGGCTCATTACTCGTTTTCAACTTTCACCTATACTCCCCTTCTTCCCTTGTAAACATTCGTGAGTTGAAATCATCATCATCAGCTCGTTGCAGTACACTGCTGAATATAGGCTTCTCTCAAGGTCCGCCACTGAGCCCGGTCTGCTGCTTCATGCATCTACTCGCCGGCCCTCTTATGCAAATCGTCAGCCATGTGGCCAGAGATCCCACCTGCTTAATAAATCGAAGACCCGTTTTACCAAGTTACACCTAACAAAAGTTTCCCATCAGATATCTCCCACTCAGTGTGCCCCCATGTTGACGCAGCGCAACTCGCGGTACAAGTGGCCGCGACGCCGTGTCTCTCCAACGCAGCTGGAAAACGTAACGTCACTGTACTAATGTTTGTTCCTACCAACAACTCTGGGACGACTTGGGAATTGAAATGTAAAATAACTTAGCTTAACTAAACTGGTATGGCTTTTTCACAGATAAGCGATCGAAAGCGACAGCTTACTATAATTTTTCCTTTGGTGCGTCAAATTACTGCAGGCTCATTACCCCTCCATGTAATTTATCAATCATTTCTTTCCCCTCTAATTTCAAGAGGTCCACAACGCAACAAAATCCAGATGTCCACGGGGCTAATCACTAACCTTGCGAGACGATGACACATTTAACTTTCCTATATAGTGTATTATGTATGCGTTTGACCCACTTATAGGTACATAAAAGTATTGTCACCAGTACCTCCCCACTCAGTGTGCCCCTATGTTGTTGACGCAGAGCAACTCGCGGTACAAGTGGCCGCGACACCATGTCAATTGCCAACACTGTTGGAAAACGTAACGTCACTGTACTAATATTTGTTCCTACCAACACCTGAGACGAATTGGTAATGGAAACGTTAAAAAATTAATTTCAATTTATAGGCGTTAATGTTGTTGATATTACTGAATACGTAGGATTTTCGTAATATGATGAGGCTATTGTGGAATAGGCCTAATAAAAACAGTGCAAAGTGTATTGATTGGTAGGTATCCGTATACAATATAATGCAACCATCTACAACCTGAAACATCAACAAATGAGTGAAATACCATTTTCCTCGCGGTTACAAAATGTTTTATTTTAAAAAGTCGGTCAGAATTTGTAATAAAAGTTCATGCAGAAGAAAAAGCAAAAAAACAACTTTTTAGTTAGTTTTTAATACTTGTTTTTAAATGTGTAAAATATATACGTATACCAGCGAATATTATATTTTTATTTCTTGGAAATTTGATATTCGTATTCGACTTCATTATTCACAGTCAAAACACTTCTTTATTCAGAAATAAACAAATTCGTGGCATAAAAACAAACAAAAATAAATCTGTAATTCAGAGAAGTTTCCACAACTCGAACAAACCATATAAACTTTATTTGAAACTGCAACAAGTTGGAGAGTGGTGGATTGAGACGAAACCCTTGCAAGTCGAAGGTAGTTTTGATTGCGCAGTTTTTAACTACCAAACTTTCCTAGTTGTACCATTTCTGATCTTGTTTGTTGTGGTTTATAATCAGTTTGACATCCTTCGTGATTAAGCCAAGTTTTGGTTATGAAACGAAGGTACTATTTTAAAAGTGAAGAGTCAAACACTAGTTATTTTGCACTACAGTAGAAATGGGCTGACTCTAATGTGTCGACAACACTGATTTTTCAAAATTCTATGTAATAGACGGGTTTATTGACGTTTTCTATAAACGTGGTGATGCTTACCATTAAGCGACCGACCTTATTGTGTCGCCACACTCTTTGTCTCTCTCTTTCTCTTGGTCTCCCTCAAGGATCTCCACATCAACATTTTCACTAGCAAAGAGCGGGCAAGAAACTCTATTGTTGCTCTTTCCAAAACCAGTTTACAATATCGCGATTATTACAAAAGGTAGAAGTGATTTAAATCAGAGCATTTCATTAATAATTTGTCATAATTTAAAAGCAATATATATTTTAAACACGACCATGTTTAAGTTATGTTTAATATGGCTGAGTGAAGCGAAGTCACACGAACGAAGAATCAGTATACTCTGTCTCACCAACGCAATGAAATATATTTCTAAATATGAAACAATTCTAGAATATTCCATGGCTCAGACTGTTAGAAGTAATATAGTCACCAAGTGCCTCGCTAGGATTTGAATAAATTTTAACGGTTGATTCCGCAAAACCCGCCGAATCTACCGGAATCCCTGTAAGGCCACTAAGTTATGAGTGAGACGGAATTTTCGTCGACTCCCTCAAATCTTCGCTGACTTAGTGATAAACGTGTTACCCCTAGTTACTTTATTAAAAAGGTCATCTTAAGGTTGTCTGGAAGAAGTTGCCGACGGCGATAAGATCGCCGTTTGTAACACGTATTTAAGCGCTTTTTTCTAAAAAAATATGTCTGAAATTTGTGTGATGTACAGTAAAGTGTTTACAAATTAATAAAAATGTTTCAATGCAATAGTAATTTTGTCTTCTTGTTCTGCTTGTTTTTATATCGTATACGTATAAGGAGCCAGTGCTACAAAAGTTAAAAACCATGTCAAGGAAAAAAGTTTATTATTGCACATGTGGACACTTGCTTGACATAAACTTTGCACTATTTTTTTATTGCAATGTATGGCGAGACCAGAATGCCGTTCGTTTGATGGTAAGCGATACGACAGGTTATGAACAGTAACAAAACCAAACAACACCTTGAATTACAAAGCAATGCTTGACATTCCACTGTGCTCACCATCCTAAGACATAAGATGTTACGTCTCAATATGTCCAGTAGTTACTCTGGCTACAATGTCCTTCAATCCGAAGCACAAAAGTACATTTACGCTGTTATTTGACGATAGAAATAGACGTTGCGGTGGTGGAAAATAATATCTCGTAGTGTTAGCAGTGTGCTAGTAGCAGGTTCTGAGTGGTGTTATTTTCTGCATATGGGCAGGCCTATTATCATACGACCGACGTAACGTGATTTTGTGGACCCATTGAACCTAGATTTATAGGAAACAGGGAAAATATGGCCCAGCAAATTTCTCAATTATTTGGCGGTATGATAGATAAATGACTCATCACCAAGACAGTAAGTTGAATATTCATGTATAGAAAGTGTAAAGTTATAACATTTGCTAATGAAGTACAGTCGGTACTATATATCTTAACTTCATACATTTAAAATATAGGTTTTGTAAATAACTTTATATACAAATAGTAGTATATGTCTATTTAAACATCGCGCAGAAAAAATATCATCCATGATTATAAAAAGTTCTCAAGTGGAGGTCGAAGCGTCGGACGTCCAATCATAAGGTCGACAGATGACGTAATAAATGTTATAGAAAATACGTGAATGCGCTTCCAACTAGGCATTGTGGAATTCCTTGATGGAGGCCTATGTTCATTACTACACTTGTAGACGCTTATACGAGTAGTAGAGCTGAAAATTAGTTATCAGTAAAGCCTGTTCTTCCTTGTCGCCTCGACTGTACAATGCAATAATATTATAAAAATGATTTCGTACAATATTTACATTACGGCCTAAGCGCGGAAGAGCAACAGTGTATTGTGCAGTACAGTCACGGCCAGTGCAATGAGAATTTCACTTGTGTTGTGCGCGATTGTACTCATGCGGGCCGTCGACCGCGCTAATTGTAATATTGGTGATATTTTGAATAATTTGCAAACGGACATAGGTGTAAGTTTTACTTTTTATTACTTATAATATTGGAATAAGACCTAATAAGTTGAAGGAAGTCACTGAATGTTAACCACTTCCAAAAGGTCGCTGAGAGTACCCTTTGAGGAAGATTATGTGCAGTAGATAACTTCCTACAGCTGAAGATGATGATGAGATACTTATAGAGCATTAATGACTTACAAATCGTGATCTCTTAGGTTTTTGTATGTCTTAGTGTTTTGTTCTTGCCCGGGATATAATTTACAATAGGTATACATTGTGATTCCTCAATCTCGTGTGAGTGTGGTCTAAAGATTAGTACTAGAGTCTAAAGAATAAAAAAGTCAATTTATGCGAATACAATACATGAGTTATTTTTGTTCCAGTTTTTTATCATCAGTTCATTATACAATCAATTAATTGCAATAAGTCACTCTTTTTAAATTTTTATCGATATTATTATATTTATTATTTAACATTTTTAGCGGAAATAGTACGTACGTAGCCTTGAAATAAGATCGTGTCTTTTTAATCCAACGAACACTGAAATAAACAAACACAAAAGCATTCTTATCAATTTGCCTATATTTTAATCTCTTTGTAAAATAACTTTTACATTAATCCTATTAATAAATTATAGCTTTACAACGTTTAATTAATTAATCAAAGTAATAAAACTTTATCCAACATTTTGTGCAAAGTAAACGAATTTATAACGCAATTATAAAATGATTAATAAACTATTAACGTTTCGGGCCGTAAATTAATTACTAACAATTAATTGTTAATTTACTCCATTGGAATATTTTATAACTAAATTATTGTTAGGATAATTTAGATGGGATCGAACCGACGTGACGATGCGATAATCGTAAGTACGAGTCCTGACCAAATATATTCACGTCTCGTAGTGAGGGGGCGTAATATTCCACCACTATATACCCTGCTCTTCAAAAGGAGTGACTAAAAGGGTCAAGGTGCAATCTGATTCGATAGTCATGTTAAGGGAACAGTGAAGTCTACTCCGATCGCAAACACTTGGCCCTGTGGTCGCCCGTGGACGTGGCCGCCCATAAAATCTTAAAGCCTGGGCCATCGCTGGACCAGCGAGTTGGCCACCAATGGCCATGTGAATGGTGGAAACACAACTACACGATGGCGACATTCAGTAGTGATCACCCACTACCTATGATGCGCGCCGGAAAAACCGACACCGACGCCATTCCAAGTCCATCGCAAGCGCCATACGCCATAAGATGCCACTACGCTCTTTACGCGATGGGCCATCATAGTGGACCATCGTGTAGAGGGGGACATTAAACTGTAGCAATTTATGTGGCTTTGAAACAAATAAGGGCGCTTCTCGTACACACTATAATACTCCTCAAAGTCTTTCATAAGTTTATTATTTTGTTTCTTACCTCGAAATTCTGCATTTAGTCAGTGGCATTCACGAGTTCAGTAAGTGTCTCTGCGACCACGTTGTACCTTAAACTTTTTATAAAGGACAGAAAAAGTCTATACCACCTACTGTTTCGTAAACATACGTAAGGAATGGTATTAGGTCTCTAATATGTGAGAGGCCGCCTGGGTCACCGCAATGTCTATTTCTCCCGCCAAACATCAGTGTAAATCATTATTGTGTTTGAAGGATATTGTAGCCAGAGTAACTACTGGACAACAAATAAAGACTTAAGATCTGATGTGTCGGGATGACGAGCGCAGTGAAATGCCAAGCGTTGCTTTGTAATTCATGGTTTTATTTGGTTTCGCATCCATAAGCGGTCGTATCGCTTACCATCAGGCGAATGGCTCGTTTCGCCATTATTGCAATTAAAAAAAACCATAATACTAACATCAGCCATTACTGTGCTACTGCAATCTGAAGCCTCCTTATATCCTTCTTCTTTAGACCTTTTTTCTTCCGGTCCCTCCAGTCTCCAATATATTAATAAAAAAATAAATACAAGTTCTATTCAATTTCGTCCCACCATCATTTCTTATTCTTACTTGGACTTCTTAAGGTCTTATACAGTTACCACAGCCATCTAACAACCTCACATTATAGAGCGTAATTGGTCGTAAATACGTTAATATTGTATTAAATTATTGTTTTAGAATACACTAGGCCGCGTTTGGGCGACCATAGTGAAGGCTATCAAGACACCAGTGCGGATAAAGAGACTTGGCAGTGGAGGAAGTAAGTAACCTAGCTGTTTAATCTATAGACATAGATATCAAGAAACTGATACTATTCTACAATAGTTTGACCTGAAATGTAACGATTAATTATTAAATTCAATGGCATCTAATAAATTACAAAATTAACATTAAAAATTGTCCTTCTTTATAGTGATTTTTGAAACCTATTTTATTTATCAAATATTTGTCTCTTACGAACGCTTTTTATTATTAAATTAAGTTTAAGCGCAGAAGACAAAACATTCGAGAAAAAAAGGTTATAAAATTATTAAATATTGTCTACGAATAAGGACTGAATTATTATTTTGTAAAAAACCTATATTTAGGCGAATCACTTTTAATAGGAATGGTATTTTGATACAAATTCTTATTACGTATGTAAATAAGAATGCATAGTATCATATACATTAGTGAAGTTAAGTACGTCGTCCGAACAGTCGAAGTTCGTTTCGTTTCATAGAGTGACCCCCCTGAGTACAACTATCTATCCGGTGGAATATCCACCACTAATATACAGGTTGATCTAAACAATTTTATATATTTTAGAGCTAAAAAGCACGAAAACGACAATGACCACTCCAGTAACGAAGCTAAGAATACATATGACAACTGCGAGAACCACTAAATTGACACTCCCACCGCTAAAAAAACTGATGCTGCCCATCATAGCTACACCGAAATGGAAGAATCTAGCTCACTGGAAGGAACTACAGAAACCTTCGCTTGTTTCTTTGAAGTCTGGTTGGGGTAAGTTCTTGATATCTAAGATTTATTGTAGTATTTCTGAAACATTTTAAAATGGTTTTCATGTACAAAATACAGTATAGGTACCATCTCTTTGACTCTTTGTGCTGGCAAGGAAAAATATAACCAAGGGGCGTTTGTCGAAGTGGCATTGATGTCAAGTGCATGGTAGCCTTGATAACGCACCAAACGCGGCTGCCGACATATTCACGTTGGTAGCAGGTTCAAATCCCAGGATACACCTCTGACTTTGGAGCTAAGCGTGTATTGATTGTGCTCGTCACACCACGCACTATAATGGTGAAGGAAAACATCGTAGGGCGACCTACATACTATGGCGATTTATAGGAACTTCTATGTAAAGTCCGCCAACCCGCACTAAGCCAGCGTGGTGGACTATTATGGCCTAACGCCTCTTAATCGTGTATATATTACGAGTATAGAGGAGGCATGTGCCCTTTAGTAGGACTTATATGGGCTGATAAAGATACAGCGTGTACATAGTTTAATGACAATGAGATACTAATAATATGATGTGTGTCACATTAAAAAGTTGTGGTATCTTTTTAGCATTTTCAGTTAATAAAACTATCGTTTTAGGATTTTATCGCGGAATTTGTCCATTTTTTACATGTTTTAACTTCCCGATATTTCGATTACTTAATTATTAACAAACCAACCAAGATATTTTCATACATCACATAAAAAAATCTTGGTTGATGAAGCCTGGTTGATATTGAGTCAGATTTTTTATCTCTGACCAAATTTAATATGAATACGGTCTATCGTTCGGTATTCAAATGTTTCTATATTCACAGGTATGCCAACACCGCCATCTATCGTGGAAACCAACGAAATAGGCGGTGGTGACCAACACTCTTCAAAATTGAATGATGAGAACCACCTAAGGGTATTAATGTTTATATAATAAATTAAATTTTAATGCACATATTACTTAGTTAATGTATTACGAGTAGTAAACTACGGTCACAAGATGGAATTTTTTGTAATATTGTCGATATAATAAATAAAATTTGTTTTAATTTAAATAAATGTTAGCTCTTTGGAAGGCGCAAATAATTCCTTCCATAATTACAGATAAAATTAAAAATACTAAAAACAAAATTAGAAAACAAATGTTTTATCTCATAGTAAGTGATTAACGTGTACTATAGCTACATACCATTTTAATTCATTTGGCGTGTGGCGCAATTTGGAACTGCAAATAAAATATACACGAAATCACGGTATACGCCAAAGATTCAAACAATAGGTTGTCTCTGTCCGAGCCAGGATAAAATAAATAAAAAAGTAAAGGCACAAGACACGTCGCGTCAGTCCAACGGGTTTTCATTTTATCAACAAACGGCTGTGTAATACCAAATATGTTTTATATGAGAAACGATAATAAAAGTACACGTGACACATTTACGTGGCTTGACATGGGTATAAAAGTTTGGACGTTTGT
Source organism: Hyles lineata (assembly GCA_030180105.1). Lineage (NCBI taxonomy): Eukaryota > Metazoa > Arthropoda > Insecta > Lepidoptera > Sphingidae > Hyles > Hyles lineata. The sequence goes on along the minus strand of JARJEE010000035.1, from coordinate 1,576,019 downwards.
TTCACCTGAGACGGGTGTGGTATAAGTCACAGGTTTGGAGCGGTAAATTCACAATACTGGTTACTTGTATTTTTTCTGATTCTGTCTCGGTGGCGCAACGGTATGATTGCAAAGCTGAGGTCTCGGGTTTGAAGTCTAGGTCGAGCAAAGTGATATCGGAGTTTTCTATTAATTATTACCCCGGAGTCAGGAATTTGAGCCCGATGTGGCTATAGGCTCGCCTCATCGCGGGATGGAAAATACAAAGCGAAAAGTGAGTGTCCTGGTTTCACCTCTGGCTACCTCTCCTGGGAAAAAGGCGTGAGTTTGTGTTTATGTTTATGTATTACTGACACCAACGTAAAATCAGCTAAATTTACTTTTACACAAAGCACGATGGTTCACACACCTGTAAATCCCCGCTTTTTCAAGTGTCATCTTTATTCATATTTAATGTATTACTTAAATTAATAGCGAAAAAAAAAACGGGGTTACCTACCTTGCCTTAGAGGTTTCCATAAAAAATAATAAAAAAAAAAACAAAGGTTTATTAATAAAACGTAGTAAGCTATCAAGCCGATTAACAAAGGATTAGTTCCTGGTAGAGAGTCTTAAAATTATAAGTTAAATCATCCTATACTGCTGCCACATATTGTACTAATATACATGTTGAATGAAAGGGTAGGATGTAGGAAAATAATTTATATTACTTGTGTGGCCGTATTACTTATTATTATTTTAAATTATTATGTCTCACTGCTGGGCAAAAATCTCCTTCCACTTATCCCTATCAGTTGTTGATATCATTCAAATTCTGCTAAATTGGTCGAGGTCGTCGCGCAACATTTATCGAAGGCTGCCTTGTCGCCTCTTGCCATCCATTGGCATCCATTGAGTCTTACTTGTAATAAAATTAAATAGTACTTCATCCTCTAGAGATTATTCTAAGAGATTGGTTATTTCTTTAGTCTCAAGAGTTTCAAATAACGTATTTCCCTAGAGTTAATAAATATGCAAATGAAGAAATTTCCAGTGCAATATTCTTGCATAAGATGATGATGCTTGTATAATAATATCTAGTAGTTGAATAAAGTATGTTATAAGCAGTGGAATTTTTGTTTATAATTAAAAAAACGTACTGTCACATACTGTGGTTGCTTGTTTAACTTTTGTAAAAGGTTCAACAAATCAGAAATTGACACATCTAATAAGATATCTAAATGATCGCTGCTGTTTACAAACACATTAATTATATGAGGACAAATATGTTGACAAACGTTGAAAAATAATATGAAAGGATCTACCATCAATATCTCTTAGCAATAACATTGCGACACAAAAGTAGGTATTAAATAATTAAATAGTCGCTGTTACCTCATCAATCAGACCAATCTGACATGACACGTAACTTCTCCCTGCGAGTTTTTGTTTCAAAGTTACGTAATTTCTTTTTAATACACATTATATTGTATATTAGATTACAACGTATAAGACAAATTGTTTTGGAAATAAACAACAAAGAAGAGAAATAAACACCCACACCAACACTACGTGTCATTTGGCTCAAAGAATAAAATAAACTTTTGTATGTGACACCTGAAATAAATTATTTTATTTAGAAATCATAGGGGAGATTAATGTGTCGTCACTCGTTTTAATAAATATAGTTTCTCCTGCCACGAGGATAGTTATTTCTATATAAATCTCATAAAACCATAACTAAGCACCGATTTCTACCAATATTCGACAGGATTTGAAGCCGTGACGAAATTATTGCTAACTATGAAGCATTCTATAATTTAATAGCACGTCATTTCAGCACTATTGTAGCCCAGTGGCGTGCACAGGATTATGATACTGGGTATGCGGCGAAGTACTCGGCACAAAAACTTTTCTTTTATAGATGTTTAGCATAGCCACAGCCACGCGACGGATCTCTAAGTCGGAAACCATGCCAACAGAACAAGTCTTAGATGTACTACTATTCATATACATCTACGGAACGCAGAAAAACCAGCGATCGATTGTCGTGGCCGAAGAAAGTCTAATAAGTAAATGATTAATAAACTAAAATATTATAACTACTCACCGAGTCAGCTTCAATTTTCACATATTCAAGGTTCCGGTTAATTGAGATTACTATAGCCCGATGTAAATAAACGACCACCTCAAATATCTTATCCAAGTGAGTGATGGTTATAGAACACGTCCCTTGCAAGATATCCGATGTGGCCTTTAAAAAGACCGATTTTCATGTGATTCGCAAAATATATAAATAAACTTAATAATAAAATTACGGGTTAGTAAAAAAAACTACTCATTCATTTATAGATTAAATCTATGCGCCTATCCTTTTTTAAATATGATTTTAGGATATCGTCATAGAAAGTTGGATTGCGTTTTAATTCTATCATTAATGCCTTTTCTATAGAAATCATGGAAAGCTCTGTGAGTCGTTGTTGATTTTGTGTGTTTCTCAAATATGTGTGGATACGTTTTAAACACGAAAATGAACGCTCTGCCGATGCGCTGCTTGCTGGGATAGTCACAATGAATTTCGCTAATCGTAACACTTCAGAAAAAACTTTATTTAAATTGTCCTTATACAAATTTTGAATAATACTAAATACACAACTATTTGCAAATTGAGGTGATCTATAAATACAGCGCAATTCATTTTTCAATTTATCAAAATTAAAATGTGCCTGATAATTATTGGTGAACTCTCTGATTTCATTTTCAGGGAAACGTTCACTATATTTTTTAAAATTCTCACAAGAAAGTAGCTCAATAAACTTTAAATCTTTAATGTTTTTATAACGATTTCTTAATTCACTGACTACATTATCAATTATTTCAACAAAAATTCGCCGATAATGTATTTTTACATCATCGACATTGCGCTTTCTTTTAGGTGGTCCGGTAATGTGAACGGCGGCATCATAATAGATCTCGAACTTCTCTCTAAAACGTTCTAAAAATGACTCTAACTCTTTTATCTTTGTTACACAATACGCGATGTCACTAGTTTTTTTTTGCAAAATATCGTACAGAATATCCGTTTCTGCAAAAATATCAGCGAAAAATTTTAAAAGAAAATTAAATTCAAATTCTTTCATAATATATAAAAATGAACTGACTTGTGTCAGTGTTTCACCATCCCAGTCTTGTGTATTTTCGTTCATATTTTCAAACAATTCTAGGAGGTGGGTGGACGCATTATTAATAATATTAACCGTGCGCGAATGATATGTCCACCTTGTTTCCGCGACACGAGGCAGCTTTTTCATATCGGCAAAGTTGTTGTAATGGGCCATTCGCTTTGTACTGGTGTGAAAAAAAGCCGCGATTGATTTTATAATACTAAAAAAGCGTTTTGTTTCAGCAACTCGTTCGAACGATTTCGATAAAACTAAATTTAATATATGTGCTGAACACCAAACGTACATAGCTTGTGGACATTTTTGTCTCACCAAAGCCTGCACGCCATTAATTTGTGAGGATAAAACTGCTGCCCCGTCGTAAGTTTGTGCAACTAATTTGGATACACAATCGAACTCTTCTAAAATTTCCAAAATAATAGAACTCAAGGTTACAGCGGTCCGATCCGCGCTGACATCAACATATTTGATAAATCGATCTACTACTTCAAAATCACGAAAATATCTCAAAACTAATACTAATTGTTCACGGCCGCTAACATCAGGAGTCTCATCTACCATGACGGCGACAAAATCGGACTGTTTAATTTCGGCTTTAACGCGATCGATCATCACAGATGCAACGCTCGAGATCAAATCATTCTGCGTACGGTTCGACATGCCCGTGAATGAGGTACTTGCACTCTGTAAATGGGTTTCTAAAATTCCATCATACTTGGCTAATAAATCTACTATTTCTAAATAATTACCTCTATTCAACGACGATACTGACTCATCGTGACAGCGAAAAGCTAATTCTTGTTTTCCCAGAAAGCAAACAACATCGATCAGCCTTTGAAAAATGTTTCTATTGCGATCAACTTTAGCATTATGCCTCTCAATATCTAATCGTAACTGGCTGTTGATACTCATTTCAATACGAGATTTACCAAAAGTATTTAATTTTAAGCAGGCCTCCAGATGTTTTTCTGTATGGTCATGCTTCTTTGCCGCGGCATAGAAATTATTTAAATCTGAATATCCTGAATCAGTCCACACTGTACTAGAATTACTAAACAATATGCAAGGAAAACAATATAATTTAATCGTGTGTACACAACCACACAGCCAGTTATACGTTTCATAACTTTTAACATGAAACTTTCGAGTTACATTCCCTTTTTGTTGATTTAATTGTTGTAACTCGGGTACACACCTACCTTTAGACAAAATTTGAATCTTTTCACTGAATGACAATTGTGAGAACTTGTTATTTTTAATTTTTAATAAACACACACTTTCAACACAAACCTCACAATCAAATAACATTTTAAAAAATCAACAAACGTACTAGTAAAAGCAAATCACTACAATTATTATAGAAACTCAGAAATAAACTGTTAAATGTACACACTTTCAAATATTAAAATGTAAAATATTATAAGAAAACTATAATTAAACTGACGCAAACAAAATAATAAACAATGCTTATCACATGAAAAAAGCAAAATGGCCCCCGCGAAACACAAAAAAATTGTGCTATTTAAAGAAATAAAACCTTACCAAACAAAAATGCATAATGTGCATTTTGCGCAGTTTATTAGATTTCTGTCTATTATTTTTACTCGGATTATAGGCAACGAACATTTCCGATTACTCCCGACAACTGCCGAGCTTCCGAGGCCTGCCGCAGGAGTCGCGGCTTTCAATATTCATGCGTGTGTGCGTTTGCGACTATGCACGGACACCAAAATTACTACACACATGCAAACAAATGTCATGCGGGACGCGGCGGCATTACTTGGTTGATTAGGTACATTATTTTGCTTTGCAGCGCCTTTTGCTTTTCGAGTGGCAAACATAATGTTTGTGCGCTTGCAAATAGGTGCTATTTATAAAATATTAGGCGTTATTAAGTTATTATATTTTGTTTATTCATTTATTTACTGTTAATTAAAGTCATTAAGAAGTACGTACGTTATAATAAAATATCTGTAAATGGCAAGTAAAGCACTGCATTTCTGCCTACAAGGAGCGCACGCCCCTGTTGTAGCCTTCGCAACAATAAACAAACAATGTTAGTTAGGTATATTCATCTACTATCATCTTCTCATTGTTTAAATGTGCTTGAGCATACCGTACCTACTTCTACGAAGCATCTTCAACCCAGCAACTTCCTGCAACCTTTGTCAAGTCAGCTGTCCAGTGTCCATCTTATCTATATAATAAAACAAGATATATAAGTTCACAAATTATTTCCAATGTATAACTTCTGTGACTATAACTACAATTCCAAGAATTTTGATTCTAATACTTACGAGGTCAGCATTCAAATCCGACAAAATTATTCACAGTATAAAACCCAGTGAGCCGTGGATATGTTTCCTGCGTGTCTTTGATAACAACATCTTTGATCTTGGATATCGGTTGAATAAACGACACCCTGGGTCCCCCAAAAGGACGTCTTTTAGGCTCCTGTCATACAAATGTATTTCATATCATAACGCTGGTTTATACAAGGCGAGAAGCGATGCGATTAAATATTAAAAAGAAAATAATTGTAACCACATTTGGTAAATGCAAGTGTCAATGCAAGCAATGGTCAGCTGTGAAATGAGCAAGTGTGATTTTAGTCTCCACTCCGAATCAATTCTTTATGTCATTCATTGAGATTTGCGTCTAGTCTGTGGTTTTAAAATGGACAAAATGAAGTTCTTTTTTAAATTGTCGTTTCATAATAGGATTATGTCTTTAGCTATCGTGCTGTCTTGTTGGTGATTGGAATTACAAGGAACTTCACTATCTCAACATTCAGTTGATAATCACATATTTAATTGTAGTCTAACATAGAATACAAACTGGTAAGCAATGAGTGTCATCTATTGTTAAAAGTAACACAATTCTTTCAGCTTACTCGAAAACTAAATGTATTTTTACTTCAACTCATTTAGGGCCTAAATACAACATTGTTTGAGAAATATTTAAAAAAAGCTATTCTATCGCTTCAAATAGGACGTCACCCGAAAGTCCCTTTTCATGCGAACATCGTAAAACATGATTTTATTTGATTTCTATAACTGTGAACAGACCAGAATGGCACCAATTTCGGATTCTCTGACCCCGCAGAGGTTTTGCGTAATTTCGCCGAGCCGAACTCTCATGGCCTTTTCGGTGTTATTGGCCATTTTATAGAGATTTTATTGTGGTTTTCTCGCTTGCTCTATCAGTTTTTTTGATATCGTGTCCCTGTAAGTTAGTGTTTTTATGGTCCGAGTGTTAGTGCGGCCTGATTTTCTGTGCATAATGTAACTGGATGTTGGCTCGGAATTAGTTTGAGAATTTAGTGTTAGATTTGATATCTGGTTAGGAGTGATGATTTGTATGGTTTTGGTAAATAGTCTTGGGTTTGTTTTTGGTGAATCTATATTAATGTAAGAAAACTAAAGAGTGTTCCAATCTTATAATCTCTTGAACTATCAATTGCATTCGATGTTTTTGCGGTTGATAAAAGAGTTGTTAAGATTTATATAAGCTATTCTATGAGTTGGATAAATAAGAAATAAAAAGAAATACGAGGGAATATTAGAATATGAGGTAGGTCTCTCATATGTGAGAGGCCATCTGAGTGGGTACCACCGCAGTGTCTATTTCTCCCGTCAAACAACAGTGTAAACGCACTGTTGTGTTTCGGGTTGAAGGGCATTGTAGCCAGAGTAACTACTGGACATATTGAGACTTAACATCTTATGTCTCAGGATGGCGAGCGCAGTGGAATGCCAAGCATTGCTTTGTGATTCAAGGTGTTGTTTGCTTTTGCTACTGTTCATGAGCGGTCGTATCGCTTACCATCAGGCGAACGGCATGCTCGTCTCGCCATTCATAGCAATAAAAAAAAAATTTTTTTTGGTAATTGAATGCAAGTGTATCTAAATATAAGTAGGTACACACATATACACACGTGATTGTAGGGAAATCTCAAATATTGAATATTTGTGATTATTTAACTTGATATTTGTCTGAATTAAATTCAGTCTAACTCAAATTCAAAGCAAGGTTTAATATTGGCAAATAATACATTGCATCTAAAACAAACGCTATCAGTTAAAGTTCAAACTTGGCTCCGTATTTCATTTCTATCGATCCGCCATTTTGCACTTTCTTTTGTCTAGACCGAAACAACTTTCGAAACAAAACGTACACAGAAACGCAAACGCCCTAACCTTGCCAAAGACCAGGCGGGTGGAAAAAAATAACCCACGACAAATGTATGAAAGACATAACTCATCTGGCTGGGGTTGCTTGGGTAAAAAAGGTTTTTGTTGGAAGTATTTGTGGGAAAAATTATTAAATTTGTTTTTTTTTTGGGATGTAATATTTATTTGATGTTTGAGATCTGTCAGCCTGTAAACATCCACGGCAGGGCTGAGCACGGACCTCCTCTACAATCGAGAGTGCGATTGAGAGGGGTTAGACTTCATACTTGTTTGAAATAGGTGTGCATATTTACTGAAATATCAATTCATATTTATCATTTAATATATGGATAACATCGCTAAGAACCATATTGCCGGTTTAAGATTTTATAATTATTAGACTATGTGTATATATGTATAAAGAAAAAATATATATCAGAAAGCTGCGTGTTCATTGGACACATCGATTAGTAAAACACTGATTATAAAAGTTCGTAAAATTTTATTAGATCATATTCAATGTTTGACATTTATTATTTTTTTATCGGCAGGCGAGTAATTATTTCATCCAGTGGAGGTATATTCCACAAATGTGTAATTTAAATCCCAAAATATTGACAGAAAATTTCCCACAAGTCATGAATACTCTTTGAATTCACCTAAAACCACAAAACGATATTCCCACTCAACCAAACCGCAGCACCCAATTTCCCAAACTCCCAAACAATATTTTAGATCTGGTAATTTTTAGGCAAAACATCTGGCAACACCAACTGGCTACGCGCCAAAACGCTCGAGCCGAATCTAAATTCAATACAGCGCGCTCCGGCACTCGTAGTTTTGTTACACCAAGCCAATATTTTAATTCGATCCCAAACTAGTATCGGGAGCTGTAAATTGTACGAACGGTTCGGTTTTAATTTAAGAACCTCCAAGGAAAGTGTTCTGGATTTTATTCTTTAGTAGTTCGGCAGATATTGAGGCAAATTGTTAGACAACCTTATTGTTCTAGCGCTAGAGGATGTCAGTCTAAATGTCCTAGGCATAAAATTACATCTTACTGGTAGTAAATGTCTCATACATGTGGCCGCCTGGGCAGGTACCATCGCAATGTGTATTCCACTCGTCATACAGCAGTGCAAATGCACTGTTGTGTTCCGGTTTGAAGGACATTGTTACCAGAGTAACTACTGGACATAATTAATTTTAACATCTGTCTCAGGATATAGAGAGCATTGGGATACCAAGCATTGTTTTGCAATTCATAATGATGTTTGTTTTTGTTACTGTCCATGAGCAGTCGTATGGCTATCACGAGAAAAACAAGCTTGTCTCGCCATTCCTAAAAAAAACTCATACTCGTATTGTGTGAGGCTTACGGTATAAAGTATCTTGATAGCCTCCAAACTCATATTGAAACGGGAATGAGTTTCGCATATTAATAATTTGGCCATCCCTTACCATACAGGGATGAGCTTATGGATGTAATTTAGTGGCTTGTCATTTTGTCATTTATATATTCTTCTAGAATTAGGATATGTTTATGTTTCAGAATAACTTGGTCTATAATATTCCTTACCTGCACTAGGCCAGCGTGGTGCACTATATGTCATAACCACTTTCAATCGTATTCTCGATTTTAGAAGAGACCCGTGTCCTGCAGTGGAACGTATATGGGCTGATACAGATACTTAATTTTCCTTACGATGGTATGTGTAATGGACGATGATGAACCAGCCCTACTTAAATTACAATAATGAGTGAATACTACCCTCAGTATAATGACCTAAAATAAAAGTATCCAGCTGAAAGCTAAAAGATTCCAAGACCAATGTAAATATACTTAAGAAATTCTTCGAAGTAGATGACGTAGACAAACAATGAAACTTTATCCAGAGATCAATTATGATGGATTATCCAATTAATTTTACTACGGACATCGCAGACAAATAATTTTAGAAATAGCTGTATAAAAGAATCTATTTTTGACGACTCAGCTATAACGAGTCAAGAGAAATTTAATTACTCCAGTAAATGTTAGAGGAGTTATAAAATAAGACAGCATAATTTACTCGTATATTTAGAATATTAGAGGTTAAAAACGTCGTATTTTTATTTTTACATTCTTATGGTAAAGTGACTAAAATGTATCCGGTGATTAGTGACGGCTTGCGCTTGCACCCAGTCATGGTGCCCACTGCCCAATGCAAATGTTCAGTATTTGTGTCAATTTCAGGTGTCGCAGGTGTAATTGGGTAAAATACTCGCATTTATTTTCTTATCCATATACATTTTTATTTATTTCAATGAACTGCGAGACTAGCATGCTGTTCACATGATGGTAAGCGATACGACCGCTCATGAACAGTAGCAAAACCAAACGATTCCTTGAATTACAAAGTAATGCCATTCCACTGCGCTCGCCATCCTGAGACATAAGATGCTAACTCTCAATTTGTTCATAAGTTACTCTGACTACAATGTCCTTCAAACCGATACTCAACAGTGCATTGACTGCTGTTTGGCGGGAGAAATAGCCTTTGCGGTGTTACCCTCCCAGGCTCCCTTTCACATATGAGAGACCTACCACCACCACATCTAGCAAACAAAAAATGTTGTAATTCCATTCAAAATTAAACGAGTATTATATTAACGTTTTAAATCTTGTGCTAAAAAAAGAAAAGGTATGCAAAATTAAACTTGTGACGTCACTAGTCTTAATGTGCATTACAGTATACGCGTGAGAATAAGACGCTACGCTGTCCCCACTATGTTCCCACTCTTTTTTTAATACTAATATTTGCCCCATATTACACGCTACTTTAATACTGTTTTGACAGTAACGTTTTATTTATATGTATTTGTGTTCGCAAGCAAAAAATATCATAGTCAAATACCTCTTGTAACGACGGATCTTTTTAGCAAAAGTAGGGTCCCCTTTTGAATAATCTGCTTTATTTGCTTTAGTTTATTCTGCACTGATTTTTGACATTAAGTGCTATGCTAACATATTAGCATACCAGTACCTATATGTCTGAGACCTGCCTGCGACTTTTTTTTTTAATTCTGGCTCAGCACAATGTCTGCATTGAACCTTTACTGGTGGTAAGTACAAATGCCGTCCCGATAGTATCAAATGGCATCAAACGGCGGTCTCATGCCATTTTTGACAACATTCGTGCTGCAGTTGGTTCGACGCCGGCTATGAAATGAGAGGCCGCGGGTTCGAAACAAATGATTGTGAGGCTCACAAATTTTCGTCTCGGGTCTGGTGGTTTATGAGGCCGAAATGCGTCTCCTACTTCCTGATACCCACGACACAAGATCGATCTCGACTCGATCTTAGTGTGGGATCAGGACTATGTAACGTTTGGGTATATTTATTGATTTATTTACATTAGAAACAATCATCGGCATGATTGTTTCAGACAACAGACTTAAAAAATCTAAACAAAGGTGATTTACCCGAATTCGACGAAGTATCAAACCGTCAATAGAACATCAAAGCGTGATATTTAACAACCAACGCACTCCGCTCAGTAACATGTAAAATAGCGGCTGATAAGGGTTCAAACGTTTAGTTCAAAGAGATGTTTTCCTCGGAATAGTAGGAATCCATCGTTTTTTATCGCAATTTCCCTACATCTTTGTACGCACGGCACTCGACGACCCGAATTCTGTAGGGATGGCCGGATACCATTCGTTCCGAATGTATTTGGTCAATGTAACATGTTATTTATGCTTGTAGCATTTTATTTGTATAGACGTAAGTAAGTATGATTCTATAATTATGTCCTACGCTTAATATGAAAGTTCTCGAAAGGGAACTAGGGAAAGGAAAGTGAAAATGGCCAGGTAGGGGAAAGCGGAGAAAAGGATGTCCACCCACAAGGTGGTCAGACGACCTGGTAAAGGTCGCGGGAGGTCGCTGGATGCAGGCTGCCTCCAACAGGTAACTGTGAAAATTGGGGGAAGCCTACACTCAGCACTGGACTTCCTTTGGCTGATAGATAGAATATGAAAGTGGCCGAATTAAAAATACTCTCTAATTGAGTTACATATAATTGAACACTTATTTTAACGCTTCCAGTGACGAAAATTATCTTCGTTTACTTTATCTTTAAGATAATTAAATTATGAAGGTATGTCATGATAATATTGATGTCCAAATTCATTAGTAGTAAAACATTTTTTGGGTCCTATTATAAAACATTTTTTTCGCTAACCTATCAAAAATCAAATCAAATCATCCTTTCAAAAGTACATTCCATATTTTGAAAAACGAACCGAGAATTTTATATTATGTATTGAATGTTTTAAAAAAAATCCATTCATTCAGACCGAACGATTTCATTCGCTCACTCTCGCATCACTAGCACGCAGAGGTGGAAGATCAAAGTGATAGGTCAAGAAATCTTTACTTTATATCTTTGGAGTTATAAAATGTACTCGCCCCTCTAGTTATTATGGGGAGAGGATATCCGAGGGGCATAAAAAAGGTTTATTATTTCCTTTTGAAGTATCTTTTTTATCATTGCTGTATCTTTGCGAGGGCCTCTCTTAAATTTGGGTCCAATCGTGACGACGTGTTTTGCTTAGTTTTCAAAGTTTAAAAGTCTTTGGTGTTTTGAATGGCCCGGATTATTTTTTTAGAGAGATAAAACACGATCATCTTTCAAAAAGTTTAAATCAATTTAAGTTTAAAATCATATTAATAATTATATCCCACCCTGCCCCGTCTCATTCCCACTTAAGGCATGCAATCCAATCCCATCCAATCTCTTTCAGTATAAAAAAGTAACAAGTATACCGGAATTCCTTCCTCATCCCACGGGAACACTACATTGTTCGGGATAAAAAGTATCATAAGTGTTGATCCAGGGTGTCAGCTACCTCCACACCGAATATCATCAAAATCTGTTAAGCCGTTTCTGAGTTCTTCGCGCAAAACCGCACAAAGAAACAGACAACAATTCTAAAAATAATTGTTTTGAGTTCTATTACGTTAATAGTACAGACATAAATCGATTAAAACATACATAATTATTATATAATTTATTCTTCATAGTTTTAGTTTACCTATAAAGTGTATTATCTATAATGGTTTTAGTATTCATTTAATTTTTCGAAATAAAATCTAAATGAGGGTAGTTTGTCGTCGCTTGCCTCTGGTTCCGTCATTTTGTATCGAGTCATGAGTGCGTTTCACAACGCGTGGTGCGTGCTCCGCCGCGGAGTTGGATATTTGCTCAATTCTTCCATGTGTAGTGGACTATCTAGTGCAAGGTAGTGTTTGGTGGGTCTATAGCCACGACCGTTGTCGGCATCAACCATACAGCTTCGAGATCCAGACTCCGGTGAGTAAGCTTGACGTATTTTACCTTTCGGTTGAATTATTGTTGAATCGTTTTCGTATCGCCCCTCTGGGAATATTTCGATTCGCAAATTGTGTACAGACTAGATAGCTTATGTGACGATAGCTAATAATGAAATAAACCTAACTCATGTTACATATACATAGTCCTGGCCTCACACTTAGATCAAGTATTGTGTCGCGGGTAACAGAGAATTTTCGCTCACACAATCACCGACATCCGAAACAAATACCTGTGGATCACACAAATATTAGTCCCGGTGCGGGGATCATACCCGCACATTTGAATATTTGTGAGCCACATAGATATTTGTTTCAAAACGGATAATGAACCCATGACATTTCGTTTCAGAGCCGGCTTTTAACCAACTGCGTCTCTGAAATTGGAGAATATTAATTGCGTGATTGAAATAAATTACATTCAGATTGTTGATATATGCTTATATATTGAAATTATATATAAGCAGGGTGTATTTGCATTTTTAACTCTGCAATAACCATCTAGCCTTTAATTGACTGTGAAGTTTAATTCAACCTTTTTAATTTGCATTTTAACTAGGTTACTCAGTGCAAGAGTGCATAATTAGTTAACTATGGAGCTAATTTCAATACATTATAACTAGTAGAAGTAAATTTAAATCTAAAATTTTCGTAACAGTCTTTTAATGTTGATTCTACTGTATCTGTATCTGTATCAGCCCATATACGTCCCACTGCAGGGCACGGGCCTACTTTACAATCGAGAGTACGATTGAGAGTGGTTAGGCCATATAGTCCACCACGATGGCCTAGTGCGGGTCGGCGGACTTACATAGCATAGAAATTCTTATAAATCGCTATGGTATGCAGGTTTCGTCACGATGTTATCCTTCACCGTTTTAGTGATTCTACTAAAAATATTTATTTATTAATTAATACTTTTCTGCACACACATAGAAAAAAACTAGATATAACAATTACAAGTATAGATGGCGCTCTTATCGCTCTTGGCGATTTCTTACAGACAACCTTGGGATGGATATAAGAAAAGGAAAAAAAGTAAAATAAAAAACATTCATAAAAACTCCTTCTATGCTCATATCGAAAATCTTTCTGCCTTTTATTAGTGAGTATGATTGCCTTAAGATGTTAAATCATTTATCTGATTATATTAAATATACCCTTGAGACATAATTTATTAGGTTCTAGTAAATAGGTTTAATAAAAAAAAAACCCTCTCGTGGTTAAAAAATGTATCAGCCCATATACGTCCTACTGCAGGGCACGGGCCTACTCTACAATCGACAGTACGATTGAGAGTGGTTAGGCCATATAGTCCACCACGCTGGACTAGTACGGGTTGGTATGCAGGTTTCCTCACGATGTTTTCCTTCACCGTTTTAGTACGTGGTGATTGACTATCAATACACACATGACTCCGAAAAGTCAGAGGTGTGCCCTGGGATTTGAACCCGCGACCACGGTGAACATGTTGGCAGCCGCGTCTGGTCCGTTTACCAACAAGCCACCACGCACGGGTAAAAAAATGATCCCCAAAATAATTGAATTTATTAAAATTCAACTTTAACTAACAAAAACCACTAAAATTCAAACTTTGCAAACAATTTCATAAAATGTCTAACTACTCAACTCAATATTTACTACGAGCGGACGTCAATTAGTCCATCGAAATATGGCGGAGCTTTCAATTTGGCGCTTTGAAAGTTTTCCTCCGGCTGAAATTAGGCATCGAGCTTTGAAAGCTGGACCTGCGTTCGCCGATATTAGAAGCTTATAATTCTATTACAAAATATTCGCATATTATGTAATAATGCTGTTATTTTCGCGTTGGAAAATTTCGTCGTGGTGTTTTAAGCTGGAAAGTTTGGGTGTATCGCAATTTTGTATTATTTAGTTGTTTTTGGTAGAAGGTATTTAAAATTAAGTTTTTTTAAGATTTCCTTAGCATCACCTCTACGATTGAGAGGTTACACAGATAGTCCTGCAAAGTTCATGTATTTTTTAAATTCTTGTGTACCGGTCAGCTTTAATTTTTTAATTAAACAAGACCAAATTTCTCAAGTCGAAATCTCCAGTCTAAATGACCTGAGCCTCATTTTCGTAACTTTAATTTTGACATCAAAGTCCGCTTCCAAGTAAGCTATTACTCATGAATCCTTCAGCCAATTTAAGTCCAAGACAAAAAAAAAGTGTGGAACAAAAAGGCCTCTAAGGTTTTCCATAGTGATCTGAAATGGTCTACATCCAGCGACTATCTACAATTACAGCCCATTATCGACACTGTAAATAACTTATTGAAAACCCTTGAATACGTCCACCAAGCATTACAATATTTGTCCCCTCACAAAGTTAGCAATTTATGTCGTGCTACGTACTTCCCGGTGTGACAATTTTCCCCGTGTGCCAACATAATTGAATCAATCCGACATCCGCGTTACACTAACGTACAAGTTTTTCTCGTGTTTTAGAAGTTTAAATTGGTCGTTGACCTGAAATGGACGTTTGTCGCTTAATGTTAAAAGTGATAGGTATACATTCTGTATTCTGTATCAGTCCATATACGTCCCACTGCAGGGCACGGGCCTCCACTACAATCGACAGTACGATTGAGAGTGGTTAGGCCATATAGTCCACAACGCTGGCCTAATGCGGGTCGGCGGACTTACTTACCAGAGAAAATCTTATAAATTGCTATGGTATGCAGGTTTCCTCACGATGTTTTCATTCGCCGTTTTAGTGTGTGGTGATAGACTATCAATACACATAAGACTCCGAAAAGTCAGAGGTGTGCCCTGGGATTTGAACCCGCGACCACCGTGAGCAGTGGCAGCCGCATCCGGTCCGTTTACCAACAGGCCACCACGCACTTGAATTGTCTTTTAATAACCTTAATATATCAACCAATTTATTCAGTATATTATTTATATTTAAAATTAAGACATTTTTGAATGTTTTTATGTTTCCGATGGATTTGTGATTTTAACTTGGGTGCCCTGGGGCTTAGGCATATATAGCATAACTTTTTCAAAAGATGAGGAGTCATAGGTACAGACCCCCTTCTATTAAAAATCAGCAAATTATTCTTTACAATTATTATTATTCTTTACAGTTATTATTTACAATTATTAGGGAATATTCTACTTCTTCAAGGATATGAGCATCCATATTTGCTAATGATAAGATATTCGCTTGATTACCCGTCGCAGGGAAGCCCTCGAGTGTGTCTCCCTTCGGTTTCAAACTGTGGATGTAAGATTCTTTGTAGGCCAATATCGGACGAAAGAAATGTACATCGATCAATACTTTAGCTTTTCAAACTAACTAAAATGCATCGAATAGCTACTTCCCTGCGGTCAGTTAGAGCACCCAACGTTGAAAGACCTCTAAATAATAAACAAGATTAAGCCATCTTGCTCAAAACAAAACACAGCTAAGAAAGTTTTTTTTATTGTAATGAGTGGCCGGACGAGCATGCCTGTTGGTAAGCGATACGGCCGCTTATAGACGGTAGCAAAACCAAACAACACCTTGAATTACAAAGCAATGCTTGGCATTCCACTACGCTCGCCTTCCTGAGACATAAGATGTTAAGTCTCAATACGTCCAGTAATTACTCAGGCTACGATGTCCTTCAATCCGAAATACAACAGTGCATTTACACTGCTGTTTGAAGGGAGAAATATACATTGCGGTGTGAACCAGACGGACTCTCACATATGAGAGACCTACCATCAGTAAAAAACTAACTATGAATATTTAAAAACTACGAACGTGCTTTCCCCATAATATTGCAAGCAAGGATATCAATAAGCCTTTTACCTTTACAAATATACAGAGCGTGTACAAGGCAGTTAATACGTTATGGAAGTTTATGGCTCAAAGGGAACTTTTCACGCACGGCCGGTCGGCTGAAATCGACTCTGAGTCACAATTCTTCGAACATGACTTACCAACTGCTTTACGGACGAGAACATGCTAAAGGTCACGAGTCTGGGACGTACTTGGATGTAAAGATAGTGGCTTGGACCCACTGGTATATATTTATGAAGGTGTAATATAAAGGTTGTTGTGAATTATAAATATCGATACAATTTCATATGAAGAATATAAAACGCACGAGGCGAGGCAGTACCGGGTGGGTCTAATGAGCGGTAAACTTAAGAGTGCCTCAGTGACGTAGTTGTAGCGTAGTATGATTCAACACTGAGGTTGCTGGTTCGAATCTTGGGTCGGGCAGTGATATTTGATTTTACATACATACTTACATAAACACTCGCCTGTTTTCCATAAGGGTAGGCAGAGATGCAATCAAGACGTTTCGTCTTGTATTTTCAGTCTTACGATGTAATAGGGGGCGAGCCTACCGCCATGTCGGACCCAAAATCATGACTTTGGGCTGATTAATTAATAGATAAATATAATATCCTATACTTTAACTTGTAATTTGAAGCCCGTCGAAGATCATCTAACTCCGCGCCTGTTATCTTTCGTACAACAAAATATCCCTTTTGAATTTTACGGAAGTGGCCAGTCCTTACTTTGCGAAAAGTTTGTTATAAATAGCCGCATGTACTTTATAAGGGTTGGGGGAACATTATTAATATCGAGAGGATTTGTACAAAATTGTATACATTTTGTAATTTTATATTGTCTGTTGGTGTACTGAAAGCACTCATTATTAAACTTTCGAATATATTATATAGTGTGCAACACAATATTCAAATTTGATCTAATGAAAGAGTACTAGACTAGTCCCATTTTAATATGGATACTAGATCAAGACACATTACTTCCAATTGTGAAGACAAGTATGTAAATATGATACATTAAAAAATAATATGTGTATGTGATGTCAAAGTTTCTGATAATATCCCAATAAAATTTCTTTACAGGTTATAAATTCAATATTTCATTATTGTTGATTAAAGAACCCTCCCATTGATAATTTGTATTTAGTAATACTCGTAAATAGTTAAGGCAACTATGTATGAAACTTTTAAGTATATTATTTAAAATTCCCATAACCAACGAATCTTTCCATCTTAAAAATTTACACAAACAATATCAATAAAATGAACCATAACCGAATAAACACGACATACCGAAGACGCGTAAATATACTTTGTTGTTACGATTCGTAAACAACGTCGCGAACGCATTCACAACAATGTAAAAATAATGCATAACCGACGCTTAACTCCTACAAGTCGGAGAGATTATCCGTCCTAACTCAATCCACATAAAATTTTAGAGTCAGTAAAATGACGGGTGGAATGGGTGCACACCACGTCACGAGACTGCTGTGGAGATATTTTTATTTAAATTATTGATTGTTTGATCACTGCGTTTTTAAAGGAATAGTATATATTTAGTGATGAATGTAATTGATTTTGCAGTTCACAGTATAATGATATTGACAGCTTTCGTGTCGCAGTTGGTTAGACACCAGCTAAGAAACGTGAGACAACTACAAATATTTGTTGTGGTCTGAGTGTCTGTTAGGCCAAAAAGTCTCTCGTCTCACAAAATGTTCTACTTATTTTAAAACAAAGAAATTTAGAAGAAATTAAATATAACATGTATCAAAAAATTTTTATTCTATTACGCTGGGATTTTTGTGATAATTTTATTAATTAGTTAATATATCGTCAGTATCAAACAAATGGAATGCTATAATTATATCATTAACCAAAAATGTTGTCAATTTCAATAATCAGATGTGGAACTTTTCGTAGCCAAGCTTCAAAACCATAATTAATATTTTATTTGCGGTCACAAACCAACCTTTCAGTTCATAATTATCTACATATGTGGGTAATATACATATATACATACTTTTTACCCGACCTCATTAAATTTTCTCACATCTCTGCCTGGTAAATTATCTCCGCTGACATTTCACTTCCTATAATTACATGTATAATTATGAACCTTGTATCACGCGAAGTCATCTTACTTTGAATCGGTGTGTGATAGCAATAACGATAATTAGAGATGTGTGGTTTATAAGGAAATATTTTTTAACCATACGATTTCCTAACAGCTTCATTATATATAGGTATAAATTTGTCACTGCCTTCCATAAAAATACAGCAGATGGGGACTCGTGGATATTACCATTATTTGACGATGTAAATTGGAATCTTATGAATGTGAATTATTAATGGCAATCTTAGAAATAGGAGAAAACGAATAGGTTTAGGTACATTCGACATTAACTTCAGAACGCCATGCTTTAGCGAAGCGTGCTTTAAGCGTTAGCTTCGTAAACATACGTGCCCTCCACAAAATACCTTTTTGGATCTATTGGGCACACTGAAGGAAACCTAGTATAATTTAATTAATACTCATACAATTATATATTTTTATAAAAAAATCTGTGGCCTGACTTAGGATGTACTAAATATGCCAGCCAAATCAACCATTTAGGATGAACGCGTACACTTAAAACAATTCCTTTGGGACGTTACCCTTTCAGAACCAATGGCCACGTGACTCGTGGGGTGTCACAAGTGTATGTAAAAGAAGCATTTTTTACGAACATAAAAATTCCTTATGCATCACGTACGAACATAAGCGGCATTACATTATCCGCGTAGTGTTATGTGGAGGGTGGGTATAATTTGAGTTTTACGTGGATAATCCTTTAGAAAAGTTTCGGTTTTGTACTACTGCGACAAAGAGAAGTACAAAGTAACAGCCGTTCATATTTTATTTTTCTATTAATTATATCAGTCCAGAGTCAGCGGGACAATTCACGTTATTTCTTGACGTGCCGATCAAGTTGCGGTGCAGTTGCAATTAAGTTTACGTTGTTGTGCAAAATGATATTCTTCTAATTATTTAGCCACGCGTGCTGCGTGTCAACTGTACGTCAGTCATATGTAATCTGTATCTGTATCTGTATCAGCCCATATACGTCCCACTGCAGGGCACGGGCCTACTCTACAATCGAAAGTACGATTGAGAGTGGTTAGGCCATATAGTCCACCACGCTGGCCTAGTGCGGGTTGGCGGACTTACATACCATAGAAATTCTTATGAACCACTATGGTATGCAGGTTTCCTCACGATGTTTTCCTTCACCGTTTTAGTGCGTGGTGATTGACTATCAATACACACATGACTCCGAAAAGTCAGAGGTGTGCCCTGGGATTTGAACCCGCGACATATGTAATACTTTTTACATTAATATACTGATACGATTTGTAGGATGTTTTCTTACTATGAAAATAAAACATAACATGTGCTGCATGATCATCGGATTAAACTAGGTATATTAATCTATGGATTAAACAGTCATTTGAGACGTCAAATGAAGAGATGAATACCTACCGATCAAGTTGCGATCTGAATCACGCACTTATAACGCGCAGCAGTAGGTTACGTATAAAGCGCTCGCGTGACGCGAACTTGACGTGAGCGTATTTAACAGCGGTGGTAAAAATACGCGGATATAAAAAGGGCCGTTTTGATCGACACTTATCTGCAACCGCACCGCAACAGAAATTATTTTATTACGTGAATCGTCCTACAGGAACTTGTGCCCGTTATGGCGATAAGCTGGCTCCCTATCTCATGGTGGGACGGAACGTACAAGGCGTAACATGGGTGTCTTGGTTGCTACCAGGGGAGCCTCTGCCTTCCCCTTCTGGGAAAAAGGCGTGAGTTTATGTACGTATGTATGTACAAGGTAACAATCAGCTGATTGTAAGCTCAATGCAGTAAAAATTATAACATCCATCAGCAAGGTAGTGTCTATGTCAGGTTGCTCTTAACTGGATTTACATAAATCAAGTGCGGACCGTGTACATATTTTGTACGTACCGATGGTTCACTTTTAATATTTTTTTATCGTGGTTACAGTCTATGTGAATATTTAGACCACTTGCAAAATGATTTTCTATTATCTACTAAAAATAATAATTGCTCATTTGGTGTTTTTGTATGATATGAAAAAAAAGTACATTGTTGCCTACATTTTCTGGTTGATATACCTTTAAGCAATATTATTAGTTCAAAATATATCTTACGTATTTACACGTGGAAATTTTCGAAAACGAACAGTAAAAACTACCAAATGTGTCTGGAAAAAGTAACAATTTGTTGATAATTCATGGTCACTGTAGAGGGATAATGCGTGGCTCTTTAACGCCCCTTTGAGGTCAATATCTCGTGACGTTCAGTTTATGGTAATTGCACTATTGAGTGAATGATGTTAGGTACCTCACTCACTTTGCCACCATGGGAGCATTTTGCCAACATATACAGTCATGTACAAAGTAAATATTTATATATTAAATCATATTATTATGTATTTTGCATTAATTTTACTTAATATTAAATTTCGTACAAAAATCATAAAAAATCCTCTAGTAGGCACACAAATAGCCCTGACCCATACTAAGAAAGAAGTATTTTGTCATCGGAATGAGAAACTACTAGGGGTTATAGCGGTTTCACAAAACTAATCTGCTCCAAAAAAATATGGGTCAAACCAACATTAGTCTCAATGTTGGTGTGACCTGTCAAAGGTTCTGTATCAGCCCATATACGTCCCACTGCAGGGCGTGGGCCTCCTCTAAACCCGAGAGTACGATTGAAGGTGGTTAGGCCATATAGTCCACCACGCTGGCCAAAAAAGTCCGCCAACCCGCACTGTCAAAGGCTAATAGTACTTAAATACCTATATTGCAAGTACATACAGTTCATAGCCATCAGAGTAATTAGCCTTCCAACGAGAGGCTTACAACACAAACATAAGCGTTTGGAAGAAGCTTAAAAGCTTGTCGACGTTGCCGCGAGCTTTAGAAAAGCACCTCTGTTCCATAATCTACGTCAGTGCATAAGGCCTAATTGGCACCCCGTCCCAAATTAGGACAAGTAAATGGGTGTTGCGCTTTCAAGCTTATTAGTACCCGGTTTTGAATTCTATGGTATGTGAATTGCTTTTGAGGAAATAGTAACCTTTTTAAAGAAATGTATTTTTATAGATTTCCTATTGAATCTGTATCTGCATCAGCCCATATACGCCCACTGCAGGGCACGGGCCTACTCTACAATCGACAGTACGATTGAGAGTGGTTAAGCCATATAGTCCACCACGCTGGCCTAGTGCGGGTTGGCGGACTTACATACCATAGAAATTCTTATAAATCGCTATGGTATGCAGGTTTCTTCACGATGTTTTCCTTCACCGTTTTAGTGCGTGGTGATTGACTATCAATACACACATGACTCCGAAAAGTCAGAGGTCTGCCCTGAGATTTGAACCCGCGACCACCGTGAACATGTTGGCAGCCGCATCTGGTCCGTGTACCAACAGGCCACCACGCACTTTAATACATTTTCTTTGTTATAGCTATTGTATTTTTATATAATTAATTAAAATAAATACAACCAAGTAATTTAAAATAGTTTTGGGATCAATCGGTATCTAAAAATAACAATTTCACACAAAAGTACCTATATAATATTAATAAAATCACAGCTTTCTTTTAGCTCCGTGTGTTAATACGAGTATAAGGAAGGAAAAATCTGTAACAAGCGTGATGAGAACAAAGGCGTGTGTGTTTCTCATATCTGTAATTATTGGAGCTGACTTACTGATGTGGATATTATTTCACCAAATGGGGGAATAACGAATCTTTCGATTATTGTTATATACAGGACGTTCCCACACTGATGCCGTATGGAGGGGAACCACCTTAAATATTGTAGTCAGAAAAATTATATAGAGAGAATACATCATTTTAATTTCTTCGAGTAAAAGGTTTATCCTAAATGTACACTTTAGACTGCCCTCTATTTTTTTCCTTCTCTAATGTCTATCTCATAGCGTCAGCAAGAGATTGCCTCGAGCGATACGACCGCCATTTGTACTCTTATGTTAAATATTCATTCAGTTTAAGATTTAGTTGTACAAAATAACAAAATACAAAAATCATTATGTAATATCTTCTGCCTCGGTGGCGTAGTTGTACGTACGGTTACAAAGCTGAGGTCTCTGGTTCGAATCCCGGGGTGGGCGAAGTGATATTGGATTTTTCTATTCATTATCAACTTAGAGTCAGGAATTTGTGCCCTATATAGCGATAGGCTCGCCACCTATCACATCGTGGGACGGAACATACAAGGCGAAATATGGGTGTCCTGACAAATCTGCCTACCCTTTCTGGGAAAAAGGCGTGAGTTTATGTATGTATAATATCTTCTTTTAGTAATATTCAATTGTCTATCTATACAATATTTAAGATACTTCATTCGCCATTTGGAAAAGAAATTTAACTAAAAATAATGTTTTTATAGGCTTTCACTTGTGCTGTGAATAAAAAAATAACAATTATATTTTAATAACGACGAAGAAAGAATTACAAACAAATGGCGACCAACTTGAAGGGTTCAGAATAATATATAACACTACTTAGTGTTTTAATTTCTTCATTTACAGCGAAGTAGCTTGTCGTTTTTAATAGACTTCAACAAAATGAGACTTTTTTTACTATTTGTTTCACAACACCAATAGCTTGGTTTGTCTGTTTGTACATAGCGGTGTTTTACATATATTGTGAGTTTACGTGAAATTCATACATGAATGGTGATGTGTTGTTTTATGTAATGTCGATAGCAGATTTTTTTAAATGTTTTTAATTAAAACAAAAATGTGTATTTCAATGAACGGCGAGACAAGCATTCCATTCGCCTAATGGTAAGCGATATGACCGCTCTTGGACAGTAACAAAACGAAACAATACCGTGAATTACAAAGCAATGCTTGGCATTTCACTGCGCTCGCCATCCTGAGACATAAGATGTTAAGTCTCTATATGTCCAGTAGTTACTCTGGCTAAAATATCCTTTAAACCGAAACACAACAGTGCATTTACACTGCTGCTTGGCGGGAGAAAAAACAATGCGGTAGTACCTACCCAGGCGGCCTCATAACCACCAATATTACTTTTTTATTAATCTGAGTAGCGATTATTATTGTCTATCTTTTCCTTTTTAGTACGGGCAAAAATACACTAAAGTCAAAATTTAACCGACAGTAAATAATAAGACAATAATAAATAATAAGATTTCTATGGTATGTAAGTCCGCCAACCCGCACTAGGCCAGCGTGGTGGACTATATGGCCTAACCACTCTCAATCGTACTGTCGATTATAGAGCAGGCCCGTGCCCTGCAGTGGGACGTATATGGGCTGATACAGATACAGACAGATACAGAAATAATAAGACGACGGCTTGTATCCGCACACAAGAAATCCGGGAGAAACGCCGATTAATGAACAGGGAAACCAATACTTACGCAAAGCCGAACTAATTAAACCAAGGTTGCTGCGAATAAGACGGTGTGTATGAAAAGGCAAATATTAATCCCGAAATCAACAATCGAGAGTTCGATTTGAAGGACTTATGAGTGGTAGAGTTGTTGTCAGTCATGACTCAGCATGAATGAGCAGGCATGAGATAATTAAAAGTTACAAAACTAAACTTACAAATTGTGTATATATCTAATAAACAACATACTGCGGAATATAATTTTTGCTAAAATTTAGATAATTCCTAAAAAGCAGTTTCCATGAGTTATTGAAGATATGGATACATACATATACATATATACCTTCAAACTTAGATACTAACTTTATATTTTTGACTAAGTCAAGTTGTTTCTTGAACACTTTTACAAGTCTAATGAAAAACTTAATCTTATTTGTATCTTGTAAAAACACATACATTTGCAAATAAACTATTTAGATTTGATTTGAAAAAAAAATATACGGAAAAAACGAATAAAATAAATATTAATAAAATCACCCTCAACCAATCTAAAAAATCTAATAGCTATATCCGTGAAATATCCCCACTAGCCCGGTCAACGCACGAGACCGTCCGAGTCATTGTAAAATTAAAAATTCCACTGTGATACTCCCCCGGGAATTTTATTGGACATCGCTGCCTTTATGCACGCTGCACCAGCTGAAAGGTATTTGAAAGGTTTTAAGTTACAGCAGGTAGTGTTGCTGGGAAATTGATCAGTTTGATAGGTGTAGGATACAGGTGCCTAGTTTTCATTATGGCCATCGTAATATATGTATGTATATATAAAATATCTAAGTGCGTGGTGGTTGGTAAACGGACCAGACGCGGCTGCCAATATGCTCACGGTGGTCGCTGGTTCAAATCCCACGGCACACTTCTGACTTTTCGGAGTCATGTGTGTATTGATAGTCACCATGTATTTTAACGGTGGAGGAAAACATCGTGAGGAATCCTGCATACTGTAATGAATTTGTTGGAATTTCTATGGTATGTAAAGTCCGCCAACCCGCAATAAGCCAACTTGGATCACTATATAGCCTAACCACTCTCAATCGTACTCTCGATTGTAGAGGAGACCTGCACCCTACAATGGGACGTATGTGGGCAGTACAGTATACAATATCTTATTTCATACTTACCAAATAATTAGTTTTGTAGCATGCAACCGACAATGTTGGCGGAATTTTCCAGTATTGATAGTTTAATATAATTTGGGTTTAATTGATCTGTACCTTAAAATACTTTATTAAAATTAATATTAACATATAAAATATGAGGGTAGACATAATAAGCTTCATAAATCTAAACAATAAAATACAATTTCTAGTGCAAATTAATTGCTGGTTTACATTATTTTATATTCCTAACAAAAGAGATGTCGATTCATATTACAAATTCGCGTAAATTTATTTTTTACACCTTAAAGACAGTATTTTAAAACCTAACACAATATTTTGAGAAACTAATTGTTCGTAATAAATTAAATATAAATATTTTAAAATGTTTTATTCTTTAGCCATTAACGTTAACGGAGATTATAGCCAAGTGATAGGTTGGAGCGTTTTTAGAAGACATTTTTAACTATTTTTATTAAAGTACTTTTTATATTAAAATTTTTTCTGGATTTTTCTAGAATTATTCTTTTTGTTTTGATATAGGGTTATCTAGAAAATAAAAAACGTTTCAAAAAAATAGTCAAGATTCCTATTGGTGTACATAAAATACACGATCAAGTAGATAAATGATACGATACAATTCAGCATAATGTGTATCTTGAAAGCGGTGCGTAGACTTTTAACCCGGTCCCGTACAGCTCCTCTGGGATCGCGTTCCATTGATTGTACAATAGTGCAAGGTTAAGGGAATACCGGGATGTGTACCTGTTTGTAGCAAATATTACTGTAACTTTGGAGAAAATGTTAAGTGGCGCACCTGGCATATATACTCGTGTAAAGTATGACAAAAACTCTGTCCGTGTACTACGGTACGGTTACCATATTGAGGTGTTGGGTTCAAATACCGGGTAGATCAAAGTGCTATTTGTTTTTAATTAATTATCAATAAGTTAACAGTCTTCGTGGTGCAGTCGATTAGATGCCGCCTGTGAACGAAAACGAAAGGCTGCGGGTTCGATCCTCGCACCGAGGGAAAGGTTTGGGTGTTTGTGTTGCCGAAAAGTTTCTCGTAGTTCCTGATATCTATTACACAAGACTGTATCTTAGTGTGGATTCAGGACTATCTGCCTGAATGTTGGGTGTAAATTATTTGAAAAAAAGTCGAAGTCACTAATTTGTTCCCGATATGGCGATAGGCTCGCCCGTTATCACATCATGGGACGAAAGATGGACGTGGATCTTCTAGTAGCACCTTCACCTACCCCGGGAAAAAGGCGTGACTTTATATATTTCTATAGAATTGTATGTCTCTTGACTTAACAAAAGATTTACAAAAACTTATCAGGGTAAACAATGTAACGGTCATTGACCCAGCCACCTTAAAATAAAAGACAAAACTAATCACAAAGCACAGGTTAGCCACAATCACGCATTCGAGGTGTCTAGCGAGCCAAGCAACTTGCTGCGTCGCCGGACCTCATTAGCGAAATTGTAAAATAATAAAGAATTCTAGAGTCTTTGTTGACTACTTTAAATAGTCTTTACTACTTTAGTACTTTTAATTTTAACCTGACCATTATTGAGACATATGAAGGTATAGTAGGTTATCATTTTGTACAAAATATCATAGTATTGCAAAAAAAAATGTCTAAGTAATATAAAGAATTGACCAAAAATTCGAACCTTAACACTGGCCAAGAAACGCACGTTAAACAGAAAAAAAATAGTTAGTTTAGTAATAAAAACGTGATTTTTAGCATCAGCTTCTTATTAGTCATTTTACTTTATTTATATTTAATTAATTCGTACAAAATCTCGTTTATTCCTTAATCTTCTCTATAAAGTAATCCCGACGTGAATTTGTAGCGCTACCTCAGTACTCCCACACAGAATCTTATACACAACACAACAATATTTGAATTATTAGAATTTATATTTCCCACGATCATTACTAGTTTTTTTACTAATATCCTGTTTTGTCAATGATTTTGAAGATAATTAACAATCCTTTGGCTTTGCATGACACCTAATTAAAGTTGTAGGTTATATTATCAAAGAGCTATTAACGTAAACAAAACAATAAAACTTAGGTGAAATTAAACCAGAAAATACTATCGCAAAAACGCAACAGAATTCGCTCAATAATAAAATTAATTAAAATAACACAAGCGAAATAGTTTGCACAAAAAATATTTTAAACAAATACATGTAAATAAAAACATAAATAATACTATAACGTGTTAAATAACCAAAAATAACATTTTAAAGAATCAATAACAGGCCAACTGGTAAGCGTGGCAGAGCTAGCTCAGTTGTCTGGGCGCCGTAGCGCGGAGCGGACGTCAGTGCTACGCGCGTAGCCACTACGAAGCCACGCCGATTCGCGGTTACGTACATTCGCCGCTACGTCGATTCGGCGCTACGTTTAAAATGTGACAAATGTACAGTCGTGCTGATATTTGCTCAATTTAATTTTTGTACTGGTGTTGAGTGACTGTGTAAATATGGAGTGGACCTGTGTGTTGCTGTTATTCCTTGTGCCGGCCGTTGTCGGCAACCCGGCAAAAATGGGTCAGTACTCTTAATAATTCAGCTTTCACTACGTTAGGCATTGCATTGACAGTTTGATGGATACAGCGCGTTTGGCCTGTGATTAGAACTCATTTCTTTGGTGTCTTTACAAATTACTGCAGTCGAGTTGGTTTGTAATGGTTGTGTTCTTTCTCCTATTTGTTTTTGCTTTTATTGTGGTAATTAATTGTGTTGTAGAGAAAAAGGTTTTTGTTATTATGTCATAGTTTTTTGTGATTAAAAGTTTTGTTTCATTTATTATAGGAGGAATAAATTATTTGATGTTCACTATTATTAAGTGTAGTACAAATCCATTTTCATACATGATGTGTGATGGGGAACAGTTTAAGAGCCTATATGCTTTGATCAATCAAATATATCACAGGCCGTATTGCGTCATCTGTGATTGAATATTCAGAAGGCATAATTAACGATATCAAAGGAAATTGTACAATTACCCTATATTCTCTCTGAAATTATTTTGTTTGGATTATTGTATGATCGTAATAACGTTCAGTTTAATATATATCCTTTGTTCATAGGAATGAAGTGCTTTTCAGATCACATATCTTAGTATTTAGGTGAGATCCATAAGGAAATATCAATAATATTATAATATGGTATAGTGTATCGGGTAAACTTTAATGGATTTCTGTCTATTTACTGAATGGTGTTTTTATAGAATACAAAAATATGAATATCTAATTCATTCATAAAATATAAATTATAAATTGTAGTTCATTTCTGCGATGAATCCAAATAAAAACTTCAGTTGCAAACAAAAAATTGAGCGTCGATATTTATTTTTTTGAATCACCAAAGTTTTTCATTAAAATAGTCTGGATTATTTTCTTTTTGATTGTACTTGTAAGCACTTTTCTGTGGAACTTTAGTTATTTGCTACGGCCTCGATCGTACCGTTGTCGCAATTAAAACATTTTACCAAAAAAAAATATTGGCATAGATTTTGTTTACAGTTTGAAAATGTATTCTTATTTTTTTTTCTTGATAGTTGGAATGAAACCGGAATGTTTTCTTTTTTATCGAAATATTTGTAGGGTTTTTGATCTGAATAAGAGTTTAAGTCATGCATTGATGTTTTTAAACTAAATCAACACTACAATCGCGTTAATTTTACTTTATCGAATTTGTTGAATTTATGGTTGAGATCTTTCGTCTTCATTTATCTATCTCGTTGTTATTTCACTTACCAATTACTTATTTTTAATGAAATAAATAATTAATAAATACACCCAACAGTCACATACATAGTCTTGACCCCACACTAAGGGTATGTATCTGGTAATGTGTCGTGAATATCAGGAACTACGAGAGACTTTTAAAGCTCACAAACACCCAGACTAAATGCTTGTGGGCCTCATAAACATTTGTCTCGGTGCGGGAACCGAACCCGCAGTCTCTCTAACCAACTGCGCCACGGATTCTGTCTAGTCTATTACGGTTACTTCTCGTGCCCGTATAAAAGGATAAACACAATAATATTATTACAATAAATAAAATATATATTAACTTTCTGTGGGGACAACTTACCGTGGTTCTGGAAATCTCGTGTTTTCTTAGTTTTTATTATGTCTGAGAAATACTTCAGTAGTTTATTGTGTCCTTTGGCAATGATGTTTATGATATGAAGTCTTTGGTTTACTACCAATACATTATTAACGTTTTGATAATAAAATTTTATTAAATTGTCCGACGATCAGATGAGTTATGTTATTATCTCATAGTTAATCCGGTCTAGGTAAGTTTTTAATATGGACAAGTAATGATTTCTCAATTTGTAAAAATGTATGTAACACATTGATATCGATAACACGCTTAAAATCGCCTTATTATGTGTCTATGTACGTCTCACGCTTTCCACATAATATGTATACATGACATGA
Organism: Hyles lineata; assembly: GCA_030180105.1. Classification (NCBI taxonomy): domain Eukaryota; kingdom Metazoa; phylum Arthropoda; class Insecta; order Lepidoptera; family Sphingidae; genus Hyles; species Hyles lineata. The sequence continues at coordinate 1,546,419 of JARJEE010000035.1, read as the reverse complement.
CAATTTATGTCACTTAAAAAATAATTATCGTCGGTAAATAAATTCACTAAAAAAGGTGAAAATGGTAAATTAAAGTTAGTTTGACTTTGAGAGAGAGCAATCGCTCAGGATTATTTTTCAAGATAGCGACTTTTAAATGTTTAAAAATATATATGAAAAATAATAATTTTGAACTTGTTTAAAATATTTTAACCTACCCTAAATTCAGCATTGCCAAGCATGTATTATGTAACCTAGTTAAACTGTATAATTAAATATTTAGTTTATACCACTTTCTTTACATCTCTTTATTTAAAATCAATATTATAAGTATTTAATTCCATTTACATTGGCTTTAATATTGTATTAGCTTCTTAAAACAATTATGTAGTATATGGCAAAAGAATAATTATGTTCTGTAGGATATATTTATCCCTTAAAAGTAGTTTTTTCCTTCCCTATAGAATCCAGCATAAATATCAGTTCGATAATCCGAAGTCCATATTATGAAATAAGGAAAAACTACAATATTACTTAGAGAAGTTCTTAAGCGCCTTTTACTCGTGGAGAGTTTCGTGGAGCGAGAATCGTATACCATTATCGCATGATATGAACGTCACAAGGTGTGAGTTTTACAAATGTTTATAGCTTGGCAAAATGAGTAGAATACGGTGGCAATTCGCATTACAGAAAATAATTCTGGCAACACTGTTTAAAAAGTTCTGTTAAAAAAGTTATTGTGTTCGTTCAATAATTTTATACGTAGATATTTCTATATATTTTCGTACAGTTAGACATAAAATAAATAAAAACTAATGACAACAATAAATAGAAATAACAAGTATAGAGACTTTCCCGCCCTCACACCCGCCACTGCAACTCCTGTTAGCCAGGATCAACAGTGGCACACAAAGATTTGACACCGAGCTCCGGAGCTCGGCGAGTCTCTCAGGGACACTAGCTTGTCTTTAACCCGCATCGAAATTAATCAGAAAGAAAAACAAAAGGAGGAGTTGGAAACAAATAGTTGTCCACTTCCCTCCGCAGCAAAGCGGGTGACAAAAAATATTGAGTCGAGAGGTATGTATCCTCTTATATAAAGATATACAACTGGAGAAGCCAGATGTATTAAGCACCACGGGATAAACAAATTACATGGGTTCTATAGTTTGAGCTGCTAAATTTGGGTCCAATAATAGGTATGGCAAAAGCGCCGGAAAGCACGGAAGTTCCTCCTAGATTCCACGAGGTCCGTATAGTATGCAACACCAGAAGTTATTTGCATATTGTTTAACATTATTTCGCGTTCATCGGACCAGCGATTACACTCCCAAAGTATATGATGTGCAGTTTGTTCGTACTCACAGTCAGGTGTAGAGCATTGACACGCAGGCGATTCAACCAGCTTAAAAGTGTATAGTTTGCTCTTAAAGTTGCCATGTCCTGTTAGGAACTGTGATACACAGTGATCAATTTCTAGCCACGATTTTCTTAAGCGATCGCGAACGGACGGAAAGTATTGATATAAGTGACGCCCCTTTGAGGATATATCCCACCGGTTCTGCCATTCGTCAATTAATTCAGTGTACGCAGCAGAATATGGTTTAAATAATCTGCTTATCTTTAAAAAGTCTCGGGATGCAATAAAGTTAGTGTCTATTGTCTCTCTATTTGAATAATATAATGCGGCGCGTCTTTGCACCTCCAGATCGACCGGAAGCACACCCGCAAGAACCGGCAAAGCCTCTGTACTAACGGTTCTGTAAGCCTTACACAAGAATATCAAGGCCAGGCGTTGACTCTGGAGCAACTTCCTACGAACAGCGCCAACAGTAGATCTATCGGCCCAAACTGGAGAACCGTAACAGATACAACCCAAATAAGTTGCTCCATAGATAATTTTCAAAGTATTAAATGATAATCCCCACGTTGCCCTTGATATTCTCGTTAAAGCATAGAAGTTATTTTTCGATTTTTCTCCGACGGTTCTAATGTGTTCAATAAATGAGAAATTTCTCTCTAAAATTAGTCCGAGGTAACAAACTGATTCCTTTCTTTTAACTGGTACATTGTTAAATTTAATTCGCGGGGGTGTTTTTAGAATCCCTTTTAACAACATTTGAAAAGTTTTTTGAGGTGCGAATGTTAGTCGATTTCGTTCACCCCAGTTCAAAATTAAACGCAGACTCGTGTCAGCCGAACTTTCGAGCCCGGCTCTACTATTGGATTGTATAAGTAGGAGTCCGTCATCTGCGTATCCAGTTAAAGAACAACCCGGCGGAAAAGGAATTGAGAAGATATCATCGAACCCCAAATTCCATAGATATGGACCGATAACCGAGCCTTGAGGGCAGCCCATAGTCAGCGCCTTCGATACGGCATGGTGGCCAAGTTGTAATTTGGTTGACCCATGACAAAAATAGGAATATATCATAGAATATATATTCCTAGGGCAACCTCGGATCTTTAATTTCAATAGTAATATTGGCCACCAGGCATTATCAAACGCGCCGGAGATGTCCAAGAAAATTCCCAATACGTACTTGTGATCCGAGTTGACGACAATTCTTCTAACCGATAAAGCCGCGTCCACAGTAGATTTACCTTTGGTAAAACCGAACTGTAGGTCATGAAATTTTGGACCACCCGGTAACAGACGAGGGACAATAAGCCTTTCAAGTACTTTACCCAAAGATGGTAATAATGTAATTGGGCGATATGACTTAGGGTCTTCAGGGGGCTTATTTCCACTTTTAGGTATAACACGAATGAAACCGCAACGCCAAACCCGGGGAAAAATGCCCTCATCAATACACCGATTAAAAACTTTCAGTATAGTGTCACCCGACGACTTACACGCTTCCTTTATCATTTTATTCGATATTTTATCTTCTCCCGATGCTTTGTTAATTGGCAAAGAGTTTACTATGTTAAGAAATTCGTTAAGAGATGGATGATCTGATTTTGGGGAAGAAGGTAGCTCCGAGGCCCAGAGTCTTATTTGTTTTTGGTATTCGGAGTCATTATCTACACAATCGTCAGGTATAAGAGAATTCAAAAGAGTTTCAAATAACAAGTATCTGAATATTCTCTGATGTAGTCTATTGGGCTGTCATAATAGCACAAAATTCATTTTTGGCCCAGTTTAAATAAAGACTCTTTTTTCCCAAGCTATACACGGTGGAACTTTATATATCCTTACGATAATCGTATCTCCGAGGCGAGAATCTCTCGCCGTCTAAATGGGGCTTTACTGTAAGTAATCTTAAGTTCAATAAAGTAAGAGTAATGCTTAACATGTGTACCCACAACGTCCAGTTTTTCCAGCTCGACTCGATCTCTGCAGACAACAACCAGAGTAATAAAAACTAACAATACAAGCTTGTTAGTTAATTCTAGACTACGTTGGATACTTCTAGTGTGTGTTACGAACCGTTTGTTTTTATGTTGGCTTGATTTGTCTAAAGATGTCTTTTATATATACACACACACACACACACATACACAGATACTCTTACTAAAACATGCGTTCCTACAAGTGTATTTATAGTTTAAGTATAGTCTGAGTATTAGACTATAAACTATTTATGTGATTTTAGAATGCTTTTGCCTACCCTCTCATGAGATTTACGATTTTTACAATATGTGTCCTTCTACAAAGCAAAAACATAAGAACGTAAATGTCTATACGACTGAACATTTATATCACATACTACAATTTGTGACGATCATCACAGCCGCTAAGTCTTTGACAATCAAACTGACGAGAAAGTTGGCTTGACTTTTATGCGGTGGGTAGTAATCACAGAGGGTATTTGTATCCATTTTTGAAGACCTAAAATGCCCAAATTTTGTAACTTTAGCTTAGCAAGTTATTATCACTGCTTGTGAACATTTACATGACTAGAATATTCAGAGTGTTGCTAGCCTTTCATTATGGATATTAGACTATACTACTACTACTATAACAGACCATATACGTCTCACTGCAGGGCACGGGCCTACTCTACAATCGAGAGTACGATTGAGAGTGGTTAGGCCATATAGTCCACCACGCTGGCCTAGTGCGGGTTGGCAGTACGATTGAGAGTGGTTAGGTGGATATTAGACACATTTACAAAAATAGGTTTATAGTCGAAACATGCCAGTATGGGAATAAGGTGATCTATACACTAGGTGACATTTAGGACTAACCACAGCTATGTAGACCGGCGTTACCTCAACTATGTGGTGTGACGTTTAGGAATTCGGTCCGATGATTTAGCTAATTGTTGTCACCCAAATTAATGGTACAGTAAATTATAAAGCGGACATTATTTACAGCTGTTACAATGGTATATTGACACAGGTGCAATGCATTGATTCATACAAAGACCGATTGTCATTACAGCTAAAATATTTTTTTTTACAAGCCAATATTTTGGTGGAAAATTATTAGTGGTATTAAATTATATCTTTAACAGGACAGAAAGCATAACGTCTCTAACTATAGTCAAGTTATATATAAATTGTAATATGATAAAATATTAAGGGGGTAAAGTAGACTGACCATTAGGTCTTCTTCAAATGACACAAAGATACATAGCTTATAACAGCCTCTGTGGCGCTGATGGTTAGACGCTGGCTGTAAAATGCAAGGCCACGGGTTCGATCCACGTACCGAGATAAATATTTGTGTGAACTACAAGTATTTATTTCGGTTTTGGGTGGTTATAAGGCCGAAAGTCTTCCGTAGTTTCTGATGCCCTCGACACAAGACTTAATCTTAGTGTGGGCTCAGTGCTATGTATGTGACTGATGGGTGTATTTATTATTACAGCTGACCACTTCACTCCTCCAAAATCGATAGTTCTTATGAGAGGTCCCTATACCACAAAATGTACATACATAAACTCACGCCTTTTTCCCCAAAGGGGTAGGCAGAGGTGCCAGGAAGCCCACATCTCGCCTTCTATGTTCCGTCCCATGATGTGATAGGAGGCGAGCTTATCGCCATATCGGGCACAAATTCCTGACTCTGGGCTGATAATGAATAGAAAAATCCAATATCACTTTGCCCGACCCGGGATTCAAACCCGAGACCTCAGCTCGAACAAAATTTATCAAATCAAAATTTGACGGCAATTTCACCAAATGGTGTTCTGTTGTAGACTTTAAAACTCTTCGTAACACAGTTAACGAAGCGATTTTTCGACGCTTTCACTGCGTAAATGCCGTGAAATGTCGCAACGCTATGCAAACGTTTAAATAGTCGCGGAACATGACGTCACGCATTTGCCTCGTATATCATCACCATTTACAATTTTCACTCTTCAGCATCCAAAGTGTATTTTGCCATCATCAGTACAGAAAGCATTACCTACGATTAAGGCCCAAATATTTCCTAAGTGATCTATTAATATATCACATTATAGTGAAATTGATCATTGATTTACAATTTACCCAAAAAATATATAAACCCAAACCATCTCGACACGAACAAAAAGGTTTGCGAATTCTTTTTTGTGCCGCACCGTCAAGCTGTGGAATTGTTTGCCGTCACGCGTGTTCTTCCTATAATAATAATATAAGCCTGGGTCCTTCCGCCGCACTGTGAAGGGGCATATTAGCTGGATGGCATAAATGTACAGAATGGCATGGGACTGCCGTCTGATGCCATCCTATACTATGTCTGCCTGGACGGCATTTGTGCTTACCACCAGGTGCAGTGCAGTCATTATGCTGTGGAAATATAAAAAAGAAAACCCAAATTGAACACAAATTGCACTACTATTCAACCCATGCTGTTCCGTTAGTTGTAGACTTTAAAACTCTTTGTAATACAATTTGTGAAGCAATTTTCCGACGCTTTCACTGCACCGTGAATTCCGTGAAATGTCGCGACGCTGTGCAAACGTTTAAATACTCGCGGAACATGACGTCACGCATTTGTCTCGTGTATCGCCATTTGCCTCTGTTGACAATAGCATCTAAACGTCTTTTATAAATGGCTATTGCTTTTGTGTTGTATGGGAGCTTTTATTTGAGATTTTTTATTAAGTTTGAATTGGGAAATATTTTAGATTTTATATAAGTTGGAGAATTTTGGAGTAGATTATTACAATTTTGGTTGATGAGTGAGAGAATCCGGTATTGTTAATATAAAATCTATTGAAATAACATTATACTCAACAAGGTTTGAACGCTATAATTATTTTAGTGTCTTGTGATATATTTATGGAAAAATGATTACACACACCTGAAGTTAAGTGCTACAGAATCTATGCTGAATATCCAGAAAACATGTTGTCTTAGAGAATTAGTGAATTAATTGTTCTTATGGTACACTTACAAGGATTCTGAGCATCTTTTTTTCCTAATTTGTAAATTGATTTTTGGGCCCCATCCCCCACCACGGGCAATCAAGCGAATACTTAAATGGTGACAGTTAAAACTAAAGACAAATATGAATTCTGTATCAGCCCATATACGTCCCACTGCAGGGTACGGGCCTATTCTACAATCGACAGTACGATTGAGAGTGGTTAGGCCATATAGTCCACCACGCTGGCCTAGTGCGGGTTGGCGGACTTACATACCATAGAAATTCTTATAAATTGCTTTGGTATGCAGGTTTCCTCACGATGTTTTCCTTCACCGATTTTAGTGCGTGATGATTGACTATCAATACACACATGACTCCGAAAAGTCAAAAATGCCCTAGATAACCCACGATCTTAATTAAGGAATCCCGTTTTCTTATTCGAATTATCATATATCATATCATTGGCGAATCCAACTCGGTTGGGCAGCGTTCGGGAAACTTCGCGACGTCTTCTCGTCCAAAATACCTCAGTGCCTAAAATCGAAAGTCTTCGATAGTTGTGTGTTACCAGTGATGACATACGGCACCGAGACGTGGCCTCTCACTGTGGGCCTCATTAAAAGGCTCAAAGTCACTCAACGAGCCATGGAGCGGGCTATGCTCGGTGTTTCCCTACGAGATCGAATCAGAAATGAGGAGATCCGTAGGAGAACCAAGGTTACCGACATAGCCCATAGGATTGGCAAGTTGAAGTGGCAGTGGGCCGGGCACATAGCTCGTAGAACCGATGGCCGTTGGGGCCGAAGGGTTGGGGTTTCAAGGTTCCAAAAGGTGGGGGCCACGTACAGGCAAGCGAAGTGTCGGACGCCCGCCTACAAGGTGGACAGACGATCTGACTAAGGTCGCAGGAAGTCGCTGGATGCAGGCCGCTTCCAACAGGTCATTGTGGAGATCATTGGGAGAGGCCTATGTTCAGCAGTGGACTTCCTGTGGCTGATATGATGATGATGATGATGATGTTTTCTCATTACTGGGCTACCGCACTCCGCACAACCGAATTATTTATAAATGTAAAACTACTTCAATTTTATGTGCACTAAGAAAAAACACCCCAGTCTCCTTGAATGTAAACGGGATGTATAAATTCAATAAAATAAAGTAACATTCGGGCACAATGAAATGTATTGTAGTTGCATTTGTCAGTTTGTTTCGGTCGATCTGTCGCCGTACACGATGCGGGCCCGTCTAATGTGCGCTCGTACATTGCTCGGTTAGTACTCAATTACTTCGGAAAGTGCCGTTGAAAAATTGCAATGTATTTTGTACAATGTTGTAAATACGTGCTTGGATTTTTATTGACACGTTATAAATTGTAGCTTGTTCTCGTATTGCTGAAGTTGAGGGCTCGTTGAAATACGAAACGAAGTTTTAAAATTCCTATGTATGCCATATTGTAGGTATTTTTCAGACACGCCAAGTATAAAATCGTGCAGACCATTTTATATTATAGTTGGCATGATTAACAATTACAAACCAGTCTCGTATTTTCCATAAATGTTATAAAATATCATGAAACGATTACTAGCTAACATATTTCAAATCTAAACATAAAGCAATAAGGTCTACATTCCATTGGCTTATTCGTTTTACTCGTTTCTATCGCCAATACAACTTATTAAGCTACATTTCCTATATTTGACAAATAATTGATTCTGAGACGTCTTACCCTATTCTCCCCTTTCATTCCCCCTTCTCCCCCGTCTCCCCCTCCCTGCACGGAGCGCACGAGTGAACAAATCAAACGTCTGCAAATGGAAACGTCAGTGGCCACGCTCGCAAGACGCGGCAGAAATTGAATCCGTAACATTTATGAGAGATTTGCCGCATGTCTGGTACAACTCTTAAATAAAATGTTTCTGACGGCTTATTAGTACGTGACGCTGGATTTTGAGCTAGGGTTTAGTTTTGCTTATTATTAATATGTATAATACTCATACATATTCCCGTATACCGTGTGGGGCAGGTAGATGTTGTACTAAACATTGTTTGCCATGTTTATTTCCAGCATGTTTATGAGCGATCGTATCGCTTACCATCAGGCGAACGGCATGCTTGTCTCGCTATTTATTGCAATAAAGAAAAGCGTTCCGTAGCGCAGTTGGTTAGACGCCGGCTGTGAAACGCAAGGCCAAGGATTCGATTCTCGCATCGAGACAAACATTTGTGTGATCTACAGGTATTTGTTTGGGGTCTGGGTGTTCGTGAGAATGAAAATTTTCTCGTAGTTCCTGATACCCACGACACAAGACTCGATCTTAGTGTGGGGTCAGGACTATGTATGTAACTGTCGGGTGTATTTTATTATTTATTTCCGGTTACTACATGTTGTTTTAGTAAATCTTCGTTTCATTCGTCGTCGTCATCGTCATCGTTTTAATAACCTTTCTATTACGCGTTTATTTTTATTTAACACTATTACAGAAAAAAAATGTCCAAGTCACGGTCTCATTGCTCAAAGTAATTTCTGTCAGACAACCACGCGATGGATATACGAGAAAGAACGAAATTGGTATAATGAGTAGCCACTTGATCCTTCTACGAAAATCGGCAATATGATCATATTTGCGAAATCTAAGTATAAATCTGATACAGAAGTTTGGAGGACTCAAGTTTTTTAAGTTGCTCCTCAGGGATATCAAGTTCATGTTCTTGGGTAACTCATATTATTTTCTTAAATCAAAACTTTACTAGTGATTGACCATGGTGATTATGGAACGCAAAATATCACTGCTCAAAAATCTTCATTAAAATGGAAAAACTATTTAAAATTTAAATTAATATGACTTTTTTCTCACTCAATAAAACATTAATAGATATTCCTGATTTATTTTTATTTTATTATCTTAATATACCAAACATTATACAGGCGGACTTAATGCCAGAGGCATTTTCTAACAGTCTTCCTTTAGGTATAGTAGAAATGAAGCAAAGCGGGTTTATTTTACATTTAGATAGTAAAAAAAATGTAATTTTAAAATCAGCGTAAGCTGCCCTATTCCTCAGACCTGACTTCATTTGAAATATTAGCTTACGATAAAAAAATATAATTTTGGATCTAATAAACGGTGCAGTGGCGCACGATGTCAGTATATTTTACTTGAGCATTATGCATTAAAATGTACTAAAAAAAGATCGATTACCAAGAGTTACTTTTGCTGGTGGTAGGTATCGGTACAGGTAGGAGAGGCCGCCTGGGTAGGCACCACCTTAATGCCTATTACTTCCGCTAAACAGCAGCTTAAACGCAATGTTGTGTTTCGGTTTAAAGGACATTGAAGCCAGAGTAACTATTGGACATCTTGAGACTTGACATTTTATGTCTCAGGATGGCGAGCGCAGTGGAATGCCAAGCATTGCTTGAGCGTCCATGAGCCATGAGTGTCATTGTCCATGAGCGGTCGTATCGCTTACCATCACGTGAATGGCAAGCTTTCGCCATTCAAAACAATAACACATTCAATACAATAAAACAATAAATTGGGCGAATTTGAAATTCGGGAAAGTTAAGAATCAATATTTGGAGTTTCTTCCCTGTTTCCTGGAAATACCTGAATTCACGTAACAATAAGGAAGCTTAAAACAACAATTTGAGGTCTTTCCTGCATAACTCTGAATTTGGATTAAAAAATACTGAATAAAAAATACTCGGAAAGTTCGCCGGTAAAGCATTGTTGAAACTAAAAACTGGACCTAGGCGGTCGACCGCGGTTCGCGTAACTTCACAAAACTTTGATATTAAAATATATGAGATAAAAATTCTGGCTTAGGTTTCTATACCGAAGATAACAATTCTTATAAGGAGAATTCGGTGTTTTGTTGTGCGAAATTAATGTTGGAATAAATATAGAAAGTAATTCGTAATAGATTGGATTTATTCTGTTTATGGTACTTTAATTTAATTCTCTTTTATTCGCTATTCGCAGAATTAATAAACAACTTTCGACGAGTTTGGTAGAAGTAATAATTAGTAGTTGGCAAAAGACGGGATGCGGTGAGCCCAGACGGTAATCGTGAGAGAGAATCTACGCATGCAATTTCTCAGACTTTTCCGAGTCATATTACGGCCTGTCATAGCCTTAGTGTGGAAATTGAGCCCACGGCCTCTTGCTTCATGGACATAATCTAACCAAGTGCACTACGGAGAATGCCAGTAAGTTGTTTTAATAAAAATGGAACTCATAGCCAAGAACCAAAATCTTCGTAATCTACTATAAGAATATCCTCAGTGAGCATAAACTCTTTCGCAAATAATTTCGCTAAAATGTCGCTTCTATACGGTGACAGTTCTAAATCTTACATTAGTACGATAATATGGATCAAATATACGATGTTTTGTATCGCATCTACCGCTTCCATGTGAAATATTTAGACATTCTATATGAATTTCTATGTTCAGAGGCATGGATTCATTCAATGGATGCAACCACTCACCACTAGTTTTTTTGACAGTCGCGGACGTCAATAGCACCCTATTGACGTCCACGACTGATACTAGACTTGCTATACTATTCTTCTTCTTCTTGTAGTGCCTCTCCAACAAGTGAAGGATATACTATTGCCCATCTAAAAGTCTATATGAGTCAGGAATCACGGCCACCGCATTGCGCCAAGCGTCTCCTATGACCAATACAAGTAGCGGCGACGGGCATGGGATACCGTGGCGGAATTCTCACGCCCCTTCACCGCAATGGGATAGTCATTGTCCATATTGTGAGTGTAATACCACACGCATTTTCAAAATACTGCGTTCAAATTATATAGATCAAAATTCGAGATGCGCCATTATCATAAACGAATCCTCATACTAGTCATTCCAGCACTAGTTATTCGAGCATGACTAGTCATTCCAGAATAACTAAAGCGCTTTAATTGGCGTGCACAAATAGACGAGCGCTTGCGAGTTTCCACCTCGTGTGTTTCCATTGTTTGCTGTGAGTCAGAAATGTTCGTGTAATTCGGTGTAATAACGCTTGCCACGGCGTCTTTGCATAATTGAGAATGTGTGCATATTATTTTACGGGACTGTCATGCCCGATCTTAATCATGGAATTTCTGGATGACATTTATGAGTTTGTTGTTCGCATCGGACATTACTCTTACGCTTTAAAATATGATTAATATTGTCCAAAGTCTACCATAAAATATTTCGAAGAATAAGGTTCAAATCTCGAACGATGCCGCAACGTCTCCGCGTTAATTTCTCGCTTGTCACAACACAAAGAGAACAGTAGCTCACGTCGTAAATCCCAGCAGAAATACGCCACCATTTGCTTATATATTGGAGTCACGCGCCATACTGTGACGTGCCGTCTCGTGTTTATATAAAATCTTATACGAACAGTAAGTCGACTTTGAGTAAATAAGTGTGGCTGATAATTTTATGATAACTTCTTGACCGTGGTAATTGATTAAATCCAAAAATATTATGAAGGGAACTATATTGTTTTTAAATTATTTATTTCTTTTAACTTTGTACACTGTAAAGAATGACGTGAGGTCGGTTCCGCGCGATTTATAATACTAGTCTAACTATAGATGCAAGAATAAGCTGAGACACTTATACGGCTGCATAATTATGCCTTATTTTTATTATTTATGGTTAGCATAATGGTTTCTTAGATTTACGCGAATGTTACACATTGAAATAAAAGTATTATTTACGGATTTTATTAAGTGATCGAAATGTCGGGAAGATAAAAATGTATAAATTTATTAATTTCGCGATAAAATCCGTAAATAATACTTTTATTTAAATATTTATGGTTAGCTAATAAGTCACACGCTTAATCCGATGGGCCTAAGCGTCGTTATGGACAAAGCCCTGGCTGTACCAACATCGTTTCTTGTTGTCATCCATGATATGACAGAGTTTTGGTATGTGGAGCGACCCGCCATGCTGTCTCATTCCTACAACCATTTGAGAACCAATATGTCCCCATTGCCATGTTAGTAAGGTCAGCAGAGTATACAGCAGGCAAGTGGGGTTGGCTTCTATCCTTAGGTTATGGTGGACCACATACCCTCCTTAAGTCAATGACCTTACTATTGAGGACGGCAAGATGGGTCAAATTGGAGGAGACTCAGTCAGAATTCAGATAGCGGACTCTGTCACTGCCCGCGATAATGCTTAAAAGCATAATTAATGGTTAGCTATAATAAGTATCCAATTTTGAATGCGAAATTTGATTTAAATCTGACGCCTTTTACGAGTGTAATAAAGATGTAAAATAAACTATTAATTATTACTATATTAACAAAGAAAATTAGAGCCACGAAGCCATTAATTTTCTACTACAATTGTATTGCAAGTGCATTTTCTTTTAATGGTGGCGCTTCTCTCACACGAAAGAGGCCTCTGGGTAAGTACCACCGCAATTTTTCCCGTCAAACAGCATTGTAAATCCACGGTTGTATTTCGGATTGAAGGACATTGTAACCAGACTAACTAATCGAAATATTGAGACTTAACATCTTATGTCTCAGGATGGCGAGCGCAGTGGAATAGCAAGCATTGCTTTTTAATTCAAGGTGTTGTTTGGTTTTGCTACTGTTCATGAGTGGTGGTATTGCTTACTATCAGGCGAACGGCATGATCGTCTCGCCATACATTGCAAAAAAAAAAACAATTCATTGATCTAACCTACAACAAATCGAGGAAGTAACCTGAGTACCTCACAAAACCCAGTACCAACACTCGTACTTATTATTATAGAGATTTATATAAACGTCGGAATTCTAGGGAAACTAAACCGTATTATTTCAATATTCGCAGAATATCTGTCAGTTAAAATAAAAACGTGTATATTATAATTGACAGCAGCTCCCATTTCACGCCGCGCGATGCTTCCAATTAGTATTTTGCTTTGAATATTCGCTATTAAAGTTTTATTCAACATATTTAATACTGATTTATTTTTGTTCGAGTTGCCGTGTTGAGCGGAAATGGTGCTTATATTTCTTATACATTTGCTACTTTAAACGTTACCTGAATTCTAATACTTTTATAGTAGAAATGTAAAAAGCATACAAGATATTTTTATATAATCTAAATGTAATTTAAATTATAGAAATAAAATTATTACGCCGCTAATTAGAACGGCATACAAATTTAATTCAACATATTTGAGATATGCATATAAAAGTGAAATAATTATACTGTATCAACAACATTATTTATTCCAAGTTTTTGAACATACTCAATTAAAACATTCAAATGATAATTTACCATACTGTCACTCTTTACACTGCGTCGCGGAGATAACTCGCAATTTCAAGAATCGTCATAACGACGCCTATTGACACTGAAATACCGAAAGAGAAACATTTTTTATACCCTGAATAGCGGCATTTGGCGAAGCTTCATCAGGTCAATTTTATTTTCTCTTGCAGACTTAGATAATTCGGGAACAAAATTTTTTAACAGTTATTTAGCCATTGAGAGTGGTTAGGCCATATAGTTCACCACGCTGGCCTAGTGCGGGTTGGCGGACTTACATACCATAGAAATTCTTATAAATCGCTATGGTATGCAGGTTTCCTCACGATGTTTTTCTTCACCGTTTTAGTACGTGGTGATTGACTATCAATACACACATGACTTCGAAAAGTCAGAGGTACTCTCAATCGTACTCTCGATTGTAGAGTAGGCCCGTACCCTGCAGTAGGACGTATATGGGCTGATACAGATATTTAGCCATTATTTTCTTATGCGTGTGGGTATGCAAACTTCTTATGCCGAAAAAATCACCGTCTTTTTTGTCGGACGACCAATGAATAATTATGATATTATCTGTCAGAGACAATATTTATTTTCGCAAAAAAAAAAAAAACAATCCTATGTTCTTTTTTATAGCGCTTACAGAAACAGAGAAATTAAGGAGTGAAAACGAAATATTACGATTTAGTACATATCAGTGGGGGTTACTCTACGAATTGATACAAACTTCGAATGTCCGGATGTTAGACGTACGGAGTAAAATATCTTTTCCACTTCTAAAAATCAATACTGTTCTCTATACTTATCATTTTCTCCGAACTTAGTCTATGGTTACGACATACGATTGAGGATTTCAACATTTTGTGGAGTATCTAGGCACATTAGTGAATTTTTATGTACTTCGTCCGAACATTCGAAGTTCGTATCGTTTCATACAGTAACCCCCAGCATCGTATCTCCAATGTTTCTACCGAGTTTTTATTTTATACTAGCTGTGCCCACGACATCGTCTGCGTGGAATTTAACAAAAACTTTATTTTTCTAAAATAAATGTAGCCTAAGTTACTCCTTATTATATCAGCTATCTGACAAAAAAAGTCCCGTCAAAATCGGTCCAGTAATTTCAGAGATTAGCCGGAACAAACAGACAGACAGACAGACAAACATTTTTAAAGATCATTTTCGGCACAGGTATCGTGTATATAACGATATGTAGTTGACATTTTTTTTATTTTCACTTTTAAAACAGACACTTCAATTTTATTTATATGTATAGATAATTAAATTATAACAGATGCTTCTCTTTTATTATTAAATGATACATCTCAATTTTGTGAAATGTAATTTCCTGTTGTCTCACCATTTCTATTGCCTGTCGGCCGTTTCTTTTTGTTGTATTACTTTTGTGCGATTATGGCGTTTATGGCGTGAACGCGTTATTTTAACGTTACCTTTATTTATATTTTATTCTGGATGCTCGTTTGAAACTTTTATGGCATTGAAGAAAGTGTTTGTGAAATGACAATGTTTTGTATGAAGCTGGCATTACAAGCTATATTCAGTAACATACACTTATCGAATACCTGTAACCTTCAATAGGCAGTGACTTAGCTCCAAAATTTTTCAGCTTCCTTGATACTTATTATGACATTGAAATAAAACTGTTATTTACGGATTTTATCGCGAATTTAGTTTAATTTTTTACATTTTTAACTTCCCGACGTTTCGATTACTTTACAGCTTTCGTGGTCACGGGGCGGACTGAGGTATTGGTCGTCCGCTCTGTGACTGTTACAAATCAACTACCCTTATTTTACAATTATTAAATTAAAAAGTTAATTTAAATAGTTAATCTGTATTTGCGATCCGATCTACGCAGAAGGAGCTCACAGTGTCCTGAGGTCTGGCAGTTGGTCTTTTGGGTTCCGATTTAATTAAATGTAGAATTGGATCCCATGCTTGTGCAAGCTTCAAGCCATCTTCTCTATTGAAATTTGGATGTTTTTTAATTTCAATAGCCTCGCGAAACATCCTGGGCAGGAAACGGTGTTCTTTAGCGAGGACTTGGGGCTGGTCAAAGCGGAGGTAATGCTTGGAGCCTTCTTCTATATGTTCAGCAACTGCAGACTTCGTTGAGCGTCGATGTTTGACGTCAGCTATGTGTTCTTTCACGCGGGTCCCTATGCTTCGTTTTGTTTGACCTATGTAGGAGAGGCCACAGTCGCAATCTATTTTGTATACGCCCGGTTCTTGCAGGGGTATATGGCACTTGACAGGTGGTAGAAATTGACTAATCTTCTTGGGCGGCTTGAAGTAGGTCTTTATAGAAGCACGCTTCAGGATATAGCCAATTTTGTCTGTGACTCCTTTTATGTAAGGCAAGACAACGGGGACTCGTTCGACTGTGGCTGGCTTCACTCGGTTTCCGTGACGGCGGCGTGGGATTTGGAGCTTGTTGTCTCGCAGTACCTGCTTGACGTGTTGCAGCTCAGTCGCCAGGTGTTTCTCGTCACAGATTCCTCGTGCTCTCTGAAACAAGGATTTACCCACGGTAGCTAACTGTTTTGGATGGTGGTGAGAATCGCCGTTCAGATATTTATCTGTATGGGTCTTTTTTCTATACACAGTGTGACTTAAGGACTGATCAGGATTACGGATAACTAAAACATCTAAGAAAGCAAGAGATTTATTATGTTCTAACTCCATAGTAAATTGAATTTTATTGTTGATGGAGTTAAGGTGATTTAAAAATGCAGTTATTTGGTCAGATGGTAAAATTGTGAAAGTATCATCTACGTACCGCTTGTAAAATCTCGGCGAGACTGGGGCTGTACTAAGGGCTGTCTCCTCAAAGTCTTCCATGAAAATATCGGCGACCACTGGAGATACAGGTGAGCCCATAGCGACGCCATCCACTTGTACATAGAATTGATTATTCCACAACATATAGCCAGATGTGAGGCAATGTTTGAGTAGTTCTGCATATTCTAGAGGCATGTCTTTCTCTGCTAACTTCTTAGAGACAATTTTGATGCAGTCTTGTACCGGAAGACTTGTAAAAAGTGACTGGACATCAAAACTAACCATTGTTTCATTGTCAGCTAATTGTAGATGTTTAATATCACTGACAAACTGGTATGAATCCTTCACAGATGCTCTAGTGTTACCTCTGAGTGGTGAGAGTACTTGCGCTACGTGCTGAGCCAGTCTGTAGGTTGGTGTATCGATCTGACTCACAATGGGACGTAGTGGAGCATTTTCCTTGTGTATTTTCGGCAATCCATACAAATTCGGAGGTTTTGCACACGATGGGATGAGTGACTTAACGTTCAGATCTAACTTTCCGGAGTATTTTATTATTAAAGCGCTAGTGGACTTTAATATTTTATTAGTCGGGTCTGATTTGACTATTTTATATGTAGTGTCATCCGATAAAAGATGTTCAATTTTCTCGTTATAATCTGAAGTGTCCATCACTACCGTCGCATTTCCTTTATCTGCACGGAGAACAGTTAATTCCTTCCTTGATCGCAGGTTCTTTAAGGCGATAAATAAGTGTTTTGGGAGATTTGGTTTGGGCACTTTGTTTCGACGTAATAAAGATGATATATCTTGACGTATCGCCTCCGAATCTTCCCTTTTCAAATTGTTAATGAAGAGACTGTTCTCAACGTTACAAATAATATCTTCGTACGGTATCCTACGTGGAGTTACGGCAAAATTTAGACCTCTTGATAAAACCTGAACTGTGTTTTCATCCAATGATTGTTTTGACAGATTAATAACCGCGCGTTGTTTGTCTGCGCAGGAGTGAGTGTTCTCTATGTTAGGTTGTGTTCCATATCTGCACTCGGAGTTGTTATAATTTTTGGCATTTGATTTGGTCGAAAGTTTTTCATATTTATTGATGTGTTTATTTTTGCATTCATTATATTTAGATGTTTCCCGTTTATTTAATGTGTCGATGCAATGTTTAAAATCAAATGCTGATAATACTGTCTTTAATTCATTGGATATATTCTCAACACAATTATTTAAGTAATGTAGGTCGGATCGTGTTTCGTGTATGGTAGCTTGTAACAGTTTTTTACTCGCCTGGTTTAGAATTTTAGCGCTCCCTCGTATGGATTTCTTTGGTGATATCTTCACACATGTAGGGATGAGATTATGATCACGGCATCTCTTCAAGAAGTTCAAGGATGATATACATCTTGCGCGCTTGGTCTTCAAATTCTCCAACCGGCGTATTTTATTTGCAATGTTCAGTCCGTACTGGCTTGCATAATGGTTTCTTAGATTTACGCGAATGTTACACATTGAAATAAAACTGTTATTTACGGATTTTATCGCGAATTTAGTTTAATTTTTTACATTTTTAACTTCCCGACGTTTCGATTACTTTACAGCTTTCGTGGTCAACGAAAACAATCATTGGATGATTTGAAATTTGTCAAAACAATCATTGGATGAAAACACAGTTCAGGTTTTATCAAGAGGTCTAAATTTTGCCGTAACTCCACGTAGGATACCGTACGAAGATATTATTTGTAACGTTGAGAACAGTCTCTTCATTAACAATTTGAAAAGGGAAGATTCGGAGGCGATACGTCAAGATATATCATCTTTATTACGTCGAAACAAAGTGCCCAAACCAAATCTCCCAAAACACTTATTTATCGCCTTAAAGAACCTGCGATCAAGGAAGGAATTAACTGTTCTCCGTGCAGATAAAGGAAATGCGACGGTAGTGATGGACACTTCAGATTATAACGAGAAAATTGAACATCTTTTATCGGATGACACTACATATAAAATAGTCAAATCAGACCCGACTAATAAAATATTAAAGTCCACTAGCGCTTTAATAATAAAATACTCCGGAAAGTTAGATCTGAACGTTAAGTCACTCATCCCATCGTGTGCAAAACCTCCGAATTTGTATGGATTGCCGAAAATACACAAGGAAAATGCTCCACTACGTCCCATTGTGAGTCAGATCGATACACCAACCTACAGACTGGCTCAGCACGTAGCGCAAGTACTCTCACCACTCAGAGGTAACACTAGAGCATCTGTGAAGGATTCATACCAGTTTGTCAGTGATATTAAACATCTACAATTAGCTGACAATGAAACAATTGGTTAGTTTTGATGTCCAGTCACTTTTTACAAGTCTTCCGGTACAAGACTGCATCAAAATTGTCTCTAAGAAGTTAGCAGAGAAAGACATGCCTCTAGAATATGCAGAACTACTCAAACATTGCCTCACATCTGGCTATATGTTGTGGAATAATCAATTCTATGTACAAGTGGATGGCGTCGCTATGGGCTCACCTGTATCTCCAGTGGTCGCCGATATTTTCATGGAAGACTTTGAGGAGACAGCCCTTAGTACAGCCCCAGTCTCGCCGAGATTTTACAAGCGGTACGTAGATGATACTTTCACAATTTTACCATCTGACCAAATAACTGCATTTTTAAATCACCTTAACTCCATCAACAATAAAATTCAATTTACTATGGAGTTAGAACATAATAAATCTCTTGCTTTCTTAGATGTTTTAGTTATCCGTAATCCTGATCAGTCCTTAAGTCACACTGTGTATAGAAAAAAGACCCATACAGATAAATATCTGAACGGCGATTCTCACCACCATCCAAAACAGTTAGCTACCGTGGGTAAATCCTTGTTTCAGAGAGCACGAGGAATCTGTGACGAGAAACACCTGGCGACTGAGCTGCAACACGTCAAGCAGGTACTGCGAGACAACAAGCTCCAAATCCCACGCCGCCGTCACGGAAACCGAGTGAAGCCAGCCACAGTCGAACGAGTCCCCGTTGTCTTGCCTTACATAAAAGGAGTCACAGACAAAATTGGCTATATCCTGAAGCGTGCTTCTATAAAGACCTACTTCAAGCCGCCCAAGAAGATTAGTCAATTTCTACCACCTGTCAAGTGCCATATACCCCTGCAAGAACCGGGCGTATACAAAATAGATTGCGACTGTGGCCTCTCCTACATAGGTCAAACAAAACGAAGCATAGGGACCCGCGTGAAAGAACACATAGCTGACGTCAAACATCGACGCTCAACGAAGTCTGCAGTTGCTGAACATATAGAAGAAGGCTCCAAGCATTACCTCCGCTTTGACCAGCCCCAAGTCCTCGCTAAAGAACACCGTTTCCTGCCCAGGATGTTTCGCGAGGCTATTGAAATTAAAAAACATCCAAATTTCAATAGAGAAGATGGCTTGAAGCTTGCACAAGCATGGGATCCAATTCTACATTTAATTAAATCGGAACCCAAAAGACCAACTGCCAGACCTCAGGACACTGTGAGCTCCTTCTGCGTAGATCGGATCGCAAATACAGATTAACTATTTAAATTAACTTTTTAATTTAATAATTGTAAAATAAGGGTAGTTGATTTGTAACAGTCACAGAGCGGACGACCAATACCTCAGTCCGCCCCGTGACCACGAAAGCTGTAAAGTAATCGAAACGTCGGGAAGTTAAAAATGTAAAAAATTAAACTAAATTCGCGATAAAATCCGTAAATAACAGTTTTATTTCAATGTGTAACATTCGCGTAAATCTAAGAAACCATTATGCAAGCCAGTACGGACTGAACATTGCAAATAAAATACGCCGGTTGGAGAATTTGAAGACCAAGCGCGCAAGATGTATATCATCCTTGAACTTCTTGAAGAGATGCCGTGATCATAATCTCATCCCTACATGTGTGAAGATATCACCAAAGAAATCCATACGAGGGAGCGCTAAAATTCTAAACCAGGCGAGTAAAAAACTGTTACAAGCTACCATACACGAAACACGATCCGACCTACATTACTTAAATAATTGTGTTGAGAATATATCCAATGAATTAAAGACAGTATTATCAGCATTTGATTTTAAACATTGCATCGACACATTAAATAAACGGGAAACATCTAAATATAATGAATGCAAAAATAAACACATCAATAAATATGAAAAACTTTCGACCAAATCAAATGCCAAAAATTATAACAACTCCGAGTGCAGATATGGAACACAACCTAACATAGAGAACACTCACTCCTGCGCAGACAAACAACGCGCGGTTATTAATCTGTCAAAACAATCATTGGATGAAAACACAGTTCAGGTTTTATCAAGAGGTCTAAATTTTGCCGTAACTCCACGTAGGATACCGTACGAAGATATTATTTGTAACGTTGAGAACAGTCTCTTCATTAACAATTTGAAAAGGGAAGATTCGGAGGCGATACGTCAAGATATATCATCTTTATTACGTCGAAACAAAGTGCCCAAACCAAATCTCCCAAAACACTTATTTATCGCCTTAAAGAACCTGCGATCAAGGAAGGAATTAACTGTTCTCCGTGCAGATAAAGGAAATGCGACGGTAGTGATGGACACTTCAGATTATAACGAGAAAATTGAACATCTTTTATCGGATGACACTACATATAAAATAGTCAAATCAGACCCGACTAATAAAATATTAAAGTCCACTAGCGCTTTAATAATAAAATACTCCGGAAAGTTAGATCTGAACGTTAAGTCACTCATCCCATCGTGTGCAAAACCTCCGAATTTGTATGGATTGCCGAAAATACACAAGGAAAATGCTCCACTACGTCCCATTGTGAGTCAGATCGATACACCAACCTACAGACTGGCTCAGCACGTAGCGCAAGTACTCTCACCACTCAGAGGTAACACTAGAGCATCTGTGAAGGATTCATACCAGTTTGTCAGTGATATTAAACATCTACAATTAGCTGACAATGAAACAATGGTTAGTTTTGATGTCCAGTCACTTTTTACAAGTCTTCCGGTACAAGACTGCATCAAAATTGTCTCTAAGAAGTTAGCAGAGAAAGACATGCCTCTAGAATATGCAGAACTACTCAAACATTGCCTCACATCTGGCTATATGTTGTGGAATAATCAATTCTATGTACAAGTGGATGGCGTCGCTATGGGCTCACCTGTATCTCCAGTGGTCGCCGATATTTTCATGGAAGACTTTGAGGAGACAGCCCTTAGTACAGCCCCAGTCTCGCCGAGATTTTACAAGCGGTACGTAGATGATACTTTCACAATTTTACCATCTGACCAAATAACTGCATTTTTAAATCACCTTAACTCCATCAACAATAAAATTCAATTTACTATGGAGTTAGAACATAATAAATCTCTTGCTTTCTTAGATGTTTTAGTTATCCGTAATCCTGATCAGTCCTTAAGTCACACTGTGTATAGAAAAAAGACCCATACAGATAAATATCTGAACGGCGATTCTCACCACCATCCAAAACAGTTAGCTACCGTGGGTAAATCCTTGTTTCAGAGAGCACGAGGAATCTGTGACGAGAAACACCTGGCGACTGAGCTGCAACACGTCAAGCAGGTACTGCGAGACAACAAGCTCCAAATCCCACGCCGCCGTCACGGAAACCGAGTGAAGCCAGCCACAGTCGAACGAGTCCCCGTTGTCTTGCCTTACATAAAAGGAGTCACAGACAAAATTGGCTATATCCTGAAGCGTGCTTCTATAAAGACCTACTTCAAGCCGCCCAAGAAGATTAGTCAATTTCTACCACCTGTCAAGTGCCATATACCCCTGCAAGAACCGGGCGTATACAAAATAGATTGCGACTGTGGCCTCTCCTACATAGGTCAAACAAAACGAAGCATAGGGACCCGCGTGAAAGAACACATAGCTGACGTCAAACATCGACGCTCAACGAAGTCTGCAGTTGCTGAACATATAGAAGAAGGCTCCAAGCATTACCTCCGCTTTGACCAGCCCCAAGTCCTCGCTAAAGAACACCGTTTCCTGCCCAGGATGTTTCGCGAGGCTATTGAAATTAAAAAACATCCAAATTTCAATAGAGAAGATGGCTTGAAGCTTGCACAAGCATGGGATCCAATTCTACATTTAATTAAATCGGAACCCAAAAGACCAACTGCCAGACCTCAGGACACTGTGAGCTCCTTCTGCGTAGATCGGATCGCAAATACAGATTAACTATTTAAATTAACTTTTTAATTTAATAATTGTAAAATAAGGGTAGTTGATTTGTAACAGTCACAGAGCGGACGACCAATACCTCAGTCCGCCCCGTGACCACGAAAGCTGTAAAGTAATCGAAACGTCGGGAAGTTAAAAATGTAAAAAATTAAACTAAATTCGCGATAAAATCCGTAAATAACAGTTTTATTTCAATGTGTAACATTCGCGTAAATCTAAGAAACCATTACTTATTATGACTCTATAAAACATTGTCATTTAAAAATACTAACTGGCTATATCAGTGACAATTATCTTATTCATTTATTTATCTCCTCCTCTACTTAATAATAAATACCCTATTGTGGTGTATCAGCTTTCTTCACATTTGTCGTATTAATGACATCCATATCACCATGATTGCTTTCCTTATGTCTTGTTGCAGCAAATGCATTATCAAAATAGTTTTTGGACTTCCTCTCATTCGTAATATTATCTATTTCTCTACGTATATACATAGTCTTACGCCTTTGTCCAATCACGGTAGGCAGAGGCTATAGACCCCTAGAGCTATGGTCCATTCACACCTCTTTCTCTTTATCAACTGTCATTATTATCTTTATACACACTCGTCAGTTTCGAGGTCTCTGTACTTTGCCTTTCTTTGATAGGTCTTGTATCTGATTTAACTATTTATCATCCGATATAATCTCAACACCACACAACTTGGCATAATGGGCTAGGATCTAGTTTACAAATCTCGCCCGTCATTAAATTGAAATTTATCTTCCAAGCGGGACTGGCTTGTACTCGTATGTTATAACTAAGTTTTAACTCGCGTAGATAACAATGAACATGGTAAATGTAAATTTCGTATTTGGACTCCCTGTTCCCTTATAGAGGTTGGGATTTTGACGAACAAGAATTTAGTGGTACAATGGGATTTGTTGGATCCGATCCTAGGTATAAACAAATGTGAAACGGTTATTGTATTTATATTTTTCCATCGGTGCTACTAATTTCCAGTTACATACATACATAAACTCACGCCTTTTATCCCGGGAAGCGGTAGGCATAGGTGCTAGCCCACCTACATTCCGCCTTGTATGTTCCGTCCCACGCTGTGATAGGTGGCGAGCCTATCGCCAAATCGGGCGCAAATTCCTATCACCGGGTTAATAATGTATAGAAAAATCTAATATCACTTTGCTTGACCGGATTCGAACCCGAAACCTCAGCTTTATAACCATACAGTAGTACGACTACGCCACTGATGCAATCATATGCAAGATCACCTCTTCAAAAAACCATAAATTAAAGGCATAAGAAGTAATTTAAGTGTCAAAATGAATAATAAGAACGCATTCTAAGATTTTTTGTATTTCATACGCAAACAATGAAATCTTTCAGTTTGCATGAGACAAACTCAAAAATCTAGAACTGTAATAATTTTCCACACGAGTAATATTAATCTCGGTCAGCCCTTTTCTTTATATTACAACAAAGTATTCATGCTACTTTTTTCAAGAATATGTGTCAGAGGGGAGGCCTCCGAGTGACGTCATCGTGCTTCACAGATGTTAACGCTCAGTTGGAGCGTCTGAACACGATACGGTGCCAAGCATTACTTTGAATGTTCTAGATACTAGAGTATTTATAAGAACACAATTTAAGCAACCAAAAATATTTTGCTGCGTACATCAAAATATTCTTTATATGTTCTACATCTTACAAGGTGAGGATTAAAATATTATTATAAGTAACTAAAAAAAAATTGTCGACGTGTAGTACATTTGCATCACGTTACTTTTCGTGAAAACTTTTATGAATCTAAGTAAAGTATTACAGTTCGAAAACGGACGATTTTTTAACATTAAATACGATTGAAGTTATATGCTAGAAAGGACAGTGCGAACAAATACTGGGCGCACCGCGTAACTTACTAGAGGCAGCGAGATAAAAGATAGTGTAAGCAGGTAAATGTGACAGAGGTAGAAATAGATGTAGCGTTGTGGTACCGCTCTTTGTGTTACACTTTTGTCCATGGTTCCCCTAGTATAAATTATGAAATGCATTATTTTTCCGCCTTTTTTGGTGAGAATTTTCAGTCATTCGTATATTTTTTTATATATCATCTATATATAACCACGCAATATCACTCAAATCCTCAATCACAAAACCTAATATGCGAGATAAACTCAATTTTTCCCGACCAATGGCGTTCGAATTATAAATTCAGGCAGCCAATCAGCAATCAGGGTCGCGTGGGACGCGGCGTGACCACAATGCAAAGATGCGCGTAATTCTATGCCCGAGTGTATTACAAATGGAGTCAAAACGCGCTGTGTCCTTTCAGCGGTGCAATTTTGGTATTGGCTCGAAATTTCACGTTATTACTGCAATACCCTTTGCGTTGGTTCTAATGAGCTCTTTTGACATCGGTTGTGGGTTTTGACATGAATATGGCCATTAAACAAACCTACGTGGAGGCGTATTTTGCCACCGGGAATTTGGTGCAAAACCTGTATTAGTATTGCTGGGGCGGTCTGCAAACAGCCATTGTTCATCCAGTTTGGAACGAGCGAGCATATTTTTTATGTGTGCCAAGTGAAAAAGATTACGATTAGACACGTCAAATCAGTTACCTTTCTCGTCCCTTTCATCCAACTTTTTTCATGTTGTCTTCCTGTCCCGGGTTAGGCAAAATGATATGGATTTTTCATTTCATTATCGACTCCGCATCAGTAATTTGTGCCCGATATGGCGATAGGCTCCCATATGACATCGTGGGACAGAATACATAAAGCAAATTACTTGGAGGTCTTGGTAGCACCTCTGCCTGCTCTTTCAGGAAAAAAGGCCTGAGTTTGTGTGGCATATAATGTGTACGTATGTCTACATATATAAATGATGATGAATAGCTTTAATAACAAATTCTAAATTAATTTGTTTAACAGCACACTATCAACTTTCTATCTAATCGCAATTTATTGCAAACCCCAAAACAAAATAAATATATCCAACCATAAATATATACAGATAAAAATGTTATCAATACTACAAAAATAAATAAAATCCGGGGAAAATAAAGCTCCGCAATAAAAACATGTGGCCAATGTGCATTCGTACACAGATTGTCAAAATCCCGCGGATTATGCAGAGCCGACAAATTGTTTTACGAGAATTTTACGACCATTGATATCAGAGTATGAGTTTAAATAATACAATTGTTTCAATATTATTAATATTACAATTCAATTCGTATTTACTATTGTGAAGTAATTGATGGTTTAATAAACTGTTTGTTGAAAAATTTAATGCGGATTCCATTAGGGACTTTGGAATGTTAGAAGTGATGTGCATTGCTATAATTGTAATAAATAAAAAGTCACTGTTTTGTATTGGCATAAAAGCGTTTACAATGCAAGTGCGTGGTTAACGCAGAATGATTCAAATATATTGAGGAATTATATTTACGACATAGTTCTTACATAGCTTCAGATCTCCATCCCTAACATAAAAATCATTCATAACCAACTAATCCACTGTGATACTCGTCAGTCCATAAAAATAAAGATGAAAATGTAGTCGTGACTATACTCGGCTTTTCTAGACTTAATACAAACATGCCACAATACAAACAACCTCTTACATATATGAATGACCTAGACCCAGCCTCCACTTATTTTAAGGGGGTCGGGCAAAGTGCTCGCGTATTTGATGAAGCCAGAAGGTCAACAGCCACAGGTTTAAATCAACGTCCATGTTTTAATTTGAGTGCTGCAGACAATTGTTACAATGTTTAAAAGGGAATTTATTTTTATTTCACGAAAATATTTTCAATTTTGTTGATGGAATAGGTAAGAGTTATAGATGTTTCACTAAGGGATTTAAAAGCTAATGCTTTTGGGCTAGATGGATCGATGATATTAGCTAAGTTTGTTGGTCATTAATGGATGAGGCGCCTAGACTGACAGTTCTGATGATAATGGAATTGAAATCAGTTGATAGTACACATATCTCAATTATTATTTTTTAAACGTAATTAATATAGAAACCTAGACAACTCAACCACACTCGAAAACACTATTTAAGAAATAGATCGTGAATCATAAAGCCATACAAAAATCCCAAAAGCCAGAACATCAAAAGTAATTGCTTCACAATAGTTTGTAGTTCTATAGTGTTGTACTTCGAATACATTTTTCACATTCAACAATCCAAGATTAGCATATCAATACCCATCAGAATAGATAGAACGGACTACAGACCATTACAGTGGTATAAATAAAAATTTGTTATTTCCTTTGACAGGACCTCGTCAATTCGTAATAATGGCTGGGAGGGCAGTGACTGGATGCAATTTATTGTGTTATTGTGTACGGACACGTCTGCCCGAAGCTCAGGATTTATATACATGACTTTCAATATCATATTATGATTCTGACGTTGTATGAAATATTTTATATTGGATCTTGTATTTGTGTACCTTTTAGTCGATATTCTCAATAAAGATAAATGCATTTGCTTTAGCTAAATATATCGAATGTTTCTGCTGCGTTTAGAAATGAAAAATTGTAAATGGAGTCATATATTTTATTGGCATTAGATATAAAGAAAATCGTCAATTTCAAATGGAATTGGAGGAATCAAATGACTTTGGATTCTTATGATTCTATATTGCATAACATTCTTTATAATGTTATTAATATAATCTTAAAGATGAGAATTTGCCAATAGACTTTTATGCTTTATTGGGATTAGAGACAATGAAAAAAGTCCATTTCAAATGGAAATGGAGGAATCAAATGACTGGATTATCATTCTATAATATTCAATTTCTATTATGTTATTATAATTTACTATTGGATACAATTTTCCTTACAAATGATCTTAGATTTAAGTAAAAAAGTATCAAACAGCCGATTCTTTAGTACTTCATATCAGTTTATGTCGTGAATAAAAAAAAAATGTTACTATGTTACTATTACAAATAAAAGCTTAAGCCTATTTGATTACTTTTCTAGTACTTATTAATTCAAGTTTGAGCACATAACATGCCTATTACCGAGCTTTAACTTCAGAACAACGCCCAACTAATTCAAGGTCAACCATCAAAACCCAGCTATTAATATTAATTTGTACCTGTCCTATATAATACGCAAAAGGCACTGCCGCCCTATACAAGGGAAAAGGGTCTAGCTACATGTTCAAGGTTAAATTTAAATTGTGCGTCGTTAGAGTTGTAATTTGTGATATCTTCATACACATACATTCGTGATATTAAGACACATAAATACACATATTTTTAAATGTACACAATTAGAATGATAAACAAGCTAATGACACAACTTATGCCAAATAATCTCCGCACAACCGAACCCCACGACGCCCGAGGATTCGTAACTGCATTATTGATCTTTGATGTTATAGAATGTAAGAAGAATAGATGGGAGAAGGTAGGTAAAGATTTCATTGGCATGAGTTTGCGATACAAACTATTGATTTCTAACTCTAAATGTCTCATGGGTTCCACCACAGGAGATGTCTAAATTTCGATGTTAAACTTTCACATGGTATTAGATAGAATATTGTGAAACCTATATATATATAAAGGCCAGAAAATTACTGCTGAATAAATTAAAACCACAAATAGAATTTCTCCAAGAAACAATCTTACGGATCATAACCATGTAGCGTTAACATGGTCTAAACGAATAAGGCTCTAACTTTTCACATCAAAAGTATAACTTATCTAACTATTAAAACAAGAGCACAAACTCTGCTTCATTCCGCTATCGCTTGTAATTTAAATTTAATGCCAGTACATTGTAAACTCAAGACAAAGACACAACTACATACCAAGTAGACGTTGTAAGACATTATTCTCTGTTCATAATTGCTCCTATCAACGATATCGCCACCAGTCTGCGAACTGTCTACCTTACTTTATACATCATGTTCCTTTTATTGTCTATAATTATCTTTTAACGGGGAAGGAAAATATCATGAGGTTAAACAAACCATAAATATTTGCCAGAATTTTCATGTTTAACCCGCAGTAGGCCAGCGCGGCGTTGTGGCCTGCAGTCTGACCCGTCTCAATTAAATTCTGGATCGTAGAACAGGCCCGTGCTCTAAAGTGGGATGGATGTAGGCTAGATTTTTATTTTTAAATCATTCTACCTATCGATATTTTGCGATCAGCGAAATTTGTTTGTCGATGTCGATTGGGGGAGGAATATGTTCGGCAGTCGACTTCCTGGGACTGAAACGAACGAACCATTTTCCTCTCGAATTTCATTCGGGGTTCGACTAACTAGATTGATTCGACCCTCAGATCCGAGATATAATTTCAAGGGAACATGGGTATCATATTAATTCCCTGAATTTAAGACGATTGAAATACTCAGAATTAATTTTATAAATTCTTGAGTAATCCTGGCCGTATATAAGTAAATATCAAAGAATTCAAGAAACCTGGAATAGGTTCAGAAGGTCTGATAACAATTTTGATGAAGTCCTGTAATGTCTTTTTTGATATCACGTATTAAATGAAAGGTAGATAGAAGAAAACAGAAGATAAATGTTATAAGTCTCAGAACTAATCCCTCATGACAAATAGCGAATCGATGCGGGAGGTGAAAATTCTTTATTATATAATTATTTACCGGAGTTTGTAATTTTCTTAAGAGTAATAGAGACTAAAGGGCTATCAAATCAACCAAAGAAGAACTTAATCACACAATCTAAATAAGCTAGAAATTTTTTATTCGTTATCAATCAACGTTCCATACAGTGAGCTTATGCATAATAATGCACAAGCCTTTCCAGTCTTACAATATATTTATAGCTCCTCTAGCTTCCCCATCTTTGGATACGTAATTTTCCACATCAATACCTTTTGGATTTACCTTTCGAAATCTTTTGTTTTTGAAGATACTATCCAAATTTGCCCTACCAAGCGAGTAACATTTCTCAAAACTCATACATTTGAACCAAACATCCTGTGTATATACAAGACCGTAGCAAATGGCGCAAACAATTTATCACAACACGAGACAATGGCCGGACTGGCCCCCTGAGACAGTTTAAGCTCACGCCACACCCGCGCGCCGTGCATTTATCTTTTATATCTTTTATGATAAATATGTATACATTAGTATGGGTTGTTTTGTTTTCGAAGTTAATGAGCCGAGTGGCTTTGCGTTGTAGAGAGCCGTAAAGAATGTTATTTTTCTTAATGTTTTACAATTATACAAAAGGAATGAAACTGTCTGGCAGGGCTGGCAATTAATGGAAGGGTTGTTTATGGTAGTAGGGGATGACGAACAATTGTATGACTCGGTAGTAAGAGAACACTGTCACTCAAGAATATTTAAGTCCTTGCAGGAATTGCGGGTGATAACGGTATTTTTTAATGATAACAATAAATACACTTTTTCTTTATAGATCTAAGTCTATCTAATCATGTATTCAGCATTATAAATAATAAGACCAAAGTTTAAGTTAAGAATAAATCAGTTTTAGTTACAAGGTACATTATCGAAATTGTTATTATTTTTCCGGAATTAGACGGGGGGAACCTATTAGGTCCAACCATAGAATCTTGCTCAAACATTTCTTTCTAAGAAATAGTGTTTCCGTTCGCAAATCACGATGGGTTAACATACGAATAAATTCCGTAATCTTCAGTGAAGCGACAAGTCGTAAAATCGTAAATCAAATCCCCCGCAGTATAATATATCATGTAGTACCGAGCACAGACACATACGGGATTACAACCACTAGAAGATATGTTACGATCTAGAAATGGGATGATATTGCTGTTGATTTTTGAACTAATACATAATTTCTAGACATTCAAACAATTTTAGTATCCAATCATCACAATTTGATTGTGTGATTTTAATTTAAGGAATATACTTAAGTCAACTCACGTTGTATGATTTTTCATTCTGTCTGGTTAACCAGCCACACTCCTTTTGCACCTTAAGGCGTACCCAGATGACAAAGTCGTGCCCAAAAAAATGGTATCTGCGGCGTCTACAGTAATTACTGGTAATTGCGTTCTGGGATTAATTATTTTTTTACCCCTTATTGTGTTCCTAAAGGTGCGATTCTTCTCTGAACTGCTTTGCAATAATACCATTTAGTGTGTTCACTTTCTATTAAAAAATCAGTCTTCTCAGAATGGTTAAGCGATCTTATTAGTGTTGTTTCTTTGTGTTGTATCCACCTACTCTTGTATTTTTATTAAAGAAGTATTTTAGACTAGTAGTTACATGCGAAGTATTACTAAAGTCATTCTAAACACAAAATTAAATGTATAAAGTTGTAATCACAATTTAACCTCCCTACGTGCTGTAATAAATCAAAAACCATACAACACACAACCATATATCTTCCAAATACAATATGCATCCAAAACACGTTACCCTAGAGAATAAGCTAAAAATTAACTGCACCAACAATATCGGTGTCTCATCGAACTGGGTCGCGCTATAATTTGGGAGCTAACTTAGCCGCGCATGCAAGTTGGCGGGGCGCCAACGCTGCAAAATTAGAACGAACACTTCGTTAAGTAAATTGATAAGGTGGCCCGGTACCGTTTCAATTTGGTCGGGTCACAGGGGTTGGAAGTACGAGTTTATGTTAAAATAGGTGATCTTAAGTGGGTTATAGTTATTCGCGAAGTTTATGTGTCAAGTTGGGTGGTAATTTGTTTTATAAATTCTACGTTTTGGAGACATTGTGAAAGCAGCGTATTTTAGTAAGGTATGCTCTAATTCGGAGGATTTCATAAATATTAATGAAGTATGACACATAGAGAGAATTCTTAAGAACGCCAAATTGCCATTCCATACTTTTTCCTTCCCGCTATTCTCCCGATTTGATTTGCCGGTACCACATCCATGATCCGAATTTGTAGATGTTCATGGGCGGCAGTGATTACTTACCATCAGGTGATCTGCTTGCTAGTTTGCCGGACCCATGCAATAAAAAAAGAACGGAATGAAATAGAATTTAAGGCATAACAACTGATGTAACGTGGATTCCAAACGGTATAGGATAAATATAGACTTCCTTAGGGTGGTTTCTTAAGACGTTAATGATCAACTAAATATGAAATAGTCGATATTTTCAGACATTTTACTATACCACACATCGTCTGCTACTTTTCTATACCTATATCCTAACCATACAATCGAGACTACAATAAAGTTGAACATTGTGAGTATAGTATCAATGTTCCGTCGTGTGAGCTTCGACAGAATAACGTATAGTGCGGTCGCCAGACCGTTGGCTTTGACCCGCACCAAATCCGGGACTGTCCGATAAAACGCCTAACAAAATGGAAGGGTTGGCCGCAAATTACAGGGCTCTGTTGCCCGGCAACGATGTCAGTTGTTTAGATATGATGCAGAGTCTCAGAGTGGAGGTATTCGAAAATTTATCATGAAGTTTCACGACAAAAAAAGTTTGAGTGGTAAATGCAGTCAAGAATATGGTATTATATAATGTGCACTTTGTGGATTTTATAGTAAAATAATTATATTGATTTGAAATGACTCATACAGTCAAATTAAGAAAACGTTGAATTGCAATTAATACATAGCTTTTAAAATAGTAATCTTTAAGAAACATGAAAACAATATCTGCAAAAAGCAAAAAGGCGGAATTTGCGTGACGGAGATGCGTTAATGGACCCTGAATTATAAAGATATAACTTAGCATCTGCATCGCATCAATCCTCATAGAAAATTTGTCAGAGTCACTTAATGAACCTATTTTAGTTGTCCCTTCGAACGGCTTTTGAATTCATCTTGAGCGAAGAAGAATAAACATTCGATACCTAAAATAAGGTTAAAACTGCCTATTAATAAGGCTAATAGAATTTCTATTCCCGATACTGATAGAAGCCAATTCAATCACACAGCCGTTTTATATCATTCACAAAATCAACAAAAGCTAAATAATTTTAACTCCAAAGCCCCATTCGATTTCAATCACGTTCTAAATGCCCCTTAAAACCAAACAAAACAAATATTTCTATCAAAAAAGGCCCGTATCACGATTCCGGCCCAATTGATAGATTCTTATAATACAATGGCTTTTACGTTTTCAATAGGCAAAAAATAATTGGGGAGTTGTATACGGGCCGTTTAAGGGTAGCTCTGTTTCGCGTGTACCCTTTTGTACTACATTATTATTTTTATCGACGATTTGTTTCGTAATTGCAGCAGATGCCATTGTTTCGTTTGGCAAAACTGGCATTTAGTTGGCATTTACGTGGATAATGGGGTTGATTGTCTTTAGGTATTTTACTTTATGGTCTAACTACTGTTTACTGGTGGTAGGTCTCTCATATTATGCAAGAGACGGCCTGGGTAGGTACCACCGCAATGCGTATTTCTCCCGCCAAAAAGCAGTGTAAATGCACTGTTGTGTTCCGGTTTGAAGGACATTGCAGCCCTCTGGCTACTCTTAACTACGGGACATTATGAGACTTAACCTTATAGCGAGTATAGTGGAATGCCAAGCATTGCTTTCTTTCTACTGTCCAGGCGGTCGTATCGCTTACCACCAAGCGAATGGCATTGTTGCCTCACCATTCGTCGCAATAAAAAAATATAATTTCGGTATCGTGAGTTCCTTTTAAAATCATAAAATGTTCGCTATTTGTTTGTAATATTTCAAGTTGAACAAATGATTAAATGAACAAGTCGCCGTTCTGATAACCGTATTATGTCGCCTGGTTGTAAAACACTGATAGCACCAAGGCCAGACCAATGAATTCATATTTTAATCAAGACAACAGGTTTGTACTTTAAATACATTTTTTGTGTAATAGTCATGGTTAACAGAAGTGACTTGCCATTTGACTTTGCCCTAACCGTATATGCCCTCATTTTTTATGGCCCTACTTAATAAAATATGGCTCATTCTTTAGAAAAAAATAATAATGGTTTAGACGAATGTTACACGTTGGATGAAAGTAATTTCAAGGATAGTCAAATTGCGAGAGTCACTGAGTGGATGACTAATACGTCAGTCTGCCCCGTGACCACGAATCGCCGAGAAGTTAAAAAATGTAAAAAGTAAACCAAATCCACGATAAAATCCGTAAAATATAGTTTAAGTTCAAAGACATTTAATATTTTTCTAAGATGCATGTCTTGGATATTTTTATGCATTAAATTTCATATATTCTCCCTAGCGTCATATCGGCCAATATAAGAGTCCATCTCCTTACTTTTGAAATTGAACTTCCATGACTAAAATCAAATACACAATCGTATTATGGAATAAAAAGAAGAAATGTGTTACAACTATACCTACAACATGACCAAACCGACCGCAGAACGCCGATACGAACCTTGATAGTGCGTCGGAATTAGCTCCATGATATCAGTAATAACCTGAATGGATCTCCGAACCGTTTGTGCTCCAAGCGTGCTCACCCATATCAAGATTATTACGACTAGTCTGTACAACTTCATAGACCCAAACTAAATATATGATTACTGTATCAATCCATATATGTACGACCCACTTCAGGGAACGGGCGTCCTCCACAATCCAGAATTCGATTGAGAGTGGTTAGGCCATATAGTCCACCACGCTGGCTTAGTGCGGGTTGGCGGACTTTGCATACCATAGAAATTCATATCACTATGATATGCAGGTTTCCTCACGATGTTTTCCTTCACCGTTATAGTGCGTGGTGATCGACTATCAATATACACATGCGTCCGAAAAGTCAGAGGTGTGCCCTGGGATTCGAACTCGTGCCCACCGTGAAGATGTTGGCATCTGTGTCCAGTCCGTTTACTAACAGGCCACCACGCAAATATATGATTAGTAGTGCCAAAATTACTTTGCCAGCTTTAGTATGAACATCGTTGAAATATGTTATCAAAAAACCCGATCCAAATCGAATTGGGTAATTTTTGAGGAAATTTCGAGAATAAAATTACACATACATTCGTATGGGTCTAATACAGAGCCTCTTTTTTGTCGGTTAAAAAAGAAAATTCTAGAAAGGAATAAATGTCGATTACAACTACCAATAACAAGACCAAACCGAACGCAGTGTTCCGATGTGGACCGTGATAGTGCGTCGGAAATAGCCTTCCTGATATCAGTAATAACCTGAATGGATCGCAGAGTCGAAACGGACTCATTTGTGCTCGGAATGTGCTTGTACCAAAACTATTATGAATGGTCTGTAAAGTAAGGGGTATAACTGGAAAATAGAAGCATAAAGGTAACAAATATGACTTGTTTAATAGAGTGTTGTAAGGGTTAAAACTCCTTTGTCTCGTGATGTGATAAAATTACTTTACTGATATACAGGGTATATCAAGACTGCTAGCGAAAATGAAGCCGGGTGGTAGTTTAAGCGACTTGAGATACGCTTGCTATCATGTGTGGTGCAGTCACTTAGCCGTGCCAGTATGTAAAAAATCAACATTTATTTCCTCCAACGTTAACAATTCTTCCATCACCACACTTCTAAAATAACAACAAACAATAAAAATAGATTTCGTAATCTTATAGTCAACAAACTGGCGTTACATCATGTTTAGATACATTTACAATATCTGGGTGACAGCTGAAATATTTATAGGCTCATGAATAATTCGCCGCGACCCGTCGCGTCCAATGTGTTACGTTAAGCGACAATCCTACGGACATGATCGATATGCATTTATTTCTTTGTTTATGGCCATTTATAAGTTGACCCGGAAAGATAACCTGGATACTATAATGATTCATACTGTGTACAATTGTAGAATATGAAAAAATAGATCCTAATCTAACGTGTTGGTTTGTGAATTGATGAAATAAAATAACTATACTACTATACTATACTATATCAGCCCATATACGTCCCACTGCAGGGCACGGGCCCACTCTACAATCGAGAGTACAATTGAGAGTGGTTAAGCCATATTGTCCACCACGCTGGCCTAATGGGGGTTGGCGGACTTACATACCATATAAATTGTTATAAATCGCTATGGAATGCAGGTTTTCCTCACAATGTTTTCCGTGAAGGCGTGGTGGCCTGTTGGTAAACGGACCAGACGCGGCTGCCAACATATTCACGGTGGTCGCGGGTTCAAATCCCAGGGCACACCTCTGACTTTCGGAATCATGTGTGTATTGATCGTCAATTACCACGCACTAAAACGGTGAAATAAAATAAAGTAAATAAAAAATATAACAAAAGTTATTTTCGTTATAAGTCTGAACCAACAAAGAATGAAACAATAAAAATGTTGCCATAATAACTGCTTTAGTTATAACTGTGTCGCAATTATAAGGCTCTTTGCACAACATTAGCTTTCATTAGATTTCTTATAATATTTGATGACAGTTAAATTAACGTGATGAAACTTGATTAAAATCTGATGCGTTTTTAATTCAGTCAGGTTTTCTCATGATGCTAGCTTTCATCATTAAAGTTAAGATGTTTAATTAGGGTTTAATATTCTATCATAGGATCGGGAACCGAAATAATAGTTTGATATACCGGATATCTCAAGACTGCTAGCGAAAACGAAGCCGGGTGGTAGTTTTAGTGACTACAAACACAATGCAACTAAAAATTTTGCTAAGAAACGCGACATTTTATTTTATTATTTTTAAATATCGTCATTTTTAGGTGGTAATCCATAGTTTTTGCTAAAATAATAATTTAAACTCTTTTATACCTTAAAGTCTTTATAAATAAAAGAGTATATACTATTATTTTACGAAAAAAATGTATTTACCACCCAAAAACGACCATATGAAAGAAAAAACAACAAAAAAAATTGTCGCTCTTTTTTCCAACATTTTCTGTTGCATTGTGTCTGAAGTCGCTTAAACTATCACCCGGCTTCGTTTTCGGTAGCACTCTTGATATACCCTGTATGTATATGCCGAAACAAATGCATGTATGATCAACAAAATAATACATTTTTATGCATGGATATTGAATAACTGTAAAGTGCTTCGTATTTTCTCATACCCATGACTAAACACTATACTAACATAGAGTCGTGGTTATTAAAGAAATTACATATTACGTAATAATTAATTATTCTGTTCTTTCTGCTGTATAAAAATCATTCTAACCGTTTACATATTTTATTTACCTTAAACGCAAGATCTACGTTATTTATTCTACAAACTCGCAAGTAAGACCATTGAAAATAAAAAGTTCTGATTACTAACTATACATATTCAATTTAATTATTCCCTAAAGTATTAAAAACAAAACAATTGTGGCTTTACCATTAAAATTATCCACAAAATACCCCATAGCCTTTACACGTGTTTGACCCCTGTATATGAATCTCCACCCTTTATTGGCACGATTTTCGGAACTTCAAAACTGCTAACATTAAAATCATCCCCTAAATCTGATAAAGCACTAAAAACCTTTCATAACTACCCTCGACAGAATCATTTAGAGCCATCCCTTCAAGGTCCCTTTATGTTAAATGTTTTCGAGGGCTCATTAACAGGGTTTGTCGTTTGTCCGGCTTGACCTTTCGCACTTTTTGTAAGAAAAGAGATAGGATTTTTTGAGGGATCTTTGCGTAAGTACTGCCTTAAGCAATGAGACCGCAATTCGTACTTATTTTTCCTAATTAGTTGTATATTATTGGTAATAATTGTGTATATTCCGGAATTAATACAATTACAGTTAAGTAATTTGGTATTATAGCAAAAAATGGATGCTGCATGCATGCCTGCTTCCAAAAGGTCGATATGAAGATTCTTAGGGAAGGCCTAGGTTCAGCAGTGGACTCCCTGTGGCTATAGAGAGAGAGAGAGAGAGAGAATTTAGCCACCATTTGAATGATCAAATAGTAATTAAACCATGATATTAGTTGTCATAGCTCTAAGTCTTAAAATAAAAATTTGTTTTATAATCATCATCATCCCGGCCAAAAAAAGTTGACTGCTGAACATAGGCTTCTGCCTTCCTCAAGGATTTCAAGGATCAAGATTTGTTTAAACCCAATTAAATTTCCTTTTTATCATAAATCACAGATGTGCAACATTTAAACCTAGCACTTAATTAAATCAATATCAGTTAGAAGCTATATCTTGAATACTACTGTCTACTATGGGTGTCATAAGTTTGCTTCTTTGGGTGTTAACCGATTCGACAATACAGGAAGATAGGTTCAAACCTAAGATACTCCTGACTTTTCGAATAAACCGAACTAGGTCAGCATGGGGGACAAAGCCCTTACCAATCTCAATGGTATAAACTACAAAAGAAGCTTGACTATGGTAGGTGGTGAACTATATGGCCTAACCACTCTCAGTCATACTCTTGACTGTAGAAGAGGCTCATGCCCTGCAATAGGACGTATATAGGCTGATACAGTATGTGATCAAATCAATTTTCCCGGGACCACGATCATCGAATCAATTTAATAATTAAATCTCATATATAATGTAGGGTGTGAATGTATAATGTGAGCCCTTCATTGACATGCCGTGTACACGGGTTCGCTCAGGTAAACACCTGGCAAAATGTGCCAAGGTCATATCCTTTTGGATGCTGTTTGAGTCATAAGAGATAGCGGTTAGACAGATGCATTTTTGTCACGTATTGTTGATAGCATGCCAACTCTATTAGGTTTGGTTGTTCTAAATGGCAGTCAGTATAAATACGTATAAAAACTATAAATCACTTTAAGTATATTAATGTCTTTCAAAGTTGTGCTAAAGAAATGATAAGGAATTTTTACTCTTGTACGAATATACAGAATAAAATACCTGGATATATATCTATATCAACCCATATACGTCTCACTGCAGGGCACGGGCCTCCTCCACAATCGAGAGTACGATTTAGAGTGGTTAGGCCATATAGTCTACCACGCTGGTCTAATGCGGGTTTATATATATACCATATGAATCGCTACGCATACCATATGCAGGTTTCCTCACGATATTTTCCTTCATCGTTTAGTGCGTGATGCTTGACTATCAATACACACATAGCTCCGAAAAGTCAGTGGTGTGCCCTGGGATTCGAACCCGCGACCACCATGAGCATGTTGGCATCCGCGTCTGGTCTGTTTACCACCAGGCCACCACGCACTTATAAAATACTAGCTGTACCCGCGACTTCGTCCGCGTGGAATTTAACAAAAACTTTATTTTTCTAAAATAAAATATTTTTTCTAAAATAAATGTAGCCTAAGTTACTCTTTATTATATCAGCTATCTGACAGTGAAAGTCCCGTCAAAATCGGTCCAGCCGTTTCAAAGATTAGCCGGAACAAACAGACAGACAGACAGGTAGACGGACAGACAGACAGACAAAAAAAAATCTAAGGTAATTTTCGTTATAGGTATCGTGTATATAACGATATGTAGTTGGACATTTTTTTTTTATTTTCACTTTGCAAACAGACACTTCAATTTTATTTATATATATATATATATATATATATATATATATATATATATATAACCTATAATAAAATATCTACTCTAACATACATAGTCTTAGGCCCGATGAGACAGCTTCTTTGTTTTGCCACTCAGCCTTTGATTAGTTAGTTATCCATGAATTAACTAATTTATCAATTTTAACTATAAAAGTAAAGACTATGATGTTTAAATATTATCTATTAACATTAGACTAAGACTCCTATACTTACATGTTACTTGTTTAATACAATCCCGGGGCCTATCGCCGTGGTGTGAAGAAGCAATCCAGCAGACTGACATAAATCGGTCGTGTAGCAACATATAATAGTACATTACCAATGACGATTGGTGTCTATTTATCCTGGATGATATCTCTTATACCTTCAGCAGTGTCTCAGCATTGTTGCTTAGAAAATCTAAAATTATTGAGGCACAAAATCGCCCTATTCTTATAAACTAATACTCACGCAGATCCGCTCGCGTTACATCCATGTTTTATCTCATGAATATTTAATCTGTACCCGGTGCGATTTCCAGTTCAGTCGGGGTGAAATAACCCGCACATGTATCCACGTTTTTATCTATTTTACATAGTTTACGGGCTTCAATGCCGTGCAATGTCATTAATTATTTACCGCTG
The DNA here is from genome assembly GCA_030180105.1 of Hyles lineata. NCBI lineage: Eukaryota > Metazoa > Arthropoda > Insecta > Lepidoptera > Sphingidae > Hyles > Hyles lineata. The sequence goes on along the minus strand of JARJEE010000035.1, from coordinate 1,506,740 downwards.
GCTCGAGCCGAATTATGCGAAGAGGCTGAGGTCTTCGACTGGAATTCTTAATGTCAGTATTTAAGTAGTCAGTCGTAGTGTAGGAAACCCTTAGGTTTGGTGGAGTGTTGGTCATTTTTTATTGCTATGAATGGCGAGACAGGCATGCATTGCACCTGATGGCAAGCGATTCGACCGCTCATGGATAGTAATAAAGTAAGTAAGTAGCAAAACCAAATAACTGTTTGAATTAATGAAATGCTTGGTAAAGCTAATCAAATCAAAGGCTAATTGCTGGCATTCCATTACGTTCGCCATCCTGAGAATAAGATGTTAAGTTTCGTTTTATCCAGTAGTTACTCGGTCTACAATGTCCTTCAAACCGAAACACAACATATTATATATTTACACAACTGTTTGGCGGGAGAAGTAGACATTGCGGCGATACCCACCGCGATCTTTTACATACGAGAGATCTACCACCAGTGACCTTTGATGAAAGTATGGAGAGACGGATGAGAGAAACAAAGGATAATGCATGTGATGTAAGCAGATGGATGCCAATACCGTATGCTACTGACAGTTGGCTTCATGTTATAGCCACGATGAAGTAGAATAATATGTATATACTTAATCATCACATTTTTTAAATAACATTTTCATTACAGCTCGTCCTAATATTATTGCTTGTTAAATAACTTTTAACCGTGCGTCGCGTCGGTATAATTTTTACTATTTTAATATCAGACTGGTCAGTTGGTTTTTAATTTACCTGTGTGCCTTTATTGCTAAGGAGTAACAAGCCCACTGCCTAATGTTAGGATACATATTTTTAAATTCATAACATCCTTCAAAAATTATAATAAACTCATAATAACTCGATAAAACTTATATTAAATGAAGCTCGTATAATTTCGATTACGACCCGCCCAAGGGTCAGTTATATGTAGAATGTCACCCCAGTGTCCCCTGTCGCATACGACTAATAGGGGTCATCGAGGTCGCTGAGTACGCATCGGGACTCTACCCCAAAAATGATTTAGATCAAAGAATCAAGACTCTATGATGTAGCTTTCACATTTAGTAATCCTAGGTCCATTGCAAGATGACCCGTGAAAACTAATTTATAAATCGTTATTGCAATTTATATTTTTAGATTTAATTTTTCATAATACAATGGTTTGGAACTTACATACTAATCTAAAGTACTGCAAAACTACACGAATAATTAGGCTAAAGATGAAAAGGACCTAAAGAATATTTATTAACCTATCTTATCTGTACCTGTTCATTTAAATTTCATAATCTTTTGAAGTATTTGGTAGCTTCCAACTCGATAAAATGAGGTCAGCGCAACTATGTAAAAGTACACGTTACTTAATGTCCTCTAGGGTATACGTCAACTTTATTGGAAAATCATCCAGCCGTGACAAAACCATATCTTTACAATGCTTGATTACACATATTGACATACTTTTGATATTTACACGAGCGCCTACAAGGCATCTAATGGAAAGTGCAGTCCACTCAAAATAATATGCATCGTCAAAACATCATCATCAGCTATTCCTAATCGGGTATACACAGTCTCAACCCAAAACTACTACTCATAGTGACAAGCACGAAGTTTTGACATAAATATTAAAATCTAACTGAGCATAATTCAGTTTACAATTACAGTCTTCTTTGAGAATAGCCATATATTTTAATAAAGCCAATAGCTGCAGTAGATTGACCTTTATCGTGTCCCATCCTATCCCTAGACAAGACCCTATTAAGAATTACCTCGTAAAAAAGTTTCGATTACGATGAAGTCCCGAGTGGTCCCCTAGGACCCTATTACACCCCACTCGAAAAGGCACATGCTTATACGACAATCGAATTATAGTTTTTTCACTATAGGGCTGTCGAATTACTGAACTTCACTTTGTTTCGTGATCTTGAATTATTTCGGATGATTTAGCTTTATTTAAAAGTACCTAAGTACTTATAAGGAATTTTGGAGATTAAAATCGAGAAGGCTTCGACATTTGGTACATAATTATTATTGAAGATAACGGTCGTAAATGGATAGGCTTAGAATTAGACTCGGAAGTTCGCAAACATTTAATGAATACGAAAGACAAACTTTTTATTGATTGGGCCACCTGCCGTTTTATTGATGACATAGAAGTAGTACGTTGCTTAAATTGTCAATATTACGGGCACGTACAAAAGTTTTGCACAGTTAAAACACCAACGTGCGCCATCTGTGCTGAGTCTCACGAAACTAAGGCGTGCCCGCAAAAATCGAACCCGGAATTTAAGCCAATATGTGCGCCTTGTAAAAGATTTAAAAAACCACATGACCATCGTTGTGGGTCTCAAGAGTGCCCAACTTATAAAAACAAAATCGAGCAATTACTTCTGTCGACACAATACTAAACAATTATGGATAAGTTTACAATCGGTCAGTTAAACCTTCATAACGATAGGGTAGCGACGTCAGAATTAGACACGTTAATTCACGATTATAAATTAAATATCGTTCTAGTTCAAGAGCAATACCAACATGCGCGATTACGTAGTAAGGTAGTACAACTCGATAACAACTCACGAGCAGGTATTTTTGTGTCGGGTTCTAATCTTACCATCACCTCAGTGCGTAATCTTATGACGTCACACTGTGCTGTCGCTGAGGTGTCTAGTCCGATTTGTAAGGTTTATGTTGTGAGCTGTTATTTTCAATACTCAGATCCTGTGGGTCCTCATCTGCATCACCTCCGTTATGTCTTGCGGTCCCTCGCTGGGCATAAAATTATTATAGGTGCTGACGTTAATGCGTCATCTGTCCTTTGGTATGGCAAATATCGCTCCACCGATACCGAGCGACGTTGCGCTGTAGAAGATTTCATTGCAGAGATGAATCTCGAAATACATAACACCCCCGATGCACCACCTACTTACAGTAGCCCTATGGGCGAATCTTCTATTGACGTCACACTTTCTAGTGGAGACGTCCGTATTGATAGGTGGCGCGTCCTGCCAGACGCGTCGTGTAGTGACCATCGCCTGATTGTGTACGAGTTCTTGCCTAGATTGACACAGGGTCCGGTACATAATTTTAATTTTAGATATAAATCCAGAGGCGCCAACTGGGATTTATTTAGATCGCTAATTGCTCGACATGCCGGGGACTTCACTCGCAATGATTTATCCGCTGAATCCTGTGCCGAGATTATGTCGGACACATTTACATATTGCGCAGACGTTACCATCGGTCGAGGTTCCATTACACACACTCGGAGGTGTGATTGGTGGAATGACTTACTTGTCCAGCTGCGTCGGACTTTTCGCAGAGCGCGTAGGCGTTATAACGGACTTAAAAGACGTTGCATCACAGGGGAAGCAATAACATCTGCTTTTAATAAACTGAGAGTTGCCAGATCGCATTATAAAGCGGCTGTCCAAAAATCGAAAGGAAATTTGTTACGAAAAATTGTGGCTCGGTTAGATAGTGAAGGTCCGTGGTCTCCTTTATACCATGAGTTCAAAGCAAATAGGTCAATCAATTTGGCTTATATTGAGAATCTAAAAATTGACAACAACTTCACCACTGGTATTGAGGAGACAACGGAAGCTCTGTTACACTCGTTAATTCCGGATGATAGTGTTGAAAATGACACAGAATACCACAAGCAGATTAGGACGTGGGCCGTAGAACTGCCGAACTCTTCTGATTCGAATCTCTCGTCATTTGATGAATTTAGTAACATCGTACGATCTTTGCCCTTAAACAAGGCTTCCGGTGACGATAAAATATCCAATAAAATGATCAAAGAAGCGTGTATATCGGCCGGCGATGCATTACTTACTGTTTTTAATAGATGCATTGCTGAAGGGGTATTCCCGCGAATATGGCGTACCGGTTTCATTCGGTTATTACCCAAGAGTGGCGATAAATCTCCACATGATCCTAAGTCGTATAGACCTATTACACTCTTGCCGTCGCTAGGTAAACTTTTAGAACGTCTTATCGTCCCCCGATTGCTACCGGGTGGACCAAAATTTCACGAAAATCAGTTCGGATTTACTACGGGTAAGTCAACTATCGATGCGGCAATTTCGGTTAGAAGAGCGGTAAGTACATCGTCGCGCAAATATGTACTCGGTATTTTCCTGGACATCTCCGGTGCTTTTGACAACGCATGGTGGCCAATGCTGCTTCTTAAGTTGAAATTACGAGGCTGCTTTAAAAATATATATTCACTTATTTACTCGTATTTCTCGCACGGAACAACCAAACTTAAACTTGGACACTATGCCGTGTCGAAACCACTGACGATGGGTTGTCCACAAGGCTCGGTCCTAGGTCCTTATTTGTGGAATTTAGGCTTCGACGATTTTCTTGCGATTCCCTTACCGTCAGGGTGTTCTTTGACCGGATATGCGGACGATGGCCTCTTGCTAATAGAGTCAAACAGTAGATCGGGACTGGAAAATATGGCAGATGCGAGTTTAAAATTAATAAGTGATTGGGGCCATCGAAATCGCTTAAATTTTGCACCACATAAAACGTTCCAATTGCTTTTAAAAGGAAGTTTAAAATCATCGCCGCGAATTAAATTTAATAATATCACTGTAAAGAAAAAAGATTCGGTTTGTTATCTTGGATTAATTTTGGAAAGGAATTTTTCCTTTCTTGAACATATTAAAAACGTCGGGGAAAAGTCGAAAAGGAACTTTTTTGCTTTGACAAGAATATCAAAATCAACGTGGGGGCTATCATTCAATACACTAAAAACCATCTATGGAGCAACTTACTTAGGATGTATTTGTTATGGATCTCCCGTATGGGCTGATAGGGCTACTATCGGTGCTGTGCGAAGAAAACTGCTCCAGAGCCAACGTTTGGCGTTGATATTCTTGTGTAAGGCATATAGAACTGTTAGTACGGAAGCTTTGCCTGTCCTGGCGGGTGTACTTCCAGTCGACCTGGAGGTGCAACGTCGCGCCGCCATGTATTACTCTACTAGGGAGAATATGGATAAAAGATTTTTAACCGCACGTGAACTTTTAAAAGTTGAAAGATTATTTAAACCGCTTTCAGTGGTATATAGCGAACTATTAGATGAATGGCAAAATAGATGGGAAATATCTTTGAAGGGACGGCATTTATACCAATTTTTTCCTTGCGTGCGTGATCGTTTGACAAAGACTTGGCTAGATGTCGATTATTGCGTATCACAGTTCCTCACGGGCCATGGTAACTTTAAGTCTAAACTACATTCTTTTAAGCTTGTCGAATCGCCTGCGTGCCCGTGTTCAACATCTAATTGCGAATATGAACAATCCGCGCATCATATAATTTGGGAGTGTAGTCTTTGGCAGGATGAGCGTAAAACCATGCTGGATAGTATGCAAATAACATCTGGAGTTGTATACTACATGGACCTTGTAGAGACTAGGAAGAACTTCCGTGCTTTCCGGCGTTTTTGCCATACATATTACTGGAATCAAGTATAAAAGCTCACATAAATAGGTCCCATTTTAAGGTAACAATAATTTGATCCGTGGTGCTTTACGGCTGGCTTCTCCGGCCGTAAAAGTCTTTTTGCGAGGTTATTTGCCTCTTTAGTTCATTGTTTTGTCACCCGCTTTGCACGGAGGGAAGTGGACAATAATTTATTTCCAACTCCTCCTATTAATTTAACTTTCTGATTAATTTCGTTGCGGGTTAAAGACAAGTTAGACATTCCCGGAGACTCGCCGAGCTTCAATGCTCGGTGTCATTACATTGCGTGCCACTGTTGATCCTGGCTTACAGGAGTTGCAGTGGTGGGTGTGAGGGCGGGACAGTCTCCTTGAATTATTATTGAAGACAAGAACACCTAATTAGGCGGCCAATATAATAACAGTGCAAAAAAATCTTCAATAAAACTCGAACTGTCTGCCTTATCCTTATTAAAAACATACTGACTATATCATCCCATAGACGTCCCACTGCTGGACACAGGCCCCTTCTATAATCGAGAGTATGATTGGATGTGGTTAGGCCTTATTAGAGTCCACCATGCTAGCCTATATAAATTCTTATAAATCGCTATGGTATGGAGGTTTCCTCATGATGTTTTCCTTCAACGATTTAGTGCGTAGTGATTGACCATCAATACACACATGGCTCCGGAAAAGTCAAAGGGATGACCTGGGTCGCAACATAGGAATTTCCGAAAAAAGCCACGTGAATAGACTTTTTTAATTCACCGTCTAACGGGTTATTTCGGGTCTGAAAGTTTTAATCGAAGATCGATATTTATAAATTTAAAAATACAAAAATTGGTGTTAACCCTACTAAGATATTGCTCATAGGGAACTCCATAATGCATACTATTAATACATTACCAATCTATATACTTCAATTAGTATGTATATTGTATGTATAAGACTTTATCGATCCAATTCTGGTTCAGTAGCAATGCGAGCATCGTGAACATCTATTTTTAGAAGGCAAACAACCAACCAGCCGTTTGGTTCATTGACTCTTTCAATCCACTGACCACTTACAAAGGCGAATCGTGTTTCTATCTTTACACAGAATGTGGTTACCGCCTCATTGGATTATCGTTTGTTCGAGGTAAACCATGAGGTTCTGAGTTTGACTTTCAGGTTGACAGTCGCAACTTTGTGTTCGGATTTGGTAAATCGTTTTTGTTGAATTTGTTATCCCACTTTTGGGTTAAATTGTTGAAAATTTTGTATAAAGCGTAATCTTTCAGTGATATAAAAAATTAAATTAAAAATGTGGTATAAAGTTTAATAGAAGAAGGCAAAAGTATTAATTTATTTTTAATATCTTATTTTCTTCTACACCCATATCTAGTTTATCCTTCTATCTTTGTTTTGGCTGCTATACCAATCGCACTTTAACATGCAGTACTCCAAAGTCGAATGTTCATCTGATTGTATATATAAATCATTGAACCAAAATAGTCTGAGCTCCATGATGAAGTTTACAATATCTTTCAATCAACTAACCATACAGTACCAACATAACCGAATATTAATCAGCTTTGCCAACCTTACTGAGCAATGCTCCTCATTAGACTGTATCGATTATTGCTCACTTGAACATTGTAAGCGCTTTCAATGGCACAGCTGATGTGAATCGAGGTGATTAGCATTCAAATAAGACGTACAATGTACATGCTTAGAGACATACTCATGTCATTAACGCTAATTGAAACGCAGGTAATTGGACTTAGTAAAGAGAAGATTTATGTACCAAATCAGATGCTGACAGAGAATGTTATTTAGAAATTGATGAATGATGAGAATACGTTACAAGTTGAAAGTATAGCTGAACATATAAATTATATCAATAAAAATACACATACTACATACACACACACAAACACACACACACACACACACACACACATACACATACACACATTATTATTCTCTAATATTATTCTCTCTCACATTTTACAATGTTAATTTTCCTTTTTTTTTTTCTGGTTTCCAATTAATAAATGTCACAACGTTTTATTAGTAAATGTCGCCTAGTAGGCCGCCGCTATTGGACTACCGCTCAACAACTTAGGAAGTCAGGAGAGGCTGAAAATCAGCGCTGCCCGGTATCTAGGTCCCGGTCAGCACGAGCTGAGCCACCTCCTTTTGCCTTCTACATAATGTAAAAGCATTAATTTGTATTCGTTTAAGATTGATGTAAGAAAGCAATAAATGGTTTTTTATTTTTTATTTATTTTTTTTTTTAAATGTTATGTACAAAGCAAGCTACATTATACAGGCTTATATTAATAAATAAGGACACGAAAATTATTAAATATTTAATTTTTATACAATAATTTTCATATGTGAAAGCGAGCTGGATCAATGAGTGGAACAAAGTTGCATTTTTGGTGCGTTGCTTCGAAGACTTCAAAAATGATATTATCTTGAAATCGGACCTATGCTATAAAAAAAAGTCTAATGCCTAATTCGAATCATCATCGATTCTTAATACACCTATGATACTTCAGTTTTGTTATGTCTTATTTGTGTTTATGGGCGTTGATGATAACTATCTATCGAATGATTCGCTCCGTTCGCTCCAATTCATGTTAAAATAAAAATTTGAAGAGCATACTATTAAAAAATATTGGAGATGACACTCATGATTACGACACGGAAAATAATTAGTTTTATTTGTTACAAAACAATAATGTCGAACCCAATTAAGCCAGTCTCCAACTTTGATGATCATTAAGGGTTAGACGATAAAAATATGGATGAATTGTTATAAAATTGAATGTAACTTGAGTAATAGGAAAATGAATATGAATATTGAAAAGGCTAGGAAGAATGGACTAAAAATACTGGACGGTTTCCAGATAAATTGATACCAACAAGATAGTGCACGCAAAATACCACAAGCTTACGAGAATACCTTAGTAATGTATCACATTATTTAATAATCCTACCCAATAAAAGCAATTTTCTAAAAGAATTTAATACAAACTCCCTTGACCCAAATGCATTAATATTTCAAACTCCGCTCCAAAAATGCTCATTAACTCGCTTTGTAGTTTTGCTTTTAGCATATTTGCTTTGTGCTGTGAGCATCACAATCTCGGAGCAGAAACAAATCTAACAAAAAACTCATCAAAGTTGGTCTCGGAACGAAATTAAAAAATGCATTTGAAATCGCCAACCCTGAGTCGGGCTGTTCCCCAGAGAACCCTATGTCGATAATTGCTCATGTCAACGTTGTAAGCACCCTCAAGCTAGGGGTAGAATGTGATAATAAGTAGTAAACCAACTGTGGATAACGTCAATGAGATTTTAGAAATTAATTATGAGTTCACTGTACTGTGTGATGATGTGGAAATGGGTTTGATAATTTTGAGGGTGAAATATTAGAAAGGATGGTTTTTTGATAGAGCTGATTGAACTAATTATGGAAAATTAAATGTCTTTTTTGTCTTTGGCAGTAAAATTGCCATGTATCAGCGAGCTAGAATGAAGTTTTATGTGATGGTGATTATCTAAAATTGTGCAACACTTTTCGCTCCACCCATACTTTCTCCCGAAACAGATTCCGAGATCAGATAAAATTTTGTTTTATAGCTAGAATATAATTCGTAGCTTCCTTTATAGCTATTATCTCGTAAACTGGGATACAGCAGCAATATACTTTTTTGCGAATAGAATATAAACAATCTGAAAGCAATAGAAATGTAAAGCGAATTCCCTTCGGATCTAGATGTAGCCTTAAATTACATTGTGCAGAATTACAATCATTTAAGTTCTCCATCTTAGTCTCCGCGAGTATTTTATTTATTTCAATTATTTTCAGATTTCCAAATTTTATTAAGATTCAGATCAAATTCAATAACCTTCATGATATAGAAACTGATAGACGTGGCTTGTTACTTTCGATCAAATATATACTAGATACCGGATCAAAATCACACGCTAAAAATGATCGAGGTTCCTTATTTGATACATTTGAATTTCGAACTACGAGTTGTAGCAAAAAGTCTTAAATTATAATCAACTTTAAAAGACAATAAACCTTATTCCTTTAAATTAAGATTTATTATGTTTTTGGACCATACTAAAATCAAATAAGAGCTCACGCTTATTTGTGCTTTTATTTCTCTTGCCGTTATTTAGGCCGTTACTTATAATCTAGTGTATATTTGACCGAAGCTTGTGACTTTAAAATCATACGCCCCTAGTAAAGTCCCTAAGGCTGAAATCGGAGTAGTAATTAACCACATTATTACTGTTTGTTCGAACCCCGCTTTCTGGGGGTCCAATTAGCGAAACAGCCGTCCTTATCTAGCAGATAATATCCGGGACAGAGATGTGTCGAGGGTCGTGTTTCAATGTTTGGATTTGTTGGGCAGAATGGTTCAATTAGTATGGTTTGCTAATTCAAACATAGTGTTTTGAATAAATAAATACAAGTAACAATTATATAGATAGCCCTGGAAGAAACGTGTTGGCATTGAAAGGACATTTTTGTCTTCGAATTTCTTTGACATTTTAGCACATATTTCGCCATACAATAATAGATCAACAATACATAATATTATTCGATTAATTAATACATACATATCTAAATAAAAGTCTTTGAACTTTCGTGTAAAATTTTTAAACAGATGATCTACTTTCATTCGACCCTCATCAAATGGTTTATTAGCTAAATTAACCTTTAATATACCATTTTTTACTTCAAAACCACTTACATTTGAAAACGTTTAACAGAAAGTTCAATATTACATTGCTCAATAAGATAATCGCTTCTGTATCAAAACTAACAGGAACAGTTGTTTGAAATGTCTAAAACAAACAGGTCCTCAAGATTATACGGAGCATACATGACAGCTCCCTAAGGGAATTTGTATCCCAATCGCTGGCGTATCAAACTAATATTGGCATAATTAACTATCTTCCATATTCCCTAGTTTGTTAACTGAACTACCAATTATAAAATATGATTACCTTCTAAATGTACTTTTAAAATCAGTTTGTATTTAATGTAAAATTATGTGGAAACATTATCATCTAGAGCCCGTGGTTTATCAATACTAGCCGTAAATTCATTTTTGTAATCACCATTTGTCTGGTTAACAATCATTTGATCGCATTTTTACAAAATCTATTGTCACTTTGTCTTAAAATTTCATGCTGAATTGCACCTGGGTTCTTAAATCGATCATTTTATAATTATTAATAATGAATTTACTACACCTAATTTCACATACATTGCTGTCTAAATAGAATGTCAACTAGCAAAAATGATTATCTCGACACTACGCTACCATAGCCATCCATTTGCTTCTCGCAACAATTCTGACATCTTGGATTTCGTTCCACGAAGTATTAGGCTACTAGGAACTCTTGTAATTCGATACACGGGTAAGCAAAAAGGGAAAAACTGTCAACGATCAATCTTAGGCGTACGCGACAACCAGTTTTCCTTCACTCCTTGCAAGATTGTGAACGTTGGAAACATAAACAGTACTTCCAAAGTTAATAACTGCTTTACAACTTGCATTGACGGCTTAGTATCGGGTTGAGCTTGAAAGATAACAGGCGAGGTATTTGAATTTTAGGGCAAGTTTTGATGTTGGAAATAAGGCTTTGTTATACAATATATAATGTTATATAATAAACTTTTAATTGGCACAAAATTACATAAGCTACAATTTTTATGCAAAGAGTGATAACCATGTTAGTGCTTACACAAATTATAACAGCTGCAGTTTAACACATACGGCATAAGAATACTTCTCAATAATTTCGTATTTGTGATGTCTGCTGCCCGGCTTTAAGTAAGCGTGATGGACAAGACCTAATCAAGGATAGATAAAATAGAGGGCATTGTATATGTAGCCACTAAAACTGCCACCCGGCTTCGTTTTCGTTAGCACTCTTGATCTGTATAATAAGCAGATAAAATCATTGTATCCTGTGATAACCCAATTCAACCACTAAAAAGGTCTACCCAAGAGATTGCAACTTCTTTATAAACAGAATCAACAAAATAAAAAAACCGCCCATCCGTGGCTCGTAACGTAGTCCCATCTGATAACAATTATGAACCACAAACGGCGGAAATTTCATAAAAGCGCAACAATTTGTTAAAAATTACACACTCATTTGCCGTGCGGGCAACGAAAAGACTAAAAACAAATTTACGCGTTAACAAAGCAAAATGCCTTTTGTCTAATATTCATTCCCTTAAACAAATTAACTGGAGGTTGCAAAAACCCAGAATTTACACGAAGAAAAATTGCGTTCCCGCTAACGACTCTGCTAAACGAATGAAGACCGAACGAGTGAACGAACAGATGAGTGAATGGGAGTGCAAATAGGCCGTGTCGGTTAATGTCGACTGACGTTGAGTGATAAGTGAACGTTAATCACTTTACCAAGGGTACGAAAAAGGTAGTGACCGAATGGTTGTACCGTTTTTGGAATTGTGATCAATACGAGTGATTTGCTGTTTAACCGTGTGTAATTAATGTGTTTGAGTGGGGTTGCGGTCAGGACTGTTTGTCGATCGTACGGTGAACTGGGAACTGTTTTGTGAAACACCTTTTTTACCGGCAGCAGCTCTATATTTCAACGTAATTTAGGATGCGAATTGAGCCCGGTGGGAGCGACGTAATTTGTCTGTGTTCGAAATTTTACACGTTATTTTAGGCGCATAAAGTGTACCTTTGAAAAGGTAAATATTCAAAATGATATGGAACTACACTATGTTTTATTACAATTTATTAATAACAAGTAAAGAACAGGATAGGCTTACATTAGCAATAATAACGAAAATAATATAATGAAGAACAATAGTTACAAGCAGCATTTAAAAATTCATGAACCCCTCTTCACATTGGATAAAATTTCATCCTAATAAGACCGCAGACGTCGCATCAAAAAGTATTCCAACGGTGCAATATTTTCCAAAACCACCACATCAAAAACAAATACATAAAACTGCACTTAAAACTACTACAAACAAAGAATTAGTTTAGAAAATCCAAAGCATACGAGAAAAGTTATATTGAAACTCTGTCCATACAATATTAGAATACTGGGGCAGAATGTGGGTGGTACTTCGTTTTTACAACATCTCGTTGCGTCGGCCAAAACTTTAAAATTATATTGAATTGGAAAATTCTTAGTTTGTGGACTTGTTTTGGCACGTTGTGGTTGCAAAAATATTGTTTTTGTGTGTGTTTGAAGTGTATGATGAGTAAGAAGTGACGTGAATTTGAGATAAGGAATTTCCTTAAAACTGTCTGTTTATAATTAGTTTAATAGTATTTTTACACTATTAAATTATATACCGTGTACATTGCACCCTCGAATCTCAAGACTTGCGTCTTTATGCTAGGTTTGTGACTCGTACTGTTAGTTTTTTTATATATTATTAATAAAAATACTCTCAATCGTACTCTTGATTGTAGAGTAAGCTCGTGCCCTGCAGTGCGACGTATATGGGCTGATACAATAATTATTATTTAAAAAAAAATCAATACATGGCATCTCGCTGTGACAGTATATATACACATATATTATAAATGAAAATAAATAAAATAATTTGAATTGATGTCGTGCACATACCGACAGTCTACGATAATGTGCATCGTGCTCCTAATTCTGTAAGTATTATGTGCCACCACAAGTATTTAAGATGCTATATTATATAGTGAAAAAGAATCCTCATGATCGAGCTATTTGATGGGTTAAAATTATGATTTTTTACCACATGGCTAGTTGTTTTAAACATACTTATTCAGAATGATGACTTGTTTATTTAAAAATCTTTGAATGCAGTCGTAAAATTATGTGTTCTTTCAGTAAAATATATTCATATTTATCTTAAATATCTACAATATTTCAGATACTCCATATAGCATCGCCGTATATATTTACTGGTGGTAGGTCTCTCATATGTGAGAGGCCATCTGGGTGGGTACCACCGCAGTGTCTATTTCTCCCGTCAAACAGCAGTGTAAACGCACTGTTGTGTTTCGGGTTGAAGGGCATTGTAGCCAGAGTAACTACTGGACATATTGAGACTTAACATCTTATGTCTCAGGATGGCGAGCGCAGTGGAATGCCAAGCATTGCTTTGTAATTCAAGGTGTTGTTTGGTTTTGCTACTGTTCATGAGCGGTCGTATCGCTTACCACCAGGCGAACGGCATGCTCGTCTCGCCATTCATAGCAATAAAAAAAAAAAAATATCCACAACATCCCACCAGAATTCTAAGCTCAAAACATAATTCAAAAAATCCAACTACACGTACATACCTGAAGTGTTACAAAACAAATTAAATTATAACATAATAGCGTGTCAGGTCGGGCGATACGTCAGTGATTTCTCGTGAAGCACGCCATGGCATAAGCGACGATTACAAGCGAATTAACGTGCATACATACATACATACACTCACGCCTTTTCTCAGAAAGGATAGGCCAAGGCCCACCGTTCGCCTTGTGTGTTCCGTCCCACGATTTGAGATAGGACGAGCCTATCGACACATCGGGCCAAACTCAATACCACTTTGCCCGACCCGGGACGCGAACCCGAGACCTCAGAGTTATAATTATAACGTAATATAACTGCGCCATAGAATTAACTCAATTTACATACCAAAGCATAACTTTATGAATAAATAAATTGACGCACGTACTACTCGTAATGTTGATTTGGATGTGTTTGTGTTTTCTTAAGACGCTCAATTTGTAAGTCAAAGGCAACAAATTGAATTTAGTTTTGGCAGCATCTTGGTGATTTTAGAGAATTGAAATATGGCATTCACAGTGGAGGGTTTCATACGAAATTGTCTCTTTGTTTTAGTTGCTCTGCTATATTATGTTGAATATTTGTAGTACTATTTATTTAGTTTATTCTTATTTTATTACACTTTATTGTGCAATCAAAAAGAGAAAAATACATAACTGAACGTTATGGCCAACCAATCTCAATTTTCATTTCGGCTGTAAAGGAGGCCCGTGATCTGCAGTAGGACGTATATGGACTGAAACAGATCGTAAGCCAAGAATGTCATAACACGCCTTTGAGATTATCTTGCATACACAAACTTCTACTCATTAATATAATTTTTTTCTCTAACGGTTAAAGTCTATCGGTAAAAATCCAGCAGACCATAAAATACACAGTAATATTAAATTACTTTTAGCACTAAACCGAATATAGTCTATCCTCGTTTTATCAAGCCACTTAAAAAATAAATTCAAAGTACAGGCGTTTCAACTGAGTATGAACTTAAAACGCAGTAGTTAAACGGTAACAGAGCGGGGTGAATGACCGCGTGAGACGCCCTACTCAGAATAAAAGTGAGGGTAAATAACTTGAAGGTACGCCTGTAAGCTGCGAGTCCTGAAATCCTTACAACGTAACATGAATGCTGAAGGATTTCGAGTAATCGTTGTTTAAGTGTTTTTGAGGTCGGAATGCGGTTTATGAATTTATTAGCTGTCATCAAACGAATGGAGACAAAAATAACGTATACTTACTGGTGGTAGGTCTTTCATATGTGAGAAGCCATCTGGGTGGGTACCATCGCAATGTCTATTTGTCCCGTCAAACAGCAGTGTAAATGCACTGTTGTGTTTCGGATTGAAGGGCATTGTAGCCAGTGTAACTACTGGACAAATTGAGACTTAACATCTTATGTTTCAGGATGGCGAGCGCAGTGGAATGCCAAGCGTTGCTTTGTTATTCAAAGTGTTGTTTGGTTTTGCTACTGTTCATGAGCGGTCGTGTCGCTTATCATCAGGCGAACGACATGCTCGTCTCGCCATTCATTGCAATAAAAAAAAAACATACTGGGCGTATCCAGAATGCAACCGAAATCGAAAACAGGTGGTCATTTAAGAATTTTAATTCAGACACAATGCTGCTTAAAATTTCGCAAAAAAAGTGGCTATTTATTTTTTTATGTACCTCTTCGTGTTTGGGGTGGAAAATGCATAGTTTTTTTCTTAAATAATAATTTATACGCTTGCGTACCATTATTACGTCTTAAAAAATAAAAAGGTCGTTTTCAGTCGTTTGGATATTACCCGGTATAAATTCATTAATTACTCTCATTTTATGAAAATAATTACCAGGATGGCATGATTTAAAAACCGACGCAGCCGAAAATTCATATGAACTGTTGCAGAAATTAATATTTACTCTTAATTTGTACTCCGCATTTCGTTGTAAAACTATTTTTTTAATGTAGGTATTAATTTCGATTCGATACCATTAATAAATAATAATTTTTACTAAATTAATATTTGTATAATAATTAACTATAAATACAATATAATAGTAAGATCAATAGTATTAGATTTGCCATAAGACTTCATACCCATGGACTACCGATAATAAAACTTATTTTATGAAATTACTGCCTCGGTGGCGTAGTTGTACTACGGTACGCTTACAAAGCTGAGGTCTCGGATTTAAATCCCGGGTTGGGCAAAGTGATATTGGAATTTTCTATTCATTATCAGCCCAGAGTCAGAAATTTGTGCCCAATATGGTGATAGGCTCGCCACCTATCACATTGTGGGACGGAACATACAAGGCGAAATGTGGGTGTCCTGGCATCTCTGCCTACCCCTGCTGGGAAAAAGGCGTGAGTTTATGTATGTATTTAATGAAATTAAATATAAAATTGCCTCGGTGCCGAAGTTGTACTACTGTACGGTTACAAATCTGAGGTCTCGGGGATTTGTCTATTTTTATCAGCCCGGTGTCAGGAATTAGTGTCCGATATGGCGATAGCCTTGCCCCTGAGACAGTGGGACGGAAAACACAAGGCGAAATGTAGATGTCCTGGTTGCACCTCTGCCTACCCCTTCTGGGAAAAAAGCGTGAGTTTGTGTACGTATGTAAATATAAAATTAAACTTACTCTCAAAAGTTAAATCGTAAAAGCATACGGTAAACATTTAGGCTTTACAAAGTTCATACTTTACTCGAGCAATCAAATCCATACGAGGGAACTCTAACTGCCGTAACAGTTAGGCCAAATCGCGCCTATCGACTGTAACACTTTGCACAATGCTTAAACTTATTCTTACTCCTATTTGTATTCGAATGAGTAGTTTTATTTTAAAAACAAACTACTGGAAATATTGACACTTAACATCTTATGTCTCAGGATGGCGAGTGCAGTGGAATCCCAAGCATTGCTTTGTAATTCAAGGCGTTGTTTGGACTAAAAATACGTAAAAAATGCAGCGTAGGTAGTCCTGGGATTTGATTAGCGTTCAATATTCCTAATTTAGACTAGATCCTTGGAAAATCTAAAAAAGTTAAAGGTAAGCCTTGAGAACCTAATCCGCTTTCAAAATCCCAATAGGCTCGTTCGACCAGTCGGCACATCACGCACTATATTTTTTTTTAATCCCCAAAACACTATTTCAGAAGCTTACGTATACGATATTATTACATCGCAAACTTTTTACAATGTTATATTTTGAATTTTATTGGATATTTTAGTTTCTACAAAGGGTATCTAAAAGGATTGCGCATAACAATGAAGTCAAATTACTCTACCAGTTTAGTCTGTGCCTAATGTCCACATGTAGGGCTAAAACAATTAGTACTGGCAGTTATTCGTAGTACTGTTCATTACAATATTTGCAGCCATAGATTAGTGTTATATACAATAATATGTATGTATTATACATATAAACCTTCCTCTTGAATCACTCTATCTATTAAAAAAACCACATCAAAATCCGTTGCGTAGTTTTAAATATTTAAGCATACAAAGGGTCATAGGGACAGAGAAAGCGATTTTGTTTTATACTATGTAGTGATATATGCGCAAATCTACAAAAACAAAAGATTTACACCTTCTAAGCTGCAAATGTTGCCAAAATTAGTTTACATAAATCGGTTAAGCTACTTATAACAACAGAACATCGGGTATTTAAAAAAGTTAATATGCTCAAAACTAACAGCTTGTATTCTATGAATACTTAATACTATTCAGAATGGTATTAATTTACCAATAACACAATCAATAAGTGCTCCGGTCACACAAGTATTACCAAACTGCAATGCGGCAACCAAGTACTTGGTACATAATTACTTGATCCTATTACAAACTGCGCTATAACTTGCAAGACATATTACATAACTCCAAGGCACAGGCAAGCCGATTTTATAAGTTATAGTGACTTGGCGACTCTGAGTAGGACACCGCTGCTAACTTCATAATATCAACTTTACTAAGAAACTATGAAGTTAATTTAACTGGATTTTAATTATGCACTTTTTAGTTTTAAGCCTCTCAAAGTAAGAACTTTCGGAGCTCAGCTAACTGTGTATTAACAAAATTTAAGCTTATTTACATATCTTTGGAAGTTGGGGTTTCGGGTTAGTGGGTGAATGGTTTTAAGTCTCGTGCTGTACTTTTGATAAAGGTTTTGGCAAATCCCTAAATATGGGTCGTTTGAAATAAAACGCTACAAAACTCTCTAATGGAGGCCTAATATCAGCAGTTTTTAACAGTTATTGGATTAAATATTATTAGATACAAATGAAGTTCGGTTGTATTCCGCTAAAAGCCACAAAATTATGATTTTTAAAGAATTAATAAAAATGGGTGGAAAAAATTGAAATTTTATTCGGATTACTTATAACAAGAAAGCGGGAAAAGAAAAGGGCTATATTGCGTTAAAATACATGTGTCAGTACAGCATGAGTAACTTTAGTTTCAATTTTCTTTCTCCCAAAATATTGTCACTCTAGGATAGTGGTAGTTTTGAACATCTGCCCGAAAAAATATGGCGACTGCAATCATAAAGGTTTTAACCCTACGTTAGTTGATAACGCATGGCTGTACGCAACCGTGTCTCTAGATTAAAAGATAAAAAAATGCGTAGACTATTGCAAACTACATTTTACGCACGTACGCTTTCGTATTTCTAAAGTCCGGAACTTTGTTTTAAATAAGAGAAAATATACACAACATAATAAACAGCAGTGTAAATGCACTGCTGTGTTACAGTTTGAAGGACATTTTAGCAACTAACTTATGGACATATTGAAATTTAACATCGTATGTATAAAAACGGCGAGCGCAGTGGAATGCCAAGAAATGGTTGGATTTCATGGTGTTGCTGGTTGTTGTAATTCATGGTTTTATTACTGTCCATGGTCGTATTGCTTGCCATCAGGCGAATGGCATGCTTATCTCACAATTCCTCGCAATAAAATATTTATCATCACAAAGTCTATAAGTACCTAAGTAATCTAAGTAACATTAGCTATTTATTTTAATAATAAAATCATTGCATTTATTTTATCATATTTATAATTTTATTTTACAGATAACGATATAGAACGAATGCTAAAAATGAGTAATAGAAGTACAGCCATCTTTTTCACTGCTACAGAAATGCAATACATAATCCAAAGTGGTACCACTGTTGCACTTAAAAAGCTATATGTAATGATAGCTTAGTTTTCGTGTTTCACTCGGTGATACCCGGAGTTACAAACTCCTTTCAATAAAAGACTGGAATCTCATCTACAATTCTACAATTTGTTTTTACAATCTACAATTTGACAGCCTCCGTGGCGCAGTTGGTTAGACGCCGCCTGTGAAACGAGATGTCGCGGGTTCGATCCCCGCACCGAGAGAAATGTTTGTGCGGCCCACAAATATATCTTCCGTGTCTGGGTGTTTGTGAGACCTAAAAGTCTCTCGTAGTTCCTGATACCCAAGACACAAGACTCGATCTTAGTGGGGGGTTAGGACTATGTATGTGACTGTTGGGTGTTATTTATAATTCGAATGCAGTAGATATTCATAGGCAGTAACAATCACCTACAATCAGGTGAACACCTTAACTCCTCAGCCTTTTTTAAACTATAAAAGAACAATTCCCAGAGCTAGTCACAAAAACAATCTTCCACAAGGCTTGAATTGTTTGAAAAAATAACATTTGGCGTTGGACAAGTCTTTGTTGTGTGTCAACCCACTACGCAACATGTCAGCTACAAATTCCAATTAAAAAACTGATTGACATGCAATTTTCCGGCTATTGAAAAGGCTGGACAGGGTAGTCCGGTAGTGGTTTATGTAAGCTGTATGCTATGATGGTCGATTCAATTTTTATTACAGTAATATTATTGAGTTAGTTCTAGGATGAGTGTGGAACATTTTAGAGCCAAGGCAATCCAAACATAAAAACACGAAGAAATAAAAATTATTCGTGATTAAAAAGTTAGATTTTATATTCGTGCCTTGTTTTTCCATTTTTCACTATTCTACAACTAAATAAAAAGGTATAGATAAATATTGTGCGGCGAACAGTGAAGACCTTTTAATCGCAAGCTTATTCTGACGGAAATAAAATGAAACGGGAATTACGATATTTCTTTCAAATATTTATATATACTCGCATTAATAATGTCATTATTTATTTTTAGAGATACCATTGTTATGTTCTAATTTGAATAATTTCTGATCAAACTAGGCGTTACATAAATAATTTATTATAGAAAATTATGTTTATTTCTGTTCATAGTATACCGTTAAAAATGTAGCCTCATTCAAATACGAATTCTTAACCATGCAAATAATATTTGGCTATTTGAATATTCTGTAACGTCCGCATTCAAATTCTGAAACACGTTTAGATATGAAATTGTATCAGCTAAAAATTTGAAGTTTTTCTACGTACACTAATTGCTGCGTGGTATTCGAATGAGCTACGGCAGCGGGCCGATTTACAGTGGAAGAGGCTTAAGGTGTAAGAAAAGGAGGGTGAAGATTCTATAAATAGCAAAATTATTACTTAATAAGTAAGTCCCATTGCCAACCCGCACTAGGCCAGCGAGGTAGACTATATGGCCTAACCCCTCTCAATCGTATTCTGGATTGGAGAGCAGGCCTGAGCCCTGCAGTGAGACATATATGGGCTCATACAGATACAGACACAGAAGTCCCATTGGTGCAATATGTGATGTGCAATATGTATGTGAATGATGTATAGACCACGTGAAAAAGGGAAGATTGCATTGGAAAGAGCAGTGGGCAATAAGTTCTGAAAAATTGTGTTTTTATACAAAAACAAAGAAGATCGCTCTAACTGCAACACATACCAAGGAATTTCTAATTTATCTTTAGCGTTGAACGTTTTTGCCCGGATTTTGCTTAACCATCTAATCAAACTTCTGTCTTAAACGCAATTTGGTTTCTGTCCTGATCGAAGTACTTACGAGGCTATATTTACGCCAAATTCGGGAGAAAAGCAGAAAACAAGGTCACCCACTGTGCTTCTCTTTCGTTGATCTAGAGAAAGCCTTGTGATGCTCTGTAGATGGTTCGCGAAAGTGCAGTCGGAAATAAGTAAGTTCTGATAAAAGTGGGTTTTATTCCAAAGCAATGATAAATGTTTATTATAAACAAGGTTATTGACGCAGGTTTTAGACTTTAATCTCAAGATTAAAAAACTAAAAATGTCTCTCGTAGTTTCTGATAACCACGCCATAAAATAACTTAACGCATCATATCGGGATTTTGTATGATCGTAAAATAGATTTAGGTACTTTTATTTTGTTGGTATCTTGGTTTTCCATAGTAATAATAAATTACATAACGTTATATCTGTTATCCCACTAGTTTCTTAATCAAGTCGTAAATTTACAAAAAAATGTGGCTGTGCCTGATATGTATAATCATATATTTTAATTTACTCTATTAAGCTATAGGAACCAATATCATCAATTTTAAGAAAAAATAGGCAGTGCCGAAGTATGTGTGATTCTCTGCTAAGCTATAGAAACTCAATGTCATGAACAATCTCTTAAATATTTTGTTTATTTCTTCTCAAAGTCTGACACGACATTCCAATTAAAATACCTCGATTAAACAATATTTGACTCGTTAAATTATTACCTAATTCCTCCGCCTCTGCCTTGTACCAACCGAAGCGCTTTGAATTTTCAGAATTTTTCTATGGACTGTAAGCGAAATTATGTAGCGAGCTCGCTGAATAATGTTGGATTAAGATCTTGCTGTTTATTTTGCTTCGGCACATCCTTTAATACCGTGAATATTTCTTTCCGTGAGCTTTTAATCATAAAAATGAGAAATTACCGCGTTCCAACAATTTATGTTTAAATATCAAGGAAATTAAATGAAATACTTCTTCGTAATTACGCTGAAATGTTTATTATGCTTTCATCCCGTATTTATGTGGGATTGCCGCGGCTTATCTTAATTATATATGTGAAAACGAGCTCATCGGTTTTAAGTATCACTGGAAGTAATCATGGAGTTCAGGGGAAACTACATTTTATTTAAAAACATGAATAATAGTAACTGTATACCGGGTATCTCAAGACTGCTACCGAAAACGAAGCCGGGTGGTAGTTTTAGTGACTACAAACACAATGTAACTAAAAATTTCGCAAAGAAACGCGACAATTATTTTTTATGATTTTTTAAATATCGTCATTTTTG
Organism: Hyles lineata; assembly: GCA_030180105.1. Classification (NCBI taxonomy): domain Eukaryota; kingdom Metazoa; phylum Arthropoda; class Insecta; order Lepidoptera; family Sphingidae; genus Hyles; species Hyles lineata. Next base: position 1,484,756 of record JARJEE010000035.1, on the reverse strand, counting down.
GGTGGTAAATCCATAGTTTTTGCTAAAATAATAATTTAAACACTTTTATACCCTAGATTATTTATAAATAAAAGGGTAAACACTATTATTTTAGGAAAAAATGTATTTACCACCCAAATATGGTCATAGGAAAAAAATAACAACAAAAAAAATTGACACTTTTTTTTGCAACTTTTTCTATTGCATTGTGTCTGAAGTCGCTTAAACTACCACCCGGCTTCGTTTTCGGTAGCAGTCTTGATATACCCTGTATACATGCGGGGATGGTGGTCATCATCTAGAATGTGTAATTTATTTAGTGGGCTGTGGGTTCAAATCCCGGGTCGGGCAAAGTGATATTGGAGTTTGCTATTCATTAATTATCAGCTCGGAGTCAGAAATTTGTGCCCGAAATGGCGATAGGCTCGCTCCAAAACAGACTGTGAGACAGAACAGAAGACGAAAAGTGGGTATCCTGGCAGCGCCACTGCCTACGCTATCCTTCTGGGGAAAAGGCGTGAGTTTATGTCCATATGTATGTGCCTACGTATTTCCACTAGTCTAGTAAGTACATTCTATCCTTATACGTTTTAGATGTTCACAGAAAGAAACTGTAACCTCTTTCCATCTGTTTGTTCATTCAGTGAACATCCTGTAGCTGAAGAGAGAGAGAAATACTGGTGGTAGGTCTCTCATATGTGAGAGGCCATCTGGGTGGGTACCACCGCAGTGTCTATTTCTCCCGTCAAACAGCAGTGTAAACGTACTGTTGTGTTTCGGGTTGAAGGGACATATTGAGACTTAACATGCTATGTCTCAGGATGCCGAGCGCAGTGGAATGCCAAGCATTGCTTTGTAATTCAAGGTGTTGTTTGGTTTTGCTACTGTTCATGAGCGGTCATATCGCTTACCATCAGGCGAACGGCATGCTCGTCTCGCCATTCATAGCAATAAAAAAAAAAAAAAAAAAAACCATCAAATTGATATATCGGATAAATATCCGAGCAAAATAATAATTCATGTAACACATTTTTTGAAACCGGGTCACGACACGTCTAAATGTAATCCACGTTTACCAATATTGGAATGTGAAAAATATATTTTACTTCATTAAAGCGGGAAGTGGGACGCGGATCCCTAGGGAGCCCCGATTCGGGAGCGGGACCACTCCCGACACGTTAATACAATGCATCCGCGCCCGACTGTTATAATTTCCTGGATCGGGTTGCAGGATTTCGGGAATCAGGATATGCGGCCAGCGGGTATTGCTTTTGAATAATTTCTGGGTATAATTTTGGATAGTTTGTGTTTTTATATATACTGAATATCAAAATATTTAAATTTGTGTTGTAAATACTGAGAAAACTGATCGAGACTGATTTCGTTATTGAAGCAATTATCAAATTAAAATTGATACAGCAACAAGTTTACAATATATATATATATAAATATTTCGATTGTATAAAACTTATTCGTTTATAATATTATTTTTTATTAATATATCCCCTCTAATTTAATTTGATTTGACTAATCTATATATAAATACGTGATGCAAAAACTTTAGATCCCTTTTTACGAAAATTGCGCGGACGCAGGAGCATAAAATTTGGCACACTTATAGTTTATGTGTAGGAGAAGTGGAGAATGCTAATATTTTTCAATAATAATGCTTATAAAGTACATTAAATCAAAAAATAAAACATTACACACACTGCCATGCATTTCACACACACATACTCTGTGGTCAAATTGTTTCTATTGTGTTTGTCAAACATTTAATGTTCATACCGTTGATACGGTAAACTCATCCCTCAAATTAAATAACGTATTTAAATAAAGGTTTCGAATCGACAACATATATCCGCAATATTAGATTAATGGCGTATTTTAAATTTTAAAGATGTAAATTAATGACAGTAATGAAAAGTGATTGTCATTTAAATTGGTTGTCAAATATTTATGCATGCGTTCAGAAATTTATTTTGTGTAAACTGTGGTGTAAACTAAGGAGAATATATCAAGCTACTTAAATATAGACAATGAAATAAATAATGTTCACACCATGTTCACACGCAAGAAGTTATGCTTACTCCTTTTCAAGATCGAATGTAATTTTTTTCACGAATTTTTACAGTGGCCTTTCCTTCGCTATAATTCACTGATAGAAATGTATATCGTATCGGAATGGGATAGGTTATATTATACCTAAAGGGAGTGAAAAAGGGTTGAAATATTATGTCAAAGAAAATCGAAACCACTGAATTTATTTCTATGAAAATTTATATTTTAACTCAATTACTAACAAAAAGCATTGTGGGGCTGAAATAAGGCAAAGAATATTTGATGGACAATCTAAATCGCTAAAGTTTTTAATGTCAAAAATTCACAAGGCAATCTTTTTGTATATGGAGAGACGGGATATAGGTAATAGAGTGGAAGTTACGGGAGAAGGCTGGGATAGCTGAAAGATTTGATAGGACGAAATGTAAACGCACGTTATAAGACGGTATGGATGATAAAGAGAAAGGACGGGACGGATCGGGAAGAGACTGAACAGACGGATGAGACGGGATTGAGTCGGACAATAGGATAGCTACGTCAAGTTTAAGTATACAAGAGTTTATACAAAAAAATACCATATATTTGGTGTGGAGTGGAATCAAAAAATATATGCACTCAGGCGAAGCTGGGTCGGGCCGCTATTTGTTTAAATAAGTATTCTTTATTTTACGTCTTTTTAATTTCATATAATTCGTTCAAAAAAGAAATTGGCAAATAACAGTCTTGGTCAAATCTATGGTTATAGTAGTTTAGTTTTCGACAGTAGAACCTTAATAATGTTTAAATATTATATTTTAATAATGTATATTGAGTGGTCGAATTTCGACCATTGGGCGACCTCTAGTTTACATTAATTCAGTAATTTGTACATGATTGTATTATTAGAAAATGTTTAATATACATTTTACTGGCGTACTTACTTCAAGAAAAAAGTTTATATTTCATAAGCATACAAATTTACATAATAGATACATGCGTAACAGTCACAAAACCACATAAACCTAGATAACATAATCCCAAGCAGTTATATTCCAATTTAGATTAATAGCCCATAATAGAAATCAAGAAATCCAACTCCACCGCGAACCGATCGTTACCATCCAAAGCGCGTGTTTATGACAGAACAATTCTTCACAACACTACGGCCACATAAATTAAGCCCGAATAAACAGTACACTTATTCTCCTCGACTTATTACCCGTAGGAAACCACCCCACGCGACTCCCACCCCAAACTCCGCGAGTATAAAGGTTAAAATCGCCGGGAAGCACGAACAATAATCCCAAATGACTAATCTTGGACTACTCAATCCGCCTTTCGCAGATGTCGATCGATTAATCGCGCTATCGGAATCATTCGGTACGGTACTGTTGATCGGTTTCTATGGTAACCGGGGTACGCGGGGCCCGTTTGATTTATGAAATGCGTACATTTGCGCTTTCCGTTATGGGTTGTTTTGGCTGTAAAGATTGGCGTTAACATTGCTTTGTTATTATACCTGTATTTTTTATTTCTTCAACGTAATGGCTCGTGCTTATGAGTTGATCAAATGTCTAGGTCTATAACAGAATTTTATATTAATAGGCCATAGTCTATTTCTCCCGCCAAACAGCAGTGTAAACGCACTGTTGTGTTTCGGATTGAAGGATATTGTAGCCAGAGTAACTACTGGACATATTAAGACTTAATATCTTATGTCTCAGGATGGCATGTGAGTGGAAGTCCAAGCATTGCTTTGTAATTACAGGTGCTGTTTGGTTTTGCTACTGCTTATGAGCGGTCGTATCACTTACCATCAGGCGAATGACATGCTCGCCATTCATTACAATAAAAAAAAAACACCTATAATATTCATACCTAATGATAACTGTAGTTCCCTCAAAACGAAGCATTCACCAATGGGACACGGCTATCTCTAGCTCAATACCTACATACCATAGAGATAAAAAAAAATATATGTAAAGTCCGACAACCCGCTTTAGGCCAGGGTGGTGGACTATATAGCCTAACCACTCTCAATCGTATCCCGGTTGTAGGAGACCCTTGCCTTGCAGGGCTTTATGGGCTGATACAGTATTGCGCGCCCAAAAGTTACCTCAATTTTAACATTTCTTTGGTAACACATAGTGTGTACTGTATTCTATCGAACCATTCTCCAGATATCGAAACAATCCATAGAACAGATAAAAACGTCAAAAACATCTGAAAAAGGTTTCTACCCGCAGAAATCGTAATAAAATATCAGTTTCAGATTATTTATACGGCTCCTCGAGTTATGAGTTTCAACCGCGGCGCGAATAATATTTCATATAGTAATGCACTCAAGGAAATTGACTCGGTCCGTATAAAATTCTAGCATGAATCAGCGTTTTATTACTTTTATTTACTTATACGTCATGTTTTGCTACAGCTTATAATATATGAAAATGTACCTTCTTGAATAACTTAGGCTCAATTGCACAAACTAACTTTGCCAATACCTTTGCCCTTGAAACTGTCAATTCCATACATTCGCAAGGTCAAATACATCTCAAATGTATGGCGATGACATTTTCATAGGCAAAGGTATTGGCAAAGTTACTTGGTGCAACTGAGCCTTATTCTACTTCTTGAATAACGGTATGTTTGCTAGTTTAGAATTTAGATCATTGATTTAAAAAGTAAGGATAGGCGTGAAAATCGCGCTAAAATAAATATTAAATTAATTTAATTCAATAGATTTCGTCTAAACGGTGATAAAAATTATCACCTTTTTTTTTAACTTTCTGTCATGCTTTAAGCAAGTGTTTAAGCGCGCGTACCACTTATGTCGAAACACTTGAGGCGCTTTCCGCCCTTTCCATATATACCTATATGTATGTCATTGATTTAGATTAAGTATTAATACCCAAGAAAGCGTGTATGTGTTCTATATATTACTGTCATCATCATCATCATCATCATCATCATATCAGCCACAGGAAGTCCACTGCTGTACATAGGCCTCCCCCAAGGATCTCCACAATGACCTGTTGGAAGCGGCGCAGTATATTACTGTAGGTGGACAAAGTTAACTTGGTCTGTTTTGTTGGTTTACACTGATTATTAGTTTTAGGCTAGAGAATGCGTATATGTGTTTTGAAACTCTAGTGTTGATCTTTACAAAATAAATTAACAATACTGTTTACATGTAACCACACATACATAAACTCACGCCTTATTTCCTAGAAGGAGTAGGTAGGTTCTACTAGGACACCAAAGTTTAGTCTTACGTGTTGCATTCCCCAGATATTGTAGGAGGTTATTTCCCAGAAGGAGTAGGCATAGGTGCCACCAGGAGACTAACGTTTTGTCTTGCGTGTTGCATATGATAGGAGGCGAACCTATCGCTATAACGGGCAGGAATTCTTGATAATTTATATGACAATATACTATAGTGTAAGTTCGTTACGAGTATCATGCTGGGTGTATGCTCTTTATCATGCTCCACAGCTAGTTACAGCTTAGTATCGTGGGTGAATGTGGAGATGTGTCAGATCAAATCGTAGGAAATCACAATCTTACTCACAGAACGCGTGACAGTCTCCACGCTCTTACAGCATTATTTTCACATGATAATATTTGCTCTCTTGATCGCAACAAATCGTACTGCTAGCTCACAGATGGTTGAGATGCTCCTGACTTTTTTTGATGAAGTCCTTGACATCTCCAGTCATTATATAGCGTACATTCTGTCAAACGCCTACAGTTGGCATTGACATTCCGTTTTCTATTCAACTCGATGACGACATATAGAAAAATATCACATTGATCGGGATTCAAACCAATCGAGCACAATAAAGTGACAAATTATATCATTTACACATTACTGTTTTAATATCCTCTCCAATAATACCAACATACAATATCTCATTCCGCAAGCCCAACCCTAGCGGATAAGCAGTTTATGTCATTACGTAGCCATAACAGGCGGGACTGAATGACGCTCGGTCCCCCATTATTGTCAACCGGCAATTTAATAGTTGGAGAACGCGCTACTGATTTAGAGGTTTTAGGTTCGATTCTACGGCACGGATCTACATCTTTGTGTTTTCGTAGTTTATTAAAATCGTCTTTAATGGTGAAAAAATAATGTAAAACAAAAGCAAGTTTAAGCATATTTCTTGACTTCAAAATATCCTCGAATTTGAAGGTATTTTAACAACAATGCTGATTAGTTGCAATATACTCGTACGGTAACTCAGTCAAGATGCAAAATTTCCATTGCAAAACATCGACTAAGTTTCAAACTAGACCTACAAAAGGAATCACTTCCAATTACATAAAATTCCTTAAATGTAAAATCATTCTATACCTAAAAGACTAAACAGATTTACTAAACATAAATTTGTATAAAAGAGGCAGCATTTCACGCCCCATAATGATATTAAAATACCTCAAGTCCCTTAATAACTCCATTACCGTCAAAATCGATCCATTAGACCTCATTTTAAATTCTAAGCATCAAATGACAAGCGACCAATATCGTCCTGAGGCAAGCCACCCTCGGTTATAAGAAATTTAGTTTTCATACTTCCATTAACCCCTTTTCTCGAGGGTGTTAATGTAAAAGTTTTTAATAATGGACATCTCATATTTATAGAAGAATAATGCTGTGGCAGAACTTTTGATATAAAGTTAAAGGGGTGGTAAATATTTTATAAGTTGCAAAAATTTTGTGAAAAATATTTTTTACTAGAGTTATGTTTTGTCGTTATCACAAAAGTAATTACAAGTTTGTGAAACACGTAAGCTTAGAATAATAAAGGGATGGATAAAAGTAAATCTTTAATTTTGTTTAATTATGTATCATCATCATCATCAGCCTATGCGCGTCCACTGCTGGACATAGGCCTCTCCTATGGCACGCCACTGGGCTCGATGTTTCCCAATCAATGAAAAAAATAATTCTTTAAGCATAATTTAATCCCATCACTCAAAAGCTTAAGATAAGCACTTTTAGTTTTCCTAATCAAAAGCAATATGAATCTTATTAACTCACCATGGAATTCTCCACAGCCCTTATCAATAACAACGTCAGCTAAGTACGTCCTTAGTATAAAGTATTTACGTATATAAACCAACAATCCATACACACATAAAATGCAGAAGTAGTACAGAGAGAAAACAAATATTGCACGCGAAAAATATTCTAGCATTCAGTAATTGTCACAGCAGTAAAGGCTTCCTCATTTCCGCCCAACTTTCAACAGCCATCAAAAGATATGTTCGCACATAAACAAAATAATGAGTAATAAATACTGGCAACCTAGAAAAAACCGCCATTAAACCGTGTCAAAATACTATAAAAATAATTTAAACACTCGTAACGTTGCCAGCCCTGAGCGGGCAGCCGAAATTGCTTTAATAAAACACGAAAATAAATTCACTAGACACTGTACTATATTTGTAAACGAGTTTGTAAGTGCGAAGTTTTTGGTGCTAATATTAGCTGTTTGAATGTTGGTAGAATTGGTAGTTTTCGTGTCAGCTGGCACGGCATACGGATGTCACTTGCATGTCCATAATAAATCTTTATGAATAAATTATTATTTTTTATATTTGCTGCGTTTCTAAAATTCGGTGGAAAATAATACATGCATTCTTTTATGTCTTTTTTAAATATTTTATCTTTGCTTCCACCTGTTATCCCCTTGCATCGGGGAAACTGTGTTAATGTTATTTGGATACTACATTCATTGCCGGGTGATTGTCAAAAATATTTTTAAAGAAGTATTGTATCTCAAATACCTCGTACCTTTCCAAGATAATTCTCAGCATTGATTGCACAACCTATTTGAGTCTAAGCATTAAGTGTTTCCAGAATATACAAATACATACTGCCCTTAAACCGTTAAGTAATAAATCTTATAACAAATCAAAAACTAGAGATACACTTTGCCAGAGTAACTACTGGACATGTTGAAACTTTATTTATTTATTTATTTATTTATTTATTTATTTCAACACACAGTACAATATCTTACAGGTTAAAACCTAATTCGACATTGACGCTTTAACTTATTATTAACTTATTAACTTAACTTATTAACTTAACATGTTATATCTCAGGATGACGAGCGCAGTGGATTGCCAAACATTGCTTTGTAATTCATGGTCTAGTTTAGTTTTGCTACTGTCCATGAGCGGTCGTATCGCTTACATCAGGCGAAAGGCATGGTCGTCTTGTAATTCATTACAATAAACAAAAAAGCGTCTTTTTCGTAAAATAACTGGCACGCAAAAATACAAGGAACTAGTTAGCCATTTCAAAAAGTGGCCATCTCTACAAGTAATAGACGCAGATAAGGACTTTTCATTCGATTCAATTCCCCACTACTTTCAATTAACGTCCGCCCTCTGGGGACATCTTCCACGTTGTGTCGACTGTGGAACACTGTGTACTTTGTTTCCAGTTTCTTGGTTTTGTAAAGGTATTTTATTTTGTATCGAATTTCAATAATGTGTATTTTTTATTATGAAGTGAAGAAGATGCATCTGAAGGTATATGTAGTGCTATGACCTCACACGTTTTCAGTCGCTATCCTGTCAATGTAACATCAGCTTAATATTTTAAAATTTAACATATGCCGCCCCACGGTCGCTGGACAGTTTGGGTATCATTAAAATACGTAGTATGTAAAGTCTATTTATGTTGAATTATGGACATAATATTATAGTTTATAGCTGATTGATGTCAGTCAGCCGGTGATGATAATTATTAAGCCATCATTCATTATCATGCAAAATCATATCGGTCCAAAAACCTTATGTAATCCGCATACTTGCTTCTAAAGAAAACAGTTTCAGTGTTTTACTACCCTTTATTTATTTTATATTTACACCAAACAGGTTACAGTTGTAAAAGAAAAATAGTTATGAATATAAATTCCAAATTCAAAACTCACACCCCCTTTCGCGTCTGAAACAATCAACTGAAAACAAATAAGGTTTATTACAATCTACAATTTCACCTACCATTATGAAGCCCCAACAATGGACGCTGGATCCATCCGTTTTCCTGTCTCCATTTTATAATCCTGCAGGATCATGAAGTCCATTGTTTCTTCGCATTTCCTTGTTCAAGTCAAGCATAAAAGGTCAATTATGCGATTTTAATTGGGGTCGGAATGTGGGAGATTTGGAATAAAAGGAAACATGACTAAGCTTGAAAATAGGATTTGAATTATGTGTGGAATTGAAAGAACGTCAATTTTAGTAATTGATTGATCTGTTTTGATGATGTGAGGTATCATAAATACGTAAATATTGAGGGTTGGTTAGTGTATTGCTATTTTTTTTAAATTCATATACAGGGTGTTCGGCACATGATTTTTTGTAAGTATTATATTACTTTATTATTAAAGGCAGAAATTAGCTCTGTGAATCATCGTGGATCGCACTTATAACACCTCTGAATAACACAGTCGACGCTGGCGTATATGTATGTATGAGTGGTGTAAATTCAATGAAGAAGTCATTTTTTTGTATCCTCTCTCTCTCTCTCTCCACTGCTGGACATAGGCCTCCTCCAAGAATCTCCACATCGACCTGTTGGAAGCAGCCTGCATCCAGCTACTACCTACTACTACTACCTTACCCACGTCGTCCGTCCACCTTGTAGGTCAGTATCCGATACGCTTGTCAGGACGTGGGCTCCACTCTAGAACCTCTCGAAATACAATTAAAAAATTCTTTACAAATACAATTAAAAAACATTTCTGTCCAAACAATATTAAAATAGCTGCTAACATGAGGCAAATATTATTAGTATTTTAAACGAAAGAGTGGGAGTGTAGTGGGGACATTTTACCGTCTATTTCACACGTGCATATTGGAATACATGTCAAGCCTAGTGACGTCACTAGTTTTGTTTCATTTCCCTTTTCTTTTACTTTCTTTTACTTACAATATTAAAACTTTTCTTACTTTTTTAATTTACAAAATTATTGTTTGTTAGATTTGGACATGTATACTTTTTGAGAACTAAAATTGGTGATGATGGAATTATAAGTATTTTTTTAGTTCGCAAAGTAGATTTCAAGAGCCTACATAGCAACTTACTTTATTTTTTATAGATATCTACCATTCTTTGTACGCACGTGTAATAATAATATTGTTGTAAAATGTAAATTGTAACACAGTGATGTGATTTCTAAAACCGTTCCCCTAATCCTTTTAATATGCCTTCAATTTTCTCTACTTCCTTTCTCCTCACATCATGCACTTGACTCACTCTTCATCAATTACAATATAGGTGAAAAGAACGAAAAACGCCAATCCAATCTACAATCCGATACTAACCGTTAACCCGCTCAGGTGAATTCACGATATTATCCCGATAATATAACGGTATTTATGAGTTCTAAAAAGTTACTGCTTACTGCATACGTACTCTGTACTAATAATCATTACTTTTGGTACGATCGTGCAGCGAAAATTGTGTTTCTTCAACAAATAAAACTTATTCTCGGCAATCAACTGATGAAATTACACGCCACGTTGGAAAATACACCTTAAGTAAAGGACATAGGGTAGAAATCCGAGTGCGAGGAAAAGTTCTGTGATATTTTGTGTAGGAAATTAAATAAGTCTATTTGCTAGGAATTATTTATGGCTTAGTTCAGTGATTTTGTTCTTGTTTGAGAAGTATTACACTTTGTAACACTTATGATGATAATGGCGACCATTTTGTTTTATTACATGATTTATGTTGGCGAAAATGCTTGGGCACTTTAATAAAGCCAATATATTAGGCGTATCGCTACTAATGGTGCATTTAAGCTACGATTTAAATAAGTAGACTAAAAAGTGTTGTTTTTTAAATATTATCAAGTAAAACTTTTGCTCGTCATGGAAAACAATCATCATTGCCCACGAACGCTTACTTCTCTAAAGGAATTGGTTGGCTTTGATATCAATAAAAAAAATTGAGATAAAGATAAAGGATAAGAGGTAGGAGAAGCTATGACTTAAAGGAAAAGAGAGATAAAAGGCGAAGTTTTATGATCGAATAGCCAGAATAGAACATAATTATTAATATATTTTAGGACATCAAATTGTAATTATCCTTTTCCTTATATCTAACACACTAACTATCTGGTAACATGCTAAATGCACTACATGCAAGCGTCACAACATGCATTGAATAACAAATATGTAACTGCTAAGCAATACTGGAACCAAATTAAAATAGAAAAAAAACGGAATCTCCATTTATAGTATAAAAATTAAACAAACTGGAACATTAACAAAATCAGGAATTAAAACAAAAAAGATACTACATTTTATTAAGATATTCTGACGAAACGAACTGACGATATATTTTTTGCAGAATTTCTTTTCTTCCACTTTGGCCAATTTGGAATTAATTTCCCTTCCTGGAATTTTTAATCGATATGATAAAGGATCCTGCAAGAAAAGGGAACAAGTCGTTACTAAAGGTAAAAATATTCTCAAAATCTTCCCGAAATTGTGGGCTTTCAGTCACTACTACCATAACTTATATCTGTATCAGCCCATATACGTCCCACTGCAGGGCACGGGCCTACTCTACAATCAAGAGTACGATTGAGAGTGGTTAGGCCATATAGTCCACCACGCTGACCTAGTGCGGGTTGGCGGACTTACTGATAGCGCGCGAGTTGAATGCAGAGCTTAGGAATGCGGTAGTGCGGTGATCTAATTATTGATGGCCATAGTGGGTATATCGATAATTTTTAAAAATTGTTTTAAGTTTGTCACTTATCACTGTATCTGTATCAGCCCATATACGTCCCACTGCAGGGCACGGGCCTACTCTACAATCGAGAGTACGATTGAGAGTGGTTAGGCCATATAGTTATCACTAGATAAACATAATTTAAAAAATAAACTAGATAATAAATATCACACTTTTTTAATAAGTAATTATTTTACATACCAAAATCAAATAAAACAAATTATTTATTCACAATATTTGCTATTTCTCGTGCATGGCCACGAATAAAAACTCGTTATTTTTAACATCATTGATGGACGATTTGTCATAATGAATTATTAAAAAAATAAATAATAACACGGGCTATAATATGTTGAGTATTAACAAGCGTACGATAGCTAGGAATACACAGCACTAAGCTGCAGGCGTGGGAGGGGAACCGTGCGGACAGCGGGGGGAGATGCTCCCGCTCTTCACCTCAAGCCCCGACTGCATTCAACTCGCGCGCTATCAGTACATACCATGGATTTTTTTTTTCTTTAAATTGAAAAATTCACTTATATCTAACAAACAATTTTCCTGTTTAGAATATCTACCATAAAAATACTTAATAACTCAAAGAATCATCCGTTGAAGCATCAAAGCTCCAGGCGTCCTCGTGAAAAGCAATTTGATATAAAACATCTCCGTTCTGTTGGAATCTAAATAAACTTAAAGTCATCGTACTTGGCGAGCAAGAACAAGGAGCATTAAACATTCTTTCTCCAGACTTTAAAAGTGTATAAAACTTCACGCTTGCAAAGTGCAACAGTGGTGGGTACTCACGGGCGGAGAGACGTACCGGCGCGCCGCGTTCGAATGTAACGTTAATCTAACTTTACACGCGAAAAGTAATCGAAATACGATCTGGAATTTAATGAAATTTGTAGTGCTGTTTGAAAAAAAGATTGAACGAAATGAGGTTGTATCTCCGTGTCGAGGGGTTTTCGATTAAAAAACATGTTTTGATAGTTACTAGTCGGAATGAAAAATATTTGCTAGTTTCTGATACTCACGACACCTTAGCTGTTTGTTAGTGAAGGGTTTAGCTTAAGGTAAGTGATGCTGGGGCGTGTTATTTATTATTTTTATGTAATACAATATGAAACAGATTATAATATAATATACTCATATATCTCACAAACCAAATCAAATACAACACCAAAGAAGTAAATCAGTAATACTTCCAATATACCATCTGATTTATAATCCAGATTATATATTCAAAGTTAATTTTAAGCCCGCTTTCACTGCGAACATTAGCCTAAAGTAGGTAGCAAGTTAAACCTAACTTCACGATTTTAAAACAGCAGCGTCCCCGCTCCAATTCACTTTCCTTATGTTTCCGCTGAGGCTATCGAATACGGTGGAAAGTGACACCGACTTGCAAATTTCTCGCAGTAGACCCCCAAGTTTTGCCATCGCTTGTACTACTTTTACATTCTGTATTGAGATCCTTAAAGATGTTCCAAAGTGTTATAAAACTAAAGCACTGAACCATGTATTCTTATCTACTTTAAAAGATTTAGTAGATCGAAATGACGCCAAGGTTCTTGTAATTTATGTCTAGACTACCCTGATAAAAGTTTAGCCACGAAATTGACTATAAACGTAATTTACTTTGTCATATTAATAAAACTGCCTCGGTGGCGCAGTTGTACTCCGGTACGATTATAAAGGAGATTGAGGTCACGAGTTCGAATCTCGAGTTAGGAAAAATAGTGTTGAATTTTTTATTCACTTATATCCTGAAATCAGAAATTTGTGCCCCATACTTCGATCAAATATACACTAGATACACAGTTCCCTGTAAAAGTTCTGTTAAAAAGTGGCACCGATGCATGACATTAAAAAAAGTAAACCAAAAAGATCACATATTCCAAATATATTAACACAAATTCCACCTTATTCCTAAAGTTGTTTTTCACATAATATTGTCTAAAGTTATGCGACGCTTTAGAAGCAACGGTCGGTGCGTGACTGAAGGCGAAAGAGTGGTTAAAGCACTCTTTTTTGGTGCCATTTTCTAAGCGCTCATGTTGTATCTAGTGTATATTTGATCGAAGGCCCCATATGTCGATAGGCTCGTCAACTGTTTCATCGAGGGAACACAAAAGGCAAAACATGGGTGTCCCGGTAACACCTCCGCCTACCCCTTTTGGGAAAAAGGCGTGAGTTTATGTATGGATGTACTTATTATGGATAATAATCGTACTATTAATGATAAGGATGTTAGAATCCACGATATTTTGAATTGAATGAATTGTGGAACATAAGTCACAGTGACGGTGCAAGGCGCATTTACAGTTCTGCCTAATTTCGGACAGACCCGCATTATTATACTATCCAAAACTGGTGACTGATCTATTTATATATCACTTATATTTTAGTTTTAGTGGTAAAAAAAGCAATTAGCTGATATACATATTCTAGTCTTATATAAGTGCTACAGTCACACTGATGTCAGTGATGATTCAGCATAAATGGGCGGCATGGGTTCGATGAGTGAGATTACCAGATGCCAAAAACCCCTTTTCCTCCTTCTATCCTTTTTCCTCCCCTCCCCGTCCCGGTTTGATGAGCTGGCAACATATCTATGATCCATGGGCTGTGGATGTTCATGGGCGGCAGATGACCTGTTTGCTCATTTGCCGAACCAGCTGTACCTATAAAAAAGTATTATTTTGTTCAGAGATATATGGATCATAGAGGTATAATTTGATAACTTTATAAACCATAATTTATTAAAGGTTGCATCAAAAATGCTCAAAGAATTAGTTTTCAAATTAAAACCTTGAAGACAGATCCTATAATTGGTAGAAAATCTTACTAAATTTTAATACCTCATTCATATAATAAACTTAAATCTTGAAAGATAAGAATTACACGACAAGTAATTCTTGCGTGAAACTTTGACTGAGTTAATATTAAAAATCCTATTCTATCTTTTCCAATTCGCAGACATTTGATTCAGTCCACCGCTTTTGTTGTTAAATCGCTTTAAGCTACTATGAAATTTCTATTCGCTCATCCGATTAAATGAATACCTCTTGGAATGGGACATCACGACTGGGATTTTAGATTAAAGTCGTTCTTTCTTTCAACAAAACTGTGATTTTCAGTGCACTTTTTGTACCAACTTGTACTCGATTGAAATTCTGATAAAAAATATCAAAGTCAGAATGGTAATCATTAGACGAAGGACCTTAGTAAGGAGTTTACCTTACTCAGATGACCAACCGGGCTTTGTACTTTTGAGCAAAAGACTTAAAATCTGAATGCTGTGTTTCTTTGTAACATTAACAATTTCAGACAAATGATACGTATTGTTCAGGTTCATGTAGACTAATTTTCGCTGCACGACTTCCAAACTTAAAAGTAAATATTTATGACAGATATTCTTGGAAAAATGGACTTCTATCTTTCTGTTATGAAAATAAACAGTGCCCATCCTGTAGAACTTTAATCGTTGTTACCATCTACGATAAATACCCTTTCCCGGCCCTCAACGCTAAATAAATTTCAACTTTTATCTGATGTCGAGTTAGCATTTCGGAGGATACCCGTTTTTATCAAATTGCGGGAGCCACAAACGGTTTTCTGCATAGACCGGCATTCTCCGTATCAAATAATAAATCTGATGTAATTAGATAGGGACGGAAGCCGAGTCACGGTTCATTTTATGGCTTTTATTAAACTCCTTGAAATACGTGTTTGGGACTAAATTTGGGGTGATATTTACGGGTGTTATTAAGTTGAGACCTGGATGCGATGAGGTTCGGTAACAAAAGGTCGCCCAAATTGTTATAAGTTATACTCATTGTATCTGGGTGAGCAGGATCACATTAAAAACTGGTTGATCTGACATGGTTGTTCGTGTTAAAAATAAAAACGTTATAGCAAATTAAAGTTAAAAAATCGAGTTGAAATCCGACGAAATAATCTCGAATCTGTCATTGAATATATTTAAACCATTTAAACCATTTATTTCTTCCACACACATACAATACAACAAAATAAAAATACAAGTAAGTTAAGAATAAGATAACAGTTAACAGGCCCATTCTGGTATCTGTTGTAATATGCGTGGAAAATGGATACCAGCTCAGTATACGCTGTTTACAACAGCACTGATTTTCAGCTGATGACAACTGATTTATATCAGTTATGTCATGTTCTTTTGGGTCTAGGTGTTTGTGACACCGAAAATTGTCTTGTACTTCTTAATACCCACGACACAAGAATCGATCTTATTGTGGGGTCAGGATAATGTATGTGACTGTTGGGTGTAAAAAAAAAATATGTTCATTGTTTTTTCTAAACCGATTGTATTGTATTTTACGACACAAACTATCTACGATAGAATAAAACTGCAATATTAGAACGACCAACCGTATCTATTTTTTGTTGAACAGAGCACGTCTCTGTACGAGATACCGCCGACCGCAAACGAAGCTACCAATTGCGGTCTATTTGGCCTCATATAATAGAGTATTCATAGAGTTTAATGGTATTAACCCCTAATAGGAAATAGGCACGAAATGAGGTCTTTAAGTGATTGAGTGTGCTTCAATGAAAACCTGTGGAGTAATTACTAAATCCGTTGAAACAAATCTATTGAATGTTCGTCGCTTCGATTTTGTTAAGTGGTTTTTTGGATGAGTGTGTATTTTTATAGCAAAATGTTTTACGAACCATGTGAGTATAGTGACGTTTTGATAAACTTGCGACACGTGATCTCTCACAAATTGACATAATTTTACTTGTGGTGGTCTCATATGAGACTTAACATCGTAAGTCTCAGGATGGCGAGCGTTGTGGAATGTCAAGTCAATCAATTGCTTTGTAATTCATAGTATTGTTTGGTTTTGCTAGTATCCATTGGTGGTCGTATGGCTTACCATCAGACGATTGACATGCAATAAAAAAGCTGATTATTAATTATCTTTATGCTGGTATGAAAATGAAATACAATTGATAGAAAGTTCAAATAGGTACTGTCTATGATATTATCATGAATTTCAATTTTTCTCTAATGGATTTCAAACCATGTGATATAAAATATGAATGCACCAACATTGAAATTGATGCTGTTTTCGTAAAACTCAGAAATGAACACTGGATTATTTTCGAGTCTTCTCTAAGCCAGCCGCCTACTTTAAGAATAATCGGTAATTCACCGATTATAAAAAGCTTATCAAAGTAAATTATTCAAGATAAAATGACTTCTTATACTTAAAACTCGATAAGAAGTTGACTCCAAGTCCGGAGCGGGTAGGTGAACTTTCTGTTGGCAAGTAACTCCGTTTTGCAACGAATGGGGATTCTTTAGAATTCTTATTTTATGGTAATTTAAAAATGTTTGAAGATTATGAATCATACGATTCTGAAAAAATATACTGATAACTTGACTTTTTTAATCATTTAGGGCCGGTTTCTACAATCTATCTATCTTTAACTAGAGATTTCCTTAGATATTTCGATGCATTTTATGTTACAGATACGAAAAATAACGAGATACAGATATGGTGCATATATTTATAGATGGCTAGGCAAAATAAATGTATATGTATATCTTTGTTTATTGAAGCATATAATTGAAACGGCATAGTAATGGTAGCTATTCTAACCTCTTGTTAAAGACAGATAGGATATAGAGACCGGCTGTTAGAGGTCTCTTTCACTCTTAAAATTGTGATGAAAAGCGTTATACCTAAATAATTAATTGAATAAAAAACATAATTTGTTCATAGACAAGCTTCTGATTACACCTGATGGATTTGATCGGCATTTATCACAGGAATTCCGTAAATAGCGCAAAAAATGTGTTTTGAAAATTCATTCTTCCATAGGATTAAATATTTGGGAACAAAAGCATTTTTCATTTATTTTCAAATGAATTTGATCCATTGTGCACTGACGAGTTTAAAAAAGCCATATTTCATTTTTTGTATCAAAAATATAGTTTTTTTTTTGCAATAAATGGTGAGACGAGCTTATCGTTCGCCTGATGGTAAGCGATACGACCGCTCATGAACAGTAGCAAAACCAAACAACACCTTGAATTACAAAGCAATGGTTGGATAGCGAACCATTGCATTAAAATAGTTCAATAGGTTTGTTATTCAAGATAGGTATTATATCCAACCAGGACTGACGTCAAATTATTTCCTACTTCTCAATAAGATAGTGATTGCCCTTTCATACCTAGTTTAACTATAAGGTTACAAGGCTAAACAGCATCTATCAAGTGTAGGAAAACTACATTAACATTACAAGAGCACTCTTTATTTATACTAATTATTCCCAACTAATAGCCATCAGGCAATCTATAAATATAATATGAGCAATGCATGGCATTCCATTGCGCTCACTATCCTGAGACATTAGATGTTAAGCCTCAATATGTCCAGTAGTTACTCTGGCTACAATGTCCTTGAAACCGGAACAGCGGTGGTCCTACCCAGGTGGCTTCGCACATATGAGAAACCTACCACCAGTAAAAATATACGATAAATAGAATGATACAAGTACTAAAATGTGTTTCAAGAAACTTGGATCATAATGTCCTTGTACTGAACATATGTACGCAACATTATGGCCCCTAAGGGACCGAAGTTGCCGGCAGATAAAACTTCATGGGAAAAGTTCATTTGCAATGTTACTTGTTGGCATTTACAGAACTTCTGTCCATTACTACGATAGACAATATTTTTATATAGGGATGAGTGAGGTCATTAACTTTTAAATGATTTACGGCCGTTCTCTATATCCTATCTATCTTTAACTAGAGGTTAAACTGGCTACCATTATTATGTCGTTTCAATGCTACACTTTATTAAACAAAGATAGACATATATATTTATCTTGTCTAGCTATCTATAAACATAAGCACCATATCTATATTTTTGTATCTTTATTAACTGAAACGTAAAATGCATCGAAATATCTGATGAAATCTCTAGTTTAAGACAGATGGATTATTGAGAACGGCTGTTAATGTCAGAACAGAGAGATATGCGTGGCGGCCTGTTGGTAAATGGACCAGATGCGGCTGCAAATATGTACACGGTGGTCGCGGGTTGCAATTCCAAGGGACACACCACACACACCACTGACTTTTTGGAGTCATTTGTGTATTGATAGTTAATCACCAACACAGCGTTGTGGACTGTATGGTTAAGCCCCTCTCAATCGTACTTTCGATTGTAAAAGAGGCTCGTGCCCTGCAGTGAGCTTATACACAATATTTCTTTATTGTAATATAAATGTTTTTTTGTATTGGCTCGGAAAAGTGGTAAACTTGACGATACATACAGGGCTATTCAAATAGAGTATCCAACGTCAGCATTATTGCGCATTTTTTGTAGAAAATTAATAACAATAAGCATAGCACAAAACACGACATTATTGGGTAACTCTAACATATTTTCCATCACAGATTACTGTAACTACTCGATTTCCCGGTAAATACATAAATTAATATGAATATCACTGGCATAAATTCATCGCAAATTCCATAAAAGACATCAGCCAAACCACTCGTTGAATTCACAACAAGAATTTCCAATTATCCCATTTCAACATATATATTCGCAATAAGCGATACACCGCAAACATTAATATTTCCGATATTTACGGCGTTCGCAAACAAACGCGGGTATTAAATGAAGTGGTTCGTTTTGTGGTGGTTACTAAAGCGTGGTATTGATAGGAGACCGCGAGGTCTGTCGCTATGGTACAGACCCGACCTCGTTCATTAACAGATGCCATTGGGTTGGGATACTCATTGAAAGCTCTGGAATCAAAATGTGGGACAGAACCGACCTCGTTGTTGATTGATGCCTTTGGAGTCTCGAAATTCATTGGAAATTTGGAAGTCAAAATGTGATTGAAGAGATCGAAGACAATCACACGTGATAAGGAACTGACCCCGCTTATTGATCGGTGCCATTGGGCAAAATTTTGAAACCTAAAATCAAAGTTGATAAGATCGGCAACTAAACCCACAAGCGATAGATTTATGTAATATTTACTGCATTTTTGTCTGTGTCTTGTTATAATGAAGTTAAAGTAGAAAAACATGGTCTGGGCCAATTGAAAAGCCGTGGACTGTAAAGTTAATCATATAGCAACACACATTGGACATTCACCAAAAATATAGAGATATTGTTAAAAGTTACATGAGGTTGTGGGCTACTGGCATTATGCAGTAGATCGGTTTGGAATTTCTAGATGTTTGATCGGCAAAGTATCTCATAAAGATAATATTCTGTCGTGTATTTTTTTCAAATCATATACAAATTATAAGTTTAGTCATAACATACAAAATCAGCTGTTCCATACATTTTGCAGATATTTTTTTTCTTTCACAATTTTGGGATTTGCTCCATAGGAAAAGTTGTTAATTATGACGAGTGTACAATCCCCTTTTCAGCTTTACCCTTTATGACTTACCTTGTAGCTACACCAAAAATACTTAACAAAATAATTCTGAACTCAAATCCCACAAATTCAACCACACACAAATCAAACTTCAACCATCCATAATAAACAGTCAAAATACAGCTCATACATCTTAAACTGCTAAGTGAATGGAGATGCGTTCGCCCAACGCCCCGTACTTGTTAGTCACTTTGATGTATAGCTTGCTGCCCGGGGGGCGAAACTTTGAGCCGCAAAAATCCCCACGGCTCGCACAACTCGGCGGTAAACAAAAAACTGGCAGGTTTTTGTTGGCCTTTCAGGACGGACACAGGGGTGGGACGGTTGGTTAGTAATATTATTGTTTTATTTCTGATAGAAGTCCTTAATATTGCTAGGGATCAGTCTTTGCGATCCGCGTAAGTGGTTCGCGTTCCTTATTCAACTGTATGTGTCCAGATACAATCAAGCCGATCATCGATGTTTAAAAGTGTTAATTGTTACGTTCGTCTTTTTTCAACTGAGGGCTGACATATGTGTGGTGTAAAAAAAAAATTGTTTTTAAAAAAGGTTTTGTTCTGGTTTGAAGGACATTGTAGCCAGAGTATCTACTCAACATATTGCGACTTACATCTTATGGCTTAGGATGGCGAGCACAATAGAGAGACAAGCATTGCTTTGTATTTCATGGTGATGTTTGGTTATGCTACTGTCCAAGAGGGATCGTAGCGCTTACCATCAGACGAACGGCATGCTCGTCTCGCTATTCATCGTAATAAAAAAAAGATATAATATATTTTCAAAACTCTAGTTTTACCTTTAACCTTGTCATGTGTATATCTTTAGATTGGCGCTCGTTATAAAAAGTACTTCAAATCCCCATCCATCAACCCAAATCCCAAACTAACGCAAAACACATCTGAAAATAATTGCCGTACCAAGCCGGCGTCACAACTTCAATAATCCAGCGAACTTTAAATGAAACAGAACACAATTATTCATTTAGAACAACTACGGCCATAACGTTCAAGTTACATTAATAAAACTTGCATAATTTCAAACAAGCGGCACTTGGTTGAGCCCTTCGAACTATTCGCTCACACCTGATGTCACAGCTGCCGCCGAACTTAGATATACACTTAGCAAATTCGCTAACTTGTAAGCGTATCTTTGGGTGCGTCATGGCGAATTATTTATGATCTGTTTTGTTATATAGGGTGTATCCAAATTGCGACCAAAAACGGTACTTGGTGGTAGTTTTAGTGACTTTAGACACAGAACACAATGCAGTTAAAAATTTCGAAAAAAAGCAATGAAATAATAATTTCATTTTTTTTATTTAAAGACAGGTTTAAAATTTATTTTAGCTATCGAACGTTTTGTCTTCCTCGCTCATACTGAAATCAAAAGTCGTTAAAAAGGGACAAAACATTCGATATCTCAAAAAGGGTTTTAAATCCGTCTATGAATCAGGCCGTTAGTTATTAAATAGAATTTATAACAGCAGTTAGGTATCTTAGATTTACGCGAATGTTACACATTGAAATAAAAGTATTATTTACGGACCTCCGACAGTCCGCCCCGTGACCATGAAAACTGTAAAGTGATCGAAACGTCGGGAAGATAAAAATGTAAAAATTAAATCAATTCCGCGATAAAATCCGTAAATAATACTTTTATTTCAAGCAGTTAGGTACCCACCATTAAGACTTATTTTTAAATTAATAATATTTTCTTATTTTTGAGGTGTTTTTGAGCCATATTTACTTCATAAGTACAATAAAGTATGAAGCTTTAATAATGTTAGATGTTTCTTTGGTATAACCATGCTATTTTCAGTCATAATTCAGCATGAATTGGTAGGTTTGTCCGGTACGGTACCACTGACTTTCAGGAGATCACGCAAAGTGACAGCTTTGCTGTCGCTTTTGTTCGGTGAGCGTGATTGGATGCCCAATACTCCTTACCTCTTCCCATCCTTTTTTTTTCGCGTTCACCTCCCGATTTGATAGGCCGGCAACACATCTATGATCCCAGCGTTGTGAATGTGAAGTTGGATAATATGCCAAACCTATTATATTAAACAAATATATTTTTAAAATTTGGTCTCACTTTTAATCTATTTCACTGATAGTTAAATTTAAAAAAAAACAACTTTGTAACTTTTTAGGCTTGTTGTTGTCGTTTTATTTAGAAATATTTCAAAGGAATTCTTTTTACATTAAAAGATTTTTAGAGAATTCCTTTCTGATAAACAGAAAACGTTACATAAATACATATTTCTTTTATGTGAAGAAAAAAAAATATGAACCTTAATTTATCATTTTGAAAGAAGTAAAATATTTATTTCAGATTGGAAACCCGCTCTCATAAAGCATGGTTAGAAAATTAGTCATCGTGACGAAATCATTTCGGATTTCCACCAGTCAATTAATTGTGTGAATACCACTGTCTTCGTATTATTTTTGATGTAATACAATGTATACTCTAACCCCTTATTCATGAGGACTTGATGCTGTTTTCAACTGCCGTTAATATGAGCTTACTCAAGTTTTTATTCATAGACGTCAAAAATCACATATCAGCAGCTATTTAACAACTCATTAACTCTATTACTCATTAAGTCCTTATGAATAAGGGGGATAAACTTTAATTGGAACCACACGTAATGGTGCATTTACACGCTTGGCCAACCTCGGCCTTCACCAACGCAAGTATATAAATGGGGTGTTTGGCTCGGCTTGCCTTTTCTTTTCTTCGGTGATAGCTTGGAGTTGGTAGACGTTGGCCCAGCCTCAGCCAACGTGTAAATACACCATTACATGAGTATAACAGTGATAAGATAATAAAACAAAAACACAACTCCCGGAAGGAAACATAACTATTCTCAATACATCATGGATTACTCACTAAAACATACAACCAGTATTAAAATTCCAATAAACTCCTCGCTTAGCACTCACTAAAACCTCAAGTTTGTTTCTTCCAACATCCCAGCTCTCCATTCCCCACGCCCGTGTGTACATCCAATAGTTTCGAACTGTAGAGTTTACCGCAGCCCGTAGAGTTGTGTAGCGGCACTCAATTCTTACTCTACATTTTTTGTACGTGCACCGCGCGTGTGATCGTGCAGATGCTCTTTTAAAAGCTTTGGCTTTTTGCACATCAATATGACGCAATGTCGTGGCTGTGTTTGTGTGCTGTGGATTTGAGAATTTATCTGGTTTGAGGATTTAGGAGTATGTAAGCAAGTATGTTTTTTTACTGGCAGGTTTCTCATATGTGAGAAACCACCGCATACTACCGCACCGAGATACTACCGCAATGACTATTTCTCCCGCCAAACTGTAGTGCAAATGCATTGTTGTGTTTCAGTTTGAAGGACATTGTGGCTAGAGTAACTACTGCACGTACTGAGACTTAACATCTTATATATAAGGTGGAGAGCGTAGTGAAATACCAACGGCGAACGACATTTTAATTGAGCTGGTTGCGTTGATTTCTGTTTTATCTTCAATTTCCAAAGAATGGACGATGGAAGTCATTATCAGATCTTCAGGTTTGAATTTAATCGAAAGAAGAGCTTCAATAAAACTGTTATCTATTGTGGGTTTCCGGCAAGACAAGGGCAACGCCATTAAAATCAACGATATTTTCAAAATAAATTTATATTTGCAATGAGAAAGAACAGTTATTGGATCATATCAGGCCGCACATGTTTTACATTATATATCGCTTCGGACGATCAAGATATCGCTTTCTTAGCAAATTTGTTGCTTTCTCTGTAATTCCTACTAATATTTCACTTTTTTTGTTTTGTTAACAGATTCGAAACGAGACCATTGTAACAAGACTGTGGAGATTTATGAAGATGTATCGTCGCCTCCAGTCACGGCGGAGAATTTTGGAAGACCGCTCACTTGTACATATAGGTATGTTGCTTAAAACTACCCATAAACTTCGCATCTCAAACTAAGACGAATGTACTAGCTTAAATTTAAACAATATTTCTGAAATATTTTGCAAATGATAATCCATTGTATTAAATCTCAAAAAAAAATTAAAACACTCAAAAATTAATAAAGTGCCATTCAAAAAAACTGCGATGAAATTTATTTTTGATTGAAGACATATTATCACATCTGTATATATCATAGACAGTTTTAGCAATTTCTATCATTTTTTTTCAAGCAAAAAGTCAGAATATGGTATAACTATGACTGAAATAATATATTTTTAATACATAGAACAATGGACAAAGGAAATTTGTTTACTCTAAGCATTTCATTTAAAACATTGTTACCAGTACTGGATATAATTACATGTCATCTTGTCACAGCAGCTAGTAATTTTCTAGAAAGCAAATGTTTTTCTCAGTCTTGAAATATTAAAATAATTATATTGCAGAGTATTGCGATGCTACTTATATAAATGTGACAGCTGTTGTTTCATAGTATTATAGCAAATTAAAAATTCCTTTGCAAGCAATTTGTAGAAATAGGGGAATATAATTGTTGGAATTTTAAGAAGTTTAGAAAGATCTTACTTAGAGTTTAAGTTAAAAAAGTTATTTATATGATACCGTAATGGTAGGACTTACGTTGGAGATTTAAGACAATAAAGACGGTGTCAATAAGTGTATTAGAGAACATGTGTACACTTTAATATAAGAAATGTCTTCACCGTTGTAATGCGTGGTGACTATGCACGAGCCTCCTCTGCAATTGACAGTACGATTGAGAGTGGTAAGGCCATATAGTCCAACAATACTTTTACAGATTTCCTTAAGATGTTTGCTTTCACCTTGGTAGTGCGTGATGACTGGTGTTTGGCTATCAATACACAGAATGACTCACACAATGAAAAGTCAGTAGGGTGCCCTGGGATTTGAGCCTGTGACCACCGTAAATATTTCGGCACTCGCGTTGATTCGTTGCCAACAGCCCACCACGCGCAATTAGTAGTTTTCATTAAATAATTCCCAAATGCCCTCTAAGAGACATATATTATAATTACTACTAAAATATTGCAAGGGAAGACAATGGAGTGTATAAAACCTCACATTTAATTTGAAGAATAATCTGAGCTCAGTTTTGAAACTTCGTGAGATAATGAAAATACATTGATGATAAATAAAATAATAAATAACACCCAACAGTCACATACATAGTCTTGACCCCACACTAAGATCGAGTCTTGTGTCATGGGTATCAGGAACTACGAGAGACGTTTCGGTCTCACAAACACCTAGACCCGAAATAAATATTTGTGGGCCGCACAAACATTTCTCTCGGTGCGGGGATCGAACCCACGGCCTCTATTTTGACAGGCGACGTCTAACCAACTGCGTCACGGAGTCTGTCATTAAGATAGTGTTAATCATAGATACTGAAATACAAACTAAAAATATAACTACTTTACAGGTTTAGGGCATTCAGAGGATCACCAAAAGACTGGATCTTAAGGATACGGTTTAAGAAGTTCAAAGTGGGCACGTTGATCAACGGAACCACGTGCCACAAAGGATACATGCAGGTGGGTGTAAAATATATAAATCATATTGCTTTAAGCGATAAGACCGCCATTTGTACTTTTATTTTTTTCTTTTTGATTTCGTGTGTACAAGATTTATATTAATAAATAATAAATTGTTGTTTCATTGTCTCTATATATTGTTATATTTATTGTGTACAATTAAGATCAGATATATTCCTATTTTGGATGGATAAAAAATTGTGAATAAACTAAAAATTCAAATTGACAAGAAACTGAAGACTAAGAGCAAAAAAATATATAATTAATCGTACCGTCCTTCAAGAAGAGCTTTCAGAAAGTCAGCATAGTTGGGAATTGCAGTGCCATAATTTACTAAGGGAGTCGACAAATCTGAAGCAGTCATACAGCCGTCACAGAAACTGCACTGCTTCTTGAAGTTGGAATTCTAAAAAAAGATCTTTGTAAACTCTCCGACCGGAAGCGCGGAACGGTCGGAAGGAAGCAAACAAAAACAAAAAATCCCCATCCCCCCATAAACTCGTGAAAATCGTCCAAAGCTGAAAAGTAGTACTAATTGAGTTTGCCCTCGCTTCGCCAATTCCACTAATTAATTTTTGAACTTGCTTGACGACTGGTGTCGCCACGTTTTTCACGCTGCCGTGGACATTCTTTGCGCTGGAATTTGGAAATTGGAAAAATTAATTAACGCTCCAGATGGTTTTATTTGACTTTGAAGCGTAGTTTTTTATGAAATATTTGCCGTGGATTTAATTGGATTGTGTTGATTTCATAACTAAACTCTTGTAGAAGCGTTTGCTTTCACCGGTAGTTCCACTTTGAGCGTATTTTTGTAGGTTATTTAATACAGCTCAAATAACAGCAACGTTTTTGGATGTGGTATTTTTTAAACTAACCATAAAACTGACATGTCTCTTTCTGTTAAAACTAATAACAATTCCATCGAATACGAATAACTGTGTTGATTCTGCGGTAAAAATGCTTCAACTGGTAAAAAAAATCAGTCAAAATCTTGAGATTTCACTTAAACCACAGACATGCAAAACATAAATGCATAAACCTATCTCTCCCTCTCTCTAACACAAATAAATCCTCCCTCTCTTTTTAACAAAATGTCCCAAAAAAAATAAGAATCATGGCGACAACTTCACGGGTGAAAAGATCTCGACAAACTCCGTAAGGGTGAAAGCTAATTTGAACGAGTAATTATCGGATCATTCGTCTCGTGTAAGACACTTTCAAACTCCTATTCAGCTAGGCCTATTGAGATGTTTGAGGATTTTCAGTGGATTACTTATTTATCTCGTTTGAGATGGCGTATATATTCAATTTATGTAATGTATGTTTTATTATTTATTATGGGGACGTAATGTTGTATGTCTTTATACCATTAGTTAATGGGTTAATTAGAAATAATAAGGTCGCATTTTGGACATATAGTCGATAAAAATATAATATACTCTCCAGTGAAAAGAGAATAGTATTTCATAATACACATTATTATTGATGACGCGGCAATTGAAATAAAACTAAAAGTAAATATTATTATCTTTTCCGAATGTACATAGAGTTCATTTTGGGATTTGTTACTTCCTTGGCAGATTTAAGTTATTAATATACATACTCTGACGCTAAGTCAATAGGTTTTTTTTATTTACTTAGTAAAATTTAAATATTATAATAATTATTATGGAAGATATAGTAAACTCCAGCGTCTTTAAGATGAAACTTTGACTTGTTAAAACAAAATAATACAGTAGGAACTCATAAATGTCAACAAATAACGAACTCTGAGGTTAGATCATGTTACAAAGAACAGTTCAAGTATACTTAAATTGTTCCTTTGACGTAAGTGAGTCTTGAAAATAATACGAACGAACTATAGACACTTTTTAAGTAACTTCCAAGCTTCTTCCTTAATTTCCTAGGAAATAGCTTAAAGAAAATGTTGCTTGAGACTTTTAATGATGCCTTTCAATGCAGAATATAATTTTCAGGAAGTAGAGCATGGAATCAAATTTTAGTATGAGTCTCAGGTGGACGGCTAGCCGAAGTCCCAATCATACAATTTGCATACATAAACTCACGCCTTTTTTCTCGGTCATCCTGTTTAAGCTGAAAATGTACTGAAGGGCCTATTCTTAGTTTTTATATAAATGCACTTATCGTTTAAAACTATTGTGAATATTAGAAATGTACTGATGTCAACAAACTATAAATAACATCCAACAGTCACATACAATATTTTTATATATTTTTAATCTATAGTTCCAGTACGTCTGACATAAGATATTTGATGTAATTTGGGGTCGCTACTATGTGTCTAACTGTTGCGTGTATTTTGATTAATTATATTAATCTAAAATGTTGTACCGTTCATATTTTAAACTTTCATTTATTTTTAAACTCTTTACAATATGTACAGGCGGACTTAATGCCGTCGGCATTTTCTACCAGTCAACCTTTAGGAGACTTTAGGGCCATTTTATATACATTATAGTTTAAGTAGCTTATTATATTGATATTTATATAGTCTATTTATGCTTAGTAAAAATATACTAATCATCACTTTCATATTCTTTTTTTATTTCCACTGTTTTTCCATATATATTGTGACCTGGCATTTCTTGCGTGTTTCTGTTAATTCCAGTCCATTTTAAGGTTGTGTTGAAGAAATGGGCGACAGCGATTAGACCGCCGTTTTTTGCACCGCCGTTTGTTTGTTTATTTAACGTACGAATATTTAAACGCGACTTAAATATTATGTTGCACGCAAGTTCCGCTTAAGAACGAACACTATTTCTAAACTTAAATGTTATCTCCTTATATCCGAAATAAAATGATGATAATTATTATTATATGTACTGAATAAGTCGGAAGTGCAACTTATTATTTGAATAACGTTTGAGTTTTCGGGCGTTAGTGCTTTTTGTTTTTTTTTTTTTATGTCAGATTTTTTTTGTTTTGTACAATAAAATATGTATAAATTTTGTTTTTCTTCGTAGATAGTGGACGGCAACGCAAAAACAGACGTCTCCAACAGAAAAGAGCCAGGTCTCTTCTGCGGTGAGATCGAGCAACCGCAGACGTTCATATCAGAGACCAACTTCGTGAAGATCGTCTTCCACGCAGACAACTTCACCGATCAGACTTACTTCAGCTTCGATTCCAGGTAATAACAACAAGACGATGAATTTACAACTGTATGAGATACCCGGTATAACCCATTACATTAATACAGAGGTTGGGAATCGAGGTTGTAGGTTTGTCACGAACGTCTAGACAATTGTTTGCATACAGTCTAATTATTTCGTATAACTTTCAAGATAGTATACTTAAAAATGTATTAAAAAGAATGTTCATTGTATTTTTTTTATTACTATTAATAGCGAGACGAGCATGACATTCGTCTGACGGTAAGTGATTCGACCGATCATGGACAGCAGCAATGCTTGGCATTCCACTGCGCTCACTGCTCACATTCTACAAACTCACGCCTTTTTCTCAGAAGGGGTAGGCAGAGGTGCCAGGACACCCACATTTCGCCTTGTATGTTCCGTGCCACGATGTGATAGGTGACGAGCCTATCGCCATATCGGGCACAAATTCCTGACTCTGGGCTGACAATGAATAGAAAAATCCAATATCACTTTGCCCAACCCGGGATTCGAACCCGAGACCTCAACTTTGTAACCTTACCCTAGTACAACTACGCCATCTCTTTTTATTTTAATCCGACTCTACAAGGATCGTTATCATGTTGCATGCCCTAAAGCTTTGTCTAATAAACTAAAACTTTCATAACTATACCGCAATTTCTATGATCCATTATGTGTTCAGAAACAACAAAACTAATCTCCTGACTTTAGACTATTAACTAAAATTGTACTATAAATGGACAGCATAATATGCTGGCGTCGTATCGTATGTCTCATATATAGCTGGCCTGGGTAGGTACCACGACAATGTCTATTTCTAACGCCAAACAGCAGCGTAAATGCACTGTTGTGTTTCAGATGGAAGGACATTGTAGCCAGAGTAACTACTGGACATATTGGGACTTAACATCTTATTTCTCAGGAGGGCGAGCGCAGTCGAATGCCAAGCATTCCTTTGTAATTCAAGATGTTGTTTGGTTTTGCTACTGTTCATCAGCGGTCGTATCACTTACCATCAGGCGAACGGCATGATCGTCTCGCCATTCATTGCAATAAAAAATAGCTCATGAGAGAGTAGTGTCACCTAGACA
Organism: Hyles lineata; assembly: GCA_030180105.1. Lineage (NCBI taxonomy): Eukaryota > Metazoa > Arthropoda > Insecta > Lepidoptera > Sphingidae > Hyles > Hyles lineata. The sequence goes on along the minus strand of JARJEE010000035.1, from coordinate 1,454,772 downwards.
GAGTAATGATTAGAAACTACTATCTCTTGTGATGAAAAGGATGTAGGACTTATTCAAAAGCTAATTTATCAATAGTTACTAAAATATAAAATCGATTTAGTCTTGTTGACCCTAGCTAGGGAGAACTGCGTTTAGACAATCCCGAAGCGGCCCGCGCACCGTGGCATGGTTCCGGTCTCCGACCCAGTTCCAAGTGTTTAAATTGACCTACTGTAACTTGTACCCTTTAGGTATACTGTTCAATCAACTGAATAAAAACTGCTTTTAAAGCTGAATTAGCTAGTAGGGGAATTTAAGGTTTTTTTATTGCAATGAATTGTGAGACGAGAATGACATTTGCGTGATAAGCGATACGACCGGTCATGGACAGTAGCAAAACCAAACACCAAGAATTGTAAAGCAATGGTTGGCATTTAATTTACACTGCTAAAAATAGAAAATGCAGTGGTACCTACCCAGGCTTTGTTTTGGGGTTTGAAAACCACTTTGTTAATTTTTTACTGGTGGTAATATTTACACATTGTGTAATATTTCATATTTTATTTATCTATATCATTACGTTTTGTTCTCAGGGCCGAGCAACAGTTTGAAGTGTACTTGCGGTATGGACAGCATCCAGAATTGTATCCGAATAGAAGAGGAGAGGTTGTGGCCGGGTAAGCATATAACAATGAGAAAACCTACTTTAGTTTTAATTATAGCAAATAGATCTACTCATACATGCTCAGAAAACTGAGAGGCGGCTGTAAAAGAAGACATAGCGGACTATATTCTAGATCTCAATATTATTGTACTGTATCAGCTCACATACGTCTCACTGCAGGTCAGGGACCCCCTCCACAATCGCGAGTATGATTGAGAGGGCGTAGGCCATAGTCGACCACGCTGGCTTAGTACGGATTGGCTTACATTACACATCATAGATTTTTTCAAATCAATATGGGACGCAGGTTTCCTCACGATCTTTTCCTTCACCGTTATAGTGCGTGGTGATTGGCTATCAATACAAATATGAGAGGTGATCCCTCAGATTTGAACCCGCGATCACCGTGAACAAGCATAATATAATGCCAATGAGAAAACCTGTTACAGTTTTAAATATACCTGATAGGTCTACACATTTAAAATGCTCACCCAACATAGAGGCAGCTGTTAAAGAAGACTTAGCGGACTACATTCTAGATCAAAATATTGCGAAGCTAAATCTCTTGAACATAATTTATATGACTTGGGTTACAAAATATATACAAACATATATTAAACAAACGTAACCATAGAAGCTCAAGTAAAGGATTCTATTGTATCCCGCTTCCCATGTAATTTTAACCTTCACCGTCAAACTTCATGGTAACTGACTAAGAAAACATAACTCCGTAAAATGTTTTTGATACGTGATACATTACAAAAGAAATTGCGTACATACAGGAATACAATAGATACCTCGTGTACCGAAAACAAAGACATTCTACTCTCTTTAAATTATTTACAGTAAATTGCACAGCGACGTCAAAGAACGCGTGACGTGAATGCTAAAACAAACGGAGGCATTCGACGTCGCTCGCATTATGCCGGCGACATTTCCAAATGCGAATATTTCGAAATCTATGCCGTATTGGGGTTAAAACATAATTGGAATTCTCTCGTTGTGTGAATTTTGATTGGACTTTGTTGGAGTAATTATTTTGTTTAGAAACGTCGGTTTGTACTTGGGTAATAACTATGTTTATTTAAATAAGTTACGGTTTATAATTACGTATGATAAAGTTTACACTTCTAGTCAAATAGTAAATCTTTGACTGCTTTAATAATCCACGTATTTGCTTTAAACGGGTGTGTTAAAGTAAATCACATAGTACTTTGCATTAAATGAGGACTGAAATGAAATAATAACGGGTTGATACTACTGCAATACGATCCTGGTGGCTAGTGCAATGACTGCTGTAAGCCGTCGGTAATAAATATTTTTCTGTAGCTCTAAAGATTTGGTTTTATGACTGGTAGCGGTTGGAGACGTTGGGCTGAAGATCGAGCCCAGTGGCGTGCCATAGGAGAGGCCTATGTCCAGCAGTGGACGCAAATAGGCTGATGATGATGATGATGAATAAAGATTTTATTATTGTTATATATTACAAAAAACTGCAATTTTCTTTGAGTGAACATACTCAATCACCACGCGCTATAACGGTGAAGGAAACATCTTGGGGAAACCTGCATACCATAGCAATTCTTAAGAGTTTCTATGATATATAAAGTCCTCCAACCCGCACTAGGCCAGCGTAGTGGACTAAATGACCTTACCTGAGTTACCACTCTGAATTGTACTCTCGATTGTAGAGGAGGCACGTGCTCTCCAGTGGGACGTATATTGGCTGATACAGTACAGTAAAGAAGATACAGTATAATACAAAAGCTCTTTATTGTAACCAAAATAAAAATTACAATCAATTATATTTAAAAAAAAATAGTATTGTTACAATAGGCGGTCTTATCGGTTAAAGCTATATATTTCAGACAGTCGTGAGTACAACAGTCTACTCATTCCTTAACTCTCCAACCATAGTTCGAATAGCTAAAATCGCGATAAATTCAACCCTCAAAACAATATGTGCAAAAACAAATCATAAAAGTATGAAAAGGGTCCGAAGATCCCAAACTCAGCTCACTATAACGCACTTGATTACCACGTATAAATCTGCTACTGCAATAATGGCCAGCGCCGCTCGGCCGACAATTCAAACCAATTTATCTCCCATTTCGGTCACGTACATACCAAAGTGCTGCCCATTTGGTGGTCACAATGATTCTGTACATTTGCGACATTTGGGAGACCTTTAAGTAATTGCCAAGTTCGTTGATTTATTCGTCACGCGTACCAGTGATGACTTGGACGGTTGGGTGTGAATCAATTGATTCGGACTTAATTCTGATCAACGAGGTTTAGGTTTGATGTAGTTTTTCTTTTTGATGCTGGTAATTGGTCTTTGGCAAACGATTTCATTCCGCTGATAAGCTGATAAAAACACAAATATCACAATTTTTTTAAGTTTTATAATGCTGGCCGCAAATTAAGATACGTCTCTTTTTTCGTTGATGTTAAGAGCTATGTGGAATATAATTTCATAAGCTTCTTGTTAAACTATCGGCTTCTCGTAAACTAGTACAATATTTAAAGAAACCTTCCATGTACGACACTTTCTAACACAGAACAAAAACAAAGAACACCCAACTAAAACCATATAATCTAGGCTAATGGATCTAGCTACCCGGCAATATAACAAAACTTTACCAACGGTAGAAGCCAAGATAACAAAAGAATAACAATTAATTGGTGTGAAAAAGCGTCCCTCATAAAATGGAGATAATTATCTAGTTGTTCCTTTGTTGAAATTTTAATTGAGCAAATTTTTCAAAGGTCGTACTGCGAGCGAGTGTTCCGAGACTGCCGGCTGCAAACTTGCTACGTACAGTCCGCGGCGTACCCTGGAGTTTATCCAAGAAATTTACATTGCAGGTAATCTTTCTTTAAGTTATTGTGTATGAGTGTTCGGAGTTTTATGGGCGGACTAAGTAATTGGTGCGTGCTGTGCCAGGAATAATTTACTGGATTGTTTCAATTCATTATGTTTTTCAAATGGTTTGTCGTTTTATTTATAAGCCTTTGTCGCCGTAACAGATTACGGCAAAAACGTATTCTTATCAACATCTCCTTTAAAAATTCTCATGCGGCACTGATAATATTGTTTTTTTTTATATTTATTATTTATTTATTTACACAATTATAACATCTTTACTTTTGTCACCAATGCAATGCTATAAGTAAAACATAATTGTTTCATTTTAATTATAAATAATAATAATAATAATAATTCATTTATTTCAGACTAATAGTTATACACCCATAATGTTAGTAAATTACAATACACGAATTACTAATTAAATGTTAGTATAGGTACACATAAATTAGGACACAAAATATACTAAAACATGCCTACTACGAGCGATTCATTGACCCACCAGTTGTGCGACAGGTTTATGCATCTCATACCAGTGTCTCACAAAATCGCTCGTGCAGTCGTTGCTTACAAGAGCTACAATACTGTTGGACACACCCCACACTCTGCGCATCAGCGATGTAGCTCGCTTACTCATTATCGCACAAAAATCATCAGTGTGCATACCGGCGAACATCCCTGATGCACTACAAAAACGGGGTAAGCCCAGTAACAATCTAAATGCGTTATTATATTGGATTCGCAAAGCATTATATTGGATTCGCAATAATATCATGAACTATTTTCTGCGCATTTTATGCTCAGCTTCAGTGAATCTCTGTAGGCTACAGCTGAATAAATCAATATCTCTCGACATAACATTTAAGAATCTTATCGCCCGTGTTAAAGGATTTAAGACCGCATATATAGCTGACCTCAATTTGTTAGAAAAATCTTGCAAAGAAATTACTCGATCTGAATATCTCCAACTAGATAGTCTAAATCAAATCCGTACAAAACACCGAGATGGTTGTAATAAATCAAGTTACATTAAAAATATCGCAAAAAGGCAAGAATCGTTTCTCCAGCAAATCAAATACGCCCAGCTGTGTCCAATAGTAATCTCATTGAAGCCAACTTGGCTACATTCAAATGCTGAATGAAATACAAATGGCGACAAGGGCCGGCTACGACAAATGTGTTTGTTTAGGCACTAAGCACGGAGCACTGTTTGGCATCCGTATTATTCTTGTGCAAGAGGACGTCAAGTGTGAATCTTGAAATAACAATGACAGTTACAAATATTTGAACGCATATAAATTGCTTATCTTGATTTTGTTTAAATGTATTTTACTACTTTAAAAAAATGTGATTTCGAATGCTACGTTGCACTTCCTCCACCACATATACTTCTACATGTAATAGTGTTGTCAGTTCCATGGTCTACCATATGTTAGTCTAAGTCACTGCTATACTTGGTATTTTCTGTTTCTCTCTCTCTCTCTCTCTCTCTCTCTCTCTCTTCAGCCACAAAAAAGTCTACTGCTTGATCTGTTGGAAGTGGCCTGCATCTAACGACTTCCTGTAATGATGAAGGATTTTCTGTTTATTTGTACTATATTCTCTTTTATACTATTTAAATGTTTGTTGTAGTTTTTGTCGAAGTTAATTTATTATATTGTTTTAGATATCACCTCAACACCCGACTGCCTTACATAAAGCTGTACATTGAAAACGAAGAGTTCAACATAGACGGACAGAGATGTGAGAATATTATGACATGTCCTATGAGGCCTATCACTTCAGGTTTGTTGACATTACAATCATTATGTGGTTTTATTTCTTGTAGTTTTAAGGGGTTATTTCTGAATTAATTACTACTAAATTAACAAAGCGCAATTTAAAATTGTCATCAATTGTGAACAACAACAAAATATTTTTCCATAGTAGTTTTCCTCAAATTCCTTAAAAAAAAGGTATGGTAGGTTGGCGCAAAATACTAGTCAGTTAAACTTAGTTCTATCTGAGTTTATCGGTCTTTCGATATTAAAAATAAATAAACCACCTGGTGCCGAGAATTCACGAGTATACTACAATCAAATAATACTTATCACTGAAAATCTTCATAATTTTATATTTATAGAAAACAAAGCCTTGATTATGAGAAATTTGACATTCGCGTGATACGGAACATAAATAATGTCCGTTATTTTAATAACAAAAAGCAATATAGAGCGGAAATTTATAGTGGCCATAAATTATATCCAATAGCGAACATTAAATCTGTTAGATCTTATATTAAATGGAAAACTACCTTAGTTGTTTTCCCTGAGTTTGAGGTATTTCTGAGGTACAGCGGCTTTGTTTGCAGTAATTATGGCTTCAAATAATACAAATTTATACTTTGCGGATTGTAAATTGTATCAAGAAAAAAAAAAAGAAAAGAAAAACAGCTATTCTAGTCACAAACACTGAAAACGACGTACAAATACAGGTGTAAAAAACAATAAAAATCAAATGAAAATAAAAAATAAGTTTGCACGTCGCGTCGTGGCTTTGACAAGTACGTGATCACCTTGCCACGTAATTTGCCAGTTATTATGATCTTCATATATGTAGGTTGCGAGATGACCTGTTGGTAAACGGACATGACACGGCTGCCAACATGTTCACGCGTTCGCGGGTTCGAGTCCCCTGGCACACCTCTGACTTTTCGGAGACATATTGTGTGTTTTGATAGCTAGTCGATCACCACGCACTATAACGGTGAAGGAAAACATCGTAAGGAAACCTGCATACTATGGCGATTTGTAAGAATTTCTATTGTATGTAAAGTCCGCCAACCCGCACTAAGCTAGCGAGGTGGACTAAGTGGCCTAATTTCTCTCAATAGTACTCTCGATTATAAAGGAGGCCCGTGCCCTGCAGAAGAACATATACGGGCTGATATAGTACCCACAGATATTATTTAATATACTTCTTTACAGGTTCAGAAAACTGTCCATACGACTACATAAGGATATACGACGGCAAGGACGAGTCGGCAGCGGTTATAGGGACATTCTGCGGGATGGGCAAGTTCCCTTACTCCATCATCGGGACTTCACAGGATCTCTTCGTCGAGTTTGTTAGCTCGCCTGCAGGTGAGAATCAATATTATTTTTTAATAGTTTCTTAGATTTACGCAAAAGTTACTTATTGTGATAATACTATTTTTTACGCATTTTATTGCGGATTTGGTTTTTTTAGCTTTTCTATTTCGATGTTTCGATTATTTTACAGAAAAGCGTTACAGCTTTCGTGATCATGAGATGGACTGAGGTATAAGTTAACCAATCAGCGACTGTTATAATTAAATGAATACCCTTAACTTGCAATTATTAAATTAAAATTGTTATTTTATTAATTATTTATTTTTAAGGAAAGCTTACAGAGAAATTAACAAAATATGTAATCAACATATTTAAAAAGTTAGTTGTTTTTTGCTATCCTATCTACGCAGAAGGAGCCCAAGTTCGCAATAAAATCCGGTAAAGGTAGTTTTATTGCACTAATATTATTGTTGCAAAATCTCCTTTGGTTTTAAGATAGAAAATAATTATTATACTCTTATATTGTTTCTTATGGTACAATAATAAAGTAACGTTTGTCTATAATAAGTATGTGTCTACATGAATAATAATTATCTTCTGTAAAAGCAGTTACCGTGATATAAATTGCTGGGGAAATATGTAGATATATTTTATTGTTAATTCGTATTAATTTGATAGTTGTTTAGAATCAGAATAGAAGGAAGAATCCGGTTATCGTTTAGCAATTTTTACTGTTAATTGAATAATATTGAAGAATTAGATTACTGCCTTATTGTTATATTGACCACTCACATACATGCACGTATTATGAGTAAATAATACTCTCACGATCCTTTTACAAAAGGTATTGTTCAGAAATTTTAAATAAACACCAAAATAACCGCTTGAACATTGAATCGGAATTCTCACAAAATTTTATTTTCGTACACCAAATACAATATCCAGAATTCCACTAATTTGCAAACGCCGCGTCAAAATAAAACGGAAACAAAATTTCATAGTTGCTAATGGGTTAGCGCAATATTCCGGAATACTTCAATTTCATCAAATGAATTGGCAAAATAATATTCGCAAAAGCAAACTTGTGTACAAATAAATAAAACGGTTAAATTTAATTTAAGTAATAAATAAATTGAATTACGATAAAACACGATACAACAATACTATTTGATGCAACAATTTCGCACAAAGCTAACCATGCGTGAAGGACTTAGGTCACAGGAATATTATATTATTGGGCATCCCTTTGTCCGTAGAAACGCAATGTATAGATAACATACGTATCTTGACTGAAGGATATCATGTTATGGGCATAATGTATCAAAGCTATATTCATGAGTGTAGGCATTTCTAAAGCGCATTACACTCCAAAACCGCCGGTTTGACGTTACAACCCGGCAGCCTTTCAGAATATAATCATGTCGGCAACATGCGCCCACACGTGTTGCCCGCCGACATATTGGCGGCATGTAAAGCGGTCTGCTGACAGTTCAGTTGTCCGGTGATACTCAACAACATCATACATATGTTTCTCATGTCACGTTGGACATGACTAGGCCGCCAACAAAAAGTTGCCGACATTTACCGGCGGGCCGGCGGCTTTGGTATTGAAGAGGGTTTTAGGTGGTTCTCAGAATAATGCTTGAAGGCATTTGAATGACTATCAGTTAATGTATTCCTAAAACATTATTCATTTATTTTACTAACATTCAAAGATACATCTTATAATCCAGCAATATCAACCCATATAGACCACAAAATCTTGGCACCAGTAAATCTTTCATACTTATTCAATCTTCCTAGGTCCTCTCCTGAACACTGGCTTCCATTTCAACGTTGGCAACTGGCCTGGCCACGTGGAAGCTCCAGGGTCAAGAGTTGGTACTTGCGACTGGCTCCTGACAGCGGAATCTTTGAAAAAGTCTGGGGACACTGAGGGCATATTCTTATCAGTAGCCCATTGGTATCCTCCGCATACTTCCTGCACTTATCTGATGCAAGGTTTCCCTGGACAAGTCGTGAGGCTTTATTTTCCAAGGTAAGTTGTTAGTTGTGAATTTATTATATTTTTTTTTCATGATCTTTTTATTCGAATGGTCAAAGGGTAAAAACAAATTACCAGTAAAGCTAGTATTGTAACGTTGAATTCCTAAATATGATTGTATGACCATCAGACCAACAAATAATAAAATAGGAATCCTATTCATTTAAAAATACTAAGATAATAACTTCTGGCTACGTTTATGTTCGTCATCGTGCATGATTAAGATATTTAGAGTCAGTAATACCAAGTTAAATTTTACTTACTTTTAAGGGTTATTCATCTCAAATTAACAATTTATTTTTCCAATAGCTTCCGGATCAATCGGATAGAGTCCCCAATAGTCCCATGGACCGGTGACTGCGGCGAATCATTAACATTATATGACGCTCCAAGACCCGACGACGCCCGCATCATCAAGACTTTCTGTGACACATTCAGCAGACCTATGGAGAAACACGACTTTGTCTCCACCGGGAACGCTATGTTCGTTAGATTTGAAAGCAAGACTGGCAGCTATAGTGGGTAAGTCAAAATACATACGAAATAGTCACACTTTTATCCAATAGGGGTAGGCGGAAAAGTAAATCTTCACTTTGCGCCATCCCGGAATATTACAAGCGCTTCATCGATTACTAAAAGTAAATAATATTCTTCCATTAAAACCACAGTACCATTGCAATGAAATAAATATTGAAGTATCTGATACAAATTTATCTGAAGCAATTTAAAATAACCATTGAGTTGAAATATAAACTGAAATTCACAGAATACTTTAATCAAATCAAATCTTACAATATCAAATAACCAATATCGAGTATAAAAATGTATTAAATCTACCAATTTCATTTAAAAAACGTAATAAAATTTTCGTTTGTCACAGCTCGTCTCTCTACTACTGGGCTCATTACGATTTCTTCAACAACACTCGCTTTGGAGAACCGGTTCCTGGAACAGCTTGTGATGAAGTCATAGCATCTTGGAAGCAAAGAGCTGGTCGACTCAGATCACCACTAAACACCCTGGTATACAAACAAGCACCTCCCGGCGAAGATGTCCATTGCTTGTATAGATTCGTCACCGATAAAAGGATATACGCAAGAGTTATATTGACAATACTGAGTGTTAACTTTAAGGTGAGCAATAATTAACATTGTACTTTTAATTTTATCGTGATGAAAAAAGTCGAGGTGTGTAGCAGACGTAACAACTCGAAAATTAATTTGATTTTTATTAAACGTGAATTTATTTCTCTTGGGTATTCTGCAACAGATTAATGGAGTTCATGAAAATTGAATTTTGTTTTAATTTTATTTGATTGACGCACGTTAATACTGTTATGTACAGTTTCAATTTTAATACAGAGTTTTTTTGCAGGAACACCCGTACACACCAGTTTCATGTCAAAACTGTTATGAAGACCGAGCTGATAAACTAATAATCTGGGAACCAGTGCCTGGTGGAAAAACGATCAACAATTCTCTAGGAGTTAGCACCACACCACTTCCACTGCATTTAGCTGTCCAAAGATCTTTGGGATCGTGCCTTTGCGCTAAACATGCCAACACTGTATCCAGAGCTAGGCCATACAGAGTAGTTTCTTCTGGAGAAACTTTGAATCTTCAATTGATAGTAGACAATGCTCATGCAGCCGCTTCATATTTCAAGAATCCATCACCACTCTTCGAAGCGAGGTATGAGTTTGTTCACGGCCCGCTCTGTGGACCAGCAGTTTTGATTGCTGCATCTGATGGAGAAATTGTTTACCCACATTTAGAAGCATTAGGCTATACTGAGCCCCCTAAAAGAATTCAGTGTATTTGGGACTTAGAGGTAGAAGAAAAACGAGATATTTGGTTACATTTTGACAGCATCAAATTCGCTTCAAGACATTGTGAAGATGGAAATATACAAATTTACTTACCTGGACGAATAGAACCTTATCTTTCAGTATGTGGTGGAAATGTATCCGAAACTGAAAAACTCCCTATATTGTCAGCTGGGGAGCTAGGATTTGAATCTTTAGATGATCCTTTAGTGATAGAAAAAGATAAGACAAGGTCAATTCGAATTGTGTTCATAGGCAGTGCGTCACCCGCTCGAGCCGCCTTTAAAATCGCTTGGACGGGATTATATCACTTGCCCAAAAACTCTGACGGCTCCTTAATGACGTCGCGTCTGACTGACGGAGCGACAAAATCAGATTCAGGCCAGGGTTGCGACTTTATTTGCCCTGGTAATGAAGGTCTATGTATTCCAGCAAGATTAATCTGCAATGGCGTTGTAAACTGTCCGAATGTAACTTCTACAGAAAGAAAGTTCTGGACCGCAGAAGAGAAGAGAGCCAAGCAGGCATATTCTGAAGACAGTTTACGTCGTCTTGGATATTTAGATGCTTTAGGTGGAATTCCTTTGGGACTATTGAATGATGAATCACCAGAATTGTGTGCACGGGCACGCAGTACTGGAGGAGGGGATTGGACAGCCCCAGCGTTGGGGGCTGGGCTGGCCATAGCTCTGGGCGCATGTGCTCTTGGTGCTGCCTGGCGCCTGTGCTGCCGTAAGCGATCACCTGACGAGGAATCCCTGGATTACTGACACGCAGCCCGCGGCGCGCCCCACGCGCCGCCGTCTCTGCACTCGCGGTCCACCTCCAGGGATCTCCCGATGGACTGGAGTCTGCATTGACAGACGCTATATTGAGCGCCTGCGCCCACCTTTGTTGATTATTGAAGGCCCGTTGTGTTGTTATTGGGATATTAAGCCGATGTTGTAGGTAACCAATTGAATTTAGATGTGTGTTACCATCCTGTCAATTTAAAGTAGACACTTTAAAAGTCTAGAATAATTTTCCGCGTTTTTTTTAATGACCATTGCGTAGAGTAATTTTAAGAAGTGTGACCTGCGTTGTAGGTTTTCAAAAGTTTTTCAATGTTTCAAAAGGAGAGACGGTACAATCGAAGGCGCTCAAAGAAAATTGTTTTGTAATAAATGTATATACCCTATTTATACCTAAATCCTACATCATAGGATGCTTCGAACGAATCATAGGTTAGGTGAAGGTGATAATAGCCTAACAGATAAGTCATTATCAAATAGAATTAAGAGTTGTAATTTTTTAAACATTGTGTTTAAGAGATGAACTATGTAGTCTCGCGTTTTAATTCTCATTCTGTAAGCTTGAAAATCGAAACATGTAAATTACTAACATTTCGATATAAGCTAACTTAAATCTTTAATAATTGGTTGTCAAAGACATTAGATTCTTGTCTGTCAAAAAATCGCCAATTTCTTTAAAGTCCATGTATGAATGCGCTATACAATCTTGATACACACAGGCTGTATCTTAAGATCTTGTCCTATATCTCAAGAAGATGTAAATTAATAAGTGTTCGAAGTTTATGGACACAGGGTGTCATTAATTATTCCTGCATTGTATTAAAATTCTCAGTCATTATTGTGAATAAATTATATGACCAAAACTCTTTATGCCACTTACGGTATGATCAGCTTTAAAGATTTTGGCGAATCCAATACTTCCCCGTAAGACTTAAACGAAACATTTCCACGTTGTCATGTAAATAAACATAGTTGTTAAGGTCGTTATTGGAATAATGCTCAACGATTTCTTGGATTTTGATTTTGGGCAGATTATTATTTTCATGCTCCAAGAAATCTTTGGTGTTTAATTTTTTTTTCAATCTTGACGCACTTTAGCTCATTAGTTGTGTATCTGCAATAATTTAGTTAAATTATTGACTGACTAAAATTTACCTCTATTCTCAATCTCGGGAGTCACAATTTGTAAGACTGAGAGTCATCAATTCTTAGGAATTTTTTATCTAATATGGTGTATGAATATTGCTGCTGGAACTTAACAATAACAACGTTCAGTATGTTAACATATTTTGGCTGTATCTCTAATTAATTCGTGAAAAATGTATACTGAATATTATTGTTACTAATTAAATAAGGTTACTTTGTATTGAATAGTCAACCTTGAAAAGCAATATTTGAAAAATAATATGCTTTACTTGGTAGAGGAATTTATACCCCACAAAGCGATAGGCTCGCTCGGTACCATCTTGGAACGGAAATATGGTCCGAGATTTATGTGTAGCGCTAATGGCGATTCTGAGAACATATGTATGTGTAAATAAGTATAATAATCACAAAACGAAATGCAAAAAAAAAACGATCAAGATAATTAGAATGTTCAGGGTTTAAAGGAGTAAAATCTTACGGGTTGATTGAAAACGTATTTTGCTAACCAAATCTAAAATGGGTGACGGTGATGATTTCACAATTGATTGGCACAATATTGGAGGTAATTTTTAGTCAGTGTATTAATTGATATTTTGCACTGTTAGTTGTTAGTTTATTACAATAATTTACAATGCCCTGAAGTCATGCTTTGTACCAAAATGGAGGCGAAACCCTTAGTATTAAATTGTATTAAATATTTTTAATGAACAATAAGTTTTAAAATTGTTTTAATATTTTGTATCCCGTAGATTGTGTTTTGTGTACTTCCAATGTTTGTAGTGTTTGAAATCGTAAGTTACCAATATACCAATACTTCCGAGCGAAAAATGATAAAATATACCTTTTTTTAACGTGTTGAGATTTTCTAACACCGCAAATGAAAATTTTGAAGCCAATATATTGTTAATTCTTTGGATGAGATGCTGGATAAGTTGTTTTTAATTATTAATCTCTTGACGACAGTTGATACAAATCCGGTAATTTCGAGAAAAAATCTTGTACACTCACATCGAAAAATAAATTGTAATTTTGCGGTTTCCGTTCAAACTGTTTTTCATGTCTTATTTATGTTGCAGTTTTTTCTTGTAATCTTTAAAAATACATTCAAATTTAGAAAAATTGATAACTTCTAAATTTAAACGTCTTTTGTTGGAAAAAATGTATTAAAAAACTTATTTAAGTATTTTAATTATTGTTCGCACGATCGGAAAGTATAAAATAAAAAAAGGTGAAATTGTACTGCCCCCACTGCCAGTAGTGTTTTCTATGGATTTTGTAATTATTTTACCGCTAGGTAATTTTTTTGGCGTAATCTAGATCATTTTGTTACCAGTTTAATCACGAAATGTTAACACGAATAAAAATATATTTTGTACAAATCAATTTATTTTATTATTCATTTACCCTTTGATATTTATTAATTAAAAATTCAACATGATCAAAGCACAGACGAGTAATTACCAAACATAATTTCTTATATTGTACCTACATGGCACAATGGATCAAGATTTTACTATGATTCGAGAGATAGTGGGTTCGATTCCCACATGTAGATAATGACTATCTGATTAATTAATATTCGTTTCGGATCTGTGTGATATGAAAACGACAAGTCCTATACTCACTTACATAATATACCCACAAAAAACACATACAAAAATTACAACACCCAAAATCGACACATCTATGTGAAATTTAGTTTGGTTTGTTTTTTAAATATTGTTAATCGAGGTACTACGCCCATAAAATTATAAATGTATGCAAGAAAAATCATGATAGTAAAGGAATTCTTAAAAATCGTAATAAGAATGTATATGAGTAGAATCATCAGTGTATTAGTCATTAGAATACCTAAAGATTAAATCCAGAACGTTTATTTACACCTTCTCAAGAATGACTTTACCAAAAAAGAGTCCGGTAATAACGCCATCTACATTCAGAAACATAAAAATACATCAATCACGTTGACAGACAGTATTTAAAATCTATAAACCGATACCATATTTCACAGCACGTAAGCGGCTCTGCATACCATATTTCCGAACGTAGCCGGTTTTCGAACGTACCGCACCTGCGATGCCGCCACGCCGCACGGTTTTATTTTATCTGTATTTTATTGTTCCTATTTCGAATTTTAAAAGTTATATCAAATTTTTTAAATTTATTGTGACAGTTCGTAAAGATATTTTGACATTTGTAAACTGCGATTCGGAATTTAAAATTTACTGGTGTTTTTTGATGTTTGTTTTGCGAACGGCTGTTAGGCGAGTTTTAAATGGAGGAGGGTTTGTTGCTGAGGACAGATTTATTAACTGACGTCGTTTGTGGCGCAGTCGATTAGACGCTGGCTGTGAAATGTGATGTTGTGGGTTCGATCGCCGCACCGAGATTAAGGTTAGTGAGGTCCCCCAGTTATTATTTCGGATGTGGGTATCTGTAAGCATAAAAATATTTTAGTAATTACTGATACAAGACTAATCATGTATCCAAGTCCCCACTATATATGTAGCTATAGGATGTACTTTTCTTTTTTGACTTGATGTCTTAGTACAAAATACGTGATTTTGATTGAAATATTTTAGTAAGGTGAAGAACTTCTTGGTTTAAATTGTAAATTCAAATCGAATGCAGAATTATTCATACATGGGAAAAATACGATGCGATAGACGATAAACTACGCCATAGGTTTAAATTTATGCAATATCACGTGGTTGTCTAAATATTATCTGTATCATATATAAATAAATAATTTTTTTTTTTTATAAATAAATTTAAATTAATTTTTTATTTATCAGAAATTAGTTTACAATTTGATAAAAACAAAATTAAACTAAAACAAGGAATTTCTTAAACTAAAACAACACTTTCTAAGGGTACCCAAACTAGGCTAAGCCTGTTTCTTGGGATACCAAAATAAATAATTAAAAACAAAAACAATTACTAAGATATTACTTATATTAAAAGGTTCACAATAAAAATAAAAACAAATAAAAAAAAAACAAAACGAACTTATTGCTTAAAACTTTACGTAATTTTATATATAATTCAAGATAACCTCAGAAATCTTGAATAACCTACACAAATTACTCATAAACTGAAATTACAAACAAAATATAAAAATAAATCAAAAAGTAAATAAAATAAATTCTTAACATTCATTCATAAACACTCTCATAAATTTTTCTGTGTAACTATATGTCCAGTTCAATAATCCCTTTTGGATTTTAGATTTAGCCTGTTTCACTGGTAACTCTTTGATTTTAATGATTCTATTGATACGGTTGTAAATAAATGGTTTCGCATAAGAAGAGAACTTCTTAGCGAAACTTGTTCTCGCATGGTATACTGGTATTTGAAAGATTCGCCTTTTAAGCATATTTAAATAATCTTCGGAGTTCAGCGTTTCTTTGTGTGTTTCAAGAGCAGTTTTAAGGATGTATAGTCGCCTAACACTGAGAACTTGGGTTTCATTGAATAGATCTATGGTAGGAAAGCGGTAGGAGACTCCAATCATAGTTTTTAGAACCGCACGTTGAGCTCTTTCTAGCTTTATTAGTTGAGTGGATACCGCTCCACCCCATGCCGAAATACAATAGCCGATAATGGATTGACACAGTGTGTAATATACGGTCTTCAGTAATGTAAAAGGTGCAACGTCTCGCAATAGTTTCATTATATGTATTATTTTTCTGACCTTTGCACAGAGCGCGGTAATGTGGTCGTTAAATCGAAGATTCTGATCTATTATGACTCCTAGGTATTTTGTGGAGGTGACTTTACTCAATTGGGTACAATCACATGAAGATGGAATGTTTAAGTTGTGCATGTTACCACAAGAATGAGCTCTTATAACTAGACCAGGGGGAGGTGCCGTGGCGCCTGTTATGTGAAAACATATAAGGTTGGTTTTGTTAATATTTAATGTAAGCAGATTGTTATTTAGCCATTTAGATACATGACAAAAACCAATTTGGGCTGTTCTAAACACTTCCCTCCACGATGGACCATGGAAAATAAGTATAGTATCATCAGCATAATTGATAAGATCGAACCCGTCCATAAACTTTTGTTGTGACAAATCATTCATGTAGATTAGAAAGAGCGTAGGTCCCAAAATACTGCCCTGAGGTACCCCAAACATAACATCTTGTGAGTCGCTAGTGGTGGAGTCAATTTTCGTGTATTGTTTCCTTCCTGTTAAATAGCTCCGGAATAGGTCTAAACAAACACCACGAATTCCAAATAGTTCGAGTTTTCTAAGAAGAATCGGAATCGACACCGTGTCAAAAGCTTTGGATAGGTCTAAAAATATCCCCAGACAGTGATTACCGTCATCTAGATGTTTAGCAACTATATTAGTTAAAAGCGTTACAGCGTGCTCGGTAGATTTGCCCTGCCGGAAGCCAAATTGCCTCTCTGAAAGTAGTTTGTGTGACTCTAAGTATTGAACGAGTTGCTTGTTTATAATTTTTTCCAGTATTTTTGAAAATGTACCAAGCAGAGTAATTGGTCTGTAGTTATTAGGATCAGTATCATCACCACCTTTAAGAATAGGGCAAATAATACCATTTTTCCAGATACAAGGGAAAGTTCCACAGGAAATGCTTAAATTATAAATAAAAGTAAGAGGTTCAACGATATGGTTTTTTATAAGCTTCACTAATTTGGTGGTGATACCATCTAGCCCAGGAGCAACATTGTCTTTCAACTGAAGAATCAGTCGTTCTACCTCTGCATAATTGGTAGGCTGTAAGAAGAAAGATTGCGGTAGAGAGTATGGTAAGTTTATTTTGGACGCCAAAGACATCTGAGTTTCGTCTATGCGATCAAGAATTTGGTCAGCTAATCTTTGTCCTGTAGATGCAAAAAAGTTGTTGCAGTAATTCAATGAGGTTTTGTTGTTATTTCTTATTTTCGTCAGGTTTATGGACTTGGTCTTAGATGGCATAGTGTGCGTTATTTTTTTGATTGAATTCCATAGCTTTTTGGGGTTATTTTTACTAGTTTCCAGTTCGTTTCTTTGGAATTCTGTTTTCAACTTGCGAATAAGGTCCTGATAAAAGTTTCTGTATCGTTTGTATATTAAAAGTTTTGTTTCGTCATTAGGGTGTTTCTTTACTTCCATGTGTAGCTTGTCTCTATGAGCTGAACATCTTAATAGGCCAGCGGTCATCCATGGTTTTAGGACATTTTGTTTCCGGGTTATTTGCGTAGTGCTAGAATGTTTGTTTATTATCTGATTTAGAATGGTCATAAACGTATTGGCAGCTTCTGATGGACATGTTGCCTCATATACCGAGGTCCAGTTTATACATTTCAAGTCAGCTACGATTAGGTCATATTTAAACTTTGTGTACCTTATTTTGGGTGATTTAGACTTGGACGTATTTGTGTGAGAGCCTAACATAACCATATCGTGATCTGTAACTGAAGACAAGCATATCACAGACTCCATATCAAATTTATTATTGACAAAAATATGGTCAAGACAAGAATCCTTTCGTGTTGGTTTGTCTACAGCTGCTCTGAAACCTAATTGTGCCATGAGATGAAGGTAATCACAACACGAATCTGGTTGAAGAATATTAATATTTATGTCACCAGCTATAACTTGACAAGGGGTCAGTGGCATCATCTTGGCAACGGATTCAAGGGATTGTAAAAAAATATCTGTGTTTTTAAAAGATGGGGAACGATAGATACCTAAAAAACTAATTATGTTTGGAATATGTACTTGTAAGCAATTGGCATCTTCAAGGTTTGGTTCGTATATTATAGGCGACCAACATTCCCTTACATAGATAACAACACCACCCGCTTGGTTAATATATTTTTTGGACGAATAACAAGTGTAATTTTCCATTCGTGGGATTATTGAACTGTCACGTATCCAACATTCCGTAAGAGCAATAATATCAAATTCCACGTTCAGCCTCTTAAGGTTAACTAGAAAATCGTTAAAGTTACTTTGCAAACTTCTAATATTATAGGTCATTATTTTAAAATTGTATTTAGATAGTACGTTAACGCAGTGCTCAATCATTTCAAACTTATGGCAGTTTATATTCAAAGAATTATCAATATTGTCCAGTAGGTCAGCTAAAGCCATAGCGAATGATGTATTGGTTAACATTTGAAATATTCTTACTGAATTGAAAATATGAGCACGCAATTAAATGTTTGCAAAGTGTATTTAACCGTACAGTGGCCAGTTTTGCAAATATAAGCAGTAAAATATATATATTCTTATGACAGCCACATAAGGAATTACACAAGCAAATGTATTCAAAAAGGTTTACAGGTGTGGCTGGAAAAAGTCTTAATGTATGAGATCCATTGTTATTATATAGTGGGAGTAATAATTTAAAATAAATGGTTAATATAGAAAATAATTTCTGATGAAACAGTTTGAGTGATCTATAAATACATACAACTATAAAACAAAATATCTGATGCAGTTGAATAGCTAAAATAATTTTAAGTTGGCAAAATTTTGTATGTTTTGGGTTGATGAACAATCTTATTATCGTTAAATATTTTAATTGTGTGTATAAACTGGAAGAGCAATTATAAAATGGTTTTAAGAGAATAGCAGATAAATGAGACATATTATGGTAATAACCTAATTTAATAATACCTTGTTGACTAGGAGTACTGAGATTTAATTGGGCTGCTGTCGGTAGTTTGCTGCACAGTGAGTTTGTCCAGGAGAACTTCTGATGTAACTCGCAGGACAGAGCTAGTTTCTGTTCGACGCATGAAAATAGAACCATTTGATGTCCAAACATATTTATAATTCAAACGCGAACCAGTCTCACGCGCTTTGCTAAAAAGGACCCTTTTTGTTTTGGTGAGATGTTCGTTAATGAAGACACGACGAGAGTTGCCGGCTACTTCGATCATGTCCGTTGTGAGTCCACGGCGTACCCTCGCAGCACGCAGCAACTGATCGCGTGGCGCACGCCTCGTGAGAGAGATAATCACTGGCCGTGGTCTGTCTCCTGGACCATTGTTGCGCTGTCCGACACGTTTTATGTCGTCAATATCATTGGGGTTTAGTGTTACTCCAAGTTTAACTGATAAGTTTGATACTATTAGAGGGAGATTTTCACCCTGGTGTTCTGTGATGCCCATAACTTCAATGTCTTTAAGAAATGTTTGCTGTTGTCTATCATCAAGTTCTTTTCGTAGTTCCAGCACCTCAGCACGAAGTTCTGTAACTTCCTTCTTATAATTATCCAGTTCCTTAAGCTCGTTCTTTACGTCGGATATTTCTTTGCGGAAATGCTCTATTTCTTCTGAGGTGGAGTTGAGGGAGAGGGTAAAGGCACACATTTCTCTTTTCATAATTTGAAAGGCCTCCTGAAGTTGCTTCAATGTGTCCGTAAATGATTTTAATATATCACCAGGGATCGATGTCGGTATTAGTGCCTCGCTATTCTTAGTAGTTTCCATTATAAGAGAATTATCGACTACACGCTCGTCGAGATGGTTTCCAGAGCTAGCCGGCGTGGAGTCTGTGATGCGCTGTTTCGACTTGGCTTTACAAGTTGGACAACGGTAGTGATTAAGAGAGCCACCACGAGCAGCCTTTTGTTCAAGCCTTGAAAGACTGAGACAGCCGAGATGAAATTTCACCAGACATAATGAACAGCTAATTAACGTAGTATCTTCTGTACATCCATCTTCTTTTGAGTTTTTATTGCATGCTCCGCACAACATATTTCAAAACCTGTATTTTTTTTTTTGCGCCCTCTATTGATGAATATTATTACTAGATTATAGATTTGGATATTGATTAACTTGTTAAATATAAAAATTGTTAGATGGCGCTGATAAAAAGAATTTTAATAAATATTTCACTCAAAATTGTTCTATAAACACTTTATATATTAATCAAGATAATCTTGGAGCTGCATGGGTATGAATGTCACTTACAGAATGTAACAAGGGAGTTATACAATATCCTTGATGCACATCCACTGTTTTGGTCAAAATAACGGTCAAATAGTTCAGGAGGGTTTTTTAGCACTTTTAGTTCACAGATTGTCTCACAAACACTTGTAGGCTAGTAGAAAAACATCGCGGAGAAGATGCAGATATAGTTAATCGGATACTAACACTTAAAGTAAATTAATAATCAAATTTCCCGGGTCTGATTTGAAATGTGTGTTTACTGTTAGGCGCCACCTAGCGTATCTGATGTAGATGTTGAAGTATGTCCCACTACAAGCCACGAGCCTCTTCTATATTCGAGAGTACGATTGAGAAGGGTTAGGCCATATAATCCACCACTGGCTTAGTGCGAATTGGTAGAATTTATATACCGTACCTATATATTTTTCCTAATCGCCATGGTATGTATATGTAAGTCTGCTCAAGATACTTTCCTTCGCTGTTATAGTGCGTGGTGTGTGACTATCAATATACACATGGCTCTGAAAAGTCAGTTGTATGCCCTAGTATTTGAACCGGCGACGACCGTGAACAAGATGTAGGCGGCCGCGTCTAGTCCATTGCCAACAAACCACTACGCACTAGTCCAAATTTTAAGTCATAAGCAATACTTATTGCCGACATTACCTCCTTAATATTTTTACCCATAACAAGGGTCAGGTCAAAAGTACCTTGAACCGACGAGAATGCATGAAGAGGTTGATAAAAATGGATTTAGTGAAAGTAATATGTCAGAAATGAGCAGAAGTGGCGGTCTATAGTCTCTATCTACCCCTATTGTATACAGGCGTATGTATGTATATACATACATACATAATCGTCACGCTTAATTTTCATACGTATATAATATATACACACGTATATTTTTGGTGATAACCATTATAATAAATATCAAAGTCATCACAATAAAAACAAAAAATTTTGCCATTCAATTAATTTCGCGTATATACCCACAGTACTTTTACAGATTAAATTAGTATTTGTTTCTGAACTAGACTAGACCTAATCGCAACTTTTCATTTGAGAACTCAATCCACGGACCGTTTTCAAAGTCGGCCAAGTCAATTAAAAGCTTTCAGATCATTATGTAAACGTGATGGCGCCGGAGTTGTACGATGGACTTTGTTTTCGCTATTTGAATTACTTTTACTTCTTCCGAAGTTTTTTTTACTTCGCTACGTGATCTAATACCGAGTGCCTTTGTTCGGAATGTTTCGTTCAGTTCTTTTTATCGCATTTAAAGACCTTTTTACTAACTGTTTACAGCTTTGGAATGGCCTAAGTGCTTACAAATAATAAAAAAAAATAATTAAAAGTTACTTATAGTATACTTTCAAAGTTTTATTTATCTCTTGTAAACTTATGCTTATGTATAATGATATATACAATTAACAATATAAGATTCACATGACAATGAACAAGAGTACAAGTAATTTTGTTAAGTAACTTGCGTATCCAAAAAAATAATTTAAGCTTTTTTATAAAAACAACAATGCCCATAATATGGGGCAATACGTCACAATTACCCCAACTAAAGTATCAAAAGACAGCTCAAACGAATTCGCGATAATGTCCAAAGTAAATTTGCAGCGTCCAATCGATAGATCGTCAGAATGTAGAATTAGGGTAGAAGCGTCTCGCAATAAAAACAGAACGGCCCGAGAGCCATGAATAGCAATAGGGATAATTGGAGACTCCAGACGAATTTCAAATGCGAACTGTTAAGGGACGTAACGATTTTTGGAATTCTTCCGTTCGGATAATTGACATGCTGTTGAAATTTTATTTTATGGACTGCAATTTTGATAATTTCGTTTTATAGAACGTTGGCGTGGATACGATCCGTGATTATCTCTTCGCTTTAGTGTGAACTGTTACCTTTCTTTCTGTTTGAAGTCACAATTTCGTTCTGATCAAATTGTTTTATCAGCTCTTAAAATAGACGGGATGATAGACATTGGGTGTACATTTACTTGATTATCTATTTTAGAAGTGTAGATGAGAATCCAAAATAGATTACTACCAAAACAAGAGTCACAATTCAAGCGCTTTCGAGTATTCTTAAGGCAAATACATCCTCACAGCAGTAAAACCTGACTTATCAATCACTCGTGGTGGCAATTACAATATTCATAATAAAGCAAATATCAATAAATGCAATTGCATTTTGTTTACCCAACAACATTTACATAGAAACATAATTCTTGTTGAGAGATTTGGATAATCCTTCGTTGAATAAAATGAATTTTAAAATCTTATTGAAGATTCTAAACTACTAATTTTAATACAAAATATATTTAAAAAATATAAAACTGTACTAACAAATGTCATAAATTCTAAATATCCCAATCAAAACTAATGGACAAACAGAAAAGATACAAAATTACTCCATCGTGACGCATCGCGGTAGTTTACACCAAATATATAATAAACAAGGGGATATGTTTGCACGAGTAATTTGCATACACAAGATAGTGTACACAATGGGTGTTTGATAGTGATGCTACCTTTCAAAATCCAGATAAAATAGCTGATGGAAATCCGAGTAATCTTGTTTTTATATTAGAAACCCAATGGACAATGGCTTGTCATCGCAAAACCTTAAGATCTATAACTGCCCAATATCCTATTTCCTTTTATTTATTATTCATCCATTTGTTTTGGATGTTCATGGGCGGCAGTGTTCACTTATCATCAGGTGGCCTCTTTTCTTGTTTGCCGGACCTATGCTTGTTGTGTTTTGACAGTGATGGCAACGCTGATACGTGTCTTATTACTAAGGACACCATAAGAAGCCTCAAAGTCATTTATTGAGCTATGAAGAGGCCTATGTTCGTTACTTGGATAATAAATCAATTCCGGTACAGAAGATTCGTTGAACAAACTTATCGACATAGTAAGATGAGGTGGCAGTTGGTTTTTCAAAGGATCGATATCGGGGCCTCACATTTCATACCTGTTCTCTAATCAATTGCGCCACGGCAACGATTAGTGTATATAATATAATATTGAATATTTTTTATATATTGTATATTATAATATAAATGCTACATCTAGCTAGTACAAGGAATCTCGAGTATTATACGAGATATGTAATCGATCCCTTCGGTAACTTAGCTTCCCACTAAACTTATTACGGGTAAAATAACACATGTTAGTTTCCCATCGTTTCAATGACGAATATACATTTTGATATTTATAGCTATCGATTATCCTCGGTCTCCTAATTTGTATACAGAACGACGATACGTTAAGCTATATTTAATATCAAATCGAACCGAAATGGCTTAATGTGATTTACACACATTTTCGTAAATTAGCCATTAGGATTCTATATCCGTTTCAGCCTATATACGCCCCACTACAGAGCAAGGGAATTGAACTCTACAATCTAGAATACGATTGAGAGGAGTTCAGTAATCAATTTCTAGAAACTGTCCCGCCCTCACACCCACCACCGCAACCCGTGAGCCAGGATCAACAACGGCACTCATTATAATGACATCGAGCATTGAAGCTCGTCGAGTCTCGCGAATGTCTATCTCGGAAAAATATATTAATATATAATTCATAAATACCTAGGAGCTTACTGAGAACAGGACAGGCCATGTGACTCGAATGCATTCATATCGTTGGGCAAATATTGTCACTCAATGGGTACTCAGACGACGCCGCGGCAGACCTAAAAAACGTTGGCGAGATGACCTGTGGCTTTCGAGCTCATGTGGCATGAAATCTCTTTAGAGCGCGAACTGTAGAGGGATAGGAGGGACACCTTTGCCCAACAGTGGAATCATACAAAACAGTTACTTAACAGCGTAGCAGAATGAAGCTTAAGCATTCTCGGTTAAAATATATTCTCTATCGATATCAAAACAATTCTTGTAGGCGGACGATCGTTATGATATTCGGGAATCGTCATAATAGTTAAAACACCTCAAACAATATGCACATAGTCAGTTTTAAAACCTGTTTTAGTTATCGAACGTTCCGTCCCTTTCAAACGGCTTTTGAATTTATTTTGGCCGAAGAAAACAAAACATTTGTAATTTAAAATAGGAATATAAACTTACTTAGAATAATGCCGTAACTGTTCATCGGATTAACAGTTGTTAAGAAATCCAATCCGCATTACTATTAGAATTATTTGACAGCCTCCGTGGCGCAGTTGGTTAGACGCCGCCTGTGAAACGAGAGGTCGCGGGTTCGATCCCCGCACCGAGAGAAATGTTTGTGCGGCCCACAAATATTTCTTCCGGGTCTGGGTGTTTATGAGACCGAAAAGTCTCTCGCAGTTCCTGATACCCACAACACAAGACTCGATCTTAGTGTGGGGTCAGGACTATGTATGTGACTGCTGGGTGTTATTTATTTTTATTTATTTATTTATTATACAGAAACCACAGTGTGAGATAACGGTATGTAAAATAAGATTAATATACATTCAAATATTCCCAAGAAGAGTTCAATTTGTAATGGTGTAAGTACAACAAAACTTTATTTGTTAGCAGTTGTTCTAAACGTTGTTCAAAGTTGAACATTTGATTCTGTACAGGGTTCGCACGAAAAACATTGTTCAACTAAAGTACCTATTATGTTCATTGGAAATCCTTTAAACAAACGAAACATTGATTGTATGTAAATACAAACAATTGCGGTTTGTATTATTTAATATTGTATGAGTGTTTTTGGAATCAAACTTGACTTGTTTTGCGGGAAATATTGTTTATTTCTGTTCCACGTAGCTTGAATAAGTCAGTGGTGGACGCAACGAACTGGATGCAAATAAATAGACGATGGTTGCAAGTTTAAATATTAGGGCGCTCTTATGTGTTTTTGTATTGTATGAAATTAAGAGTTATTTAAAAGTACAAAAAAAATATATGAGGAACCTAACTTAGCATAGAGTTTTTTACAAAATAATATTATTTAACAAGTCGACCAATGCGCATTATACATACGTGATACCTCAGATAGCTAAGAACGTAGCGCTCTCTCTAAAAAAGTCTATATGCGAACTGATTTGTTATTTAATACAATTACTTAAATTATTTAAATAGTCCATAATTCAAAAAAGAAAATAAAAATAACACAGCATTTAAAACATTTCCAACATAAAATTTACAAAACAGAATACCGTACAATGCACCCACTGCCTTCGCAACTTAAGTACTCCATCAATAAAACATAAGCCACTCGTTTCGTATTCACATTGTTAAAAAGGTAAGTTGCTGAAAGGTAAATGAAAGATAAAGGAATAAATACAAGAAACAATCAGCGGGAATTTACTGCAGCTTCAAATTTAATGTTGCTGATCCAGCGCCGTTATAATGACTCACGGCACCTTGTGTACGGTGCAAGGGATGAGAGGAAGCGATTTGAGGGTAATTTAGAAAATATCAGTAGAAAATCTTTATCAAACAATTAATCTACCTAACTTCACAAATATTCCTTTTAGCCTCCCCAAGGGTAGAGAAGAATAATCATCTTCTTCTTGTTACGAGTGATAAAAGTCTGCGTAGTAGTGTTAAGACCCAAACCGACTTATCGCATGCGTCAGTCGTCTGTGTTTAATAGCGAGTATGCAGTCCTCGTATTATAGAAATTTTGAAAATATCTTACTTTCCGTTAATAAAAAATGCAGAGTTGTATACATGATTGCCACAGATTGCAAATTTTGTCCTCAGAACTTCCACTACTTAACTTAAGGTTTCGTTCGCTTCCCAGTACTTGCCATGACTCGCCAGTACCTACGTCTATCACATTATTTGAAACAAATTTATTTCTACACGTCAAACCATAGAAAATAAACGAACAAGCAGATAATTTCATAACAAGCAACACATAGTAAACAATGGAGGGAGATAGAAATACTTCTCCGCCCTCCTTCTCTTTCTAACGCGCACCAGAGCACTGCAGCGCACACTTTGGGTACCCCTGCTATAGACAATAAAAACGTATTAAGATTCGTCATATTCTTTAGGTCTACCTCAGGTCATGGTCATGTTCCCACTGCCAACGCCTGTAACTTGCACCACTTCTAGACAATACCGTCCGCTCGTAAAAAATGCTCTAAACATAGCGACGGTGCTCGTAAACGCGCGTATAAACGTTTGCTGTAAACGCTGCCGTGTTCCAGGTGTTCGCTTTGTGCTGAATATTCATGGGCTGGAATGCGCTATAAATTCCCACGCCTTAACGTTTATCTCTTACTAATAAAGGGACTTTATTGTCAGTCAAAAGCTTGCTGTCATTGTTGATGCTGGGTTTGAATGTAATTATGTGTGTCAGCAGCCCTTTGTGTAAAAATTCACAGAATTTTCAGTTGGTGAATAGTCATTGGTATCCTATTCTTCCTTACGTTGATTCCCCAATTTGCATTGCATTGGGGAATCAAGTCGGTTGAGGGTCATGAGTCATCAAGGAAATCAATCCTTCGCGCACGATGTTATGCCTACTGGTTCGGTTTTTAGCGTATAGCATTAATATAGCAGGCATACTATCCTACCTTCTCCGACTAGCTTCTTAGTTTAAATCTTATAAAGAAACTTATACAAAAGAAAGGGTTACCTTTTATTGCTCGGCACTATAGGGCAATTTGGTTAAACTGAATATAGTGAATGTACCCGAAATTCAAGAAACTTGCATTTGGTTGCCTATGATGGATTTGATATCATTGGAACAGTTTGGTCCTAAGTACTCATACATCTGAATGGCCCTAGAAAGCTAGCAAATTACTTAAGTCTATAACCCGTATCTACGGTGGCTACTCTCCAAACAAATACGGAAATTATACCACTAGCTAGTCCAGCACAAACAACATAAAATTACCAGATTAAAAAGCCCCAAAACGACCCACTTCATGCACCAATAAATAACAATTTGAATATCAATAAAATAATTTATAAAGGCAATAGAAGTCACGAATACCAGATAAAAGCCAGTTGGCAGGATTTCAGCTTCTTGAAGTAAATCATGAGGATTTCAAGATATGGCTAAACGGTGGATTCCGGGCGGTAAATTAAATTTTAGGTCAGCAGAGTTTAGACTTTAAAGTATTTGAGTGGGTCGCGATAATTTAAGATCTCGGACCGCTATGTTAATGTAAAATTATTTATATCATAAGAATTTTCTGTTCGAGAAGGCATTTGCAGATTTCTTAGTAACTGAGTGGATTTTCATCTAGGTTTTTTATTGCTTGTTTCAAACTTCCTTTATTTTGTAGTTTCCATTTATTACTGTATTGTACTTTATCAGCCCATTTCGTCGTCCGTCCTACTGCAGGGTATGGGCCTGCGGGTAGGCGGACTTTACATACCATAGAAATTCTTGTAAAGCGCTATGGCATGCAGGTTTCCTCACGGTGTTTTCCTTTACCGTTTTAGGGCGTGGTGATTGACTATCAATATAGACATGATTCCGAAAAATCTGAGGTGTGCCTGAGGATTCGAAACCGTGACCACCGTGAACATGAACCAGCCGCGTCTGGTCCATTTACCAACAGACTACCACGCACTTCAATTTCATTTTTAACATTTTTAAATATACCTGTTTAAAAAAACACTTGTAAAAACCTAAAAAAATGATGTTGGCGAAGCGCAAGACCCAAGCCACCAGTGGTTAGGGGATCCAAAGTCAGGAACTTTCTTACTACGCGGGCCATGTCTAGCAACATCGCTTTTTGGATTATCTTTCTCTTGATCTTATTATTATGGAGTCAGTTATTTTTAGCATTTTCTAACAGTTATTGACGGTCTCACGTAATTTGCCTGAAGCCTTAATATATTATTCATTAATGTCAACGTGTAATTTGTTTGTAGGCGGTAAGGTAGGCGGCCTATTTATTGGCCATCGGTTGTATCTAATTTTATCATGTACTGATGGGGCGGTAAAATTACACGCAAAGAAATCCTTAAAAAGGGCTTCTTTGAAAATAAGCTAAAATGGAATAGAATAATTATAGAAAATAAAAAGGAAATAAAAAATGGTTATTATAAATTGATCGCCTTTATATCAGACGTCAAAACAATATAATCGAGTTTGATCTCCAAAAAAAGGAAATGCAAAATCACTTAGTAAACAATATTTTAAAGCTTTCCCCCTAACACTAGACATTTTCCACCTAATTAACTGCCATTAAACACGTCTTACACAACGCTACATCCTAAGCAGAAGTATACGCATAATCCTGTAAGAAGTACAAATAAGCGATTTAAGCGCTAATTAAAATAAATACGCGAGCGCTGACTAATCCTCGCACGGTGTTTGCTGATTCACATGTTGTAGTTATTTTCGGCTTGTTCCGTTCGGATTAGCGTTAAGTCTCACTAATTGGTGCTGCGCAGATTTGGCCCGGCAGCGGCGCGAGTGCGAGCGAGCTTATCGCTTAAATTAGTATAAACGGTGTATTAATTACACGTGATTTTGTGCTGATTTTGCGCTTTAAGCACGAATTTTAAGTAGCTTTGGAATTTGGAAGGATTTTTTCTGATTTGTTGCTGTGGAATTAAGATTACTAAATTAATTCAGCATAATTGAGCCTAATCTAAACTAATCCCAAATTCACCTCTAATAAGCAAAATGCTGAACTTGAGCCACAAGAATTTCCAATCCTGCAGCATATCCTAATATTCCATCATCATCGCAGGTGGTCTCTACTCGAGATTTCTTTAGCCTAGTTGTAAAACGGTTTAAAAATAGTATTCATATCTTCTTTTCTCCAACCACAGGAAGTCCACTGCTGAACATAGGCCTCCTCCAAGGATCTCAACATTAACCTGTCGGAAGTGGCCAGCATCCAGCGTCTTCCTGCAACCTTAATCAGGTCGTCCGTCCACCTTGTAGGTGGGCGTCCGACACTGCGCTTGCCTGTACATAACCTCCACTACAGAACCTTTCTGCCCAAAGGGCCATCTCTTCGCACTATGTGCCCGGCCCACTGCCTTTAATCAAGTAAAATGATTTGATTCAAACACTTTAATATTATATATACACAATTATGAAGAGAATCACGCATGGATTAAAATGTATTTTTTCTTATTTCCATATAAACATCGCAATGAATCGCTCGTTACCAGTATCTATAGTATTCCGCCCTTCTCTTTCCCTCGGACAGTGGGCCGCACGCGAAGCGATTAGCAATCGTTCGGCGTGCTGGCTACGTATTTTATTGATAGATCAAATATAAATACCGTTGAGAGTAAAAAACTAATACCGGGACGTCATTAAAACATCCGACATTTTATCCAGCATTTTCTTGATATGATTGATAGTGAGTGATTTATGATAAATAGTGATAGTCAGAGGCTTAAAGGCGCAGTGGAATGCCAAGCTTTGTAATTCAAGATGTTGTTTGGTTTTGCTACTGTTCATGAGCGGTCGTATCGCTTACTAGGTGAAAGACATACTCGTCTCGCCGATGCATGAAATAAAATAAAAAATGCACAGAAATCTAAATACATACATTCACGAACAAACATCGCAACAAAACGCAATGCCCGGCAGCAACACGCGTGCAAGTATGAAACCTCCATAAATCGCTCACATTAGAACCGCGAGCTGTCTACGCGGCGTGCTATAGCCGCTCACTCAGACGTAATTAAATTTCACAATTTACATCAATCATATTCGCGAAATTAGAACAAAAGTGAACGTTTGTCGGTTTTCATCGGAATTTCGGGGGAGAAACGGGACGGAATGACAGGGATCTTGCTAGTGGCAAAGCTATAAATTTTATGTATGTGATTTTGCCGGTGGTAGGTCTCTCATATGTGAGAGGCCGCCTGGGTAGGTATCACCTTAATGTCTATTTGTCCCGCCAAACAGCAGTCTAAAGGCACTGTTCGGTTTCGGCTTGAAGGACATTGTAGATATTTCACATTGCATATTGAGATTTCGCATCTTATGTCTCAGGATCGCGAGCGCAGTGGAATACCAAGCATTGTTTTGTAATAGAAGGTGTTATTTGGTTTTGCTACTATTCATGAGCGGTCGTATCGCTTCCCATCAGGCATCTCGCCATTCATTGCTATTAAAAAAACACAAGTATAAAAAGTTATAAATACTATACTGAGAATTAGTGAGATAAATTTTTCCACTCGTATAAAATTAAGCAGAAAGTTTTCTTTAATTTAAATAGTGGATCCGATTCTAAGGATTCTTTCAATTAATGGCGTTGGAAATTAACGCGTTCGCGAGAACACTCGAGGGTGTGACGCGAGTCTTAAGCGTGTAGGCTCTTATTTTAATTAACAAATACAGTATTATTCAATATTTAGTATCTTACACTTATTACAAATAAAACAAACATTAGTTCCTATACCTAATCGTTGGCTCCGTCTTGAACATGAATGCCTGTCTTGGGTGAAAAACTTATAAAGAATATTTGTACGAAGACCACGTCAACATCATACGCACTTCTCAGTAGCGTAAACAAAATTTTAGAGTGCAGCGCGGTGTAGCCTCGAACTACATTTCATATACGTCTATCGAACCTTGGATTGTACAATAATCCACCGCCTAAACGTTCCACCATAGTACAAGAGCGTCCTCTACCGTTGGGTAGAATTACGCTGTACACCAAGCTGGTCTAGAGTGGGATTACTGAAGATAAAAAAAAACAAATTACGCACATACATATCCGTCACACCAACATTCATTTTGGGTAGGATCGCACTTTAAATCTCCACTTTATTCGATCTTGACATATCACAAAATTAAACCAGAAAATGACAAATTAATTTAATCAATCCGCTTCAGCGTACGTCTTGTACCATTCCAAATCCTAAGAGCTAAGTAATCTTTGGAGCTCGTACATGTGTTTTCTAGTAATGTAATAAATTTTATTACTTACTTAGGATTAGGATTAGCAAATTGCTTGAATGGTACTGCTAATTATTACTTTAAGCTAGATAGCAAAACGAGATCGTTTTGAAAACGATTTACGTACAAGTTTATTTATTTAATTGGATTTAGGTATAATTTAGAAATTTAGTTATAAGTTTTCATTTAGCTGGAAATATAATTTAGCTAATTAGCGAACTAAAAACCCGTGATAAAAAACCCGCTATACCTTATCTAATGTAAATGACATGCGATTTAGATCTGGTTGATATAATTGTATCAACAAAAGACAATTGTAAAAACCTCTCTCCGGTTGATACTTTCTTTAAGATCGCAATTGTCATCAAAAACACTATATTAAGTTTATCAAGTCGACACAAGTATATTTTCTACAACCTATAAATGAAACGAGATTCACTCTAAACATTAATAATAAAATAACATTCCATCCCGAGAGACATTAAAAGTCTCAAACGCCCTAATGAAAAGCGGCCTCACCGCGAACCAACCCCAATTTTCCATCACGTCAAAAGTATCAAATGCTAACCGAGGGTAGTTTTATGGGAGTCATTAAACACATGCTATACCCTCGTCAGAAACTCATTTACTTATTATATACCGGTTTGGGCTTTGGAGGTCTCAATGCTTTGATTTATTCCGCCATTTTGTATGTCAAATGTTTGTTGTGTCAATCGTTAATGTTTATAGTTAAATTAATGATAAATGTAGTGGGTTTTCGTCCAGGTAAACAATCGAATACGAATTGCAGACAGTGATCGAGGGTTCGAATACCTACGAGGGAGCTCTGGCTTCTTGGAATCATGTGAGTATTAGCCAATTATTAATAACTTTGATAACTTTCCTACTCATCGTAAATCAATAAGAACACAGTATTTTGTAGAAACCATGAAATAAGAATTTCTAGGATAAGAATGGTTTAGATTCTAACATTATTCCTTTCATAACTTCTTGCATTTTTCTATTATTATTCATTATTCAGGGTTTTCAATCAAACCTAGGTTAACAAAATAAATTGCGTTTGTACCCTTCTTCAAACTTTAAGCCTTAATTAATACTCGCGACAATAGTTTGTTTTAATTTTAGTTCATTATTTAATTTACAAGAATCACCTTGGACGCAGTCGAAAGCAACTCTTTCGAAAAATAAAATTATATTTTAGTTGTGAAGTACGTTACAAATTTTACAATCCATAATAGTGGAGACACTATTAAAATTATTTACAAACTGCTCGAAACTTCTAGAAAGTAATTTAGAATTAAATAGGTCACTTTATTAGTCTGTAGGTGCGTTGGTCGGCCCGTTTAGAAAGTTGTATTAACCTATTTACACTTTTGAGAAAAAGGCTATACACAACTCAGTTCAACTGCGATCTCACTGAATTGGAGATTAATGGAGAAGAACAGGTCCAGGATAATGCATCTACTGAAGCTAGGTGGCAATTTCACGGCGATCGACATCATTTATTTAAATAATAACATCCAAAAGTCCTATGTCCAACTGTGAACAAGTTTCACTAGTGGTAGGTGTCTCATATGTGAGAGGCCACCTGGGTAGGTACCACTGCAATGTTTATTTCTCCCGCCAAATAGCAGTGTAAATGCACTGGTGTGTTCTGATTAGAAGGATATTGTAGCCAGAGTAACTACTGGACATATTGAGTCTTAGCATCTTATGCCTCAGGATGACGAGCGCAGTGGAATGCCAAGTTTTGTATTTCAAGGTGTTGTTTGATTTTACCACCGTTCATGAACAGTGGTATCGCTTACCATCAAGGGGACGGCATGCTCGTCTCACTATACATTGCAATAAAAAAATTAAAAAAAGCGACACGATCGCTCATGAATAGTAGCAAAACCAAATAACACCTTGAATTACAAAGCAATGCTTGGCATTCCACTGCGCTCGCCATCCTGAGACATAAGGATGTTAAGTTACAATATGTCCAGTACTTACTCTGGCTACAAAGTCTTTCAATCCCAAACATAACAGTGCATTTAAACTGCTGTTTTGCGGTAGAAATAGATGTAAGGTATACATATTTATGTACCCTTTATCATTATTATAAATTTATTGTACGACTATAAGATTAACTAGCTCAATTACACTGAATGACGTAACAATCCGCGCACAATTAACAGTACATAAAAAGTAAATCAATTTTATAACTTTTGAAAGCAAACCGCGGTAGTCGTCGGCACATTATTTTGCGCGGCCGCAACTGTTGCGGTAATGGCCGCAGTTTGTACTTCATCGGAAATCGTAACAAAGAACTCAATTATATCATACCATTGGTAAATTTGACGGGTTTTATTTTATTTATTTTTGTATATTTTACTTTGTGATTGTCGTGTTGGTTTTTATGATAGCGTATGTATTTTGAATGCTGGTGTTTTTAATTAGTGTAGCATTCAGCCTCGGTAGGTTGGTGAATAATAACTTATGGTTTCCTACACATCGATGTGTCCGAAATGGTCAACATTCAGTGCCTTTTTACAACCTCAAATTTGAAATATTTAAAAATATTAACTATCACAAACAAGTAACTTTATTCAACTTTTTAATTTTTTTTTTTCTCTTTATTTAAGGGGTTTTTTCAATTATGGAAACGTCACCCCCGATATCAAATACAGCATATACATTACAATTATATTTAAATAGTTCATATATCACTAATATTGTAGGAAAACAAACAAACCACAAAAAATAAAGTAATCACCCACCCCGCAGTCTTAAACCTTTAATAATTACTTGATAAAGCATTTTAGCTTTGTCCGATAACGGAGATGCCAAAATGGGGATATAATAACCTAGTATATATTTATTTTCACCAAAAGCGGTACGTCTTTGTGCCTCAGTTAGACTGCATTCGCATAAAATATGATGAGCGTCCTCTATTACACCGCATACAGAACAATTAGGTGTATTAACTTTTCGCATCATAAAAGCGAAGTTGTTAAGGGAAACATGACCTGATCGGAGCCTCAGAGCAGTTACAACTTCTTGACGATTTATACCACCCACATCGAACCAGAGAGAACGAGGTAGTGAGGGCCGAATAACTTTGTACCAGATGTTATATGAAGGTAGCTTTTCGTAAAAATAGTACTAATTAAATATTAATTATGTTTACATAAAAATAAAATAAAAATTTGATTTATATACTACACCTATGTAAATATATGAAAAAACGGAGAAAGGTTGCGAATCGTGAGGTCCTTTATTCGACCTCTCAATTCTCGACGAGATTACTACTGAATAGCTGCCGAAATCGTTGACAAAGTAAGTAACCGACCATATAGTTTTAAAAAAAAGTAAAAATTTATTTGCACCTCTTATAAGTACCCATACGGACAGCTAAAAGAAAACACACCAAGTTAGCTATAGCTCAACAAACACTGACTTTTTAAAGTTGTGCTCTTAATGACTTTTGTGTTTAACGCTCATGAAAAACATAGCAAAAACCCGTATTTCTAACGTTTTCCACAATAATTTCGAAAGTATGTCAATTCTACACACTGTTACAAGGTTAAAGAGTTTTGACTGGATATGGTGATTGTATGTCTTTGGGTGATTTGCACACTGACGCTAAATTATCTCTTTTCAACATAATAATGCCGGCTTAGTGTGATGTAATGCTTAGTTAGCAATAAGATAGCGTCATGTTAGAGTGGATTTAGCAAATTACAGTAAGATTCATCACGTATAAGTACGTATAGAAAATAGCAATAAGATTAAATCGCATGTGAACGCGTGTAGATATTCACATTCATTGTATATATATAAATAAGTTTGAATTTTATTAAATACAGGGATGGGCCCGGCTCGGGTGCAGATGCTTTTTGGATCCAGTCCACATCAGCAACATATTAATTCCCGTTCCTTTTATATATATTCAAACTCAATGAAGTCCTCTGTACTGCTTTTCATGTCCCGTCCCGTTATATCCCGCCCTGTCCCGTCTCATTCACACTTAAGACATGCAATCCAGTCCCATCCCATCTCGTTGAGTATAAAAAAGTAACAAATAAATCGGAATTCCTTTCTCATCCCATGAGAACACTACATTTTTCGGGATATCTCCTAAGTGTTAATCCACAGTGCCAGCTACCTTCGTACCAAATTTCATCGAAATCCGTTGAACCGTTTCTGAGTTCATCGCACACAACTGTATAGACAAACAAACAAAAATTCTTCAACAGATTCATTATTCGTAATTTTATAACAAGGAAGTGCCCGCAATGAATGTCAAAATTTACCAGAAATAACCGCAGCAAACATAAAATTAATCTAACAATAAAATTTACAACGTAAACAATAAACAGACAGATAGACAGACGGCACCTTTGACATTCGCGCTTATTACGTAGGTGCAAAAAAGTTCGCTTTGACGCAAAATCCAATTTGAAATTAAGTCGCGCAGCCCATAAAGTTTTAAACTAACAAAGTAACTTCTCTTTATAACGTAAATGGTTTTGCAGACTTAATTCAAGTTTATTTTTGCTATTTCACATTACGGTCTGTTTCATAAGTACAACACGAACGAATGTATAATTCTTTCATATTTTTGTAGATCGGCGTATTATGTCAAAATATTCTCTCTCCGGTGCATTGCACTTACCATCGTATGAACTATGCAGTATTATTTACTGTGGCAATATGGAAAGAGATTCGGATTCAAATATGTCTTAGCTTGACATGCAATACATCAGTAATTACAAAACTGCTTCTTATAGGACCTATCTACTACCTTGATTTCGAATGGGAGATTTAGGCCATGGTCATTCTTGCTGATCTAGTCCAGGATGACAGTTTTCAGATCATAAATAATCTTGTTGAAATTTCTATAGTATGCAGTTTTCCTCACAGATATTTTCCTTTGACGCTGTCTTGGATTAATTGATTCATCATCATCATCAACCCAAGAAGACCTGGTTATGTAATATTTTTAATTAACAATTTGAAGTACGAGGTGGATTGTCGGTAAAGAACCAGATGGTGGTCGCGGGTTCAAATCCCAAGCCTCACCTCAGATTTTTCGGAGTCATGACTGTAGTGATAGTCAATCATCACGCACTATAACGGCGAAAGAAAACATAAGGAAACCTGCATACTAAAGCGATTTGAGGGAATTTATATATGTTATTTTATGTGTTAAGTCTGCTAACCCGCATTAGGCCAGCGTGGTGGACTATATGGTCTAACTCTCAATCGTACTTTTGGTTGTAGAGGAGGCTCATGTCCTGCAATGGGACGTATGCGGGTTAATACAGTACAATACAATTAACCCACCTCAGAAAGTTGTTACAGAATTAATATAACTTCGGTAATGTCATTATTAAGCAGACCTTGAAGTAATAGTTTGGGTCCGGGTTTCCAATAACAATTTGAGCATCTAAATTCCCCATGGTCAGTGAATACGTAGATATGAAGTTGTTTGTTTTGTCTGTTAAAATACTATAAGAACTCTTGTTTTCCTGTTTAAAATTATTTAAGTCAATGTAGTTATTACTGGGTTCCAAGGGACTTGACGATGTCTAGGGGCGCCAACCGCAGAGCCGTAGTTAACAATATGTAAGTTCTTTTGTTTTATTTTTTTATTGGTGGTATGACGTGACCAAAAGCTGAACGATCTACTCTTCTGTTGCTAATAAAAAGTTTGATTTTCTAAGGTTCTAAGGAATGAAACTTTTCTTTTCGAATTTTGTAGTGGGAGTAAATATACTGCGCTGGAAAAAAGATGATTCTTGGAGTTTCTCTTACAAATCTACTTCCTTATGTCGCTTAAGTTCTCAAAGAATATGATATTAGCAATTCCCGAGCATAGCAGTTCTTTTATCAGCAATTCCTTTATGCTCCATGCTGCTCGCTTGTGGAATGATCTACCGTTGACAATTAAAAAAAAAAACAAATACCTTCCTATATTTAAAAAGCTTGTCAGATCACATTAGTTATCACTTTATAATTACCCTATATACTGTGACTACTCATTTTTTTCGTGCTTCCATCCATCCCGATCAATCTTAAGGATGTCTGGAAGAAATCGCCGACAGCGATAAGACCACCATTTTTTTTATATTTTTTTATGTCCGGAATCTGTGTGATGTATTATAATAAAGTAATTATAAATAAAAAAAAAATGTATCTACCATATGCCATACACTGCAGCGTCATGAATTTCTGTCAAGACAGTACTCCGGGTCACAGTTCAGTGATACATGACAAAGATTCGAACCAAACTTTAATCGTGGCTTTTGAACAGGCAGTGGTCACAACAAAGACCCAGCAGCACGCGGCACTCCACAAACATTTGGCAGTGTTGGTGCATTTAAAATTCGCAATTGCATTTGTCGAACATTCGTATTCAGCGCGGCTCCACGTCCGTTCGGGTTGAGTAAACCGGGGTATATCGGGTTTGAGTTTGTTTTTCCGTTTACATGTACAACCTCTGTCTGTTTGCGAGGGATTATTGGACGCAATTAAGTTGTTTTTGTTGAGTTTAGAAAGAGTTCTGTGTGTTCTAGTCATTTTGGGGGTATTTCAAATGTTTGTGCAAAAGAACGTGGAAGTAATAGCGCCAATGTTTTGGGCCAGCTTGGGACTCAGTAGTATGAATGTTGATTGTTTCCAATCTTAACTTCATGGTTTTATATGAATGGAAATATACGTTTACATATTTGAATAGAATATTTGATATCAATGAAGACAGCCAAAATTCGGTAAGCATACTCATATCATAAGATTTGACAATAGAAACTGATAAAGAGTAATTTACCCAATTCGGAAATCGAACTCAAAACGTCCTTAATCTCTACTTAATAATATAACCACGAGATCAATAAAGATACTACCACTTCCATTAAATCGCGCTCCATTGCGTATTTTATTTACATACACATTTTCATTCTCCTTGTAAATTACTCCATCAAACAGCTCAATCACATTAGCTTCACAAAAACCCCGCTCAAGTCACGTTACATAATACTTAGACTTCACGGTGGGGTTTGCGGCCATTTTTCATCCCCTAATAAGAAATGGAGGATTAGCTGAAACGTCGCAGTGAGCCTAACCGGTGACGTCATTACACTTACGTCATTAGCAAAATTGGGCAAGATTATCTTTGCCGCTAGAGATTAGCCATATTTTATTTTTTGTTAATATGACATACATTTTTTGCATTACCATTTAAAGTTTGTATGATTTCTACACAATATATTTCTGATAGAATAAAATACAGATAGTCCTTAATAACAAGATTTTTCAAAACACTTTACGCTCCAATAGTTGAGAGAATAGAAACAATTGACTTTTATTTTTCTCAATGAATGGTGAGACGAGCATTCCGGTCGCTGGATAGTAAACATTACAACCGTTCATGAACCGTAGCAAAACCAAACAACACCTTGGATAACAAAGCAATGCGTGCCATACCACTGCGCTCGCCATCCTTAGACATAAGATGTTAAGTCTCAATATGTCTAGTAGTTACTCTGGCTACAATATCCTTATGTGGCCTATTACTTACTTTATCAACGATTTCCCGCTTTATCTCCACTTAAAACTTAAAAACCCAAAACCTTACAATTGGATATTATTTATCTATAATAAGTAGATACTATTAAACATAATGAATTTCTCCCACTAAAAATTATAATGACTACATAAAGTGCCAAGTTTGAAATCTACAAAATTCACGGTTTCCTTTTTCCATACAACACAATTTCATCCTTTTCAACCCTTCAGGGGTTGAATTTCGGTAAATCCTTCATTAGTGCTGCTCTACATTATGATAGGAAGCCCCGTGTAAAATTTCAAGTTCATAGCTTCACTAGTTTCGGATGTACGTTGATACGTCAGTCAGTCAGTCAGTCAGTGAGGTTCCTCTTTTATATATATAGATGATAAACTATCCACTCATCAAATGATAAATGACTTCTCAAACAATTTCTCTCCATGGTTCGGATGACATTGGCACCATTTAACCTAAATAGGACAAAATGAAAACCAGTTAAAAAAAATACTGATTGGAAAATATTATAATCTAGATTAGGTTGCGGAAAGTTGCTTTATGCATAATAAAAAGTAATTTAATATCATAATGGTTTCTTAGATTTACGCGAATGTTACACATTGAAATAAAACGATTGTTTACGGATTTTATCGCGGATTTGGTTTATTTTTTACATTTTTTAATTTCCCGACGTTTCGATCACTTTACAGCTTTCATGGTCACGGCGGCGGGAAATTAAAAAATGTAAAAATTAAACCAAATCCGCGATAAAATCCGTAAACAATCGTTTTATTTCAATAATTTAATATCCTTAGAATTTAACTGTGTCCAGCAATGGGCTTCCCATTGTTGAGGAGAGCGAGAATAAAGAGAAAGAAATGACGCGACACTTCATTGGTATAGTTGCAACGTATATAGGCCAAAAGGAACTGGCTTATCAAGTCGAAGAAACGCAATAATGTGCGAATTTTCGATTGGAAAATTCTGGTACGCATTGCCTGTGAGTGTAATTTATCCCCGATATGGCGATAGGTAGAGGTGTATCATAAATATGGGGACAAAATAAAAGTTAATAAAGTATAGTACAAAATAAAGCAAAATAAAGTACTGGGAATGAAAAGTCCCAGTAGTTCCACTAATTATTCTAGTGGAACTGTGAGTGGAACTACTGGGATAATGAACCGTTTTATCGAGTCAGAAATATCGTGTTTTAAAGTGTTGGAAACCGGGGATATATCGTGGCGTACCGTTAAGCCGGCAGTATGTCTTCATCCCAAAACGGACTGAAATATCATCCCAACTTGATATTCTCTGATGCAACGCAACTTGCAATACATTTTGGTGAGTTGAAATGCCAAATAATAGTGGTCTTTAAAAACTATTGAAATACATAGTTTTTGAAAATGATGATTTATTTTGTTGAATGATGAATTATATCAATTCATAAACAAAAATTGAGTGATGGGTCATGCAAAGCGTTCACTTACAGCGGCCTTCAAGTACAATACCAACTGAAACTAAGCCAGGCAGCGTAGTGAATTAAGGGTTATAATTCTTGTCTCTTATATTCTTAGCAAAGCCTGTGCTTATCTGTAGAGATCTGACTATTATTTATTACTAGCGGCCCGCCCCGGCTCTACCCGAGTGCATATTCACTTTTTGAAAATTTTCTGTCACCTACGTTCATAAGGGATAATGTAAGTATCTAATGTATAAAATATTTTTTCAAATCGGTCCAGGAGTTTCAGAGCCTATTCAAACAAACAAACAAATATTTCCTCTTTAAAATATTATTTCAAATTGAGAATTTTAAATAATTCAGTAGATAATAGATACTTATTATACTATATATTGTGTTTAAATACTTTCAAACATATTATATCTAAAAACATTTTACCACTTGTTTGTACTTTTATCCAAAAATATTTTCGTATACTTTTATGTGGCGAATAATAAAAATATACGCTTATGTAATGGTCATACGGAGCGTTCGCAAAAAACACTCAACAACATGCCCGGATCCGGTAAATACAGGATTTTACCGGATTAAACCGAAACAAGTCGGATATGCAAACGAGATTGTATACGAATTTACCGCCGCTGCATGCAGTGGCGTAGTTTTAAGCGATTTGTTTAAAGAAATAATCTCAAATATTACTTGTGTGAAATATCTCTATACCACCCTTTAACACAGTCCTTATCTACTTTTGAGGAGGGTTTAGACCATAATCGGACACGCTGTTGTTGAACTTATACCTTTACAATTTTTGAAGAGCATTCAGGATTTTACACAAATTACACTTATTTTAATGAACAAACTCAATTCCTTACACATTTACATAAATCGTCAACAGACGGCGCCACTAGTAGTATAACATAATCATTACATTCTGATATGCGTCGATAGCGCCCATATATACGTACCTTCGGAAAAGTAGGACATGTACCTCGGTCTAAAACTTATCCTTACTTTTCTCTTTTTGCCGTAGTCAGCTATAAACTACATCGGACTTAGTTCAGAAATTAGTTTTGAAACTTTCATAAACGATAATTGCTTCTAATTCAATGGATACTAGTTAGAAAAGCTCCTTAACACTGAAATATAATAAAAAGAAAATATAAAAACCAAATATCCACGTCCAATTGTAGCCAATAAAATACTATGGAAACACGAGAACGCTTTTATGGTGCCCGGTTATTGAGAAATACACCGTGATGTTAGTGATCAGTAGGTATGTTAGGTACGATGAAGGCTTCTGGATATTAAGTAAACCTTTCTCTGATATGACTTTTAATAATTTGTTGTACTGTTTTTTTCTTATTAATATAATTTACAAAGTGATTCAAAAAAATCGTATAATTTTATCACCGGCTTTAGTCCGTCTCTTCAAGTGGAAAACATCGTAAATTTCTATAAATGTATTGTACCGTATCATTGTGGTAATTAAATAAATCAGCTAATGATTTGCAACCAGCTCTTTATTTAACGATAAGGGTATCTTTTGGAGGTACCTTTGTAGCACTGTAATGCTAGACTCATGATAATTAACTATCGAAGTTTATAATAAAATTATTTGCTCGTCTTGGATTCTAAACCCACCAGGTCATTACACACCTGGTAGGTGTGACTTAACTATAAAGGCCTTCTTCATAGACAGTTTTAAAACCTATTTTAGTTAAGTATCAAATGTTTTGTCCTCTTCGAACGACTTTTGAATTCAACATGAGTGAAGGAGACAGAAATCCGAGCACTAAAATAGAATTTAAAACTCTATCAATAAGGCCATAATTGTTCTTTAAGTCATCTTTACTAGAATATAGATAAAGTGAGCAACTTAAATTGAATTTTATATAGTTTTTTAATTACACAAAAATTAGTCAAGCACCACGCATTATAACGGTGAAGGAAAACATCGTGAGGAGACATGCATACCATAGCATTTTCTATGGTGTGTAAAGTCCGACAACCCGCACTAGGCCAGCGTGGTAGACTATATGGCCTAACCACTCTCAATCGTATTCTTGATTGTAGAGGAGGCCCATACCCTGCAGTGGGACGTATATTGGCTGATACAGTATGTTTTGAACTCGCCATACGGTTCTTTATATCGTGGTGTAAAATTCAGCGTGCGTCCAACGACGGGTATTTAAAATAAAGTTGACATTCGCTTCAGATCACATGTACCTGCTTGTATTGTACATGTGCATGTATTTGTCGTTGCAGTATTATCTTCAGGTTTTTGAAGATATTTTTTGTAAAATCCGGTGTTAAAATTGTACGTGATGTTAAGGTTGATGCCCTTCTAATATTTTGATTGTGTAAAGATTATAAACATCATAATCGTAAGCCCATTGCAATCCTCTGCTGAACATAGACCTCTAAAGGTACAACATAGAGCCCGGTCTGCTGCTTTATGCATCCAGTCGCTGCCGGCAAGGGCGGATCCAGGGGGGAGGACATGGGGGTCATGACCTCCCCCCCCTTGGGCTGGCTCCAGATTGACATAATGTATTTATATTGTTGATAAAATTTATAATCACAATTAATTCTTTGTATGTCAATAAATAAAGTAAAAAAGTGTGTGTGTGCTCTCAAATAACAGCTGTAACAAAATCATTATGATGAATTTGAGTATTGAAATCGTAAAATATGACCCCCCCCCTCCCCCCTGGCGTAAAAGAACTATATGACCCTCCCCCCTGGCGTAAAAGCTGGATCCGCCCTTGGCTGCCGGCTCTCTTTTGCAAGTAGTAGTAGACGTCCCACGCTACATTTACCAAGGCGCAAGAGCAGAGATCATTATCTGATAATTATACGTCAAAATAAATAAGCACACCCAACAGTCACCCAAAGTCCTGATCCCATACTAAGATCGAATCTTGAATTGTGAGTTTTTTTTTTTTATTGCTATGAATGGCGAGACGAGCATGCCGTTCGCCTGATGGTAAGCGATACGACCGCTCATGAACAGTAGCAAAACCAAACAACACCTTGAATTACAAAGCAATGCTTGGCATTCCACTGCGCTCGCCACCCCGAGACATAAGATGTTAAGTCTCAATATGTCCAGTAGTTACTCTGGCTACAATGCCCTTCAACCCGAAACACAACAGTGCGTTTACTCTGCTGTTTGACGGGAGAAATAGACACTGCGGTGGTACCCAGATGGCCTCTCACATATGAGAGACCTAACTACCTACCTACACCAGTAAAGTATTATCAGGAACTACGAGAGACTTTTAGGTTACACCCAGACCCGAAACAAATGCCTGTGAATCACACAAATATTTATCTCGGTGCGGGGATCGAACCGGCGGCCTCGCGTTTCACAGCCAGCGTCTGACCAACTGTGCCACGGAGGCTGTCATGTTGCCGGACACACTAAAGTCCAATTCACACAGGCAGAGTTTCTCACCTCTAAGATACGATTGTTGTAAGGATATAAAGATGATGGATACTGTAAACATTTGTATTAACACTGATAATCTAAGTGTAAGCTCTGGAATGAACTCCCTGCATCGGTGTTTCCTCAGCGCTATGACCTGTCCTTCTTCAAACGAGGTTTAAACAGAGTGCTCTCCTCGAGGTAGGCAGCGACTTTGTTGTGATGGTCCCCTGGCACTACGGATGTCCATGAACAGCGGTAGCCGCTTACCATAGGGCGGGCCGCTAGCTCGTCTGCCTACAAAAATCTATGGTGGTTATATCATGCGATAATGGCGTACGATTGTCGCCACGAGAAACTCTCTCCGTGTACTAGCTGCGATACCTATGTGAGATAGTAATATTCTATCATTGTTTAAATTCTGTAAATATATCTGTAAATATATTGATATGCGTTTTGCAACAGAAATTATCTTTTATGACGAACAATATCTATGGTTGTCTAAACAAAAATAAAATCATGTTTTCTCGAGTATTTCTTGTGTTGTAACGTAAGGTTACGTTTTATTTACCATTAACAGCCGTAATTTAATTAATTTAATAATTAAATCACGGCTATGAATATTAATGGGTGACGGTGATCAATTTACAGATTGATTGCTTGTATAGCTAAGTCGTTTTTATACTACGGAGTTAACCTAAAAATCTAATCCAAGATAACTTCAGACGCCCCATATTTAAATTCTAAACTTTGAACGTAAAATTGAATTAAATGAAAAAAGTCTTATTCAAATTGAGTCTTCATCAAGCAATCCGAGAACAATAGGCAATTAATACTACGAGAAAACTTGCCAACATCGAAAATGAAAGAAAGACAAATTCTACAAGTTGGGAACATTGTTCCGTTCACTTTGTAAATACCACAGACAATCGCCTTATGACTTCTGATTTATAATTGTATAGAGTTAATGATTTTA
The DNA here is from genome assembly GCA_030180105.1 of Hyles lineata. NCBI lineage: Eukaryota > Metazoa > Arthropoda > Insecta > Lepidoptera > Sphingidae > Hyles > Hyles lineata. The sequence goes on along the minus strand of JARJEE010000035.1, from coordinate 1,410,195 downwards.
ATTAGTATGATTGACGTAGTATTCTTGGTGGAAAAGGAACATTTAATTTTATTGTATAGAACATTTAATAATGTATGTTATATGTTAAGATATTTAAAATTGATTGTTTTGCGTTCTTTATTTAAACTTTTTTTATTTGTAATTTCATTATAGTTTGTTTTGTTTAGATTTATAGTACTTTGCAATGACGTTTTACAAATAGACGCGTCATACACTAACATAATGGCACAAAAAAATGGCGCGATGCGATGAAACGCGATGAATAGACATCGCTAGTTACGTAACAATAAGTGCCGCACTGTTATTGGCTAAAGCGCGTGTGACGTAGCACCAAGCATCAAGTACGGGATGACGTGGCGAGAGTTGTCAAACGTCGCCATGAGAGCGAATTTAATAATTTTATTTCATAAAAAAATAAATTTGTGTGTACTTGCGCACTAAATAAAATATTTATTTTGTTTCACAGTTTCAGAATAATTTGTACGTTATTTTAAATCAGTCTAATCTATTTTTCCGCAATTGATTTTGAGAATACAAATAGTCAGAGTAACGTGTATCCGCGCCACTGGTTGCAGCGTGACTGATTGCACGTGAGGCAATTACCTTCAAAACGTCTTGCCATTATAAAGCTCGGACAACGCATCTATGCTTTATAAACATCTTAGGTACTTTGTTTTTAATTTCTTAAAATGTTATGTTTAAGTTGTTCTTTGATGTCATGTCGTGGTTGCCTATGACTGTGACAGCAATTTTACTTATGTTTATTGAATTCAATGTATCATACAGAATTGTATGTTGCGTTGGCGATCCTAAATATATAAAATAAAATAAAATAAAAATAAAAAAAATATCTCTATGAAAATACTTTATATTATCAGCTGATATAACTACGAAGCACGAAACTTTTTTCCAATCTAAAGTTAGACAGACCGGGCTTAGACCATAGTTATTCTGGCCTATTACCTCACGAACCATATATCTTCAATAAAAATAACTCTCAAAGTCAAAATTTTGACACGAGATTCCGCGGCTACCGTCTTGGCAGATCGTAGTTTATTGCTAACGCCACTATATTTATTTATATGTTAAAATATAAAACAATATATTTATTTATGCGACAATATAAGTAGTATAACAGTGATATTAGTAATATGAATACTAAACATGAATCAGAGAACACATACAACCTAGATAAACTTGCATTTTTATCACACTATTTGGGGGTAGTTCGAGAAATTTGTATTGGCGCGTCACGTCGGTCCACAGTAGCGTTTGTCCTATATAGTGTATTATCTATGGTAACGTTCTCGGTTTCATACGGACAACATCTCGACGAATGATGTTGCGGTTAAATAAAAGATATATGTATATTGTATTCATTCAAGTATATATTTAAATTTATAACGTATAAAAAGTGTCATAGTGGTGGATATAAGTGCGTGTTCTGAGATCAGCATAATTATGTATCAATTGCAGATATACTTGAGTTAATATTATGAGTGCTTTATACGGACTACACTGCTATTTTGGGTGCAGTTTAGTCACTGCACAAGTGCAAAAACAGTGAGTTTTTGGTGACGTGGTAGTTTAAGTGTAAAAAATGAAGAACAGTGAATGTGTGGTGAGAACATGTGTCGTACAACAACGTCCCACGACTACTGCTGCTGTTGTTAAGGTTAGTGATTATTATTTACTATTTATTATATTGTGTGATATTAACGCGAATAATGGTACTGGCCACATTTGATTATTTATCGACATACAAAAATACTAACTTTTTTTAAATAATGGCCGTTTCATGATTTTTCCGATGTCGAGGTAGAGAAAGCGGTACTCAAATAGTTGTATATTTCACTGATTTTATACAATTAGTAGTAGTAGATCTCATCATGAATAGGTAGGCTCCTCTGTACATACACTTCTTCTCCACTCTCTTCCCGGTTTGATGGGCCGGCAACAGATCTATGATCCAAGCGTTGTTCATGGACGGCATTTATGACTTACCATCAGGTGACTGACAACTACGCGTTATTCTAAACGCTCCTTACCCAAGTAACATTTTGAACTGTATAAAAGCTGTATTATAGACTATTTGTTTTCTACAGGCTGTTAAACGTTGCTGTATAAAGACTGTATAGCAAGCTATACAGCCCTTATAACTCTGAAATGGGCCCCAAAATTATACAGCTTTAAGTGTAGATTTTGCTGTATAACAGCTGCATAATAGCTGTACTATTTGGCTGGCTAAGATACTATTTAGATACTTTTACAGCTTCCATTCTCTAATTTTCCTTTTTATTCTTTTATACAGAATCAGGCTTGTGAAAATCTTAACAGAAGAATAAATATATTATAATTGTGTTCGTTTCTCCATTTCCATTCTCCATTTTATTTCTTAATTTACTATGTGCCAAGGCAGAGACCATATGTGAAGTATGAGTGAAAAAAATATTTGATAACTAAGTGGTCTTTCCTGTTTATCGTTGTTATTATGCTTGCGACTGATATTTTTATGTGAATATGTATACTAATTAAAGCTCAAAACTCACGCCCCTTCGAAATAAAGGATATACATACATTTTTTCTGTAACAACAAATATGTGATCATATCTGAAAGCAGTTTTAAGAGTAACCCGGACTGTTCTATTGATAGTAAACGTAATTGTGTGTACTATACAGTTAAAATCCTTAGTAAATTTGAACTGAAATTTCAAAAACAAACAAAAAAATATCTCGTATAATTGGAAAGCAATTTATAGGTTATGATAAAATGGCGTCCTTAGTTTATACAGCTCTTGCTCTTCTAGTACCTCTTAATGCAGCTTTTTGCATAACAGAGTCGTTATTTAAGAACGCATCTCAGCCTAAAGAGTAACAAACTCTTCTACATGAGATAGAATTGTATTACACTATTATAAAGGGAATTGCTTGGTAAGAGTATCCTAGATTTCCGTTGTACAGCTATTATCAAGCTTAACTTGAAGGCTGAACAACAGAGTAATTGTACACCAATATTCAGGCTATAACAATATTTAATGCTCTTGTACAGAAGTAGGTTATACAAAAGTATAATTTGAGAGCAATATACAGTTATTGTCGTATAAAGTTGCTGAACGCAGTTTTTTACGCCGCGGTCTGTATTTTAGCGGTTTCCAATGCTATTTAAAAGCTAAAGGTAAAAATTTAGGCTCTATACAGCCGTTAATCAGCTATACTGTATACAGTTGTACAGTTATACTTTAGTCCAGTCCTAAACATATTTTTACACTCTTGTACAACATTTTTTAAGCTTATAGCTGGTAATGCGCTGGTAAATATAATATTTTTCCGCTTAAATGTTACTTGGGTAGAATCTCATACATTTCATCTGTCAGCGCCGACGGTCAGCGCGCGGTCAGCGTGACTCTAAAATCAGCCTTAGACTTCTCATATACCATTCATTACCAACCAAGGTTCAGGGCAAGTTTTAAAATTAGACACATCAATGTAGTGACATATTATTATGCACCAAGTTATTTATATATTAACTTACGAGAAACTAGGTATCTTCAATGTAGCACTAACTAATTAGGTTACTTCTCGCATGAAATAATGCAGTTAAGTTCTCAGTAAAAGTTAAGATAGGGATGTTTTTATTAAACGTAATGTTTTTTTACTGGTGGTAGGTCTCTCGTATGTGAGAGGCCGCCTGGGTAGGTACCACCGCTATGTCTATTTCCACCAAAAACCAAGCAGTATAAATGTACCATTGTGTCCCGGTTTGAAGGAATTTGAAGCCAGAGTAACTACCGGACTTACTGTGATTTAACATCGTATGTCTCAGGATGGTGAGCCCAGCGAGAATCAAACCCGCGACCACTCGTTTCACATCCGACCAGTGTCAAATATGTCTCTTTAAGCCCGTTTAATATTTAAATCATGAATAGGAGATATTTTATTTCGTCCATTTAGTATAATCATAATGAATTTATATTCGTCAACGGGTGCATAAGCCTCTTTCAATATTATTAAAATCAGGCTTGGAAATGGTGTCTCTAAATAGAGTAATAAATGTACACGTTCATTTCGCTTAAATTGAATTTCACGGTAGTCATTAGTGGATAGTTACGCTCTACATATACGAGTACATAATATACATAAACTCACGCCTTTTTCTCTGAAACGGTAAGCAGAGATGCTGCCAGAACAACTACTTATTTTACTGGTGGTAGGTCTCTCATATGTGAGAGGCCATCTGGGTGGGTACCACCGCAGTGTCTATTTCTCCCTTTAAACAGCAGTGTAAACGCACTGTTGTGTTTCGGGTTGAAGGGCATTGTAGCCAGAGTAACTACTGGACATATTGAGACTTAACATCTTATGTCTCAGGATGGCGAGCGCAGTGGAATGCCAAGCATTGCTTTGTAATTCAAGGTGTTGTTTGGTTTTGCTACTGTTCATGAGCGGTCGTATCGCTTACCATCAGGCGAACGGCATGCTCGTCTCGCCATTCAAAGCAATAAAAAAAAAAAAAAAAAAACTACATTTCACCTTGTGTGTTCCGTCCCACGATGTGATAAGAGCAAATCGCCATATCGAGCATAAATTACTGACTGACGTTGATGATGAATACGAAAATCCAATATCACTTTGCCCGACCCAGGATTCGAACCCGGAATTGTAATCGTACCGTAATATAACTGCGTCATCGAGGCAATCAAATCATGAAATTAAGTTATTTAATGAGATTCCAAGAAAAAATACAGAGATGAAAATGGCCATCTAGGGCAGGAGTCGGCAACCTTTTGAGTCATAAGAGCCAAAAATTACAATAAGATTTGTGAGTTTTTAAAGAGATTTTTTCTGACGAGTGTTATGACGCCTGTCACGGGAGAGGGGTGTGTTAAAAAGCGAGGACAAGTGTCTGAGATAGAAATGATGCCTTATCCTCATTAATCGATTGGACATGATTTTTAAGTATCTTTTTAATAAATTATCTTGGCGTGTGGAATTAAAGAGCCGCAGCTTCATATCCAAAAAGCCGCATAAGGCTCGCGAACCGCAAGTTGCCGACCCCTACCGACCTAAGGCGTTGGAATTATGAGGACACCGCAGTCGCAGTCTTTTGTTTATAACATGGGTTTGATTGGCAGATCGGGCGTCACAGAAATCTTACTTTTGGCGCCGTAGCAGTCGTCCTAAGACCCTGATCTTGCAAAAACCAGTATTGCCTTCCAACCCCAAGAAGACATATGTTTATGCATAAAAAATATATGACTGCTGCATTTTTTTTTTGTATAAAAAAATAATCGGAAACGATAGTGGGGTGGGAACATGTAACACAAAATATAGAAAATAGTTATCAACGAAAAAATATCCCTTCAAGCGAAGACGGGCTGTTAATTTATCAAATAAAATACTTGTCTTCAACCAATACTTTTGTCTTTGTCCCCAACAACGCTTCAAAGAATAGAGACAAAATAAAAATTCAATATAAAGTCTGCAATAAAACTTTTCTTTTACAACTCCGAGTTTGGCGAAGTATTTCGAATGTACCTTAAGGGGTAGCTAGGGAAGTAGATAAAACGCTATAAGAATTCGTAACTCACTAGGCCCTTGGGCTCAGAACTTTTTTACGTCGAGACAAAAATCATCGAAACTTCTAGAAACAGTGATAATGTAAACGGTTTTTATTGAAGTATGTACTGCCCTTGAATTTCGAATGTCTTTTTGTTGACGTCTTGGGAGCAATTTTGTACAAACAAAAAATATCGTTATTGTGTACTGAAATACAAAATAATATTCAAGTTGAAAGTTTATTTTATATTGTACATAATTTCTTATTATTATGGTTGCCTGGAAGAGATCGCTCATATCAATAAGACCGCCATTTCTTCACAAACTTAAAGGGCTCTCTGTTACATTTGTTTTACTTTATTCCGTGGTGTTCAATAAAGCCCGCCTCCTATCTCATCGTGGGACGGAACGAAGGCAACATGTGGGTGCTCTGGTAGCATCTCTACCTACTCCTTCTGGGGAAAAAGGCGTGAGTTTATATTTGTACAAAATCCCATGAAAATTCAAAAACAAATCGATAAAAAAGAAACAAAACAAACTAAAAAGTAATCGATTAAACAGAACAAACATATACGTAGCTAATTAAGCAAACAATAAACAACACACGCCATTGCAATCCGATTGGAGCCTTTACGAATTGAATTCGCAGCGTCCGACAATACGGACGTACACGGCATTGCAAAATTAATTATCGCAACTCGATTTAAACTATAGCAAGCGGGATCATTAGCGCAACGCGTTCCATGAATTTTCAAATGTTGAACATTATTTGATCAGTTGGAAAGCTTCTAGGATGTTTGCGGTTTTGTTTCTGTTCTCGGAATTATTACTGACGTGGTTAATTCTAATGCAGTGGTTCTTAACCAGAGATCTGCGGAACATTCTGTTTTTTCATTAAATGGACACATAGGATAACAATAGCAAACATACCATCAAAATTACGAGTGACGGCTTCTCAATGCCTGGCCAGTTTTTCAACCAAGCCTTTCTGGTTACTTTTACAACGGAATCACGAATGTAACTCAGAATTGGGAGGGTTACTTTATAAAACGATACGATCTTCGAATATTCGGATGTTCGACTTCCGGAGTAAGATATAAGTTTTCCACTTCTAAAAATCAATACTATTCTCTATTATACTTATCATTTTCTCCGAACATAGCCTATGGTTACGTACGATAGGGGGTTGCAACATTTTATAGAGTATCTAGGCACATTAGTGAAGTTTTACGTACAGCATCCGTACATTCAAAGTTCGTATCGCTTCATATACTTACCCCCCTAAGTATCACTGTGTAACTCTATATAGACGTTGTATTCATCTACAAAACTTTTCATATGCGAATGAAATAAAAAAATAGTGACAGTGAATTTGTAAAGTGTGCATCTCTTAAGCACTAAAAGAAGAGCTGATAATATTTATGTCGATCAAAAATTATAAGTTTTTCCTTTTTTATGAAAATTAAAAACACAGGTTTGGTGTAACGTTTCCTTCGAGAGAGTTTTACAGAAATGCTATTAGTCAGACATTCGTATCAAACGAAGAAAATCATACACCCTATTATACTTATTATTCACTCCGAACTTAGTCTACAGTTGCGATGTACGATAGAGGATTCGAACATTTTGTAAAATATAGAGTTTTTCCGAGCATTATAATCGAAAATCAAATTAATATTCAAGTTCTACACATACAGGGAAGTGAAAGTGTTATTCAAAAATTTATTAAGTGGCTGAGGGTTAAATCGTACGCCCGATTACCATGCAACTCACTGTACAATTAAGATGACACAGTACAACTCTTATTTAATGTTAATTATGTCTTATATAATTTGAATTGTAATTCTATTGTGACTGCGGTATTGCGACTGACATAGCGTAATTTTCAAAAAAAAAAAAGTTTAATATAGGATCTTTGTCTCTATGACGAATATTTGCACACAATTTTAAATATGGTAGAATGTACTTGATAACAATTTTTTATTAACACCTTACTATTTACACTACATTTTAGCAAATAAATTATTTGACACATTGGTGCATGACAAGCGCCACCACAACGAGTGGCTTCAGCAAGCGTAGCCGATGTATGTTGATTTTAAATTGAAATCTGAATCGCACGATTAGGCACGTGCTGACGCCTGCAACTCGATGTGACGATTGGAAATGGTTTTGTGTGCTTGGGTTGTATCGATTTTGAAGGACAAATTGTTAGATTTTATTTTGTGCATAAGATAAAAGCACAATCTAAATTTTACTTTGATTATTAACTTTTTAGTTTTACGCGAATGTTACACTTTAAAGCAACCCCGTAACCACGAAAGCTGCAAAATAAGTGAAACGTCAGAAAGTTAAAAAAGTAAAAATTAAGCCAAATTCGTGATAAAATCCTTAACATTTAGGTTTATTTCAATGTTTTACTGTTGAGTTCAATATAAAACTATTTCTCAAATTGTTTTACTAATAGTCACAACTATCACCACTTTAATTAGCAAGCTATCTATTTTTTATGACATACAAATTATGATTTTCATTTGTGTATACAGAAAGAAAAGCTAGGCGTCACCTTGTTTGTCTTTCTTTCTCTGTGTCTTCAACCACAGAATGTCAATTCGGTAAGAATACCTTTTATATTGTCTCCCCAATTTCGGTTTTACTCTCTTTTCGGCCACAGGATTTCCACTGGTGGTAGGATATCATAGTGCCCATCTGACGTCACCATCTCAGACGCACGTTGAAAATATTCTTCATCACCTTGTTCACTACCAAACCACACGGGTGTCTCTAGATAATGTCAATACGTTACACACAACTAAAGCACATCTCTTTTATTTTTTACCTTCGCCACGTGAATCCCACTAATAAATATAGGCTTCATACTGTAAATATGACGTCACTAAGTCCGAAATACGTCATAAACACCTCTTCATCACCTCGTTCATTACCAACGCAAACAGTTGGCTGCAGGCACAACGTCAATACGTGGCACTAAAGCACTGATGTCACCGTTTGAATTGGCACGTGTTTGCACTGCGCAGTATTGGATTCGGTTCCTTTGAGCGTCTTTGTCTGCCGTGGGAAATGTCCCGCCCGAGGCAACATTGGTTAGGCTTAATTGAAAAGTGACTTGGTGCTATTGTTTTGACTTAACTCATAAGTGCGTGTTTGGGCAGTCTTGGGGTATAAAAGTATAAAAATTGATGATATTTTGTCATAATTTATATATTGGGTGATATTATAAATAATAAATAGATCCACCCAACAGTCACATACAAAGTCCTAATCCCACACTAAGATCGAGTTTTATGTCGTGGGTATCAAGAACTACGAAAGAATTTTCGGTCTAACAAACACCCTAAACAAATACCTGTGGTTCACACAAATATTTATTTCGGTGCGGGGATCGAACCCGCGGCCTCTCGTTTCACAGCCGGCATCTAACCATATATGTCCCACTGCAGGACACGGGCCTCCTCTACAATGGAGAGTAAGATTGAGAGTGGTTTTGATTACGGTTTTTACGTCCATTTACGTCCCACTGCTGGACACGGGCCTCCTCTACAATCGAGAGTACCATTGAGAGCGGTTTGAGTACTTACATTTTTTTAGTGTCTTTTTATGTAAATTAAAGTAAATTCTTGACTGCCTCGGTGGCATAGTTGTACCAAGGTACGCTTGCAAAGCTGAGGTCTCGGGTCCGAATCCCGAGTCGGGCAAAGTGATATTGGATTTTTCTATTCATTATCAGCCCGGAGTCAGGGATTTGTGCCCGATATGGCGATAGTCCCACGTCCCACGATGTGATAGGCTGGCCACCTATCACATCGTGGGACGGAACATACTGGCGAAATGTGGGTGTCCAGGCACCTCTGCCTACCCATTCTGGGAAAAAGACGTGAGTGTATGTATGTATGTAAAGTAAATTCATTGTAAAAATAAACACAATGCAAGCTTATTTCTACCAAAGTACAGTAAATAAACCGGCGGCACTCTGTGGTACATTAACTTTGTATTAAGCATTCCGCAAACCAACATTTCACTTTGCATAAACCGTCAAAAATGGCGTTCTTTTCAAATTGTGCACCGACTAGAAAGATATAAGGGGACGTTAAAATAACATTTATCTGAATCTTTTTACATTATTCGAGTTTTTCTGAGAAAAACGACAATAGTCTTGTCAAGGATTTGGGGCGGTGAAAATATTTCTTTCCTGTTTTTAAGCCGAAAATTTATGTTTATAGCACAGATTAGGTTTAATACAAATTAATCCTTCAGAAGTATTGTTTGAATTAAGGAAGTAATCTTTTATTTTCCCAATAGCAGTAGCCATACCATGGTAGTATTTTAGCACGCATAGGAATATAATTTAAAAACTTAATTTCATGAACAGGCCAAGCAAAATGTGAATAAATAAATAAACACACCTAACAGTCACAGACACAGTCCTGACATTAAAATCTAGCCTTTTATAGGGTATTAGGAACTACGAGAGACTTTTAAGTCTCGCAAACACCCCGACCCGAAAAAACAAATATTTGTTTCAGACTTCGGTGCGGGGATCAAACCCACGCTCTCTTGTTTCGCAGCCGCCGTCTAACCATTTACGCCACGAAAGCTGTCAGATGGAGAAGATGTCAATATATAGAGGACATGTCTATAGCTATACTGGGCACAAAAGAATATTTGCAAACTGTACATCCCAATCCATTACGTCAATTTAGTCACCAAATAGACTTTCTGCCAAACAGATTCCTAAGCTCCATTAACACAAGGACGCAAGATGACTGATAATGTTGACACAAAATACTATTACATAACTAGAACATTCGACTGGACTACGAAGGCCAGTGGACGGCAGTAATTCCTTAATGGATCAGAAATACTGGGCAATAATGAAATATGACCGCAGTCGATAATCAAACGGAGAGCTTTTAGCTAATGACGTCATACGAACTAATCGAAAAACTGATAATACAGCGTCGCGTTTATAATGTGAATTTTTAATAAGCGTAATTGATTGGAAAAGCATTTTTTCCATGTTGCCTCATTCATCTTGTGTATTGCATTTTTAATTGTTGTTTTATTTTAGCGACTTATTATTATTGCTACATTAAATCCAAACATAGTATATATGGTTATTTCTTCCTAGTCTTCAAATGTATATCGGCAAGGCTAACGTTACGAAAACTGGAAAAGAAAAAGTTGGACGCCCTAGAGATGTAGTGTTGGAGAAGAATGCTTGGAGTATTGAGGACCGAATTTCGTACAAACGTTTCCATACTTAAAGAACTCGGTATCAAACAACGTCTTTCAGAGATAGTACAGTCTCGTATACTCTGATTCTTCGGTCATGTCTCGCGCGGAAATAATTACTCCATAGAGAGTAAATCATTAAAGACAGAGCAGATGGAAACAAACCCAGTAGCAGGACACCAATGAGGTTGACTGACCAAATTAAAACTGCGGAGGGAACAGTAAGCGAATGGACCCGATTGTCGTCTAACAAAGACAGATAAAGAGAGATTGTGCGGCGAGTAACATCATTGGTAGCTTCGATCAAATATATACTAGATACAAGGTCCGGAAGAAAATCACATGACAAAAGTAGCCGAGGTTGCTTATATAGGTACATATACATTTAAATTTCGAACTACGGGATGTATATGCAAAGCATAGGGATCACGACCGGTGTGCCAGAATTGTAAAGACGGAGAAGAAGGTTAAATACCTGGTCCGGTCTGGTGGTTTAGCTTTGTAGTATAATCTAGCTTGCCACAACCTAAAAGCTGTACAGATAGAAAGACGAAACCAAACCCTTCTAACAGTGGGATCGAATCGCAGCGATTTATACTGAAACAGAATCCTGATCAATGGAGCTAACACAGCAATCCAAACTACAGCGATTCTAACGCTTACAAGAATGGAGCGACACTCATACAAACACGGAACTAAACCCTTCAAATCGTAGAGATTTATGCTGAAACAGAATCCAGATCAATCCAACTGACACAGTAATCCAAACTACAGCGATTCTAACGCTTACAACAATAACGCGACACTTGTAGAAAGACGAAACCAAACCCGTCAAATCGCAGAGATTTATGCTGAAACAGAATCCAGATCAATCCAACTGACACAGTAATCCAAACTACAGCGATTCTAACGCTTACAACAATAACGCGACACTTGTAGAAAGACGAAACCAAACCCGTCAAATCGCAGAGATTTATGCTGAAACAGAATCCAGATCAATCCAACTGACACAGTAATCCAAACTACAGCGATTCTAACGCTTACAACAATGAAGCGACACTCATAGAAAGACAAAACCAAACCCGTCTAACAGCAGCATCAAATCGCAGCGATTTATGCTGAAACAATGAGACGCGTAGACTCGCGTGAGCACAATTGCAACTGACAACAGCTGGTTAATTGCTCCGCAATTGTAGCCAGATGGAACGTATTGTGTAGGGGCGGCTGGCGACGTAATTACGTCTGCGATAGTGCCGCGAATTTCATCAGGTATTTGCGTACTGGTGTTTTTGTATTGAAGACTTTTACAAGCGTAGGCAAAATATTATGTACGTTTTAGAATGTCGTAAGTTTTATTTATCGTTGGTTATGGTCATGCAATGAGCATTGGAAACGTACCAACAAATTAAGTTCCATTCGGTTGATTTGTCACTCAAAAATGTTTAGTCTAAGTTTACCTGTGATGTAACTTTAAACTGGCGAATCATATTACGCAATACATTTGCGGTATCATAACAGCTGGTTAGAAAAAGATGAATTGTACATACTATGTGTTTTCTACCTAGCTCCAAAGAGATTGCTTAAGTAACCTCCTCTAATACAGACTGCGAATAAATAGTTGTCTACGAAAACACTGACTAAATATTAAAAAAATAATAGATAGGTTAGATACCTAATTCGTAATCCATACCTACCCTTGTGTTAATTATACAAGTCTACACATTTCTACCAGATTCAGAACGTATGTGGCGGAATGAAAGTCCACATGTATGTACAATATATTATTTACAAATTAATAGCAATGTGAATTTACAATAAACATGGAAAAAACATTGGATAAATATTTTACAAGAATATCGAAAAACTGACGTATGTCATTCTCATATACAAAAATCGCTGGCCGTTTTGCGGCGAGCATTTCACGACTCCTTGGTCCACATCACTCCCCCACCGAGACCGCTACTGCGGGCGATAGTGAAGCGTAAAGTGTACTCTTCGACCAGAACGAGTGGTTACTCCAGAAGGTGTCTCCCGTTGCTCGTTCTCGGCATCCGTAGTACGATCACTGCTCATCAAATATGCAGGCTTGAGTCTGTCGATAGAAACTGTAACGACTTTAGTTTTGATCAAGATTTTGAAAGTCTTATCTCCTCTCTCTATCACCTTGTAAGGACCTACGTATGCAGGTTGCAGTGCTGAACGTAAAGCGTCTTGCCGCAAAAATACATGATCAGATGTTCGCAAGTCTTTAAAAATGAATACAGGCTTGGGTGTGTGTCGAGAAGTAGAGCACGGCTTTAATTTAGCTGCGAATGATCTCAATCTTGATACGTAATTTGTTATATCAGGGAAATCCTGCCCTGGTGAATCAAAAAATTGTCCAGGTAGGCGTAGCGGTTCTCCATATAATAATTCTGCGGGAGATGACTGGAGATCTTCTTTAAATGCACTACGAATTTCTAGTAACACCAGTGGTAGAGATTCTGTCCAGTGTTGATCGTTGTGGCACATGATGGAGGCTTTCAGTTGCCTATGGAAACGTTCGATGATTCCGTTTGCTACTGGATGATAGGCTGTAGTCATCTTGTGTTGAGAACCAGTAAGCTCGGTAAGAGCTTTAAAAAGGTTCGACTCAAATTGTCTTCCTCTATCAGTAGTGATGGATAACGGGCATCCAAAACGAGAAATCCATCCTGACACTAGAGCTTTAGCTGTTGATTCTGCCGTAATATCTGTGATTGGTATTGCCTCAGGCCAACGCGAAAATCTGTCTATGGCAGTGAGACAGTAACGAAATCCGTTTGATATGGGCAATGGACCGACAAGATCGATGTGAATATGAAGGAATCTTCCTGAGGGTAATGCAAAAGTACTCAAAGGTGATGATACATGTCTTGAAACCTTTGCGCGTTGACATGGGATGCATGATCGGCTCCAGTCACGACAATCCTTCTTGATGCCAGGCCATACGAAACGCTCAGTAACCATTTTGATGGTTGCGTTGGCACCTGGGTGGCTGAGAGAATGTATTAAATTAAAAATTTGCTGTCTCATTGATTTGATGACAAACGGTCTCGGTACATGTGTACTAGTGTCGCACATGAGACGGGTTCTTGTACCAGGTAACAGCATCCTTTTGAGCTTTAATGAACTACCGTCTTGCAACAATTTCTTTAGTTCCGGGTCATTCTTCTGCTCGATGGCTAATTTCTCTAAATCACAACCAGCTATGACTTCTTCAATTCTAGAGAGTGTGTCCGCCACTACGTTGACCTTACCGGATATGTGACGAACATCAGTAGAAAACTGTGATATATAATCTAGGTATCTGAATTGTCGAGGCGAACATTTTTCTCGATTTGTAGTGAAAGCGTTGGTAAGCGGTCGATGGTCTGTGTATATTGTGAAATTTCTTGCTTCCAACATATGCCGAAAATATTGAATTGAATTATAGATGGCCAACAGTTCGCGGTCATATGGACTGTATTTAATTTGAGAGGGTGTTAGCTTCCTAGAAAAGAAAGCTAAAGGCTGCCAACTTCCTTTGTGCCATTGTTGAAGAACGCCTCCAATTGCAGTACTTGATGCATCAGTTACTAAGGCCAGTTTAGCTTTAGGATCTGGATGAGCTAATAAAGTAGCTTCAGCAAGTCCCTTCTTACACTTCTCGAAAGCTGTTTGTTGCAATTGAGTCAAATCTATGGCTTGTGATGCTTTCGTTACATTCTTCAATAACTCGGTTAAAGGTGTCTGTAATTCTGCCGAATGTGGGATGAAACGATGGTAAAAATTATACATGCCAAGGAATCTTCGTAACTCCTTAACTGTTTTAGGTTTTGGAAAATCTATAATTGCACGCACTCTATCGTTAAGCGGACGCACACCTTCTGCTGATACGTGGTACCCAAGAAAAGTAATTTCAGGTACTCCAAAAACACACTTCGCAGAGTTTAACAACACGCCATACTTTTGTAATCTCTTAAATAGTTCATGAAGGTGGCGTTCATGGTCTTCTGCTGACTTTGAGTAGATTAAAATGTCATCGAGGTAACCATAACAAAAATCTAGGCCTCTAATGACTTCATCTATGAACCTCTGAAAAGTCTGCCCGGCGTTACGCAAACCGAATGTCATCATAGGGAACTCGTACAGACCAAATGGTGTTGAAATGGCGGTCTTTGGAATGTCCTCTGAGAAAATAGGTATTTGATGGTAAGCTTTCACAAGGTCTATTTTAGAAAATATAGTGCATTCAGAAAGATTATAATTGAAATCATGGATGTGTCTAATGGGATACTTGTCCGGTATTGTCCTGGCGTTCAGTGCGCGGTAGTCTCCACAAGGGCGCCATCCGTTGTCCTTCTTCGGGGCCAAATGAAGCGGTGATGACCACGGGCTGTCAGATGGACGCGCTGTACCATTTTTGACCATCTCGTCGAATTCTCGCTTTGCGATCTGTAATCTGTCAGGAGGTAAACGACGTGGACGACAGGAAACTGGAGGTCCCGGAGTAGTTTTGATGTAATGTACTGTATTATGAAGACATTTTTTCGATAATCCGGCTGGTTTTGTTATATCAGGATAATGTAACAAAATTTTCTGATATTTGCAGTTAGCTTGGCAAAACGTTTTGATAGATAAAATGCTCAGGGTTGAATTAACGGAAGATGCGTTAGTAGTAAGTGACGTCATGCTATCTATAAGACGTTGATGCTTGCAGTCAACTAATATGCCGAAGTAAGAAAGAAAATCTACTCCTATTATGGCTTTGGTTACATCGGCAATTACGAATCTCCAAGATAAATCTCGGCGGAGACCTAAATCTAGTGACAAATGTGCAAATCCATACGTTGCTATCTCCGTTCCATTGGCTGCAAAAAGTTTGTAACCAGTCTTACAGCATTTCTTCTTGACTGCGGAGCGCGGGAAGACACATAAATCTGATCCTGTATCGACCAGGAACTGCATCTTCGTCTTGCGATCTGTTGCGAAGAGGCGGCCCGAAGATTGCGGACAGTCGCTGGCCGCTACTAACGACTGCCTACGGTGTTTTCCGGAACAAAACTGCAAGGTTCAGCGCATTTATTAGAGCTAACACCAAACCTACGATGGTACCAGCAATATGGATGTTCATTTAGATGTGAACGTGATCGGGAACGGTACCGTGGTCCTCTTGATGTGGAGCGGAAACGGTTGCGTCTCTGAAGGTCCACGCTCATGACTTCCACTTTATTGCTGAGTTTGGCTACTGTTCGTGTAAGCGACTCGATGGCGTCAGTACTTACGACCGGTGTGTACATGCTAGCAACTTGACTAGCTACTGGCATGACTTGGACGACATCGTAAACGCGGTCTGCCAGTTCGGCCAGGTCTTCCAGTGTCATCTTCGCTTGTTGTGCAGTGGTGCAAGTTTGAAGGTGATTGGGTAGCCGGCTGACCCAGATGGTCCGTATAAAATCTGGAGGGACGTTTTCTCCAGCCAGGTGTTGCAGATGCCGGAGGAATTGCGTCGGTTTCCTGTCACCCATCTCCTCGTGCATGAGCAGCTGTTTTATTTTGCGCTCCTTTGAAGCTGATAATCGTCGTATCAGTTCTGTCTTCAAGGTCTCGTACTTGCCAGAAGCAGGTGGAGAAACGACCAGGTCACGTACTTCTGCTGCATGTTGTGGTTCCAGCTGCGCCAGGACGTAATAAAATTTTGTGGCGTCGGCGCTGATGTTCGAGAGCATGAATTGGCCTTCCAATAGAGCAAACCACAATTCAGGGTCGTTCGGGTTGAAAGGTGGAGTCCTCACTCCAACGCGGAAAGTTTCTCCCAGCACTACGTCCTTTCCCTGAGCTTCCATCTTAAGATCTGTGCTCTTCATGCACTTCGTGCACACGCTCGGGGTCACCAATATGTGGTGGAATGAAAGTCCACATGTATGTACAATATATTATTTACAAATTAATAGCAATGTGAATTTACAATAAACATGGAAAAAACATTGGATAAATATTTTACAAGAATATCGAAAAACTGACGTATGTCATTCTCGTATACAAAAATCGCTGGCCGTTTTGCGGCGAGCATTTCACGACTCCTTGGTCCACACGTAGAATGAAAATCAAGATAGATTTTCAATTACTCAGTCTGGCATAACGCCAACCTTCTCATTAGTAAGGCACTAATCGAATCTTTTAATCAACTGTACGGATTTTTTCTGCCGCCGCTGGCAATGGAGAGGCAAAAAACAACGGAATAAATAAACAACGGCAGAATATTTTATTGCTAAATAGAGAATCTTTTTATTATATTGTTAATTATTTGTTTTTTAGGCGGTATTTTGTCCTGGCTTGATAGTGGTACAGTGGGGGGTTTATTATGGCCAATATTAAGTACAGTAAAGTTAAATATAGAAGGCAATTTACTATTGATATAAAACTATTTACGGATTTTACCGCGGATTTGGTTTAATTTTTCGATTACTTTGACGTTGACGTTTCAATTAGTTTACACAGGACAGTCAGTCAGTCAAATAATAGTTTTAATTCAATGTGTAACATTCATATAAATTAAACCATAAGGCTATTTACTGTTATCTCTTACCATTGGAAATGACGACAGCCTAAATGTACTTGATTAATAATCCTATTATTAAAACAAAAAAACAAAATTGTCACACTTTTCACTCCGAGAGGGTAGGTAGCCCCAACAATACTCTCACTTGTATTACTAAAAATCAACTGATAAAATGAGTTTACTGCATATAATTTTCTGTGCCGTGTGCGCATAATCTTCTTTTTATTATTTGTGGATATGAGTGTATAAGATACTAAGCACTTGCAAATGTAAAAGTCATTAATTAGCATTCTTAATGAAATGATTTAATGAAACAAGTCAAGCCAACAAAGTAATTTACATGGTGTGAGTCTTGGTACGTAAATTTTTCTGGGCATTTCTCTATTCCTAATTAACGGTTTTCTGCATGTTTTGTTATTCTATTTAAGCACGAATTATAGTGTGTTTTAAATAATATCTTTAACACTTTTGAGAACACTTGTGATTTATCATGTATTAGCCGTACGATTTAATTTTGAAATATCTTTTTCAACCCTTGTTAGTGAACTTTTAGTGTTTCATTTCAATTTTTATATAAATGTAAATATATATATTATGGTAGATCGTTTTTATAAAACTCTAAAGACTATAATTGGTCATCACACTCCGCTCCGTAAACCGCGCAATGATTGCTACCCAATTTGGTTTTCACGCCCTTTATTGAAAGCGCTAAGGGAAAAGGCCAAATATCACGCCAAATTTAGAAAATATGGCAACTTAATGGACAAGTTGCAATTTAATATTACTCGGAAACGATGTGATTCATTGATTTTACAATGTTACAATAATTTCAAGAAGCATGCAGTCGAAGATTTAAAACGCTGTCCAAAATATTTTTGGAATATTTTCAAAGATAGATCCAAAAACAGTTCTAGTTTGCCGAACATAATGTTATTAAACGATACAAAAGCCAAAGGGGGCTTACAAATTTGCGAATTATTTTCAAAACATTTTCAGAGTATTTATCCAAATAGTAACAATTTCATCCCAATTAAAATTTATTCGACCTATTACACTAATCTATCTTATGGTGCACCATTTAGTTCTTGTCAAGTTAAAGAAAGCGAGGTGCTCCGAAAATTGAAATACTTAGAAATACATAAAGCTCCTGGGCCTGATTTGATTCCACCTGTTATATTGAAGAACTGCGCACGTAACTTAAGTAAACCATTGACGGTTATTTTTAATCAATCCTTAGGAACCGGGATATTTCCGCACCAGTGGAAAACAGCTCATTTAACACCGATACATAAAGGTGGTAAATTGGATAATATCGCGCATTATCGCCCAATATCAATTTTGTCTGCATTCGGCAAAGTGTTGGAATCAATTGTCAATGACAAATTACTTGCTCATTTGCAACCATATCTGAACCCAAATCAACATGGCTTTCTGCCTCGAAAGTCTACTACTACAAACTTAGTCGAATATACATCAGATATCTTGGACGCGATCGATAGAGGTGGTGAAGTTCATGCGATTTACACCGACTTTACAAAGGCGTTTGACCTGGTCAATCATGACCGCCTCTTAAAGAAATTAGCTGACATGGGCATCCACGGCTCTCTACTTAGGTGGTGCGAATCATATATACGCAATCGTTCGCAATTAGTTTGTATTCGTGGCTTTAAATCACAGATTTGCACAGTTCCGTCAGGAGTGCCTCAAGGCTCCCACCTTGGGCCCTTATTCTTCCTAGCATATATAAATGATATTCAGCACGTAATCGAATCTAAGTTTAAGTTGTACGCCGACGATTTAAAAATTTATCGAACTATTAATAGTCAATCTGATGTAGTATCTCTTCAGTCTGATCTAAATAGTGTTCAAGATTGGTGCATTGAAAATGATATGTGTTTTAATTTGGATAAATGTTATTTTATTAATTTTACAAGAAAAAAGCAGCCCTATTTGACTAGTTATTCTTTAAATAACATTTATTTAACTGAAGTACACACTATACGAGACCTAGGGGTGACCTTCGATAGTGGGATGAGCTTCAGATTTCATATAAATGACATTATCGCTCGATCTTCTCGTCTTTCCGGTTTTATAAATCGACAAATGAAAGTATTTCGTGAGCCCAAAATTACAATTTTAATTTTTAACACAATAGTTCGCTCAATCTTGGAATATTGCAGTAGTGTGTGGTGTCCCATTTATCAAGTTCACATCGACCGCATCGAACGCATACAAAAACGCTTTTTATACCAGCTGACATACAGCGATAATAGATGTTCCCAATTCCATTCATATAAACAACGTCTTACTTTTTATAAAATACAAACCTTAAGCACACGTCGCAAAATAGCCGACATTGTATTTTTGTACAAACTTCTTCACAACCATGTTGATGTACCTAAATATCTCGAACGTGTAAATCTTGTCGTACCCCGTTGTAGCAGTCGTTTGATTAACCGTAAAAGTTTTTACCTTCCAGATGCGAGAACGAATCTGGGCCAGCATTCTCCTATGTACCGAATGAACTCTTTATGCAATAGTATCCGCGGAAATATTGACATCTTCCGTCACGATTCTTTAGCCTCTTTTAGGAAAAAAATACGTGTAATGTACGATCCCTAATACAAAATATTTTAATAGCTGAATACCTAATTAATTTAATTATATTGTTTAAGTAACAACGATAACTTAAAACATTTAGTAATTTACTCTTTTTTCTTCTGTACTCTTAACATTGCCCCGCATTGCATGCTGTGTTTGCATCTAGCAGGATGTAATCTTATCACAACATATTCTGTTATCGCATGTATATTTCATATAAGTTTAAGATTGTATCCAGTTTTGTAAACCAAATAAATGAAAAAAAAAAAAAAAAAATAATAATAATTATGTTGATATCTTACAATTTTATAAGAAAAAAAGTACGACACATTAACAAGAAAAACATGTTTCAAAACATAACCTAAAACACAAGAAATACTAATTTTTAAATAACTAATGGCCTCACTCAGAGACGTTTAATGTCAATTAAATTGTTCCTTAGTATGTTCTTCGTAAAAATCTACGCCAAGTAATTATTTAATTGTTATTATTTTATTGGAGCTTGTATCCTTTATTTTCTAGACTGCCCTCTCTTCTTTTCCCTTTTTTTCTATCCATCCAAAGGTTGTCTGTAAGAAATCGCCCAGAGCGATAAGACCGCCATCTGCACTTCTTGTTCATTTAGTGTTTATCCTTTTTATGTGCAGTTAAGAATAAATAAATAAATAATTGAATACTACATTAAAATCGATTTCCATTGAATTTATTGGATAATCAAATGCAACCACACCCATCATTTATTAATAATACAATTTAATGAAGGTAAGACAGACTCAAGTGGATTAATTTACGGAGCGTCTAGGCCCATAGCGAAGGAGTCGAGGGGAAATAATAGAAATAATCAACGCAGTGCTCAGTGGAAGCGTTCCTCTCTGTATGCAAATGAGCAATCCGCCAGCGCGAGGTCTGGTTAATTCACAGAAAACAACGTTTTATTGACAAAGATTAAAGAAAAAAATGTAGATGGGTGAACTCGGTGTTGGAAAAGACGATTGGTCATGAAAATTGGAGACTGTCCCGCCCTCACACCCGCCACTGCAACTCCTGTAAGCCAGGATCAACAGTGGCACGCAATGTAATGACACCGAGCATTGAAGCTCGGCGAGTCTCCGGGAATGTCTAACTTGTCTTTAACCCGCAACGAAATTAATCAGAAAGTTAAATGAATAGGAGGAGTTGGAAATAAATAATGTCCACTTCCCTCCGTGCAATGCGGGTGACAAAACATTGAACTAAAGAGGTAAATAACCTCACAAAGAGACTTTTACAGCCGGAGAAGCCAGCTGTAAAGCACCACGGAATTCATTATTACATATAAATGGGACCTATTGTGTGAGCTGTTATACTTGATTCCAGTAATATGTATGGCAAAAACGCCGGAAAGCACGGAAATTCGTCCTAGTCTCCACTAGGTCCATGTAGTATACGACTCCGGATGATATCTGCATACTATCAAACATGATTTTACGCTCATTGTGCCAAATACTACACTCCCAAAGTATATGATGCGCGGACTGTTCATATTCGCGATTAGGTGTTGAACATGGGCATACAGGCGAATCAACGAGCTTAAAAGAGTACAATTTAGACTTAAAGTTACCATGGCCCGTAAGGAACTGTGATACGCAATAATCGACATCTAGCCAAGTCTTTGTCAAACGATCACGCACGCAAGGAAAATATTGGTATAAATGACGTCCCTTCAAAGATACCTCCCATCTATTTTGCCATTCATCTAATAGTTCGCTATATACCACTGAAGGCGGTTTAAATAATCTGTCAACTTTTAAAATTTCACGTGGAGTTAAAAATCTTCTATCCATATTCTCCCTAGTAGAGTAATACATGGCGGCGCGACGTTGCACCTCCAGATCGACTGGAAGTACACCCGCCAGGACAGGCAATGCTTCGGTACTAACAGTTCTATATGCCTTACACAAGAATATCAACGCCAAACGTTGGCTCTGGAGCAGTTTTCTTCGCACAGCACCGATAGTAGCCCTATCAGCCCATGCGGGGGATCCATAACATATACACCCTAAGTAAGTTGCTCCATAGATGATTTTTAATGTATTAAAAGATAGTCCCCACGTTGATGTCGATATTCTTGTCAAAGCGAAAAAGTTCCTTTTCGATTTTTCCCCGACGTTCTTAATATGCTCAAGAAAAGAAAAATTCCTTTCCAAAAATAAGCCAAGATAGCAAAAAGATTCCTTTCTCTTGACAGTTGTATTATTAAACTTGATACGTGGTGGCGATTTTAAGATTCCTTTAAGAAGTAATTGGAACGTTTTATGTGGTGCGAACTTTAAGCGATTACGGTCACCCCATTCAGATATTAATTTTAAACACGTGTCAGCCATACTTTCCAATCCCGACCTACTATTAGACTGTATAAGTAAGAGGCCATCGTCAGCATAGCCCGTTAGTGAGCATCCCGATGGTAAGGGAATAGAGAGGAAGTCGTCAAAGCAAAAATTCCACAAATATGGACCTAGAACCGAGCCCTGTGGGCAGCCCATTGTAAGTGGCTTCGACACGGCATGGTGGCCAAGTTTTAATTTAGTTGTTCCATGCAAGAAATACGAGTAAATAAGCGAATAAATATTCCTGAAGCAACCTCGTATTTTCAACTTAAGAAGCAGCATTGGCCACCAGGCATTATCGAATGCACCGGAAATGTCAAGAAAGATACCAAGCACATATTTGTGTTCAGATGTGCTCACCGCCCTACGAACCGATATCGCCGCGTCAACAGTCGATTTACCGATAGTAAACCCGAACTGCTTCTCGTGGAAAGTTGGACCACCCGGTAACAGGCGAGGAACAATAAGGCGTTCGAGGAGTTTTCCTAATGACGGCAAGAGCGTAATGGGTCTGTATGATTTAGGATCTTGAGGGGATTTATCCCCTCCTTTAGGTATTATTCGTATAAAACCAAAACGCCATACGCGCGGAAATACACCCTCAACAATACATCGATTAAAAACGGCTAATATGGCATCACCGGCAGATTTGCACGCTTCTTTAATCATCCTATTAGAAATTTTTTCCTCGCCGGAAGCTTTGTTAAGAGGCAATAATCTAACAATGTTAATAAATTCGTCAAACGGTGGAAGACTCGAAATTGGAGAATTTGGTAATTCAGCTGCCCACGACCTAATGTGATTATGATATACTGTGTCATTTTCAACCGAATCGTCAGGTATTAACGAGTTTAACAGAGCTTCCGTTGTCTCCTCAATACCAGTTGTATAACTGTTGTTGATTTTTAAGTTATCTATGTAGGCTAAGTCGATTGACTTATTTGCTTTAAATTCATGGTATAGGGGAGACCACGGACCCTCTTTTTCCAACCGGGCTACAATTTTTCGCAATAAGTTACCCTTAGATTTTTGGACGGCGGCTCTATAATGTGACCTGGCAACTTTCAGTGCATTAAAAGCAGATGTAAATACTTCATCAGTAACGCAGCGTTTTTTAAGTCTGTTAAACCGCCTACGCGCCCTGCGAAAAGTTCTACGCAGATGGACTAGGGACACACTCCACCAATCACATCTACGAGTACCCACAATGGGACCCCGACCGATGGTGACGTCCGCACAATACGTAAACGTGTCCGACATAATCTCGGCACAAGATTCAGCTGATAAATCATCGCGAGCGAAGTCTTTGGCATGCTGAGCAAATAAAGTGCTAAACCAATTCCAGTCAGCACCCTTTGATTTATACCTAAAATTTGAATTATTGTAGACAGGACCATGTGTCAATCTAGGCACGAACTCGTACACAATCAGGCGATGATCACTACATGACGCGTCCGGCAGGACGCGCCACCTATCAATACGAACGTCCCCACTAGAAAGTGTGACGTCAATAGAAGATTCGCCCATAGGGCTACTGTAAGTAGGTGGTGCATCGGGGGTGTTGTGTATTCCTAGATTCATCTCTGCAATGAAATCTTCTACAGCGCGACGTCGCTCGGTATCGGTGGAGCGATATTTGCCATACCAAAGAACAGATGACGCATTAACGTCAGCACCTATAATAATTCTATGTCCAACGAGGGACCGCAAGACATAGCGGAGATGGTGTAGGTGCGGACCCACAGGATCTGAATATTGAAAGTAACAGCTCACTACATAAACCTTACAAATCGGACTAGACACCTCAGCGACAGCACAGTGTGACGTCATTAGATTACGCACAGAGGTTACGGTAAGATTTGAACCCGACACAAAAATACCTGCTCGTGAGTTGCTATCAAGTTGTATGACCTTACTAGATATACGCGCATGTTGATATTGCTCCTGTACTAGTACGACATTTAACTTATACTCGCGAATTAAGGTATCTAATTCCGACGTTGCTACCCTATCATTATGGAGGTTTAACTGTCCGATGGTAAAGTTATTCATATTGAGTTAGTACTGGGTCGAGAGAAATAGTTGTTGGAGTTTGTAGTTATATGTTGGACACTCCTGAGACCCACAGCGATGATCGTGGGGTTTTTTAAAGCGCTTGCATGGTGCGCATACTGGCTTAAAATCTGTGTTTGAACTGTGCGGACACGCCTTAGTCTCGTGTGCTTCAGCACAGACGGCACACGTAGGTGTTTTTACTGTGCAGAACTTTTGCACATGCCCATAGTATTGACAATTCATACAACGCACTATTTCTAAGTCATCAATGAATCGACAGGTGGCCCAGTCAATAAATAGTTTCTCTTTTGTGTCCGCCAGATGTTTCCTTATCTCGGAATCTAACTCAATGCCTATCCATTTACGCCCGTTATCTAAATTACGTCTACGAACGATTTTAATGGATTTAATGAAATCATCCTCCTTTATTGGCAATTCGTCCTTGATATTTTGACGATACAGTGCGGTAATAAAAGCACGATCTTCCATAGAGGATGGCACATCCTTAACGAGGATACGGGGGCGGCGTCCCTTGGGTTTTTCAAGACGTAGTCCCGCCGATTTAATTGCCTCGACAGATTCGAGTTTTTTTATTTGTTGCTCATTCGCAACACGAAGCACGACGCGACCCTTCGTGGTTTTTTTCACGCCTACAATTTGGAATCCGTCATCACTTGGCTTTATTGCCTTAAATAGCGCCTGTTTAGTTGCGGACGATGACGCCAAATCAGCTGACCGTTCGTCCGTCGGACATGCAACAATACACGGCCGTGGCGCGCGCGACTCCACGAGCGGTGCAGGTTTCGGCAAACGAAGTTTAAGTCGTTCGGAGAAAAGTGAATCATTATTTCCGACAGTATCATGACGTTTGTACTGATCTAATTCGCGTTGCATATTGGCCAACTTGGTTTCATTGCAAGATGACTTTAATGCTAGTAGTGAAACTATAGATGTCACCCGTTGCGTTATATCCAACACTGCCGACCTATTCGCCACGTTCATACGAGAGCCCTGATCATTTACAAGCTCATTGATTTTCGAGAGATAATTGGAAACATCAGACACCAAATCACAATAATCCGCGCGGCTCGCGTCGCTGCCGTTATCTAAAGATGAAGTCTCGGTCGATTCCGATAATTGCAAACGTTTTGAACAAACGGGGGAAACATAAGTTGGTGAAGTCGTGTCACTAAAAAGTCGTTTTGCCGAATTAGGTGACCTAGGTGTTAGCTTACTTTGACCGAAAGGATTGGGCCCACGGTCGGGCGGAACTTTATTTTGGGCTGACATTATTTTGCCGAAATTAAATTAAGATCCTATTATTTTCAATCGTATAAAATGACTGACAACAATACAAATTATTAGTTTGAAAAAACAACAGCTGATTGTATGCCGACCGAGCGATATTTTTTTCACGATACCCACACTTAAAAGAATATAAAGTACTTACCGAGGATAAATTGCTTAATTTCACAAAATTACGCAATAAAACATTTAAAAACTTACAGACCGTTGCTCACAATACTACACCATACAACAATAAGCAACCCACGAGCCGATAAACGCACTCCAAACACACAAAATACAATTTAAAATGAGGAGAACGTAAACACGTCACAGTACCGTGCCCCCGCCGGAGGGGAAGTGGTCATGGAAGTGGTTGGTCATGAAAATTATTACATATTTTTTATGTTATTATCTTATGTACTAAATTGTGAAAGTAAAATTATGAAAGGTAGATTCTATATCAAGTACTTCAATCCGAAATAATTCAACTCTGTTCTGGAAAATATTAATTATGCAAATTCATCAACTAATTTAGTTTAAACTTGTATAAAATCATTTAGCGCTTAGTATTCCATGGGGAATTGGGATGAACGTAAATTTTAAATATTTATATTATTTTGTCACAGGATGAGCTCCGCTTTGAAGCGACATCTTTCGTGTAACATTTATTAAGTCATCCGTCTATCTGGCAGGTGCCATACTAAGTACATAAAACATCTTAATTTAGTGGCTAGGCATTTCTTTCTATATATCTACGCACGATTTCTTTATCAAGAAATAAGTTTCTTAAGCCCAATTTACGAGTAGAACAGGGGGAGAGTTTCTCGCCTCGAACATACGATTATCGATTATACAAAAGTCGCATCATGTAAACATTTGCCAGACGATAATCTATGGCGGTTATGACATGCCATAATATACACTGTCCGTGTAAACGGGGCTTTAGCAATTCTCAAGGGGCATACTAGCCAACAGTCATCAAGTCATTAAAGAGCATATCAATCAAGCGGGATACGCGCTAATCTTCGTCAGTAATTGCGACCTAAGCTATCAGCATCCGAGGCGTTAACTATAGTAGCCAATTACTTGCCAATCGTTTTGAATACCTAATTGCGTGCCTTTCATAATCTCAACCCTTTTTGTTATTAGATACTAAGCCGCGTATACACTAGTGTAATCTCATGACTTTATAAAAGCAAGATCTATTTTTTTTATATTAACGATTATTCGCAGTCAGTTTATGAATCTATTCTGGCTATCGAATTTTTTGTCTTCTTCGCCCAACTGTATTCAAAAGGGAAAAAATATTCAGTAACTACAATGGGTTTTAGTTATCGAATATTACTAACCCCGTACGAGTACAAGCAAGTGAAGTGATGGACGACCTGGGTAAGGTTGCAGGAAGGCGCTGGATGCAGGTCGCTTCAAACAGGTCGATGTGGAGATCATTGAGACCTATGTTCAGCAGTGGACTTCTTGTGGATGTAGAGGAAAAGAAAATGGGTTCACAAAATGACTATTAATCAGGCCATGAAAAGTTAAGTGCCTATATAATGCATCTGATGTGAAGGATAGTATAAATGTATTATACTATATATGTATATATTGATGGTGGAAAATCAATTTAAAAATGTAAAAATTACACCAAATCTGAGATGAAATCCAAAATAATTGATTTTATTTCAAAGTATATCAATCGGTGAGATCGGTGTTTTCTCATTAGTTGAGTTTACACACAGGCTGAACTTAATGCAATACACTTTCGTGGGTCATTATTATCAAGCACTAATATTGAGTCTCAACACATGTAAATGTCCAAAAATACTGTCTCTTTTCACCCTGAAATCTTACATATTTTGATAAAGTGTCTCGAGACTTATTTTACTTATGCATAAGTTTGAAGACAAAATATATTTTTTACTCATCATGACGTGTAATTTGTCTTGTTAACTCAGAGAATACATGGCTTCGAAATAAAAGTTTGATATCCCAAGTTACGATAAAGTCATGTCTTCATGTCATGTCTAAAGTCATGTCTTCTAGTGCGTATAAAGCTTTACGCGTTGATTTGTTCCTTAATGAGTGCATTGAGATTTTGAATCTTGTTCATCGTGTTTGTAGATTATTAATTAACATCGTATAATGCATGTATGATCCGTCTTGTCGAATAATAAGAATTGTATTTATAAACAGATCTTAACTTGAAATTTAACTTGTTCAGCCACACACATTTACGGTGGTAAATCATTTTGATTATTTTAACATTCAACTACATTTCAAACTGGACCGTATTTTTACAATAATTAGGTATTTAATGCAACCCAAAGAGTTAACATTGATCCATAAAAATCAGTTGCGAATGTTAACTTCATGTTAAAATTATTTTCGACATAGTAAAAATGTACTTATCCTCATTCACACTATAGCAATCATCAATAACACAACACGTAGGCAGAATTCTAAACTTTGCCCCGATCCTTCTGTTTAAGATTATTCTTTGCCCTAATGTACCCGGGATATGCCGCTAGGATCCCGGCTCCAACGACTTCCAATCCCAGGAGGTAGTCGATGAGATTATACTTCTAGCCGTGAACAGTAACTGACAGTTACGTGACGACACTGCAAATTGGGCCAAATCACCGACATTGTTTCACTCGGCCAACTTTACTTTTTACGGCAAACGGTTTCGTGAGGCGCCGATTTGTTTTATTCTAGTTTGGTTTGAGCTAGTGTGTTTTTTGGCTGAAATTGGCTGTGCTTAGTTCCCTGAACCAAATAGTTTTAATTAGTACCTACGATAAGAGGAATATATAATATGTGCCTGCACCAATTTACAATCCTATTTTACAAGTAATAATAAATAATAAAATAATAAAATAACTGGACTGGACACATAGAATTGAATGTAAGAATGGATAAAAGTGTCTTCAACCTATCTCGCTTTAAGTCCAAAGGGAAAACCATGCAGCATTTTTTATTAGAGGTTCTGTATGCTGACGACGTATGTCTAATGGCAGACAGCTCTGAGCATCTGCAGCTATACCTAGGCAGACTGCATGAATCTTGCTGCAAATTTGGCCTGGTGATCAGTGTATCAAAAACACAAATACTTAAGCAACCTGTAAGAGGTACATCTGCAGACGATACAGCTATCACTTTGGCGGAAAAGCGGTTGGAGGAGGTGCAAATGTTCCGATATCTCGGCAGCGTCATACGCGACGATAACCGTCTCGATACCGAGATTGCGTCCAGAATAGCAAGAGCAGCGGCCGCTTTTGGGAAACTTGACCACAAGGTCTGGAGCTCGCATGATCTGCGCCTGCACACTAAACTCGCCGTCTATAAAGCCCTGATAATACCAAATTTGCTTTACGCCTCTGAGACCTGGTGCCTTTACAAGGGTGATATTAGGAGACTTGACGGATTTCACATGAGATGTCTACGGGCGATACTTGGTGTGAAATGGCAGGACAAAGTCCCAAATACCGAAATACTGAGACGAACTAAAATGTCTGGAATAGAGAGCTTGCTTATAAAGGGGCAACTTCGTTGGTGTGGACATATAGTGCGTATGGATAACGACCGCTTGCCGAAAGCTATATTTTATTCAGAGATATCCAGGGGAAAACGGAAGCCAGGGGGTCAATATCTGAGGTATAAAGATGTCCTAAAGCGCCACTTGACAGCTAACGGTATAGACACAAACACCTGGGAAGAATTGGCATGCATAAGGTCTAAATGGCGAAGGATCGTCCAAACCAGTACGGATGCTTTCGAATCCGCTCGATTAGTGGAACTCGATTGTAAGCGTGAACATCGTAAGCCGCGCCCAAGACCTTCCTATAATTACACTTATAACAACTCGGGGCAGCTGTTTTGTGACACGTGTAGCCGGACATTTAAAACAAAACTCGGATTCTCCAGCCACATCCGAACTCATCAAAGAAGAGAGTAAGAGTCGCCGTCGACGGATACGTCGTGGAGGACATCATCATCAAAACTAATTATTGGAATCCCATGATTCCACAAGTCAAGTCAAATCACAAAATGCACAAAGTCAAATTAGTAGAGCCACACTATAATTACCATATCTACGATGACTTTTGCCTTTACCTTTTGGCTACCTCCCCCATCTCTTTCCACTCCCTCTTTGAGAGGCTAGTAAAGAACTAAGGATATATGATAATGGGTGGCAGTACTCTCTTTTCATCCCAGAGCTGCTTCCTTGTTTTTCTTTTATTTTTATTGCTATGAATAGGGAGAGAAGCATGC
Source organism: Hyles lineata (assembly GCA_030180105.1). Lineage (NCBI taxonomy): Eukaryota > Metazoa > Arthropoda > Insecta > Lepidoptera > Sphingidae > Hyles > Hyles lineata. The sequence continues at coordinate 1,380,243 of JARJEE010000035.1, read as the reverse complement.
CATTTGCCCGATAGCAAGCGATACGACCGCTCATGGACAGTAGTAATGCTTGTCATTCTACTGCGCTCGCCACCCTGAGACATAAGGTGTTAGGTCTCAATATGTCCAGTAGTTACTCTGGCTACAAGCCATTCAAACTTGAACACTATTGAGTTCAAGTTTATAGTGTTGTTTGGCGGGAGAAATAGAATTTACGGTGGTACCTACCCAGATGGTCTCACACTAATGAGAGACCTACAACCAATGACGTTTTACAAATAGACGCGTCATACACTAACATAATGGCACAAAAAAATGGCGCGATGAATAGACATCGCTAGTTACATAACAATAAGTGCCGCACTGTTATTGGCTAAAGCGCGTGTGACGTAGCACCAAGCATCAAGTACGGGATGACGTGGCGAGAGCTGTCAAACGTCGCCATGAGAGCGAATTTAATAATTTTATTTTATAAAAAAATAAATTTGTGTGTACTTGCGCACTAAATAAAATATTTATTTTGTTTCACAGTTTCAGAATAATTTGTACGTTATTTTAAATCAGTCTAATCTATTTTTCCGCAATTGGTTTTGAGAATACAAATAGTCAGAGAAACGTGTATCCACTGGTTGAAGCGTGACTGATTGCACGTGGGGCAATTACCTCCAAAACGTCTTGCCATTATAAAGCTCGGACAACGCATCTATGCTTTATAAACATCTTAGCCTACAACTAAGTAATGTTTGCCGGGACTATGCAATAAAAATAATGTCCCCCACTTCTCCGTTACCAATACAGTTATAAACAGAAATTGCAAGCAGACTGTAACTAAAGACGATTTCAGAAGCCATTGTAGTTAGTTGAAACGTGAGACTCGAGAAAAACGTTGTAAATAACACGAAAAGCACGCTTTCGTAAGGAAACGCGAATAATGGGATGCGCTGGCTTATTAAATATAAGAATATTCTGTGAAAAATATTACACAATGTGACTTTTGTGCTATTGTTGGGGTGGTCTCTTGTATATTTAAATCGAAAAATGTGAACTAAGCTGCTTTATGATGTTTTGTGGACGTGTGTATCATATTTCAAGTACAAACGTATGGTAGATGAGAAAAGTTGCAAGGAATATTTCGTCGTGTATGTTTCATCTTTATGTGGGTCGACCCAAAAAGTCCGTAATTTATGCTAGAGTTATTTTATCATTAGTTCCTTAGCTAATTTGCCGGACGAAAATAGGCCTTCTAAATCACCTGGATGGTCTGTAGTTTGTTAAAAATTAAGCAAGCGTGATACCTATGAAGTGCGTGGCGGCCTGTTGGTACACCAGACGCGGCTGCCAACAAACTCACGGTGGTCACGGGTTCGAATCCCAGGGCATACCTCTGACTTTTCGAAGTCATATGTGTATTGATAGTCAATCACCACGCACTATAACGGTGAAGGAAAACATCGTGAGGAAACCTGCATACCATAGTATTTACTATGGTATGTAAAGTCCGCCAACCCGCACTAGGCCAGCGTGGTGGACTATATGGCCTAACCACGCTCAATCGTATTCTCGTATTGTAGAGGAAGCCCGTGCCCTGCAGCGAGACGTGGATGGGCTGATACAGATACTGGTACCTATGAATGCATACATACGTTTCTTCCAAAACTCAATATTTGCCTTGCATTTGAACAAATAAATGAATACTTACTGTCTCGATGGCGTATTTGTACTACAATACGGTTACAGAGCTGAGGTCTTGGGTTCGAATCCGGGATCGGGCGAAGTGATTGTGGATTTTGCAATATACCTAATATAGGTATATTGCAAAATCCACAGCCCGGAGTTAGGAATTTCTGTCCGATATGGCGATAGGCTCTCCCCCTATCAAATCTTGGGACGGAATATACAATACTACCCCTTCGTGAAAAAAGTTGTGAGTTTATGTATGTATGTAAATAAATACACCCAAATGGGGTCAGCACTATGTATGTGACACATAGTCCTGACCCCATCCTAAGATCTAGTCTTGTGTCGTGCCAGACCCGAAACAAATGCTTATGGTTCACACAAACATTTGTCTCAGTGCGGGGATCGAACGCCCGGCCTTTCACATCACAGCCAGCGTCTGACCAACTGTGGTACGGAGGCTGAACCTTTGGCCTATCCCTCACTAGTTATACCATCGCTGAAAGAACCTCTAAAACATTATCAACCCAGCTTCAACCCAACCCTGGTATTTCCACCATTAAAATCACAAAGAGAACAAATTAAAAATAACCTTTCTTTAAAAATTGCACTGACGTTACACAGAATTTCATCGAACGGCGTCTCAAAGCTATCGTGAAGTGCAAAAAACTCGCTACAAACTATTTATTATTAGAGGAAGACAAAGCGGGACTGTTTCTTTTAAAAGTTAACAAAAGCCAACGTGAACTGCAGACAGATCCGAATGAACGGGAGCACCTTTTGTCTAGAATCTAGATTTAAAGAATACTACACTTGCAGGTTCTCAATAAATTTGTGAACGAAAATACGTACACACATAGTACTTAAACCCGCACCTTTTTCCTAGAAAGGGTAGGCAGAGATACTACCAGGACTTTTGTCCCACGATGTGATATACTGACTATCGCCATAACGGGCATAAATTCCTGACTGCGGATCAATAGAAAATCCAATGTCAGACCCGGGATTCAAACCCGAGACCTCAGCCTTGTAATCGTACCACCGAGGCAATCTTAGTCGCAGCCACAGGTCGCAGCATAGACGAGTGACAGTGACTTTTTACCAATATGGCATAACCATTTTCAATCGTACTCATGATTGTAAAGGAGGCCCGTGCCCTGCAGTAGGAAGTATATGGGCTGATAGCTGAGTTTTTACCTCGTCTTTACAGTTCAGCGTACGGTGAAGTGTGATCAAGAAACAAACACCTTTGATATTCATTGATTCATTCCTTTGACGGATCCATGTACTTAACCTGTTTACGTTCCGTTGCTGGGCGTAGACCTACCTCAATACTATGAGAGATCGCTTGGTTTTATTCAATGGAAGTTAAGATAACGAATAAAATTGATTTTACATCAGTTCTCGATATCGAAAAGGCATAGTGAGCCATATTGTTATAAATATGCCGTTTTGGATACAAACAGGATTAAAATTCAGTTTTTAACATACTTGCATTGCATCTTCATCATAATCATCATCATCAGATACTGTTGTCCACTGTTGGACATAAGCTTCCTCCAAATAGCGCCATTTCACCCCGCCTTCGGCTTGTCGCATCCAGCATCTGCCAGCGACCTTTCGCAAATCGTCTCTCCACCTAGCTGGAGGGCGTTCCACACTACGCTTGCTAGGACGCGGTCTCCTCTCAAGAACACATTGCATTACATCTTATCTTTGTCTAATTATAAAACGTTAAGTATGCATATACGTATTGCTCGGTACTGATCATTGACGGCTTTAGAAACAGTTTTAAAACCTGTTTTAGGTATCGAATATTTTGCCCCTTTCGAACGACTTTTGAATTCAATTTGTGCGAAGAAGACAAACGAAGGAAATCATCTTGACGAAACCTGCGTACAATTGAACTTATATGATATGTAAAGTACTCTTGATTGTAGAGGAGGCCGGTACCCTGCAGTGGGACGTATATGGGCTGATACAGTGCAGTAAGATGACAAAATATTCTAAAGCTAAATTAGTTTTTAAAATAGGCCATTTGACTGTATAAACAATATTGACTTATTTGTTCCCATCCGTGTAGATTATTTAGTTTTAAATCAAATTTCATTATCATACATTAAAAATATTGTATATTTTGGCTAAAAACCACAATTACAATTTAATTTATTTTGCGTTCGCGCCACGTGATCGTAAACAATTTTGATTGGCTATGACTTCATGCATTAGCATGAACTGCTCACGTACAGGAAATGAATGGGATTGATAAAGGCATAGATACAAATTAAATATTAAAAATACCTTTAAAACGCATTATTTGTCATTTATACCCGTGAATTAATAATACTAACATGTCCAATGTAATCAAATGTGAAGAGAGAAAAATAATTCTCATTTTTTTGACAAAAACTCATTCGGACGATTGATTGATTAATTGATCTATGGTTGATTTGAGAATGAGTGACATACGCGAACGAATGTGGAACGGATGTTTACAAATTGGACGCCATATTGTTCGACAGAGCGTTTTGACAGTGAAATTATTCAGTGTATTTTGTAAATTTATTTTTAAATGATATAGATATAATAATTAAAAATAACCATGATTCGTAAGGTCTATAGACCCCACTTCATAATGTGGCATGGTTTCCAGAAAGTAGTAAAATAGCCTACTGTCTATTATTGAAGCCGTGAGTGTATTACAGACTCTGTGTCTTTCTAGTATATAAAATACGAGTCGCCATTATAGTTTATTTTTGGCTACTGATTTATAATATATAATGAACATAATCATGATAACTATGCCCAGGGCGCTTATAAAGGCTACGACATCCACTCTCCATAAATAATTTTTCAAAGGAAACCAGATCCAATTACCGTCTAGGGAAGTGATACCCCCGAAAAATGTAACATAAACTAATAAATTATACCCACACGAATGAGCAAACGACACAAAGGGCCAACAAACAGAAATAAATACAATTATATTAGCACAAAGCGCGACTGAAGAAAGCCGGTAAACAAAGAAGGGACACATTTACAATTCAAGGAGGTTCAAAGTTGCGTAATTGATTGTTTCGGGGCTCCCCGATGCTTTGAAAAAACAGAAGCGTGGTTTTTGTGGGCCAATTAGATGTCTTAAGTCTAGACCAAATATTAGAGACAATCTGGGTACATTTTAACCTAATGAAAATTGAGTGTGTTGATAATTATCGGACTTGGCTGTCGAGGCAGTATTTGTGGAGTCGAATCCCAAGTCACACTTCACACTTAATCTCATTTGTAAATTGATAATCAATAGAATCTTCCAATCCTTCTTTTACATGCCCTCCCGAATTGATGGGCCGGCAACAAATCTCCATGCCCTAGGATGTGGCAGATGGTCATGGGCGGCGGTGATCACTTACCATCAGGTAAACCGTATGTTTGTTTGCACCATAATGTATTTAAAAATTATGGTATTCCCTATTATGAAATAAATCTCTAGTAGACAATACAAACTTTACACCCTACTTCTAGTTCACCACATTTTTATAAAAGACAACGTTTTTCTTTACCAGTAACGTTCACACCGTGAAAGCAAACAAAATAAAAAAATATTGTTCAGGATATTCTTGTACCGGGGCTTTGTGTCTCGTTTTTCCTTAACTACGCAGGAAATAAGTTTTATATCGTAAAATAGTCTCTGCACACAGTGACCAAAAGAACTGTAAATTTTAATTTAACAAGTAAATTTCTATGGTATGTAAGTCCGCCAACCCGCACTAGGCCACCGTGGTGGACTATGTGGCCTAACCACCACTCTCAATCATACTGTCGATTGTAGAGTAGGCCCGTGTCCTGCAGTGGAACGTATATGGGCTGATACATATACAGAAGTAAATATAGAGTCTATTTTTTAATATCTGTATCAATGCCTATTGGACTCACTGCAGGGCACAGGCTATTTTAGTTAGATTACGATTGAGAGGCGTTAGGGCATATCGTCCACCAAGTTGACATAGTGCGTGTTTGGCGGACTTTACATACCGTATACATTCTTTGAAATCGCCATGGTATCCAGGTTTTCTCACGATATTTTCCTATGCTGTTATAGTCGCCCATCTTAATCTTGATTCAATCAACGCAAAAATAAAAACTAAAAAGTGAATCAGCCCATATACGTTCCACTGCAGGAACCAGGCCCCTTTTTATCGAGAGTACGATTGAGAGTCGTTAGGCCATATAGCTTACCTAAAATAAAACATGTCTTACAAAAACAACGAAAGCATACAGCACATAACATAAATTGCAAACAAAAAAAAAATACAATTAAGATCGCAATCTGTGAACACATTTTGTACAGAAAATACTCAGGCTGTTCAATTTTCATTCCTTCCACGGGCCGTAAAGGAACTTTTTCAATCAGACGCGATATCTTAGGGGCTGGAACAAACGGTATTAATTTGGGCAGTTCGATACATCTCATTGACCATTTCGTCTTGTATTCCATCGTATTTACTTCTCTAAATGGTATTGCTTTGTCTGAAAATTCAAATAGTAGATGCCTTTGTTTGTTATCCAAGTTACAAATGCAAAATTAGATTACGAAACTGTTTTTTCAATTTCATAAATTCTTTTGTTACCTTTTATTTCATTTAATAAGCATACCAAGCGTTTACGCATACAATAACTTAGACTAAGAGATGTACACATTACACAGTATAACGATTTATAGGCATGTATAACATTATAATGTATTGATTTGACAAATGGAACAGCAGAAAAGACTTTTTATCCCATACTGAGGTGGAATCGGCAGGTGTTATTGATTCATGATTTGTCAAATTTTTGCCAAGCAAAATTTAATAATGTAATTTTTCAATTACTAATATTATTTCTCTCATTATTAGTTGTTAATTAATTTAGCCTTAATTGCGTGGTGGCCTGTTGATAAACGGACCAGACACGGCTACCAACATGTTCACGGTGGTCGTGGGTTCAAATCCCAGGACACACCACTGACTTTTCGGAGTCATGTGTATTAATAGTCCATCACCACGCACTAAAAACGGTGAAGAGAAACATCGTGAGGAAACATGCATACCATAGCGATTTATAAGAATTTCTATGGTATGTAAGTCCGCCAACCCGCACTAGGCCAGCGTGGTGGAATATATGGCCTAACCACTCTCAATCGTACTCTCGATTGTAGAGTAGGCCCGTGCCCTGCAGTGGGATGTATATGAGCTGATACAGAATAAATTAAGCCTAAAAGATTTGAAGACTTGAATATTTAAATAAAGAAAAGTATATAAAACAATTATGGGTATCAGTTTATTTATTTTTTTATAATTTGAAAATGTTGACTAATTCTATATTATGTATAATATAATGACGTGATTAAACTTAAAGCTTTAACTTTCACAGAAGTACAGTTTGGTATCAAATATATCTTATTAAACAGACTCGGTTGTATAATTTCCACTGGCTGCGAAAAACAAACATTAATAAAGTGGATTCAGGAATACTTTTTTAATATTTAATCTCGCCCGCAAATAAAACGAGTTAAACATTCATATTTAACTGGAGACTGAGTCGAGTCGATTCTTCCAGGAATATTTAAAAATATACCTTATACGGTCGTATACAGACTAAAACATTTCATGATTCCTTCATTTTCCTGGGAGATACAGGCTGAAACGGTTGCTATTATTAACAAATGCCATGTCTAGCTTTTATTAATACTTTGTATCTTTTTATGGCATAATGGTGTGAATTTGCAGAGAGTGGCGAAAAACCATAATTGATCAATTTATGTAGATATAAAATACCTAAATAGGCCAACAATTTTTTGAGGTCCGTGCTGACCATAGTTTTCACCCTTTAAAAACTACTAACTGAAATAAACTTGGTGAAGCGTTAATAGCAATAGTGACATCTATCTATCACTTCGAGTATTCAAGCGGGAGGTTATCTTTGCCTGATCGTTGTTTTGACATCATTTCTCAAGCCAAACAATTTATTTCCCGAAAAATATTTAAATAGAACAGCTAATTCTTAGAAGATATGTACACCTCTCCAAACAAGTTTATACTGTTTACTCACCGATTAAAGGATCACCATAACTTAACCTGAAGACTGTACCATCTCATTAATTCATTACGCAAATTGCTTTCGAAGCACTTATTTATGAAGGAGGCTTTTAGGTTTTACAGTTTCAACCGGACCTTGGGAATTTAATCATGGTTACCTTTTTCAATTTAACAAATTTCCTTTTACTTAATGGACTGTTTTGTTGTTTAAAGGTTTTTTACGGCTTCCTTGATACAATTTACGACCTACTTGTAATATGGATGGAATTCTTCCTTTAAGAAAATAATTTGCGTAACATTTTTTTATTACATTAAATGGCGAGACGAGCATGCCATTCGCCTGATGGTAAGTGACACGACCGCTCATGGACAATGACAATGCTTGGCATACCACTGCGCTCGTATCCTGAGCCATAAGATGGTTAATCTCAATATGTCCAGTAATTATTCTGGCTACAATATCCTTCAAATTGGAACAGAACAGTGAGGCGGCGGCACAACTTAACGGGAGAAATAGACATTGCGGCGGTACCTACCCAGATGACGCATCACATATGAGAGACCAACCATCAGTAGACACAGCTCAACGGTTCAAAACATCTCGCCGCAAACCAAAAGGTTTTCCAATTCTTTTCTCTGCCGCACCGTCACGCTCTGCAACGATTTGCCATCAATGGTGTTTCATCCTTTTTTATCTTAGCTGGCCGGCAATTTTTGTATCGAATGGCATGAGACCGCCGTCTACTGCCATTCGATACTCTATCTGAACGGCATTTGCACTTATCACCAGGTAATTTGCAGTTACTGTGCCGTGCCAGAATAAAATCAAATAAAAATTTGCGGAGTACGCAGATACAAGTAGTTTGAAGATCTGAGTCTTTAACTGCCGTTTTTATTGCTGTACTAATCAAGATTATATTTCATATAATTTTCCCCAAGCAAGCTACATATTCTCGAGCTACTCTTTTACTCAAAGCCCCAGATTTAATCAAAATAAAACTCATACAGTATCCATTCATCGAGCTACCGTTTCATAAAAATCATACGCGTTCCATTCATTTCCATTGCTTACCTGGAGCCCTCAGCAACCTAATGAGGGAGCACATGAAAGAGATATTCGCGTTAGACACTCGAAGTAACGTAGCGAATGCGAAACTGAATGAAAACAACGTGCACGAATGCAAAAATATACAAAAACCAGCAGCCGACGCGACTGCGATCCTTTGCATAGCCACAAAGGGACTGGCATTGTGTTTCAAGTATTACTCTGGTATATGAGTGGGGTGGTATGCGGGTAGAGATTATAGCGTGTTTTAATGGAGGTTTATTTAGATGGTAATCGTGTAGAATGGTATTGTGTTTTTTTTTGTTTTACATATAGTCATGATTAAAGGAAAAGTCAGGTTAGATAAACGTGCCATTTACTGGTTTTGAAAAGAGCAATACTAGAGTTTCTTGTCCGTTCTTCTCTAGTGAAAACCGCTTTAAGTACTAGATAAAAATGACTGAATGTAAATTATGTTGAACATTTTAATTCAATTCAATTTTATTCAAGGATTCAATAAATTATTTTCATTTTCATTGACTTTGATAATATGAATATCTTCTGTTTGTCAAAAAGCCTCGAAAAGGATACAATAACGATGCGAGCGTTTCTGAAAACAAGAGTTTATAAGATTCAGTAGGTAATGTGAAAAGTTCGGCACATATGACAAATATTGTTAATATACCAAGATTTTTGTCTACGTTTGCAAATAAATTCTAAAAAGTAGTAGCTATTGTCAATGACTCGGCAAGAATGGACAGTCTCGTTTCTCTATTCTTAATCATTTCTTCTTCTCATTTGTTTCATTCCGCTCTCCTTCCGATTCGAGGGGTTGGCAACACATCTATAATCCAAACATCGTGGATGTTTATGAGCGGCAGTTATCGCTTACCACCATGACCAAATAGGCAAAAAACAATTTACTTAAAATATTTACACATAGTTATATTTATTTCAAACATTATTTTGGTATATATAAATCGCTTTAAATAATAATCCAATCCGCCCCGCTCGTCTCTTAAACCGAGCCATAAGAAAGCTTGCAACTCCAACGTCTTTTGAATCTACACAAGGCATTGAAGCCTAACCATGCAAATTATAAAACGCGCACACATCGACGCGTGTGATCTCCAGTCTACATATTACTATTGCACTTAGCTAGAAATGTACATCGGTTTGTTTCTCAAAGACAATCAACATTTATGATTATTTTTTTAGGTTATAGCAAGAGTAGAACCCTTAGAAGTTAAATAACGCATGCAAAGGGGTCCTTCGATATTCATATTCATACCGTTCTTCATCATTTATTCATTAAGTTCACATCAGTCAAGATGAATTGCTTTGACTGTACACACAATTAATATTTTGCTTCCGAAATCAACGGCATTTCGTTTGGATTTGATGGTATAAAATTATTATTATTTGACAATTAAAAGTTATTTTAGTCATCGAATTTTTTTTTTTCTTCACTCAAACTGTTGTAACACATTAATTAATATTAAATACAAATAGTTGACACAACCCTTGTCGATATCCGTCGCTCGACATTATCGATCGGCGATATCGACAAAGTATAGACACCACTAGTTCTTGTAAGCTGGCAATGCGTGGTCGGGACACTTTCTGTTCATCCTTCGCCGGGCGCCTACCTATGTAAGTATGAAGTGACAAATTGTGTACATTATTGTAAATTACGTTTGTTAGTGAAATATATTAATTAGCAGTGAACATTAACGTTTGATTTTACCGCATTCCCTTCTGAGCCGCAACAACTCAGAAGTGGGATCGGTGCGAAAACAAATAGTTTTTGCATTATAACCCACACGCCAAAATTAAATGTAACAGTTTTCTTTTCTTCCTAACAAATGAGTACATAAGTCATGGTATCAAATAAGTTTTTTTTTTGCTATCAATAACTCCCATTGCATTATTTTTTTTTACTTCCCATTATTTTCAAATACCGACATAGATTATTATATTTTATGTTTCATTGCTAAATACTGTAATTACAACGAAAAGCAGCGCATATATATAACTATGACTTTGCTTACTACAATGCTAATGGACCCACTTTATTTTCTTTCATTTTTACATGCGTTTTGCGACCTATCGTAATAATGTGTCAATTAAAATTTTTCGTTTACCGTGTACCCACGTGATACAACTGTAATTCGCTTTAAATTATTGGAACGTGCGAGTTTCAGGCAATGAGCGATCAGAACAGACTGAGAACACCTAGATCGAGGCAATTGACTACCCCGCCTCGTGACTTCGATCGACGTCGGCGAGAACGAGCGTCTCGCAGTCGTACCCGACGCAGCCGTAGCCGCCACCGATCGAGAGGGAAAACGACGCGGAGTCGCAGCAGGAGCCGCAGCACACCGCGTGATCGTCGTCATCATGAACGCCGTGCCAGCGCGTGCAGCAGGCTACATCATCAGGAACGGGAATTATCAGAAACAAGGAAGCGTCTAAGAACATTAGAAGAAGAGATTCGTCAGCAGCGTACCTCCACAGCAACAACCAAGCCATCGGGTTCAGGTCTGAACCAGCGAGGTATGTCTACCGTCAATTCCAACCTAGTTAATACAAGTGTGATCGATGAGTCCAATAACTGTAAGAGACGAAAAGTAGACTCCTCTGAATTCTTTGAGGAGTTTTTGAACATTTTAAAAGAGCGGCCAGGAAGTCGTGAAACATTTCCGGTTCTTAATAACGTAATACCAGAATACAATCCGTTATCTAAAGAACAAACTATTCATGTTTGGCTTGACAAGGTTGATGAATGTTCTGAAATATATAACTGGAGTGAAACACAAACAATTCATTATGCCCTGCCAAAGCTTTCTGGACATGCTAAAACCTGGTACCAGGGTTTGCCTACGATTAAGCACTCGTGGAGCGAGTGGAAGATAATGTTAAAGGAATCTTTTCCAGCAACGGAAAATTACGCCGAGCTCTTGACAGATATGCTTAATCGAAGGGCACGCCCTGGGGAGTCATTAGAGTTGTACTATTTTACTAAGATAAATCTATTAAACCGCTGTAAGATCTTCGGAAAGCAAGCTGTGGATTGTTTGATATATGGAATAGACGATAGGGGTGTTAGAATGGGTGCTCAAGCGGCCAAGTTTGGAAAACCTGAGGAGGTCCACGAGTTTTTTAAAACTATTAAAGCTAATTCTAAGGAACACCTTGACGATAAGAGATATACGAGTAATATCCGGGATTCGCGGTTACCAAATAAAACCTTAACGACTAATGTTTCAGGCAAAAGTTTTAACAAACCAAAGCCAATTACGTGTTTTAATTGTCAGGAAATAGGGCATCCAAGCTTTCGATGCCCGAAACCTTTAGTCAAGTGTACGAAATGTAATCTTATGGGTCACGTGTCCACTAATTGCACGAAAATAAGAGAATCTGACGTTTCTACGAAGGATAAAAATATTCTTAAGATTTCATTTCGAGACGATCCTAATAACAAGTATAAGATGGTTATAAAAATTAACGGCAGTCCTATTTCCTGTTTAGTAGATTTAGGCAGTGAAGCGACCTTGATACGAGAAAGCGTTGCAAGGAACTTAGGTTTAAAGTGGACAAGTGTTAATGAACCATTTCTAAGAGGACTAGGCAATGTACCATATTTGCCTGTGGGTAGCACAAGAGTAGATATAGAGGTCCAAGGAATTCTAGAAAGGGACGTGAAAGTGTTTATAGTTGACGATCCACTAATTAATTATGACTTATTGCTCGGACACAGCTTCACTGAACGGCCTAACATACTTATTATTAAGACAACAACCGAATTGAAGTTTGAAAGGGCTAACATTGGCGAACAAATTAAATTACCACTTGTATCCTTAAAAGAGGCAACCATTCACATGGGTAGAATTGAATGTGTCCCAGTTAAATCTGTGAGCGATTTGAATGGAAATGTTTATGTAGATGGTTCAGTTAGGGGCAATGTAAATAATGAATACTATCTATTGCCAGGGGAATACTATATTAAGAATGGGTCGTGTTCTTTACTAATTTATAATATTGGTTCTAAACCTGTAAGATTCGTGAAGGATGACTTAATTACTCGTGCACGTTTTTTAGGACCTACCAAATACGTCTTTAGAGTATCAGATCACTCAGATACTTCGGAAAGCCTTAATAATCATATTAGTTTCGGTATACAATTAACGGAATCTCAGAAAAAACAATGTTGGGAGATGCTCACTGATTATAAATGCTGTTTTTCTAGTGGCATGCATGATTTAGGTTTCACAACCGCAACGGAGATGGAAATTATCCTTAAAGATAGTACCCCTGTCGTATATAGGCCTTACCGTCTTCCTTATTCCGACCGAAAATTAGTCAAGAATATGATAGACGAAATGTTGACGTACGGAATTATACGCGAATCGAACTCCCCATACGCGAGTCCAATTGTACTAGTACAAAAAAAGTCTGGGGAAAAACGACTCTGCGTCGACTACCGTGCACTTAATAATCGCACAAAAAGAGACCATTATCCTTTGCCTCGAATAGAGGACTTATTAGATCAATTATCAGGGCACTCCTTATTTACATCATTAGACTTAGCCTCAGGGTATCACCAAATACCCATAGCAGAAGAGTCTCGTGAAAAGACCGCGTTTGTTACGCCCGATGGGCAATATGAATATAATCGTATGCCTTTCGGGTTGGCAAACTCTCCAGCGGTATTTCAACGCACAATGCACAAAATTCTTAGCAAATCTAAAACCGGATATGTCATAATATATATGGACGATATTTTAATACCGTCAAAAACATTTGACGAGGGCTTAGATCGGTTAAGGGAAGTGCTAAAACTTTTAAAGGAAGCGAGGCTTACCTTAAAGATGGCTAAGTGCAAGTTCTTTCAAGAACAAATAGACTTCCTTGGCTTCGAAATTGATAGTCAGGGCATTAGACCAGGTTCCCAGAAGGTTAAAGCAGTGTCGGGATTCCCTACACCACGCAATCAACATGAGGTTAGAAGGTTCATTGGACTAGCCAGCTTCTTTAGACGATTCGTCAAGGGTTTCGCATCCATTGCGCGACCCTTGACTAATCTTCTCCGGAAAGATGTACCCTGGAGATGGGAACAATATGAAGCTAATGCCTTCGAGGTTATTAAGAAACTCCTAATCAGTAGACCTATTTTAGCACTTTACGACCATAGTGCACAAACACAGGTGCACACAGACGCAAGCAAAATTGGAGTAGCAGGTATCCTAATGCAAAGAAAATGTGATAACCCTTGGCGCCCTGTGGCATACTTCAGTCGTCAAACTACCATGGACGAGATGAAGTTACACTCATTTGAACTGGAGACTTTGGCAGTTGTCAGTGCGTTAAATAAATTCTGTGTCTACCTTATCGGAATTAAATTCACTATAGTCACCGATTGCAACGCATTACGCTCCACGTTCACTAAAAGGGACTTAGTGCCAAGAATATCACGATGGTGGATTCAATTCTTAGAGTTCGACTGTGATATCGAATATCGCCCGGGCGAGAAGATGGCCCACGTGGACGCCCTCAGTAGAGGTCCAATTGATGAGGCACCTCCAGAACCGACACGTGTGCTTGATATCTTGACGGTGAACTCAGAGGATTGGATCGCTACCGTACAGTCCTCTGATGATGAAGTGAGGCGCATTAAGGAAATCCTAGAGGATCCTGAAACTCCTAAAATAGCGGCAGTCAACAGGGAATATAAGATTAAGAATGGACGCGTTTCCGCATCCTCAAGGATGGTACGCTGAGATGGTTGGTACCACGGGGAGTTCGCTGGCAAGTGCTTAAGTCGAACCATGATGAGGTTGGCCATTTTGGTTTCGAAAAGACCTTGCAACGAGTACAATCACTCTTTTGGTTTGCAAGAATGCGTAAATTTATAAAAAAATACGTTGGCGCATGTCTTGAATGTGCCCATCATAAGTTACCCTCAGGGGCGAAGGTGGGTCTACTTCATCCAATTCCGAAGGTCGAAATCCCATTTCACACATTACACGCGGATCACCTCGGTCCGTTCACCCGTACTAAACGTGGTAATACATATATATTAGTTATCGTGGACTCGTTTACTAAATACGTGAGCTTAACCCCCGTGCGCAGTACTAAAACGAGACAGAGTATCAAAGCTTTCAAAAACCTTTTTAGCTATTTTGGTAGTCCTGCCCGTCTTATAACTGATAGGGGAACTAGCTTTACCAGCAAGAAATTCAAAACTTTTGTTAATTCAATTGGCACTAAACATATTCTCAATTCTGTTGCTACACCGCGTGCTAACGGCCAAGTTGAGCGGTACAATCGCACAATTTTGGCCTCCCTTGGCTCAATGTCTCACGGAAAAGATAAAAATACATGGGACGAACTACTACCGGATGTACAATTAGGCATAAATACCTCAGTCCACGAAATCACCAAGAAAACCCCAACTGAACTGCTATTTGGTAGGAAAGTTCAAAACCCAGCACAGGGTATCCTGAATAACTTAGTCGATGATGTGGGTGATGAAAGTAATAATAAAACAATAGGAGAGGTACGATCTGAAGCAGGTGAATTGATTAGGAAAAATCAGGAAACAAATAAAAATAGATATGATAAACATAGAAAAGAGGGTAGGAAATATGATGAAGGTGATTTGGTACGAATAATGAGAGCAATAGTTACGGCCCCTGGGCAATCGAAAAAGTTAGAAGCGAAATGTCAGGGACCTTACAGAATTAAAAAGGTTTTACCAAACGACCGCTATGTGGTGGAAGACACTCCCTTAACCAGAAAGGGACAGAAGTATGAGGGCGTAATTGCCAGTGATAAAATATTTCCGTGGTTGAGCTATAATGCCGCAGCTTGCTCTTCGAACGAAACTAGCGATAACAGTGATGATGATTAGTGTAAAGTCGAATTCTTAATTACTATTTCACAACAATTTATGTGTTATTCGATCATGAAATGTAAACTATGCTATGATTAATAATTAGACAAAGATTAATATTTAATATACATAGAACTAAGATGGCATAATATATATATATATATTTCAATTAATCGTTATTTTAAAGGTTAGAGTTGGCATTGTTAATCATTGTTGGCTTTTTTTTTAATTGTTGTTTTTTTTTTTTAATATTTTAATTGTAATCTCTGATCTCATATTATCATTTTTTTGTTATTATTATTCTTTTGTTTACCATTTTATTGCATGCCGTATTCACCTATAAATGTAACGGCACTTAGCTAACGATATAAGGATTTTATAATTTACTTGTATTTATGAACTTGCCGCCCATGAGTGTTGCGTAGCGGGCATGAGAGGCATATGAACTTGCCGCCCATGAGTGTTGCGTAGCGGGCATGAGAGACATATGAACTTGCCGCCCATGAGTGTTGCGCAGCGGGCATGAGAGGCATATGCACTTGCCGCCCAAGAGTGTTGCGTAGCGGGCATGAGAGGCATATGAACTTGCCGCCCAAGAGTGTTGCGTAGCGGGCATGAGAGGCATATGAACTTGCCGCCCATGAGCGTTGCGTAGCGGGCATGAGAGGCATATGAATTTGCCGCCCAAGAGTGTTGCGTAGCGGGCATGAGAGGCATATGAACTTGCCGCCCATGAGTGTTGCGTAGCGGGCATGAGAGGCATATGAACTTGCCGCCCAAGAGTGTTGCGTAGCGGGCATGAGAGGCATATGAACTTGCCGCCCATGAGTGTTGCGTAGCGGGCATGAGAGGCATATGAACTTGCCGCCCAAGAGTGTTGCGTAGCGGGCATGAGAGGCATATGAACTTACCACCTATGAGTGTTAAACGACATCATACAGGCTTAATGTTAATTTTATTATACTGTATTTGGTTTCTGTGATTCTGTGTTGGAGCATAATTATGTTAATTATCATTATCACATTTATTGTAATAATGTAATTTTATATCTCAAAGCTACTGTTAAACGAGGGACTCGTTTTGCGAAGGATGGCCGACTGTAACACATTAATTAATATTAAATACAAATAGTTGACACAACCCTTGTCGATATCCGTCGCTCGACATTATCGATCGGCGATATCGACAAAGTATAGACACCACTAGTTCTTGTAAGCTGGCAATGCGTGGTCGGGACACTTTCTGTTCATCCTTCGCCGGGCGCCTACCTATGTAAGTATGAAGTGACAAATTGTGTACATTATTGTAAATTACGTTTGTTAGTGAAATATATTAATTAGCAGTGAACATTAACGTTTGATTTTACCGCATTCCCTTCTGAGCCGCAACACTGTATTCTAAAGTTGTTAGAAAGAGACAAAACATGATGTGGCGTACAAACTAAATAAAGTTGTAGGTAGATGTAAATCAAGCATCAAGTATGAGAAATATATAAAAGTGAGCGAGCGCCCGTCACCGGTAATTACACTGACGGAAGTCAAACCGAGTGGACGGGCCTCAGACATTGAAAATCGATCACTGTGTTTTATTTAAATTACCTACCTAAGCACTATCACTCATTTAGTAAAATAGGTTTTACAACTATATATGAATTAGGCTGTCAGTACTTCAAAGAATCTTTTCGAACATTTTTGAATCTTTAAATAACACTACTATCGGTTCGGAACGTTTTAAAATAGCAAAGAAGAAACGACAAGTAATTCTCTGAGCAACACAAACAATCTTCTTTTAATCTTTGTTTTGTTATCTTTTCTTACACAGACTAAAAATGGAGCCGGGGTCATGTGTGAAAGTGTATCTAACATTCAGAAAAGTTCTTTAGGTAATTATCTACATTGTTGTCAGACTTTGTTTAGTCTATTATAGAAAAGTAACGGCCGGCCCAGCTTCGCCTGGGTGCAGATACTTTTTGAGTCCAGTCCACTTTAGAGACATAAGAACTATTATAATATTTCACATGACAACCGTTTAAAAACTATCACTTATAATACCACAAGAGCTTCAAAATTATCGGGTATTTCCCGATAGGTTCATTGCAAACAAATAAAGGAGTCAAGTTTTTCAGGTTAAAAAATCACGAGCGCGAAGCGCGAGTTATTTGTTTGCAGGGAACCTTGAGGGAAATGCCAGATAATTTTGAAGCTCGTGTGGTATTCGGGGGATTATTTTTCCGTCCCAAATGTCGGCCAATAGAATTGCACCATGAGACGAAATGTACAGTTAACAAATAAGAATTTCATGTGGACAGAGAACAAACTCCAAATCGAATCATTTTCATGCAAAATCTCCAATTTTCACAATTGAATTCAACCTGTCAGTTTGACGTGTGGTTAATTTGACTGGATCATGTTTTGTTTTTTATATATAGCAACTACCAGAGAAAATTTTCAAAAAATTATCAGTATAATACCATGTAGGTTGTACCACGTGACGTCGAATGGTGCAATTCTATTGGTCGATATTTGGGTCGGAAAAATAATCACTAATATACTCAACGTTACTACTGTGCTCTAAACTTCCCATCAAATACCTTGGAGTTTGTATGAGTATCGAGTATATTTCACACCATATTTTGTCAGGATAAAAAGTGTCCGAGGTGCCAGCTAACTCTATACCAAATTTCATTAAAATTGGTCCAGTGGTTTGAGCATGAGGAGGTAACAAACAAACTTTCGCATTAATAAACATAGTTCCACGTAACTTAAGTCAACGCTCTAGCAAGGCAAAAAAATTAAATACAAGGTTAGTCATAAAGGGTATATAAAGCCAAAGGGGGATGCTACTCTCTTCATAATGAACAACTTTTACTATGGGATCAACCCGGAAACACGAAAAAAAAAATCAGCTGTACAATACATTTTGCAGATTGCAACGATTATTTCTGTATGGCGCGATTTCAAACCTCATTGTAAAAGTTATCTATCATGATTAGTGTAGCATACCCCTTTCGGCTGTATATATTATGACTTACCTTGTATATTCTGTATATTTGCTAAAATAAGTCCTCTAGTTTTGAATGCAATCTACTGTAATTTATGAGGGATAAATGTGAGGTAGTGTTGTTTGCTGATGATACTTCACTGATATTTAAAATTAAACGACATCAATCAATTTTTGACGAAGTAAACCACACTCTCTCAAGAATAGTACATTGGTTTGGCGTTAACAATTTACTGTTAAACAGCCAAAAAACTATATGTATTCGGTTTATAACACCTAACGTAAAAAAAGTGAATGCCAACATTTTTATGAACGGGGATGTGTTGAGCCTTGTGGAGACTACTAAGTTTTTGGGAATCACATTGGATCCTAAACTTCAATGGGGTCCCCACATAACAGCGTTAGCTAAAAAG
Source organism: Hyles lineata (assembly GCA_030180105.1). Classification (NCBI taxonomy): domain Eukaryota; kingdom Metazoa; phylum Arthropoda; class Insecta; order Lepidoptera; family Sphingidae; genus Hyles; species Hyles lineata. The sequence continues at coordinate 1,361,160 of JARJEE010000035.1, read as the reverse complement.
CTGAGTGCTGCAGTTTTTGCAGTGGGCAAGATTCGCCAATTGACTGACATTGATACAGCTCGATTGGTCTTTTTGCTTACTTTCATAGCCTAATGAGTTACGGAATTTTGTTGTGGGGTGGTGCTGCTGACATTAATACCATCTTTCTTCTTCAAAAACGAGCAATAAGATCTATTTATTCGTTAGGCTCCAGACAATCTCTGAGAGAAAAATTTAAAGAAATAAATATAATGACAGTAGCATCAGAATTTATATTCGCTAATTTAATGTATGTCCATAAGAATATAGAACAATTTCAAAAGGTTTGCGATATTCATGACAGAAATACTAGAAATAGAAATAATCTAGTCAGTCATAAGACCAGGCTCCAGAAAATTAGCAAATCTTTTAAGGGTTACTGTATACATTTCTATAATAAAGTTCCCACCCACATAAAAGCCTTAACTATAAATAAATTGAAATCTAATATTAAACGACAGTTGTGTAATAAAGCATATTATAAAATTTCAGAATACTTAGAAGATAGTAAGGCGTGGGAATAAAACATAATATAAGTCCCCGAACCGGATGTGTGTGTACTCTGTTAAATATAATTAAAATAATTATCCCACTTGTGCCACCATAGTTGTAGGCAATTTGAGTACGTCATGCTCGCTTAAAGGTCTGTGCTTGCGGCGGCGCCGTGTGCCGGGTCGGTCACTTCCCTATAACACGGTTGAGAAGACCGATGGCTGGCACATGGGTCATACTCGTGAACGGGTGCTGCTTTTGTAGACTGGTCTGCTCAATTTGCTTATAACGATAATATTAATTACTTTGTGTTTTTTTAATTATTTTTTTTTATTCTTTAGTGCCTTTCATTGCTTTTGCTGAACAGTGTATACCGGTTCCGCGGTCAGGGCGACCACACTTAACTCAGCCGTACAATATAATCATTATTATGAATAATTTATGAACTGCTCTGAATTTCAACTCCTGTATGATCACTGTATTGTAAACTTATTTTGAAAAGAGCAACGCTAGAGTTTGTTGCCCGTTCTTCTCTGGCGAAAACAGCCTTGTGAACTGGGTGGTAGTGAAAAAAAAAATGACTGAATCTAAATAATGTATGACATTTTATGGATTCAATAAATATTTTCATTTCATTTCATTTCATTTCATTTCACTGATATAAAAATATCGAATATCAATCTATATATAAATCAAAATTGTTATAAAAAATCCCTGTGAAAAATCCCATCAGGTGAATGCATTCCTAGCGTACGTTCCCTATTTTAAAAATATGTTTCAAAAACATTTCCACATAGAAATTGTTATTACAAAGTTTAAAACCTGGGCTAGAACGAGTGGTGGCCGCAGTGTAGCGTTATTGTTTACGTTTCATAATGCCTTCCCGAATAAGAAAATAGAATGTTTAGTAAATTTCACGCCGCGCGACGCTCCCGAGAGCGCTTTAAACGTAATCATTTTGAGAAATAACTTTAAATTCTTGAATTTTTATTTGTTGCAAAAATATTTTTACATTTTTATTACGCTTATATTGTTGCGGAACACTTTGGTAAGCTGCAATAGAGTACTGTCGCATTCATATCTCCTTAGATGGCTTGAATTTGTGGTAATGGTCCAAAGTGGTGTAGCATGAATTGTATAAGAAAGCTAGAATGCTAGAACCTTCCTCATTCGCACTCTAGTAATAAAAAAAGGATAATAAAAGTGTGGAATTCCGTCCCGAGTCAAATTAAACAGAAAATCGGTTTAATCATCTTAAATACATCGTCTTTTTAAATTCGTCTTAAAATGAGTCTTAATTCGTCGTTCTTAACGTCTTCCATGAAGTTCTCTCCTATTCCCAAATATTTTTAAATCCGTCATAAAATGCGACAATATTAGTTTTATTTCAATGTGTCACATTCGTAAATCCATGAAACCATTAAAGAAAATTGATTTTAATTGAAAACAATGTGTGAGAGACCGCCTGTGTACGTAGCACCGAAATGTCTATTTGTCCTGCTAAACATCAGTGTACGCTGTTGTGTTCCGGTATAGTAGCCAGAGTAACTATTGGTCATATTGAGACTTAGCATCTTATGTCTCAGGATGGCGAGCACAGTGGAGTACCAAGCATTGCTTCTGAATACAAGATGTTGTTTGGTTTTGCTTTTGTCCATGAGCGGTCTCGCTTACCATCAGGTGAATGACTTGCTCGTTTCACCATTTGTTGCAATAAAAAACAAACTAAACTAAGACAATAAATCGCAAGCAGCAAATATGCTTGCTGTACTAAGCAATTTCATACATACATAATACTGGACGCTCTTAGTAAATTGAATGTAGGTATGCTGTCATAAATATACATATATGTCGGGTTATTAAGGTTCCGTACGCAGGTGCTCGGGACCATAATTGTGAGCTGTTTAGCATCTGAAATTAAACGGAGGTAATTTGGTTGAAATAGGTGTGAAGCTTCCTCGTGGCGTAGTTTGACTACGGTACTATAAAACGCTGAGATGTTGGGTTCGAATCCAGAGTTGGGCAAAGTGATAGTGATTTTCTATTTTCTATCAGCCTGGTGTCAGAAATTTAGTGATAGGCTCGCTTCCTATCATATCGTAACATTCTGACACAAGGCGAAACTCGGGAATCTTAGTAGCACCTGTGCCTACTCTTTCTGGAAAATAAGCGAGAATAATTCCATTGTTCAATTAAATATTGGAGTACTCTTAAAACATTTAACAGGGCTGTGACTATAGGAAAGAATATAAAACAATGAATAATTGCTAATAAATATTTCTTAAATTAACTCAATGCAATCATTGAGTACACCCACTTTATATTTGGACAGCCTCCGTGGCGCAGTTAGACGCCGCCTGTGAAACGAGAGGTCGCGGGATCGGTCCCTGCACCGAGAGAAATGTTTGTGCGGCCCACAAATATTTCTACCGGGTCTGGGTGTTTGTGAGACCGAAAAGTCTCGCGTAGTTCCTGATACCCACGACACAAGACTCGATCTTAGTGTGGGGTCAGGACCATGTCTGTTGGGTGTTATTTTATTTATTTATTTTATTTTATTTATTTATATTGCTTATCTGGGATTCGAACCCGATACCTCTGGAATCGTACGTAATAGTAATTCAAAATTATTTTTTATTATTCATACCCTGAAGCGATCTGAAACGATCTCGAACATTGTTCGCCCTTCCAATCAACGTGTAATTACCACAAAACAAATCACAAAGTGACGTCAAGTATTATCACTCCATCCACACAATTTTTTTTATTGATTTGAAGGGCGAATCGAGCAGATTATTCGCCTGATGGTAAGAGTTATAAATAGCTGCTAATAAATAGTAGCAACACCAAACAACACCTTGAATTACAAAGCTATGCTTGGCAATCCACTGCACTCGCCATCCTGAGACATAAGTTAAGTCTCAATATGTCCAATAGTTACTCTGGCTACAATGCCCTTCAATCCGAAACGGAACAGTGCATTTACTCTGCTGTTTGGCGGCATAAATACACATTGCAGTGATACCTACTCAGGCGGTCCCTCACATACGAGAGACCCAGCACTATTATTTAAATAAAAATGTAATAATCTCAAATAAATAAAAAACAAAATATACCACTCAACGCTGATGAGCCTACGAGTATAATTTCCAAGATTTAAATAAACTATAGCAAATCTATTATGCTAGCGGAACGCATTTTAACGAGCGCAAATATTGTAGCTTAGTCTCCACTCCCCGTGGAACTTCCTTTATAATTTGCGTGGCCTGGTGCCAATGGTATAGGAAATCATGATTAAAGCACTTAGTATAACCAATCAATTGTGAGTTAAAGTAGCCAATTCAGTGATTTTAATTTTGGTCTAAATATACATCTGTATAAGTCCATATACCACTGCAGGACACGAGCGTCTTCTACAAGCGAGATTACGATTGAGTGTGGTTAGGCCATAGTGTGGTGGACACACTGGTCCAATGCAGTTTGACGGACTTCACATACTATACAAATTCATACAAATGGCTATGGTATGCATTTCCTCACGGTGTTTTCCTTCACCGTTATAGTACGTGGTGATTGACTACCAATACACACATGAGTCCGAAAAGTCAGAGGTGTGCCCTGTGATTTGATCCGCGACCACCGTGAGCATGTGGGCTGTCGCGTCTGGTCCGTTTACTAACAAGCCACCACGCGATATTATATTTAAAATATGTACATGCGTTTTTTTTAATCTGTAGTCAGTATTATAATTTTGAAATGAATTGTGCGTTATTCTTTTAGGTAGTAAATTTAAATAGGCGTTATTCAAGAGATATTTGAATAGATGAAGATTGTATAAGATTACAAAAGCTCGCAGTTCAATAAAAATCTGATATAACACCGAAGACAAAAATAAAATGCGCGGTGGATTTTCGAAATGCATTCCTGAATGTATACAAAAGCTTACGCGGAATAAAAGACTATATAAAACTTCAATATCGGAATGTGATGCATACTAAAAAAAACATACGAAAAATACGTCAGAAAACGCACGTGTTATTTTTATAACAGAGAAAATATTTTCACATAGACTCGACCGACTCAAAGTCATCAAACATTTCAACGTATTATTGAAAATGTGTAAAATATTGGGCCGATCCCGAGAGTTTATAAATGGATGGTCCTCTTAAACCCCTCCTACATCATTGTCGTCTGCAACGCGCCTTCGAGAGAATGCCTCTTTTATATTTCAGACGTTACGTCAAGGAGCGAATATTTCCCGAGTAATGCGAATCCCTTGAAAATGAGCTCAGGACATCTGAATTTGGGACACACGGACGTGGAAAATGAGAAGCTTTTGTCTGAAAAGAAAAAGAATGCTCGCAGCGCCCACCGTTTCTTGGGAGTTTTATTTTTAGTTTAAAACTTGGACTGCAAGAAACGGAACGTTGCAAAAAGTGTTTTTGCACTACATGCATTCGGTCGGCGGGTTTTCGTTGCACTTGTTCCGATTCAGACAAAGTAAGCTTTGTGAAACGGTGAAATTTCGTACTTAAAATAAGTTCGTTGTGCTGTTGCGAATATAGAAAATGCATTTGCCGCAATACAGTGAAATTCGGAAATAAACTAACAAAGCTAAGTAACAACTCCTGGAAATTTGTACGTGTTCTGCTAAATCCTGTAGTTGTACAATAACTAATACAATCACAAACGGAGTTCTAAACGGAATTCGCAGAATTTCAAATAGTAAACGTAGAATTGGAATATTTTACAACACTTTTATCAAATTTTATTTTTCGCTAAAATTTTGTCTGTGACGCGTGCATCTTGGCAGAATTTATTGCGAGTTGCGACACGTTCAAGAAGACCTCAAGAAGTATTCACGCTTTACTTACCAGCCATATATTATCTTCCTACTATTCTAGGACTTGTAGTCTACGCTGTAATAAAAATAACCCCATTATTTTGTAAAGTAAATAGGAAGTAATGGTTCAAGAATAACAACTGTCGTCTCTATAGGCCGCACCTGACCCATATACGTAACAAGACCATCTTCAGCAGCCTTGATCTCCGCGATTTAACAAATAAACTCGAGAAATATCGCTTGAAATCTACTTCAAATTACAATTATTACGTTTCACATAAACAATAGGAGAACTTTAAGTTCAAATCATTTTCGACAAGAATATTTCAGATTTATACCAAATGCGAAAGACATTTTTACCATTCCCTTTGCTCGGAAGTCTCGAAAAATCGATCTGCTTGTTAAAAAATTCAAATATAAGTTAGTATAATATAGATGTCAGACTGATTTCATTATCTTAATATAAAACTATAATAAACTTGTACATTTGAGTATTTAATTTAATTTATACGGTCATCGTTTTGTATATAAGGCTACCCGTATTATAGTCAACTGACAGTCTTATAATAATACTCCACATCTTAAAACGTAATGTAGTCTTGTAACACTCTTGCAAATGACTGAGACTTCAGAGTACTTCGTGATTATGAAGACTGTAAATACAGTATTTAAGACATCGGGAATACAGTTTTATTTCAATGATTTATTCACGTAAAAAATAAATATTACAAAATATATTATTGCTGTGTCATTGATACATAAGCAATACCTTAAGTAAACCTATTATTTTTATGAACTGTCTTATGTCTCATAATCTTTGATAATTATTTGTAATATTCAAGTCAATGAACTAGATGTCTCTATTGTGCTTTGAGAAACACGGGACAAATAGTTTCTATGGCGCATCACGTCTATCGGTAGAATATAAGTCAATGTTAGAAACAAAATAAATTGAAGTCGGAACTCGGAAACATTGTAATGCTTGATGTACATGTCTTCGGTATGTCTCAAAACTGTGGAAAGTCCCATGACATTGAGTTTGCTTTAATATAATTAGCTGTGCGTCCGATCCAAGAAGCGAATTTAAATTATACATGCGTAGAATCCATCTTCAAATCCTGAGAGAATTACCCAGGCTGATGAAGAAAAGCACTTTTAGTTACAGATAATGAGTACAATAGTCGTTCCCGGTGGACGCAATTAGGTTACAAAATATTACATTAAAAGTGGAGATTATTACAGACCTAATTAGAGAGACAAAGGATACAGTACATACAATGGAATTGCTGAATTTTGACAAAGAACCTACCGTAAAATTTAAGGAATGGAAGAAGTAATTTGCGCAGAAATTCCGATATTTAAATATATTCAGGAAACTGTCTTTTTAATATTATGTAAAAAAGTTATAAATTTCTAACCATTTTACGCAAAAAAATTAAAAATATGATAACTCGATAAGTAATTTGCTTACACAGAAACTGAAATTAATTTATCACCTAACGGTAAATATTACGCTTGCTTTTCGTATTGTATATTTATAAATAATTAAATTATTCAAAGAAATTGTATCAACTGTGAAAAATACGTAGGTAATTAAAAATATTATGATTTTATTTTATTATATTCCAAGTATTTTAAACAACTGGTGGTAGGTCTCTCATATGGAAGATGTCGCCAGGGTAAGTACCTCCGTAATAAAACCACCGCCATTTCTTCCGCCAACATCAGTGTAAATGCCCTGTTTTGTTTTGGTTTGAAGGACATTGTAGCCAACTGGACTAACATCTTATGTCTCAGGATGTCAAGCGCAGTGGAATGCCAAGCATTGTTTTGTGATTCAAGGTGTTGTTTGGTTTTACTACTGATCATGAGCAGTCTTATCGCTTACCATCAGGCGAACGGCATGCTCGTCTCGCCATTCATTGCAATAAATAAAAAACATTAATTACTCCTCATTTTCAAACCATAATATGACTTAATATTTTTTTTATTAGGACATCTTTCATACAACACCCACGAGTATAAACAAAGTTAAGACATAATTAAAATAAGCTGCCTGCACCATTATAAGACCCGCCCAAACTCTCTGGTAGTTTATTGTTTGAAACTTAAATGATCGAGACATTATAAATAATTATTCATTGATTAATTCGAAACTTTATTTATGCTGCTTATTTGTATATAAACTACAATTTTAATTACTGACACAACTCAATTGAAGCTGTATGTTTTATTCCGAGAAACTTCAATATATATTTATATTTTAAACCAATCATTTTTATTACTGTTTTGATGAATGGCGAGACGAGCATGCCATTCGCCTGGTGGTAAGCGATACGACCGCTCATGGACAATAGCAAAACAAAACTACACCATGAATTACAAAGCTGTGCTGTAGACATAATATATTAAGTCTCATTATGTCCAGTAATTGCTCTGGCTACAATATCTTTTACCGGAACGCAACATAAACAGATAGAAATTAGAAATCAGAAATATGTAGATATATTTTCCTATGTTTGGTAAATTACCGTAGTTATTAGTCATCTATTCTCACTCGTGTTTTTGTTAACCTTATATCCTGAAATCTTTTCTGTATCAGTCCATATACGTCCCACTGCAGGGCACTGGAGGCCTCTTCTACAATCGACGATACGATTGGGAGTGGTTAGGCCATTTAGTCCACCACGCTGGCTTCATGCCGATTGGCGGACTTATACCATAGAAATTCTTATAAATCGCAATGGTATGCAGGTTTCCCCACGATGTTTTCCTTCACCGTTATAATGTGTAGTTAAATCTTATATTATCCTTATATCCTTTGTCACAAATACTAATTGCAACAAGGACCTCTTCTTTCCTATAATATTAGTGATATATGAACTATTTAAATACAATTGTAATGTATATGCTGTATTTGATATCGGGGGTGACGTTTTCATAATTGAAAAATCCCTTAAATAAAGAGAAAAAAAAAATAAAGAGCTCTTCAACCGGATAGATACACTTTTTTGAAAATGTTCTATCGCCTGTGTTCATTAGGGATATTGTAAGATTATAAAGGTGAAATAATAAATCAATTTGATCAAGTAGTTTCAGAGCCCCTTCAATGTAAACAATTAAATCCTTCCTCTTTCTAATATAGAGGGGTTCAAATTATTATTTTAGCAAAAACTATGCATTTACGGGTGGTAAATCCAGATTGTTTTTTACGAAAAAAGTAAAAAAAAGTAATCGTCTCATTTTTGCGATTTCTTTATTTGCATTATTTGTAGTCACTAGAACTAGCACCCAGCTTCGTGTTCAATAGCAGTCTTGATATACCCTGTATAATGTACGTGAAGATTTTTGCAAAACATAGCAAAATAAAAACATGACAGGCACCTGAGAGATCGTCGACCCCATTGTACTGAGCCACAATAGCCCAGCCTCCCCTCAAACAGGAATGAAAAGGGTTGTCGAAAATATTTGGAGGTATATAGTGTTACCGTTGCTGTATCATCCGGCTTTCAGCAAATTTAACAATAAGGGGAGATAAAACCCGTACGGTCGTATTACGAAAAAATTATCCTGTAATTAGTAACATAAATAAAAATTTTAAATTCTATTTTTAATGTATTTTTGTAATTAGCTGGCTTGACGCCCGGACGTCACTTAAGATGTCCATTGAAAATCAGCATTATGTTTTGGTTTGCATTACATCATAGCATAAGCTTAGTGTACACCTACCAGTCACAGCCGCGACCAGTCTTTTTTTGAATTTTTTATTCTGTGTTTTTATTAACAATGTCTGCGAATGTTACGACTGTGACAAGTAAATCGTATTTCTTTTTGAATAAATCGTACAATATTTATATTTCATAAACATACATGTATATGACATACATAAACTCACGCCTTTTTTTCCAAGGAATAGGCGAAGATCCTAACAGAAAACCCACGTTTCGCCTTTTAAGACGAGATATCATCTCGCAAGATATGATAGGGGGCGAGCGTATCTCCTTTAACGGACACAAATTCCTGACTTCGGGCTGATAATGAATAGAAAAATCCAATATCACATTGCCGTATATGCCACACGAGACCCTGCTAAATATACAGCGTTTAAATTTCACTGCACTGGCATTACATAGTCTGAATTGTGTCATTAAACAAAATACCTGTCATATAAACACCAAATTACAAGCCAGTTAAATCTATACTAATATATAAAGCTGAAGAGTTTGTTTGTTTGTTCTCAAGAACTACTGGTTCGAATTGAAAAAATATGTTTGTGTTGGATGGGGTTTTTTCGAGGAATTCTATAGGCTATACATAACGTGACCATACGTCCCGCTTTGGGCGGGACAGTCCCGCTTCCAGAAACTCTGTCCCCGTGTCCCCAACAAGGCTCACATAGTCCCGCTTTTGCAAACAGACCAAACGATAATTTAAAAAGTATTTCCCGCTCGAAATGCTTTATCGAACTACTACTGAAAACCGTTGGGTCGAATTATTCCAGCACTTTCGTAAGACAGTCTTGATTTAACAAACTTTTCAACAATCATTATTGAATACGTTATATGTCTGCCTGGAAGTCACGCCACTACTGGGGCTTAATAAGTCGTGTCTAACTATTTTGTGTTTAGTGCATTTTTTATTCAATCTTCTATAATGAAAACTTGTAAAACATCAAACATTTTTTTATTATTATTTAATTCTACAGATGTCCCACTCTGGCACAAAAAATAAATGGTCACGTTAGTTATACATCATCATACTATGACCTATACGGGAGGGAAGCAGTGAAAATTCTAACAATTACGAGAACATTTTTGTCGTTTTTCGTGGTCCGATTGGTCGATATTCTAAATTGATAATCGGAATTGAACATTTTGGCCATCATTTTGAAAAGTTTATCTGCATCCGGGCGGAGCCGGGCCGGACCGCTGATATTACATATTTCTTCATATATCATTTCGAGTAGGCTGGTATGTCTTCCGACAAAATAAAGTCATGGATATCATAATTACCATCACTTTGCTGTGTAAAATAAAAAAATGAACATAATTATGGTAATGCATCAAAAAGGATCTTGTTTTAACAAAAGAAATCCTTGCTTCGCCCAAAAATATCCGTCTGAAATCAAGTCGTTGTCTTTCTCATTTTACAAAGCGGTTGAACAATGCTTAGTCAGAAACTAGTCAGATTTTATTATTTATAACGCCGAGTCAGACATTTAGTTAGTCACTGCCGCTCTCGCCTCAGGCGTTGACATTATAAATCCACAGAAGTCAGTTCCGCGCATCTTATTAATTAGTCTACGAAAAATACGCTCTGTTATATTTTCATTTTTTGCCGACTTCAAAGGATAACTACTCGATTCGTCTGCATATATTACAGTCTAATATTTCGAGCTTAAAATTGGAGGGTTCCTGGAAGTTCCTGGAAAGAAAGAAAACAGGACCTTACATATTTCATTTCACATTGGTCTACCTAAATCCGCCCATATTGATTCGCTGGTGGATCAATCAAAGTGGTGTTTCTATCAGCTGTTCTCTATAATTTATCTATCTTTAATAAAATATTTTGTTAGCTATTCAGATGCATTATATGTTTCAGTAAGCAAAGAAGGAGAGGTATAGATATGGTGTAAATACAGGGTATATCAAGACTGCTACCGAAAACGAAGCCAGCAACTTCAGACACAATGCAACAGAAAATGTTGCAAAAAAAGCGACGATTTGTTTTTGTTATTATTTTCATATGGTCGTATTTGAGTGATAGATACATTTTTCCTAAAATAATAGTGTATATTTATAAATACTCTAAGGTATAAAAGAGTTTTAATGATTATTTTACCAAAAACTATGGATTTACCACCCAACAATGATGATATTTAAAAAATTATAAAAAAAAATTGTCGCGTTTCTTTGCGAAATTTTTAGTCAATTTGTGCTTGTAGTCACTAACGGCCGATGCCAATAATCAATCGAAAAAATTAGATTGAAGTCAGTCTGGATTATTTTCTACTTTTTGATTAGTCTCTTACTATATTGCCATAGTTTTTTTCACTACTGAGATTGATTATTGGCAATATAATATCAGAAAATAGATTAACCTGTCAATCTCAAACGGTAAATTTTGGATTGGGATTGTTTATTGACAGCGGCTGTAAAACTACCACCCGGCTTCGTTTTCGGCAGCAGTCTTGATTTACCCAGTATTTACAGGTAGCTAGGAAAGATAAATATATACGTCTATAATTGTTTATTGAAGCGTATAATTGTACTAATATAGTAATGGTATCTATTTGAACCTCTACGAAAAGATAGATAGGATATAGAGAACGGCCATATGTCCTCTACGATTACGAGTAACTGGGTACATAGCCCATGATACTAAACCAGTATTTTAAATTGGCCTCTTAAATCCATCCTATGGTTGTCTGTAAAACATTGCCTTTGTACTATAAAACTGCCAATTATACTTTTTATGTTTGTGAATTTCATTTTAGATATACTTTTTGGTGAAACAAAGTGTACATAAATAAATATTAGTCGGAAGGCATTACCCACCGTCTCGTTTCTAAAAACCCGCAGATTTAATAATATATTTCTACACCATTAACACTAATAATAAAATTCTATCGAACCTTTAAAAGTGTAAAATATTTTCCTATCTAAATCCCTCTGGGGATGTTACGAGAGAAATGTAAAGAAATCAGGGCGGGGGTACAAATGTAACGTCGCGTTGAAAAACTAGCCGTCATCCGCCAGCGGCACGGCTCAGTAGGAAACACTCGCAGATGCCACGAATATTCGCATTTGGGCGTGCTCACACCGATATGTAACAATTTTCACGCAATTAGGATATAAAAAATAAAGCTCTAGTTACGAGTGTGGCGATGTGGTGTCTATGTGTGTGATTCTAGGTAAAATTTTGAAGTAAGACACTTAAAAAATTTAAGACTTTTCATACATACATAAACTCACGCCTTTTCCCCAGAAGGAGTTTGTAGAGGTGGTATCAGGACACCCATGTTTTTCCTTGTGTGTTCCGCCCTACGATTTGATAGGAGGCGAGCCTATCGCCATATAGGGCACAAACTTTTGACTCCGGACTGATAATCGATAGAAAAATCCAAAATCACTTTGCCCGACCCGGGACTCGAACCTGAAACCTCAATTTTGCAATCTTATAGTAGTACAACTGCACCGAGGCAGTTGAGAGATATCTCAAACTGATAAAAAATATTCAACATGAAGCTGGAATTTGTGCCTGACATAGCAATAAGAAATGAAATTATTTATCTTGGGACGAAAATAAGCTTGGTGAAATGTCGATTACATTAGGGCACTTCAGGGCATTAGCCACTTATATTATTTGTCAATGATGTGGTATTTGATCAATCAGTTTTTTAACGGACTTATGTCGTTAAATATACTTTATAAGCGATGCCATAAAAAATACTTAACATAAATAATCTCAAGTAACATTTTATAACTCGAAACTAAAACAAGGAAATAAAAAAAAATCACAACGGTGTGAACGCAGCCAGTGTACCGTTCTAATGCAAAGTTGTATTGTTGCAAATGCGGAACGGAATTGTTGAGGGTTCCCGGTGGCTCCTGTCGGGATTCATATTTTTCAATTTTATCATTCGCATCTGTAGAGCTTCGGTGCGAAATAAGTTACGTTTTAACTTCCCTTGTGCGGGAATACTTATCTATGAAAAATGCTATATTACATCCCATTTTCTAACTGAACCTGGATACTATCTCAAAATATAGAGGAACAGTTTTACTATCTCGTATTTGGTGAGTGGGATTACCGAAGGTCTTAAAGGACCTAAACCCAAAGGTTTCTCGTGAATAGCCTTGCCTCCCTGCCGCTTTCAAAGACCTGTATCCAATTAGGATCTTTTAGTGGATATAATATTCTTATATGAGTTGCAGTGCCCAATTTTAATCATTACAATTATTCGTCGGCCTGATATTTTTATTCAATGAGATAGGGTTTTTTAGGCTACTACTCGTTTATCAGACAAATAAGTATTGGTAGACAGATATTTTACCATGTTGTATGTTCTTTTGTGTTTCTTGGTGTTTTTTTTTTTATTGCAATGAATGGTAATACACGCATGCCGTTCGCCTGATGATAAGCGATACGATAGCTCATGTACAGTAGCCAAACCAAACAACACTTTGGATTACAAAGCAATGCACGGTGTTCCCCTCGCTCGCCGTCCTTTGACATAAAATGTTGAGTCTCAAAATGTCCAGTAGTTACTCTGGCTACAACATCGTTCAACCCGAAACACAACAGTGCGTTTACACTGCTGTTTGACGGGAGAAATAGACACTGCGGTGGTACCCACCCAGATGGCCTCTCACATATGAGAGACCTACCACCAGTGAACAACAACACCACCACAAGTGGTGTTGTTTGGTTTTGCTACTGTCCATGAGCGGTCTTATTGCCTACCATCATACGAATGGCATACACGTCGCGTCATTCATTGAAATTAAATAAAAAAAACACAATATGCAGACGACTTGACGTGGCTTGGCTGATAGTAAGCAACCATTGCCGCTTTTGGATGTAAACAATGACAAAAATAAATTAAGTATTATATTAAGTCTTATTTCTAAAATAAAAGTTGACAGCAATCGGGGAACATCAAAGCAGGTAGATTTTATTTTTATTCTTTATTTATTTAGTTATACCACTAGTACAATAATTATTTTAGAGTATATGCATTAAAAACCACTAAGGCTTATCCTAATGCTATATACATTGACAAGTTCACATCAGTCCAACAAGATAATAGGTTAGTTTAAAGTATATTATTTCAGATAAAATAATAAATATACTTATATAGTTTCATGTGAAGCAACATAAGTATATTTAATTTAGTTCTCTCTAAAAATGCCGAAATATATTCCTTTTATTTTGATTTAATATTAATTGGTTTAATACATTCGCGTGTGTTGGTCATTTATTAATCGTAAGGTCGTTCTATTCTCCTTACAAAATTTACCTGCTTCAGTCAACTCATAAGACTTGACTTTCTTTAAGCCAGATCTTCCATCCTGTAAAACGACCGATACCCTCACAAATCGGTGTAACCAAATCAAAAAAGCAACAACCACCACCAAAAACTAAATGCATTTATCTGCCCAGTGACGCTTCACAAGTAAATTCGTCTCTGCGGTTTGCAAGCTAAGCGATACATACTAATGAACCGAGTGGAGCCGAGTCACATTGTGCCCAACTTCGACAGATGTCTTGGGCGGTCTATTTCTGCAGTAACTTTGTACAGTCTCAGCCTAACCGGCGGCTGTGTTTTAACAGCTCGGGAGCTGGGAGCTGGGAGCTGGAAATTCAATTAATAAATCCTATTTCAATGTAGCATAGGAACCAGGACAGAGGACTGTTAGTAGGATTATCTTGGTCCATCCTGGTCTTTCAATTCGTGGATGCATGATGCCAATGGATTTTCTAATGGCAATGGTTGTTACACTGCGTGAAAATCTCTATTGTGATAGATTAGTATTGAACATGATGTCCAAAGATTACCGCAGCTACTGGCATTAAAAGAATATCTACCACGTTCCATTAGTTGTTTTTATGCTTTATTGACGTATATGTCTCCTAAAGATGATTCCATCTGAGCCTGCATTCAGACCACAACATTTTGGATGTTCGCTCTTTCATTCTTTATGATGCACCGCGAATCCAATCAACTCAACTCTATTCCACATTCTGCGTGTATTTTTTGACATGGTAATCACTTATGCTATCTATCGATCCACAAAAACCAGCGATTGACAAAACGTACAAAACCACGGTATCAGCTGTTACATAACAAAATTAACACCGGCTCCCGATCCATCAACTCAATACACGAAAGTGCGACGGTCCCCAACAGAGCTGTATTATGCACATAACGCGTTGGGGCCCCCACCCCCCAATCCCCAGGACCCCCACACGACCTCCCACCGGCCCCCGAGCGATAAACTGTTCAACACGTTCTGAAGCACAAGTTTCGATTGGATATTGGTTTTAGTTTAGTATTATAATACACAGAACAGGATGTACGTCTATTATATTCCGTCTAAATACTCGATTTACATGTAAATTGAAGTGGCGGGTTATAGCTTGTTTGACTAGCCTTGAGGCGGTACGCGCTTATGTGATAATAGTTGATCATTATCAGGTGTGGCAGAGATATATTATGCTAAATCTTGATACGAATATTATGTTACTCTGGGGTTCATTTCAGGATGACATGAACAAACACGAATAAAATCTCGAAACTCTAACACCACTGCTCTTTTTTTTTTTTTTTTTTTTTTTTTTTTTATTGTGGCCCGACATAGTGGCGGCATTGCACCTGCTGGTAAGCGCAAATGCCGCCCAGGCAGAGTATCCATTGGCATCGGATGGCAGTCCCATGCCAATGGAAACAATTATGCCGGCCTACTAAGGTGCCTCTTCACACCACGGCGGAAGGACCCAGGATTGTAGGAAGGAGGGAACACGTGAGATGGCAAACAATTCCACAGCCTGACGGTGCGGCACAAAAAAGAATTAGAGAACCGTTTGGTTCGCGCCGGGATGGTTTGGACCGACAAGCTGTGGCTTCGCAAGCCAGCCCGCGTGGTTCTGGTAAGGAATGGAGAGGAGGGGATCAAGTTGAACAATTCCTCAGAGCATTCCCCGTGATACAGGCGGTAGAACACGCTTAGAGAGGCGACATCCCTCCGGAGTTGTAGCGACTCTAAGTTGCTCGTAACGTCTGCATCATTCACAATGCGGATGGCCCGCCGCTGCAATCCATCCAAGGCATCGAGCAGGTACTGGGCGGATCCATCCCAGAGGTGCGAACAGTACTCCATACCCGGCCGGACCTGCGCTTTATACAAACGATAAAGCTGACCGGGCGTGAAGAACCGACGCACCCTGTTCAGAACACCAATCCTGCGTGACGTGGCAGATATTACGCCCTCGATGTGATTCCTTGGATTGAGATCACAGCGGATATCCACACCAAGGATACTCAGGTCATTCCGCGTTGACAGGGGAGTACTCTGAAGAATGGGGAGGGGAGAGAACGGGGATTTTTTGCACGTGAACGCACACACCTGAGTTTTCTTGGCATTGAACTCAACCATATTCCTGGAACCCCATGTAGAAATGAGATCCAAGGTCCGGTTGAGCTCAATGACAAGATCTTCACGTCCCCTCACAGTTTCGACTCGGCAACCCGGAGGCCCGCAGTGGTATCGCCCATGAACCGTGCTGTCATCTGCATAGCAATGAATGTTGCCAAGCGACAACATGTCATTGATATGCAGAATAAACAAGGTGGGCGACAGCACCGAGCCCTGTGGAACTCCGGCATTTACCGACAAGAGCGCCGAAGCGTGTCCGTCAACGACTACACGTATTCTACGCCCATGCAGAAAGCCGGAAATCCACGAACACAGGTTGCCGGGCAGACCGTATGCCGGAAGCTTGGAAAGAAGACCACGGTGCCAGACCCTATCAAACGCCTTGGCTATGTCGAGGCTCACAGCAAGAGCCTCGCCACGCCGGTCAATCGCCTCACCCCAGCGATGCAGGACAAACGCTAGAAGATCACCCGTCGATCGATTTTGACGGAAACCGTATTGTCTGTCACTGATCAACGAGTGATCCTCCAGGTAGCGGACCAATTGAGCGTTTATGATCCGCTCCATGACCTTACACATCACTGAGGTGATAGCGATAGGGCGATAATTGGTAGGGTCCGACCGATCACCCTTTTTGGGGATCGGTTGCACATTGGCCTCCCTCCAAGATTCCGGCACAACGCCTGTGCGGTAGGACGCTCGGTAGAGGCGAGTCAGTACAGGAGACAACTCGGCTGCACAAGCTCTTAAAACCACCGCTGGTATCCCATCCGGACCACTGGCTTTCCGCACATCGAGAGACCGTAACTCACGCCGCACATCACACTGCCTGATGCGAATATCCGCCATTGAGAAACCGCAATCAGGCAGTGTGGGCAGCGTCTGAGAACCACGGTCTTCGAGGCGGGAATTAGCCGCAAAGAGGTTTGCCAATAAGGCAGCTTTCTCTTGCGGCTTGTGAGCCAGCGAACCTTCCGGGTACCTCAGCGGAGGCAATGCTGGACGGCAGAAGTTAGACTGAACGGCCCTGGCCAAACTCCAATAAGCACGACTGCTAGTCGGGTGATTGGCCAACGCACGCCCAATCCTGCTAACGCGCTGGGCATCCGCCCTAACATAAGCCTTCTTGCAGGCCTTGGTGGCCCGGTTGTAAGCTTCTTTGAGGGAACCGATATTGGGATCCTTCTTGGCGCGACCCCTGATCCAAGCGCGATACGCCGCTTGTTTGTCACCGACAGCATCGGCGCAAGCACGATTAAACCAGGAGCGTCCACGGCCCTTACTGGCGATCTCAGAGGAAGGAATGTAGTAATCCATTCCTAGCCTAATCTCGCCAGCAATAGCGTTGGCACTCGCTGAAGGATCTTTGCCCTCAAAGCAGCGTTGCCTCCAAGGGACGGATGCGAAGTATTCCCGCATACCATCCCAATCTGCCGACGAGTAATGCCAGACCCTCCGCCTAACCTGCACGGGACGTGGAGGTGGAGCGAAAGGTACTGACGACCCAACCAGGCAGTGATCGGAAGTGCCCAGAGGCGCACTAACGGTCACACGATACCCAGCCGGGTGACTCGCCAGCAGAAGGTCCAGCAGAGAAGGCTCATGACCCGCCACATCCGGGATCCTGGTGGGCTGGTTCACCAGCTGTGTCAAGTCATGAGTCAGAGCGAATGCATGGGCAGTCCTTCCAGCATGATCAGTCCTGGAGGATCCCAGCCACAATTCGTGATGTGCATTGAAATCCCCCAAGACCACCATTTCGGCCGACGGGAACTGCGCCTGCGCGTCATCTGCCGCCTGGCTAAGATTCCTGAACAGCCGAGTCGTCTCCTCATCCCCGTTGTGTGACCTGTAAAGGCACACGTAGATGCGGCTCAGGGAACCAAAATCCACGTGCACCCACAGAGCGGAGAAGGAGGGGTCCTCCATGCAGCGCAGACGGCGACAGCAGACGTCCGAACGAACAAACAAGCATACCCCGGCTTTAGGCTTGAAGTTTTCTTCAAGCGAATAACCGGGGTACAGCAAGTAAGAATTGTCGGTCGGACAACGAATCTGCGTCTCCGTCAGGAAGAGCAAAGCAGGCCGGGCCGTCTCGAGGTGGTGGTGGCTCTGTTCTTAACACTAACTTAACACTATTTTTGTCATAATATCCCACCTTTGATACGTCTTTGTTCACAAGTCCTTCATAAATTAATATCAATGGGGTAAAATTGCAACTAGCCATAGGAAGAGATGGCTTTAAAAAAACTCCTAAAACCATCAAATATTCAACGATATTTTCCTCCTAATAGTAGTTTTTATAACAGCCTCTCTTTACTTCCAACTAATAATCTATCCCATACTAAAGCATATATCACCAGGCGAGCAAACACCTGGCTTTAAACAAATATTTGCCGTCACCGCGAGTCAAACCTGGCTCCGAGGTAATTAGGTCATCATTAATTAACTTGTACCGAGCACCGAGCTGTATTTGGGTTATAAGTAACTAGTAGATAACAAGAAAGTCCAAAGTTGAGCACAAATATCTGATGGCAGAGAGGATACAAAGTCAATCGTGTTGGAAATTTACGCTCCGAGAATATGTAAATCAGAAGGAAATATTTTGTTAAAACACAAATGTGCATGGTATGAGTAATAAAATGGCGACATCGATGTATAAATTCAGAATGCTTGCAATACCTATGCAACAGTCTTGAAAATAATCCTAATAGAATGTGGTTTCATTTCATCATCATGACAAACCTAAGTCGGAAACATGCTATTTAAACGCCACGCGACGCGCCACGCGTTGAGTAAAATCAGATTGTACTATTTTCTATGACCAAAACGACACTACGAATACATGATTCTGGTCATATAAAATAGCACGATTTGATTGGACTTAACACGTCCCGGGTCGGGTCCAGTTGCGTGGCACTTCAGTAGTATGTTTCCGACCTAATATACCAATTCTCTGCAGAACATAAAACACAACACACTTAGCTAAATCGATGTCTCTGAGCCAATAAGTCATAGTTTATTATGTTGAATGCTGATATAATTATTGCAAAAACATACATGAACCATGAACCACGACCAAAACCACCAACATTATTAACCAAACGCGCTGTACAACTCCGAAATTAGTTAAAAATAACCCGTTTTTTCTCAAATTAAAAGTACTTTATGTCTAAAATTTAATTCCATCGATGGCACCGACATGGCTGCGCAAATGAAATTCCCCTAAAATATTTCCGCAGTAACTAGTGTCACGGGGCCGTCCTGCCGAAACAAAGCTATCAATTTGAACGGGACACGTGAAAAAAATTCATCGGCAGTTTTGCAGTGACGCACGTCTGTTGCACGAGAGATTTTTAACGCTGAAGGGAGACGTTTGAAAATAGGATAAGAACAACTGTTTTTGAAATTGTTAAAAATTTTTGACTTGATGAAATGCCGGGCTTATAGCGCGCAAAACTGATGTTGGGGCCGAAACGTTCTAGAGTGGAGGCCAAGTACAAGCAAGCGAAATGTCGGACGCCTGCCAACAAGGTGGACGGCCGCCTGGCTAAGGTTGCAGGAAGTGGCTGGATGCAGGCCGCTTAGAACAGGTCGATGTGGAGATCCTTGGGGGCGGCCTATGTTCAGCAGTGGACTTTCTGTGACTGACATCTTAATGATGATGATG
Source organism: Hyles lineata (assembly GCA_030180105.1). Taxonomy (NCBI): domain Eukaryota; kingdom Metazoa; phylum Arthropoda; class Insecta; order Lepidoptera; family Sphingidae; genus Hyles; species Hyles lineata. The sequence goes on along the minus strand of JARJEE010000035.1, from coordinate 1,340,978 downwards.
GTAATGATGACAGAAAAGGCATTATAATCAATGTAGTGCTCTGCGTGCGCCACAGCGCCTGGTCTGCTGCTTTATGCATCCAGTCGCTGCCGACATTCATGTGCAAGTCGTCCCGCCATCTTCCCAGAGGGCGTCCCACGCTACGTTTGCCAAGACGCGATCTCCACTTCAGAACATGCTTACTTCAGATAAATACATTTTTATATATGTAATTCTAATAAGATAAAAATATTCAGAAAGAACAGCTGTATAATATTAATTATCCATCACACAAAAACTAACGTCAAGTGAGAGCTTCCGACGCGCGTTTCATTTTTTTATGATTTACGCGATCCGAATTGTACAAATCCTTCCACTGACAATAAATTTTAAATTTCTAAAATTACGTGAAAATATGAACTACAATATATGTATAAATTATCAACATACGCAGAATAAACTTCAAAACCTCCGGGCGTTTTTGACCGCTAATGTGAAAGTTCCCTAACAGGTCAGCCAGTGACAAATTCAATCAACACGATGACGAAACGTGTCCATATTTTCACGGATCCTTGACTGGGTTAAGGGTACTTCAGACTAGAGCAATAGACGTGCGATTTCATATACCATTCGTGGAATTGAACCTAGTAGGACCGTGTGGAGCAATTAACTAATTAATAAAGGAATTTATGTATATTTTTTATTACGCAAATCTGAATTTATTTAATGACAACTTACAATTCAATTTGTAATTTATTAATAAGGAAATGAATTAGGTGAAAACAACAAACACTTCGACAACAGATCGTAGAGAACTAAAAACATAGTTTGATACTTTATCGACCAATTTTTTCTCATAAGCTTGAATCCATTGTTCTTCTGCGTGAATCCTTAACTATACGCCTGAATTCATTATCTTTAATATGTCTGAATTCATTCTCCATATGCCTGGATATTCCACCCACATGCCTAAATACATTATGAGCCTGAATCGACATAATACACATACAATCCGGTGAAATTTCATACACATAAACAAGTTAGCGAGTCGCGGACGGCCTGGCGTTTTTCGAGGCGTGCCAAATTAATTTGTTGGAGCATTTTATTGTTTGCAAAATTCGGTGTAGATTTAGCTCGGTTTTCACGCTCGGCGGTCTTTGCAACATATTAGCGGTCTGGTAAGGTTAATGTGCTTTGAGGGTGGAAAAGTGGATTTATTTTAAATCAATTTGGTTTTTATATTTTTGAAATTACTTTTTGTAAATTACTTTATAAAGTTAAGGTTGAAGTTTGGTTGGAATGGAGGAGAGTGGTGAGAAAAATGACTTTTAGTTGCCAGGCAATACAATATTAGCTAGAAAGTTATTTTTCTTCATATTCATAGGAGTTCACATCTCAGATGTAATAAGTGGTAGGGCTTTGCTATGCTTGTAAAAACCACAACACAAAATAGATCGATAGGGTGTCTCACAGAACTCGACATAAAGTAACAGCTTTGCTATGGTGATTGATTCTTTGAATAAGATAATGGGGTACTAATGACAAAGAATAAACAACCGTCTTGGTGGACCACGCAAGTGAATCGCGTTTCACGCTAAACCTTTCTAACCAACTTCAAAAAAGGAGGAGTTTCTCAATTCGTTGGAATCTTTTTTTATATCTGATTACGACCCGGGTGGCATAATTGAGTCCATCGATGGAAGACAATCGACTTTATAATGATTCTCTATTTGTAATCCACTTACCACTCACATTCCATTTACATTTGAAGTGCCTAAAAATTAAAATCCTCTAAAAAATAGACCGATTCCTCTCAAGTGCATTTACAAAAGCCGGACAATTTGCACACAATACAGTCCGCAGTGTCCCACGTACGTTCACGAAAAAACTTTTAACAACACAAGTTTGCACATCCTTTTGTTTGAGTTGCGAACATTTAACGATACAACTTGCCGCCGGGGCTGTACATAATTCTTTCTGATACCGAGCCACCAGCCGTTTGCCTCGGCAACCCTTTGTAAGTTCGTGTATTGATCATTGTTGTCAGTTTGAAGACTCAAGTTAATGGTTCTCGGTTGAAAGTTGGTATTTATTTTGAATCGATCTTTCTCGTATTCTGTCTTGTTTAATGTTTAGGTTTGGGTAAATAGAAGTTGTTTGAATGATAAACATGTTTGCGACAGTCTGACTGCCCTTCAGTTAGGTCTTAGAAGCCTAAACTTCTTAGATTACTGCGCAGAGCTGTTTAGTATTGTTAGACTTCACATAATTTTGTAATTGTTTAGGACAATTCTAAGTGACTTGCAAGTGTCTGAGCAGACACTTGCAAGTCGTATTTTGTGGAAATAAACCCGAAATGTTTTGTGAACATGATAATGATTTACAAAGTGAGTGACTTTTACAAAAATATCTATCATGGACAATATAAAAAAGTGTGGTAATTTGCATGTTACGTACATGGTAAAAAAAATTTAAAAGACAACGATGTGACGAATTAACGTAAACAAAAAAAACAAGCTAGAAATGAATAGAAAGACATAATAAATGTGGTTATCGCAGTATAGTGGACAAAGCACAATATCACAGAAAGAAACTGTACATGAAACAAAGCTGTTACAAATTGGTAGTCTACACAGGCCAAGAAGAAGATACGCAATCCAGATACCAATTGAACGGGTATTAAGAAATTAAAAAAGAAAAACATGAACGCGATTAAGACGAAACCGAATAGCCTGATAGAGACATCAATGTGAAAAAAGTCGCTGCATCTAAAAGTGGTCTAAAATATTCTTACCACGAACAAGACTATTCGTAGACAGTTTTTTTTTATAATTAATTTGTTTTATGTGTAGGTTAAATTGTATCAGTGTACAGTATTGTGTGTGATCATGTGGGGTGATTACCAGCAAGAGAGGGGCTCACGATTTGATACGATAACCCGCCCTTTGCCGGTTTTGTATGGAAGGGGACCTTCCGAAGGAACAGAACTACTAGATATAGCAATGAGTTCTGAAAAATATTACAGTTATTAAATTTTTTGTCTTCTTCGCTGAAGCTAAATTCAAAAGTCTTCGGAAAGGGACAAAACAATTGATAACTAAAATAGGTCTCTCATATGAGAGAACCTAGGAAGATAAATAAATAAATAAATAAATAACACCCAACAGTCACATACATAGTCCTGACCCCACACTAAGATCGAGTCTTGTGTCGTGGGAATCAGGAATTACAAGAGACTTTTCGGTCTCACAAACACCCAGACCCGGAAGAAATATTTGTGGGCCGCACAAACATTTCTCTCGATACCACTGCAACGTCTATTTCTACCGCTAAAATGTAGTGTAAGCGCACTGTTGTGTTCCAGTCCGAAGGATATTGTAGCCAGAGTAACTACTGGACATATTGAGACTTAACTTCTGATGTCTTAGCATGGCGAGCGCAATTTTTTTTTTCAATGTATATCGAGATGAGTTGGTGGCTGTCCATGAGCGGTCGTATCGCTTCCCATCAGGCGATCGGCATTCTCGTCGCGCTAAATAAACAAAAATAGAATTTAACTGTCTATGGATAAGGTCGTAATAATATTAATGAACATAAACGGTATACACAATAACATAGACTATAGAGTATTGTGAAACTACTAATATACGTCGCAGAACGCCAGCGGAGCAGTATATTATACGCACACTAATTAAATATTAATTAAAACTTTGCTCAGCCCCGGTGAGACTACTGTTTCATATTATACTGTTGCTCCACACAGTTCGAACTGTAATAACTTTTGTTTAATATACCTCTTTTAGTTTGGTAATAATGTAGAAGAAAAAGTTATGGCGTTTGTTTTTGTTTTAGAATTTTTTTGGGTGAATTTTTTGATTAAAAAACGTTTAACACTGGGAGAGTGTAGTGCGTGGTAGCCTATTGATAATCGATCAGATGCAACTACCAACATGTTCACGGTGGTCGTGGGTCCGAATCCTAGGGCACGCCTCTGATTTTTCGGGACTGATCTCTCATATCAGAGAGGCCGCCTGGGCAGGTACCACCGCAATGTCTATTTCTCTCGTCAAACAGCAGTGGAAATGCACTGTTGTGTTTCGGTTTGAAGGATTTATGGTTTTATGTCTCAGAACGGCGAGCGAGGGGAACACCAAGGGATTTGTAATTCAAAGTGTTGTTTGGTTTGGCTACTGTTCATGAACTGTCGTATCGCTTACCATCAGGCGGACGGCATGCGTGTCTTACCATTCATTGCAATAAAAAAAAAATAGTCTCGGATCCACAAAACAGACGACAAGCGGACAACAATATAAAGAAAGTCGCTGAAAAAGGTCGCTTTCAAAGGTCGAGGAAGGAAACTCTTTCCACTAAGCCTATGTTTCCGCCCCGTGGTTAAGGGAGCGTGAGAACTCCGACGACCTACTCGCGTGCGTTGCTTTGACGAGTTTCCGTAGTCTTCTATGGTTGTAGCTATCCACTCTTTACGAGTACATGACTGTAACAAATATTATTTATCGGACATATAAAAATACATGAATGTAGGAAGGTTTGGGTTTTGGGCCAAAAAAAATATATTTTTGACTTAACATTAATTGATTAAATTATAAAAATTCACTATTTTCCCCTCCGTTCCATTCCTACTTTCACTCAAATCCGTCTTGCATTCATTCCTCTTATGTTGCAGTTTACAAAATTGTTAATTAAAATTAAACTCTATACAAAAACGAAACCAATCCAACATAAATATACCTTTTTTTTTTTTTCCATTGGCATCGGACGGCAGTCCCATGCCAATGGAAACAATTATGCCGGCCTGCTAAGGTGCCTCTTCACACCACGGCGGAAGGACCCAGGATTGTAGGAAGGAGGGAACACGTGAGATGGCAAACAATTCCACAGCCTGACGGTGCGGCACAAAAAAGAATTATAGAACCGTTTGGTTCGCGCCGGGATGGTTTGGACCGACAAGCTATGGCTTCGCAAGCCAGCCCGCGTGGTTCTGGTAAGGAATGGGGAGGAGGGGATCAAGTTATACAATTCCTCAGAGCATTCCCCGTGATACAGGCGGTAGAACACGCTTAGAGAGGCGACATCCCTCCGGAGTTGTAGCGACTCTAAGTTGCTCGTAACGTCTGCATCATTGACAATGCGGATGGCCCGCCGCTGCAATCCATCCAAGGCATCGAGCAGGTACTGGGCGGATCCATCCCAGAGGTGCGAGCAGTACTCCATACCCGGCCGGACCTGCGCTTTATATAAGCGACAAAGCTGACCGGGCGTGAAAAACCGACGCACCCTGTTCAGGACTCCAACCCTGCGTGATGTGGCAGTTATTACGCCCTCGATGTGGTCCCTTGGATTGAGATCACAGCGGATATCCACACCAAGGATACTTACACCATTCCGCATTGAGAGGGGAGCACCCTGAAGAATGGGGAGGGGAGAGAACGGGGATTTTTTGCACGTGAACGCACACACCTGGGTTTTCTTGGCATTGAACTCAACCATATTCCTAGAACCCCATGTAGAAATGAGATCCAAGGTCCGGTTGAGCTCAGTGACAAGATCTTCGCGTCCCTTCACAGTTTCGACTCGGCAACCTGGAGGCCCGCAGTCGTATCGCCCATGAACCGTGCTGTCATCTGCATAGCAATGAATGTTGCCAAGCGACAACATGTCATTGATATGCAGAATAAACAAGGTGGGCGACAGCACCGAGCCCTGAGGAACTCCGGCATTTACCGACATGAGCGCCGAAGCGTGTCCGTCAACGACTACACGCATTCTACGCCCATGCAGAAAGCCGGAAATCCACGAACACAGGTTGCCGGGCAGACCGTATGCCGGAAGCTTGGACAGAAGACCTCGGTGCCAGACCCTATCAAACGCCTTGGCAATGTCGAGGCTCACAGCAAGAGCCTCGCCACGCCGGTCAATCGCCTCACCCCAGCGATGCAGGACAAACGCTAGAAGATCACCCGTTGATCGATTTTGACGGAATCCGTATTGTCGGTCACTGATCAACGAGTGATCCTCCAGGTAGCGGACCAATTGAGCGTTTATGATCCGCTCCATGACCTTACACATCACTGAGGTGATAGCGATAGGGCGGTAATTGGTAGGGTCCGACCGATCACCCTTTTTAGGGATTGGTTGCACATTGGCCTCCCTCCAAGATTCCGGCACAGCACCTGTGCGGTAGGACGCTCGGTAGAGGCGAGTCAGTACAGGAGACAACTCGGCTGCACAAGCCCTTAAAACCACCGCTGGTATCCCATCCGGGCCACTGGCTTTCCGCACATCGAGAGACCGTAACTCACGCCGCACATCACACTGCCTGATGCGAATATCCGCCATTGAGAAACCGCAATCAGGCAGTGTGGGCAGCGTCTGGGAACCACGGTCTTCGAGGCGGGAATTAGCCGCAAAGAGATTTGCCAGTAAGGCAGCCTTCTCCTGCGGCTTGTGGGCCAGCGACCCTTCTGGGTACCTCAGCGGTGGCAACGCTGGGCGGCAGAAGTTAGATTGGACGGCCCTGGCCAACCTCCAATAAGCACGGCTGCTAATTGGGTGATCGGCCAATGCACGCCCAATCCTGCTAACGCGCTGGGCATCCGCCCTAACGTACGCCTTCTTGCAGGCCTTGGTGGCACGGTTGTAGGCTTTTTTGAGGGAACTGACATTCGGATCCTTCATGGCGCGACCCCTGATCCAAGCGCGATACGCCGCCTGTTTGTCACCGACAGCATCGGCGCAAGCACGATTGAACCAGGAGCGTCCACGGCCCTTACTGGCGATCTCAGAGGATGGAATGTAATATTCCATTCCAAGTCTGATCTCGTCAGCAATAGCGTTGGCACTCGCTGAGGGATCTTTACCCTCAAAGCAGCGCTGCCCCCAAGAGATGGTTGCGAAATATTCCCGCATACCATCCCAATCTGCCGACGAGTAATGCCAGACCTTCCGCCTAACCTGCACGGGACGTGGAGGAGATGCGAACGGTACTGACGACCCAACCAGGCAGTGATCGGAAGTGCCCAGAGGCGCACTAACGGTCACATGATACCCGGCTGGGTGACTCGCCAGCAGAAGGTCCAGCAGAGAAGGCGCATGACTCGCCACATCTGGGATCCTGGTGGGCTGGTTCACCAGTTGTGTCAAGTCATGAGTCAGAGCGAATGCATGGGCAGCTCTGCCAGCATGATCAGTCTTGGAGGAGCCCAGCCACAGTTCGTGATGAGCATTGAAATCCCCCAAGACCACCATTTCGGCCGACGGGAACTGCGCCTGCGCGTCATCAGCCGCCTGGCTAAGATACCTGAACAGCCGAGTCGCCTCATCATCCCCGTTGTGAGACCTGTAAAGGCACACGTAGATGCGGCTCAGGGAACCTAGATCCACGTGCACCCACAGAGCGGAGAAGGAGGGGTCCTCCATGCAGTGCAAACGGCGACAGCAGATGTCCGACCGAACATACAAGCATACCCCGGCTTTAGGCCTGAAGTTTGCTTCAAGCGAATAACCGGGATACAACAGGTAAGAATTATCGGCCGGACAACGTATCTGCGTCTCCGTTAGGAAGAGCAAAGCAGGCCGGGCCGTCTCGAGATGGTGGTGGACGGCATTGAGGTTCGTATGGAGTCCACGGATGTTAGTGAACTCCATAGTGAAGGCGGTGGTGGGGTTAAGCACCGCTGAAGGACCTGCTCTGTTTGGTTGCACTGTCATGGTAGAAAGGATGGGATTGGTGAAGAGGCAACGAGGAGCTTAAGTTCGGGCACTAAGAAGGCCGAATGGGCACCGGCACGAAAGGGTCGGCAGGAAGAGAGCTGATCCGCCGGACGGAAGGGCCCCCGTACCCTCCCGGGATGGGCCGCCGGGACCCCACTTCCGGTCACCAACCGGCACGACGGACCCACCCAAGATTATGCGCGGCATGGTGAGGCAGCCTCTCGAGGTGGTTAGCCCCGATTGGGCCCCTGTACTATACCGCGGGCGGCCAGCGGACAACCGTTTCTACGGGTCTCCCTGGCCGGCGGATCAACATTCTTCCCTTCGACAAACGACCGAAAATACCCACACGGTACAACCTCATGCCCGGACTCAAGGTCCTCGAAGAAACCGGAAAACCATAGGCTGATCCCGGAACGCGATCCCCGTACGGAGATCACTATGGCGGTCTTTACGCCTCGTGGACGGTGGTCGCTACCCGGGCGGACACATAAGTCCTACCACCACTAACTGTGTCACTCATTTGGCACTACCCAGGGGTCACGTGTAGGGAATCTAGAGTCAAAGCCTACGGACGCGAGTGACGTTAACCCCCCATATACCTAACAATAAGACACATTTTCTAAATTTAGTTAGAATAGGAATACCTAATATTTGTGTTATGGTTACTATAAACTACGAGACTTGATATCACAACACTCAGACCAACTAACGGATCACATTAGCTTTATTTCTGTCTTTACTGAACATGGCATGAACGATTATTTCTAGCTCCTTCTATTTGTCTTTTTCTTTCTAATTAATATTGACGCGGTTTAAAGACAAACTTGCATCAGTAATGCAAAGTTACCCCAACAGAGTGTAGGTATCCCTAAGAGATTCGCCGAGCTCCAGAGCTCGGTGTCAATTCTTTGCATTCTGTTGATCCTGGCTAATATTAATTAAATTGACGGATGTGTGAGTGGGAAAGTCTGTGCGTAGATAAATAAATATTAAACACACCCAACAGTCACATACCTAGACCTGACATCACCAAGCTCGAATTGGGATGGTGGGCACCAGAAACTAGAAGACAATTTTCGATCGCACAAACACCTAGACCCGAAACAAATATCTGTGGATCACACATAAATTTTCTTCGGTGCGGTGGTCGAACCCGCGGCCTTTCGTTTTACAGCCGACATCTAGCTAACTGCGCCACGGAGGCTGTCAAGATATATAACTATAAAGTAAGCCGAAATTACCATACATTTAAATACGGAGGGCTATTTAAAAAATAAAACAGGAATGGCAAGGCAATCGCGCACACTCGCGACACATTACGCGGGCGGCGCAATAAGCAATTACGTGACATGTGCCGCTGGCCTAATTTAAAAAACCGTGTTATTGGTTCCCGACTTGGATGGTCTATCGACTATTTGGATCGAGGGTTTAATTTGGTAAAATAATTGGGAGACTGAGGAAGTCGCAGGTGACATGTTCTGTATACCTTTAATTGATATTTATATCAGTGGGTCGTCCGGGAATGTTTTATGACAAATTTTTTATTAGATGTAGGATTTGAATGTTATGATGACCTGAAACAAATGCTTCTGAATCTCAGTGCAGGAATCGAACCCGCAGTATTTCGTTTCGCGGCTGGTTTTATAAATAACTAGCGGCCCAGCCCGGCCCGGCTCCACCCTAGGGCAAATACACTTTTTTGAAAATATTCTATCGCCTTTGTTCATCAGAGATAATGTTGGACTCTGATAGTGTAATAATTTTTCGATTCGGTCCACTAGTTTCACAGCCTATTTAATGCAAACAATCAAATCTTTCCGCTTTATAGTATTAGTATATTAGTATAGATTGTGCTAGGAAACGGCCGAAATACAACGGTTTCGTATAAGAATGAATTTTACCGGAAAAATTACGCTCTCAATTTTATCTTATCATTTTGTGCTTATAGACATATTCCGGGCATGAAATCTCATCTTTCCAATTTGTATGAAATTATATTATGAATTTTAAAACTACATGCGCTCGGTGTACAAGCTAGTTTGTATAACAAGTGTCTTTTGTCAGTTTTCTGATGGTCTAAGCTCGATACATGCTAATGGCTAATTGGAAAGACTATCGTATAATGTATGTATCTGGTTTCGTATCTTACGTACGATGATCGCTATCCAAACGATAACTAGGACCTTGTAGCCAGAGTAACTACTGGACATATAGAGACTTAACATCTTATGTGTCAGGATGGCGACCGCAGTGGAATACCAAACATTGCTTTATAATTTCAGTTGTTGTATGGTTATTGTTACTGTTCATGAGCAGTCGAATCGCTCACCATCAGGCGAACGGCAAGCTCGTCTCGTCATTCATTGCAATAAAAAAAACTAATATCCGATCAACAAAGGTGAAATGTAGAACTTAATAATTGAAACATAAAATATTTCAAAATACATTAAAAACATCCCAAAATAAGTGTCACGTCAGAATAGTCAGCAGCGTGACGAATCTCACGCATACTCGCACTAAACACGCTGTAAGTAATCACGTTCTTTCTGGGCGATTGGGCTCACTTCATGCCCGGTAGGCGATCAATTTATTTTCAATTTTTACCCCACCCCACCAACCCCAATCCCCACGGCCCCAATCCCACGTGACGCACCAAATTAGATGTCTGTCCCGATTTCCGCGTGACAAGGGATTGAGATTGCAAACTTTTAATTCGAAGGGCCTCGGGATAAGCCTGCGTTGGAATTCGGGATGCAATTGCCTCATCTATATTTAGATCGGGTATTTTATTTATATTTCCCGCGGCGTTTTGTTAACAATGTGAATAGCTGCTAATTGGCATTGTTGCGAAAATAAATTTCTATTCCTGGGTTAGTTTACATTACATTACATTTCGAACACTTGGCAATTTCGTGAAATTCATTCCAAAAATTAATTTTAATTATACTACAATCAGTTTAGTGTCAAAAGAAAGTAATTAGAATCTTTTTGCAACATTGAGAATATCATATCCTACATACATAATATACATACATACATACATTTACACACGTTATATACATACGTCGTGGTTATTGGATCCTTGAAAAAAGAAATAATTCCTGAAAACAGGAGATAAAAAACCGAATTCTAGAAAATATTCCACACACCGCGTCTACATTGACGGCGTGACACGTTCAGTATTTACTGACATATGAATCGTCAATTTTATCTTCAAAGCAATATCGCACAAAAGAATCAAATAACGCTCAATAAATATTGGAATACAAATTGACTGTTTACAGTGCGTATTCTGACTAGAGCTTATATCATATTGGATATACGAAATTCTAGGAATACATCTCTTTAACCCTTCAAATTCTTCACTAACTAATACCGTTTCCTCCTAGGCAAAACCAATGTATTGTTGCATTTACTGAAAAAAAAGTAGATTTTATCTGTATCAGAATGAAACTTATAAATGAGGAGCAACATTTAAATTTTGGATCCTCAATTTCAAATTAAAAAATATTCAGATAAAACTTAATTAACTTTAGCCTTGAAAATTGCATGCTTGGGCGTCTGTGCCTTTCATACTAATATCTAGCCTAAAACCTTCATGTGCGGTAATATTGCTTTTTCATTTGATGCGAATGCAAACATTTAGAGGAAAATTATTTTTATGAAGGCCAACAATATTTCGAAAACGTAATATGAACTTCCACTTAGGTATTGTGATGAATTAAAAACGGTCGGTGTATAGGTGAAGGTAAATTCACCTAAACTCTCGAAACCTTTTTAAAAAAATACTGAAGAGACTGGAGTACAAACTGACAAGAACATAAAATACCAAGACACCCAGTAGACAACCCAAAAAATATCTAAAAATTCAAAAAGCGTACTCTTACACGAAATTTGCCTATAACCTCAGAGGTTTGTCTCCCCGCGCCGGTAAATCCGTGACTAACATACCGCAACAGTTTTCCCGTCGCGTACTCGGCTTATTGAGTCGACGGAATATGAACTGTCATATCCAGCACGCAGTGCTTCGCATACATTATTAAAAAAAACTTACTTTCACGAGAATGTGTTTGATCGAAATTGGGTGGAGTGTGTAGGTGTATCCTAAGGTTTTTTATGGCGTGATGTCTATTGATTTTTGGTCAAATAACATATATTTCTTTAGTATGTATGCTAATATACACCAGGCATAACTCATGATTTTAAAAGCATTTTTACAATGAATGCCTTCGTGAGATTCTAGCCTTTAAAAGTACGCAATTGTGGAAAATACATTTATCAAATGGAAAATAATTATTTTTTTCTATAAAGGGCATTTTCTATAGGTCAAAATACTTTACACTATGGCTTAGCTATTAGAATTCTTGGTAGTTCTAAAAAGATACCTAACTCTCACTTTTGCTAACATTAACACTTTAATATTGCTACGTTTTCCTAGGAAAACACAAAACTAACCTAGAAACAGCGAAGTCATAAATAAACTGGCAGAATCGCCGTAAAAACACAGAAAATAAAACCATTAAACAAATAACTTAAAGTTACCCGTATTAAAACATTTAACCTGAATGTATAGCCGTTGTAAATCCATTACACCCTATAATATAATGCCGAAACGAATTCACACTTTATCATAATTAATCGTTTGTTCACGTTGTATAAAATTGCGCGGGAAAACAATATGGCGGCGCTTAACTATCTCGCCGCAAACTATTAATTCAATTAAGTCAGGCCGGATACTGCATTGCGAAATTATCTTTTATACATTTTTGATGGTTGACAGTTATTTAGGCAGGTTATTGGATTAACCCAAATTCTGACGTGTTTGCAGACTTTAGGTGGAATTTTCCAGATGGTTTAAGTGGAAAAGAGTTATCTAGTCTAGACTTAGGAACATTTATATGTACTAAAACGTCCCGACCCCCAATTTTGACAGATGACGTTTGTCAAAGTCAATTTGACAGCCTAATGTAAATAGAAATAGGGTATATTTTAAAAATTGAAATGGTTTTGACGGTTGTTGGAAGCACACGCGATTTCGGGGTTCTCAAATTGTCTGGTTATTTTTATTTAATAAAATATTGAGATTTCATTTATAGTTATGTAAATATTCATTTCTTTAGAGTGTAGAAATAGAAAATAAAAAATTTAGTTGTTTCATTTATTTCCTTTAATAATTTCATAACATAGTTATATCATTTAGTTTAGGAGTATTTTTTAGTTTATTTTTTATATTTTAGTAATATGAATGAGCCACCGGATCCTCCTGACCCGGTTCCTCCGGATTCTCAGTCTATCTGTTTTTCAGACTGTTTGTCTGATCTCAATTCTGGTTTTTCGCAACCAGGAGACAATCGTAAACGTCCGTGTCCTGGTGATTCATCTTCTATTCCATCCAAAACTGCTGTGGGCCCTTCTGCGTCCATACAAAATATTTTTACAAATCCAGAATTTTTAAATAAAAAAACAGTTTACAACGCTGAGGATCCTGGGCCCTTTTTGGTCCATGTAACCAAATCTGAAGCAGATACTTCCAATAGTTCAGTTATAAAGAGCTTGAAATTTGCGCAATTATTATTTAAAAACCGAGTAGAAGGTATTTGCAATGGTGGTGTCAAAGCCCTCGGACGTAACCGTATGGCGGTTACATTTACATCGGCCGATAAAGCAAATTCCTTTTTGGAGCATCCCCTTCTTACTATAAATAAATTAACGGCGCTAATCCCGACTTTTCATGTCACTAGGATGGGAACCATTCGCAACATCCCCATTGACTGGACAATGGAGGAGGTTGTGTCTGGTATAAGTGTTTCGAATGGTAATATAAAGGTTATAAAAGCAAGGCGGTTGAACCGAAAAACTATAACCGACGGCTCTCCTGTGTGGTTTCCGACACAGTCAGTCGTGTTAACCTTTCAGGGACAGCATCTGCCTGAGAAGATTTATTGTTACTCTATGTCCATTCCAGTCGAAATTTACAACTTACCAACAATTCAATGTAATAGTTGCTGTAGATTTGGACATGTTAAAGCTCAGTGTCGATCCCAACCACGTTGTTATAAATGTGCGCAACCGCACTTAGGCGAGTCCTGTTCAATCCCTGAGGAAGAGTCAGTTTGTTTATTTTGTTCGGCTTCGCACTTTGCGATAAATAAAAACTGTCCGGAACATTCTCGGCAGAAATCTATAAAAGTTGTCATGTCTCAGGAAAACATTTCTTATACTGAAGCCTCACAAAGATTTCCTAAGGTTAAGCGATCCTATTTGTCCGTTGCTAAATCCTCGCCAGCTCAGTCCGCTCATGCCCCTCTCCGAAGAGGGTTTCAACAAAATTCGCAGATCCAAAGTTACAAAAAAACAATTTTATGTAATCGTCCCTCCCGTCCTACTCTTGGCAAGTCATATGACAAATTTGCTCACAACTCTATAATTCATACTCCGTTATCTTCTTTGCCTAATGGCTCTGTTTTGTCAGATTCTAATATTATGTCTTCACAGGATAATCTACTTTCTTTGCTTATTTCTACCCTAGTTAACATTATTAGTAACTTTGGTGATGCCATACCGAACAATGTCATTGAAATGATTAATCAGTCGCTCTCATCAATCAACAAAATTCCGTCCCCTAACCCTTCTCCAATGGAATTGTAAGTCTATTCGTCCGAAGAAACATGAGCTTACTCATCTTATAAATAACTTTCAACCATTATTCTTGGCCATCTCGGAGACTTGGCTGAAGCCGGGCTCGATTTTTCGTGTGTCTGGTTTCTCTTGTCTTCGGGATGACCGAGACGATGGTAGGGGAGGAGCTGCCCTTCTTGTTCGGAGGGATATTCCTTTCTCTTAAATTCCTATTCCCTCGCATTCCCCTCTTTTCAATATTGTTGCTTTGAAAGCAATGAATACCATCATTGTTTCCATATATATTCCTCACCCTTCGATTCCTTTAATATCGGAGTTAAATCGGATTTTCTCTTCATTTTCTGGTTCAGTGATTATTTTAGGTGATTTCAATTGTCATCACTCTATGTGGGGCTCAAATTCATGTGATTCTTTTTCTCCTCATCTAATTGAAATGTTTGATTCCTGCAATCTTTGTATTTTAAATGATGGTTCACCAACACGTAGAACATCCCCCCTTCAGAATATAAGTGCATTAGATTTATCTCTTTGCTCCCCAAATTTAGCATCTATTCTAGTGTGGAAAGTTTTGCCTTATTCATATGGTAGTGATCATTTTCCAATTGTTATTTCGAATTCTGAATCTTCCTTCCTCATGGAACAGCCTACTCCTTTATTAAAATATAAAATAAATAAGGCAGATTGGGACAAATTTGCTGATGAGTTAGATAAAAAGTTAGCTTCTCTTGTTATTCTTTCTGACTCCTCTCTTCTTTCTTGCTATGATAATTTTGTGGAAGCTCTTATGGCAGCTGCTGATATGGCGATTCCTATTAAAAAACCTTCTAAGAATAATCTTCCCTCGCCCCATTGGTGGGATTCTGAATGTACTGAAAGTGTTAAAAGACGCAAGGAGGCAGAAAGGAGGTTTTCTATGGATCTTAGTCTTGAGGCCTATTTAGAGTTCAAAAAAATTACAGCAATTACCAAGCGTCTTTTTCAAAAAAAGAAAAGACAAGGCTGGATGAATTTCTGTGAGAGTCTTTCTCCTCGTACTCCATCTTGTCAAGTATGGAGAAAGATAAGGGCTTTTAGAGGCTCTACCAATAATTTTGATGCAATTCATGTTGATCCATCTGAGTGGTTGGATGGTTTCACTGACAAACTGACCCCACCCTTTGTTCCGTCGGAGTGTTCATTTCCATCTTCGGAACAAACTGTGTCTTCTGGTTTCATGGACGACAGTTTTTCTTTTTCGGAACTGGAATGTGCTTTAAATAATCTACGAGACTCTACTCCAGGGTTGGATGGGATTCCATATTCTTCTATTTGCAAATCTTCAAAATTTTCTAAATTGTTTTTTCTTCGTCTTATCAATAAAATATTTGAAACTGGTAGTATTCCAAATTCATGGAAAACTCAATTAATTATTCCAATTTTAAAACCAGGGAAGGATCCACATGACCCATCTTCATACCGACCGATTGCTTTATCATCCTGTTTGGCTAAAATTTCTGAACACCTTATTAAAAATCGTCTGGAATGGATTGTTGAGCACAATAATATTCTCCCTAAATCTCAGGTTGGCTTCCGTAAATCTATGGGTACTATGGATAGCCTAAGTATTCTGACTACTCATGTTCGGTTGGCTCTTACTAGAGGAGACCATGTTATTGGTGTTTTCCTTGACATAGAGTCTGCATATGATAATGTGCAGCTATCATTACTAAAGCAAAAATTACATCGGTTAAGTATTCCTGTCAGAATTATCAATTTCATATGCAATCTTTTTATGGACCGTTGTATTTCTGTGCGATATAGAGGGAATCTTCAACCGAGTCGTAAGATTTGGAAGGGACTACCTTAAGGGTCAGTGTTAAGTCCATTATTGTACAATTTATATACTTATGATTTGGATAAGTCTGTTAATTGCTTTTGTTCTATTTTACAATATGCTGACGATGTGGTCTTGTATGCTTCTAGTAATTCATTTACTGATGCTTCCAATCGTCTAAATTCTGCTCTTTTCTATATGAACGACTGGCTATTGACCCATGGGTTGTCATTATCAATTCCTAAATGTAAGACCCTTGTATTTTCCAGGAAGCGTTCTATTCCAAATATTGAAATCGCTCTTAATAGTAATTGTATTCCGGTTCAAAATTATGTTAAATTTTTGGGTGTCATTCTTGATTCAAAATTATCTGGCATTCATCATTTAAATTATATTTCTGAAAAATGCGAAAAAAATTTAAATATTCTTCGTTCCCTATCAGGTGTTTGGTGGGGATCACATCCATATTGTCAGAAATTACTGTACAATGCTATTATTCGGAGTCATTTTGACTATGGAGCTTTTGTTCTGGAGCCATGTAGCAAATTGGCTTTATGTAAATTGGACAAAATACAGTCTAAATGTTTGAGGGTGATTTCTGGTGCTATGCGTTCTTCCCCACTCAACGCTCTGCAGGTGGAATGTTTAGAGCCACCTTTATTCTTACGTAGGCAGTTTCTTTCTGACAGGTTCTTTTCCAAAGTTATTCGCTTGTCTACGCACAATCTCATTCCTATACTCCAAAAGTTATCCCGTGTTGTCCCTTTCAGTCCTTATTGGTTAAATAAAACAAAACCTTGTCTGTTAAAAAGTTATTTAAATTTCATAAATTCAGGTCAACAAATTTCTCAACTGCCTGTTAGCCCAATTTTTAGTGTGCCGTTTGAGGCACTTATATTCCAGCCTAAAGTGATTTTAAACTTCGGAATTACAAAAAGCTCTCTTGGGGCAAATCAAATATTTATTAGTCTTGTGGAAGCTAATTGGAGTGACTGGTTTCAGGTTTTCACTGATGCTTCCAAGTTGGAGGGTATGAACAACGTAGGGGCTGCTGTTTGGCTTCCAAAATTTCGCATAACTCTTAGGTTTAAATGTCCAACATCTTTATCCGTATTTTCTGGCGAAGCTATTGCTTTGTTAGAGGCAATATGCTTCATTGAATCACATAGTATTCCTAAAAGCATAATATTTTCGGACTCTTTGAGTTGTCTTCAAGACCTTTTAAAAAATCCTTTTCGGAGTAGGGACAATTTTTGCATTACTTTAAAAATCCGGGAAATGTTAGCTAAATGTGAATCACATGGCTTAAAAGTGGTTCTGGCCTGGATTCCGTCTCATTGTGGTATAACTGGTAACGAGATGGCAGACAGTCAGGCTAAGGAGGCCGTCAGTCTGGGTCTTGAAACCTATCGGGACAGTTTTGGTCGTGACCTTGCTAATGAGGCGAAACCACGGATGTTGAGGCAATGGTACGACATTTGGGCTGAATCTTCCGTTTTTAAAGGGAATTATTATTATAATATACAGCGTTCCATTCCTGTTAAGCCATGGTTTTTTAAGTTTCGGGCATTTTCCAAGAAAGCCACTTCAATCGTCATTCGGTTGCGTCTGGGCCATGTTTGCTCTCTGGTTTTTTTGAATAAAATAAGAGTTCGGGATCACTCGTTGTGTGAATGTGGTCTAGAAGAAGGTACTGTGGATCATATTTTTTTTAACTGCAGAAATCTCCACTCTTCTTTATATAAGTTTTTAAATTCTGATATCCCTAGACCAGTCAATATGTCTTTCCTTCTTACTCTCACCAATACTTCATTTATTCATACTCTTGTTAAATTTATTGAAGTAAATAATATTAAACTGTAATATTTCGTTGTAATGGTATTTAGTCCAAGGGTTAGTTATTTTTTGTAATTTTTTTCTCTTCATGTGAATAATTTCGCTTTGTTTTTAATTAAATGTATAGTTTTTGTATGTTGTTGTTTTAGTTTCATCAATGTTTTATTGTTTTCTCAATATTAATTAAGTTTATAATTTTTTGTTCCGTTTCTTATTTTCACAATTTATACGCTTTTTATTTAATCTGTGCTTTCCAACACTTGACATTGGCAAAATTGTCGAGTCTGCGACAGAGCCATTAAATACAAAAACTGAACTGAAAAATTGAAATTTGACTTTGACAGGTGGACGTGCAAGTAGATATGCTATCGGTAGACAGACAGTTTTTGTGGCTATTTGGTAGGCTACATGTTCTAGCATGGCTATAATATCGGGTCATTTGAAGTCCCGGTAAAGATTTAACATAGTTATATTATAAGAACTATACCATTTTTAATTCAAAAAGTTCCATTTGACATTTCATACTTTTATCATAAATAACTTTGTTCAGACGTAACTCACAAAATTTCAATAAAACTTTCCGTAAAACCATGGAATTATGAAGATATTCTTATTTTATCACAGGATTTACAATGCATAATAACTAATTTTAATTTAAATCCTTTAAATAAAGCAAAATAACCATTTTAAACAACATACTTTTTTACTAGACGTCATTACAAAGTCACGTCGTTAGGTCTTCCATGTGTAGAGTTGACAATATGCAATAGATTTGTATACGCATAATCGGTAAAACTATAAAAATAATCGAGCAGTTTTAATCCAGTTGTTTTCTAATTTTAAAAAGCACTGAATTATCAGCTAATAACAAGCATACTATCAACGAACAACCATCAATAAATAATTTAACAATGTGTATATGGTGGCCTGTTGGTAAACGGACTGCTGAGACGCGGCTGCCCACATTTTCACGGTGGTCGCGGGTTTGAATCCCAGGGCAGACCTCTGACTTTTCGGAGTAATGTGTGTATTGATAATCAATCACCACGCACTAAAACGGTGAAGAAAAACATAGTGAGGAAACCTGCATACCATAGCGATTTATAAGAATTTCAATGTTATGTTAATCCGCCAACCCGCACTAGGCCACCGTGGTGGACTATATGGCCTAACCACTCTCAATCGTATCCTCGATTGGCAGTGGGACGTATTTGGGCCGATACAGAACAATAATTATTCATTTAAACATGTAACGATGGTACTTCAAAAACGTAGATAAAAATCGTGATGCGTCATCTTTTTCTTTCCCACATCTAGCCAAAATTATAGGGTTAAACAAAAATGTACAAAGAATGAATATTGTAAGGAATGATAATATCGAACCGTTGGCGTCAAAATAAATTGGAACTTCCGAAAAAAATCGTGTCACAAAAAATTGCCATTTCGACTCAGTGGGCCAGGCCGCTAGTAATAAATAAATCATTGCTTTTGTTCCTTAATACTAAAGTGACTTATGCAATTGTGGATGTCTCATTAGGATAAAGATATACATTAAAAAAAAAACGAAATAATTTAAACTAAAAATATAAACTGTAATCGATTAAGAAATACAAACAAATGGTATCGATATCTCGTTAATAATCGGATATTGTACTAACCGATTTATTTGACATCATCCCTATTTCACAATTTTGAGATATGTCAAATGGAACTTTTTGAATTAGAAATGGTATAGTACTATTTCATATTCAATCTGAATGGCATTGAAATTATCATCAGATGTGTACAGTCTTATATTGAGTTAGTTGAATAGAAATCTAAATCCACTGCTTCCATTATTTCTACTAATATTTCCTAGGATTGGATCTAAATAAGTACATCATTTCCACAGTCAGCTTACCAACTGGATGCTATAAGGGTCGAATAAGATTCTCATCCTCAAAATATTCAACCCTTTAATTGCATTCTCCAAACCTACGTCTCTCATTATTAAAATACAAAATACAAGAATTTAATAAATTTTGCACCGAGCTCAACGTTGAAATCAGATAAGCGTGAAACCTTATTAAAAGTTAATCAGAATTTGGAATTTTCGCCGACTACATAGATAAACTTGGGCGGATGTGGGCGAGACGCTGTTCTGTTGGTACACTGCATGGCGCATGTAGTTGGGTTTTGCATAAATGTAATCGTATGGTTGGCCCTCCTGTTGGCTGGAATTTGACAGGTTGTCCAACATGCATGAATTACATGAAAAATAAAAATTTATAGTTAAGACTATTTAATTCCACTCAAATTCGTTTTAAAAGGACAATAGCTAAATGTACTTTCGGTTATCAAGGGAATTTGTAGCAATTTGTTATTAAATAATTATTTCACTAATATACGCTACCAACATTTCGAACAAGAAAATATCTACATTTTTGAAGACGCCAATGTCTGACAGAGCTACCTCTACATTATAAATACGTTAGAGTATTTATAATACTCAAACGCAAATTAAATATTATATTACATTTACTACACAAATCTCGCTAAAATACATATACTAGCTAAGTAGGCTGTTCGCAGTTATTTTTTTATTGCTATGAATAGCGAGACGATCCTTTCACCTGATGGGAAGCGATACAACCGCTCATAAACAGTAGCAAAACCAAACAACGCCTTGAATTAGAAGGCAATGATTGGCATTCCACTGCTCTCGCCATCCTGAGACATAAGAAATTAAATTCAATATGTCCAGTAGTTACTCTGGCTACAATACCCTTCAATCCGAAACACAACAGTGCTGTTTGACAGGAGAAATAGACACTGCGGTGGCACCCACCCAGATGGCCTCTCACATATGAGAGACCTACCACCAGTAAGAGTTACTTCATATTTGAATGACGTTTAAGTATCCGGGTGTAAGGGACTTAAAATAAATAAATAACACCCAACAGTCACATAAACTGTCCTGACCCCACACTAAGATTGAGTATTATGACGTGGGTATCAGAAACTACGAGACTTTTCGGTCTCACAAACACCCAGACCCGAAAGAAATATTCGCGGGCAACACAAACATTTCTCTCGATGCGGGGTTTCATCCCGCGGTCTCTCATTTCACAGGCAGCATCTAATCGAGTGCACCACGGAGGCTGTCGTTTGAAAGACCTAGTTTTGCAAAATTGCTGTAAAAACTCAAAAAAATCAGAATGGTAGTTTGAACAATTATTAGCTTACATTGATAGAAACATCATTTTCTGATAAACACATCCTGGTGGTAGGTCTCTCATATGTGAAAGGGCCATCTGGGTGGGTACCACCACAGTGTCTATTTCTCCCGTCAAACAGCAGTGTAAATGCACTGTTGTGTTTCGGATTGAAAGGCATTGTAGCCAGAGTAACTACTGGATATATTGAGACTTAACATCTTATGTCTCAGGATGGCGAGCGCAGTGGAATGCCAAGCATTGCTTTGTAATTCAAGGTGTTGTTTGGTATTGCTTCTGTTTATGAGCGGTCGTATCGCTTACCATCAGGCGAACGGCATGCTCGTTTCGGTATTCAGGGCAATAAAAAAAAAACACAGACCGCCAAAAAATTCTGGAGGGACTGCATCTAGTGATCTCCCGCGACTATTATCATCTAACTAAAAACAACTTGTTGGGAGCGTATGGCATCTAACGACCTCCTTATCCGATCTCACCCTCCTTACCCCGTGCGAAATAATGTTAAGAACAAAAAAAGAAGTAAAATCTCAAAATGGAACTACCTTTTAAAACTGGAAATATGGGAATCCGTTCCATCATTGTTTGCGGAATAAAAATGAGTTTGATGTACGACCAATCTCGCCCGCACAATTGATATATTGAGACGTATTTTTTAAATGTTACTTGCGATTTCTTTACGGTATCTTTTGACATATTTTTGATGATAGATGATGTGATTAATCACGTGTTTTCCTTAACTTTTGGTTTCTGTTTTATATTGTCGTATAATGTTTTTGTTTCTACTGTAAACGAAAAAAGAAAGATTCAAATTGTTAGATACAAGGGAAGTCAGATGACAGGTTTTTACTTTTGACCTTAAATGTTACCTACTGTACTGTATCAGCCCATATACGTCTCACTGCAGAGCACGGGCCTTCTCTACAATCGAGAGTACGGTCAAGATCGAAATTTCACCTACGTTATTTTAAAATAGTTCAGCTGTTGTAGTGTCCATTAGTTGTACTCACCATAGTGAGATGCAAGTATTCCGCTTTTTGGGATCATCCAGTGCTTATTAATATTGAAAAATAATTGTGACCTTAAAGGCATTTCATGCACGATCCCTGTAGGGTCTTGTTTGTATGGGGGAGTGATCTCTCAACTTCTAGTGGTGCTTTCTGAATTATTTACTATAAAAATGCTATTTTTGTATTATAATAGACATGGATTAAAGTTACAGGTGTTAACTTAAAGAATATTGTAACTTACACACCTATTTCAAAATATTCGTCCCGTAAAACTATCACTGCTTTCTTGGACAACACTATTTCACAAACGCCAAATAAAAATAGGGTTACCGAATAAAATTTCACTTAAACACGAAATTTAAAATTTTCGCGTTACTACGTCTCATCGCTGTATCCAGAGCATCCTAAACGCCTTGTACTGCTTTACTAAGTTCTATCTTATCTATAGAAGGAATAGGAAGTATTTTTGACTGGGAGTGATTGGATGTGTGATTTTTAGGGTTGGGTGGTGAAAAATTGGAAGTCACTGTCGGCAAGTAACGACGTTTCGTGATGGGAATTTGAATGTAGCCGATACATGGGGTGGCACGGCGAAAAATTTAGCGCGGCTGCGGCGCTTAATTTTCTTTTGTGTGGGGAAAGATTACGTGACTTAAATACGGGTAGTTTGTTTAAGTTAGATTTCGTTTTTATTGCGCCATTCGCGATTCAGATTTAGTAAAAGTTGTTTTATGTACTCTAAAGGAATTTTTACATTTAAATTCTCGTGCTGGAGATTTTCTGTTGCGTTTTTAACTGGTTTGGAAAGCGCTGTTGTCAAAATAAGACGAATAGGTAGCTGGACTTCTCTCTTCACATTTTATTACTTTGGATATATTATGTTCCTACTGTTAGATCAGGATTATAATTGCTTCCTGTTTAAATTATTAATACACTAGCGGCCCGGCCCAGGTTCGTCCGTGTGCAAATAGATTTCTCTACAATAATATGCACGTATTATACATATAAATCTTTCTCTTGAATCCAATCTATCTTTAAGAACACATCAAAATCCGTGGCGTAGTTTTAAAGATCTAAGCATACATAGGGACAGACAGCGGGAAGCGACTTTTTTATACTATGTAGTGATATCTCAAACAATGCTTAAAAAAATATTATTTGATGTTTCAAATTTCGCTACACACCAATACATTTTAGATACTCTGTATCATAATTTTATTTCAACGTAGGGTAGATTGACATATTTTTTTCCTCGCTTGGTTTTTAGCGTTTGTCACGTACGCGTTTTTATGCAAGGCATATTCTGCCGTTGCGTTGTATTTTTTACGTAATTTCGCTGTGTGTAGCGTGGACAATGTGGTGGAAGTGATGTTTGGTGCTCCATGCAAGACAATTCTCAAGACTTTTTGTGTTCACTATGCAGCTACTTCACTATCCAGTACTCAGAGATTCCGGTAAAAGGTAAGAAATACTATAATATAGTTTCCCCTAATAGTAACTTTTTATTATAACACCATGTAGTATACAACAAACAAAAGAAAATAAATTGACAAAAAAATCAGTAATCACAGTAACACATAAAGTTGGTGATAAAACTGATGGTCTTATCGCTTGAAGCGATCTCTTCTTGACAACCAGTTGGTGGAGTAAATATTGCCTTTTCTTTTTTTATCAGTTCGCAACTATGTAAGACCGTCGAATCAGGAATTATGGTAATTACTGTTCACTGCATACCATAGTGAATAAACACTCATGTACTTACCAATTATCACTACATAGTATAAAACGAAGTCGCTTTCTCTGTCCCTATGTCCCTTTGTATGCTTAAATCTTTACAACTACGCAACGGATTTTGATGCGGTTTTTCTAATAGATAGAGTGATTCAAGAGGAAGATTTATATGTATAATACGTACATATTATTGTACAGAAATCTATTTGTACGATGATATTATTCATTTATTTAATCCTTTTTTGCACTATCTATATCTTTATCAGCCACCTGCATGGACATGGGCATGGACCTCCTCTACAATCGAGAATACGATTGAGAGTGGTTAGGCCATATGTTCCACCACGCCGGTCAAATGTAGGTTGGCCGGTTTTTGCGGTTTTTGCACTATATAGAAATATAATTATGAAATTACTCAAAAAAATATTAATAGAGGTGGCGGCCTTATCACACTACGTAATTTCTTATACGCAACCATGTTATGGATATATTAATAGGAGAAATAAATTAGAAATTAATATGTTATGGAATAATTTTTTTGAAACGACAAATAATATAAAAGTCGAAATAGCAATGCAAAATAATTCTTGGAACCTTAAAACAAAAACAAGTCCACGCTTCAACTCAAAAGAAGAATGCATATTTATTAAACCTATTTTAGGTACTTATCAAATATTTTATCCCCTTGGAACGACTTTTAAGTTCAGTTTGATCGAAGTCTGCAAAAATACGATAACTTACTATCCAACTAAACTAACAGGTACCGTTTGACGTTTCATATTTTTCAATTTTACACATATTTAGACAAGCGTAACTCACACAATTTTAATTTCGCTTGCCGTAAAGCCACAATTCCATGGTTTTGGGCGAAATGTTATTGACATTGTGTAAGTTACGCCTGTACAAAGTTGAAAAGTATGAAACGTCAAACGGTACCTATTAGTTTAGCTGGATTGGATATTATATAGGTATTAAAACTGTCTATGAATAATACCGAAAATGATTTAAGTAATTTAACTGTTTATTTTCATTCCAAGATTTATAAAGGAAACAAAGCCATACTGCCCAATCAACATTTTCCTTCATCATTATTTAAAGGGAGGATAAAAACCGAATGCGCCTAATTTTAGGGTCTCGATGGAATTTAAGCGTCAATTTTCAACTGTAAATTTTTCTCAGACGATTTTCCCTAAGTGGATTGAAGAAAAAAATAACGTCCACAAAATAAGACTAAAATCTCGAAAATCCATTTAGTCCAAATATTTTAAGCTTCCTTCTCACTGTCTATATAACTCATTTTACAAAAAATGCTAGCCAGTTGACAGTCGAAATTATTTAAAAAAATTAGATTGTTTTACGAAGTTCTGCATCAAATCAAACGCATTAACATACAATATTTTATAGATCTATTAAAATTAATTGATATAAGTAAATAAAACCTATTAGATTAAACTTTAAAAAAATATAAACGTCTCGGCCCGGCTTAGCTCGGTTGCAGATACTTTTTGAATCCAGTCCACATCAATTATATTGGTTAAACACCGACTGTGAAACATAAGGCCGCGGGTTCGATCCCCGCACCGACACAAATGTTAGTGTGGCCTAAAAGTATATGTTTCGCATCTGGGTGTTTGGGAGACCAAAAAGTCTCTTAATTTCTGATACCTACGACACAAGACTTGATCGATATTAATGTGGGGTCAGAACTATGTATGTGACTGTTGGGTGTATTTGTTTATTTACTTCAGAAATAGTAAATAGCAAAACTTTTAGCTCTTGAAGCTGTGGGTCCATAAGCCATGGGTCTGTACCGGAGAGGAGAGGCGGGGGCGCAATCAATTACGTGCTCATATAAAAGTCATCTATAAAAGGCAGCTCGAGTCTACTGCAACCTTTTTTAATTTTCTCGTCGACGCTTACACCTAAAAGGGCGGCCATATTGGAATTTTGGAGGGAAAAAATCGAATAAAGGACAATAGAGGGCCCGGTCGTGTCATAATCATATTTTTCACGGCACAAAAGAGTTCTTACGTTAATGTGACCGAGTAATAAATGAAAGTCGGGAACATGAGTTTTTGCAAAATCTCTTTTGGCTTTCATCCCTAAACGGAAGCTTTTAGCGTTTGCCAAATTTTAAGAGTCACCTTTAATTATTACTGGACATTTTCGTGTGAAAAAAAATTAATTTATAAATATGGGATACAAATACGGTTCACTTTTTTGTAATTTTTAATAACTGTAACATGATAAATGGAAGCACAGTTAAAGCAAATACATTAAACAATCCTAATATAATTTAAAAAATCCTTATCCTATACATAGGTTCTGTGTATAATGCATAACCCTCAGCCACGTCGCCAATTGTACATAATGTACCTAAAATGTGGTTGCGAATCCGGTTTCCTCGCCATACTTTAAATCGCCGTAGAATAAAGTGAATATCAGCAAAGAACACAAATGTAACTTCAATAAGTCAGCGCTATGTATTCGAACCCGCGACCTCTAGTTTGGCAATCCGTTCCTTACCCAACTGAGCTAATAAGACTGCAATTGATTTGTAGTTAAATTTGAATCTGAGTTTATTTTAAGTGTACGTTACAACATAAGGTTGCGCGAATAATGGATCCTATAATTTTCATCGAATTTTACTTCGAATAGCTAGAAATCTAGCTTGGTTTCCAGACTTTCCAGGAAGCCTTATAGGAATCTTGTGCATGCATTTAAACTACGTCACGCTGCACTGTTAGTATAAAGTTAGCCTAATTTACTTGGTGAAGCTATCATAACTTAATTATTGATCGTAAAATTCCGGAATACATTCCTGGTAGGGTTTTTTAATTTTTATGTTGATGAGATTGGTGTAGAATTATTTTTAATTATTTCTTAATTATAAAGAATAGGTATAACAGTAAAATACTAGTATTATTTGCTAATATTGAGACGAAATATCGTCTTAAACATCGAATAAAGATTGGATACACCGTCTCGACATTAAAAGGGACGTACGTCTGTAGACGATTCAAGATCCAACATAAACTTGAAAGAATATTAATATTTTCTAAAATGACAAAAATATACCTCTCCATTATTGTGATTTCGCAAAAACATTTCTAATAAACCCTCTATATACCGTCGCAGATGTTCGGCACCATAAAGCAAAAAATTCTCATTTCATTCTCACAATGAAATATAAAAAAATATTTTATCTATGCCCATTCGACTACATCGCTACGCTGTGAGTCGATTTTGAACGAAATTGAAGCGACATTCGTTCTAAATTTGAATAAAATGACTTTTGTTTTTTTTTTCGCTGGCCCGCGCCATGTGCGCCCGGCTCCACCGCGACCTAGTTATGTAAACATGATTATTTCATATTTTTGTACTGGCTGCTTTTGAAAATGCAAATTAAAAAATACGTATTATTTAAATGCGACGCATAAAATATGCATTCTATTTATTTTGTGCGACATTCTCTTCATATGATTAAACGAATTTATGGTTATAGCATACACTCTGTTTAAAATTATTACCTACTTTTGTCTTCTTGTTTAATATTTTATACCCGTAACTCAATATATCTTTAGAAGGGTCATATTGCGCATTCAATACAGCCCCCAATTACGTTACTGCTACAAAAGCTGAACGTATCAAAAGTGTATATCATTATGTTACCTCACATATTGACGGATTAGGCCTTACACACAATAGAATTATGTCTGTCTACAGACAAGAAGCTACCCGAAACTCAACGAAAATCTAACCCGACAACTCAGACGTATTTGAACCTAAATTAAACATCTTTCAAAGATCTTTACTAATTTGTGGCTCAAACTAAATTAAGTAAATATAAGTACGACACTGGGAGTTTTTCTTTCTCACCTATACTGTCCCACTGCAGGGCAAAGGGCTCCTTATCCATCTTCCACCCGTCTCTATCCAAGGCTTTCTTCTGCCAGTTATTATCAAGATTATCCAAGTAATTTCCCCACCTTCTGTACCGTCTACCACGTGGTTTTCTCATATTTTTATCCATTCGGAAGCAGTCCTGGCCAACAATTCATCTGACATACGAGAGAACTAACCTGCCAACGCCCAGTTCAATTTAGCAGATTGTTGCCCAACACAAGTTTTGTTTTGATAACCAGTTTTCTGTACTAAGTAAAAACAAATCAATGTCTTGATACTTTAAAGATTAACCAATACATAAACATACCAATATATCTGACTGGAAAGCCACCAGTCCATTCCATTACAAATCTAATTTAAACTGCACAATAATATCACGGCTCCCTCGTTATCACATACGGCAAACACCATGTGTAGACGGAGTGTAATTAATTTGAAATCTTAGCGCAACGCAGTTACAATTTGTTCTACTGAACCAACATCTCGGGTAACTGTCAGTTGTAGAACAGGGGTGGTAAACCTTTGGCGAAAATTATTTAATTTGTCAAAAATGCTTACATTTATGCCTCATGTATACATACATAAACTCACGCCTTTTTCCCAGAAGGTATAGGCAGAAGTGTAACTAAGAGACCGTCCCACGATGTAAAAGAGCTTATCGCCGGGCTGATAAAGAATATACGTATGCAATATCATTTTACCAGACCTGGGATTCGAACCCGATATGATATATGTTGTAGTTTTTGTTAAAGTATAGAGCTTCACAGATTTTGGCGCTATAGAATTATATAAAACTATAATGACTATACAGATCATAAAGAAATTTTAATATAATGTCTTATCAACATTTTACACTAATTATAGAGAATTCAGTATCAATGGCTTTGCATTTAGCAAAATTTTTGTTTTTTTTTATTTTTGTATAATAATTTAAACTGTCAGTTCCCTATTGATGTTGATGACAAATGTAGTGATCATTTGGTACAAAATGCTTGCACTAAATTCAAAATCATTTTAAAGCTACAACTTAGGTGTGTTGAAATATTTTTCAACTGATAGGTAACTCTGTGTTGTAGAGCAGGGCTGGCAAACATTTTTCACGAGTAAACTAACACTCGAGTAAAATAATGCAGTGCCAATGACATCCCTATTGACAAGTAAATTGATTTTCGTTTGGCAGAGAATGCCTCAGGCATTGAGTCCACCTATACATCATTTGTATAAATAAATAATTGTATCTGAAAAATGAAATTTCACTCGTGACTCAGTTTTATTTTCTATTGGCGAAATAAATTTCCACTTTGAAAATAAAGAAACATCGACTATCAGACATTATAACATTATTCCGAATTCATTTAAGTATCAACTTCAAAGAGTAGTAATCATACTAATTTCACCACCACTCTAAAATCAAACAACCAACTAAACAGTAAACGCCATACAATTTATTTATAACATAACAATTACAAATGCCTTAAGTCTATTTCTTGTTGGATTCCTCTTTGAGGAGTTGGAAGACGAAGGAGAAGTCCTTCTGGCCGTAGCCTCGGGACTGCACGATGCGGTACAGCTGTGTGGCCACAGCGCCGAGGGGGACGGGGGATCTGATGCCCAGGGCCATGCTGCTGGCCAGCTCCAAGTCCTGGGAAGATCAGAAGATGTTATATTGCTTGTAAAGAGTGTGCTGTCTATCGCGTTCCGGTTTGTGGGTAAATCCAAGTATATCAGGCTAATTTCATAGTATTGGCGAGAAATAGCTTTGTCTCGTCAATGAAAACTTGACTTCGGCTGCTAAATGGGAGTCACTTTAGAGCCAGTATAAAATGTCATTATTTTAACTCTACTTCCCTTTTATTTATTTATTAAATTTAGGTTCTCCAACGATACATACATTATCACAACTAAGACTTTTATCGAGAGTTCTTGAGTTTCCCTTGAGGTTCCTCAGAGTAGCTCAAAGTTATTACGCTAGGTATCTAGGCAATCTTGATTTACAAATATAATAGATAATATAAAGAAAGCAGTCATAAATTCTTTTTAGGATTTCTCAAAATAAGCACTCCTAGAATATAATTCTTGACAAAAATATCACATACCTTAACCATAAGATCGTTTTTGAAGCCACCATCGTAGTTTCTGCTGGAAGGCGCGGTGGGGACCAGGCCGGGGACGGGGCAGTACACCTCAGTGGACCAAGACCGGGCTGAAGAGTTGTTCAGCACATCCAACAGGACCTTGGGGTCGAGACCCATTCTGGAATAAACGACATTTAATTAATTCGTTGCTGAAGATGTGTTTGTACGCAAAGGGTAGCCCCCTTTAGAATTCAACGGCGGTTATGGCAATAGTCAAACAGCAGAACAATTTAGAAATCTACGGTTTCAAGAGTCCAGGTTTGCTTATAGAAACGGTAGGGCATTCGAGTTGTATTAATAATTATATCGTAAATTCCTAAATTCCGACGATCCCTGCATCAAGAGAAATGTTTGTACGGCCCACAAATATTTCGTTCGGGTCTGTGTGTCTATGATACCGAAAAGTCTCTCGTAGATCCTGATACCCACGAAACAAGACTCTGGGATCAAGACAATGTATGTTGGGTTGGTTGGGTGTTATATAATACTGTGCAAAACTATTTGAATTTAAAGATACGATAACTGGCTCGTAAACATTAAATTCTCCTAGAACAATGAAGTGTATTGTGCCTCGACGTAACCCGAGGAGATAATTAATAAAACAAGGAGTTGCAATACGCCGCGACCTCGCGTAAAATATTATAGCACTCTTGTGAATCCCCACTGAGAGAGATTGGAAAACAGAAGACACTCTGTTATGAGTAATACTGTTTTAATATTAACACTGCCTCGATGGCGTACTTGTACTACGGTACGGTTACAACGCTGTCTCGGGTTCGAATCCTAGGTCGAGCAAAGTGATATTGGGTTTACCATTCATTATCAACCTGGAGTTAGGAATTTGTGCCCGATATAGCGATAGGCTCGCCTCCTATCAAATCGTGGGACGGACATACAAGACGAAATGTGGGTGTCTCGCAGTTTATTCAGCCTGTGTACATACTGCTTTGAGTAACTAGTTAGTTAATTTGGATAACACTTCACTTTCTATCAGATGCAGTATGACATTTTGTCGATACAGTATAAAGTCAACGTAACTATTATCCATCTCATAACCTTAAGGCAATCAGATTATGGAAGATCCTAGATATTTTGCTCCTCCCCCCTATGTTTTCTAAAGCTATATTATCACCCAAGTTCTCTTAATATTATCACGACCTTATTCATAGACAGTTATAAAACCAATTTTAGCTATCGAATGTTTTGTCTTCTTTTTTCAAACTGAATTCAAAAGTCGTTCGAAAGGGACAAAATATTCGATAATTAAAATGGGTTTTATTCGTATATGAATAAGGTCGTTAGTCTACTGATATTATTCTACTGAAGATAACCTATCACCAGAAGTAGTGTTTGCTCCTCAAAAAGCATCCTTCCATAAACCTTTCCTTCATACTCGTAAATAAAATTTTCAATAACCGCGGAACCAACTTGGAATGTAACTGTAAAAATTTACTACACGTCGTGGATATTAAAAAAGTTCCTGCATTAAAATCGTATCAGTTGAAAGTTTGGCTTAGAACTTTATTACACACTCTAGCCACATTTGTGGGTGAAAATTATTTTTACGAAGATGTTCTACATTGAAGACATCTTTTAGGTGTAGTTGCAAATGAGCAACGGCGTTTCCTGATTATAGATGAAAACTATAGATTATAAATAAATAGCTCGGCAATATTATAGAGTAGGCCCGTGCCCTGCAGTGGGACGTATATGGGCTGATACAGATACAGAATTTTTAATATATTTTAACAACTTTTATTTGGTGCGTGTTATGACATCTAAAGGTAGTGCATGTTACCAATTTATTTAAATTGTATTATTTACAAGTTCTCATGCATCTACTACTGGATGTCCATAAATAAATTTGGAAGGGTTGTTTTGCTGTGCCTACTTAAATAAATGCCCCCAACAGTCACATACATAGTTCTGGCCCCACACTAAGATCGAGTCTAACATGAGACAAATGCTAGTGGTTCACACGAACATTTGTCTGGATGCGGGGACCGAATCTACGACCACTCGCCTCGTAGCTAGCCTCTAACCAACTGCGCCACGGATGCTGTCGTCAATAATAATCTCTATTGCTCTCTATCCGTACCCACGGGAAGATCACTGTTGAACATAGACCTCTGTCAAGGAACATCGTACAATACTACTACTTGAAAAATATTTGAAAAACTATCAACTTACTTAATACCCATGTTCATGCACTCAGCGGTGGCCATGCCAGTGATACCCATGAGCAGGTTGTTGGTCAGCTTGGCTACCTGGCCGTTGCCAGTGGCGCCGCAGTAGAAGTGTTTGGCGCCCATCGCTTGGAGGAGGGAGAGGGCCCTGTCGAAGTCCTCTTTACGGCCGCCCGCCATGAACGCAAGGGTCGCGTTTTGGGCGCCCATGGTGCCTGGAAAAATAAAAAATGTTTTTATGTAATCATAATTTTATTACTTGGCCTGTAGCTGAATGTTGGGACCATATTACTGTAACTGTTTAATATATCTACAACGGTTAAGAAGTATAAGTTCACCCGACATTCATACACATAGTTCTAAGCTGTCTTGTGTCATGGGAATCATAAACTATAAAATATTTTTGGATCACACGAACATTAGCTTCGGTGCAAGGATCGAACCCACGGCCTCTCGTTTCACAGCCGGCTCTCAGTCAACTGCACCACGGAGATTATCAATAAAAAAATATTTCTATACCAATATTGCAATATAAAGAATCATTTGATGTCTTAATTCGCTAAAAGATATAAAATCTAAGATTGCAGTACAGAAAATTATTCCTAAAACAATCATCGTAATTTTCAATTTATTTGTAGGTGACGTTTTCGTTTTCTGACTGAAAAACACAATTATTATATAACTACATGAAAGTAACGTTATATTTTTTATGAGCGTAATTAATACCTCTTAACGACCTGTTACATCAGATAACATATCAGGGACATGTTATCGTTTGATTGCGGACCATGCGAAGCAAAAATATAATAATTTCGTTCCGAAATAAACTCGAATATTGTCATCGTTATATTTCAAATAAAATGCGTAATGTTAATTAATATTTGATAATTGGAGTCTAATTAGAGTTATCCAATTAACACATTCATTAATTGCGTGCCGGCTTTTTGGTTACGAACCAGACTGCCAAGTCCGTCGTCGCAGATTGGTCGGATTTATGTTTGTATTATTGACAGAGAAACAAATACCACGCACAAAATAATTATTATTTTTAATTTCATAAAGTTTGCATACATATCTTAAGCTGCCCTTAATTCTTTTCCTTTTCTTATATCCAACCCAAGGTCGTCTGTAAGAAATCGCCTAGAGCGATAAGAACGCCATCTATACTTTTTGGAATTGTGAAATCTTGATTTGTTTGTTCTATGTGTGTGCACTACGAGTATAAATAACAAATAACATAAAAGGAAAACATCATTATTCAGGTCTTAATCTGCTTAAGGAAAGAAACGCTGAAAATAACTTCTATAATAGATACCATATGAAATCTGCCATATCGGAATAAACCAATTTGTAAAGCCCATACTTGGCTGTTTAATATTTGCGATAATCTCTTTTTTATAGTAATGAATGGCGAGACGAGCATGCCATTCGCCTAATGGTAAGCGATACGACCGCTCATGGACAGCAGCAAAACCAAAAAACACCATGAATTACAAAACAATGCTTGACATTCGACTTCGCTCGCCAGCCTGAGACATAAGATGATAACTCTCACTATGTCCAATAGTTACTCTGGCTACAATGTCCTTTAAACCGGAACACAACAGTGCATTTAAACTGCTGTTCAGCGATCTATTTCCCATTCTAAAGAAAACTGACAATTTAATTATTTTAAGAATCTAATTGATGGCCTTAAGAATCAGAGTTATCACTTTTAACCATGCCCTACAGCGGTGCCTTTACGATTTCAATGTCATTGTGCAATAACAGTTGATATCATATCACACAAATTATGTGATTGAAGCTCTTATCAACTCCACACGAAGTTAAGTAATTATTTGATGACAGATTTTGATAAATATTGCTAAGACTGATTATAAAGTATTTTTCTGCGGCATATTCATAAAAAGCATTGGGTAAGATGAAATTCGCTTTATACTCGTATGCTCGTAATCTTCGCGTCTCAGATTTATAGACATGAGGTATAAAATCACAGCCTTTCTATACCTAAGCTTACTGGAGGTAGGTTTCTCTTGTGTGAGAGGCCGTCTAGGTAGGCACAATGTCTATTTCTCACGCCAAACAGCAATGTAAATGCACTGTTGTGTTCTGTTTGAAGCGCATTGTAGCTAGATTAACTATTTGTATGTCCAATTGAGACTTCATAACTTATGTCTCAGCGCAGTGCCAAGCATTGCTTGCTAATTCATAGTGATGTTTGGTTTTGCTACTGTCCATAAGCAGTCGTATCGCACACCCTCAGGCGAATGGCATGTTCATCGCAATTAAAAAAAAACAAAGCGAAGCAGCAGAGTAAAAGGCATTCATCAAACAAATAGTAATTTTAAAATTTAAAATTGGAACCAATTGATTGCCCTATAAAATAATTCGAACTTAGAATAACAGGACATTAACCCTGACTCATAGGTCAACAAATTCCTTACGCAATGATGTGATAAAATCAATACGGATATTTCCCGAAACCCAAACCAGTTGAAATTTGGTTTGAACCGAACATAGGTAATTATTAAAATTATAATTACTTTATCAATTATGACACTGACTACGAACAACTCATAACAGATAATTGGACACGCCTTTGATTACCGTAATCACGATGTTTTGTTATGCTCAAGACAATTTACTGAGTGAAATTGCATCACTAAGCATAAATTACTTTATGCAATCGAGTTGCATCTTTTTGAATCTTTTAGTGAAATAACTGATGGACGTTTTAGCCTACCAAGATCATATTGTTGCAATCACAAAACAGGTTGCAATAGTGCTAAAGTGAAATTTTAAAATAACATATTAGAATTACTTCGAAACTTAAAAACAATATATTATATTATTATAAGTATTCTGCTTTAAATAAATAACACAAATTGAATGCTGCAGACAAAATGTTTGTGCAGTTTAAGGGACATCACATTGGCTTATAACTTGTCCTTTTGTTGAAATAAAACTATTATTTACGGATTTTAACGCTTTGTAATTGTCCTTTTGTTATGAACTAAAAAAGCAAATACCTCATATACAGTCAAACCGATGCGACACACTAACGAACTTTTCGCTATTTTCCGATATCCACTCGTGAAAACGTATCACATACCATGAGTATTCGGTCGTAGGCAAACATTTTCAGTAACAGACACGCAATAACAGAACTAGTTCAATTCTGACCGAGCTGACCCTTTAGGAATTTAGTTTTGAGAGCTACAGATTTTTCTCCGTATCAGCCCATATACGTCCCACTGCAGGGCACAGGCATCCTCTACAATTAAGAGTACAATTGACAGAGAGGCTATATAGTCCACCACGCTGGCCTAATGCGGGTTGGTATGCAAGTTTTCTCACGATGTTATCCTTCACCGTTTAATGCGTGGCGATTGACTATCAATACACAGATAACTGAAAAGTCAGACCCACGCCCTGGGATTCGAATCCGCGACCACCGTGAATATGTTGGCAGCCGCGTCTGTTATGTTTACCAACAGGCCACCACACTTCATTCAACACACCCTAATTATTATACCTTATACCTTGAGCTCTATGCCAATGAATATTTCTGAAATTTGCACTATCAAAACTATGATTCCAAGCACACCAAGTCCCAATAAGTCGCAGTATAGTATGAATATGTTGAATATTCATACAATTTGAATATCACTTCCTGGAACACATTTCATTGCCAGTAACGATATTCCCATTCATTGAATTTGGACACATTTTATTTTAAAGTTATATGGCCTGTGGGTTTATAAATTAGCTGTAAAATGAGAAACTATGGGTCCAATCCCACCATAAAGAAAATTATTTGTAATATTTCATTTCAATTCATGTTTGTTTTCAATTGACTGAAAAATTACTCATATTTACAAGATTATAATATGTAAACATATTACGAGTATATACTGTTAGATTAATTTATTATTCATTAAATGCATAGAGATAAGCATTTGCGTAAATCGCATCATTTCTATTGACAAACAATATCTAATAATTGCAATCATCATGTAAATGATTACATTTCATTTAGTTTTGCATGTAATGATTTAGGAAGTTAAAACCAGTTTTCATACCTTTAAGTATGATTAAATAATACGATGAAATAGAAGATCTAAATTCTAACCCAACCTATTAGAAGTATTTGTGATTTGACAATAATTACTACTTATAAAACATAACCTCACAGAAGGTCGATATACGCAAGCAATTTTCAGCAATTCGATAATCCAACTATTATAAAAGTCTATCAAATAGTCTTTAATGTCTGATGATCAAAATTACTAACCTCCGGAAACGGGGGCGTCTGAGAAGTGTAATCCATTTTCTGAAGCGACCTCGCCAACTTTCTTGGAAACATCGGGGCTGACAGTACTGGAGTCAATGAGGAGAGATCCTTTCTTTGCCTGAAAGAATAAAGAAGCATTTAGTTCTCTAGTAACAGCAACTGGAATGAAGTTTGAAAGTGATAGAGCCACCGGGTAACTTTAATTATACCAGGAAAAAGTCAGCACAACCATACCAGTACTACTGTCTTACAGAAAGCTGACATGAGCAAACAGCTTTCAAATTACAAATATTCACATTTTGAGATTTCTGCGTAGTCTCATAATTCTAATTTTATAATATCTATATCCCTTCCCCTCATTTAAAGAAATCCACTATGCATCTACGATCCAACGACGCAGATGTTTATGGGCATCCATAATCATTTACCCTTTGCTTTGCTGCTATACCTGACTTGCGTATTATAGAAACCAGCTTGACTCAAATTCAAAAAATAACTTTATTTACTGGTA
Source organism: Hyles lineata (assembly GCA_030180105.1). NCBI lineage: Eukaryota > Metazoa > Arthropoda > Insecta > Lepidoptera > Sphingidae > Hyles > Hyles lineata. The sequence goes on along the minus strand of JARJEE010000035.1, from coordinate 1,303,992 downwards.
GTAGGTCTCTCATATGTGAGAAGCCAAATGTCCACCACCGCAATTTCTGTTTCTTCCGCCAAAAAGCATTTTAAATGCACTTTTGTGTTTCGGATTGAAAGTCATTGTAGCCAGAGTAACTACTGGACATATTGAGACTTAACATCTTATGTCTCAGGATGGCGAGCGCAGTGGAATTCCAAGCAGTGCTTTGTAATTCAAGGTGTTGTTTAGATTTACTATTATTCATGAGCGGTCATATCGCTTACTATCAGGCGAACGGCATGCTCGCCATTCATTGCAATAAAAAAACTTACACTTTTGCTGGTATACCTACTTACGCAGTAAAGAAACCAGCTTGACACGATTTTTTTTTGTTCGAATAACCACTTTATAGCGGTACAAAGGTTGAGTCAAGGTTACATTACTTACATGCGCAATCACGCCGTCCTTCTCAAGGTAGGCGTCAAGCACAGCCTTGTTGCTGGGCAGGATGGAGAAGACGACGTCAGCGCCGTTGACAGCCTCGGCGATGGAACCGGTGGAAGCCACGCCGTTCTTGGCAGCCGCGCTCAACGCGTCTTTAGAGGGGTCGAAGCCGCGGACGTTGTAGCCCTGAAAAGACATACCTTTTAGTTTTCATAGGAATTTTCGAGTGATAGGTTAGTATGGATACTGTTTTCAAAGGATCTTAAAAGGAATAGATTTGTAGCAAAAAAATATTATTCGGATTTTATTCAACGTCAGTGATGATTTAGGGATATAGGTACTAACTAAGAGCGATGTATCCGATTTTATTATTATAATCACACCCAACAGTCACATATGTAGTTCTGACCGTCATGTCGTGACATGTCAGACATTTATCTCGATGAGCAGACCGAACCCGTGTCTATTAGTTTCACAGGCGGCGTCTAATCGACTGCGTCACGGAGGCTGTCTAATTATTGCCTGCTTCCGAATCTTTGAAATTACTTCAACATTTCATAGTTATTGATCGCCATAGTAATTGTTTCGTGGTTCCATAAATGCGGGACATTCTAATAATTGGAAAACATTAGTGTATTCAAATGATTTAGATTTAGGGAAGTTGGTAGAATCCCTGATGTTAAAAGTTCCCATGACAGTTGCATTAACTCTCTCTATAAAAAAATATAGAGTAACTTTAAAAATCCAATGAACGTTTAGAAATACTAAAAATTATCGCCGCTCATAAAGAATCTAGACTGACAGCAACGGAACATAAGAAAAAACAATTATCTTAACATATTATTCTTATACGAGTACATCAAGGTTGGAAATAAGTCAAGAATTACTACACATACACGAAATAGGCTTATTTCTAGGACTACATACATTTTATCTTAATGACAGAAAATCTTTTATCAGCGTGGTAGCATTCAGGGGATTATAGTGATTTTACGGTATTGTCATTACTGCCGTAACGTTATTAGGAGTTTATTTTATACTTAAGCAATAAAAATGGTTGAAATAAAAGTATTATTTATCTTCCCGACGTTTCGATCACTTTACAGTTTTCATGGTCACGGGGCGGACTCGGGACACGGGGGGGACAATTAAAATGGTATACATTCGAATGAGGTGTTTTTTCGGTTTATGGCAGATTCTATAGATAAATTAAGGATAGATAATAAATTATTATGATGATTTGTATATTTCTTAATATTGAGTAATATTGACAATATATCTTAAAAGAAACATAAATAATTTGCTATCACGTTTCTTGTTTTATATCGCAAGGCGACCATAGAAAAAGTTATTTATATTTCAATTATAGTTACTTTGTCTCGTCATATTAAAAAAACAAATTAATAAAACAAGCGATAAAATAAAAGAGATATATTTAAATATCATAAAAACTGATTGAAATCAGTTTAACTCAGAAATTGGCTATCTGCATAATTTAACATAATTTAAGCACAGATTAATAAGATTTCAATTTCAAATAAGCCTAAAAGGAAGAACAGAGACACTTTTAGATTTGCAACGTAATTTTTGTCTTTGCATAATTTAAAGGTAAATGGGCTTGATTCATGAGGAACTAGGTTATGCTCCAGACTCTGCTTGTAGCGTTGAAATCACTACATAGTATAAAACAAAGTCACTTTCTCTGTCCCTATGTCTCTTTGTATGCTTAAATCTTTAAAACTACGCAACGGATTTTGATGCGATTTTTTTAATAGGTAAAGTGATTCAAGAGGAAGGTTTATGTGTATAAAACGTGCATATTATTGTAGAGAAATCTATATGCACCCGGGCGAAGCTGGGCCTGGCCGCTAGTATTAGATACCTCTTGACAGCCTCCGTGGCGCAGTTCGTAAGACGCTGGTTGTGAATGAGAGGCCGCGGGCTCGATCCGCGCACCGAGAATTTTTTTTTGTGTGATCCACAGGTTTCGGATCTGGGTGTTTATGAGACCGAAAAGTCTCTCGTAGTTCCTGATACTCACGACACAAGTCTCGATCTTAGTATGAGGTCAAGACTATGTATATTGTATGTAACTGTTGGTAGTACATATATTTTATTATTATTTACCTATCAATTACAAAGGCCCGTTGAAGTAAGATATTATTTATCGTAGGTCTCAGAATCTGTGAGAGACATCAATTTTTTTTTTCTCAATATTTTTAGCCCATATGCGTCCCACTGCAGGGCACGGGCCTACTCTACAATCGACATTACGATTGAGATTGGTTAGGCCATATAGTCCACCACGCTGGCCTAGTGCGGGTTGGCGGACTTACATACCATAGAAATTCTTACCAACCGCTATGGTATGCAGGTTTCCTCACGATGTTTTCCTTCACCGTTTTAGTGCGTGGTGATTATTTCACAATGTTAATCAATAATTATAATACCTAATTATTAAAAACTACAGCAAAACATTATCTTCGAGTTTTTAAGGGTAGTACAATCCGGATCAAACCAGTCCATTAACCAATTTTTTTAAGTTGTATTCCTCCTTGTGGAGAACTCACTAAAACTGTATTCTTATCAACATCATATTTTTCTTCTTTAATTGAGCTACTGACTAACAAAACCCACGTGTTTGTCGATATGTATTGTTACGACTATCCTCTTATATATCTATATATACATAATTTTCCGTATGTCATTACTTCCCAGAATTTAATCTTTACCACCAATATTTTCGTATGGTGTACTAATATAGCACGCATTTTTATCAAAATCATCAGGTTTGATTCCTCGCCACGAAAAGATTTTTCTAAAATCATTTTCTTTTCTTTTATCATTTTTCGTTATTCCTCATTGTTTCATATTTGGTCATCCACGCCCATTTAAAAATATATCTTTGTATAGTACCTAGCTAAGAGTATAACGTCTCCTGTATGCGACATTGAACTCAATGATATATTTATATAGCACAGTTTTCATCTCTGTCGCACGTGGCTATTTTTGCATTTGATAACACGTGGAGTTTCATAGCTTAGTGTTCACTAATGTTCTTTAATTTGGGTTCGAAATCTTGACTAGTTTAGTTTTTTACTTGAGAATATCGTTGTGGCTTCATAAGATTTACTCTGTGACTTTACTTATTAGTCATTGCCAAAAAAAGACATCTTCGAATTGAGAACTCCCCCTTTTTTCAAGTCAGCATGCAAAAATTGCGAAAAATTAATCTTACAAAAATAATTTTCTTTATTGTACAAGAGACGTAAATGTTTATGAAATCCAGATGATGTGTGTAAAAAGATGCTCTATATATTTATATGAAACAACATGTGCTAAGCTATACATATATTATGGATACATGCTAGTCGTTGTTTACATTAAGAAAGTCTAGTAGTCCCTACGTCATCAATATGATGAAATATACTCCTAGCAATTTTGTTTACAAACATGTTTATCCACGACATAGTTGAAGTTAAATTAGTCGCAATCGTTTTGCCGGCCAATAGTTTCAATATAGTAAAATAATCTTAAAATATCTTACTATATATAAATGTATTATACTTTTATACTAGTGCTTATACATACTTACATATCTTAAAAAGTTTTACGTTGTCCCAACGAAACCCAATTAATGTGGTGGCGTAATGTAAATTCCATACCGATTTAAATCTAATATAATATGCATCAAATTAAAATTTAATGCACTACAATAACTGTCCTACATTTTAAGGGCTACAAAATTACGTAAATCTAGACTTTAGAGCATTTCTTTCAATTTCTGCTAGTTTAAAGCCGATAAAAATATTCCCGTTTTGCCACGCCTTCTTTCTAAAATTATGCTTACTTACGTTATGTCTGGTGGATCTAAAAATGAATTGTATAAACGAAAAACACCCATGAGTTAGAAAGTTCTATTTTTGTGCTAAAATTACACGATAATATCAAATGCTGGGTATTGTTTTCTTTCCAAATATAGCTAAATTATTTTTAGAACAGTCAAATGGACTATGGAAACTAGAACAATCACAAGTTCTATTCTCGAACCGATAAACTGTTCTTTTGACCAAAAATATTTCTTTGAGGTCTGGGTTTCGTACTGGGCTTATGAATCTGAATGCCATTTTAAAGCATCGTTGTACTTAATTTGGTATGATTTTAAACAATCTATAATAATGTGTTCATGGTATAAAGTATGTCGTCCTGTAACAGGATAGTTATCTTTTGGTTTTATCTAAGACTAACGGTTCGACCTGGGTATGTCCGTAAAAAGTAAGGTTTGATTCGTGTAACAAAGGTATCTTTTAGATATTAATCTGTACAGTACTTTGAGTCCTTATACTTCCCACTGCAGTGCAATGGACTCCTTCACAATCGCGAGTACGATTCAGAGGGGTTAGGCCGTATAGTCCACCACGCTGGCCTGGTGTGGGTTGGTAGACTTTACAAACCATGGAAATTCTTCTTAATTTTTCTTCACCGTGCGTGGTGGCTATCAATACACACATGACTCCAATAAGACAGAGGTAAGCTGGGATTTAAACTTACGATAACTTTAAGCATGTTGGCAGTCGCGTCTGGGTTGTTTACCAACTGTCACAGGCTACAATGATTTTTTAAATTATTCTGGTAATAAACATTTCAAACAAATTTTAATTTTGTCTGAAAGAACAAGCTCGCCAATATATTAGTTTGCCATGGCACCATTTGATGTTAGAGACTTTAGTATTTACAATATCACCGGTCCATCTATTAGTTTATTCAGCATACTATCGCTGTAAATTAATTTTATGTATAATTACGGTTTTAAGCACTTCATAAATTTGTAAAAACGTATAAATGTAAAAATTGCTGGATTAATTTTAAAATGCTCTTTCTATACTCAAATTCACGTCCTATATAAAATATGAATCTGGTTTTTTGAAGCCTCCCCATATTTTTTTATAATGATTTAAAATTATCGGTTACTACGTCAAAACAATCGATATCAAAATATCTGATCACAATCAAGATATAATTAAGTACTTAAAATTATCGTAAAAACCACAACTAGTTAATAATCTATTTTACAATATCTTAATTGATACGAAACTGAAGTAAAAATTATGTAATTTTAAACACTGTATAATAATTAATACATATTTTTATTCCTTTTAATTAAATTCTTTATGAGATATACGTTTAAGGCTACATGTTTGCGTTACCATAAACACGATTCAAATTAAAAAAAAAACACTATTGATTCGGTAATATATTGAATTAGGTGCCATACTTATCTAAACCAGTTTTGACCACAATATTACAGATCTTCTGGTCAGAAAAAATCAACCAGTTTTTAATAAAATGATCAAATTTAATTGTCATAATCTGTCGATTTAAATTCTATTTACGCGGCATTATGCAAATCGATCGGGTGACCTTTACTATCAAGTGAGTACGGATATTTCGTAACAGTTAATTACCACGTGCGTATGTTTTAACTCAAAATGGATAAATAACATTATACAGTGTAAGATAGAACAAAACAGATGAGTCACGTTTGATATTCTTGTCCAAAATTAATTTTACACCCACATATTCATTTAAGATTGTATCTAAAACGCACTAATGATTAAAGTAAATAGTGATCTGTAAACAGCGATAAAATAAGGAAAAACAAGGATATTTATAATCTAGTTAGTACTTCAAAGTACTGAGATAAGTTGTATATATTACTAAACATTGATAAAAATAAATTGAATTAATACTCGACGTAAAAATACGTGTTCGTTCATAAAAATATCACAAGGACCTTGATACATTCATCCGTACACATCAGACTAATTACTAGTTTAGTTATATGTTAGAATAACTAAAATTGATATCAAATAAATACTAACCAGAAGTCACATTGTTGTCAGCGTGAAGTATTAGCATCAATTTTATAAATAGTTTCATTAATATTCAAAAATTCACGGTCGGGTCGAAACGTGGTCTTATTACGTACCTTTTTGACCAGGTTAGCGGCCATGAACCCTCCCATATTTCCCAGGCCGAGGAAGCCGACATTCTTGTCAACATTTGAGCTGTACGCCCGCCTGGATATCGTGAAGATACACTGAGTACTGAGTACTGTCCGCGCCGCCATTTTGTTTCTGTATTTAGACGCGTGCTACCACCGGCGTTGGCGCAACACAACTGCTCAAACTTGTTTTTATTCAAATGTATACCACGTTGTCTGACTATCGTTATCATTTGTGGCTGGTTTATGCTAGGACAGTCGCTGTGGCAAGTAGCTGGATAGTTGTACCGAGCACTTACACCAATGATGCAGTTGATTCGCTCAGAAATTTTATAAGATATGGGATATAATATGGATTGTTATGTGCGTTTAAAATTAAGGTAATTGATATGGTTATTTAGTTTACTGTGATAATGTGTGTATTATTATCCTGTAAAGTCATACACTGCTGTACGCAATTGAATATTATCATCTTATTCATTTTCAATTTTGCGTACCTAGGCTTGCTTTTTTAATTACTTCTTATCCACCTTTTTATACAATTACTCTTTTACTGGCTGGCTTATAATTAAGAATTATTCAAGATTTTTGTTCTTGGTGTGTAACGCAAATTCAATATGATTCTATCATATAATTGTAATTGCGATGTTTTAATAGGACAGAAATAATTTTAACCTACTTGAATGTCACTAGCCTCGTGTGAACCAGCAATTATGTTTGTCATAGCTACTATCAGAAAGTAACAAAATCACACTGTTTGATTTATTTAACGGCTAAATATTACTGCAACGAAAAACAAGTATGTCACCAATACAAATATTATTATTGCATTTAAATATAATTACTTAAGTTTGAAATTGTATTGTAGCTTCTGATTTTTTTTGTATCATTGTTGACATACATCTTTGGTTGAAAAAAAGTAACGTCACTCGAATTAAAGTATTAATTAGGAATGCCAGTAAATTTAAAAAAGTGATGCTGTATGGTAGGACTGTTGGACTTTTAAAGGTAGAGGCTGGCTCAACAAAGGCGCTACCTATTAAAGAAAAGACGGGCAGCAGTTTTGCTATTGTATTTCATTCAATGATGGAGATTGCTAAATACTTGGTGAGCGGTAAAGCTGAAGGTAAAAAGAAATTTAGATTGCTGCAGGTCAAATAGATCTTCTGGTCCGTCAAGGTCCTTCTCTCGTCAGCTTTCCTTCCATTCTCCCCTCCCACTTTAAGAGTGTGCTAACCTACCGTAGCAAGAAATTTATATTGCTGAAGGTCCAATATATCTTCTGTTCCGTTAAGCTTCTCTCGTCAATTTTCCTTCCTTTCTCCCCTCACGCTTTAAGAGACTAGTAATGCAATTGCGATCCTATTGTCGTTGATGTTGAAGGGTGGCAGTAATTATCTCCAAGCGAGGTGTTTAATAAAATTTTATAATCACATGTAATACCATATCTCACCTTTAGAATTGAAGTGACCTAATGCAAAAAAAAATGATTTTGCCTTTAATCATATATTGCCTCAAAATGACTATCTTCATCGACCCTTAAAGAAGAACCTATTGACGTGTGAAAAACAGAAAGATGTATACTTCGTTCTTCTCGATGTATCTTCGATAAGTACAAAATTTCTTATGTTCCAAATCTTTAATTAACGTTTCCCAAAAAATAAGACATTTCAGTTAAGTCTCTTTAATTCTAAAGATGCGATATTTCATATTGAGCAAGGATTAAGTTCCTAACCATATGGCTTAACCACTCTCAGTCGTACTCTGGATTGTAGAGGAGGCCCGTGCCCTAAAAATAACAATTGACTATCATAAGAATCAATTTTGCTATTCATTTTAAATGAGAATCAACTTTAGATGATACTCAACTTTTATGAGCTTTTTGAAGAATCAAGTTGCTGAATTGAAAGCCAATTCAGTCAAAAATCTCAAATTCTCAGCCACTTGCACGTGCGTTGCATAATCATCAACAAACACTTAAAATTGCTATTATCTGATATAAAAAATCACGTCATTGAAATGACTTTACTGATAGCACACACTTTGACAATTATCAGCCGGTATTTACACAGACATTAGAAAAACCAAGGGCGGATCACTAAATAAGATTTTTTGTTTGAATCATGCAATATAATCTTTCTTATCCTTAAAATAAATACAGAGAGAAGGAAATAATTCGTGGTACTTATGCGCTTAGTTCGAGATAGTTGGCCTATATTCAGGTTGTAACAACTTTTTTATATTGTAGGAGCGGCATATGAGCAATGATAATATTAACTTTCTTATACGGTAGAAGCGGCATATGCATAGGCAGCAATGAGGTTTTTAGATGAAAATGATTTCTAACACTCACAAATCCCGAATATCCGTGTATCTTTACAATTTTCCTGTAGTATCTCAATGCTAGAGGGTTAGCCAGCGATAGATAACTAATATTTAAACAAAACCTTGTTTTAAATAATTCTTACTTTCTCATACCTGCTGCTGCAACCTACCAAACCTTTCTGTATCAGCCCATATACGTCCTACTGCAGGGCACGGGCCTACTCTACAATCGAAAGTACGATTAAGAGTGGTTAGGCCATATAGTCCACCACGCTGGCCTAGTGCGGGTTGGCGGACTTACATACCATAGAAATTCTTATGAACCGCTATGGTATGCAGGTTTCCTCACGATGTTTTCCTTCACCGTTTTAGTGCGTGGTGATTGACTATCAATACACACATGACTCCGAAAAGTCAGAGGTGTGCCCTGGGATTTGAACCCGCGACCACCGTGAACATGTTGGCAGCCGCGTCTGGTCCGTTTACCAACAGGCCACCACGCACCAAACCTTTAGCATGATTTATTAGAAGGTGATTCACCTTCTTGTATTAGCCAGTATTAATACCACTAAGACTAATATAGAGTGCTTTATAATCGAGATTACAATGGGAGAGGTGCCAGTAGTTCGATGTGGTGGTCTTACCATACCATAGAAATTGTCACAAGTCGCTATAGTACAGGTTTCCGCACGATGTTGTCCTTCGCCGATATAGTGCGTGGTGACTGCCGATCTATACACACATGACTAGGAAAAATCAGAGGTGTAGCCTGGGATTTGACCCGCGACCATCGTGAATATGTTGGCAGCCGCGTCTGGTCCGCTACCAACAGGCCACGACGTACTTTCTCATACCATCTTACTTGTCTCCAATATTACCTAAACAGAAACGATCTTATTCATAAACAGTTTTAAAACCTTTTTTAGCTATCCAATATTTTGACTGCCTCAGTGACGTAGTTGTACTACGGTACGGCTACAAAGCTGCGGTCTCGGGTTCGAATCCCGGGTCGGCAAAACGATATTGGATTTTTCCAATCATTATCAGGTCGGAGTCAGGAATTTATACATCTCAGCACATTTTTAACTCTCACTGAGGCCTAAATTTTTCTTTTTTTATTCGTACCGCGTATCATTTTAAGTGTTACTGTAGGGAATATTTTATACGTTAATACCTATATGCTTTGTAAAATATATGCACAAATAAACCATTCTTATTCTTATCTTGCTGTTTTTGACCAGCAATGTTAAGAAGCCTTGTAGAACGCAGAAATATGCCAACGTTCTGCCGATTTCGTAACACGCAATCAAACCCTCTCAAGCGACATTTCTCAGGCTTATCCGCCGTATTACATACATCCAACGTCTTTCGAATACATTTGTCAAAGATACTGATTTTTTTCTATAAATAATGATAGTGAAACCCACTAAAATTGGAATTATACAGTCACGCCCTTCTTATCTATATATAGATAATGATCTATAATCTGGTGGTAGGTTTCCCTAATGTGAAAGGCCGCCAGGGTAGGTTGTTTGGTTTTGAAACCGTATATGAGCTGTCGTATCGCTACCATCAGGCGAATGACATCCTCATTTCGCCATTCCTTGTAAAAAAACGCCTGACAAATAACTATGAGCAATCACTTTACTCTGAGCACAAAATTAACATCAGTAAGGAAGTAGCTTTAGTGAGCTTGAACTATTAAAGATATGACCTAATCAAATTACAAAGTGATGACAAAAAGCAGCGTCATCATCTAGGAAAACTACACCGGCTTGCTGGCTGAATATTGGATAAACCCTTAAGAATAGAATTAATATTAAGTCTATTAACTCCATACCCTTAAGTTAAATCATCTGATGGTTTGCTAGTAAATCATTAGACGGAGCCGCCAAAATATTCACGATGTTCCTGGTTTCAAATCCCATGATTCACCTCCGACTTTCGGACTCATGTATGTCTGTATCTGTATCTGTATCTGTATCTGTATCAGCCCATATACGTCCCACTGCAGGGCACGGGCCAACTCTACAATCGACAGTACGATTGAGAGTGGTTAGGCCATATAGTCCACCACGCTGGCCTAGTGCGGGTTGGCGGACTTACATACCATAGAAATTCTTATAAACCGCAATAGTATGCAGGTTTCCTTACGATGTTTTCCTTCACCGTTTTAGTGCGTGCTGGTTGACTATCAATACAGTCATGTTTGTATGGATGGTCAACCACTACGCCCTACACGGTGAAAAATCATCGTGAGGAAATCAGCATCTCACGTATTTTCAGCATCCTATGAGGCGATGATAAACCTTAGTCGATCCTCATTCCTTAATAATAATATCTATTTATATTCCCAATAAATCCTGTTCATTGCGCATCATTAATAAATATAAATGGATAACAAAATCCATTATTTCGACATCCATTCAAACAAAGTTGGGCACTTAGCACGCTCAAATATAAATATTTATCTCATTTTATACGTGTTTAACTGCATACAAGCTTTCATTATTTGATTTAATTTGTACAATACTATATGATACTTGCATAATTTAAAAAATAAATACGTTTGACTGCTATAATATTAATTAATTATAACATAAAAGCATCCCGTCGAAAATCTCGCTCGCTTCATCCTAAACAGTTCGCATAAAAACACATTCGCAATAATTGGTAACTAGACAGTTTATTTAATTAACTGAATCGGAAGTATAGGTACCTTAGATAACCTGGACAATAAAAGTCGAATATGCGACCCCGAAATTGTTGTGGCACATAAACATCGATAGAAAAGTTTTAGTCTTTAGCCGAAAACTTCAAACACAGACCTTAGGTAGTGTTTTACTGTCAAGATCAGACCTAATTACGAAACAGACGCAGAACCTTTTATTTCTAAACGTAACTCATCCCTTTCAATATAGTAGCTAACACTTACAAATAAGGGTATTCGAGCAAGACCAAATTAAAAATGCTAACTCATAGATTATAGATTATATGATTATATGTATGTATATACATAGATAGATTTCTAAATAAAATAGTTGTGATAACTTGAAACTCGTACATCTTAAAATGATCAACTGAAATATGATAATATTAAGGATATACACATTATAGAAATAATTATAATAAAAACACCATCCATCAGACGAACATTACCATAACATTATGATAAAATACCGTGGAAAACATTCAGCGACGGTTTTATTTTAATTATTAATAAGTTTATTGTGTACATCGACAATGGCCCGACTCGGTTTGTTGCCGGCCATTATGGATCACTAGGTCCCGAGTTTGTTCTCCTTTGCACTTTATATTTTTCCTTAAAAGATAATCGGCATAAATATTTTATAGAACAGAAGATGGTTAAAATTCACTTCATCAGATATTTTGAAAACATTAATATTTGAAAACGTAGTTTTAATATTCTTACTAAGGAAGTAAAATCCAGTGTGTTATTTAAAAAAACAAGCTTTAGTTTAAAAACAACTAAAAAAGTAAAAATATAAATGAGTTTAAGATTAGAAAATGGAGTGAAATATAGTCATTTTATAATTACAAAGCGTGATGTGCTTACCACAATTATTTATCCTCGAGCACATTAGAATTTTAGTGTACTAAACTATAATTAATTATTTTTCCTAAAGAAAACCTCTATCTACGATCAAAAGAAGCTGCGCACAAATTACACACATTTTTATTTTTATTTTGAAAAAAGTTTATTTTCTATAAGGTCTGGTTAAGGTAATGTAACATGCTTTTTAAATCACTTTATTGTAAACTTCAAAGATTTCGTAACAAGCATACATAGATACAGGCGAAAGCGTGTTAAAAGGTGGGGGCTTCCAGCAAAGAATTAGCAAAACAAGGTTTTATTCCCCGGCGCCAACAAAAAAATCCATTATCGTGCTAATGACCAATTGGCAATTTCTTATTAGCAATTATTTTTAAATAACATTTGAATTTAATTTTACTATACCTATTATTTCCGACCTAGCTCTTCCTGTACGACTAACTAAATATTTTTTTACGCACGTATGTGAAATTGCTATGCACAATTTTGTAGGCGCTTATAAGAAACTACTGAGTTCTGGAGCGAAGCGGCACGAAGCATTGCAAGTTTGCCCTGCAGTCATTTAATGGTTTATTACTTGATGATTACCGCACCGGACTATTTAATTTATCATATTATAATTACCTGACAATAGGCGTCTAGCACGGTACGTCATTATTATATTACAAATCTTATCCTTTGTTTGAATTATCATATTGGTATTAGTAAAATATGTAAAGTTGCAATTAACGAGTAGTAACGCATTTGACGGGTTTCCAATAATTATTTTCTCATAACGAACTTATTTAAATTACTAAACAATTAACTATGATGTTTTTGAAGACAATTACATCGTTGTTGAACAAAATCTTATAAACATTTCCCCCACGCCTATTGAATAACCACCATACTGTAGTAATCTGATAGTTAGATCGGAAGCTTGGCGTGTGCGAATTTAGCAACATCCCTGCCCACCCCGTTGCTAAGAACGCGCGTCCTTTAATTATGTGATAATATACTATATTCACTAGGAAACTCATATCCGACAGCCACTGATGCAAGAAAACGTGTTTGCGAGTTCTGGGAACTTATTCAAAGCGTTTTGGACATTGCACTAACACAAAAGGCGTTGAGAACGACATGGTTTCGAAGCAAGTCTATCAACGTAATGGGAGAGAACATTGGACCTCCAAACAAGAGGAATTTTAGTCACTATAAAAGGAAGGGAATAGGCAAATGAACAAGCGATCTAGCTGATGGAAAATGATTACCACGACCTACGAAAACACAAAACATACGAAAACATATTAAACATATTAGGAAAAGTCTATATTTTGTCGCCTTTCAATGAAATGAAAAGCTTTAGACTTCTAAAACATATGAGACGTCGAAAAAACTAGATTTTTTCAATGTGACAATTGAGTTCTGGACCCTCCTATACAAAGATAGAAAGAAAAATGTGTTTAATTGTCATAACTTATGACGTACATATGATCGTATCGACGTATTTATAACTATCGATACCGGCTTTCCCAAACTATGGGTCGCAACTCAATGGTGGGCCGCGACCGAATACCTAATGGATCTTGACTAGATAGAGATTAAAAGGCCTCGAAGACCTTTCAGAAGCTCAAGTGAGGCTAAGTTTTCAGCTATAATCAGCATTAAAACTAAAGTAAGGTCAAAAGTACCCTGAACCGACGAGAATGCATGAAGACGTTGATGAAAGTGGATGAAGCGAAAGTAGTATGTCAGGATCGAACAAAGTGGCGGTCTATAGTCTCTGCCTACCTATGGGATACAGGCGTGACGATTATGTTTGTATGTATGTAAAACTAAATACCCAAGTACCGAAATAAATTGAACGAACTAGGCACACTGCGACTAAAAGTAATCAAAATTGAAGTTGATGCTCAAGATATAATGACAAAAAATAGGAAACATATGCACCTTTCACATTAAAATCACAGTTCTAGTAGAAATTTAAGGATTTAGCAATTCTATTGCAAGTAAATGTTGTTTTACCAATACTTTTAAAGTGACAGCCCCAGTGGCGCAGTTGGTCAGACGCCGTCTCTGTAATGTAAGACCCTGGGTCCGATCCCCGGACCGAGACAAATATTTGTGTAATCCACAGTTTTGTTTCGGGTCTGGGGTTTATGAACCAAAAATTCTCTCGTAGTTACTGATACCCACGACACAAGACTAGATCTTAGTGTGTGGTCAGGACTATACATATGAGACTGCTAGGTGTATTTATTTATATACGAAAATCGTATGTTTAGTTTTAAATATTTGCATACTTAACTTGAAGGACTCAAACTGAGTCAAATATTGCATCAAATCATTTTCCAGCGTTATTGAGACTGTAGTTTGATTTATTTACAAAAGAATTGATATGCACTAGGCTGCTCTTATATGGCAATTTATTTATAAGAAAAATAGATTTATGTATTACGAGTACACTACAGAGGTGATCGTGAATAAAAATTTGTTTGTAAATAAGGACTTTTTTTGCAAATCCTTGATGGTCTCTTTAATGCTGACATTGTCGCAATATTTTACTTGGGTGTTATTACTAGTTGGGTCCATTTATTTTATTCTACGGCCAAAAGGTGAGTCGAGAATTTAACAGGTTTTATTACGTGGGTCGCAGCCCTGACAACTTTGGAAACCACTAATTTATAATATCATTGAAGCAATAAAGTCATTTTGAACCAGCCTAGCCGTTGTTCGGGCTGGTGGGGACATGTTAACATTAATTGAAACCATGTACGAGTATATACTACATATGTATATGAACACGCGACAGCGATACGTACAACAACAAAAAATAATAATAGGGAACCGTTTAGCCATTGGATATTTCTAGTACATGATGATTAATATAGGGCATGTTATTTTGATATTGAGTTTAACAAAAAGTAAATTAATTTTAAAAAACATAAACTCACGCCTGTTTCCCAGATGAAGTAGGCAGATATACAACCAGGACACCCACGTTTCGCCGTCTGTTTTTCGTCTCACGGTGTGATAGGGGGCGAGCCTACTGCCATATATGGCGCAATTAATTTTAAAGTATTTTGATTAGCCACAGCAATTATGTTTAAACATTACACCATTATGATTCCACCCCACTTAATGCTACCAGTATCAAAGATAATATAAACTATTTAAACAAAAGAAAGAAATGACCTCTTCCGGATATTGTCTCATCCGGCATAGGCGCGAAAACAGATATAATTTTAAAATGGAGTAGGCACTAATAAATCTTCTAATAGACTTGATTAATTGCCTACGTCACTTTGACGTTGACAAATCACGTAACGACACTTGTTTCGGTGTTCCCCTTCTGTCCTGGGAGTTTTTTTGCCCACCGGGAGAAAAGGAGTTTTTGCTGAAGCAGAAATCTAATTGTGTTTGACGAAGAATCTGCCATTGTACCGGTTTTTGTGTAAAAATGTGTAATTTTCCCGCATGACAAATGTTTTTTTAGATAGGGTTTTCAGTGTTTTTTGACACAATTTTTCTATTCGTTTTATGGCAATAGCGTTTATCATAGTAATGGATCTAAACTACGAAGATGATCCCTAATGGTTTTTTGGATTTATGCGAATGTGACACATTGAAATAAATTATATTTTGTCATTTTTTTATTTCACGACTGTCCGCCCCGTGACTACGTAACCTGTAAGGTTATCGAAATGCCGGGAAGTTAAAAAATGTAAAAATTTTACCAAGTCTGCGATGAAATCCGTGAATAATAGTTTTATTTCAAAATACTCCCTCATCGAATATAGTGCATTATTAGCTAAATAGATTTTCAATCAACTTATATTTTTTATGGAACCAACAATACCTAACGACTAACGTTTATCACTCTCCTTGTTCGTTACACTCTCAGACTCTTTAAAAATATATTTACAAAATCCATCTTTGAATCTTCAACCCCGGTGTATTTAAGCTGAAAATCGATGTCCGTAAATAGAAACTTTATTACGCTACATTTGATCCCCTATCGGTTGTGTACGTGGTTTGAAGCAACCCTCCTGACTCCCCTTCTATCCCTATCGGCTGCCCTTAACTCTGTAACATATAGATACGTATGCGAGGTAACTGCGGAGAATTTTAAGTGAAATATTGAAAAAAGCGGGGCATCTGGTTCATTTTTTTAGAATAGATTTAGTTAGTGACTTCGCTCGCGTAATAATGCTTCATAACTGGTACACGCTTAGTGTATTGAATGGATAAATCAAACATCAGATCGGTCCTAAACTTGGTGTACTCTCTCTCTCACTCTTTCTAACTCGTCAGCGAAAGGAAGTTCACTGCTGAACATATGCCTTCCCCACGAATCGCTGCATAGACCTATTGGAAGCGGCCAGCGTACAGTGACTTCCTGCGAATTTGACCAGGTCGTCCGTCCACCTTGGGGGTAAGCGTCCTATTCGCAAATATTGGTTTCCATTCAGTAGAATGACGAATGCTCTCTGTTATGGAAATAAGTTCGCCCTCTACCGACTTTGAATGAAAATAAACTTGGCTACCGTGGTTGTCATTAGTGGCACCTCATGACCTCTGCCATTAAAACATAATCAAAGGTCCACCATAATTATACTGGTAGTAGGTCTCTCATTTGTGGGAGGCCGCATGGGTGGGTACCACCGCAATGTCTTTTTCTCCCGGAAAACAGTGTAAATGCACTGTTGTGTTCAGGTTTGAAGGACATTGTACCAAATTTTGCTATTGTTTGGTTTTGCTACTGTTCATAAGCGGTCGTATCGCTTACAATCAGGCGAATGGCATTTTCGTCTCGCGGTTCATACTGTACGTATACGCCTATAAATACTATACCAAAATGTTCGAATCCTGTATAGTACGTCGTAATCTTAAACTAAGTTTGGAGTGGAAAATAAGTTTCATAGAGAATAATATTGATTTTTATTAATGGAAAACTGTTATCTTATATGTTGACATTCAACGTACCAATATTCAAACTTCGACAGAGTTTAGTGTAACCCTGAAGAATCGAGCAAAGTGGAGATCGGTATTCTCTGCCTAGCCCTGTCTTCTTCTTATAGTGCCTCTCCAATTAGTGAAGGTTGGCAGTCAGCTCAGCATACTGTTCCTGGTCTTGTCTAGCCCTGTAGTATGTAATAATTCGTATGTTGATATAAAAGTATTTTTAAATAAATTCAATTCGTAAATTACAACACCCATACTAGAACCGCACATTCGCAAGTTGTGAACACTCGCATAAACTTGTGTTAACAGCCCCTTGTCAAGCGCAAATCGATACTCATCCACGTATGCACAAGTTTAGGACGGTGCGGCTATAGTTTACGCAAGGGGATTACAGAACGTACGGGTTTGATGCGCACCACCAACCGACGGGTGTGTAAACGTCTTTAGTCACAGGGATTTGTGAAAGAAATTTATTTTGTGGCCGCAATTAAGAAATTATTGGTTAAAACCACTTTAATAGTGGTAGGTCTTTCATATGTGAGAGGCCGCCTGGGTAGGTACCACCGCAATGTCTATTTCTCCCACCAAACAGCAGCGTAAATCCACTGTTGTGTTTCGATTTCAGATTGAAGGACATTGTAGCTAAAGTAACTACTGGATATATTGAGACGTAATATCTTATGTCTCAGGATGGCGAGCGCAGTGGAATGCCAAGCATTGCTTTGTAATTCAAGGTGTTGTTTGGTTTTGCTATAATGGGATGGTCGCCCCGCCATTCATTTTATTAAAAAAATAATTAATGAACAATCTTGATCGCTAAGGACAGATTCCGAACGACCAATATACAAGTATAGGTACTTATATACTCGTAGATCTATCTCTAGAAAACGTAGCAGTCGTCAAAGTAATAAAATGACAAATTAACAATTTAAATTATATTTAATTTTGAATTTATTCGGAATATTTAGTGTAACCCAGGTATGACAATCTTATTTTTATCCACTCTCTACATACGAAAAAATTGAAGGATGAATCCTAAGAAACTCGTTTGCGTTTTCTACTTCAAAATAATAAAACATTTTCAGATTTTGAAAAAATCTTTTTTTTTTCGCCAAAATTTAATTACACAATTTAAAAGCCACATTAAATTTAAATAAACTTAAAATATACTTTTGTACTTCCATACAACAGAGCCTCAAAATCTTGGTCAAATTTATTCACTCTGAATTGTCTATTATTCGTCGCGAAAATATAAAAAGCAATCGAACCATTAATACTTTCAATAAATACTGTTAATAATTATTAAATAGAAATAAATGCAAAGGAAACACAAGTATTTTCAATAACATACAGATCATACAATCATTCGCATACAATTACCAAAATTGTTTTCAATCACGTACACTTAAAAATTAAGCGAGGTGCAAATTGTCTTCAAATATTGGAGCTTTACTGCTGGGCTATCTTCAAAGCGATCTTTTGCAAGTCACCGATATCCTTAGACATAAAAAGAACAAAACAACTTAAAAATACCATTTTCCATTCATCCATACAGACATTTTTTTTTATTTTAAAAATTCGTAGAATACTTATTATGTATTTATTAAACTGTACCATTGATGTACTGTTGGGTGTATTTATTTAATATTTATTTTATTGTTTGAGATATGTTTTCATAACTTAACACCAACCTTATACTCGTAATCTAATAATATTATCATGTCTAAAATAATGAAAAGGAAAGGGATACAAACTGTTTCTAATATTTTTACGATAGCATGACAACAACGCATTCGGATACCGAAAGATCGGAAACGATGTTTAAGTTTAAAGAAATAGCTAGTTTGTATTGTTAAGAGCTATTGTCAGTGCAAATTGGCGGTAGAGTGAATTTCGAAAGAATTGGCTAAACACTAGAATTTTTTAATACTAGAACGACAAATTTGATGGTGATTGCAGTGTAATCTAAGTAGAGCATCGAATACATCGATAAGATATACATATGTTTTTAAGCTTAGCGACACAATCGGTACGCAAAGTCGCTTCTAAAATGAACCCAATCCATAACACACCTGCATGGGTTATCGCTTTTCCAAAAGGTACATTAAATTTTTACATTCAAGGTACATATATCACATACGTATTCAAGAAAAAAAAATAAAATGATATCACAAATCCATGTTTAAGTAAGATTTTTTCGCTTGGCTTTCTAGATATCTCCACAAAATCTTCCCACATGCTCTTAAGAATACCAATTTAACTTAAATAAAAACTTATAGCCTAAATCCTAGGAATTAGTTTTTCATAAATGCGTCGTTTCGCCATGAGCAAAGGACGGGTAGATGAGATCTAAGCCTTTCAGGCTGCTGATAAGGAAGTCTTCTGCTTGCTGAGTCATCTCTTCATCGAAGTGACTCCTCCAGCCGCCGGCTTCACCTGAAATCATACAAAGGTGTTTAACCCTTGAAAATTCTGAACAAAAATGAAGCTTAAGTAGCATAAAAGACTGACTGATAC
This sequence comes from Hyles lineata, assembly GCA_030180105.1. Classification (NCBI taxonomy): domain Eukaryota; kingdom Metazoa; phylum Arthropoda; class Insecta; order Lepidoptera; family Sphingidae; genus Hyles; species Hyles lineata. The sequence continues at coordinate 1,284,220 of JARJEE010000035.1, read as the reverse complement.
CAAAATGCTATCTTTATCTTAAAGAATAATACAATTCATTGATCATCATCAAAAGATTTTACTATCTCGTGTTCTTTGGTGAGTGACTTTACTGGAGATCCTAAAAATCCTCAGCTCCTCCTTTCTCTATATTCTTCATTTATTTTCAAAAGCCAGCATCTAGAACCTCAACTGAACAAGTCATTTGAATTTGTGCCCCATAAACAATGATAACGGTACTAAGTGTTTTATTTACTCCATTTCTTCTTGCAAAGTATATTTCCCAGACTAGATATTGTCGGCTAGATTGTATTCGATAGCATCAGTACCAAAAATTTGTAACAATATTAGTATGGACATAAAAGTAATTCTTGGTATCACAATTCCAACTAAATTCTGGGCTTGCTTCTTCATACCAAAATGTTAAATCATGCAACTAAATGTTTGTATAAAATTTACTAAACATTGTTTTAAAACGTGAGAATAATTATACCTTTTCGTACGAACTGAACTCCATTGTCGTCTGTCGTGTTGTTCACGTTTTTATTCTTCCTGAGACTGTCGAAGCTGAGATGTGCGGCTAAATGTTGGATTTGTTCATCCGTGTAATCTCGGTGCAGGAACTTGCATACGCGACGGATCTCTTTCGGCAGATCCTGGAGATGAAATATTACTTTTATTGTTGTGTTTTTAGTTCGAATTTAATTTAGGAAGCCTTAACAAACTTCTGAGTAGTGATAGAAACAATTTTGTACTTATTTTTCAAGTTTGGACAAATTAAAAAAAATCATTACCTAATACAAAAAAGCATACTGTGCTCAGGTTGAATGTTAAAAAATTTTTCTTTTATGATATTATCATTATAGTAATTTTTTTTTTCTGGAAATTAGAGTTAAGAGCGAAACCTAAAACCGAATTCTTTCTAGCAATTACCAACCTTGATCAGATCTTCATAAAACAAAAAGTGCATGTTGGGGTGATGCCTTTGTTTCCACGCCTCGTTCGTGTGAGCCACTATCGGATTCCAGGGTACTGAAAAAAGAAAAAAATCAATATTAACCTCTATAAAATATATCGTGAAAATTATTTGATACAATCACCAAAAATATGAATTGCAGATTGAATCTCAGGCCGCGAATTCATGCCTTTTTAAAACCCACCACACGTTTCTCTTTCGGGGTTTCATATCATTCCAATGAATCTAATAAATCATAGTCTTTTGAGGGAAAATTGAATTTGCTTTATAAAATTGTTGATTGACAAAAATAGGCACGGGTCTTTGTAATAATACAGTTTTAGAATTTTTAACTTTCAGATGTGAATATGTTGTATTATAAAATTATGTCTTCAGAGTTATAACCTTCCACTTTTCACCTTGCTTTCTATCTCTATCCTTCCCTCCTTGACACAATTCATACCCTATCGTCAAACCCTGTTATTCATAAGAAACCGGTGATCAACAATTAGTTAAATAAAATAGTAAATAATTAGTATCTAACTCTTCATAATGGTTTTTCTACACATTTAAAATATGTAATAAGGCCACAGACTAAAAAAGGTCTTGAATTATGATTTAATTCCCTTGACAGTAATATAAAATCTTCAGCTGACAGACATCCGCCATATTTCTGCTTAAAATTTTCCTAAACAACGGTCTAGGCCATTTTATGGTTAATGATATGATGCTGTTTAGTGATTTTAGACGTCTGAATAACGTTTTTGAGTCAGCTCATATTACCGGCATATGAAAACTGCCTCAAGTCCTTATGAATAAGGGGAAAGTCTTAAGTCAACCGTATTTTTTATCTGTGGTGGGTCTTAATAGGCGTCAGGATAACTTTCAAACGACATTACTACTAAGATTTCGCTTTTGTACTATAAATAAACATTGCGACATTTATTAAGCCACCATTTATAAAACAAAAAGGTGTTAAAATCGAATCTCACTCTAAAACAAATACTTATGCTACCTAAAAATACTTTCGAATCTGAGTGACATGCGAGCGAAAAATCTGTTTAAGTTTTATGATAAACAACAAAAAAAATCTTCTCCGTTTCATACACACATAAATTCACGCCTTTTTCCTACAATGGGTAGGCAGAGGTGGAACCAAGACACCTACGTTTCACCTTGTATTTTTCGAGCCACAATGTGATAGGGGATGAGGCGAGCCTATCGCCACATTGAGTACAAATTCCTCACTCCGGGCTGGTAATGAATAGAAAAATCCAAATCCAACATCAATTTTCCCGACCCGGAATTCAAACCCGAGACCTCAGCGTTGTAGTCATACCATAACACAATAGCGCCACAGAGACAGTCTTAATTCAGTTCTTAGTTTCAGGGTCAGGTTTATGACTCTTAATTATTAAAAAAAATACTCACACAAATTCCTCCTAAACGCCTCCCAAAAGTTATGGAACGTAGCCCTCATCAGTGACTTGCTGATCATCTTGTGTAGGTAGTAGTAAGATACGACCACGTCCCTAGGATCCCTGGCCACATAAACCACTCTTGCTGTGCTCAGGAGTTTCGGAGGCAACAGGGATAAAGGCAGATGGGTCTTGATAAACCTGGGTGAAGGCATCTCATCAATCAGCTCCCAGCTGGGATTCCTGACTGCTTCTGTTAAGCCTTGGAAGCTGCCCAGGTTCATAAAGTTGGCTTTGATCAGCTCGTGCGCTATGTCTGGCACTTGGGAAGTTATTCTGTGAAGATATAAAATATAAGTTAATTAAATGATAGTTAATAAAATATAATTTAGTTAGTTGCTGAAGTGGTATTGGGCAGGTCATGTGGCTCGGATGCATCTGGATCGGTGGGCTAAAACAGTGACCCAATGGGTACCTGATGGCCGACGACGTCGCAAAAGCCAAAAAAATACTTATGGAAGAAGAGGATCATAAAAATAAAAAAAAAGATATCTTGACATTAAAATTCTAGTCAAACTGGTCAAAGTGTGGTACTCACTCAAGCATAGGAAATCTTTCATAAAGAGGTTTTTCCTTGGCGCCATTGAAGTTCAAGTTGTTTTCCACGAGCCAGATCAATTCCTGTGTCCATGTTGTGCCTGAAAAAATATTTATATTTCAGTAAATATATTTATATTTACCAACTGGTGGTAGGTTTCTCATATTTGAGAGACCACCTGGGTGGGTACCACCGCAATGTCTATTTCTCCCACCAAAGAACAGTTTAAAAGCACTGAGTTCATCTGTGTTCCCGTTTAAAGGACATTTTAGCCAGAATAACTACTGGATATATTGAGACAGGTAAGATAGGAGGCGTGCGCAGTGGAATGCCAAGCATTATAATTCATGGTTTCGTTTGGTTTTGTATTTTTTATGATATAGGGGCAGCCTGCTGTTCATCTGATGGTAAGTGATGACTGTTGCCCATAAACATCTGCAACACTATAGGGCATGGAAATGTGTTTTGCCTTTGGGTGGGAATACTCTCGTTTTTGAACAACTGCTCGTTGTCAGTGAACAATATTACTAAGGCCGAGAACTTATTTTTAAGCGATAAGGCGATGGATTGTGGCATTTTATTAATGTTTTTTTCCACGTAAGCAATTAATGAAATATTTAAAAAAATATTTATATTTCAAAATGTTGGTAGAATTATTTCAAGAAATCAGAGATTTCATGAATGATATGTTACCATCGCCATTAATTATGAAAATAATTTTCTAAATTTTAACTGCTTATTACTATATCTTCATACAAATTACATAAATATACAATTAATAAAAAAATACATTAAATACAGAATTGTCACCAAATTCCTAAAACTATTATAAAATTACATCTGAGCCAGCTTCCGTTATTAAAGCCAGCTATTATAGTTTTAAAAGTGGAGGTCATCACACTATTGATCTGAGGTTAAATTAAACCCCAGGATAACCGGGCTCCCATAAATTCGTCAATGTTATCGGATAGCAGGCGTTATCAACGAGTAATAAAATTAGCGCTTATCCGACGGCAGGCGTGGGCGGACGAGACGACGTAGGTCAAAGTTTTCATGAATATAACTTAGCTATAATAATATAGAAGTGCGTGGTGGCCTGTTGGTAAACGGACCACGCGTGGCTGCCAACATGTTCACGGTGGTCGCGGGTTCAAATCTCAGGGCACACCTCTGACTTTTCGGAGTCATATGTGTATTGATAGTCAATCACCACGCACTAAAACGGTGAAGGAAAACATCGTGAGGAAACCTGCATACCATAGCGATTTATAACAATTTCTATGGTATGTAAGTCCGCCAACCCGCACTAGGCCAGCGTGGTGGACTATATGGCCTAACCACTCTCAATCGTACTCTCGATTGTAGAGTAGACGCCGACAAAGGGCGCTAAAGTCCTTATTCTGACTGTTGACTCTATCTCTATACAATGTACTCTGTGCCGAAATAAAATTGTAAAACATTATCGTTGTTGTAAAAAATTATTAGTACTAACCGCGCGGTTTGTGACGTCAGTGGACTCTGATCGCTGTTTTCATTCACGTCATAATGGGTAATTAATAAAATAAATGAAAATATTTTTATTTATGATGAACAATCAGGTTGTCAAAATTAATTTTGAAGGGAAATAAAAGCGTTTGACGCGTCGCAAGGTAGTGCATAAAAATAATCACTGCCGCGGAACGGATGATTTGTCAAATTAGTCGTTGTCGAAATGCCTTGGAGAGAGGTGCTCCGGTGAAATAGAGTAAAAATGCAATTTTGATATATTAGGTTTTAAAATACTGTCTTTAATGTGTAAAAAATAACTTTACAAGAATTTTTAACAGAAGTCAACATCCCTATTAACAAAGATCATCAAAGTAGCCTGGAAGTGATTTCTCAGTTCGATAAGGCCGCCTTTTGTACTTTTTTATGTTATGTTATTAATTTATTTATTCATTTAAAAGCTTTATTGTATGGTATCAAAAAATAACTTTTATTTCTTTAATATAACTAGTTCTATGTATGGTAAAAAGGACGTTTCTATCTACTCTGATTTTGCTATGAAATTCTATCGCAAAATGCCGCGAAAAGAATTATCCGGATTTAAAATTACTACGTTGTAATCGTGCCGCAGTACACCCATGCAATCCGTAAAAACAATAAATAGAAATACAACGATATCTAAGAGCAACACATTATTTCTTAAAAAATACCTGCATAAAAACATGATTTTATAACGATTCAATAAAAGACAAAATATTCTAGTAACAAAATGATGTGAATATTACTCAAGAATAGCGTTCGAAATTCCATAAGATGTTGACAAACCCATACAAATCCGGGTGTATCCGGCGGCGTGTGCTGAGCTCCAGAAACTATTCCCGGGCACGGCTGCTCGTGTCCCGGCGATACAATACATCCACCGTTCGATTTTGAGGCATTCAAACTGTTTTCATAAGATTTTCGACTAAATTTAAATATTGGATGGTGAGTTTAGTCGACGATAGTGTTTTTAGGGTTCCGTGCCAAAAAGGTAAAAACAAGACCCGTTACTAAGCCTCCGCTATCTGTCTGTCTGACACCAGACTGTATCTCAAAAACCGTCATAGCTAGAAAGTTGACATTTTCACAAGTTATGTATTTCCTTTGCCGTTATAACAACAAATATTAAAATTAAAATATTAAGGGGAGATCCCCTTACAATAAACGTGTTTTTATCGTATTTTTTGCCAAATATTAATAACGGTAACAGGTAGACGCTTAAAATTTTCACAGAATATTTAGCTGTACCTTTCAAAATTAATAATTAAATAAAAATAAAGTAACTATTAAAGGTGGGCTCCCATACAACAAACCTAATTTTTAAGTGATTTTTAACTCGATCTTAATAAACAGAAAAAACCTGATAGTTGCTACATAAATGGCGGGACGAGCATACCATTTGCCTGATGGTAAGCGATACGACCGCTCATGGACAGTAGCAATGCTTGCCATTCCACTGCGCTTGCCATCCTAACACGTCAGATGTTAAGTCTCAATATGTCCAGTGATTACATGGGTTACAAAGTTCTTCAAACCTGAACACAACTGTGCGTTTACACTACTCTGTTTCGCGGGAGAAATAGACAGAGACCTCTCACATATGAAGGACCTACCACCAGTATAATTATGGCGGACTTTTGGTTATGTTTTAATGGCAGAGGTCACGAGGTCGCTAAATGACACCCACGGTTAGCCAAGTTTATTTTCGTTCAAAGTTAGTAGAGGCGAACTTATTTCCATAATACGAGGCAAAAATATCATCATTTTAAAGATGAAAGGACGTATATAAAATATGTTTCTTTATTGTTTATTTAGTTAAATATTTGCGATAATTAACTTCTTTTCATCATAAGTTTCCATCGTTCCATTTGCGAATTAATTTCCTCATCTTAAAACTTTCTAGACTCATCGATATTCGATACTACTTTGTGATCAAACATTACTTATAACAAATAGTAGCAACATGAATGCCTCGGTGGCTTAGTTGTACAATGGTACGGTTACAAAGCTGAAGTCTCGAGTTCGAAGCCCAGGTTGGGCAAAGTGATATTGGATTTTTCTATTCATTATCAGCCCGGAGTCAAGAATTTGTTCCCGATATGGCGATAGGCTCGACATATCACATCGAGGCACGAAAAATACAAGACGAAACGTGGCTCTTGGTTTCACCTTTGCCTACCCCTTCTGGGAGAAAGGCTTGAGTTTGTGTATGTAATATATATAAATAGTACCAAACTGTGATTTCAGGTTTCGGTAGGCCGGTTTTTATTATATGTTACAGTATTTGGGCAGGGTTTAGCGAGATAAAGTGTGACAGCGCATTTGCCTATCTCATAGATGAGAACGATAACTTATCGGGAACTCAATAAGTCTGCGTCAGCGGTGACAAACTAAAAACGTATAGTTGTGAGACAAATATTCAATGGACATTTCCTACTTCATATCCTTCAAATAAGCGAGAGATGGCAATTAGGTATCTATCTATGCAGTTGGGGTAGGCAGTGGTGTAATTTTTCATCCATAGAACAGTTTAATATTATGTTCCCTATATTTTGGCCAGTTTAACTGTCACAAGGAAAGAAGGGAATACAAGATCCCGAATTATGCATATTTTGTACTAACAAAACTTAATGGCTTATCAGGAGTTGTAAGCTATTTGGTACCTTTAAAAAAATTGGGATAAAGAGAAAAATAATTATAGTTCTCTTCCAGAAATTCTGGTAGGAAGAAAATGCTTGATTTCACCAGTACGTGTATAATGCATACATTGTAAATCATTTTCACATATATGATCATACGTAATCCTTTGAGAAGTCTTACGTTCAACAATAAACTTTCCTCATCTAAGGTATCAGGAGAAACAAACAGAACCTTTATACATATGTACATATATAATCTCACGCCATCTTCCCAGAAGGGGTAGGCAGAGGTGCTGATAGCAACCAGTACAGTTTCGCCTTGTGTGTTCCGTCCCACCATGTGATAGGAGACGAGCCTATCGCTATATCGGGCACACATTACTGGCTATAGACTATCTACAAGAGCTAAAACTGAATTGAAAAATCAACTATCACTTCACCCGACCCGGGATTCGAACTCGAGACTTTAGGGGTTGCTACTCTATACTCCGACACGAAGTTCGAATTTCAATACATAAGATTAAAGTTTTCCACTTCTGTAAATCAATACTATTCTCTATGAAATCTATCATTAACTTCGAACTTAGTCTAAGATTGCAACTCACGATACAGGATGCGAACATTTTGTAAAATGTTATGGCATATTCGTACGGTTTTACGTGCGATGTTCCAACATTCGTCGTTGTGTCGAAGTACAAAGTAATTTGCTTTGTAATCACCGTAATAAAGTCTTACCTTTATGGAACCTATATATTTTCCTAATTGCTTATATAAAAGGTCAAAACTCACCAGATCTAGGGAAGGTGATGACCCACACATCATCAGGGCGGACCTCCATGTTGTAAATGAATTTGGCGTGCTTCCTGAACACTCCCGGCATCACGTACTCATTCTCACCGCATTTCACAAACTTCCGTGTGTACCCTGTAATGAATAAACACAATATTAAGTTTCTACATATAAAGAAATAAAGCTAATTTGGTTAGTCCAGTTACAACGAAAGATGCAAAGCAATCGAAACGTCGCGTCGGGAGAATAAAAAATATATAAATGAAAGCAATTTCGCGATAAAATCCGTAACAAAAATAGTTTTATTTCAATTATTCGTGTAAATCTAAGAAACGATTTTCTCTACACATCATACAATATTAATAGAAGGTAGCTATTATTCAGTAGTATTGGGACGTTTGATATGCTTTGTAAAATAGATCATGATTGGATTCCTTCAGACTTTGATCAGCATTTAAATTATAAATTAGGCGATGGAAAAAGCAATAGGGAAGTTATATTACAAATTCACTTAAATTTATTTTTTACCGATGAAAGACAGTATTTGAAACCTAATATAGCGTTTTGAGAACCTAATTGTTCGTAATTAATTGCATGAAAATGACCACGTGACTACAAACAGCGATCGGAGCGCGCTGATGTCACTGCTCGGGCGGCTAGATAAAAAGCTCAGTTTATTTTGATAGAAACTCGGTTACCGATCATTGACGAGATTATAGCCACGTGACAGGATAGAACGACTTAACAGGAACATTGAGAACTATTTTGGTTTACATATTTTTTAAATAAATTGCGCTCTATATTTTAATGAAATTATGTAGGGTTTATCTAAAAAATAAAAGCAATACCAAAAATTAGTTAACATCCCTATTACAATAGTTGAGTAACCAGCCGGAAGCCTCTATTTGTGTCAAAATTTAGAATAAACAGCATTGGGCCATTTTGTTGGAACGTCCAAATAAGAAATATTTAAAATGAGTAATTAAATAACTTATGTGTTAAGAATTGTACATGATATAAATTAATATCAATTGAAAATAGAACGCAGTACCGAAATATGACGAATTAAAATCCGCATTCCATACAAATAAACACGATTAATCTAATCTGTATAACTTTAAAACTGTTAAAATTTATTTACGTATACTTATTACTGTACGTAGTTTATTTTAGAGATAAGTACAAAAGCAAGTATGTATTGTAATCCAAATCCGCCTCCTCTATAATTGAAAGTACGATTGAGAGTGGTTAAGCCATATAGTCCACCACTCTGGCCTAGTGGGGGTTGGCGTTTGACATATAATAGAAATCCATTCGTTCATAAAATAGATAATTTTGCCAGCGTTAAAGTAAAAACTGAATTTTATAAATGTTTCTTAAGCTTAATAAATAGGTGGCAACCAGACACTTTTGATGGTTCTTTGAACTTATCAGACACATTGAAGCTAATAACTTCCAAAGACACCATGATTTGAACTTCAGAATATAATGTAATGTTTGTGCGGCCCACAAATATTTCTTCCGGGTCTGGGTGTTTGTGAGACCGAAAAGTCTCTCGTAGTTCTTGATACCTACGACACAAGACTCGATCTTAATGTGAGGTCAGGACTATGTATGTGACTGTTGGGTGTTGGGTGTTATTTATAATAGCTGATTGTGTTATGCCCATGTTAGAGGCATGCGCTAACAAACTTAAAGCTTTTATAAAATGACGAAGGTCTGGCGGCCACGGGCTCTTGGTCTAATATATTATATCGTACTCGGCAATTTAGACTAAAATTTTGTCAACATAAAGATCTTGAACACGTAAACGCTATACGATGCTGACACTCGATAAAATTTTCTGATTAGATCAACGAATACTATTGGAGCGACAATAAAACGTATACAGCCTTGAATTTGGCCGATTAATTTACAAGGGCTTACATTTATGTCAATATTGCCAAATATTGATAAAATAATTGCGAAACTGAGTGCGTTTGCTCTAAAGCGTACTACACACCAAAACCGCCGACACATGCCGCCGTCGCAACCCGGCGGCAAACGAACAATGTTGGCAACAAGCATCCGAACGTGACCGCTGACCTTTTGGCGGCATATGCTCTGCTTGGGGAGGGGGGGGGGGGGGGGTTTACTCTGTACTCCGACACATATTCGAATACTCGGACGATGAACGTCATCTTATAAGTTTTCCACTTCCTCAAATCAATACTATTCTCTATGAAACTTATCATTCACTTCGAACTTAGTCTAAGATTACGACAAACGATACAGAATTTTAACATTGTGTAATGTATTTACGCATATTCGTACTGTTTTACGTGCGATTTTCGAACATTCGTCGTCGTATCGGACACGACTACATTACAGAGTAACACCCCTGTAAGTAAATTTTCATATCATGTCGGGCCGGCGACTTGTCGCAAAATTTTTCGACTTGCAATGAGTGAAGTCTCTGACTAACCCGCCTACAAAATATTGTCGACATGTGCCGGCGGGTGTAGTGCGCTTAACATTACTTGGCAAACTATAAAATGATAAGAATGTGTTATAATTTTTTTATCACAACTTCGGCCGTGGCGTATTTGGTCAGTCGAGCATTGTTGTTATCCGAAGACATGGTTACTGTTGACTTTTTTTTGTATAAATACTTTTAATATTTGGGAGAACTCTTAACATATTGCAACGAATTTTGAGACGAGCATGCCGTTCGCATCGTTTGACATAAGATGTTGTCTCAATATGTCCAGTAGTTACTCTGGCTACAATTGCTACAATATCTTTCAATCCGAAACAAAACAGTGCATTTACACTGCTGTTTGGCAGAAATAGACATTGCGGTAGTACCTACCCAGGCGACCTCTCACATATGAGAGATCTAAATGGTTGTTCCTTAAAGTAACCTTGTACACTATAACCTTCTGAGCATTAACTTTTATTGATAAAGACAAGTACTGTTTTATCTTCAATCATATATACAGGCGTTTTAACCCGAACAGGTTAAAAAAATTCCATCGCAAAAATTGATAACAAAATGTTTGGTTTTCGTTTGGGAACTAAATCTAAATAACACTACAAAAATCATACAATTTATTTAATATTTTTTATTTAATTTAGATAATTACATCCACATTTAGTTTAATGTACATTAATATTACAAAACCATGTTAGTAGATGGAATCCTGACATATAAAAGCTACCCCTTAAAACATTAAGTTGATAGTTGGAGCTGCCACCCGTAGGTAATTGGCAGTAGCTTTTTTGAAATAAAACTATTATTTACGGATTTTATCGCGGATTTGGTTGATTTTTACATTTTTTTTGAGTTCCCGACGTTTCGATTAATTTACCATTACCGTGACCACGAAAGCTGTAAAGTAATCGAAACGTCGGGAACTCAAAAAATGAAAAAATCAATAATAGTTTTATTTCAATGTGTAACATTCGCGTAAATCTAAAAAACCAGTAGCTTTTTTTTTGCTATCTGAAAAACACGAGTACAGCTTGTCTACAATCTTTAGGCTTTTATTATATTGGACATGGTACACTATTAAATAGTAGACTATAAGAGTATAAATGTTTTTTGTTTACATTATGTACACATAGCTCAAGCTTTGTAGCGATTTTTAGTTCACGCGAACAGAAAATAAATGAAGTTCACAGATATTTTACGAATAACTGGTGGTAGGTCTCTCATATGTGAGAGGACATCTGGGTGGGTACCACCGCAGTGTCTATTTCTCCCGTCAAACAGCAGTGTAAACGCACTGTTGTGTTTCGGGTTGAAGGGCATTGTAGCCAGAGTAACTACTGGACATATTGAGACTTAACATCTTATGTCTCAGGATGGCGAGCGCAGTGGAATGCCAAGCATTGCTTTGTAATTCAAGGTGTTATTTGGTTTTGCTACTGTTCATGAGCGGTCGTATCACTTACCATCAGGCGAACGGCATGCTCGTCTGGCCATTCATAGCAATAAAAAAAATAAAAATAATAACAATTATCATCAAAATATGCGCGTATATACAGGCAATTGGCAACGCAAGCCGCATTAATACCAATACTGATTAGTTGGTAGATAATAAGTGATTATCGATCGTATATTTTCTTTTATCAGTACTTAATGACCGAATTTTTAAGTGCATTATGACAAATACTTCATTCCAAAGTACGCTTTTTAAAACAAGATGCTCTATAATTATAACAGAGTGAAGCCTTGGGGCATCTTTCACTTTTCAAAGTCATGTGTGTATTGATAGTCAATCACCAGGCACTTTAACAATGAAGGAAAACATCGTGAGGAAACCTACATATCATAGCGAATTTGTATGAATTTATATGGTGTGCAAAGTATGCCAACCCACACTAGGCCAGCGTGGTGGACTATATGGCCTAACCAATCTCAATCGTACTCTCGATAGTAGTGGAGGCCTGTACTCTGCAGTGGGACGTATATGGGCTGATTACGGTTTGGGTGTGAGACTGAAAGGTCTCCCGATTACATACCAAAAACCTGTGGATCAAAACATATTTGACTCTAAGCGAGGATCTAACCCGCAACCTCTAGTTTCACAAGCAGTTTCACCACAGCAGGTACTTTGAAATCCCTAAAATACCTAAACCCTCTTAAGGCTTAGTACTTCAGTACACATTGCTGTTTTTTGGCTGATAGACATGATTAATTGACGTCATTGTAACTACGAGTACCTATCAATGAATTACTTCCATTTATGCCTAATCATTGTGAAAAATATACAAACAATTTTATAGCAATCATCAAAATATTATAGCCATATAGCCAATACTAGGATTTGTCATCAAGATATGTATTTAATGAGTCTTTCAAAATATGTTATCGAATTATGCCAATTATATCCGGTGGTGAGAATGCTTCTGTGGCGCAGTACGATGGTACGATTACAAAACTGAGACACACACATAGTCCTGACCCCACTAACGGCCATTCTCTATATCCTATCTATCTTTAACAAGAAGTTAAAATAGATATACAATTCTACACTTCAATAAACAAAGATTAACATATATGTTTATCTTACCTAGCTATCTATAAACATATGCACTTTATCTATAAATCTCTATCTTTGTTAACTGAAACGTAAATTGCATCGAAAATTCTAATGAAATCTCTAGTTAAAGATAGATAGATTATAGAGAACGAGTGTAAGATAACTAAGATCGGGTATTGTATCGTGGATACCAGAAACTTCGAGAGACTTTTTGGTCTGTCAAACACTGACACCCAAATTTAATTGAGATTAATTAATCTAGGGCTGAAGAAACTAACTTAATCGAATGATTGAATAAGTGAGATTTTTCGCGGCTTGATTGTTACAATAACCAAATTATAAAGATCGATAAATTCACGTATTCTTCAAATAACAAAAGAAACGACAATATAGTTAAAAATGTTCATATGATTTGTTTCTTAATCCCGTGTTTTTGTATACTGAGATGACTGTTGCAAATCGACACAATTTTGCCGGCCTAGTCAGTAAAAGTAGTCAAAGTAAGCCCATTCGGCTTGTGAATGGAAAACGCATGTAATCTCTATACAACCGTTTTCCACCATCGTTTCATGGTCGCAAATCGTATCGATACAAACATACTATTACTAAACTTTAGTTCTTAGCAACAGAAACACAATCTATAAAATATATATATCACGAGATATGACATATTTCAGTGCGTATGCTGATAAATACATTCTGGCATAACCATTGTATCGAGGTAATGACGTACACTGATAAAATATACACATTTTGGAATTTAAGTGTTGAATATATTTCTTTATTTGATCACCCTTGTACGGTCTCTGATAGGAGAAAATAAAAAATAATGACTTAATAATGAAGTCAAGAAACTCAGCTCTGAGTCAACGAATGAAAAGAAGGTCTCAAATATATCAAAGAATTTCCAAGAATTTGTGTTATATGACGTCACTACACATGACTAGACAAAATTGAATTATGAATATAAATATAAAATATTATGTATTCATATATTATTATGTAAGTATTTATATTGTAGGTACATTTTATTGTTTTTAAATATCATATACAGGTTATATCAAGACTGTTACCGAAAACGAAGCCGGGTGGTTAATAAGTGACTACAAACATAATGCAACTAAAAATTTCGCAAAGAAACGCGATAATTTTTTTTAAAAATATTTTAAATATCATCATTTTTCGGTGGAAAATCCAACCTTTTTGCTAAAATTCCGAAATTTCTAACAAATATTGTTGAAAAAGAAAATATTAATGTGACCGAAGAATGAACATTATTATTTAATATACATTAATCCTACGACTGCTTCGGGCCCAAAATTATATGTTTGTACTAGCTAATATTTACTTATTCATAACACTTATTCATTTTTTTAATGCAGTGCAAAATTATTTTTAATCTACTGTATAATCAAATTACCGAAATATCTAAATGATAAGAAAAAATATTTGTAAATTCCTAACATAAAGTGATAAATTATGGTTCACTAAAAAATAAAGATACTTCGAAATTATGATAAAGGTTTTTGTGTTATACATTATATTTTTAATAGCGCTAAAAATTTTACGCACTACACAATGAACATGAAATATATGGCCTAACCTCTATCAATCGTACTCAAGATGTTAGAAGAGACCCGTGCCCTATAGTGGGGCATATGGGCTAACACTGATACAATATACATGATGACTCATATGCATAAACCCAGTTTAACCCAGAAGGGGTAGGCAGAGGTGCTGGCAGCAACCAGTACACCCACGTTTCGCCTTGTGTGCTCCTTCCCACGATTTGATATAAGCCTATCGCCATATCGGTCACAAATTCCTGACTCCGAGCTGATAATGTATTGAAAAATCCAAATTCACTATCACCTCGTCCGGGATTCGAACCCGAGGCCTCAGCTTTATAGGAACACCATAGTACGACTCGCCACCGAGGCATTTATACATGATGAATAGAAAGCAATTGTAATCAATGCATTGTGTTCCAATGACCGAATGACACCAATATACATCGAAATAATATAACCAATATAGACTAATGATAATTATTACGTGCTTATCGTAAAAGTACAAATTATCCGTATGTCTTAAAATTATTAAGATTAGTATATTTATTAATTGTTGATTCACTATTCATTTCATGATTAATTGTTATATCTTAATTTACTGGACTGCCTCGGTGGCGTAGTTGTACTGCGGTACGCTTACAAAGCTGACGTCTCGGGTTCGAATCCCGGGTTGGGCAAAGTGATATTGGATTTTTCTATCCATTATCAGCCCAGAGTCAGGAATTTGTGCCCGATATGGCGATAGGCTCGCCACCTGTCACTTTGTGGCACGGAACATATAAGGCGAAATGTGGGTGTCCTGGCACCTCTGCCTACCCCTTCTGGGAAAAAGGCGTGAGTTTATGTATGTATGTAATTTACTGGAGATTTGCGGGATTATGTTATTTAAATAGCCTTAGAATAATACAATTTTTTAGCATATTTTATCGCGGATTCGGTTAAATTTTTACATTTTTTGACGACGTTTCGATTTCTTTACAGCGTTCGTGATCAATTTTCAATATGTAACATTCGTATAAATCTAAGAAAACATTATTAAATTGCCTTTTTTTACTACTGTACACTTTCTTTATATCAGTTGACAAGCTTAAGTCGAAAATCAAAAGCTACCGAAATTATAGAGACATCAAGTCAATTTAAAAAATACATAAACTGTATATCATAATATTGAACAATAAACCAAGTTTTTTGATTGAAGATATAATATAAGAGGTTTTAAATTTCATAAAGTCATCAACTTAACCAGAACCTCTTCAACAATTTCTGGCAGACTCTATCAAATCATTTATCTACTTTGTAAGTGGACATCCGACGCTACGCTTGCCTGTATTAGAAAACTTTTCCCGATCACTCAATAAAATATTATACAATATTCTCGAATCATTTATCAAATCCAACGTTGATTCTATACCGGGTATCCAGACTGCGACTGAAAACGAAGCCTGACGGTAGTTGTAGTGACTACAGACCATTGTGTCTGTCAACTAAATTTTTTTAAATAATCGAGAAGATATTTTTCAGTAAATTTTTAATGATCATCTTGTTTGGTTGGTAAGTACTGTTTTAACTAAAATAATTATTTATATACTTTCGTACCATAGCATTGTCGGTAAAGTAAAAGGGAGTACATTATTCCGTTTATTACAAACAAAAACGTTAAATCAATCAATCGTCAGTCCGCCCCGTGACCATGAAAGCTGTAAAGTGATCGAAACGTAGGGAAATTAAAAAATGTAAAAATTAAACCAAATTCGCGATAAAATCCGTAAATAATCGTTTTATTTCAAAAACGTTAAATAACGTTAAATCATATAAAAAAATGTCGTTTATTTTGCGAATTATTTAGATGCATTGTGTCTGAAGCCACTGAAACCACCACCTGGCTTCATTTTCGGTTTCAGTTTGGACTGGTATAAATTATTCCTAACTCCGATAAATGCATAATCAAATATTAACTAGCTAATAGAGTAACAGTCTAACTAATGCAACTGGGTCAGTTGTCCCATACCAGCACACCTGTCACATTAAGACGTCAATGTCACAATCAGTAATCCGGACCGGGCATTATCTGCGCAGATAATACCCTTGTAGTACAAGTTATGCTTCGTATACGCGGATCCGTAATGTTTGTCGTATTAGACTTAACTTTGAGATTTTTTAGATGCAGCGAAATTAATCGTGTATTCATCGTGTCAAGATTAAGCGTCGTAAAAGAACATTTATTTTTCAAAATCTGAAATTCAGTTAAAGCTTGACTGAAACATACCCGAAAATACTATACCCGTTTTTGGGAGTCCCTCGCCTTAAGTACACTTTTTCGATTGCGCTGTAATTTATTACAAAGTAATTATTTATTCTAAAATGAACGGTTTCTTTAACAAATTTTAATTGTTGAATTTAAGACAATGCTTCTATAAAAAAATTATAGTGATAATAAAATATTAATTTGAAAATAATCGTCATTGCTTATATCGTATAAATTATTTTATACCATTATATTGACAGATATTTCATTAAAAAAACAAATAAAATACGATTAACCATAAGATCATCCTCCAAACCCCGTAATTAATTTCTTGTAAAATAATCATGAAAGTCAGGTTTTCTCACTGTTTTCCTTCACCGTTGAAGTAGCGATTATAACAAAAGTTTCTCCGTCTACTACGCCGTAGCATACAATAACTTTTCTTTGAACTTATCCGGCAAAAATTATCCTATTAAACAAAATTATTTTTGGTATATAAAAACACCAAATTAGACCTTGGTATGAAATATGAGACAACAATATAAAATGGTAAAAAAATTACACTCACAGGCCACAAAATATGACGACTCTTTAATTGATTTTGTTTATGATAATTTGGATGGTAATGGTGAAGTGCGTGGTAGCTTGTTGGTAAACGGACTAGACGCGGCTATCAACATGTTCACGGTGGTCGCGGGTTGGAATCCCAGGGCACACCTCTGACTTTTCGGAGTCATGTGTGTATTTATAGTCAATCACCACGCACTATAACCCCCAGATTTACGCGATAGTTTAACACCAAAGAACATCAAATATAAACTCAAGACTTACTTTTTAAATAATCTAAATGTAAATAAATAATAATCCTTGAATGAATCTCAAAACTCCTATTACCATTACAGTATAAATATAAGTTATAAGTTATAACCCCTTTGTCAACTCTGATAGCATCTATATAAACCTTAGTGGTTTCTTATGCTATTTACTAACAATTATTGTACATTTTGTTAAGCAAGTTAAATAAAAAGAAAAAAAAAAAAAATAACGGTGAAGAAAATCATCGTGAGGAAACCTGCATACAATAGCATTTTCTATGGTACGTAAAGTCCGCCAACCCGCACTAGGCCAGCGTGGTGGAATACATGGCCTAACCACTCTCAATCGTATGCTCGATTATAGAGGAAGCTCGTGCCCTACAGTGGGACGTAGATGGACTGATACAGATATAAAAATACCCAAATTAGATCTTGGTATGAAATATGAGACAACAAACATAAAATGGTAAAATAATTACACTCACGCGGTGACACAGGCCACAAAACATCACGACTCTTCAATTTATTTTGTTTATGATAATTTGAGTGGTAATGGTATAGTATCTAAAAGACTACATTCATAAAGAGGCGTGACTCTTTCCCAGAAGGGGTAGGCAGAGGTGCCAGGACAACCACATTTCGCCTTGTATGTTCCGTCCCACGATGTCGCAACCAATCATAGACTTATAGATGATTGTGACAAATTCCACCGTTGTTGTTTTTATTTTGTATTTTTTTGTAAACATCTCTATTAGTATGTATTTGCAATTGGGTTGGTATTATTTGATAGCCAAAATACTAATATATTATGTGTAGTTATTATTATTTTGTCATCTTATAAGGTCTGTGAGATATTACACAACTGCTCTGATTAATTCAACTTGTAAATTTTGTAATAATACCGACATTGTAAACTGGTTTTGAAAAGAGCAGCACTAGAGTTTCTTGCCCGTTCTTCTCTAGTGAAAACAGCTTTCCGAACCGGGTGGTAGATAAAAAATGACTGAATCTAAATGATGTTGAACATTTTAATGGATTCAATAAATTATTTTCATTTTCATTTTCATTCACAAGAAAATTGAAATCGTTGCTTTCCTCCCTGGTCTCTCCTATTAAAAAAACCTGTATGATGTTTTCTTAGATTTACTAAAATGTTACACATTAAAATAAAATACACCAAAACCACCACGAAATTAGTAAAGTAATCGAAACGTCGGGAAGTTAAAAAGTGTAAAAATTATACCAAATCCGCGATAAAATTCGTAAATAATAGTATTTCAGGTAGTAGGTCTCTCATATGTTAGAGTCGCAATGTCTATTTTTCCCGCCAAACAGCAGTGTAAATGCACTGTTGTGTTTCGGTTTGAAGGGCATTGTAGCCAGAGTATCTACTGGACATATTTAAACTGAACATCTCAGCATTGCTTTGTAAGTTATTTGGTTTTGCTACTCTCTATGAACTGTCGTATCGCTTACCATCAGGCGAACCGTATGCTCGTCTTGCTATTTATTGCAATTAAAAAAATATTTAGTATATCAATTCCATTCATAGCATAGTCATATTATACGACGTCCTAATATGCAAAGACCTTGACCATGAAATAAAGAAGAAAACATAAAAAAACGATTAGCTTGAAACCATTACATTCATCAATGAACAAACGCATTTATATTGGAAATTTCCATGATTTATCAAATATAGATAAAAATAACACAGTCCCGATTTTCCTATTAAACTATCATATACGTCACTGTCGTTAAGCCAAAATAACTATTAAATTAAGTGGCACAACATTAAAATTACATTTAGATGCGACCTCTTTGATACTATCTGTGTCATGTTATAGTTTCAACGCCTTTTATGTTCACCGATAGTGGAATGTGCATCGCTATGGCCGAATTTTATTATGAAAATATTGTATTGTATCAGCCCATATACGACCCACTGCAGGGCACGGGCCTCCTCTACAATCGAGTATACGATTGAGAGTGGTTAGGTCATATAGTCCACCACGCTGGCCTAGTACGAGTTGACGGATTTACATACCATAGAAATTCATACAAATCGCTATGGCATGCAGGTCCACTCACGATGTTTTCCTTCACCGTTATATTGCGTGGTGTTTGATTTTAAATACACAGATGAATCTAAAATGTCAGAAGTGTGCGCTGGTATCACAAACCGGCGTCCACTGAACATGTTGACAGCCGTGTCCGGTCCGTTTACCAACAGGCCACCACGTACTAATATTTTGATTTGTTTAATTGCAACACTAAATTATATTAGTGACGAAAATAATACAGAATTCCTGTGATTCCTACCTGTCAGTTTGGCAAATAGTTTATTTATTTTTCATTTTATTAAATTAGTACCGTTGACACCAATTACACAAATTAATACGCTGTTGTACTACGGTACAATTGCAAAGCTACTGTTTCGGTTTCGAGCCCCCGGGTCGGGCATAGTGATGTTGGATTTTTCTTTTCACTGTCGGCTCAGAGTTAGGAATTTGTGCACGATTCGGCGATAGGATCACCCCTTATCATATAGGACGTAATGCACAAGGTGAAACGTGGGTATACTGATGGCACCTCTGCCTACTTCTGGGAAAAAGGCTTGGGTTTATGAATTTATAACCTGTAATTCCCCGGCAATTGTTTTTTTATTACTATGAATAGTGAGACGAGCATGCCGTTAACCTGATGGTAAGCAATACGACCGCTCATAAACAGTAGCAAAACCAAACAACACCTTGAATTACAAAGTTATGCTTGGCATTCCGCTGTGCTCACCATCCTGAGACATAAGATGTTAAGTCTCAATATGTCCAGTAGTTACTCTGGCTATGATGCCCTTCAATCCAAAACACAACAGTGCATTTACACTGCTATTTGACGGGAGAAATAGACACTGCGGTGGTACCCACCCAGATGGCCTCTCACATATGAGAGACCTACCGCCAGTAAAATACTTAAAATATAAAATATTGGAATAATTGTAAGATTTGTTTATAGATTTAAAAAATGTGTATTTTTATTTAGCTTAAGGTATGACAGGACTAACATATCCCCAAGGATAAAAATAAAGAGAAACATATCAAACAGACTGTCTAATTACCTCCCTCCAAAGAAAGCAGGAAACACGTATTGAGCGATAATTAGTTTTATATAAACTGGAGAAACCAGATATAGAGCACGTTAGATAAATATGAATAAGTCCGTTCGCGAGCTACTTATAAGTACCAGTATGAGTAAGATTATATGGCAAAACCCTGAACACAAACAATTCTTTGTCGAAAAGTCCTTTTTGTGAGCACTTTGAATCTTTACTTGCTTCTTATTTGTTACAATGTTACATTCATCAGATTTAAGATGAAAACTTGTATTGCATGTGCTATTTCGATTTTATTTAGACCATAGAAATAATGAAACGTTTTGGTAAAATTTGATACTCAAACTATTTAAATACATATCAAGAGTGATGAATTAAAATAACTGAGATTATGCTTGGAGAGAAACAATAGCCAAAACATAGCGAATGACTGAGTAAGAGGCGGGTTTGAACCTAAGAAATCTAAATTTTCAACGTTACCCTAATAAAACTAATTCTACCATTAATTCTACTGTGATGGATTACATAAATTAAATATTTGTAAATTGAGAGCTTACGAAAATAATGGCAAAGAAATAGTATAACAATCCGCTTAGGATCAATTAGATGGATTCAACCTAACACTATTCTCAAAATTGTTGACATAAAAATGAGACCGGAACCAAATGTATAACGGTTGGGAGTGAGTCGTGTTTCTAGTTTACAGCCTATGGATATTCGACTAAAATCAGACCCGAATAGTCACGTCTATACAGATAATATACACTCATTTCATTCTTTCCTGTTCAGAATCTATCTTGCCAACTTCATCAATATTAGTTAAGCTCGTCCCGCCACCATTACAAAACTCAACCTTAATCCAATGTAAGAACAAAACTGTAGTTAAAATTCGTTGTAAAGTCGACTATGTACATCTGTTGTTATTTATTTATTTATTATATTCCGCGGACCCTTATAAATGTGGAATGACAAATTAAACCAGTGTCAATTGTGCGTTTGTTACAATAGCTTGTGCGCTTATTATCTCATATTTGTATAATTTAACGTAATAAATTGTTACCAAGGTGCAAAATACATGTTGATAAGAGATAAAAATAATGGATACAGGCGAATTTCGGCCTGACGTTACACTTATGAAATGTTTATCAATATTATTTTACCGTTTTTTATATTTCATATCAAATAATAATAAGGTGATTGACAGTGGGAAATAAAATCAATGGTTTAATGCAGTTGAAATCAGCATCATCATACAATTTTTTTAACGAAGTTTGTTATTACCCTAAAATAATGGTAAGTATCGTTTTTCAGATCTTTTTTGAACCGATTTTGCATAATATTTATTTTATAATCAGTTAAGTTATAAAACTATATCGAGTAGGTATTTGTATCAAAAATAATATTGACAAACAGAATTTTATACTCAAGAATCAAGAACGAACTACAAATTTCACCTTTTTCTTGTTTTTCCTCTTAGCAGCGAGGCAGTATTTACGCCATATTATGCCCAAAATATGCGTTTTTGCACTACTGCATAGTTATAATTTCTTTACTTTCAATTGAGTAGATAGATCTTTTTATATTTTTTCGGTATAATTGTCTCATCACAAAATAAATATGCATAAATTAACTCTGTAACACTAGGCCCACGGTTCTATGAACATTCGCCCTTTCGCCTCTTTTTAGTTAAGTGTTACACGTATCTTGTAAATTTTTATTAATTTCCGTGTTTCAGTTCTATTGATGCGTTCGATAAAATGAAATATTTCTGTATGATAATTAACTTTAAACCGCAAAAAATGATCAAAATAACAGAATACTTAATTACAATGCGTATCCAAAAAAAAATGACAGCTAAATTCTGTAAATAATATGATAAACCGCCATATTTGGGATCTTAAATATTTTCGAATATCCTCATCACTGTAATATGGTAAGTAAGCTTAATTTTTCAAAATCACACACGTGTCCACTAAACTTACCGGCATATCAGCAACAATCACAACACAAGACTTCACAAAAATTAAAAAAATCAACGCACCGAGTAGACATTTTTTTATAATTTTATCCTCTTCGTTCGTAACATTTTTGATTTCGTAAGGGACGTCGAGCCACGGCGCCATTGTTGCTTGCCCACCGTCAAAACTGAACTGATGATAAAATTGGCAACAAGTCGATTTTCAATAAGCTGTATATCATATTGATCTAATCTACAACGTATCGATTCATCTATTACAACTGATATGACTACGGCCGCGCCGCGTCGCGCCGAAACGTCGCGGAAGTTCATTTTGGGTACTTTAGGGTTTCGTGTATGTGTGTATGTGTACTTAAAAGTACAAAATCGAATATGCTGAAGAAGCGGTCGTTTGGCGTCAACTAAGATGGAAGACTCACAGGAAAAATAATAAAAAACTAACTAAAAATTTGCAGTTACTTTCTTATTTAACAAATGGTCAAGATTACTTCCGAAATAATTGTGAAATAATCCCATTCTTTGTCTTCTAACGAGAGGCAAACTATAAACCTCCAGTATTTTTGGGAGAGGCTGAAAGAGAAGAGACTGATTTGACGATTAGTGTGAGTTACTTAAGCCATTTGTTAACGATACGGCACCGGTCATTAAGAGTACGGTACGTAGTAGTACGGTATTTTTCAATATATGTATACTAAATCATCTTTTCTTTTTATAGCACTGAATCGCCAGACGAGCATGCCGTTCGCTTTATGGTAAGCGATACGACTGCTCATGAAAAGTAGAAATACCAAACATCTTTGATAAGATCATCATACGATCCTGAGATAAGATCTTAAGTCTCAATATTAATAATAACACCCAACAGTCACATACATAGTCCTGACCCCACACTAAGATCGAGTCTTGTGTCGTGGGTATCGAGAACTACGAGAGATTTTTCGGTCTCACAAACACCAGAAAGAAATATTTGTGGGCCGCACAAACATTTCTCTCGGTGCGGGGATCGAACACGCGGCCTCGCGAATCACGAGCGGCTTCTAACCGACTGCGCCACGGAGACAGTTTACATTTAAAAATAAACACAAATTAAGACATTTTTGGATGTCGATAATCCCGTTTTATTCCAGAATTTGCAAAAAAAATTGCATTTATCTCCAATTGGTGCCCTACCTTAAAATAATACGTTCCTTATCATAATCCCAAGGTCTTCCATACAAGTAGTTTCATTTGCAATTTATTTCAACTTTCAGATAATGTCACAGTGAAAATGTTAGGCAATAGATATAAGGTTATTCACTTGCCATTGAATTTCAGTTATGCAAATTGTCATTGGCAGCTATCCTATCAGGATGTATATATTAATACATAATTAATTTACTTATGTTGTATGTACTATGCAACTAAACTACCTAATACTATATATATATAGTTTTACGCAAAATGTAATTAAAATATTTTAAAAGCGTTTTGGTAACGGATCAGATGCGGCTGCCACCATGTTCACGGTGGTCGCAGGTTCAAATCCCAGGGCAAACCTCTGACTCTTCGGAGTCATGTGTGCATTTATAGTCAATCACCATGCGCAAAAAACGGTAATGGAAAACATCGTGAGGAAACCTGCATAACATAGCGATTTATACGAATTTGTATTTCTATGGTATGTGAAGTCCGCAAACCTACATTAGGCCAGCGTGGTAGACGACATGGCCTAACCACCCTCAATCGTACTTTTGATAGTAGAGGACGGCCATGCCCTGCAGTGTGACATATAAACCGTCAAACGATACCTATTAGTTTACTTAGATTGATTATATTCATTGGTTTAAATAGGCACTATCTTGCATGTATCTATTATAGAGGCCATAATATCTCTGTTATTTTATATAAATTTTAGCTTAATCATATCGTGCATGTGGTATAAGCCTGTAAATAAATGTTTCACTTATGTTTCCTGTTAAAGCTAAGATCACCATTATCATCATCATCTCAGCCACAGGAAGTCTACTGCTAAACATAAGCCTCCCCCAAGGATCTCCACATCGAATTGTTGAAAGCGGCCTGCATTCAGCGACGTCCTGCAACTTTAGCCAGGTTAGTCCGTCCGTCCACCTTGTAGGCGGGCGTCCGACATTTCGCTTGCCTGTACGTGGCCTCCACTCTAGAAACTTTCGGCCCCAACGGCTATCGGTTCTACGCGCCATTTGTCCTGCCCACTGCCACTTCAACTTACTAATCCTATGGGCTACGTCGGTAACCTTTGTTCTCCTACGGATCTCCTCATTTCTGATTCGATAAAGCTAAGATATTATTATAAAATTGTATTGATGTAAACAATTGTTGGCAAATCTAATAAATAAAATAAAATAAGGGAGGACTCTTCAGGCGAGTCTACAACGCCAATAAAAAAATGTTAAGTCTACCAGTCTACTGTATTAGCGCGGTTGACTAAAAAGGCTTTTTCCGAAAGAGTTGACGTCAGGCAGATAATTGATCGCGAAATTACAATCTTAATGGATTTTCAGTACTGATAAAAGTGTTGTGCCGTTGGCATAATCAAATTAACTGCTTAAGTAAGAAGAGAAAAGCACATTTTTTTAAACAGTTATGTACTTTATTTAGCTTCTTACTCAATTGTCTCTAACAGAAAATATGGCTTATATTCAATCGGCTCACTCAACCGACTAACGCACAGTGAAAAGTTCAATGTTTTATTTTTATATTCATATGTTCAATTCCGACTATCAATTTGGAATATCAACCAATCGGACCACGAAAGTTGAAAAATACCAAGATTTTGTACTAAATTTTTAACTACTGGTGCTTTCCCATATGTCATAGTTATAGTTTTCGACTGTAGAACCTTAATAATGTTTGAATATTATATTTTAATAATGTATATTAAGTGGTCGAATTTCGACCATTGGGCGACCACTAGTAAGTATAAATTTGTCTGTTGTGGCGTTACGCAACTAATTTTCCGTCAGATATGTACCGACCCTTAAAGATGGAGAATTTGAGAAGATCGGAGAAAAGGTTGTCATATCACAATCCGAAACGCATCTTCAAAACGTTCGTCGTCACTTTCAATGATATAGAGATACCTGCCTTGTTGAGTTAGCCCGTTCATATATATCTACTGTATCTGTATCCCATATACGTCCCACTGCAGGGCACGGGCCTACTCTACAATCGACAGTACGATTGAGAGTGGTTAGGCCATATAGTCCACCACGCTGGCCTAGTGCGGGTTGGCGGACTTACATACCATAGTAATTCTTATAAACCGCTATGGTATGCAGGTTTCCTCACGATGTTTTCCTTCACCGTTTTAGTGCGTGGTGATTGACTGTCAATACACACATGACTCTATTTAAATTGTTAGAACAAATAACATACAGGATATATCAAGACTGCTACCGAAAACGAAGCCGGGTAGAAGTTTTAGTGCCTACAAACACAATGCCACTAAAATTTCGCAAAGAAATGCGACATTTTTGTGATTTTTTTTAATATCGTCTTGTTTTTGGTAGTAAATCCATAATTTTAGCTAAAATAATATTTTTAACCCTTGCTTACCATAGCGTATTTAAAAATAAAGGGGTGTACACTATTATTGTAGAAAATATTTGTATATACCACTAAGATATGACATATTAATAGACATTTTTCATTCATAAAAATTGTCTATTGTTTTTACTAATCATTAAAATAGTGACCAAAGGTCATCCTTTACGCTTAGATTAGATTATTAGTTTGTAGTAGGTACTTTGATGACGTCACAGTGTTGATGACGTAGGCTCGAAAATGTATAAAACATTCCTGGATAGCAATAACGTACTGAACGTTATCATCACACGATATAATCCACATTTAACATGAAAGACGCCGCCGTGAATAGTGTTGCAATAATCGATATGGCGGGTGTAAAACGATGTTGAATATCAATTTAGGGACTGTTTTTGACATTAACCAATAATAGTTTTTACCCTAGCCCCTTTATTCATAAAAAAATAATCAACCACAAAACACAAATTAGTTAAATCATGTTAAGAGAAGTTAAAACTTTCATTAAGTTTTGCTATTCATAATGATTTCTCTTCAATTTCGTCCCGAAGGGCTCTAGAGTGGAGGCCACGTATAGGCAAGCGAAATGTCGGACGCCCACCAACTAGGTGGCCGGACGACCTGGCTAAGGTTGCAAGAAGTCACTGGATGGCAGGCCGCTTCCAACACGTCGATGTGGAGATCCTTGAGGGAGGCCTATGTTCAGCAGTAGACTTCCTCTGGCTGAGATGATGATGATTGAGTCACAGAAAGTCTCCTACTGAATAACTTCTTCAAGGTTCACCTAAGCGTCCTGCATCCATCGACTTCTGCAACCTGCATTAGACCATTTTGTGTTCAAAATATTTGAATTATTTATTATTCGGCATACATAAAAAGGCAGAATACTCAACAATTGTTATCTGTGAGTTTATCATTCGGCCTTAGCGTGTGCATCGAGTTAAACATCACGAGATGTAATTGAGTGGATAATCCTACGCTCGTCATTGTTTTTACTACATACTCACATGTTTGCCACGTTATAGATTAGGGTAATACACGACCGGCCTCATTCATAGACAGTTTTAAAATTTTATCTATTTCAGTTTTTTAATCTATTTCAGCTATCGAAAGATGTGTTATCTTCGCTCAATCTTTCTTTGAATAAATAGCAATAGCAATCACATAATCAAGTGAAGTCGATAATAAGATTTCCAAGTTATATAAATAACCTAAACTTTGCGATTTACAATTGTGATTCACAAAGCTGATCGGCTAATATTTTAAAACGATCTCATGTAATCCATGAAGGAGTGAGCTTTTTTACGAACCTCTTTAAAAAAGGAACTGAACAGTCAATTTGTGTGTGTATATTTCGAATGTGATAAATGGTTCTAATATATGGTTGGTTTTTTTTTGTTTATAAATTCTATGGCTAGAAATTAGCAATAGCAGAAATATAGAGCATGCTGAGGCTTCAAAAAAATTAATGTGGTGATGTAAATTTAAAATAGCAATAATTCCCATTACGGTACGACACAGGATTCTAACAGGATTCAGCTCTAATATAAACCTCGGTGGTTTCTTGGACCCTGTTTTAACTTACGTGTTAATGTGTTGTTTTTTTTTATTCATTAAATCTAAAAAATAACATTTTGTTGAATGACTGCCTCGGTGGCGTAGTTGTACTAGGATACGGCTACAAAGCTGAGGTCTCGGGTTCGAATCCCTGGATAGGCAAAGTGATATTGGATTTTTCTATTAATTATCAGCCCAGAGTCAGGAATTTGTGTCCGATATGGCGATAGGCTCGCCACCTATCACATCGTGGGACGGAGCATACAAGGCGAAATGTGGGTGTCCTGGCACCTCTGCCTACCCCTTCTGGGAAAAAGGCGTGAGTTTATGTATGTATTATTGTTTATGTATGTTTATGTACGTATTTTGTTGAATTGGTACATTCGTTTCCTCGTGGACGTAGAACATTCTAAAGTCGTATTGGAGTACAGAGTAACCCCCTAGATAAACACATTGATCCAGGAACACGACATACTTGCAAAGGTCGCTCTGGCGGGCTTAATATATCTGTTTAAGGTGGTATCTCCGTACAATGTTTTCCCAATCCAGTAGAAACATAATCTTTGAGAAAATATTATCTAGATAAGCATCATCTGAGAAAAGATAACACCGTAAGTAGGTTACTGACAATGCAATATTATGAAACATTAACTCAATAACAACACAATTTTATCAGCAACTATGTTTTATAAACGCCTGGGATATTTTGAGTAGCAATTTTTAATCTGTAATATCTATCGGCCACAAATTCCTGACTCCGGGCTGATAATAACCATCATGTATGTGATTTTGATTGATCATGATGATTTTTGAGACCAGTATTTTTTAATTGTAATCAGAATATAGAGAAGAAATTTATAGGAAACATGAGAAAATATAGAAGAGTTTATCTTGCGTTAAAACAAGACACATTCTTTGTAGGGCTAAAATCATTATTGGTTATAGTAAAACCCAAAAGAAATATGCATGGACCGTAACATTTGGCGTTCTATACTCTATAGCAGTGTTATTCAATGGATGGATCGCGACTGCGTGGGGGGTCGCAATTGTTACAGAGTATATATAGGTCCTAATAATAAATATAGGTACCAACATGAAGAAAATAATAAACTCAAGCTTTTTAATTACTACCTTTTAATCTGTCTATGGAGCAAGGCGGTCGCCAGAAATATTCAAGGTATGTATTGTGGTAAAAGTGTGTATGCATGTATTTTAAACTATCCATGATAAATGGCAAATTAATAAGCTTATTACTATCAACTACGCGAAGAAATCGAGACCAACTCAACTAATTTACCAAACTCATCCAGTTTTAGCGGGCGGGCACTCGAAACTTGCGCTCGCTTTTCAGTATCTCACGAAGAAATACCAACTCTCCTACCCTCGTAATAAAGTTTAAAACACTTTGTAGTCAAAATGCGGTCGACAGCCTAGAAACTTCGCCAGGAGTTCAACTTAAATGACTAATTATCCACCTTCGAGTCCCGGGGGAGGGCGTCCCGTTGTCCGGGATAAGTGACCGTAACGGTCTTTCTGAATTAATATTAAAAGGAGTTTGTGGTTCATTGAAATGCACTTCGTTTCTGAGTTTATTATAATGGTTGGGTAAAACTTTTTCGTTGCGTTTGTCGAAAGTTGTGTAGTGGCGCCATTTCTGTATTGCGCCATCTATGGGATAATTAAGTCAATAATTGAAGACAATTAATTAAGTAAGTGATGCCTCATGCGCATAATGTTTTAACGAGAAATTGATTATGCTTGTGGCGTGTGCCTACCAACGAGGCTGTTAGTGTAGTTTAAAATAAACGAAATCAAAATAATAAATGTATAATAGAAATCAGAAATTATTTACATACCCGATAGGCCGAGACGAAGGAAAGACAAAGAATAATATATTTTAAAGAAAAAATGTTGACAATAGTCTTCTAGAAAATATTCAAATAAATAATAACTTAAATATAAAACATAAACATAACAAAAAGGTTTCATTACTCCCCACAATGCTCAATAAATTAGTGAAAATTAGAATTATTGTAGGCATTTTTTTTTTTATTAAAAGTAAGATCTAAAATTGAAAATAGCATGTACAATCACATATTCGGAATGATTCGATTCTGACAATACCTCCAACGTAAAGTCTGTAGTTTAATTAAAATACATATTATTCTGTAACTTCATTCAAATAAGTAAAGTAACGCCAACCTGTAATAAGTACTCGTACAACTCAAAGCAGGCCTAAGATTTTCTAATACCCACGACATAAACGTTTCTTACTGCGTCTATACTGTATGTATTCATCGTATTTGTTTTAAATATTTTCTAACTGCTTCGGTAGCGTAGTTGAATTACGGTCTCGGGTTCGAATCCCGTTTCGGATCTAGTGATATTGGATTTTTCTATTAATTAATTATCAGCCCGCAGTCCGGAATTTGTGCCCGAAATGGCTATAGGCTCGCCCCCATCACATCGTGAGACGAAACACACTAGGCGAAATTCGATAGTCCTTGCGGCACCTCTACCTACCCCTTCTGGGAAAAAGGGCTTGAGTTTATGTACATATGTATGTATGTATTTCAAATGTACACACAAGTTTACACATAAATCTAATGCAATTGATCGCCCCTGTCTCCCTATCCATAGTTTACTTGACACAGTATGACGTAGTGTTTGAGCACACGAGGCAATACAATTTATACACATCGCACATACGAAAGTGATAACATGGTTTGCGAAGCGTGGAGTGACAAAGCAATGGATATGAGACTCAATCGTGATTTTTATTTATCGGATTTGTAACGCTCTTCGAAGAAAATTGGAAAATATTTTGGACTTATTTATTGCTCGATAAGAAAGGTTTTTGTTAAGTGTCAGCAAAATTTGTAGATATTAATTAATTAATTGTAATATGTTGCGCCAATGTTGCGCAATAAGGCAGCGTGGTGGACTATATGGCCTAACCCTAAGATGTTTATAAAGCATAGATGCGTTGTCCGAGCTTTATAATGGCAACGACGTTTGGAGGTAATTGCCTCACGTGCAATCAGTCACGCTTCAACCAGTGGCGCGGATACACGTTTCTCTGACTATTTGTATTCTCAAAACCAATTGCGGAAAAATAGATTAGACTGATTTAAAATAACGTACAAATTATTCTGAAACTGTGAAACAAAATAAATATTTTATTTAGTGCGCAAGTACACACAAATTTATTTTTTTTATGAAATAAAATTTATTAAATTCGCTCTCATGGCGACGTTTGACAACTCTCGCCACGTCATCCCGTACTTGATGCTTGGTGCTACGTCACACGCGCTTTAGCCAATAACAGTGCGGCACTTATTGTTACGTAACTGACGATGTCTATTCATCGCGTTTCATCGCATCGCGCCATTTTTTTGTGCCATTATGTTAGTGTATGACGCGTCTATTTGTAAAACGTCATTGGCCTAACCACTCTCAATCGTACTCTCGATTGTAGAAGAGGCCCGTGCCCTGCAATATGACGTATGTAGTATATGGGCTGATACAGTTCAGTAGTCGTACTAATTAAAACTTTAACAGACCATCGCGTAATGAGCACGGGTAGGAAGGCGCGTTTTATTTTTAAAGAAATTTATTCTCAAAAAAGACACAGTCGCTTACATAAGAATACAGTTTGCTTACAGTAGGCGCAATATTCATCGGTTTTCGCACAAAGATGTACTTCCAACACGTGAATCATATTGGTGGACATGAAATAAAAAATATAGAAGATCAGTATTTGTCTTAAACATACTGAGTAAGTTTTACTTGAAATGTGTTGAGAGTTTACATTTTTTATACTTGACAGTGTTTTGTTTAAGTTTGTGCTCCTTCATAGATAAACATTTTAATTCCATAATTTGTCCTTGTTTTGAGTAGTCAAGTCAGTAGATGGCGTTTTAAATCAGTCGGTCATTAAAGTCTTTTCATCTCTGTATCACACCAGGTTCGACTGGTAGAGAATGCCTCAGACATTAAGCCCACCTATATTGTACTGTACTGTAACAGCCCATTAACGTCCCACTGCACACTCTTATAAATTCGCTATAGTATGCAAGGTTTCCTCACGATGTTTTCCTTCACCGTTAAAGTGTGTGGTGATTGACACCAATACACACATTAATCCGAAAAGTCAGAGGTGTGTCCTATGATTCGAACCCGCGACCACCGTGAACATGTTGGTCTTGTCTGGTCCGTTCACCAACCGGCCATCACGCACACATTTTATACATAATTTGTATAATGTGTTGCAAATAAAAATAAAATATTAATGAAAAAATAATGTCATAACCTACTATTGGGTGTAACCTGTAATTAGTAGTATGTTTTATATACATTGTACCTATAGGTCCGATCAAACAGGTCACCTGATACGATGTTAATCACTGCCGCCCATGAATATCCACAACGCTTGGATCATGGCACTCGCTTCACATCGATTTCGTGTGAGGCAGTGGTACCGCCCCGGACGGATCTAGTGCCTACCCATTCATGCTAAGTCATGAATTACAACAGCGTGGCTCTACCACTTTCCAAAAATGTATTATGATAAATGGCATAATTTAAAAATAGCAGTACTTTTTTTTCATTTTATGTGCGTAACAAACGAGCAAATGGCTCTTACAAAAAGTATTAAAAGTATTAAAATATTACTTGTTACTTTTTTCAGGATGATGGGTGAAGGAAATGTTGGATTAAAAGCATGTGGAACTTGGATTATTAGACTTTCAAGTACCCCAATCATCAAAAGGAACGCTGCAACTATATTACTTCACGTCATTTGTCTCACTATTCCTCCGGTCAAACAAACGAAAAAATGCAGGTAAAAATTACTCTTTATCTAGCCTTTTATTTATTGACATGTTTAGGTATTGAATTTAATAATAGGTTATTTTGTTCTCGGTTTTGGGATCACCTAATAAAAACATTTTGAAAGAAAAACGGAATTAGTTGATGTATGGATGTCGCTAGAGGCTCCTCTATCCGTCACTGGTGGTAGGTCTCTCATATGTGAGAGGCCACCTGGATAGGTACCACCGCAATGTCTATTTCTACCGCCAAATAGCAGTGTGTGCATTGTTGTGATCCGGTTTGAAGGACATTGTAGCCAAATTACGTACTAGATATATTGAGACTTAACATATTATATGTCAGGATAGTGAGTGCAGTGGAATGCCACGCCTTGCTAATGTTCATAGGCGGTCGTATCGCTTACCATCAGGCGAATATAATGCTGTTCTCGCCATTCATAGCAATTAAAAAAAAAACAGTAGCGGCCTAGATTATACGCGTGATAATGTTTTGCCAATATGGACAATAATGCCATGTATATCAGCAAAAACTACGAAGGACTAAGGCCCGACAAACCCATAGAACAAACAATAAATTAGATTTACCCTATGCATAAAAGTCGCAAAGAATATTGGCTCAATTAAACTCGTGATAGTGTCTTGCCAATATATAAAAGAATTACATGAATATCAACAGGAACACCAGGCTTATGTCCGAAAGACCCGGGAGTAGAAACTAAAAACAATAAATTATTTATATATTTATAAATACTTTATTGTACACCACACAAATAACATACATAATAACACAAAGCGCTTATATATGTGTAACAAACGGCGGTCTTATCGCTGTCAGCGATTTCTTCCAGACAACCTTAAGATGGACTGGAATGTACGGAAGCACGGAAGAAACGGGTGGTCACAGTATAGGAAAAAACAATACAAAGAAACAAAAAAGAATTTAAAGGGGATAAGGAGATAATTTTTTAATAAACATAAATAAACTACATAAAATATCAATATAACAATTATATTTACCTTATCCATGATAATTGTAAAGAATACATCACAGTAGCACGAAGCTGTCAGGTTACATGTTTAGTGATGAATGGCGTTACAATAAGGGTTCATTAACGTGTGTGTCTCCACGATAATTAATTTCACGAACACGATTCTCTTATGAATGTACGTTTAACTCGCATGTGTCAACCTATAATAAATGACATTACTTCACGACTGTGTTTAAAGAGATAAGCAGAAATATTGATAATACACTGACAATTTGGGGAGCTTGTTGCTGTCTCAATATATGTCGCCCTGGGCCAGTCTGATTCGAATACATGTACAGGGCAAGAGATTAGAGATTTCTCCTACCAAAATACTCAGTTAACTTGCCTCATATGGAATTAAAACGAAAACCTTCACAATTCTGAGCCTTCTTATGCCAAAAGATCAATAAGGTTTCTTATAACACAAGTACATAAACTCAAGCCTTTTTTCCAAAAGGTGTATGTAAAGGTGCCATCAGGATTCAGGACACCCATGTTTTTTTATTGCAATGAATATAGCGAGACGAGCATGGCATTATAGAGACTGTCCCGCCCTCACACCCACCACTGCAACTCCTGTAAGCCAGGATCAACAGTGGCACGCAATGTAACGACACCGAGCATTGAAGCTCGGCGAGTCTCCGGGAATGTCTAACTTGTCTTCAACCCGCAACGAAATTAATGAGCATGGCATTAGCCTGATTATAAGCGATACGACCGTTCATGGACAGACGAAAAACTAAACAACACCATGAATTACACAGAAATTATATTGGTATTCCCCTGCACTCGCCATCCTTATTCCAGTAGTTACGCTGGATACAAAATCCTTAAACCGGAACACAACAATACATATACACTGTTGTTTGGCGGGAGAAATAGACATTGCGGCCCTACCCTGCCACTCACATAGGAGAGACCTACCACCTCCTTGTGTTTTCCGTCCCAGAGGTGATCCTATCGCCACATCGGGCACATATTCCTGACTCCGACCTATTAATACCAGTCCTGAGATCCGCCTTTTTTCCCAAAAGGGGGAAGCAGCGGGGCAACCAGGACAGGCACATTTCACTTTATGTGATCCGTCCCACTATGTGATATGGGCCGGGCCTATCGCCATAATATTAAAATCCCATGTCACTTTTTTCGCGCCGGGATTTGAACCCGTGACCTCAACGTTGAAATCGTACCGAAGTACAACTGCGCCAATAAGGCAGTCTAATAACTAAACAATTTATATGTAAATAAAACCAATAAATCTTGAAGATTTCACTGCCTACGTATTTAATATTTGTGGCTTACATAACATGCAATAACGCGAAATTATCGCTGTTATGAAACTAATTATATCCAATTCAAATCGAACTATGTATTACGATAGATTAATGGCCGTTTCTATAATTTATCTATCTTTAACTAGAGATAACATTAAATATTCCGATGTATATAATGATTCAGTTAACAAAAATAGAGAGACATATATATGGTGTATATATTTTTAGTTAGCTAGGTATGATAATTATTCATATATGTCATTATCTTATTGAAATATAGAATTGTATCAACATAGTTTGGTAGCTGTTATAACCTCTTGTCAAAGATAGATAGGTTATAGAGACTGACCGTAAATGGCATTTGCATAAAATCAGACGCATGAGTCACAACTCTGTGGTCACAACATATTGACTCACGCTCTTAATATTATCGAGTCATTTTCAGTGAGATTAGTTAACTGAGATATCAGTTTATCACATTGATATGTCCTTCGTTGAATCATATGAACCAATTTCAAACTTTGGCTTTATAAACCTTCGATAATCTTGTTTTAAGTGCGTGGTCGCCTGTTGGTAAACGGACTAGACGCGGCTGCCAACATGTTCACGGTGGTTGCGGGTTCAGATCCCAGGGCACACCTTTGATTTTTCGGAGTCATGTGTGTATTGATAGTCAATCACTACGCATTAAAACGGTGAAGGAAAACATCGTAAGGAAACCTACATACCATAGCGATTTATTAGAGTTTCTATGGTATGTAAGTCCGCCAACCTGCACTAGACTAGCGTGGTGGACTATACGGCCTAACCACCCTCAATCGTAATCTCGATTTTAGAGTAGGCCCCTGCCCTGCAGTGGGACGTATATGGGCTGATACATACAATCTTGTTTTATAATTATCGGTAAATGAAAACAACAATTTGAATCCATAAAATGTTACACATAATTTAGATTTTGTCCTTTTCTAACAACCGTAAGCTCATTAAGCGTCTGCATTCAAATTTAGGTAACAAGGATTAATCAGGTCTTGATGAAACACTTGGTAATGGGGGTAAACGATTGAGTACCATGAAGATGAATTTCTTAAACTAAGTACCCGTTCAGCTAAATCATAATTTTGAATATTGCTGCCAATGGAAGAGACCTCAGATCCGTTTATCAGAAATCAGGGAATATCTTATAAATAATGATAATTCACAATAAATGAAACAATATTAAAATATAATCCGACCAATAAACAAACGAAACAGAATTACTGGCAGCAAACGTTTTCATTAAACGCGCCATCATCGCATTAATAACATGAAAATATTTCAACGAAACAAAACATTAATTAAGAAATAATTTTACAGACAGTAGCCATCTGCTGCACTGTATTAAACAAGATCCGATGTTTTAATAAAACTTATTTCGTTTAATTAAATTCTTCGGTTATAAAATATGAGTGGCGTTTGAAATATTTGGAGCGACTATGCTAGTAAAATTGCTTTATCCAGGCTACTCACTGACGTGAACACAATGCTGTGAACGTTAAATTATACCTTATTTATAAATATTTATTTTGCGATGTATGGTGAGACGATCATGTCATTCGCCTTATTGTTAGCGATACGACCGCTCATGGACAGTAGCTAAACCCAACAACCCCATTAATTACAAACCAATATTTGGCATCCACTGCGCTCGTCATTTTGAGACATAAGATGTTGCCTCAATATGTCCAGTAGTTACTCTGGCTAAAATGTCCTTCAGATCGTAACACAAAAGTGCTTTGCACTGCTGTTTGGCGGGATAAATAGACATTGCCAATTGTTTTTATCGAATGTTTTGCCCCTTTCGAACGACTTTGGAATTCAGTTTGAAAAATGCTTACAAAAATGTGGGTGTCCTGGTAGCACTGGTCCACTGGCTACACCTTCTGCGAAAACGGCGTTAATTATTAGGCGTATTGCCATTTTCAATTCAAGCAGTTCGATTGTCGAGGTCCCTGCCTTACATTAGGGACGTATATAAGCTAGAATATTAAATAAATAACACCCAACAGGCACATACATAGTCCTGACCCCACACTAAGATCGAGTCTTGTGTCGTGGGTATCAGGAACTACGAGAGACTTTTCGGTCTCACAAACACCCAGACCCGGAAGAAATATTTGTGGGCCGCACAAACATTTCTTTCGGTGCGGGGATCGAACTCGCGGCCTCTCGTTTCACAGGCGGCGTCTAACCATTGCGCCACGGAGGCTGTCAAATATTATTATTTATAATTTATACTCGTACTCTTAATTTTATTTCCCTACGGTCTACACATCCAATACAGTCCAATATCGAGAACCTCTCATCTCCAAGGTTCTAATTATCTGTCCAAACTAATTGCAAAGCGAGCAACACAAACTTTATTTAAAGAACTGGAAACCACAATACTTGCACCCTTTCAGATGAAATTGACACTTGACTGACTTATGGCAGGCGAGGTACCAATTACCATTATAAGTTGGACTTTTAACATTCTAAAATGAACCTTAATGGACAGTGATAAGGTTTGGATAAATGTTGGGAAGTTAATCCGTGAACTAGCAGATTAACGCGAAACGGCGGAGCTCCAGAGCATCGGAATGGAAATATTAGATTACCCGCAAATCAATAAGGGTGCTCAGGCCCGGCATAAATTAACTGCTCTAATGTTTTATCATTAGCAGTGCAGTGTTGGTTCACAATACCATACAAGAGAAGGAATTTGGAATGCAGGGGTAAATTGGCCAAAAGACCGATCGATTGATTAATAGTTAATACTAAAGTGTGACATATACTGAATTGGAAATCAGTTAATTGAATTTAAATTCCAGAAAGACTGATCGTGTTCTACAGACATCAGGTTGATTTCCATGATCTTAACAGACTGCCTCGGTAGCGCAGTTGTACTACGGTACTATTATAACACTCGCTGAGGTCTTCGGGTCGAATCCCGAGTCGGGTAAAGTGATATTGGATTGTTATATTCACTATCAGCCCAAAGTCAGGAATTAATACCCGATATGGCGATAGGCTCGCCCCCTATCACACCATGGGACGCAACACACAAGACGAATTGTTGGTGTCCTGGTGTGGCACCTCTGCCTACAACTTCAGGAAAAAGGCATGAGTTTATGTATGTATGTAATCTTGAAAGACGGCATATTTATTTTCTAATAATGCTACGATAATATACTAAATAATATAAATTCTTCTAAAAAATCACCAAACAATGTTAATTTAGTGTACAATGAAGGATATAAACAAATAAAAACTATATATCTACTGAAGTTAACTTATTGTTCTGTCTTAAATGTGACGCTGTGAACTGTAATCCGTGGATCCAGACTTCTGTTGCTCGAAAAATTAGCTCGGGAGGAAAAGTGTATACTGATAGACCCATGTCCAGAAGACTGTGTCAGTGGACTATCCCTGGATGAGGGAGAAAACAAAGGCTCCGATTTTAATGGTAATACTCTTTTCGCTACTGTATTAACATACGATTACAAACAATAAAAAAAATAAGTCAACTAACTGGTTGGTCAATGGCTAGAGGGAAATTTTGCCAAATAGTCTATGATGAGTAAAAATGTCAAAACCACTGTTTCAGCGGAATAAGTTGACGTAACCCATGCTATTGTTATTCAATTGATTATTATAAATCATTTGTATACTGCTTTGAAATCAACTAAGCTGCAACTCCTGTCTAATCAATGTATTGTAAACTGGTTTTGAAAAGAGCAACACTAGAGTTTATGACCGTTCATATCTGGCGAAGCCTATAGCCTTGTGAACCAGGGAGGTAGAGAAAAAAGTGTCTGTATCTAAATACATTTTAAACTCACGTCTTTTTCCGAGAAGGGTTAGGCAGAGGTGCACATTTCGCCTTGTATGATCCGTCCCACGATATAATAGGGGGCGAGCCTATCGCTATACCGGTCACAAATCGCTTACTCCGAGCTGACAATGAAAAGAAAAATCCAATATCACTTTGCCCGACCCAAGATTCGAAACCGAGACCGCAGCTTTGTAACCGTATCGTAGTACAACTACGCCATTTAGGCAGTCCCTAAATCATATTTCATCATTGTATAAAATCGATCAGTGAATCTAAATAATGTAGGAATAATACTTTAAAGATTCAATGAAGTACTCTCATTTGATTTTATTTCCCAATTTGGAATGAAAATAATTTTACTATCTTTGGGTATTAAGCATTTCTGCCTCTAAGAGATGTCTGCATGAGCGTGTGTTGTGCAAAGAATATAGTACAAAGTGTTACGTAAGTTGATGTAACGTTTATTAAAAACGCATTTTAAGAAAACGAGGGCAATCTGTCCATTTCATTTATGTAATATCTAGCAGTGCTTAATTTTTTTTTTGAGAAAGCCTGTTTACGTTTGACCTATAGTGTTACATAAAAATCTTGACTGCAAAATCAACTAACTTTGTTTCGCGGGTTTATCTGTTTTGAATTTGTTTTTTTTTATGATTTTAAATTCGAATTCATGTATTTTTTGATAATATATTGTGGATGTTATTCTGCTCTTTTTTAACTACTTTTACCGTTTGGACGATTTTTTAATAATGTGAGCAGAAAAACTTTCTTTCCTTGAAACAGTTATATATTAACAGTAGTAGCGTCCGTGGCACAGTTGGTTAGATGCCGCGCCGGCTGTGAATCGATAGGTCGCGGGTTCGATCCTCTCATCGAGACAAACGTTTATATATTTACACACAAGCATTTGATTCGAGTCTAGGTGTTGAGACCTAAAAGTCTCTCGTAGTTCCTGATACCCACGACACAAGGCTCGATCTTAGCGTGGGGTCAGGACTATGTATGTGACCTATGGGTGTATTATTATATATATTTACATATTTATGGAGACTTTTGACCCAAATTACATTTTCATTCAATCTTTGATCAAGATTGCTAAAAAACAAGAATAAATTATAAAATATTAATCTTAGATCCCCGTGCGTTATTAATGTAGATTGAAACGAACATAAAAACCGGCTGTATAATATATGTATCTAATATTAAAAAAGTGAGAGTGAATGAAGGATACCGCCAAATCAGTTGAGTGCTCTGAAGGCAGCGTGCGCAACACATCTTGCAGTGAGTGATTTTATCAAATATTTTTTTATTAATACCAACAGAAAAATTAAATGAACTAAAAAAAATATGCTTTAATAAAATACGAAACTAAAAAATATTAAACGGATTGTTAGTGAGTTTTATATTAAAAAATTTAGTTCATTTTATTTTTGAAAATATAGCGTTGAAAGCTGGATAATAACTGTTGTAAGTACCCCACGCTTTTTAGTTTTTTATATATATTTTTAAACGGGTATTAAATCCAAAGAAGGCAGCAGGCGCGCAAATTACTTACCTTTAAATGGTTTTAATTTTTTTTATCGTCTACTTTCTTAAAATATTGCATTATCATCAGCCCTTGATATGTAGGCAAAATTTCAAATTATTCCGACGTGCTGAAGTGCTAGAAAGTCAAGTTCCAAGATTATTTACATAAAGGCAAAAATAATTGAAGCCTGTTAAAATATAAAAAAAATACATTATTCGTGCTTACATTTTTCTTACTTATTTATTATATAGACAACGTGACAAAGCAACATTGCTTTGCACATGCATTGCATCTCATGATACGTAGAAGTAAAGTTATAGTACTCGCGAAAGACCTAGATAAATGAATAAATACACCCAACAGTCACATACATACATAGTCCTGACCCCACATTAAGTTCAATTAAATCTTGTGTCGTGGGTATCAGAAACTACGAGAAACTTTTCGGTCTCACAAACACCCAGACCCGACACAAGTATTTGTCAGCCACACTGACATTTGTGTCGGTACGGGGATCGAACCCGCGACCTCTCGTTTCACCGTCGGCTTCTAACCAACTGTGCCACGGAGGCTGTCAAAAGATTTAAAAATTTAGATATAATTAATAGATACAGATAGATTTACTGGTATTAGGTCTCTCATATGTGAAAGGCCAAATGTGTAGGTACCACCGCAATGTCTATTTGTCCCTCCAAACAACAGTGTAAATGCACTGCTGTGTTTTGGTTTGAAGGAAATTGTAGCCATAATAACTATTGGAAATATTGACACTTAACATCTTATGTCTCAGGATGGTAAGCACAGGGGAATGCCAAGCATTGCTTTGTGATACATGACATTGTTTGATTTTGGTACTGTCCATGAGCGGTCGTGGCGCTTACCATCAGGTGAATGGGATGCTGATCTAGCCATTCTATGCAATAAAAAAGTCACCAAGACGGCTTTCACACTATTCTAGGCTAATATAATATATTATCATCATTACCACTCAAAAGTCTTAGAAATCTGAGAGCATGCTAAAAAATAGAAAGTGCTTATATAATTTCGTAAAAGTATAATTATGTTACATCAAAGAAATTGCAACGATGTCATAATGATATACAATTAACTTGCACATGACCGCATTTTGACCAATATCTGCAATAACGGTTTCTTTTATTTCAAATATATTGGAATATTGTAGTTATTTATATCACTCGTTATTAGTTATTTATAAAAAAAAAAACATTTTATTGTCTATTGCAACACGTTTTTCACAGAAAGGGTAGGCAGACGTCCTACCTAGGCACCCCACTTTTCGCCTTATTGGAGACTATCCCGCCCTCACACCCACCACTGTAACTCCTGTAAGCCAAGATCAACAGTGGCACGCAATGTAATGACACCGAGCATTGAAGCTCGGCGAATCTCCGGGAATGTCTAACTTGTCTTTAACCCGCAACGAAATCAATCAGAAAGTTAAATTAATAGGTTGGAAATAAATTATTGTCCACTTCCCTCCGTGACAAAGCGGGCCCTTTGTGATAAAAATTACTGGCACCGGGCTGAAAATTAATAGAAAAATATTAAACCACTTTGCCCAACTTGGGACTCGAACTTGGAATTTCGATACAACTGCGCCACCGACGCCGTCAGTCAACAAGACATCCAACAAATATAAATGTTGTTATGTCATAATTATTTAAACTCTCTCCGCAACTTACAAGTGGATATGTTACTGCTAATGGGCATTTTTTCACTACCGCATAAGCGAAGTTCGTCACGAGTCTGTATATAATTCTTATCTATGATAGAGAGCAACTGGGCCATACTATTATAATCCTCCACTCACCAGGCTTAATGCGGGTTGGCGGACTTTACATACCATAGAAATTCTTTGAAATTTAATTTATTTTATAAAAGTGGCAAAAAATTTATGGTGATGTTTGGCTTTGCTACTGCTTATGAGCGGTCGCACACAATAGACGAATGGCAAGCTTATCTCGCTATTCATCGCAATTAAAAATACATACATACTTTAGACTTGTAATGGTAGGCAACGGCCTGGTTGTCTCGGTAGGCAGCGATCTGGCTGTGTATGACCCCTAGCACTGCGAAGTTACATGCGCCGCGATGACCGCTTACCATCAAGCTGCTCGCACGTTCATCTACCTGCTACAGGCCAATAAAAAAGGGACAAAGGCCATCAAATAATGATTAATATCCATTGCTATGTGAATAAGGTATGAACTTCAGTGTTCATACCGTTCAGTGAACTAGTCACAAACAGCTTGCCTCCTCAACATAATCCAACATTAATGATTAAGCTTTTGCACGCATCCATATTAGTTCCAGCTAAATTTCAATTCCAGCGTTTATTAGACAAAGCACGATAATGAGCAGACGATAATCAGTCAAAGGTGAGCGAGAAACGTAGCAATTAACCATAAACGTTTATTAGAACCATATTCCCTTGCACGTGACTGAATCATCTATTACCAGTCAGTTCCAAACTCTATGACACTTCAAACCAATGTCACCTTTAACGTCCGTTCGCTTTGATGTAGACACGGATCGATTTAATTTTAGCTTTCTTGTAATTAAAATTAAACGTCTGCTTGCGAGTATTTCATTTGATAATGTACACGGCGGGACAAAATAATGGGGCTTGCGAATGTAAATTTAAAATTGTGAAATGGGATTGGATTTGAACAAGCGCGTCGGCAATTAATCATGTAAATTATTTTTCAATACAGAAACTTTTTCGACTTTGAGACTGATTAATTAGATTTAAACAGAAATACATTTTCGTTTTTATGAATTTAATTAGAGATGTCATACAATTGACACATCTAATCTCTCTTTCTCTGGTCAGTCAATGGTCAGCATCAGGGTTTCATTTAGAGCGGATGATCTGCCTCCACCGGTTGCTGTCAAGCGCGTCTCTCACGGCTTTCGTTTGGTTAGACGTTCTTCTTGGTGTACGCCCGCGTGATATTTGCAATTGTATCATACTCGTATACAAATTATGCCTTTATAAACTAATATTTCCACATACTTCACATAAGTTCGCGATCGTGTTCCCGTGGGTAAGATAGAAGTGCTACTAATTCTACTACAGTTCGCCAAGCATTTAAGGATATTTCCTTATTCCCCAAGAAGTGATATACCCTAACTAACCGAATGTGAAAGGGCCCCAAATGCTTAAGAATATAGGTGAATCAATTAAAATGGATCTCATGTTTGTAGTAGCTAACAAAAGTCACCCATCTTTATTTTTAAATATATTATTGTTTCTTATATTTACGGGACAGTTACACATTGGAATAAAATTACTATTTTATGGATTTAAACGCGGATTTTAATGTTAAATTTTTTAACTCTCGACTTTTCGAATACTGTACAGCTTTCGTGGTCTCAAAAAAGACTCCCAAGTGACTAACACGAGACATCAACACAGTGAAGTTATATCATAGTAAGACTCGGTTAAAGAAAAAAAGAAAAATAAGTTTATTACCTACTCAAAAACATTTAAAAATATTATTATTTTTCACAAACGACCACTAATAGTGGCCAGCACTACAAACTCCGGTACATCGCCGCCTCATTCATTAAGAGCATCGAGTATAAACCGTAGCGAGATCGCTCAGGTTCGCCCGACTCCTCACCTCAACTCAAACCTGCACCCAATAAATCTAGTGCTACTTTGGTTTCACTTAAACCTGTTTTAATTAAACCGTGAGTTGGAATGAATCATTCTTTATTTTGTAATATATTCTTGTTTTTATTTTTTACGCATATTTTATTAATGATTGTTGGGAATGAAATCTGTTACAATGGAGATTATAAATTCATGGAAACATAAACTCACGGCTTTTGCTCAGAAAGGGTAGGCAGACGTGCTACTAGGACACCAATATTTTCTTTTGTATGTGCCGTCAAATAATGTGATAGGGGGCGAGTCTATCGCCAATTATAAATACAGTTGTCAATTCGACCCAGGGCATACGGCTAATATACGTTTGTTGATAGTTAATTTATTATATTGCTATTTACTTGAGTACGGGCTTAAACATCCCAAGGGAATCCGCATTCCTTGTATAATTTTGTACAATTGATGTAGTGTTAAATACCGTCTCCTGCTGGAGGTAGAACTCTTTAAATAGGAAACAATTATGATCAGGGCGTAAGGAAATTCTGTTTGTACTACCTTTTTCAAGTCGGCGGTCCATCGTTTAGCAGGAGCTCTTTAATCGCTATCTTATACCATGTTAAGCTATGATATTATATAATAAATAAATAGCTGTCCACCTATATACACAAGTAATTTGGAATTAGTAACAATCACAGGACTCAAACCTGAGACCTATATCCAGGTCCGTCCCACTCGCAGCTGCGTTGTCCTTTTTTGAACATAATGACTTAATAATATTCATGAGGCTGCTTCACTGTTTGAATTAATTAACTTGTACCGTGACTTGCCGCTTG
Source organism: Hyles lineata (assembly GCA_030180105.1). Classification (NCBI taxonomy): domain Eukaryota; kingdom Metazoa; phylum Arthropoda; class Insecta; order Lepidoptera; family Sphingidae; genus Hyles; species Hyles lineata. Next base: position 1,239,470 of record JARJEE010000035.1, on the reverse strand, counting down.
CACTATCTCCTCTTTAATTATCTTTTTAACTGATATTGTTAACCCATGATAATTCTCTATTGAGCACAGGATTTCACTATAACTAGAAGGTCGATTGAGAAGGCTTAGGCCATTGTCCACCGTTTGTTTACTGAAGGTTGGCGAACTTCACGTACCATCTCTTCAACATGCAGCAATATCTAATGCTCTTCAATATCTCTTTAATATAATAATATTTATGAAATTCAGTATACAGCTATGACAATATTTGCCAGTATATGGATATTCAATTCTTTCTGAATATTTGTAAAGGTGTACAACCAAGTATGATTCTTTCTGAATATTTTTATACGTTTGAAATCCGTAATAGTGATCCATGGATTCCATGCAAATATTTCGCATTCTGGGATCAACTGTATATTCATTTTGAAGCACGCCGGCATAATTGTTTCGACCAGATTGATAGTAAACCTCATCTACGGATACTCTTTTAGCTTTACGCTTACTATCAAATGCATATAACAAATTGTCAGTAATTCAGGCGAAGAATAATTAATACCTTTACCTTCTCACTTTCATAGCCAGGGGGCCTAGACAAATGTCACTTTTCTGTTGGTGTGAACGCCTGCGGAAAGATCAAATATATTGAAATGACAAAATTCACGTGACTACCAAATATCCCTGGTCATAGTATGTTTTAGGCTGGAGCCATTAAGGTTAACAAGCGTTCCCGAAATTTTATAATAACAAAATTCTGTTTTGTCACTCCACCCTCTCTAGAGGTTTTGACGACTTACGCCGCCCTGTCTTCAGTTAATTGACAACTACTTTAGAGGCAATTTAAATATTATTGAATTTGTTTCTCCTTCGCACGCTTTACTTACAAAATAGCAATTTGTTTATTAAAAAATAAGAACCTTATTTATTTATGACTGCCTCGGTTGCGTAAGGGCTCCATTTACATAGTATAAACTATAATTACAATATGAATATGTAAGTACATGTAAAGTTTAAGTAGAATTAAGTTTCAAGCTATTCCCTTGACAGTTAATTATAATTGAAGTTATTGCGAAGGAGTTGGGAACATGTTTAATTTCAGCGCTTCATATTACCTACTATTACAAACTTCGATCAAATATACACTAGATTGTAAGTAACGGCCTAAAAAACGGCAAGAGAAATAAGAGCGCAATTAAGCGTGTGGTCTAATTTGATTTTATTATGGTATTGTCCAAAAACATATTCAATCTTAATTTAAAGGTATAAGGTTTATTGTTGTATTAACTTAATTTAATAAATTTCGTCTAGGTAAACGGTGATAAAAATATTATCTTCATTTTTATTAAACTTTCTGTCATAATACAAGCAATATTTTTCAAAATCCTTGCTATCGGCGACTAATTCCAGTAACGCTCCACTATATTTATGTCAATGCCTCTATCCATCTTTTTTTCCCCCCATTCTCCTCGCTATTGGATGGGCCAACAACATATCCAAGCGGCAACACATCCACAATTATCCAAGGGTTGTATAAGTTCATGGGCAGTAGTGGTCACTTACCAATTAGGTGACCTATTTGCTCATTTACCTGACCTATGCAATTAAATAAAACTTATTAAATGTATACAACTGACATGCATTTCTGTTAACAGGCGAGAAGATGGAGAATCAATTGCCATTTGGTATCAAGCCGGTGACTGATACGGAAACTGAGATCCTCAAAAAGTATTACAAAGGTGCGTATCACAGTGCGTTTTGGATCGTTAACCTAAAAAGTAAATGAAGAAGAATAGAAAGGTTTGCATTTTGTCAAGTACTTCAGCGTCTTAACCAACCGTAGGGGATCCTGGTCAAAATAAGCCACATACAAGATGGATGTAGGCGCTAAAATCTTAGGAGAGGACTGTTTTGTTACTTACCTCATCATCATCATATCAGCCACAGGAAGTCCACTGCTGAACATAGGCCTCCCCCAAGGATCTCCACAATGACCTGTTGGAAGCGGCCTGCATCCAGCGACTTCCTGCAACCTTAGTCAGATCGTCCGTCCACCTTGTAGGCGGGCGTCCGACACTTCGCTTGCCTGTACGTGGCCTCCACTCAAGAACCTTTCGGCCCCAAAGGCCATCGGTTCTACGAGCTATGTGCCCGGCCCACTGCCACTTCAACTTGCCAATCCTATGGGCTATGTCGGTAACCTTGGTTCTCCTACGGAACTCCTCATTTCTGATTCGATCTCGTAGGGAAACACCGAGCATAGCCCGCTCCATGGCTCGTTGAGTGACTTTGAGCCTTTTAATGAGGCCCACAGTGAGAGGCCATGTCTCGGTGCCGTATGTCATCACTGGTAACACACAACTATCGAAGACTTTCGATTTTAGGCACTAAGGTATTTTGGACGAGAAGACATCGCGAAGTTTCCTGAACGCTGTTACTTACCTCACTCTATATTAAATTATCCCACACCGACTATCTATAGAATATATAAAATGGATTACTTGGATTACAAATCAAATCCCACTCAGGATCTTACGGTGCACAACCTAAGCAAGCAAAAACTAGTCGAACAAAGACTATTACAAAATTTCAGTACGTAAATTTTTAGAATGAGGTGCCTGCGCACTACCACATTTCATGCAAGTTGTATTACTGCCCATTTACACGGAGTGAATTTCTCGCCTGTGATTCAGGTAACGAGAATCGTATGCCATTGTAGCCTACGATAAACTCTAAGATTGACGTATTCTAACGCGAATTGTTATATCCTCGCGATACTCGTATCTTCGAGGCGAGAAACTCTTTTATAATTTTTCGAATTTTCAAAAAATAATATTTAAAAAAAATGTACCTGTTATATTTTCAGGGTACGACAAGCCATTACTTCGCTTCGGACCTCAAGGATACCTGTGTGCGCCGGGCTACGGCGAGCATGCCGCCGATATCTATAACTTGGAAGTCAGGCCTGATGACATCTGGGTCACCACCTTCTCTAGATCTGGTAAAGTGGAACTGATATCATTTGTTAACATGTATTTTTGTAAGATATATGTATTTATTTTCACTTTAAATTGTACATACATATATAAACTCACGCCTTTTTCCCAGAAGGGGTAGGCAGAGGTGCCAGGACACCCACATTTCGCCTTGTATGTCCCGTCCCACAATGTGTGAGCCTATCGCAATATCGGGCACAAATTTCTGACTCCGGGCTGATAATGAATAGGAAAATCCAATATCACTTTGCTCGACTCGGGATTTGAACCCGAGACCTCAGCTTTGCAAGCGTACCTTAGTACAACTACACCACCGAGGCACTTTAAATTGTACTTAATAAATTAGCAGTTTCGATCAAATGTGTATATTTGATCGAAAATTACGAGGGGCGATCAAAAAGTAATGATAATAAGTATAATAAAACAACGATTGTAGTTTAAATTTAATTTATTTTTCTACATAGTCTCCTAACAAGTCGATACATTTAGTCCAACGTTTCTCCAAACCTAAAATACCCTTTAAAAAAAATCTGTATCTTGACTATCCCAAAATGCCTCTACAGCATCAATCACCTCGCTATCATCCTCAAATTTCTTGCCCCTGAGGTGTTCCTTGAGCCTACGAAACAAATGGAAATCGCTGGGGGCTAAATCTGGAGAATAGGGCAGGTGTTCGACCAGTTCGAAGCCTGCTTCTCGAATGGCAGCGATCGCAACTTCGGTTTTGTGTGCAGAAGCGTTGTCCTGATGAAACAGGACTTTCGCTCGGAGTTTGCCCCGTCTTTTTTCCTTTATGGCGTCTCGCAGTCGTCTTATTTGATCAGCGTAGTAGGAGCCCGTAATAGTAGCTCCCTTTTCCAGGTAATTAATCATTATGATTCCCTGAGCATCCCAGAAAACGGAAGCCATAACCTTGCCCGCTGAGCTCGAGACTTTGAACTTCTTAGGAGTCGGTGAGGATGGCCTTTTCCAAGTCATCGATTGTTGTTTGGTCTCAGGATCAAAATGATGGATCCATGTTTCGTCCATGGTCACAAATCGTGACAAAAATGATTCTTGGTCAGCCTGGAACTTTGCAAGATTGGCTCTTGAAATGTCAACTCGCTTTTTCTTTTGTTCGTCCGTTAACATTTTCGGGACCCAACGCGCGGAGACCTTCTTCATATTCATTTTGCTGGTCAAAATGCTTTGGATGCTGCCATATGAGATCCCTGTGACCTCAGCTAAATGCCTGATGGTTACTCTTCGGTCTGGTAACACGATATCTTCGATTTTTTTTCACGTTTTCCTCAGTGAGTGACGAGGTTGGGCGTCCCTCGCGATGTTGATCTTCTGTGGATATTCTACCCAGCTTAAACTCTTTGCACCACCGTGCCACCGTAGAATATGGAGGAGCAGAGTCCCCCAGTGTCTCCACCAAATCCGCGTGTACCTCTTTGGTAGACATTTTTTTCAAACAGAGGTACTTGATGACGCATCTCACTTCGTGTTTCTCCATTTTCGTGTTGTCGCTCCAACTGCTGGTATTCAAATGAATGTAGCTCCTCCAAATGACGTCCTATTTATACAATTTTTTAGCTGGGAAGTGGTGAAGGACTGAAGAAGCGAAGTGTTTTTTTTTTAATTTTTATCTTTATTAGAATTACCCGTTTATCATTACTTTTTGATCACCCCTCGTAGCAGTATTAATACTCTTCATTTCCTCTGACTTCGTAAAAAAAGACAGAAAAAAGTGTATGTTTAGTAGTATGCCTCCAATGGCTGAAGATAGAAAGAGAATGAGATATTGTGTTATATTGATATTGTACACCAAAATGAAAGACGCTTACAAAACACTTAAAAACAAAAGGCATAGAGAGATCACTTTCAGCCTTTGGATGGATGTACCCCACATCCATCCAAATAATGAGAAAAAATAAAAGAATAGAATAATTTATGTTCATGCTATTTAATAATTTATATAATATACATAATCTTAATTGATATTATTCATTTTGTCTTTATTTGCAAATAAAAAAAAATTATATGCTGGATGCGACAAGCCGAAGACAGGGTAAAATGGCGCAATTTGGAGGAGGCCCATGTCCAACAATGGACAGCAAAAGGCTAATGATGATGATGATGATGATTATGATGATTTTATTTAACATTTCAGGTACAACGTGGTTACAAGAGCTAGTGTGGTTGGTAGCCAACGACTTGGATTTTGAAAAGGCAAGAGCCGTTCCCGTCACGAAAAGATACGCCTTCATCGAGTAAGTATTCAGTACTTATTGTACCACACAATATTATATAGAAGGACTTATGACTTCCTTATATCTATATTACTTACCACCGCTCAAGGACAGTAGCATGATCAGGCAAATGGCATACACGTCTCACCATTCGCAGCAATAAAAAAATATATACATATTGAGACTTAACATCTTATGTCTCAGGATGGTGAGCGCGGTGGAATGCCAAGCACTGCTTTGTAATTCAACGTATTGTTTGGTTTTGCTACTGTTTATGAGCGGTCGTATCGCTTACCATCAGGCGAACGGCATGCAGGTCTCGCTATTCATCGCAATAAAAAAAAATGGATATGTAAAGCCGAATTAACTGGGTTGTAATATTTTTCAAGATAATTTCTAATAAATACCTGACTAAAATAAAGAAATACTATGTTCAGCTGCTTAATGAAGGAAACATGTTAATATTAGAATACAAAAGACACAAATTAACTGTAGATGGCTTGCAATAGTGTCGCGTGTTCTATGCCCTCATGATATCCACTAATATGGACTTAAATTATTAAATATTAAGCAATTAAACTACACGAAAATCATTGGTTATTTAGTTTCCTTTTTAACTTCACGTGACTCGACGATTGTGTTCCTTTAGTTTAAAATGTTTAAATTAACACTGGAGGAAATTCATCATATTCATTCCATAATCATGGTTTCGTACATCTTATTTTATTCTACGTAGGTAAGTACATTAAATATTTGCTGTATAATTACTAAGTTATGTGAACTTGATGCTTCCAATTCATCGCGGCTCACCTTCGATTGAAAAATTATAATACACCTAAAAATAATAAAAAACAAAAATAATAATAATCATTCCAAAAATATTTTTATCTTAATCATTGTCAACTATTAAACATTAAAAAGATTAGTCTTATCCATCGAACTTTACACTCTTATGAAATATAATAATCAATAAATCACCATATAATGCGATCATATGCACGCGCGTAGTAATTTCTTATAATTTGACGATTTCAAAGCATAATTATAAGTTAGAATGTGAATCATTTACATGAATTTAACTAACCTAATAATAGACATCCTTTGCGCATGAATTAATATCAGTGTAATATGTATAGATACGATAGCAAGCGGAAATGTGGCCGTACTAACTTCTACGGGAGTAGTTTTTTGTGTTATTTCGTCAAATGGTTAGATGAGCATGCAATTAGCCTGATGGTAAGCGATATGGACATCAACAAAGCCAAACTATGGAGGCAGTATCAAAGTCAAACAGTACCGCGAATTACCAAGCATTGCCTGGCATTTCACAGCGGTCGCAATCCTGACACATAAGATGTTAAGTCTCAATGTGTCCAGTAGTTATTCTGCCTACAATGTCCTTCAAACCGGAACACAACAGTACATTTGCACTTCTATTTGGCGGAAGAAATAGACAGGTGGCCTCTCACATATGAAAAACCGGGAAAATGCGTAGTCAGTTCTTACCTTATACCTTGTCTTATGAACAATTAGTTCAGTCTGGTAATAAAAATGACTTCATAAAATAATATAACCCTTTGGCCTTTATTTTATAACGAATTACGTTATTTATTTTTGTAGAATAAAACATGCCCTAAAAAATAGGAATGAAGTGTGAGCGATAAAATTGAAATACCCAAACATTGCATCAGCTGACGATTATTGTATTATTTATCTTCGTGATTCATTATTCGATTACATAGTTATTATTAGCGATTTCATGGCTGACTCATCGCCAAAACAGTTCCGATTTCAACGATAATAATAAATAAGTATAATAATAGCCTGAGGGAAGTTCCTAAAGTTAGTAGGTAAATAATGTTTAATGGTTTCTTGGTTTCAGTCCGCCCCGTGACCATGAAAACTGTAAAGTGATCGAAACGTCGGGAAGATAAAAATGTAAAAATTAAATCAATTCCGCGATAAAATCCGTAAATAATACTTTTATTTCAATAAGTAAATAATGTTATTCGGAACGCCAGTCATAATATTGATGATCGATTCATAAGGAATTTTGTCAGTATTACAAAACAACTATTATTTTGGCTCTGAACAGCAGTTGATTTAGAAACGGCGTTTGTTAGAAAAAACCGCGGGCTATATAACCGCTCCGCGACATAAAATAAAAAAATACAAATTAATAAGACTTATTCATGTAAACTGACTGCCTCGGTGGCGTAGTTGTACTACGGTACGGTTACAAAGCTGAGGTCTCGGGTTCAAATCTCGGGTCGGGCGAAGTGATATTGAATTTTTCAATTAATTATCAGCCCGGAGTCAGGAATTTGTGCCCGATATGGCGATAGGCTCGCCCCTTATCACATTGTGAGACGGAACATACAAGGCGAAATATGGGTGTCCTGGCACCTCTGTTTACCCCTTCTGGAAAAAAAGCGTGAGTTTATGTAAGATGTATGTATTAATATAAACACATTTATAAAAATACCTAATATTAAAAACAATCATATATCAACATTATAATTAGGCACTCGCGACTCGCAATATATGTAAAACAGCACTATGTACTCACAGACAAACCAAGCAATTGGTTTTGTGAGACCAATTTTGTTTAATTTTTTTTTTCTTAAATATAAAAAACTAAATTAAAAAAAAATTGTCCTGGTTTCTGGCCCTGTAGAGGGCGAAAAGTCAATAAGTTACATAGTTTTTGATTCTCACGACAGTTGACTTGTATGTGATTTCAGGACTATGTGTATGAGTTTTGGGTATATTTACTTATCAAGTATTTTATTAATTGTATGCACTTCAATATGGTATTAGATTTTTCCTGGGCTAACGTAGAACTCAGTTTTTATTATTCATTCAAAATAGTTTAAATTCCGCACCTTATTTATAATTGTTATCAATTATAGTTATCTGATACAAGAATTATATTACTAATATAGAAATACTAATCATAGGTATTTGACTGCTACATTACGTAAAGTGTTCATTAATAATTAATTGTCAAGTGGGGATCTTGGTAATTATTCACACATTCACATTGTAGTTACTCATGTCATTTAAGAAGCATTTAAGCCGTAATAATTTTCTAGATGACAACATCTTGGAATATGTCCTTCTCAATGTGTCAAATAATGTTAATTCTCAAAACATAAGTGCTACTTTTATAAGCGACCATGAGATTTGTTTACCATCGTATACGGTGGTCATTAGTCAGTCACTTAAATTCTATGACCATTAAGCCCCATTTACGAGTACAAGGGGAGATTCTCGCCTCAATGGTACAATCATAATAAGCATACAAAAACTTGCATCGTGTAATCATATTTTGTCAGAACACGATAATCTATGGCGGTTATGTCATGCGATAATGGCATACGATTCTCGCCGCGAGCAACTCTCAGTGTAAATGTGGCTTTATGTACTATTGGGGAAAGGTTGATCACCGGGAGCATATTTTAAAATATTAAAACCACGAAGATAAAACCCACGCTTTAACTACCCTTATTCCATTACAATAGTTCCCGTATGTCCCGCAAGATGTCTCTATATTGAAAGATAAATAAATGTTGTTTTTCTCTTTTCAAGGTTTCCCACTCAATCCTCGGGTATTCCAAAGACCAGTTCTATACATACGTTACATCGGGCCACGTACGAAGATTTCCGAACTTTACCGACGTTGACGTCACCACGTTTCGTCAAGACTCACCTGCCCTTGTCACGGCTTCCACCCAAACTGGTTGATACTGCTAAGGTAATCTATTACTCTATATATTGTAATTTACAATATCATTTTATTGATTAGTAATAGCGTCTGTCATATATGTATTCACCGCACCGCACGACTTGAGTTTTCCAATTCAACATTTCGTACTCAGGACTGGATATTTTCGTCAAGGAATTAAATTGCTTGCCATAGAATCATAAACCTTCCTAAAACAGCATGAAATATATCTTGTTACGACTAAACGAAGTTATGAATAATGAATAAATGAATACGTCCAACCGTCACATACATAGTCCTGACCCCACATTAAGATCAATTAAGTTTTGTGTCGTTGGTATCAGAAATTATGAGAGACTTTTCGGTCTCACCAACACCCAGACTACACACAGAAACAAATACTTGTGGACCACACATACATTTTTCTCGATGCACGGGGATCAAACCGCGGCCTTTCGTTTCACAGTCGGCATCAAATCAACTGCACCATGGAGGCTGTCAGTTGTAAAATATATTTCGATAACAGTCTAGCATTTCAGCCCCGGTTTTTCACATCAATTTGAAATAGCATGCTGCACCACAATTTTATGGTGTATGTATTAATGAAATATTGTTTTCAGGTTTTCTACATAGCGCGAGATGTTCGTGATGTGGCGGTGTCGTTCCATTTCGCGCACAAACTGTTCGGATATTTTGAAGGCGATGTCAGTTTTAAAGAGTTTTGGTACTTGTTTAAAAACAATTTGAGTAAGTATTAAATGTATCTCATTCTCTTGCTCATTGTATGGTGCTTATATATAAAATACTATTTCTTAAAGTTTAAGCCATTTTTAACTTGCAATCTAATGGTAAGGATTAGCTGATGTAACTAATAATCGTAGATTCAGTATCCTTCATCGAGGCTAATATTTGCATGAACAAGAAATTACTCTTTCAAATATGAGTCATGTGGGATCAAGAAGTCTTTCATACATTATGATTAAATTTTTGTTTTACTTTAATTTAAAAATATTTCTTTAGTTCTGCATACACCGATATTTCCCCACATCAATGAAGCCTGGCAGAGGCGGAATCATCCTAATTTGCTGTTCTTATTCTACGAAGAAATGCAAAAGGTATTAACCCTTATTTCTATCTACTTATACTTAGATTGAAAATTAAGCTAGAACATAGAAATACTATAAAGAGTTTTTCAAGACTAGAATGGATGGCATTCATTTGGGGAGGCCTGCGTCCAGCAGTGGATGACGATATGTTATATGACGATAATATAAATTATGTAAATACTAAAGCGTTGTGTTCCCGGATCATCCTCATCATGTGTCTCATATGTGTGTAACGTGTTCTGGGCGGCATAATGATTTCGAACAGCAAGAGTATTTCACCCGTTTAATTTATCTTTATGTATTCGATATAAATACATGACGATGTGACTCAAAAGATACCACAATGAGTAGCCTTATCGCTCATGTATATTTCTAATAGTTTTTATATATTTTTAGGATCTACCTGGAGTCATTGATCGAGTGTGCAATTTCCTAAATAGAGAGTATACGGCCGAGCAGAAAGAACAATTATGCAGACATTTAAGCTTCGGTAACATGAAGAAACATTCACCACTCATAAAGAGCACCAAAGATAATAACACATTCTTCAGAAAAGGTAAAAATATTCATAAGCACAAGCATATAACCCTAAAGAAATAGAGATGTGATTGTGGAGTTCGTAAAGCTAATTTGTGATAGAGAGGCGAACAAATTCTTTACAGGCAATTCTTACCAGGGTATTATAAATGAAAAAGGCTAAGTTGACTACTCGACCTTTAAATTCGGAAGGAACTATTAAAGGCTCATTCGTGCTGCCACTAAACTAAAACAACGAGGCGATTGAATAAAATAATAAAAGTCTAAATCATTATATTGTCGTAAAGTCGATTCTAGAGGAGGCCCGTGCCCTGCAGTGGGACTTATATGGGCTGATACAAATACATAAGCATTGAAAGACTGCTTTTTCATGAGACCATAGCTGAAGTTAAGTTGTAATACAAATTAGCGGTCTGACTTCCTTTTTTTTATAGCATCGGTCCGGCAAACGAGCAACCTGATGGTATGTGATCCCTGCCGCCCATGGACATCAACTACTATTGGTTCATGGATGTTTTGCCAGACCATTAAAACGGGAGGGGAACGAGCAGGAAAAATATGAGAAGAGGAAAAGGATATTGGGCATCCGGCAATCTCACTCACCGAACGTAACGCAACAGCAAAGCTGTCGCTTTACATAGATCTTCAATAAAACAATAGTTCCTGTACCGAAATAGAAGAATAAATATCCTAGATAATAAAATGATCTTGTCTTTTCAGGAAAATCTGGGAGCTGGGTAGAGCATTTCGATGAGGCAATGAGACAAGAAGCAGAAGAATACATTCAGGAGAACCTCAAAAATACTGACATGCAGTTTCCTACAATAAATAGAACAGAGTTTGATTAAATAAGCGTTATTTTATAATAAAATAAGGAGTATGTGTTTTATTCCTAGAATCCCCCAGAAATATTATTTTAAGTAAAATTAAGATTGACGGAAAAACATTTTATGTCAAATTATCCTGTTAATTATGGTACCTATAGGCTATATTAAAATCATGTTAACTGAACCGTCAATATCGTAACTGGCTACATGCACTATACCTGTCTATTAAATATTAATATTTTAAACTAATAGAAATATTGTATTCTTTCGCAAGAAATTGTAATCATTCTACACCGATTAGTCAATAACGTATTTCTAAATTATCTTTTACTAAAAATATTACTTATTATTTTCAATATATTATATTTAGATAAAATAATTAAATTCCCATATTTGAATATACCAAGTAAAATGGATAAATGAAAACATATATTTCAACATAACACAATAATCACGTAATATATTTCTTTGTATTTTTGGGGAGGGTAGTTTGCAATCGTTTCCGTCCCCGGTGGTTATTCCTTGTCAGTTTAGTTTCGTGTGCGCTTCCAAGCCCGGCGGTTGTTTTGGTGCGCCTGATTTCTCTCATAGTGTCGGTTATTTTGTGGACATGCAGTGTAAGGGGCGTTGGTGCTATAAATTACAATGAAACGTCTCTATGTCGTCGATAGCTTCAGAAACCAGATATCGGTGAGTAGGTTAATCTGTATTGCCTTTTGTTGAATTATGAATTGTCGCCTTTTTGTGTGTGTGTATTTCTATTCACGGAAATGCTTCTTTAGAAAATATTTAATATCAGAATAATGTATAGTGGTTTTTTAGGAAAAAATACGTAATATAGATATCTACGTGTAGGGTAGTCGGTAACCCCGTGGCGTAGATGGAGAGATCAGTTGCAAAGCTTGGAGTATTTTAAAATCACGGCCGTAATCAGTTACTCGATTAGTTTAATGGTGCAAGGATCTTAAGATGACCTGAATACCTAAGGGAAAGAAACCCGATTTAGGTATAAGGGTTTTCCGTAATCATTTTTGAAGGTATGTAAAACTCACTGCATTGAGTTAACGTGGTAGGTCGGAGGTCTCTCATATTATGTAAGAGGCAGCTTGAGTAGGTACCACCGCAATGTTTCTTTCTTCCACCAAACAGCAGTGTAAACGCACTGTTGTATTCCGGTTTGAAGGTTATCGTATTCAGAGTGATTACTGTACATATTGCGACTTAACGTCTTATGTCTCACAATGGCGAGCGCAGTGGAATGCCAAGTATTGCTACTGTCCATGAGCGGTCGTATCGCTTACCATCAGGCGAATGGCATGCTCATCTCGCCAATCACCATTCATAGCAATAAAAAACACGTGGTTATACAACCTAATAGAAAATGTTAACTCCCGGAGAATTTGATTGTCAGGCATTCGGTAGTATTAAAAGCTAAAATTAAGTAACGTAGGTAAAGGTGCGTCGACCATCGTATAAAGATTAGTAGAAAAAATTGATTTTTCCCGCTGTACGTAATAGGCGGTGTGTTGTAACTTACGAAATAATTGATATCATAGTAATTGTTCGTTATAAAGAAATCTGTAGAATCAAGACATCTACGGTTTTTGTTTAAATAAAATATTTAAACAAAAACCGTAGATGTAGATGACCAACTTCATAAACACATTTTTTATTTAATATAAAATATACGTTTTGTAGTTGGTGCCAGCTATTCTACTACACGTAATTTTGCTAGTTGTAGTAGGTACCTACAAAAGCTGAATTTTATATAGTTATTAGGGCAACTATCAACAAATATTTCCTTAGTATCCAGACACTTATGATGGTTCTTTCATCTTGCCTGAAAAAATGTAGCTGATAACTTCCAGAGCAACCACGATCGGAACTTCATAATAGAAGTAGGGCAATTCACGTAATTTGTTGACGCGCTGATCAAGTTGCGATGCAGTTGCGATTAAGTTTACGTTTGGGGGCAAAATGGTATTCTAGTAATTGTTTAGCTGCGCGTCAACTGTACGTCATACGTATTTAATACTTTTGTCATTAATATATATTAATACGATTCGTAGGATGTTTCCTTACTATTGAAATCGAAAGTGCACATGTGCTGCGCGTTTTTAATCGGAGTAAACCGTCATTTTAGAAGTCAAATGAATAAGTAAATACCTACCGATCAAGTTGCGATCTATATCAACGCGCAGCAGTAAAATATTTGACAGCGGTTACGAGAATACGAAAAGGGCCGTTTTGATCGAAACTTAACCGCAACTGCACTGCAACTGAACTTGTTTTAATACGTGAATCGCCCTACTGATCGTGTGATGCCTACGATAGAGGCATGCGCAGACATACTTTCAGCTTTTATAAAGTGACGAAAGTCTGGCGGCCACGGGCTCTTGGTTTAATACATATAGGTTCAATTGATAATCTCCTTTTTTGAAGTCGGTTAAAATAGGGAATTCTTTTGTTACTTCAATTTTAATTAAATATTTTTTCAAGTGACTGCCCCGGTGGCTCAGTTATACTACGGTACCAAAGCCGAGACCTCGGGTCCGAATCCCGGGTCGGGTAGAGTGATATCAGATTTTCTATTCATTATCAGCCTGGAGTCAGGAATTTGTGTCCGATATGGCGATAAGCTCGTCCTCTATCACATCGTGGGACGGAATATACAAGGAGAAATATCGGTCTTCTGGCCTGACCTCTGCCTACCCCTTTTGGGAAAAAAGGCGTGAGTTTACCGCTGTATTTTTTGAAGTGTCAAGTGTGGATAATCTATTTATATAATTACTTATTAAGTTGCAAAGACGAGCCAAAATTGTTAAAGCAATAGTGTTCATGATATTTATGTTTATTATTTTCAACCGAAAAATTAGGATTAGACGGCATATCTGTATCTGCCTATATACGTTCCAATGCAGGACGATGAGAGTACGATTGAGAGTGGTGGTGACATACAGTCCCCCACCCCATTTTTTTGTCCTGGGATTCGAACCCGCGACCACCGTGAACATGTTGGCAGCCGCGTCTGCGGCGTTTACCAACAGGCCACCACGCACTTTTTGACCGACTTCAATAGAGGATATATAATCAATTCGACTGGTTTTTTTATCGGACAATTAATTACACTGATATAAAATTATACATAATATGCAATTTTTTTAACTTCCCGACGTTTCGATTACTTTCCAGCTTTCATGGTCACGGGGCGGACTGAGGTATTAGTCATCCGCTCATTAATAATATAATCAATCATAATTGAACGAAATCCGCGATAAAATCCGTAAATAATAGTTTTATTTCAATGTGTAACATTCGCGTAAATATAAGAAACCATTAAATATACATATATGCCAATATATCAGCCCATATACGTCCCACTGAAGGGCACGGGCCTCTACAATCAACAGTCATTTATTCGGGGTTAGGCCATATACATACCTAGTACCGGTTGGCGGTAGAAGAAAAACAAGATATATTTTTTAATCCATTTATTTATGTTCATTGTAAACTCATACACTGTTCTATCAACCGTTTATAAATTACGCAATACACTCCGAACTCGACAGATGAAACGAGGTCCTTACGCTAAGGACGCTTAGTGCGTTGCAAGTACACCTGCACTCGCCTATCTGAACCATAAATATTAATTCTATTCGATAATGTGACCGATATATGCCGCATAATCCTTCTAAAACTTTTATGAGAGAGATTTTATTTTTGTTGCTTATAAAATTGCCTACATGTTAAACTAGTATGGTAATTTAAAATGCCAGTTATGTAGAAACGATTTGTATTTTAGAATGTAAAAGTTTGAAAGTCATCAGACCAATAAAAATATCTCCTTTTTGACCAAACAGGAATTAAATAATATCATTGACTCACTGATCACCCTCTATCAGTATGATTAAGGCGTGATAGTCGTCACGCTATTTATCAGTACAAATAGATAAAAATTACAATACTATTAATTTCCGTGATAGTACATAATAATAAATTTTATCTTTATACTGTTGCATTAAGTGCATTGTAGGTTCAACCCACTATTTGAGGAAAAAGATAGGAAAAATAGAAATTAAGAAATAGAAAGAAAGCTTGAGGAAAGCTAAAAAATCGGAATACCGTCGTATTATTATAGTAAGAGCAAAGATTTATAAAAAAAAAAACATAAGGGGAATTAATATTCTGGCATTGCAATTTGGTCGTAACGGGTATATAACCATTTACCATTCTTATTTAATCAATGATATATTGAATGCACTTAAGTTATCGAAAGATTTTAAATATATTCCGAAAGTATAGCTATGATATAGAATATAAACCTAATCACATATAATAAAACATAAATAAAATCAAATATATAAAATAGTTTTAAGAAACAGCAGGAAATGACATTTCATATATTAAAGAAAATAATGTAATTAATGTATCAGTTTTTTAAACAGTTCAAAATTTGTCACTTGCAACGCACTAAGCCTATGTCCACAATAAATCGGGCGCACCATAATTGACTTCAGAAAATTAATCAACATAATAATTTATACAAAAAAAAAAAAAAACAAAACGTATACTAAATCATATTTTATCATTTAAATTTTTGCACCAAAATGAATCATTTGCAACAACATATATGGCACGAGATTGTGTAACACCGAAATTATGACGAAATAAAAAATGAATGAGCATTACCAATCTATGGTAACTTCCTTTCCTGTCAATTGAGTACACTTACGTGCAAAAGAATCGGAACAATACCTCAGAAAAAAAATAAGTAGACACGACTTTATACTTTTTGACACCCAGTACCTTTAGACTAGATAGGCCATTAATCGGCATAATATACAACATACTGTCAAAAAGGGTTTGGTTTTTTTATAAAACTGAAAAACATTGTTACTTTTCAAAATCGATAAGTCAAAGCCATGTCCACAAAAAATAATTTCACAATTATAAATCATCTAATCATTCTATTTTGATAACGAATTAAATAAACTGTCGATTGAAAAAAAACACGAATCAATAAATCTGCAATCTAATGCCTGAATAACCAAAATATAATATGAAGTCAGTACCTTTGCTATATTTTAAAAAAGAAATGCGATGACAATTTTAAAACGCTATACTACTCTAATGGGTACTATTAGCCCGAAACATAATCCACCCCGCAACGTATTTCGTCTAAGTGTTTATTTTAATATATTTTTACGATTATAAATAGTGTGCAGTAATTACATTGAGAAATCGTGAACTCTTATCACCTTATCGATAGTATATTTTCCATTATTGCATACAACATCTCGAAATGAATGGATTTTAAAAAATAAATTAAAAACATGTACATTTTTTTGCAATGCTGTGTAATTTGCAAAGAAAAAGGCGTTTTATGATTTAATTACTTGAAAGTATAACTTGGAAAAAAACAATATACAAATGAAGATTTTAAAATAAATTTCTAAATAATTTAAACAAAGCTTTGTGATCAAACAGTTTGAAATTATTAATCGACAATAATCACTTTATTTAACGGAATATTTATACGAAAATGTACACATAGGTTATACTATCAAGGGGGTAAAATATACACTTGTATACAAGATTTCCTGCAAGTGTAAATTATTGAATTCGAGTTAGAGATTAGGAAGGCCGCCAAAAATTGTGTCGGCCAGCGAAGAATAATTGTCTCACCTTAACCTAACTAAATATTTGAAAATTGGGCAGTAGGGTTGTACAGAGAAATATCGAGTCATTCTGGTATACTATACCCCCTCACTAGTATATTAAGATGAAAAAACACAGTCACAGCTGTACAAACCCTTATGTTATCTTACACTAAGTATTCGATACTTAACTATAAATTATGCATATCTTTGGCGAATACACTGCTTACGGTACCTTGTTCTACAGAGTGTTTCAAGAATGTTAAATAATCAACCTTTATCACATTTATGCTGAATCATTGAAAGAAATCATTTTTGTAAATTAAACTTTAACACCGATATTTTAGAGTCAATTTTCCATCAACCGTAATTATCTAAGGTTTTATTAACGAAATAACACATATTAAATAAAAAATGTTTATAATCTTTGTTTGACGTATGTTCGTCCATTAATCTTATAATTTATCAGGTGATGTGCTGGTTGCTGCGTAATAAATATTAACAGGAAAATAACCACAGATAATATTTTAGAAAGCATCTCTGACTTGTTAAATTGCAAAAACATTATCATTTGTAAACATTGATAATTACACAGGTATACTTAAAATATTGGATAAATACTTTTATAATGTTAGAATTATACCCTCAAATTCTTGAACACTCTGAACATATAAATTAAAATATACAATGATCATTAGAAAACGTACGAACGTCGTTGTAAAGTCTCACAAAAATCCCTATTTTTAATACTGACTTACAAAAACACTTCGTTTTGAATAACTGGTACCATCCATCCCTCGTCTTACATCTAAACTTTAAATACAACTAACAAGATCAATCTGTTAGAAAAGTATTCGAGGAAACAACGCTTTTCGCAGTTATTACTTAAACTGTTAACATGCTATTTTTAAAAACGTTATTATCGACGATTAAATTCCTAGTATACGTTATTTTGTTTATGGTGTTATAGCAAGAGCAGTACTGTTTAAATAACTACAATAATTTATAAACAGATTTTTTTCGAATATTATTTTGTTCAAATGGCAGTTATCATTCCCTTATATTTACATACAATTAAATACATCGTGTGAAACAGAATAATTCTCACACAAGATGGAATGCACGTGTTTATTTTATTTACATTTAATAGTGTTATTAATGTGTAAATAAAATAATTTATTAGCTAAATATTCAATGCTATTATACATTTGGGTGCACGTGGTCCTTTGAGCTGTGATGACAAGCCCAACGGAGATTCGAGATACCAAACAAATCCGTGTCCCATATCCTATGTGTATGTATAACATACAAAAGATCACACAAGAAAACAGATATATATTTTTATTTCGCTATATATACATTATATTTAGATATAAAATACAATCAAACTACATTCGCTCGGAGCCTACAAAATTTATTTAAACACGCCAAAAACGCTTCCTACATTTGGCTTCACGTCCTATCGGTAGCTAATTAGCAACGGTTATTGATATAATCATTATCGTTATAACCGTTATTAGACCATAATCAGAATCTTATAAACTAGATTGAGCGAATACTCGAGTCCAAAAACGTACAGCCATAGTCTGTGATGAGTTACAGTCATTTTTACACAAAACAAAGAAATAACTATACTCATTGGTCGATAGCCGTTATTAAAATATATCATAAAATTAAATAACGGATTAGAAAAACTAAGGAAACAACATATTTACAGGCCTCGTTTTAATATGCCAGCCTTCGTTTTTGCATTATTTGTGCTTAGTCGTAACGATAGTAAGAATTTAGTACCATACAATGGTCGATATAAAGGATACGAAATAAAATATTAGACCGGCATTCATAATATTGTTACATAGTTTTTGAGCAATATCTATCGTAGATTGTCGTTCGTTTTGCGTATAACTTAATTTTATTAGACCATAAGAAACTTTTTTAAAAAGTCTATGGAATATCCGCTTCGATCACTATCGGAATCGTTCCTGAAAACAGTACGAAAGCTCTTTGAAACAATAATACAGTCCAATATTCATATTTATGTATTCCTCGCTTATAAACTACTTGTCTTTTCATAATCATTCATACAAATTATTCTTTTCAAACCTGAGATTCTTAAATAAAGGTTTAATGTTTTCAGAATAGATCCCAACCTTTCGCAAATTTCGCGGCATTAATTTCGTAATGCATAAAAAAACTTTGAGTCACTCATGTGGATCGTAAACACATCAAAAAACACACGCACGTAGTAAAAATTCGGGTCGAATAAGTCTTTTTTCGAAGTCGTAGTCTTGGAGTCGGCGGCGCAACACAACTGAACTGAATCCGTGAAATTACTTCAATCACTAAACTGTTCTCAGAGTTCGTGTCGCCAGCGACCTCAGCTCGTTCGCATCACTCATTAGTGAAGTTAAATAGAACACTCTCGTATAGAATTCACGTAAAAACTCAACTTTCATTTATTTGAGATTCTATCTCGCTCACGCTATTAGTCTCGGAAGAAACGCATCTAGTCTTACAGAACAAAAGGGGAAAAACAAGGTAGAATAGTTTATTAATACATGAAGATATAGTGCAGCGAGTGAGACTAGCAAATACCGTCGGCGCAGTGGCGGTGCTCGGCCCGCGTCAGTAACACGCTCCTGATGGTCGCCGGCGACACCAGCCTCAGGCGCGTGCCCGAGCCCTAGAGCTCGGTCACGGCGTACAGGTCGCGCTGGTCGTGGTGCGGCCGCTCCACGCGCTCTGGACGCTCGGAGCGCTCGGGACGCTCGGCGCGCTCGGGACGCTCTGCACGCTCGGGACGCTCCGCTCGCTCCGGTCTGTCCGGGCGCTCCGGACGCTCTGGGCGGTCAGGGCGGCGGCGGTGGTGCGCGGGCTGCGGCGCGTGGTGGGCGCGGCGCGGGCGCTGCAGCGAGCGGTACTCGAGCGCGGCGGCGGACAGCGGCTGCGGCTCGGCGCGGCGCGCGGGGCGCACGGTGGCGTACTTGTCGAGGGGTGCGGGGTGCGCGGCGTGCGGCGGGTGCGGCGGGTGTGCGGGGTGCGCGGGGGCGGGGGCGGGGGCGGCCGAGAACGTGGCGAGCGAGGGCGCCGGCGCGGCGGGGCGCGGGCGGGGCGCGCGCGGACCGAACGACGCGTATTTCGGGTCGAATCGGTTGAGGCTCGTCGCGCGCCCCATTGTGCCTGGGAGAATAAATGTCAAAAAACGATTAGTTTAAAATTGGAGCAATGCAAACCTTTCATATCAAACACAATTCAATTCGAAAATGAACATTTGATCCTTCGAGCCGGATTGTAAAAGGTGGTATGAAGCGTTACCAGCGTTGTGTTCCTGGTGGTGCGCGCCGCCGCCGGGCCGGTCTCAGTAGAAGTCGTTGCTCTCGAGCGTCTTGCACTGCTTGCTGAGCGTGGCGTACTTGCCGTTGTGCGCGCGGCCGAGCGTGTGCGCGCCGCCCAGCGCCGCGCCCGCGCCGCCGCCGCCCGCGCCGCGCCCCAGCGTCGCGCTGCCCGACATGCGCATCCTGCACACCACACATGTACGTTTATTTTGAAGGACACAAGCTATTCATTTGCAAATATTCGTCACAAAAATAACGATTTATCTTTTTCAAACTCCACCCTGAAGAGGCATGTGAACGTTTTATAAGCAATTATATTCTGGAAAATAAGTGTATGTTTGCGTGCATTTGTAGTTGGCAATTAATAATTGATTAGCAGCCAAGCAAAATTATTAGCCCAATACAGGACATCAACGAAATTTAAACTTATATAAAGCATATTTAGATAATTTTAGGCGTAATTGCCGTAGTTCTTACCGATTCTTCTCGGTAGCAAGCGACATCTCGAATCTGTGGCAAAGTCTGATTATTAGTAAAACACTCGCATATTATACACAAATACAATAATTATGGGGCACAGTGAGCTTGTTAGTAATTGCGTTTGATATCAGTGAGAAGCGTGGCATAAATGTAGTCCTCAACAATAATGTGAAGCTGTTGAATATGCTGTGGTAAAGAAATGCACATGATTTAATCATTTTAGACTTGGGTAAAATTATCACGGGAATACCATGCATCTTTAATTTTAAATTCCTCCTCTCCATGAGCTAATTTAAAACTGTTATTTCAGCCAGCTGCCCACCAGGCACAAGTTCTTAAAATAAGGGGAGAGTCGTAAGTAATTTTTACATTTCCTGGAAAGCGGGTTTCCACTCGCAAGCCGCGGGCTTAGATAGCGAAATACTGATTCGCTATGCGGCTGGGTGGATATAAGTATAGGATCTTGGCGGCTTGTGGTTTTTTTACGGCATGATGTTGCTGTGTTGCTGTGTCGGTGTATGTGCATGTGTACGTGTGTAGTTACCTGGGTCGGTCGCGGTCGGCCAGGTCCATGAGCTGCACGGCGGCGCTGTACGAGGGCGGCTTGCCGTTGTTGTATGGCAGGGTGCGGCTGTGTTGCTGTGTTGCTGTGTTGCTGTGTCGGTGTATGTGCATGTGTACGTGTGTAGTTACCTGGGTCGGTCGCGGTCGGCCAGGTCCATGAGCTGCACGGCGGCGCTGTACGAGGGCGGCTTGCCGTTGTTGTATGGCAGGGTGCGGCTGTGTTGCTGTGTTGCTGTGTCGGTGTATGTGCATGTGCATGTGTACGTGTGTAGTTACCTGGGTCGGTCGCGGTCGGCCAGGTCCATGAGCTGCACGGCGGCGCTGTACGAGGGCGGCTTGCCGTTGTTGTATGGCAGGGTGCGGCTGTGTTGCTGTGTTGCTGTGTCGGTGTATGTGCATGTGTACGTGTGTAGTTACCTGGGTCGGTCGCGGTCGGCCAGGTCCATGAGCTGCACGGCGGCGCTGTACGAGGGCGGCTTGCCGTTGTTGTATGGCAGGGTGCGGCTGTGTTGCTGTGTTGCTGTGTCGGTGTATGTGCATGTGTACGTGTGTAGTTACCTGGGTCGGTCGCGGTCGGCCAGGTCCATGAGCTGCACGGCGGCGCTGTACGAGGGCGGCTTGCCGTTGTTGTATGGCAGGGTGCGGCTGTGTTGCTGTGTTGCTGTGTCGGTGTATGTGCATGTGTACGTGTGTAGTTACCTGGGTCGGTCGCGGTCGGCCAGGTCCATGAGCTGCACGGCGGCGCTGTACGAGGGCGGCTTGCCGTTGTTGTATGGCAGGGTGCGGCTGTGTTGCTGTGTTGCTGTGTCGGTGTATGTGCATGTGTACGTGTGTAGTTACCTGGGTCGGTCGCGGTCGGCCAGGTCCATGAGCTGCACGGCGGCGCTGTACGAGGGCGGCTTGCCGTTGTTGTATGGCAGGGTGCGGCTGTGTTGCTGTGTTGCTGTGTCGGTGTATGTGCATGTGTACGTGTGTAGTTACCTGGGTCGGTCGCGGTCGGCCAGGTCCATGAGCTGCACGGCGGCGCTGTACGAGGGCGGCTTGCCGTTGTTGTATGGCAGGGTGCGGCTGTGTTGCTGTGTTGCTGTGTCGGTGTATGTGCATGTGTACGTGTGTAGTTACCTGGGTCGGTCGCGGTCGGCCAGGTCCATGAGCTGCACGGCGGCGCTGTACGAGGGCGGCTTGCCGTTGTTGTATGGCAGGGTGCGGCTGTGTTGCTGTGTTGCTGTGTCGGTGTATGTGCATGTGTACGTGTGTAGTTACCTGGGTCGGTCGCGGTCGGCCAGGTCCATGAGCTGCACGGCGGCGCTGTACGAGGGCGGCTTGCCGTTGTTGTATGGCGCGGGGCGCGGCAGGGTGCGGCTGGCGGCGCTGCTGCCTCCGCTGGACAGGAACGGCGCCTGTTCCTCGCCTCCGCCGCTTCGTCTGCGGACACACGCCATATTGGTCAGCTCACGGTCTTTAAAATACCTAAGAATTCTTAAAACAAATAGTGGTGCTCACTTAGTGTTAATGTAGATCCAGGCATGAGAATCAACGAGCACGATCGCAGTGAAGAGGAAACCGGCGGCGACCGCAGCCAGAAGTTGTAAGGTCAGTGCCTGCAACGTAACAAGATCAATTAGTCATTGGGAGATAGAAGAGGTAGGGAGCAGGAGACGAGGGAGGGAGCAGGAGACGAGGAAGGGAGCAGGAGACGAGGAATGGAGCAGGAGACGAGGCAGGGAGCAGCAGACGAGGCAGGGAGCAGCAGACGAGGCAGGGAGCAGCAGACGAGGCAGGGAGCAGCAGACGAGGCAGGGAGCAGCAGACGAGGCAGGGAGCAGCAGACGAGGCAGGGAGCAGCAGACGAGGCAGGGAGCAGCAGACGAGGCAGGGAGCAGCAGACGAGGCAGGGAGCAGCAGACGAGGCAGGGAGCAGCAGACGAGGCAGGGAGCAGCAGACGAGGCAGGGAGCAGCAGACGAGGCAGGGAGCAGCAGACGAGGCAGGGAGCAGCAGACGAGGCAGGGAGCAGAAGGCGAGGCAGGGAGCAGCAGACGAGGCAGGGAGCAGCAGACGAGGCAGGGAGCAGCAGACGAGGCAGGGAGCAGCAGACGAGGCAGGGAGCAGCAGACGAGGCAGGGAGCAGAAGGCGACGCAGGAACGAGGGGA
This sequence comes from Hyles lineata, assembly GCA_030180105.1. NCBI lineage: Eukaryota > Metazoa > Arthropoda > Insecta > Lepidoptera > Sphingidae > Hyles > Hyles lineata. Next base: position 1,215,878 of record JARJEE010000035.1, on the reverse strand, counting down.
AGCCAAGGCAGGTACGAGACGAGGCAGGGAGCAGGAGAGAAGGCCGGGAGCAGGGGAGGTAAGGGCAAGAGGAGATGGAAGCAGAATAGTAGGCAGAGGCAGGAGAGGAACCAGGCGCAGGGGAGGGAGTAGAAGAGGTGTTGAGTAACAGAATGGCGGAATTGGGAAACAGAGACGGGACTAGTGAGCAACAGAGAACACACCTGAAGTCCAGCATCGCAAGCAGCCCGTGCGGCGCTGACGAAGTACGCCCTCGCCATGCGGCACTCGAGCGCAGCGCCGAGCGACACGAGCGCGCGCTCGGCCTCGGCGGTGCCGGCGCCCAGCGCGCCCAGCGCCGCGGGCAGCGCCGCGTCGGCGAACAGCGGCGGCGCGCCGCGCGTCAGCACCGCCAGCGCCTGCCGCACCGCCACCACCGCGCGCTGCGCACCACGCAGCTCCGCCGTCAGCGCGTTCTCGCGCGACACCACGCATGACACGTAGTAGTGCACCATCTGCACACACATGTATAATTACAAATATCAACATTACTTCATGGTTTTAGATTAATTTTTACTCGTATTATGTTTTATGTATATTTTTGTGTGCATTCTTCGTTGGAAATTATTTAATAAAAAATAAATAAATAAATGGTTTTCCTTCATCACTATTATATCGACTTCAAATCTTATTGTTTGTTACTTAACTTACACAAATTAAAACTGTAGATTGGGGTATCGTTTTAGAGTTTAGTACGTGATATTTGATTTAGCACATCGGGCAGAAAGGGTAATACTTGCGGCAAAAATCAATTGGGGTTCGGACTTGTTGAATATTGTTTATCGCATCTAAGTAATGTGCCGTCAGTCGCACTGTACAACAAAAGCAACGCCCTACAGAACCGAACCCAGCCGATCCTTGCCGTAACATTTACAGTAAAGTCCGATGTGCCAAATCAAATGACGGGTACTAAACTCTGAAACGATACCAATCTACAGTCTTAATTTGTGTCAATATAGTAAAATATCAAACAATAATGAACATAATGAAGTAGAAAACCAGTGAAAGTGAGTGAATATCATTATAATATGAAAGCTTGTTATTAGCAAGTTAAGTTTTCTGAAAATACATAAAACTACTCTTTACATGTCTGAACATGGAAGATAAATGAGAAAATTGACGTAATAAGACAGTAAGCAGTGACTAGTGACTGATAAGTAGTGAGCACGGACGTCAGGCGGCAGTGAGCAATGAGTGTAGTGACTAATGACTACTGAGCAGAGAGCAGCTAGCAGTGACTAGTAACTAGTGAGCACTCACATCAGGCGGCAGTCTGTGCGGCGCGTGGTGCGCGAGCGCGTGCGCGGGGTCCTGGCACGCGTCGGCCGCCGCCACCGCGCCCGCCGCCAGCAGCGCCGCCGCCACCCAGCACGCCACCAGCGCGCCCAGCGCGCCCACCTGCACAATCACGCGATAAACTATTATAATAGGAGGCCTCGTTTCAATAAACAATTACATTCTGCGAGATTGTTTTATTAATTGAATCCGTTCGGTTGGTTAAGATTATCTCGATTTAGTTTAGACTTATCAGTGTATTAAAAAAGCTTGAGAATTATTAACTACTTCATATGGCAATGGCTTTCGCGAGTACCCACTGGCCAAACCCTACGCAATTAAATAAAAACTTATCGTATCTAATCTTTATTTTCTTATAAAAATATTCCCAAAAATAAACGAGAAAGTAGCAAAAAGGAATTTTGTTGCATTACGATCTCGTGGAACATCTAGCAAATTATATATAAAACTTATGCATTTAACGCCATGATGCAACCACAACCCATTATTTACATGGAGAAAGATTCTCGTTATTTTCGAGCGAGAATCCTATGCCACTATCGCATACGATCATCTCTATAAGATCGACTTATTCTACTCGTAATGTTTCCTATCTTCGAGACGAGAAACTCCGTATAAATGGAGTTTCAGAACGAGAATGAGAGTGCACAGTAGTGGTAGCGGAGTAATGGGGCTTAAGAGCGTTTATACCTTCCGCGCGCTTTTTGGCTTAAAAACAGGACTTTTCAAACGAGTTAATATCCACCAATAAACAATTTAAAGGAAATATAACTAATACTAATTTTAGAAAATGTTGTCATCTAGGGATTTTGGTGGAGAACATTATATATTGATAGATAATTTGTGAATACTATAAGGATTACTGAACCCAGGTTTCGATATTTAGGCCTCGAATGGCAATTTAGAAGCTTAAGATATCCGAAATCACTAAGTATAAGATGAAAATAAAAATATTGTTAGACTAATAGGACCCTTATGGAGGGATTTTGCTAAGAAAAATCATCTTTTTGTGTTTAGTTCCTGAAAAATAAAAATTTAAACAATGCATAATTATTCAGAAACTCCCGCCAAGAACATATTTTTTTTCACCAACTTATCGTACATATTTTTTTATAGCAATTGCATATTATAATAGAAGAACATCTTATCAATAAATTAACATTTTTATATTACAGCCAAATTAGTTTTCATGTTTTCTACAAATATTTAAAAAACCACTATAAAACACGCTGTCCGACCTGCAACAAATCAGACCGCCGCAAGGCCTTCTAGAGGGAGGACGTATCGCTCGTCGCTCCGGCCTGGCTGCAGTTGATCGTTGTCGTGCGTAGTAAAAATAGCCACGCGTGTACTGCGAATGCCACACCTTAGTACTTTGGTAGTAAAATATTTTATTTTATTTTTATTACCTACAATGATTTTGTTGTTAGTATAAATTATGTTTCAGATAATATAATGAGAAATAAAACTAAGTCATTTCTAAGCAATAAAAGGAAACAACATATTGGAAAGTTGACTGGAACAATACTAATGTTATAGCGTGAAACTATAAATAAGTTTGTTGTTTTTTAGGCTGTTTGGAAAATATATAATTGTTTTTTTAGGATGCGCTTATCTTCTATACATATAAATAAAATTGAAGTGTCTGTATGTAAATTGAAAATTTAAAAAATGTCCTACTACATATCGTTATATACACGATACATATGCCGAAAATTATATTAAAAAATTTTTTTTGTCTGTCTGTTTGTTCGGGCTAATCTCTGAAATGGCTGGACCGATTTTGACGGGACTTTTATTGTCAGGTAGCTGATATAATAAGGAGTAACTTAGGCTACATTTATGTTAGAAAAATTCTTTATTTTAGAAAAATAAAGTAAGCAATGTCCAGTACCGCGCGCAGCTCACGCGCATGCTACCACTGGGCCCTCGCGTCGGGCGCCCCCCACCACTTCTCCCACCACTTCTCCCACCAACAAATCAATATCACAATTACAAAATATTGTATATAAAGAAATTTAACAATAAATGATAATTAAAATTTCATCTTGGGACTGAATGAGACGGGACATAAACCGGATATAACGGGACGGGAAATATAGACGACGGTGCGCGGGAAAAATATAGTTAGTACGCGAAATAATATGTTGTTGCTAATTCAATACTGGACTCAAAAGCTATCCGCACCCGGGCGAAGCCGGGTCTGACCGCTAGTACACCTATAAAACCGACACGTGGAACATAGCTATTATCCTAAAGAAAATTTAACAGAGACATGCATCAAATCGATATTAAAGCTATAGTTTCTCAATAATATGTCATGCATTTGTGCCCTATATATTTTAATTCACTAATGGACTATACTCATGATTCTGAACCTCCTCTTAAAATTTGAATACTCAGAACAAAATAACCTTGTTTAATAGCATCGTCATATCGATAATTATAAAAGTTGTTATATTTGTTCCTCTTCCCATTTAATAGAATAAAAAAAGCATACACAGTACTAGTGATTTGCGTTCCATTATCATGGCAACCATAGTTTCATAATGAGTTTAATAGTATTTTAGACTAACTTACTAAATTTTAGATTAGTATTAAATTTTAGTTTAGATTAGTATATTAATTTTAAAGAAATACAATTTATTATTGTTATTAGATATGCGTACTACGATATTTTAGATAGCAGCGCTGTATAGAAAAAAATGGTATTAGAATAATTATGACATCTTTTACCGTGGATTGAAAAGTATCGAAAACGACACAGCTCGTCACATAGCAACTGGGTTATACTTATAACATAGTTTCTTCTAGCATAGGTATTAGTAGATCATTGATTTAATACATTGCGACAAATGTAATTGCGAGGCTAAATTATGTTACGTACTGTAATTTGAAATTCAATATGTTTCGTAGTTGTAAGGGGTTGTATGGTCCCTAACTCTATTCCTGTGTTCGAACGAGTGCGTGTCGGTTCGAACACGAAATCGTGGATAAAACGTCCGCAGTGTCTACTGATTGAACACTGATTTGAATTCAACTTAACAATGTATTAATAACGATAATATGATTAGTACCTAAATTTGTATTGTTAATTACTCGTAAAGTAATATTTGTCTACTTATAATGTAAATAAAATATTTTTATTACATTATATTACCAATGTATAAATCATACGTTGCATTTCAATTAAATATTTGAAGCGCACGGATCAAAGTTGGTTGATCTGATTTTACAGCGAGCCGACGCGGCAGCTCTACGCACACAGCTTTGGTCGCCTATGTGTGCGTGAAATTAAACGAAGAAATGCCTATAGTTGACTTTGCGCGCAAGGTGTAAACGCTCTTAAGTACGAGTATGCGAGTGCACAGTAGCGTGGTCGGCGGTACTAACACACAGCAGCAGCAGCGCGCGCCGGGAGCGTCGCGCGGCGGCCGCCAGCAGCGCCACGCACACGGCGCCGCCGCAGCACCAGCCCGCCATGCCGCCCGCCCAGCGCGCCGCCTCCCACATCCACAGCCGCTGTAAACACGATGCACTCATTACTTACTAGTTACTGTTGCTATCAAACTATCAACTAATGAGTGTGACTCAATAAATTCATTCAGTTATAATACAAATTTCGGAACTTTTGCAAGCTAATTTTGTATTTTATCTGACAGAAGTGTGCCGGATAGCTCATAAGGGGCTTTAATCAGGAACTGGTGAAACTGGTCCTTAGTGTTTCAATTATACCTTTAAATAAGCCAGACTTAATATCTTATGTCTCAGGATGGGGAGTGCAGTGGAATGTTCATGAGCGGTCGAATCAGTTACCATCAGACGAATAGTCTGCTCGTCTCGCCATTTTTTTTTATTTATATCAATGTATGGAATGATGAGCATGCTATTCGCCTGATGGTAATCAATACGACAGCTCATGGACAGTAGCAAAAACAAACAACATCTTGAATTACAAAGCAATGCTTGACATTCCACTGCGCTCGCCATCCTGAGACATAAGATGTTAATTCTCAATATGTACAGTAGTTACTCTAGCTACAAAGTCCTTCAAATCCGAAACACAACAGTGCATTTACACTGCTGTTTGGCGCGAGAAATAGTCATTGCGGTGTTACCTACCTTCATAAAGGCATCGAGGTTAAGCTCGGCGAGGGGTCGCCGCAGGTTGTCAGCGGCGGCGGCAGCGGCGCTGGCGTTGTTTCGCAGCGCTGACAACGCTCGCAGCAACGTGCCCAGCGCCGTCTGATTGGCTACCGGCGCGTCCAGCGCGTCAGCCAGTCGGGCGAGAGGCGCCCGCGCGCGGGAACCCATCGCTTCTTCTAGAATGCTCGACTGGAATAAATAAATATACCCAATAGTCACAACAACAACAACAAAAGCAACAGTCAGCGTTGCGCTGTGGCTCGCGCTGCTGTGCAACATTAAGCTGAGTGGTCACCTACGTGTCACTTCTATGCGGCGTACAAACTCCTTTATTTATAATTTTTATTTTATTTTTGGTGTAGGTAATATATGTTAAACGAGTGTGTGTGTTGTAATAAATGTGTTTTCTTTCTTTCACATACATAACATCGAGCCTTTTGTAGTGAATAATAGGGACTACAAGAGACTACGGTTTTTTCGGTGCGGGGATCGACCCGCATCCTTTCGTTTCACAGCCGACTTCTAACCAACTGCGCCACGGAGGCCGTCGATACAATTAGAGTTTTGTTTATTGCATAGATCCGGTAAACAACCAAACAGGTCACCTTGATCTACCATAGCGCTTGGATCGTAGATGTTCGGGCCTACCGAATCAAGAGGGGAGCTAGAAGGGAAAACGATGGGAAGAGGGAAGGGATATTGGGCATCCGGCAATCCGGCAATGAGTGAGAACTCATCGAACGGAACGCAACAAAGCTGTTCACGACTATATCCTGTGAGACAGTGGTACCCCCCAGATGAGCCTTCATAAATGATTACAGCGTTGCTTTACCACTTTGTAAAAACTTTTTTTTTTTGTATTATCTCAAGATATTGGCTATATAGCGCCTGATGATAAATGAAGTGCAAAATACAATATCCACCGGTGTAACATTGCTATCTTTATTACGATCACAATTATTATACGCCGCGACCGAAATCCGGGTGGTAGTTGTCGTGACTACAGGCACAATGCAAAAAAAAAAAATCGCAATTAAACGCGACTTTTTTAAGTTTTAAAAATCATCGTGTTTTGGAGATAAGATATACATATACATACAGCTGGTATAAGTATTACCTGGTTCTTAACAGTGTTGACGAGCGCCGCGAGCTGGTTCCCCGCCTGGATGCTCTGCAGCATGGCGTTGTGCAGGTCGTCGTTGCCGAACAGGCCCACGCCGATCGCACCGCAACACAGCACCGACAGAATCATCAGGGTTATCTGCAATATACAATAAATAAATAACATCCAACAGTCACATACACAGTCCTGACCTCACTCTAAGATCTAGTCTTGTGTCGTGGGTATCAAGAACTACGAGAGACTTTTCGGTCTCATAAACACCCAGACCCGAAAGAAATATTTGTGGGCCGCACAAACAACACAACACCCGCGGCCTCTCGCTTCCCAGGCGGCGTCTAACCACCTGCGCCACGAAGGTTATCATAAATACACTACATTTTATACAAAACTTATCTTCCTTTAAAGGATACCCTAATGCAATAGTGTAGCATAGTACATTTGCGTTTCATTTTGCCCTAGAACAAATGATATTCATTTTGTGAATTCACTCGGGTAACAGTGGAATAATTCGGTTTCGTGTACAATGAATACATATTATAACAATCCCATATTTCATTAGTTCAGTGACAGCCTGGCTGCGAAATTGAAGATCCTTGTATTCCCAGCTCAGACATATTATCATTTACATTAATTATCTCAATCAATACGATTCAAAAATTAAATTAATTTTATCTTCTACTACATTTTGGGAAAGAACCAAACACAAGAAATTGTCAGAGGCACTAGTGAATTACTACTGCCTACCCTGAAAGAGGCGTAAGCTATACATTTATGTACATTTTATTTATATATATATATAATATCATGCCTGTATCCGATACAAACGAAATAACTGCCGTACTCAGAGACATTTAATGTGATTAACGAGATTTTACTAAAATTAATTGACATTAAAAGGACAGAGTGCGGCCATGAATTTTTACTCGCCTCAGACCTGACATCAATTCGATTAATTTCTTTCATCTGTTTTTCCCGATGTTTTTACACAATGCGACGTACAAAATATTGATATAAATAAAGCAGTTCATCATTTTGAACCAAAGGTCAGCAGTAGCCCCGTGAACCCGTTAAAAACGTAATCGATTCACACGGTGCATTACCATACTCCCGACGCGTCGTAACGGGATCGCTGCCATAGACCCGTTTACCGAATCAAAAACAAACCGACAAGCTTCGGACAACACATGTTCATCATTCACGTACGTTTGGATACATACAGCTTTTATTTTTTATTTGTTTCAGATGAGGGAAATAATTATCATAAGGACAAATCATAATACAATTTTAGTTAACAAGGATTTTAACATAATAAACGATTTAATGCGTCTGTATAGAGTCTGTGTGGGGTAGTTGGTTATTCGCCGACTGTGAAACGAGAGACAGTGGGTTCGATCTCCGCACCGAGACAAATATTTGTTTCGGGTCTGGGAATTCGTGAGACGGTAAAGTTTCATGTATTTCCTGCTACCCACGACTCCAAATTCGATCTTAGTTTGGGGGTCAGGACTATATATGTGACTGTTGGGTCAGTTAACTAAGCGTCAGGCCTACCTTAGTAATTTATACGACTTTAGTAGTTGTCATCAAAAACATATAAACTCACAGTTCTACAAGGTTCAAACCGGAAATATTCACCCGGGTGCAGATACTCTGAGTCCACTCCACTTTTGAAACAGGAGCTATTTCGTGTGATAACTATTTCAAATATTCTTACTCAACTTTACTACCGTACTTAAAATTTTCCATCCCATTCCTTTGGGTGTGAAATACTATCGAATATATTTAAACTCATTGCACAGCCCACAGGAACACTCTACTTTTTTTTGGGATGAAAAATATCCTATGTGTTAATCTAGTGTGTCAGCTACCTCCATACCAAATTTCGTCACAATTGGTCCAGCGGTTTGAACGTGACGAGGTAACAAACAAACACGCTTCCGCATTTATAATATTAATAGGATAGTGGGATAATATAATAACTGTGCCAATAAATAACAAGGAATCATATTGTCTCATACTCCCGCATCAACCACATGTTGTAGCGTGTGGGAATTATTTTGATTACGTTCGCAGTAATGCTATTTTAAAACTCCCAATCCCCGCTGCGTTTGTAATTACTCGGCTTGTAATGCGTTTGTTTTAATTATTATAATTGGAGATTTGTACTGCTGTGTTTGTTTTAGTATTTAAATTGTTAAATCATGAACAGTCATAACTCTGGTGAATATAAACATGGTATTCTAATTTTCGTTAAAAACTTAACATCACGAATACGTTCTTGATGGCAAATGATTACCACTGAAATCGAAGGAGAGATGCTGACATCTAAAATTGAAATAGCAGAGGTAAGGGGAAAAGAAGGGGAAAGAAAAGGAATGTTGGGATTCTAGTAATACATACAGACGTACTTAAACTCAGACCTTTTTCTCAGAAGGCGTAGGCAGAGGGTCTACAGGACACTCACGTTGCGCCTTGGTGAGCCGGCCCACGATGTGAAAAGGGGCCAAGCCCCTTGCCATATCGGGCACAAATACCGGCCCCGAGCGACTGAATAGAAAAATCCAGTATCTCTTTGTCCGACCCGGGATTCCAACCAAAGACCTCATCTTTGCAATTGTACCGTCGTTCAACTGTGCCACCAAGGCAGGCCACCGGGAGGAGGAAGGGGGGAAGAAATGGAATGGTGGGTCTCTAGTGGTATGTTTCCTCTATAATTTCAGACAATTGTGGTATGGTGTATCAGAGTTCATCTAGTCCTTACCTTTAAAGCAGTGATACTCCTGGGAGGCCGTTGCTTCCTGTCGCAGCATCTTGTCAGCAGGTAGATGAGCAGCACCGTCAGCGTGAGGATCAGCCAAGCGCCAGGGATCGAACCGATTATGCCGAGGCTCTGGAATTATAATCAGATTCATTATTGACTTTATATTGGCGAATTACTCGTAGAATTGATATTTCAGCCCTGTGTAAGTTGTAACATTAACCCTAATATTACAAACCCACCAGTGTCTTATACAAATGAGCGATGAGCTGATCACCTATTGGGTTTCGAATACATAATTATGTATGTAAACATTTAATATACTTTTTTTTTACATTTAATATACTGAAAACGGGAAATTTAATATACTGAATTCAACACTCTGTCCGAACCGATTTGCCATTAATATTAGTAGACGCAAAACACTGCCAGAAAACCCTAACTAGTGTAGCCGATCGGATGCAAATGTGTCAATACAGCTGCAACCCGACTGAGGCATTCATCTTTACGTTTTCGTATTAAAAGCCGTGCGTGGTGGCCTAACCACTCTCAATCGTACTCTGGATTCTTCCCTGTCCTGCTGTGGGACGTATATGGGCTGATACAGAATTGGAAGCCTCCATTCCTCACACCGCAGCCATTGCTAAGATTATCATGATTATCATCTCTACATGTGTGCGTGGTAGCCTGTTAGTAAACGGACCAGACGCGGCTGAATCCCAGGGCACACCTCTGACTTTTCGGAGTCATGTATGTTTTCATAGTCAAGCACCACGCACTAAAATGGTGAAGGAAAACATCGTAAAGAAACCTGCATACCATAGCGATTTATAAGAATTTCTATGGTATGTAAGTCCGCCAACCCGCACTAGGCCAGCGTGGTGGACTATAGGACCTAACCACTCTCAATCTCTTGATTATGGAGGAGGCCCGTGCCCTGCACTGGGACGCATATGGGGTGATACAGACTATATCTACACTATATAGTTAAGAACGTACCTCGAGGTATACAGGCGAATCCGGCGCGAAGGTGTCGTTGACGAGGTGCAGCGTGACGTTGATGTGCGGCACCGAGTGCAGCCAGCGCGACAGCCGCGGCGGCGTGTACTCGTCCGATACGCCCGACGCGCCCATTGCAGCCACGCCGCTCTGCGCCGCGCGCTCACTCCTGATGGTCAGATGACAAACACAAATATTGTTATATCATTTTAATTTTATTGGTTGCAGTGACACAATGATTTTTAAAGGTTTTTAATGCTCATTTATGTAAAAGGGCAGTAGCGTTAATATTGCCCCACACATTCAGCATAGCTTATAATAGTTTCCAAGATTTAATAGATCTATTGTCATTTGCATATCTCCTTACTCATCAGTAATAGGAAATGCATTGTTAAACATAGGCATCTCCCAAGTATGTGTGTGACTGTTGGATATATAGGAAGTATTTATTTATTTGAAAAACAAAAAGACGTTAATAACCCGCGTTGGAAACCAATCGCCATGCCAGACATGGATTCCAGCCCAAGGCATATTATATATCTTTGGCGAATGGCAATAACAGACATCAGGAACTTAGTTTGTTTTCCAACACCTGGAAGAATACGCGAGGTTGGACACAAAACAAAGTCTTTATCAAAGCCAGATTAAATTCAATTTCAGATGCCATTTACCAACTAAACTACAAGACCATTGTCAGTGGGCGCCTCTATTTGCAGTTTAGCACATAATTAAACAATTACTCGTACATTCGCACATTAGTCGCTAAATAATCACATGTAAGTTGTAACTGACGAGTTAAAATTAGCAATTCTCCGCAAATGGCGAGCATGTGCGGTGCCGCTGACAAACGACCATATGCTAACATAGAATGTAATGATAGTTTGTGCTAGATATAAGTTCAACTTACAGGATTACTTGACTACATTGTTATATATGTACATATGTTGCCTTATTAGCAGGACAAACTTTGAACTTTGAGTTCGGCCGTAGGTCAATCAATTCAATTACTGTAAGTTTTTCTGTTAATTTTTTTTTAAATACTGCAATTTAAGTCCGGCAGTTTTTATGCTCCATTTGTATACTACCTGGACTGCAATTTATATTTAGAATGGCATACCGATAAGCAACAAATCTTGTCACATCTCGAGACCGAACTTATAAAACTTTTTCTATCAAATATATATATATATATATATAATAAATCTTTTTCGACAAAATGATATGTTGATTTTGGAGCTTTCATAGATACGTAGAAACATTTTCTTATACTTTGTTTCAAATCTAGATATTGTGTGACCAAATGAAATCCCAAAAGATTGTCTTTCATTTTGTTATGACTAGATGACTTTAAAACTTAGTTTTTAATTTATAATCAAAAGCGTCGACATAAAATATATTATAAACAAACTTACAGCAAATTAAAAACATACTAGTGAAACTCGTGTTCAAATTGACTATCCAATTTAGCGAGTATTTTTAAAACTTCCTCGTGCAATCCTCAAAGGATATGGAAGTATGTCAGTGGAGTTTAATCTCGTTAGTTTCACGTGTCAAAACCCGATAATCCTGGACTCCCGAGGGTCTTCGTAATGCATGCTCCAATTTCCGAGGCGCATCGTGAAATTAACTTATACAGACAGTTTCAAGAAAATGTTTCTACACACTACAGTATATTTGTTATAATAGCCCTGTAATTAGGGAAGAAATAGGAATTTTAACGTATAGGGAACCATACAAAAAAGTAAGTTACCGAAAGTGACAGCGCATAATAGACAGTTAACTGTGAGTTTCTTGCTTCAGTCACCAAGTCGGGAATTCCACAAACTCGAATTTATATTTGGTATGGCAATTGGTTCCGCCCCTATGTCAAATTTTAAAACAGCCCAAATATGTTGTGATAGTAAGATAAAGACGTGAACTTGTGATGTGCAAATTCATAATATCTTCACGGGTTGCAAAAAAAAACTGGCAATATTTGTGTATAATATAATAAATAATACTCACGGTTAGTAAATAATGTGTGCTCTTACGAAGCCATGACCAGAGCTGCCAGTGTCACTCTCACCGGGAGAACATCTGAAACAACACAACACATTACAGCTGGTGCCTACAATAAAACTATAACGACTTTGTCATCTGTGTGAACTTAGCTTTAACAATAGGCTATAATAAAAATATTAAAATAATCGGTTTATTATGTCTATTTCCCCCGCCAAACAGTAGTGTAAATGCACTATTATATTTCGGATTAAAGGACATTGTAGCCAGAGTAACTACTGGACATATTGAGGCTCATCTTATGTCAGAGGATGGCGAGCGCAGTGGAATACCAAGCATTACTTGTAATTCAAGGCGTTGTTTGGTTTTGGTACTATTCATAAGCGGTCGTATCGTTTACCATTGGCATTGCAATTAATATCAAATGCACCAGCAGCGAGCAAACAAAAGAACAAGCCGTCCTGTAATATGATCACCACTAGGTGCAAAAATCGATAAAATACCTCGAGCATCTTAGGTGCGTTTCCACGTTAAACAATAGAACGTTTGAAGTAAGGAAAAGGATAGAATGATTGGGTCTCCAGCAATCTTAAATTTACCACCTTTAAACATTACTAGATCCTTGTGATAACACAGTAGCACAAACTAAATGGAAATCTTCTAAGAGAAGTCGGCCACAACATTTGATCAAATAGACGCTTTACAATATATTTTCATTTCATATTTATTTATAAAAACAACATGGCAATTAAAAACAGTCCGGTATATTTATACTACCGCCACAGTTTACTTCACAAACACTAATTGCAGTTAAAATCCTAGCAACCTTCCATTTCTGCCTCGCCATTTCCACGAAACAAGACTCTGGTCCGTGGCAATTCATTTACAGACATCGTTCATTTCTCCAAGTGTCAAATATCTTACAGACTACAAAACATCGACGTGCAGTCAAACCGGGCGAATGTAAAAATAAACGGGACCACACATGCGGCCCCTCCGCCGCCGCCGGGCCTATCTCCTACATAAAACTGACCACCGGTACTTAGAATTATCTGTGGGAATGCGAGTCTACGCTGCGCTGATAAATCGTATTTTTATTGACAATCCCGCGATACGCGGCGGGGACATGCAATTTGTAGTTAATATTTGCTTTTAAAAGCGCGTGTTATTGAGATATATTTAATTGGTGATAACAAACGTATCATTTTTTATGGCTTATTAAATGCGCTATGAGTATTCGAACCTTCGTGTCTTAAATCAAATTGCAATGAAAAGTTCACATTAAAATTTTACAAAAATTCTTCTACTTCTTTTTAGCTTCACATACAATAAATAAATTAAAAGCAAAAATATTGAAGGCACTAAGGATCATATTAAGAAACAAAAGAACAACTAACAAAAACACACAATACCCACACACACCAAACAGTAAAACAATCACAATCCTCAAACCAACTTGCATAATTATCCAAATGATTCCGTAACCAAACATACTCTTTGTGTGCGACACCGCCCGTCATACAATACAAAATAATCTCATCAAACTCTACCAGTCGTGCCACTGTAAACCGATTCCCAGGGCAATAACAATTAAAAGAGAGCGGGCGGCGAGTTCGGAATAATACTACGGTCTCTGGTCGTAACGCACACCGCAGCGTCATAAATATGTCTCGATGGACGCAGACTGCGACGGAATAAAAGGTTTTTTTTGTTTGCATGACAATAAATAAATACACCCAGCAGTACACATATAATCCTCGATTAACTCTTGTGTCGTGGGTGTCAGACTCTACGAGAGCCTTTCCCGTGTCAAAATATACACAGACCCGAGACAAGTATGGGCTTCACAAACATGTGTTTCGTTGCGGGGATCGAACCCGAAGCCTTTCGTTTCACAGTCAGCCGGATATACACAGAATGACTCGGAAACACACTTACGTAAATCATTTTGAAGAGTCTTCAACCGCTGTGACGGTGGTTGCCAAGAGACACCAATATTCCTACACACACCAATATACCTAGCACATAATCCACCACGCTGGCCTAATGCGGGTTGACGGATTTCACACATGTTTATTATTTTTTAAACCTTTGAACTATGCAGGTTTCCTCACGATGTTATCCTCGACCATTAAGGTAACTTAGTACTTCACGAAGAACACGTGACAGTTCTCGACATGATCATAAACCTCTATCCGATCGCATACCGCAGTGCAGTGCGTTTTGATCGTGAGATACAAAGCTTCGGGCCTGACTCGGTGGTCGGGCACGTTCAATTGATGCTAATTCCTCGCGTGGCACCACATTAATCAGAGCCCGCGGTGCCAACGCTTTGTACCATTAACTTTGAGCGACCACCACGCGATTTGTTGGTACTAACTTCAATTAAAGGACGAATTAAGGGAACTCGGTTTGAGTGACTCTTCACTTTTGCAAATTCAGTATGACTTTGTTAGTCATGTTTTAATTTTGATCTCGATATTAGCGATAACCGCTTTCAAACTTAAACACAAACGTATTCAATATTACAATTACCACTTCCAATTCATTGCACTAATCACCATACACTACTTTTGTCACTGTTTCCAACGCTGATGTAAAAAATAGACTGCCAGTATAACATTTTGCAGTGGTTTTTATATGCATTTTCTACTATTGATATTGTATAACTACCGTCTAGTGTCACGATAAAAAATCAATGTTTTTAAACTTCTTTCAAAGTAATGCGATTCCTAAATCTGTGTTAGGGTACGAATGAAAGGTAGCTTAGAAGAAACGATAAAACTACAGGTATAATATTTTTATATCTCAATGTGAAATTTTAGTTCAATTCAAATCAATTTCCTTATTAAATATTAAAGATATAAAATTACAAAATAGTTTCGTTAAAGCTCCTAGAAAAGTAGACAACAATCTCAGTACTGGCGCGTGAGTGTCATACA
This sequence comes from Hyles lineata, assembly GCA_030180105.1. Lineage (NCBI taxonomy): Eukaryota > Metazoa > Arthropoda > Insecta > Lepidoptera > Sphingidae > Hyles > Hyles lineata. Next base: position 1,200,577 of record JARJEE010000035.1, on the reverse strand, counting down.
AATGGAGTTAAATAGTCAAAATTACCGAGTCAAGCAGCGCGGGACGTGAAACGCTGACCTACATAAGCTTGATGTTACGTTGATTAAAACCGCCCACGTTCATCCATTACCATATGCAGCGCGGGACAAAACAAATCGCAAAATTCACAGCGCGCTCAGCAATAAAAGTAAAATAAAATCCCGGCCATAATCAAGTAAGAGCTACCGAGGACGGAACATTCGGCGGTGCACACGCCCGCAACGAGTCGGCTGCATCGGCCACTACTCACACCGAATGAATGAACTTCATTTGTGTGTGCGGCTGGTTCGGTGTCAGAATTTCCGAGCGAGATTTTGGCTGGATTTAACTTTTACATTTCGGATGAGTTTGCACCGTAGTGCATCAGAGTAATCTGACGCTAAACGGGAAATTAAGTAATGGAAATGCTGTGAAAGTGAGCTGAATATCAAAATCCGTGAAAAATTCTAAAATTGACACCCTTCTTAATTAGTTTGTATTTTTGTTGAGATATGGACTAGTTATTACAGAAGTAACTCCTGAAAAAGGTGAATCATATCTTAGGGCTATTCAGAGTAAGAGTTAATAAATATACATACTTGCTTACGCAGCAATGCTAAATATGCGAATAGAATACCGTGCAAAAAGTCACTAGCTATCAGCATTTCAAAACCATAATCAAATTACCCACAGCAGCACAACCAAATGCAATAGCTAATTCAGCGACGGTGCTAAAAGCCTCGATAATCCTTTTATCAAGCCAAATTCGATGAGCAGTCTATAAAAGCCACTATACCGTGATAAAGAAAGCCGTGAGTCAGCGGGAAGCCTTCAAGCCTGCGTGCAAAGCCACTGCTCACAATGCAAAAACTAAACCAGTCCGAGATGCCTGCGAGCGATATTTCAATCTCCACAGCGCAGATGACAAAACGTAAAGACTCCATACAAGTTTAAAAACCGACTCATGAATAATGGGCGTGTGCAATGTTACGTAAATTCGCATTTGTGTAAAAGGATGTGGTTTGTCGAGATGTTGGATGTGAATTTTGTGCGAATATTGTTAGTTTTCCTTGCTAGCCGTCCTTTCTGTGGGTTTATTTCGAATAAAATAGTGTATGAATAATTGATATAATGACCTGACTGGAATATAAATTACAATTTTTAACCTCGTGATAATGGCATTTTTAAAATTCTAACTTGGATTAGTCCTACTTTGTTTACAAACATAATCTCACGCCTTTTCCCCAGAAGGAGTAGGCAGAGGTGCTTCGAGGAGGTCCATGTTTCTCATTGTGTGTTCCATCACAAAACTGTCTGATATTTAAAATTGTAAAACTATTCGATCCATAGACAGCAAATCTATAGCATCCAAATCCATTGTAAAACTCCAATTTCACGTGCCTAATGCCTAGATCCAGGGCGCCTGACAACGGCCAATATTTACCAATCTCGATACGCCAGCACCTAGACATCAGAGCAATACACATACTCATACATTCCGCTCGATGTGCCAATCTACGACCTGCCGCCAGTTCGATCACCCCTGCGAAAGCTTCGGGCTTTGCCAACAAAAAAATTCATAAGCAAAATGAAACAAACAAATACATAAAGCCATTGGATTGGTATTGATATCTGTTCGACAATACTTTGATAAACTATCTATTTGTTCGAAATAAGACGAACTAGATACAACCAAGTCTAATATGAATGTCTCTGTGAGGTGTGTTACTTCATATCTAAGATTTTCTTCTCATTTTTTCTTTCACTTGCCTTTTTGTAAGGTATGCACACCTGTATAAAGACATGAGATGTCTGCTAGATAAAGAGTACACAAATGTTGGATACATATGAATTAAGCCAAATCTGAGTAGCTATTTTCTAATAAGTCTAACTTCACTCATTTGTACCATCCTACAAATTCCAACCAATATAAAAATATCTGGAAAGTTAATACACTGTAAATTCAATCTATTAATGGAGTGAAACTGGTAAGTTCCTGAGAAAATGAGAATAAGGAAACTTTAAAACCTGTTGCAACATCGAGTGTGGTTTCGATTGATTCATGTTTATTTATTGCACGTTCGGAATTAATTGACATTGTTTATACTTAGCTTTCAATCATACTATAAACTGATGTCTTAGATAGATTCTTAAATAAAGTAGATACGATAAATTCAGAAGGTAATTACAACAATGTTCGACACAAAATTTATTTTACACGAATTGTTTACCCATCCGGAAATAACTATGCTATTTTTATTGTTAAAAAGCATTCTTAATGCCTTTAGGTAGGAAGCCAGCTGGAAAATGAGAGATCGAGGGTTCGATCTCCGAGCCGAGACAAATGTTGGTGTGTTACACAAATATCAGTTACAGGTCGAAGGGTTTGTGAAACCAAAACTAATCACATAGATTTTAAACTTACATCAGAATATCTGATGTAATAGACTTCGAACCGCTTCATTGGGTTGTTTAACAATTTTCAGCGAGCCTATTCATAATCCTAAATCAGATATTTTCCCTTCCGCCTTAGAAATTAATATATTTTATTACAAGTATGTACAGCTCAAACAATAAACATTATCCTATCACAGCCTACAAACGCATACAAGTGTATGCAGTATAACGAGTAACAGGAGCAAAAAGGCGCAGTTATTACAGCAACACGACTAGACGATCCAATGCACGGCATTGTAGTGCGCGGGGTGCAATGAACCGGCGCGATTTGATATTTACCATACGCGTCGCCAACTAGGAGATCACTAGCCTAACTGCATGCAATTTTGCACGAACATTTGATTCTAATCGCGATGCTTTTATGTGAATGGGTTTGTTGTGCAGTGTCAACGGTATTATTGTAAAAGTAGGTACTCTATTTTCAAATCACCAAAGGTTATAATCCTGCCTTGCTCCAGATCTAGGGTGCGGGCCTTCAATTTTGGCTTAAGTATACAGGTCTAGTAAATTCATAAAAAGCAAAAGTACAAGCATTTTCGATTTCTTCTTTCTCGAAGTACTTCAACGGTAAATTAAGTCTACTATTAATTAAACTCACATTTAGCTAACTTAGCCTATAAATGGGACAATTTATAAAACTGATTAGGCACCATACGTTACCCCCAACCTGGGTCTTGGATCCATACGCACTTCACTTCTGCTTAATATCACGTACGAGCTAAGCCGCAAGACTTACATTATTCTAAGGCTAATTTAATCCGAAAAGCGAGGTCATGAGTCACACATTTGACATTCAACACTTACACCCAATCTAAATGTTCTAGATCAAAGTTCATCGCCATTGTTATTATTACCGACTTGTGCCAACTTATGAATGACCTGAATGTGTTATTTTTTCGCTGTATTTTTGGAGTGCCTAAATATATTATTAGGCGCCTCATTGATCTAGACTCTAATATGAGCTTAGAAGTTTTATGAACCAGATGAGCCAGAGTTTCTAATTTATGTTATCTATTTTGTGTACATGCGTGGTCTGAGGTCTGATAAATTCCATATGAGCTCTCTCAATTCAATTTTGTCTGACCGTGATCTGAGACGCATCTTAGTTCACATATCAGCTCATCTAAGCTAGAAATATCTCGTTTTCGGTCTTTCAAATTTCAGCTTTCCCCTACTTTACGTCCAACTTCCTACCCTCAATTACCCTCATTCAATCACTCCAACCAATCAATTCCTTTATCCCCACACCCTGGCTAATTATTCAATCGCACGCGACTGAAGCCCAGTGATCAGACATCGCACGTCCAATATTGACAGTGGTAGTACGAAGCTATCAGCCTTGTAGAGCGGTTGTTCGCAGACTGTTTGGCGTCCATGGTCGCATTGTGATGCCGCTCACGCACCGACCGTGGCGGATTTACTGGCTCGTGTACAGATTTAGCTGGGTTGTACTGTAATTTGGAGTGGATTCGGAACTAGTATAAATAATGCGTTGTTATTTTAACAGGTTACTACGTAAAGCATTGTGGGGGACTTATGCTTAGCAGTGACCGAAGACAATTATTAAAATAGACGTAAGACATGTATGTACAAAATTATCGACGGTAATGCGTGGATTCGAATTCCCAGTCGGACAATCCATTTAATAAGGCTTGATTTCAAAACTAAGCATGACGATGCTAATGCTTATAAGTCATGATTTAATCAGTGTACATGCATCAACAAACATAACTGCACTATTTTGTCCAGACAAATTACACCAACCGAAAGCAGATTAATCAACAACCCTTACAAGCAAACTAACCACTCAAACACAAACTCCAGACTAGTGTTGCCCAAATTCAGTCTTGGTCTTGCAGTCTTGGTCTTGTTCTTGCGTTTTTGCAAGACCAAGACCAAGAACAAGACCGCGTATTTTTAGCAAGACCAAGACCAAGACTGACCGTGCAAGACTTGAGCAAGAACAAGACATAGCCTGCAAGACTCTTGCGTCTTGCAGCTAGGACTTAGCGCTATTTCACTGAGTAGTTAGGTGTAACAGTTCGGTGTATAGGTAGGTACGCTTAGGAATTCTATGAGACGCAAAAAACTGTATCAAAGAATATGAAAAACTGGACCTATGCGCATTACGAGTTACGACTAATACCATAAACATAGCGAATAAAAAAATATCTATTAAAATCAAACTGAGTGCATGCATAGTTATGTTTTAACCATCGGCACTTTGATAATGCGGCATCAAAGGTTTTGTACTTACTTCTCAAAGAAATTTGCCGCTTTTCGGAAGTACATGGTTATGATACACGCGCCGGCGGCTTCTTTTGAAATCTAAAACAATCGTTGTCGCCACGCCGAAATCATAACATTTGACACTATTTGATTGCCGCCATAGGGCGTAGGTATACTCATGCAAAATAATTTCGAATTTTAAGAGTACCTACAGGTGTTCCAAAGAATAAATAAGTTTCAGAGTGCTTAGAATGAAAATGAATACATTATACTGATCACGCAAGTAGTATTATGATTGGGATAAAATAGTAAGGATAGGTAGTAGATGTCATATTAATTCATTCTAGTAAGTTCCATGGAAAACGACATATAGGTCAGTTGATATTTCGAATTTCTTATCAAATCTTCAGTTATTTATTAATCTGCTTGATCTTTACTATGGCTATGTTAATTCAAGCTCACAATGTTCCAATTCTAATACGTTTTTCTAAGATTTAAAGTAAACTTTAATAAATAGTAATAGACTAATAGGTAATTGCAAGACTTGCAAGACTCTTGCTGCAAGACCAAGACCAAGACCAAGACTGGGAGCGCAAGACCAAGACCAAGACCAAGATCAGGTGTATTGGCGCAAGACCAAGACCAAGACTGGCTAAGTCTCGTCTTGTTCTTGCATTTGGGCAACACTACTCCAGACACTAGATCAAACAATTACATCAGTCCACAATCAAGTTCCGATCGGGTCCGCTCCCGGAAGTACACCTAACAACTTCAATATGGCGACGTGAGACTAAATTGTCAACTGAATGTGACGACGGTGAGGGACAGTGCGGTAGATAACACCGTCCGATATCCGGCCGCGTCCGGCCGCCTTCCGATCGATATCCGGACACCTAGAACCACCTTCCTGCCTTGTACCATCCTGCCACAGCCGGACCGGTTTCAATATCAATATTACGAGTAATTTTGATCACTTGCTAATTGGAACTTTGTAAGTAGTGAGTACTGATTTTCCAATCTTCGGAGTACATCAAAGTTCAAAGGAAAGTAAGCTCTGTGTGTCTGGAAAGTATCCCTGAAAGAGTAAAATGTGTCGCCACTGCCACCCACAATTCGTCTAACTTACATCCGTTCCAAAATATGTTCAAAATACTTTTCTAATATTGACATAATATTTTCTACGAAGCACTTGTCTACATTATAAAAGATTGGTAATTATCGGCTCAAAGAGTTTTCTGAAGCTCAGGAATCCAGCTAATGTTTCGATTTATATGTATATGATGAACCTACACTTATGAACACCCACCTACTCAGAATCGATCAAATGCTGAAATAGTAACTGTAAAACCAAACTATCTTAAAATCATATTTTTCGTATCGCTTAATAAATTGGCATAAAACAAAACGAGCTACTCTATGTCGAATCAAAACAGAATATTCCACCCAGAATGAAGACGAACGCCGTCAATAAAGTAATGACTTGACATAGACTCGACGGACTATTCCGTCTGTTCCGAACGGCTCAATGATTTGACTTCAGAACATCTGTCGGATAGTAAACGATGCTAGACGTTTTGCGGTTAACAACGTCGGAGCAGCGACAGTGAACGTGTAAAGTCGGTTTCAATTAGCCATCGCGCCAGTGTTCGCCGCACTGAACAATTCCAATGTTAATTGTATTGGCATTTGAAACTTGCAGTCTGTTCCTGATGAACTGTTTTGAGTTTAGGTGATTTGCAATATTCCATTTTTTTTTTTATAATCCTGTTGGTAATGCGGATACAATAATAGCTTTTGTATTAAAATATTCAGGACCTACAAAAACGCCTGCGACAAGCACACAAATCTTATTGAAAATTTTGTCACAGAAACTATCCGTTTTTGAGACCAAAATTTATCCGTATATGTATCTATATCAACTATCAGCCCATTTATGTTTCACTGCGGGGCATGGGATTCAGTGCAATCGAAAGTACGACGAATTATTCCATATAGACCACCACGCTGGCTTAGTAATGTTTTACGGACTTTACATGCCATAGAAATTCTTCCAAATCGCTATGGTATGCAGAAAAAAACAGGTATTAGGTAACCTGCCTAATACCTGTTTTTTAACTTCATCAATATACTGCGTGGATAATGACTGTCAAAGTATCAATACACACAATATGACTCCGGAAAGTCCGAACTGGCCAAAAATTTCCGCAGCTACCTGTTGAAATCGTTTAGAAATCTTTATCGAGTCGTCTGCCCATATTGTGGTTGGACATCCAACGCCATTATTAAAAATTATTATTTGTATACGATCAGTAAGTAAGAGCTAAATAAATAGTTGCTTTTGGTTGTCCGTTGCATGTAAGTATCCCAAACATGAAAGGGCAGATTGAGTGATTCTTTTTTTCGGAAGGGTTTTATAACGTCAACAGTTCTAAGACCGCGACTAAATATAATGTTTATATCTGAATACAGTACATTATTATACACCGAATAAATAAATAAAAGTCCATTTATAAACCGCCAAACGGCGAACAAGTCACGTACGTAGCCACATTACCGATACAGCGGGCACGCGATCCTCACAATTGGTTTACATATAAATTGATCGGATTGATCGCGATTCATTTATTCAGCTCATTGAAGAAAGCTTCGAGTTAACGAGGCCGGGTGCGACACACGCTCAATTTATCGACACCCGGTTGCGTATTCTATTCGGGTTATGGTTACGTTTCATTCAATTGTTATTGATTGGCTGAAATGTGATTTATGACGTAATATGCGTCAAATGAGAAGACGCGAGTGGCTGTGCGGTTTGAGTGACGTCTGAATGAAATATTCCTGTAATAATAAAATTGCCGGCGCACGTGTTCCCTCCTTCCTACAATCCTGGGTCCTTCCGCCGCGGTGTGAAGAGGCACCTTAGCAGGCCGGCATAATTGTTTCCATTGGCATGGGACTGCCGACCGATACCAATGGATACTCTGCCTGGGCGGCATTGGCACTTTCCATCAGGTGCAATGCCGCCACTATGCCAGGCCAGTTTAAAAAAAAAATTGGAATCGTTGAACCAGGGTCTATCTATGGTGGTGCTATGAGTAGGTACGCAACATAAAATGAACTATGATGGTGATAAGACTTACTATACAAGTATCTGTGTTATGGGAAGTAGCCACCAAAACTTGGGCAACTTTTAAAACATATTTTTGGAATACACTATAAATCTTCATAACGAATTAAACCCAATAATGCTTTCTACATTAAAAAAAAAACATCTCCCATTTATGCGTATCCGGCAAGACCATATAAATAAACATCAATCATAAGAAGCCCTCAGCACCCCCTACGTACAAATAATTGCAAATCAATTGTCTTGTTAGCGTCCCGTCGGTAATCCCGGCTGTCGAGCGGGAGCTCAATTCGTTGCCTCCGTCCAATAGACTTGAGCACGCTAAAAACACTTGATCGACTAAACTGTCGTGTTCATGTCGAGTTTGTTGCAGTTGGATGACTGTTGTGCTTCATTTGACGTTAGATGGGGTGCGACCACGCATTGATATACAGGCAAAAATCATCAGATATATCTGCATTAAATAATCACTATTAATAATCTAATTTAATAAATGTTAGTTATTCGTAAGGAAACGTATAGTTAAATGCAATTCATCATTTTTTAACGTAAAAATCAATGCCATTTTACTGATTTTCAGGTAAGTGTAAAAACGGTTTATAAAGAAACTTATAATGTATGTAACATTAAATAGCTTTCTTAAGTTATTTTTATTTTGGGTATAACTAGGGCCTAAAGCCGTCAGTAAAAATCCTGCAACGGATATGATTTAAAAATACAATGCTTCCTACAAAAACCACATCAAAACAAAACTGTCGTCCGACAAAAAGTCGACAACGTGCGCTGCGTTTAAAGTTGCTTGTACTAATCCACATGGAGCCGCGAGGAAGCGGCCAATCAAATTTTAACGTGTTGTCAAGGCAGTCTAATTGCATCGGTCGACCAGATTCTGTCTGGCGTCTGCGAAAATAACTAGGATAATTTGATTACGAAATGAACTGCGCTACAGACGGTGCGATAGCATCTTTTTGCCGTTTAGTGAGGTTTATGGTCCAGATTTTGTTGAGTTTTATCTAGTTCATCTGCGTTCGTTTTGCCAGTTTATATTCCAATTAATGTTTCTACAGTGAAGTCTTATGCGCATATTTTCCTCTCATTTATCATTGGCAAATGTATATATTCCGAGTGTTTAGGTCCTAGGTTCCATTCCGGAATCAAAAAATCGTCTGTAAATTAACAGTATGACAATATCGTTTTTTCCTAGAAGGTTTGACATCAAATAAGCAGTCCGAGCCTCCATTATTGAGATAGAAAAGTTCTTTATTCGCGCTGGTCGACACTAAGCTGTAGTTTCTATACAGGAAAATACCATTGAAATTATTAAAAAAAAAACTTGCAAAGAATTCTATACGTTGTTTCTATGTCTACAAATTATACGGAATTTTCTTCCGCGCTATTGTCAACGAGGCGACAAAACCCAGGCAACTACTAGAAACTATTGACAATGGACAATTAATTACTAGAGATTTTTCTAATGCTAATAAGTTCCTAACATTCTTTGAGGTGTGACGCACAACATTTTTTTTGCGTGTAAAATGTTACGAATGATCGACGTCTTCATGGCCGAAGTTAATTTTAACTAATGCGTAAATAATAATACAACAATACGTAAATTTACTATTCACTTCGAATATCACGAATGAAATTTTTTTTCTCTACTACACTGGCTCAATATGAGTTTCAGTAATCTTATACATCCTACTGTTGTTAAAAGTTAACTATTAGGTTTCTGCTTCATTGTAGAAGAAACGTATAAATATCTGGGATTATAAATTGTGATAACTTGTGGTCGAATAAAAAGGTCATAGTATGGTTGATGACGAGCACGATGTATATGAATATTAACAGAAATTCGAAAAAGTGGCCTTTTTTTTATTGTAATGGTAAATGGAATGCTTGGCATTCCATTGCGCTCGCCATCATGAGACATATGTTACTCTGGCTGCAATGCCCTTCAATCCGAAACACAACAGTGCATTTAAACTGTTCTTTGACGAGAGAAATAGACATTGCCGTGGTACCTAACCAGATGGCCTCTCACATATGAGACCTACCACCAGTAAACCTTCACACCTAACGCAACAAACAACAAGTCCGTTCTGCTATCCTTTCCATTACAAACTATGCCAACTGTCACAAACTTCATACAAGTATAAATCACACACACTACATATATAAGTCACACAATAATACAGACCCCAGCCTCACGTCCACAATAAATAACAACATTAATAGCCATATCGGGGACATGACTGTCGACTGGCACTGACACACATCGTCTCCAACACGCTATGCCCTTAATAAAACACAATATCGATAATTCACCCGTGCAAATAAACAAACGAAAGGGCCCGGAGCTGGTTAACCTTTAAAGAGATACGCCCAGCAGTTACAAAACAAACCTTGACCCCACAGAGACACATTTTAGGGCTAGAAAATTGATGGGCTTTTTAGATGCGGTATCTTCCCATCCTTGTTTCTTCCGTTTTGATGGACCGGCAACACGTAAATCATGATCCAAGCTTTGTGGATGTTCATGGGCGGCAGTGATCACTTATAGTCAGGTGATCTGTCTGCTTGTTTACCGGACTTATCCCAAATTCTCATAGTAGCGTCATTAGCGTCGCGAAATACTACCATCTACTCGAACTAAGCTACAATCTGAGAAATAACTATACATGATAAATTCAACATAACAAATCTACATAATAATACTCATAAATACATGGGGAAAGCCCGTAGTAACTCACAGCTAGTACTCAATACACTCCAACTAAAAATACAATAAAGATCAGAGATCAAAAGAGTATAAACATGTTCTTGCGCCGGTCGCGGCGTAAACATTCTAACTACACGTACACACGATTCATTGTTCTTCTTGTGCATCATAATAAAATCTCACTTTACAACTTCATACGATGTATAATTTGGTAGGGTTTTATAGACCTTTAGATCTGCTAGATCACAAATTAAATTGTTTTTGGAAATAGCGTAAATTGTTCAGCTAGATTGTAAGACCATCTCATAATTTTACTGACGAATTTATTTCCATATAAGGTATTAAATCTCTTCAGTAATAGCTGGTACCAAAGTCTATTTTTTTTAAATAATATACAATTCGACTGTTACCTTCATTTGATCTGAATCTCTAAAGTATTGTTCCTTAATATCTCCGTCTTACATTTCTGTAACAAACTACTCTAGCAGTTTATTCATACCATTCCATACATAATAATTGAGCTTACTCCATCTCCAGTCCATAAAACAGTAAATAAACATAAATCAAGCACAATCCGGGTCAAAATCTGTTTCACCGAATGTAAAATAGTGCCATTAGTCTCGGTTCTTATAGTGTTCCCTCGGCATGAATTCGGGCAAGTCATTAAAAAGCACCGGCTAACGAGCTGCACGCGAGTCGAGAGTTTCGTCCCCAACACCGGCTGTCCAAGGTCCGACTGTTAGAAACTATATTTTAGTACGTGGAGATTAGTGGGCTGTTTTAAAAGAACTATATTTTTCATTTTTGATGTTGAGACTATACACAAATTCTTGATATTCGCAATTATTTATCCAAAAGTGCATGTAATTAAATCAAATTATGAATACACACACACAAATATCCTGCCTTATGCCCAAAACGGGGTGGGTAGAAGTGCTACCAGGAGAACCATGTTTCGCCTCGTGTGTTTCTTTACCACGAAGTGATAGGTAGCGAGCCTATCACTATATCCTTCACTAATTCCTGACTCCGGACCGGTAATGAATAGTAAATAAAAAATGGGTCCAATTAACGTCCACTGCTGGATATGGGCCTCGTCTACGATTGAGCGAACTGCACATAGCATTGTCATTTTCGTTACTGTCTCTGTGGCATAGGTTTCGTCACGAAATTTTCCATCTATCAAGGTTTAATCCACCAACACCGAATTAAGTTAGCTATGGAAGATTGAATTAGCACATCGGATACTACGCAAGAATAATACGAAAGCGATATTGCTTAAACTTATGTGTATAAGTGTGTATGTATGTATGTGTATGTATATGCATAAATAAATAACTTCTCTATCATCACACACATTAGTTTATGCGCCTACTTTGTCTTCTCTCTGCACCATCCAAAGGTAGACTAGCAGAGAATGCCTCAGACATTAAAACCGCCCTTATACAATGTATAAAAATCATAAATAAATAAATAAAAATCATATTATTCACTAGTCTTAATAGATCTGAATTTCAAAACTATCTAATGAGGTCAGCGTCGATTGAAAAATCACAATAAACCGGGACAGACGCCTACACGGCTCGAGTCACGATGGTGCTTAAGATTTTAATTGACACACATAGTCGCACTTCACTTTGGCTTCGAACCCAATTAACTCCAAGCGCTTTAGTGTTATAATATCGAGTTCTGCTGTCAGAGCTGAACAGCTGTGCTGATATGTATCTTCTTCCGCCTGCCCTTATGCCACTTTTCATGTTGCAGAATTATTTGGATTGTAATTTTAACGACCTCCTGCCTAACTAACAACAACTCTCACAACCAAAGCGGTTGGTAGATTTCATGTTAGTGATACATACATCATTTCACTATCAACCTCAGGCATAGCTTATCTGGAGCCTTTGACCGATAGGTTGGTAGTTTCAACCTAAACCAATCGTGATATGGTGACGACGAGGCGCTATTAATATTCTTCTATTTTTTTTTTATTGCAATTAATGTCGAGACGAGCATGTAATTCGCCTGATGGTAAGCGATATGACCGCTCATGAACAGTGGCAAAACCAAACAACACCTTAAAAAACAACGCAATGCTTGGTATTCCACTGCGCTCGCCATCCTGAGACATAAAATGTTAAGTCTCAATATGTCCAGTAGTTACTCTGGCTACAATGCCGTTCAAACCGAAACACAAGAGTGCATTTAGATTGCTGTTTCGCGTGACAAATAGACATTGCAATGGAACCCATCCAGGCGGCCTCTCACATATGAGAGATCTACCACGAGTTATTCTTTGTAAAGCATACGTAACGATCCTAATTATGCCTTCATTATACAAACACAAGCGCCACAAAACAATACAATTAACATGTTACTGAATACACCTAAAAAGCGGACTTTTGTTCTGTGTTAGTTATTGCAGTTTACACAAAAGACGGTGAAAATGAAAGTGTTAAGTTTCATTAGTGACTCCTCGATAATCAAGTTATAATACTGCGCATGCCACCGTTTGTTGTTTTTGTTTGGTATTTTAATAGATTCCATATTGATAGACGTATAATGTCTATAATTTATATTCTAGTAAACTGAATTTACGTATACCCTTTAAATCAATCTTTACTTAACAAGACATACCTTTTTGATAACAGTAAAATAGTAACGAATAATACATATAATCGACAATGATAATAAAAATGAACGACATGCCTAACCATTATTGCATGGTTTCGGTAAACAAACAAGCAGTAGACAGGTCATCTGATAGTAAGTGATCACTGCCGCCCATGAACATCCATAAGGCTTGGATCGATGATGTGTTGCCAGCCCATCAAATCATCAAAGGAGGGGAGCGGGAAGGCTCTTGGTAACCTTGACTTTGAACACTCATGACTCATGAACAACCGTATGTGTCTTGCCGGCTTTTGAAGGACATTAAGGAAATAGCAAATTACGTAAGAGTTGTAGCACCCTAGTGAATGAAGAGCTTTCGGGCGGAAAATTGCTGAAAGCAAAAACTGGATGCGGTGTAAAAAAAATTCTTCAGATAATTCCAGACGAATGGAAAAAGGCTAGGATAGTTCCGATTTACAAAAAAGGCAGTATTAGTGATGTTAAAAACTATAGACCTATCTCCATATTGCCATGCTTTGCAAAAATTTTCGAATCTCTTGTGTCCCCAATACTTTCACGTCATATGCAAAATAAAATTATTAAGAATCAGCATGGTTTTTACCGTGGTCGATCTGTTACAACTAATTTAGTTTCGTTTGTATCTGACGTGGCTGGAGAACTTGATGCAGGTAGGGAAAGTCATGCAATTTATACTGATTTCAAAAGTGCTTTTGATAAGGTTAATCATTCAATACTGCTGCGAAAACTTGAATCAAGTGGTATTCATGGCTCACTTTTCAGCTGGTTTAAGTCATATCTAGAAAATAGATCTCAGTTCGTGGTAATTAATGGATTTGTGTCTAAGGTATACTGCGCTACTTCTGGAGTACCTCAGGGATCTATACTTGGACCTATCTTGTTTTTATTATTTATTAACGATATAGGATTAGCAATTCAAAATTGTAAATTTCTTCTTTTTGCGGATGACTTAAAAATTTATCGTACAATCACATCTTTGAACGATTCTATAGAAATGCAGGATGATTTGAATAGGATATGGCAGTGGTGTGACACAAACCGTATGGTTCTCAATATCGATAAATGTTATGTTATACAGTTTACGAGAAAGAAATGCCCAATCCGTTGCAAATACCAACTGCAATCTACTATCCTGTCAACCGTCAATGAAGTACGTGATCTAGGTGTGATACTGGATAGCAAATTAACATTTAAATCGCACATGGATAGTGTTGTTCAAAAATCTGCTCAAATGTTAGGTTTTCTCAAGCGTAATACAAAAGCATTCCATTCCTTGAACACAACAATAATTCTGTATAACTCGTTAGTTAGAAGTCATCTAGAATTTGCCAGTGTTGTATGGAATCCTCAATATGCAATTTCTTCTCAACGTATTGAAGGTATACAAAGGGCCATTACTAGGCATTTGGCCTTCCTGAGTCCTGGCATTTCACACAGGTGCCCATATAGTGAAAGACTTAACTTTTTTTAAATGAAATCTCTCCAGCAGCGTCGCGTAATTAGTGAGACTATATTTTTGCATGGTATGGTAAACGGCAGATATGATTGCGGTGATATTTTGCAACGGATTGGTCTATCAGTGCCGTACAATTACCCTCGTAAACCAATAACTAAAATATTTTACACAGCACATTGTCGCACTAATGTTGGTATCCATTCTCCCATTGTAAGAATGTGTAAGTCTTATAATAGGTTGTGTGCTCAACATCCAGAATTGGATATATTTGGCGATTCATTGCAAACATACAAAAGAAAAATGCTGGAATCATAGTTAATTTGTATATTTTATTTTCGATTTTTTGTTTATATTACTTTAACTACCAATTTTTTATGTTTTAATTTGTTTTTTAATATTATCCTTAAGTTAGTTTTTATATCGCCCTTTAGTTTTGAATTGCTTTTGTTTTTGTTTTTATATTCTATTTTGTATGATTCTTATTAAGTGTAACTAGCCAATAATTATTGTTTAATTTTCTCTCATTTTAATATTGATTTTACTGTTGTTTTTTAATATGTCTACCTTATTGTAATTTTTTATGTATTTGTATGGAGTTAGTTTTCAGTTACTCTTCTGTGAAATTGTCAACACTTATAATTGTTATGTTTACCAGTAAAAAAAACATGTATATAGCATAAAATATTTTAAGTAATTGTAAGCATAATGTTAGTGTTGCATAATAAATAAATAAATAAATAAATAAGATAATGATAAAGATGATCAGATCCTTGCAGTATGGCAACTCATCTATAAGCCTTAGGTCAATAAAATTTCTCAGTCTGATAACAACAGATAAATCGTAAGGACAGTACATCTGGTCCAGCTCAAGGTCGCTCAGCGAGCTATGAAGCGTGAAATGCACGATGTCCCTTTGAAGACTGAGATCCGTAATGAACTTATCCGACAGAGAACCAAAGTTATAAACATAGTACACAGGATTAGCAAGCTGAAGTTGCAGTGGGTTTGCCATATCTGTCGAAGAACCGATAACACAATTATAACGGACACTTTGCACGGAGGGAAGTGGACAATAATTTATTTCCAACCCCTCCTATTAATTTAACTTTCGATTGATTTCGTTGCGGGTTAAAGACAATTTAGAAATATCCGGAGACTCGCCAAGCTTCAATGCTCATTGTCATTACAAGGCGTGCCACTGTTGATCCTGGCTTGCGGGAGTTACAGTGGTGGGTGTGAGGGCGGGACAGTCTCCAACACAATTATAACTAGACCCAACTTGTACAAAGTTGTGTGAAATGTGAATATTAACGGATTCCGAAAGTAGTAGAGACGCATGCGTGCCCGGAGACAATAATAAAAAAGGGAAGTGTGTCAGATATGCACCAGTTTATGGTCGTAATGAAGCCGCGCCGCGCCAACAATGCGAGATACGTTTGATGCATTGTGTAATAGACACTGTTTTTTTTTTTCTGTAATGGTATCTTTTTGAGTAGGAAGCGCTGTGGAAATAAAGTTTATTGTACTGTGTGTGTTTTATTTACATTAGGGAGTTTTAAATACATCCTATGTGGTAAGTTATTAATGGGAAACTTATTTCTGGATTGTTCCTTTTTAGCATTATTTTAGTCATATCACAGATAATCGAGTATATGCAATATTAGAGGGCGGAATAAAATACATTGCTCGGAAAGTTCGATTAGAACCATGGTGACAAACACAAAAGTACCATCCACACTCCACTGTACGCCAAGATTATTTCCGTCCTAAACGCGTAGGACGGAACACACAACATGGAACGTGGGTGTTCTGGCAGCACCTCTGGCTACCCCTTCTGGGAAAAAGGCGTGAGTTTATGTATATATGTACGAGTATATAAATGTGAGTGTGAGCGTATCGCCGTGCCTGTTACAAATTCTAGCTATTAAATTCCATTAATGTATTTCTTTCATGAACACCCGTCGCTGCAACTCCTGTAACCTAGGATCAACAATAGCACGCAATGCAATGACACCGAGGATTGAAGCTCAGCGAGTCTCCGGGAATGTCTAACTTGGCTTTAACCCGCAACGAAATTAATCATGAAGTAAATAATAGGAGTTGGAAATATTTTTTGTTCACTTCCCTGCCTAGCAAAGCGGGTGTCAAATCAATGGACTAAAGAGGTATAAAATGGGTATTATGCTATCGACCCAGCCTTCCAGGAGTTGCAATTGCGGGTGTGACGGGTCAGTCTACAGAGAGAGACATTGCCCCTACTACGTTCTATTACGTCACGCGCTATAGTAAACGAGTTGGTGGAAAACATCTATTTTTATTTCTACTACACACTCCGTTCGATACTATTGTCGGACACACGTGGCGTGATAGTGCAGGGCTGGCAGACTAGTATGAACCAATGGTAAGGGATGGTCTCTGTGTAAGTGTGTACAAATATAACGCAACATAAAATTGTCATATCATGTCATGTCATATAGCTGGAACAATAGTTAAAAAAATTATTTATGATACTTTAATACGGTTTAAAAACGTCTAGAAATAGCAATTATTAACACTACTTTCTATCGATTTTCTCCAGATTTTCCTCACGTGTCAACCCTACCACCGCATCCCAGTGAATGGAGCACGTGGCCGCCGGGCGGGGTCGCTCAATACCTCGGAGGCTGCGCGCTAAGCTCCACCACTCATCCCGCCACCCTCCCGAGACCTCCCCCGCTTCCCCCCATTATGGAAATGATGGACGTTCGACGGGGACCCTAACCAACGCCAGGGGTCTACCGTGACTGGTAATTGCAACTTGCACAACCACTGTATTTAGATCTCCCGACCTCCCTTCTCGTATACAATCTGGAATAAACTTAACCAAACTGAGAGGTCATTTTAAACTGGATTATAAGCGGTATTAAACCCGGCGTTGTTAAGACTAAGCACGAAAGTTAAATTATGACATTAAGTGTTCATGTATTTTGCAGTTCACGTAAGAATGTTATTAAATTTTTAATGTTTTGTTTCTTTTTTCTTTGTGTGGTATTTAGGCCGTAGGAATTGTGTCGGGGGACGGAAGATAATCATCTCTCAACTTTCGCTTGCATTAGGTACATTGTTGGGCAAGTACAAAAATAAATAAATCTCGACGTATCCTGTAAGAATGGTAGCATGTACTTTATCACCTAGCGCATGTCCAAAGCTGAGCACATGATTGCACTTCGATCAAGAGGTTTAAGACCTAAACTGGTGTAATACTTATAAATAAATTAATCGCACAGCACTAAACTACAAAATTGTAAGTGCGTATGATATTACGAGTATACTCGTATGTATGTATGATAAAATTTTGTTTTTATTAATTTAATTAGTATAAGTCACAGAATACACACAGAAGTCAAGCTCCATACAAAGTGCACGAAACTAACGCACACATACACAGCGTTCACCGACACGATATTTGAGACCAGTTGAAACCACTGCGAGCGCGAGTGTCACTCGCTTCGGACACGCATCTAGTGATATTGTATGTGCAAAGATGGAGCAAATGAATAAAAGTTATTACACTTGTATATAAAACTTCAGATTATAATAATTGAATATAAATTTGTTTAATAAGATATGCAATATTATACAAAAACGATAAAAAAAATCTGATTATGACATACACATTCTCAATGACTATGTAAATAAAATTACAATTTATTCATTTTGTTATTGTTTTTTTTATATTGTATTTTAACAATCAATCAAACGATACGAGTGCTATTACGACGATACTTGTTTTCGCATAAGCCAGAGTTAACAGCCCTGGCGCGAACGCCGAGCGTAGTGTGAGTGTGGCAACGAAAGTGAAGTACATACACAAGCTTGACTTCTGTTAGTATTCTGTGTATAAGTTAAATTATTCGTACACCTGAAGCTACCCCAACTTTCGTTCGTTCTCGTTTATCTAGTTGTCTGCCATGTCATTTATTTTTTCATGTAATTCTGTCTACTTTTATGTATCTGGTGTACAATAAAGTGTAAAATAAATAAACCATAGGGCATAGACAATCCACAACACTCATAGAACCCAATTTTGATATTATCAACTGAGACGTTACAGTTCAGTGTTCAAACAAGCCCAGACCTGGCAATCCAAAGGAATTTAATTATCGGCCCGCGCGACACTGAATGGCCCTATTTGAGCGGCTGATATCGCAATAGTGCATACAATGTCTCCTTGTCTCTTCCCAATCTCTGGGAAATACTAACAGATATTACATCATTAATATAATTACGTCAGTAGATGTAAATATTTACTTCCCTTGTTCAAACTTGTCTTTCTTTAAAGTTGTGTATTTAAAATTCTTCGTAACCTTTATAGCTGCCTCGGTAGCGTAGTTGTTCTACGGTATGATTACAAAGCTGAGGTCTCTCGTTCGAATTCCAGGTGAAACAGTGATATATTCATTACCAGTTCAGATTCAGGAATTCGTGCCCGATATAGCGATAGGCTCGCCCCCTAACACATCGTGGGACGGAACATACAAGGCGAAATGTGGGTGTCCTGGTACCTCTGCCTACCTCTTCTGAGAAAAAGACGTAAGTGTATGTATGAATATACATATGTATGTATGTATGTTGCAATCTGAAATATCAACATCAATGATCTTATATTTCTCCTTTTTCAGTTACAGGAACTTCACTGCTGAGGATAAGCTCTGCCCAAGGATTTCCACAAATAAGCTTAGGATTTCGTTTCGATTCGCAAGCTTTATTGCCTTTATCAGCCCATATATGTACGTCGCACTGCAGGGCAAGGGTCTTCTCTACAATCGAGAGTACGATTAAGAGTGGTTAGGCCATATAGTCGTTTATTGCCAAACTTAAATTAATGTACCTATCAGATTAATTAGAAAACCGAAAAACAAGCCTGCAGATCACCTGATAGCAAGTAATTACTTATGCCTATAAACATCAATAATCCCCAATGGATCGTAAGCCCAACCCCACATTTACTATTATTTACTACTTATTTAAGCTGTAAAGTATATAATAAATATTAAAGTATGGCCACCAATGGACATCATAACGCGGAAATTGTTTGTTACCACCATACATGACTAATCCTGCAGTGTAGATTGACCTGACCTTATTAATTTTTAATTAGGTTTATTAACGACACGTAATTATTTTTCCGTCCCGAAGGTAGTAATTTAATATCCCACGTCAATATATTTTACTCAACACATTGATATTACTGTTTATTTGATATGAAAGAAGTAACTAATACATTGTAATATTTATATTTGTTTACTTGAATAGGACGATTACTAAAAATCAATTGAACCATCTTTGACTTCTTGGCATGCTAGTCAGTATTAGCCCATAAAAACTGTTGTACACAATATTTATACCTAATACAGAAGTTCTTTTCGTAACGTTTTTACTTATTCTAGTTTTTATCCTATCGTCTTAAAATCTCCACATCAGCTGTCAATTTTCACACTTCCCAATTTTTTGCAGTGAACATTATTCTACTGCAAAAGTTGTATAATACAATTAAAAAGCCACAGGCTAACATCTATATCAGCCCATATACGTCCCACTGCAGGGCACGGGCCTACTCTTTAATCGAGAGTACGATTGAGAGTGGCTAGGCCATATAGTCCACCACGCTGGCCTAGTGCGGGTTGGCGAACTTACATGCCATATAAATTGTTATAAATCGCTATGGTATGCAGGTTTCCTCACGATGTTTTCCTTCACCGTTTCAGTGCGTGGTGATTGACTATCAATACACACATGACTCCGAAAAGTCAGAGGTGTGCCCTGGGATTTGAACCAGCGACCACCGTGAGCATGTTGGCAGCCGCGTCTGGTCCGTTTACCAACAGGCCACCACGCACTTAATAACTACAGGGTAACATAAGATATCTTAATCCCACTAATCAACCACAAACAACAAAAGACCATTAAAACCTTTCAAAATCGGAGTGAAAGTTTTTAGTAAGTAATAAACGTTTGTGTGCTCTTTAAACTTACACTATCAGTATGAGAACAACCATTAAGGCTTCATTATTGGTCACGAAGTGTCGGCAGCCTAAAAAACACAAAGTGACTGCATCATAGAATGAGATATTAAAGGACTGGCAATTCTGTTCACATGATTACCTACAAATTGTTTTACTCTCAGAGACATAGAAGAATAGGACTATACTTGCAGATATTTCACCAACAAGGCACAAATTTTAAGATAAACTATTTCTTGGTTAACAGTTTTTAAAACAACGATATGAAATAATATAATGCGCTAAAATTGTTTATGTTCTAATTTGTTAGCGTCGATGAAGTTGGTATTAGTCAACGATACTAATTAATTGTTTTTGAACTGCGGTGTGACTACTCAACACTCAATTCCACTAATATGATTTATTGTTTTCTTATAAACGATTCCTTCTATATTCCTGAAACAATCTTACCACAACCAAACATTTAATGTAACAAATTGAAAATTATAAAGATTTCTTACCGAACCGAATAAATCAAAAGTATGACTCTAATTCGATATAAGTTTCACAGAAATGAACTACTGACGCATAAAAAATATTTAGAAAATAAACAATAACTATGAAAATTCAAAATTAAACACAATTATTATAGGCAGTATATAAGAAGAAATAAGAAATGACCACTCTACGGGTATCCCGTCAAACTATGACTTGACAAGTGGAGTCAAGTGCGCATCTGGCAATCTGTCAATACACTCGAACCGAGTGCGCTGAACAAAACGCAAGACGTCCAATAAACCTCGTTTATTGCTCTGCACATAATATACACGCTTGTAGGGCTTTCAGCGCTTTCGTGTCAAACATTGTTCTCGAATAGATTTGTTTAAGCGCTGAAAACAGCTGCTTGAAGCGCTGCACCAGCTGTCGCGATGTTGATGTTATCGTCATTTGAATTCATTTGAGTGGATTTTGCATTGGGAACTACTTTGGGTATTAGATTTTATGATGCCTATAGATCTAAAATATCCTGAATTTTTGACTGACCAACAAAAATATATCCTTAATCACAAAATCATTCAACTCTCGTCCAGTTCTAATCACAGTACAATACCGGAATCTTAGATCGAATCATACATGTCCAGTCGATAGTTCATTTGAACGGCACTTTACCTTTCGCCTATCATCCAATGTGGTCTGACTACACTACAAATTCACTACTCTATCGAGACTGTATAAGAAAACGACTTTAAGACAAATTGAACTTCCAAAAAAACAATGTTCAATTAACATCCACAAGACTGAAGTCTGCGAGCTCCGAGACAAAACACAATCGATGACACGCGCAGAAAGGTTTTGAAGGAATGTAATTGAATTTCAGATAACACCGTGGGTTACCTTTAATCATTTCTTTGAAGAGACCTAGACCCCCTCTTGCCCTTCCCCTCCCCATCTGATTCATCTGTTCGGAACAATCGAGCGATTCGAATGAAATAAACGGTACAGCCGCGTCGCAATTACTTTCACGCGGAGAGAACTTCGTTCTAAGAAAAAATGAATCAGATTTAACTTTAAGAAAGGTTTTAAGCTATACTGTATCAGTTAAAGCCTGTTTTGTTATATTAGATTGTTACTGTATTTACCGCTTTTTACTGCAACAATGGTTTTTTTCCAAAAGAGCAGCCATAATTTTTATTAAATTTCTTTTGGCCTTTAAATTGCCTTCTTATCGGTCGATCGGAATTAAATTTCATGAGATGATATAAAATTTCGGCCCTTTTAAATTTAAAACGCTTTTGCTTGTTAAAAAAGAAAGTGCGGTGTACCCGGCGTGAAATATACCACTTAACGAAATAATGACCTTAAACGAAAAGGGTGATAAGAGAAGGAACTCAATTGCAAATACATTAAAAATATTATGAAATAATTTCGTTCAATTGATAACGAAAGTGGATACAAATCAAATGTCACGTTGATACGGTCTCAGAATAATTTATAAGTCATAGGAACATGTAAAGCGAGAAAACTGAAGACATATACAATGACCTCTCAATACGAAAATACTTGCATTATGTTATCTTAATACATAAACTCACGGGATTCGAACCCGAGGCCTCGGCTTTGTAACTGTATCGTAGTACAACTACGCCACCAAGTTCTCATGTATATCATACAACATCAAATCATATGTCCTACATATGATTTGATGCTGTATATAATGTCATACAATAAAAAATACAGCACTGTCTTCATTCCGACATCGACTGGCTGTACAAAGACTCGATACTTCTTTACTTATTTACAGTCTGCAAATCGAGCAAAATTTCTTTGACATTTCTTTTGTGGGTGCACAATGCCTACAGTCGACGATGTAGACTCCCACCGATCGGTCTCTTAATGGCATATTCACCAATACCATTCAGATATGGAATTAATATGCACTGATTGTCCCGACCAGTTCGGTTTCATTGCTTTTTGGTGTTCCATACAAGGGTTTAATTAAAGACGCTTTTGTTTAACTTAAAACAGGTGAAGAAAGTAAAAGCGTGTAGTTAACATAGCAAGCTTAGCTTTTCATGCTTGTACAATAACAATAATAATTTTGTCATGAAAATGTCAAAAAATAATTCCCTAATAACACAAGCCCTTAATCACTTGAATACTTATTACTGACTCGGTGGCGCAGTTGCACTACGGTACGCTTACAAAGCTGAGTTCTCGGGTTCGAATCCCGGGTTGGGCAAAGTGATGTTGGATTTTTCTATTCATTATCAGCCCAGAGTCAAGAATTTGTGCCCGATATGGCGATAGGCTCGCCACCTATCATATTGAGGGACGGAACATACAAGGCGAAATGTGGGTGCCCTGGCACCTCTCCCTACCCCATCTGGGAAAAAGGCGTGAGTTTTAAAAGCATCACGTGGGCAGCTGAAAACAAGCCTCCTGAATCTAACTTTAAAAGTAATTTATAACTAACATACGCGACCTTCTAGTATACTGCTAACATCTACATGACAAACAACACGCTAATATATTCTATTGTACGGCACAATTCTTCCACGCACTGATATATCAATACTAAATAATGGTTAAATTATTCACGGCAAAGATAAAGGCGGCGCTGTGCATCTCCGATGGCGCTTCGATCGGTACACCTCCCAAACGTGACATCATTCGGGTTCGAGGCACGTCGGCTATTGCATTGGAAACAATCACAGCGATAGGATCACGCCGCACACCCACGTCACACGTGGAATGGACACCCCGGAACAGTTCTTGAAGTTATACTTCATTATGTTAATTAAATTTGAGGGTTGACGACCTTCCTAATTCATATCCTTTGGAATAATATACATATGTAGGTTTGGTATCTAAGAGCTAGGTTTATTTCTTGAAAATAGGTAATAAATAGTAATGCTCGTATTTGGCTCCACAACTTTAGCATTTTACATAAGGTTTTTCTGGTAATAAACATTTCTATATAATTGTCCTTAAATAAAATCACAAAAAAATATATAATTGCAAACTACAGCAGTAATTTTAAGTGGCAAAAAGAAACATGAAAAAACCCTATCGGACCGGTTTGACTTTAAGTACGTAATATATCTCAGTAATGCAATCAATTAATTTAAAATTAACCAATTGAAGCTAATTATATAATTAACTTAAAATGTCACTTTCTTATCATTAACGTTTCATAATCGAAAATCTCAATGATGTAAATTTATACCCCCCCCCCCCCCCCCCGTATCCCTGTATTAAGATCCCACGGAATCATATAGACACGTACGTTGCCCATCCTAAAATAGTTTGTCAAACGACCTTCGTGTTACAGATAAGTAAGGCTTTATTGCTCGACAGCGGGAAGGAATTCCCGCTCAATGACAAGATTTTAAGGATTCCGAGAATCAGTGCTGTCATTTATTACGTTAACGCAGCTTTCGACACTTTAAAAAACGTGTTTGAGTCCAATTTTGTATTATCTAATTCAGTTTATTGTAAGTAATGATTAATTCCCAAGTATTTAGGCACACTACTATCCTATTGGACATATTGAGACTTAACATCATATGTCTCAAGATACCGAGAGCAGTGATGCCAAGCATTGCTTTGTGGTTCATGGTATGGTTTGGTTGTGCTACAGTCCATGTGTGGTTGTATCGTTTATCATCAGGCGAACGGTATACTCGTCTAGCCATTCATTGCAATAAAAAAACATTTTATAGATGTTTAGGGTCACTGCAACGTATCGAAAAGTGAGGAGCACTCTTTTCCATGTTCCTCAAAACACGTAGGTGTTCATGAGTCGTTTACCTTCGCTACCGTAAACAATTCACTATAAATTAGGCTAAATAAGGACAAATCCGAACATCACGACGAGTTTTCGTTACCAAGAATATCGATACATAACCAAGCTAATTACCGATAAACCGAACGAATAAAAATCACAAAAGTGCATCGAAAAGGCATTCAAAAGTCAGAACACACCCGCTCAACTTCATAAACCGGCTATTTGAATGTCAAGCGTCCAAGTGCGAATATACGCGGACCCATAAATCTGTGCGGTCCATGCCGATGACTCGCTGACTCAGCCTCCGTGACTCACGCGGTTATAGCCCAATACGCATCAAAACAAATGAGTGATCGAGAATTATGAGAGAAAGGACCTCCTTTCTAACTTTGAAAGGTAATCTCGAGCAATATGAAATTGCTTTCGAAAGTGGTAATTTTTCAGAGCCAATAGATTACATGAAAGTTCACAATGAAATACCGATTGTTGGGCGGATGTTTTGTTAATAATTGTAGAGAGAAAACCAATATTTTCAAAAAGTTTATTTATTTAGTAATTCTTTGTATTGTAATGTGCAAAAATCTGCAGTAAATGCAAGAGCATTTTTATTGACCAGTATTTGGACAACCTACTTAATGTCATTCCTTTTATTCATTCACAGTTAAATTTCTTCCTTCAACTCTGTTAAATATTAAATCCGCAACAATAATTTTTCTATTCCGTTTACCAGCTATTGTCTCCTCCTGGCCTTGTTCTCTGACCCCATTTCAACCTATCAAACCTCCACGGAGCGCAAACAAAGAAGCAAACAACCTTATTTTCCCAAAAACTGCTCTCCGCGACAGAACTGCAAACCCTATTTTCTATTAAAAGCAGGAAACTGGCGGTCCTACTCCCATCCTAAATGCTAAAGACCGCTCCCGTCATAAATACTAAAGACCGGCGCTGCCCGCAAACGCGCCACGTCCGGAGGGGTTGCCAGCTGATGTTTTTATCCGGACAATCCGGTATTTCAGTGTCCGGGAAGTCTTAATACGCTGCATTGTATCTAATATGGGATGTAGTAAACACATGATCTTTTTATAAGATAATATACAAGACATTTGTTTTGTAAACATAAATAGTCTTCACCGAGTGCTCCATTTCCTCCGGACGCTAGGTCGGGTAAACATAAAAATCATATTTTGTTTACATTTTGATTTCATATTAAACTTGAGATTCATCAATTATTTACGTTAAATGTGTTACCGTCTTTTCCGGAAATTAGTTTAACAATCCATAATATTAACTTTCGAGTATTTCTAACAATCAATACTTATGCTAAGTTTAAAAAAACTCTTAAAATAAAATTACAAAACAGATTATAATTATTAAACACTCATACGACTTTTTTCATAACAGAAGTCTCCTCTGAGAGGTCTATTAAGCTTTAGACATTCCCTTCGCTTTTAATAAACCCGATTACTCCTACACTATCGACTTCTCACACACCCAATTTCACACACATATCACCATCATTTCCGGCATTTTTACCGGCAACACCGGCACCTTTGTAGCTCGCCTTTTGCAAGCTCCGCCTAACGAACCACTACAGATAACGAATCCGTGACGCTCCGTCAATGCCTCGTGACGTCGTACATGAATAACGAGCCGGGGTTTTTAAGCGACATTTTTCGGTAAATGAGGGCAAATATTTTACCAGTAGGGTTACTCTATACTACGACACGAATTTCGAATGTTCGGACATTCGAAATCCACATATGTATAAGGTAAAAGTTTTCTACTTCTATAATCAATTCTATTATTATTCTTTATGAAACTTATCATTCACTCCGAACATAGTCTAAGATTACAACTTACGATAGATAATCAGAACATTTTGTAAAGTATTTAGGCACATTCGTATAGTTTTACGTAGGATGTTCGAACATTCGTCGACGTGTCGGAGTATAGTGTAACCCCCCGGGAAGGGCATCAGGTATCGTTAGAAACGAGATAAATTGCCGGGAGTTTTATATTGACACACTAAGAGGATTTTGATGAGACAGATCTGCCAATCGAGCAACCAACTGGCCTGGTAAGTGGTCACCGTTCACCGAAGTTTTAAATACCTACAGTACTTGAGGATACTAAAGAATTTTAAGAAGGTTTTATTTAAGTGTTTTTTTTTATTGCAATGAATGGCGAGACGATCATGCCTGATGGTAATCGATACGACCGCTCATAAACAGTAGCAAAACCAAACAACACCTTGAATTACAAAGCAATGCCTAGCATTCCAGTGCGCTCGCCATCCTGAGACATAAGATGTTAAGTCGCAATATGTCCAGTATTTACTCTGGCTACATTGTCCTTCAATCTTAAACACAACAGTGCATTTACACTGTTGTTTGGCGGATTGATTGATTGGACTTTACTTTTAAACTTTTGCCAACAGATTGACCATAGACACTTTCTAATACTAATACCAAGTATGAGGCATCCATGTGCTTCATAATATAAAATGTATTACACTCGACAGTAGGCACAATCAACATAAGAATCAAATGACATCATTTAGTATTTCTAAATCATCATCGACCTTCAATTGACCGATGCTAATGAAGCAAAACTTTATTCAGCTATTTATTTATTTACTTTTATACAAAAGAGTTTTCAAGCTGATTAGCGGTACTGCGTGAAGTTAAAACTGCGAATAATTTGGCGGCCGCTGACAAAAATATATCTTTGGCCACCCATATCACTTACATACTCAAGTAGGATTCTTAATTCAAAATTTGCGGAATAGATGTCACGATCATCCCAAATAATAAGGTTCTAGAGTATCATAACACATGTACCCATTTCAAACCCCATCTTTAAAATTTCTGAGATATCACCTGAGTATTTCTCCCGCCAAACAGCAGGCTAAATGCACTGTTGTGTTCCAGTTTGAAGGACATTGTAGCCAGAGTAACTACTGGACATATTTAATATCTTGTCTCAGGATGGCGAGCGCAGTGGAATGCCAAGCATTGTTTTGTAAGTCATAGTGTTGTTTGGTTTTTATACTGTCCATGAGCGATCACATCGCTTAGCATCAAATGGCATTCTCGTCTCACCATTCACAGCAAAAATATGAGAAAAATATCATAGCACATTCTCCTCGTACGCTCATCCTCTTCATATGCTGAAGTTCAAGGGTACAAGGGTACAAGGTTCAAGGTAACCACTTCCCGTCAATAAGCTTATCATTTACCTTGTTTACGCTATATAAAAGTTCTAACTGACAAGAGCCCTTACACCACTCACATAATTCCAACAAACCTTCGCAAAATTACAGCCTGACTCAATCGGTGACGTACGGTACGATTACCACGCTGTGGTCGCGGGTTCGAATTCCGGGAATAAAGTAATATTGTTTTTTTTATTCATTATTATCAGCCCGGAATCAGGAATATGTGCCCGATATGGTGAGTTTACATCATGGGACGAAACATATAAGGCGAAATGTGAATGAATGTCCTGGTAGCACATATGTCTACTGTCTACAACTCTACACCTTCTGTACCTTATGTACGTACTTTATAAATCACAAAAGCGTCGTCTCGATAATATCGAATGACAAGTGCACGACGTGTCCATTACTGTTTCGATTAAAACACATTAGCGATACGCGCCTCATTGTCACGCGGTGAAAGCGTTGATGGGATACACCCACGTGGGATCCACATGTGAAGTGTCAATGAGTATGTTAATGAAATGCTTAGTTTATTTTTACTTTGTTATTGAACGTAGGTCGTCGTTGTGCAACGATCAGTTAGTAAGATACATCATAAATAATATTAAATTAATCAACTTTGTCGACCAATCTGCACTTGCAATCTGCATTGAAATTTACGACTACACTTATTCAGTGAAGGGATGGGTACTCCCTACGTAATACGTGGAATAAATCGAAACTACTCCCATAGACGAATAAATATAGTGTTTTTGATTACTGGTGGTAGGTCTCTCATATGTGAGAGACCGGTTCTGTAGGTACCACCGCAATTTCTATTTCTCCCGTCAAACAGTAGTGTAAATGTACTGTTATGTTTCGGTTTGAAGGATATTGTAACCAGGTTAACTACTGGATATATTGAGACTTAACATCTTATGTCTCAGGATGGCGAGCGCAGTGGAATGCCCAGCATTACTTTGTAATTCAAGGCGTTGTTTGATTTTGCTTTTGTTCATGAGCAGTCGTATCGCTCACCATCAGGCGAACGACAAGCTCGTCTCGCCATTCATAGCAATAAAAAAAAACCATTCTTACAGTTTTACGTACTTCGTTCAAACATTCAAACTTCATTTCGGATTATAGAGCATCGGAGCATCAAATGTAAAATTGAGTCACACTAAAGTACAACAAACGGAGATTAAATCTGGTTGTATGTTATCAGGTGAGGCTTTCACCGCGGGCCGGGCCGGGCGCGTGGGCATGTATTTATGTTGAAGTAGATAACTTCAGTAGATAAGGGTGTCGATGTGATGCCCGATTGTTGGTCGTTCCCACCCGTGATATTGATAGGCTGTGATTCATTGCGTTTTTATTGGACTTGTAGATTAAGAGCATGTAAATTGTGTTTTTTTTTCTTTGGACAACTTTTTCAAGATCTTGGGAGTCATTGATAGGCTATGTGTGATTCATTGCGTTTGTATCGAACCTGATGATTGCCAAAATAACAAGGAAATGGTCCAAATAAATCAATAATGTAATATCCGTATAATATCGAAATCCGATATAGCCAAAAGTCATATAATATAAGACAAAATCATACCGTTTGAAAATGAGTTCCTTAAGAAAAACGCTAAGAATTACGCGCATAATGGCGCGAAATCACACTGTTTGTGGTCAATTAACAAAAAAATTGAAATTTACTTCTGACAGTGTAAACAAGCTTTTGGGCATGTATCATAAATGGTACGAGGTGGCTTTTTGCAGACCTTTTTCAAGAAAACATGTAAATTGTTTTATTTTTTATTTTGGAAAACTTTTTCGAGAACTTCGAGAGTAAAACTGCGCCTCTAAATGTTATCCAAATGAGAACCAACTGGCTTGTTCTGTTATAAATGATAAATGTAACTCCAAACGTCATACGCATGCCGTGGTCGCCTATAATTGTAACGGTATTTAGCATGTGTTTTAGTAATTGCTTTGTTAACAGTGTAAATACACGCTATGTTGGTGATCCTAATAAAATAAAATAAAAATAAATAAATAAAATAAAAAAGGTGAAAAATTAAGCATACCTTAAAGTTCACCAAAACAACACAAAAGGTGCGTGAGTACCAACGACTACTATTAATGGTTTTGTGAAATTGAAAAATAGTGATATATAGCCAAACAATTTGCCTAATAGATGTTTTTATGAGTACGCAGCGTTTGATATACACTGCCTTCTATCTATGATATTTTTAATTTGCCTAATGCATGTAATGCACGATGGATGCAACTTTTCTATCTTTTAGTATTACTATAAAAACAGGTGATGGGACTAAAGTCATATCAACTTGTCAATATGGCGTACGTTAACAAAATACATATTTGGTAATGCTTAATATAACGAAGTAAAGAAAAATGTTTTATAGCTATCTATTTTCATAAGCGCCTTCTTAGCTTAGTGCAATAGTAAATGGAATAGAAGTCAAGAAATCATGTTTTCGACAATACGCAAAACAAAACATTTTATTGAGCTCAAGAACTAACATCTAACAACAAACATAAAATCCCCTCACGCGACAGAACTTTAAACCGGAACTCAACCATCTAAAAAAAACTAATCGCATTCGCCAACACAAACGCGGATTAACTGAGCGCATTAAAACTTGCCATTATGAAAAAAGGCGGTTTCATCGATCGAAGCCGGTAGTACCCCCCCCCCCCTTACACCCCCCTACCCTTCCCCCCTCTCCCGGTGGTAGTGGCGCCTTCCCGGAACCACTACTGTCGCGGCGCGGTGAAATCGTAAAAATGCTTCTACAAACGCGACAAATACTTTTTTTATTGTTCGGAAAGCTATGAATCATGGTTGCCTACCTCTGGGGATTGAGGAAAGTGGTAATACACTTTATTAAAGCTATAGGGATATGGACGATTGATAAGCGAGACTTGTAAATGCATATGCTAAATATGCAAGATTTATAAAAATATTGTTACTGAGATTGCAATTAAATTAGATCCTCTACTTCGACATCTACCTACCATCTGTGTTTTCAGTAATATTGGAGATGGACTACGAATTAATTTTCGTGCACACGCATCTGTCTTTAATAGCATCTGTGTTTCTGAAACGAGAAACAGATGCTATCAAGGGCAATAGCGAGACGAGCCTGCCGTTCGCCGGATGATAAGTGATACGATCGCTCATGAACAATAGCAAAACTAAACAACGCCATGAATTACGAAGCAATGCTTGACATTCCAATACTTTCGCCATCTTAAGACATAAGATGTTAAGTCTCAATATGCCTAATATATACTCTGGCTACAATGTCCTTTAATCCGAAATACAAAAGTGCAGTTACAATGAGTTTTGGTGGGAGAAATAGACATTGCGGTGGTAACCAGAGATGCGATTTATTTGAAATACTTCCATTTAAAATGCAAATACAAAATGCAAAATACCTATTTTGTATTTGGCATTTAAATGCCTTTTAGTAAAAAACATTTTGTATTTTATTTCAAATACCTTTCGAGATGTATTTTGCATTTTTAATATTAATTTCAAAATGCACAATACTTTGTGACTAAGTTTAGTCAATATTACCATACAGAAGAAAAATAGTCATAATCTATTCGAACAACTGGTATTGTTAAAAAGCGTATTAAATAAAGAAAATTTATGTTTAGACTGTTTAGTCTTTCCTTTTCTTTTCGTTAGTCTAGTTTTTACATTATTTCAAGTGAGTATTATTATTATTATTAATAACAACAGAATTTATTGATACGCATACTGATAAATATGACCAAAATGACACGCAAAAAGTGCTATTTGGCTCGGCATTGTATCTCTATTCCATTTCTCATGATAAATACCTAAAATAAATAAAAATATCATTCATTTTAGTCAAAAGGTATTTTATTTTGAAAAAGTATTTTGAAAATACCCATTTTGCATTTAGAATTGAAATACAAAACGTAAAACTATTTGGTATTTTGCATTTGAAATAGGAAATCTGAAAAGTATTTTGCATTTTGTATTTAAATGCTTTTTTAAAACTCTTTTGTACATCTCTGGTGGTAACTACCCATGCGGCCTCTCATATATGAGAGACTTACCACCAGTAGATCTCAAATTGAGGAATGAGACAAAAATTTGTGTCACCAACAAACATAATAATATGTTCGTAGATGTTATTTACAGTAAGTAGAGTACGCCAACAACTTATAGGCAAACATAATAATCCCCAACGTTTGATCAAACGCACCCTCTTCCTGAATGCGCCTAAAAGCTTATAAATCACGCACACAACCACCTATTACCATATGCAAAAGGCACAAAGCCTTATCAAGATGGTGATAGCAACGCTCCGGTGATCTCGATTGCATTGCCAAACGAAACGCAGTCTCGCTGAGGTCTATGGGCGTCGTGCCATCACACTGTTGCAGTTTAAAATGTGTCATAATTATATTAACATAAGATTTATTTCAGGTTGTGTGTGTTTGAAATATTGTATTTTAAATGCGAGTGTTTGGGACATACATTTATAGTCTATTCATTGTTCCTTTTGTCATTCATAACACGCAGTTTAAGTTCAAATAAATCTACAGGCTAAACGGTTATGTAGATCTGCCAAAGACTGGGCGAAATGGCCTGGAGAATAAATAAGAAAGGGGAACCTGGTGCCAACCGAGATAACAGTAGGTGGAAATAAAGCGGATTCAACAAATCCTAAGCCTCAATCTTCTACAATCTACAGTCTCTCTTCCTAAAGGCCAGCTGACCTACCATTTTTCGGATGTTATTCTCGTTTTTATGAACAACGGGATCATTTTCTTAACAGAAAATCTTGCACTTTGGTTATCTCAACTCAGAATCCAAACTAAAACCCTACTGTACACTCTTGACAGCCTTGTTGGCGCAGTTGGTTAGACGCCGGCTGTGAAACGACGGGCCTCTCGTTTTCGTTCTTCGTTTTCGGTTCGATCACCGCACCGAATCAAATATTTGTGTGATCCACACTTATTTATTTCCGGTCTAGGTTTTTGTGAGACCGAAAAGTGTTTCGTAGTTTCTGATACCAATAACACAAGACTCAATCTTAGTGTGGGGTCAGGACTATGTATGTTGGGTATTATTTATTGATTCTGCTACTAGACAAAGTAGATTATACCTTACATGTCCAATTTTTACAAGGCTTAAGAAATAAATAAATAAACTATAAAAGCAACATAATGAATTCAACCCTTCAGTTGCACGCAATGAGCCTTAGTAAATCAAGCGCTTAGACGCGTCTGGGCAGATTTAGCCACACAGCTGGACGCGCGGTCTATATCCGACGTAGGGTTAACGGCCGCGGCCTTGCCCGGGCTCAAGTGACCGACAACCCTCCGCTGCGGCCTTGAGGCGTCTTATCAGACACGAAATATTGCCTCAATCTAAAAACCCCTTTTTTAAGCAATTGTTACGAATTAAAGAGCTATCAAAAAACCCAATCGGGCGGATAGTTACATTTCCCGTTACATACTTTTTATTCCGATAATTGGCGAGACCATTCGTCTTAATATTTTCCTCATGATACATAAACATACTTATAATTATAAAAATGTAAATCTGTATTAAACCTACACTCACCACAAGTGGATGTGTTGTCGGGACTCCAACCTGCAACAATGCACGACTCGTTAAACCTTCACGTATTAAATAAAACAACAAATAACATATTTCACAAAATATACAATGGACAGTTCGGGAATTACCGGACTGGACTGTCCGCAACATAAATATGAATAAAAAAGAGAAATACAAATTCAAAAAATAGAGGGATAACAGTAGACTGTGTACCGGAGCTTTAAACCAAAGGTTACGGTTTTCAACCCAAGGCTTCTTCCGGCCTTATTCCATAGACAGTTTTTAGACCTATTATAGATATCGAATGTTTTGTCCTTTTCAAACGACCTGTGTATTCCGTTTGAGCGAAGAAGACAAAACATTCGATAGACAAAGTTGATTTTAAAAGTGTAATAATAAGGCCGTTCGAGAATTACTAAGCACATAACATTTGACTGTTGGGTGATTGGGTATATATTAACGATGAAGGAAAACAACGAGATAATCGGCAAACTATAGATCATTTTACAAGAATGTATGTAAGGTCCGCTAACCAGCAGGTAGCCAGCGTGGTAGTATATTCTAAGGGCTCTCGTAGAGACGGCTGACGCCCAGCACTGAGACCAATATCAGCCAATATTTATTTTAATTATATTTGTGTTATTTCTTGACAGCCTCCGTGGCACAGTAGGTTAGACGCCGGCTGTGAAACGAGAGGCCGCGAATTCGATCCCCACACTGAGACACTTATTTGTGTGGTCCAGACTCCAGACGTATTTGTTTCGGGTTCTGAGTGTTTGTGAGAACGAAAATTCTCTCGTAGTTTCTGACACGACATAAGACTCGATTAGTGTGGGGCCATGATTACAAATGTGTAAATATTAATAATAAATAAATAATAAATAAATAAATAAATAACACCCAACAGTCACATACATAGTCCTGATCCCACACTAAGATCGAGTCTTGTGTCGTGGGTATCAGGAACTACGAGAGACTTTTCGGTCTCACAAACACCCAGACCCGGAAGAAATATTTGTGGGCCGCACAAACATTTCTCTCGGTGCGGGGATCGAACCCGCGGCCTCTCGTTTCACAGGCGGCGTCTAACCAACTGCGCCACGGAGGCTGTGTGTATTAAATACAAAGGTCGAATATCCTACGTTTCCTTATAGCTATGGATATTAGTCATAACAAAATAGAATATTAATATACAAATGCTAGAGTAGAAAGTCAAGGCGCAGTATTGAGCGCACGTCAAGGCAATACCAATGACCTTAGGGTCAAAGACCCACATAACCTGTGATACGGATTTACTACAAAATTAATAGGCATACAGGAATCGAGGTAATTAAAGTATTTTATTAAAGAAACGTAATTTCTCTCTCTCTTCAGCATCGAACACAACAGAAATCGAACACGGCTAAACAGATCAATTCTAATTTCATACTATGTCAACCAATATAATGGTTTCTTAGATTGACGCGAAATACACACTATTATTTACGGACGACTAAAACTATTATTTACGGACTTCATCAGGAATTAGGTTTAATTTTCACATTTTCTATCATCTCGACGTTAGTTTTCGTGACTGTTCATACTTTTAATTGATATCACCATTATAAAATGAAAATGCATACTAAATGAACAGTAAAACCTCTATGCGTCATCATAATCAAACTTCACCATCTCACAGTAATACATGAGCCTTTACAACTGCACGCCATTCAACGCGACCCGAAGCTTTCATACATCCACTCCAATGACATTTTACAAATAGACGCGTCATACTCATACATTAATGCTCAAAAAAACGGCGGGATGCTTACTGTAGACATCTACATGTCATGTATACGTTGAAATGAATAAAATAGTGCCATATACGTGTGTTAGAAAAGGATGAATAGATGTCTATTAATTACGCAACAAAAAGTATCGCAACTCTATGGATTGATTCAGAGTGAAGTGGGCAAAACTGACCCGTAGATTAAATTTGTGTTTGTAAAATCAAGTAAAATAGCATTACTAAAATCTTTCTCTTTTTAAATATGCACTTTAACTTTATTTTAAACTAGCTGTGCCCGCGACTTCGTCCGCGTGGAATTTAACAATAAAGTTAATTAGTTTATTTAGTTCTTTTTTTTGTTTTTGCATTTTTATTTTAAGTATCATTTATTTACAGTTTTTCTATTATATTTATTGAAAAATTGCGCATGCGCGTGAGCTGCGCGCGGTACTGGACAGTACTTGGGCATTGCAACAATACTTTATTCTTACAAAAGAAAAAAAAAATTTTTCTAAAATAAATGTAGCCTAAGTTACTCCTTATTATATCAGCTACCTGACAATAAAAGTCCCGTCAAAATCGGTCCAGCCATTTCAGAGATTAGCCGGAACAAACAGACAGACAGACCGACAGACAGACAGACAAAAAAAATTCTAAGGTCATTTTCGTTCTAGGTATCGTGTATCTAACGATATGTACTTGGACATTTTTTTTTATTTTCACTTTACAAACAGACACTTCAATTTTATTTATATGTATAGATTAATAGTTTATTACATTATAATGTACCTATTTAGGTGTTTACAATGTGATGATTGAATAAAAAGGGTTTATTATGTAAAATGAGACACATTTATTACTTATTAGTATTACTATACAAACAATATATAAGATACACGAAAGTTTAAGTATTTAGGTAGAAATCGATGTAAGTAGTTTAGTGAGCTGAAATAATACAATGGTTCTTGTGATATGCCACGAATTTGAGAAACGCACAAAACTGGCTATAGGTTTCACGCCAAATTCTTTTTTAATATAATTGAATGAATTTAGTGCGTGGTGGTCTGATGGTAAACGGACCAGA
The DNA here is from genome assembly GCA_030180105.1 of Hyles lineata. NCBI lineage: Eukaryota > Metazoa > Arthropoda > Insecta > Lepidoptera > Sphingidae > Hyles > Hyles lineata. The sequence goes on along the minus strand of JARJEE010000035.1, from coordinate 1,164,008 downwards.
TGCGGCTGTCAACATGGTCACGGTGGTCGCGGCTTTGAATCCCAGGGCATTCCTCTGAATTTTCGGAGTCATGTATGTACTTTGATATAAATCATAACTAACACGTTGTATAGGTGCAACACAGTTGTAAACGAGAGGCGGCTTCTCACATATGAGACACCTACCACCAGTAAACTGTATTATAATTTCAGTGAATAAACAAAATTAAAAAAAAATGATGGCCAATCACCACGCACTCTAATGGTGCAGGAAAGTGCTGTTATAATATAGCTTTTTTTTTTGCATAATTGTTGGGTTTGATTTCTCGGTAGGCATATTTCCTCATAGTTTCTGATTTTACCATCCACGCCCACTTAAAATTCTATATGTATGTGCGTACTAAAGATGGCAAGCCGGGCTATTGAGCTTGTGCGGAAGTACCGCCACTAAACTGGCACCGTGTTAATCTTTATATGCCTTCAAACAAACTTAATTTATTCCTTATTTGTCTTTTATAAGAACTTTTAGAAGTTAGATTACTTTTGTGTGCGAAATGTAGGCGAACATTGATGAATTTATCTATAACAGCGCGGATAATGTGTAGTCTATGATTAAACGTGGGATGTTGTTCTAAAGAATGAGAATTTAAAGATTCAAATACGTCATTACAATTAATAAAAGATTTTAAAATTCGATTTTTAATAATTTCAATAATTTGGGGATCCGGAAAGATGACGTGACCGTTTTCTTTCAAGTGATTTTTGATGATATATTCTGACTTCATACATACTTTAAAAACATCCGTACTGGGAAAACATAGCCCACCCATGTTTTTTAAAATGATCAGTTTATGGAACCATAATTTACCATCAGAAATCAGGCTGTTGTTACATGTCTCACATTTAATGGTATTAACTAATTTCCTAGACACCCATCCTGAAATATACCCAATGATCTGCTCAGTTGTCTTCTTAACGCTTTCGCTATTAAGAATATCCGAAAACGCTTTAGCGTTTTTATCTATCACAAAATCTGTTTTTGACATAATTTGGTTTGAATTATCAATGAAACCGTCTATTTCTTCGCAAACAGCTCTCCTATTTACTGACGAGTTAATGCTGTCGACTGCAGAAGAACGCATTAACATTGGGATATCTTCTAGAGGAATACAATTTCCCAAAAAAGAAGATTTCATTTCCAGATGCTGATATATTTTTCTAAAAATACCCTTGAATTGGGTAGCATTTGGATTATTATTGTAGCCCCCATGTCGCCGAATGGCTCCAAATAACATTTCTAAATGATCTTGTGACATTCTGTAGGTTGCAATGTATTGCAATCGCTTTTCTTCAACTAAAGTAGAGTATAGGTACTTTAGGCTTTCTATACATACTAAAAAGCCTAGAAATCCTGTCTTATTTTTAGTGTCTACAATTTTTCGCTTCATAATTTTTATTGTAATACGACGGCGAAATTCGCGTCGGTATTTTACAAAAATTTTGAGTCCCAATATATATTTCTTAGCTGTCTCTAAATACGCTAAAATTTCACCAGCATTTTTCGTAGATAGTGGCTTTTTGAATCCATATAAATCTGATGATTTAGAATTCATTATGTCAAACAAATTATTGAAAATGGTTATAAAATCTATGGTCCCTTCGGTATCTCTAAACAGGGAAGACGTTACTATCTCGTTACACAATTTTAGTGCATTTGCAACACTCATGCTCATAATTTGTGTTGCTAATTTTACTTTCATAACCTCATTTCTAAAATAAATATGCCGTGTACTAATTTTGTTTGCAAAATTTAGCCCCATGTTTTTTTGAAATTTTACTAAATTAGTGAGCAATTCCCAACGAATTTGTTTTCCGCTGTCGTCATATATTAATCTTTTGGCTTCAAATGAATTTCGTACCAATTTAATCATGTGGCAAGCATCAAGCATAATTACTACTTCTAAATCACATTCAGGATGCTTAAAGTTAGTTTTCAGACGTAATGGGTCTTTTAAATCGCAACCTAATAAATTTGCTGCGTTTATATTAGCTGCGCAGCCATCAAATGTTATAACTGCTATGTCAACCCCCACATTATAACATACAGTCAAGCAAATTTTCAATAAGTTGGCCCGGATTTCAGCTGGTAATCCATTTACAAGGAAATATGCCACCGGAATTTTCCAACTCTCATTCATACATACTAAAGTAAAAACATATGCTTGAGTGGCTATCTCACAAGACTTTACTGAACCTGCACCAAAATCTACAACACCTACAGTTTTCGACCCATTCCAAGTAGTTTGATGGCGAAGAGCCATCTCATCGGCTATTAAAGTGCATAATATTCTTTTACCGCAACTTTTATATTTTTTTTCTAAAATATCTAGAGCTTGTTTGTTAAACCCTGGATCACCAGAGCTATTCTCATACCATTTTCCAATGATGCGAGGATGTGGTAAACATCTATTAAACACATGTCTGACATATTTGTAGGCAGCTACAGAGTAATAGTGTAATGTAACTGCAAATTTCCTTAAGGCTGGTGTATATTTTTGGCGATATCCCTTAAATTTGGTTTTTTGAAGCATTCTATTGGTAAATTCTACAGCTTCAGCTTTAAGACCTAAATCGGTTAATTGATCTATTGTTAAATAATTTTTCTTTTGTAGATCTGACACAATATACTTCAAATTATTACATTTTTCTTTGAGTCTTTTATTTTTTCTCTCCAAATTATAATTTTTTTTTTGTAGGTTACGCTTATCTAAAGAAATTTTTCTAATAATTTTCTTCATAAATGATTTTCTTGGAGTGTCTAAAATGGAATCTAAGTCGGATAAGCTAACTTGTTCCAAACTGTCTGGTGAAAATGTAAGATTTCGATCATTTTGCTGAAATCAAATACAAAAATTAAGTATAAAAATAAGGGATTTATATTTATAAGAATATTAATAATATAATTATTATTGGTCCAAAAGTATAAAATATTTGTAACTATGTAATAAATAACTATGTGTTTGGAGACTGTCCCGCCCACACACCCACCACTATAACTCCTGTAAGCCCGGATCAAGAGTGGCACGCAATGTAATGACACCAAGCATTGAAATTCAGTGAGTCTCCGGGCATGTCCAACTTGTCTTTAACCCGCATCGAAATTAATCCTTAAGTTAAATTAATAAGGGGATTTGAAAATAAATTATTGTCCACTTTCCTCCGGACAAAACGGGTGACAAAACAATGAACTAAAGAGTTAAATAACCTCGCTAAACATAAAATAAGTAACTATGTACATATATTGAATATTTGATAAAATACTTATTTAATTGAATCACCAATACGGTATCTTTGACTGACGGTAGCCACTTATTATAGCAACCATGACTGACGTCTGTTATAATCGTAAGTTACAGCGGAATTATGCTAGCAGAATACGAGCATCTAGCGAGGACGGCTGTGTCGAGCGAAACTGTATATTACATACTAACATGTATTTAAGATGAATACGCCACAGTTACAACACATTTTGCACAGGCGTGTCAAGTGTTTGCCATCTGAAAGGAGTCTGAGAGGAACAAAAATAATGAAATTTTGGTGTACCTTAATTATAGGAACTGCAGTCTTTTTTAGCCTCCGAATATTATTTTTAGTCACGTAAATATCATCTACGTCAAAATGGTCTGAGCAGACTTTAGAATATTTAGTGGGCATCCAATCATTCTCACGCCTCTGAGTCCTAATTAAACTCAACCACTTCTCTTTTATAAGTCCATCTTTAGGGATTCTAAAGATATATAAATCAAATTAATATTTGCAAGTTATTTTTAAATAACAGTTAATATATACAAGTAGCTGGTGTATAAGATTCAACTATCACCTAATAAATGCATTACAGTATAAAAATAAAAGTAAAATTAAATTAAGCCTGGTGCATATATTGCCCATCTTCCCCTACAAGCACGTGTTGACGTGGCGCAGGCCGTCAGGCGTGAAACGTCGCCATGTTGTAAAATAAAATTTATTTGATTTATTTGTTAAAAAATGTAAATAATGTGTACTTACACATGAAATGAAATATTTTTATCTTTAACAGTATAAGTATAATTATGACATCTTGTAAAAACACACGAAGGCATTTTTTCGTGTTTGATTTTAAGTTTAAAGACAATGACAGAACCGACTATCCGCGTCACTCGCTCAAACGTGACTGATTGCATGTGCGGCAGCTACCTCCGAATCGTCTTGCCATTATAAAGCTCTGACAACGCATCTATGCTTTATAAACATCTTAGATCCACTCACACATCATTAATAAAGCCGCGCAAATCACTTACCTTCACAAACACTGGCAGCAGAACAACAAAAAAAAAACAAAAGCGAAACAAAACCGAACTGTTTCGCAACATCACAATTACTTTTTTACAATACAGAAAGGAAAGAAAACGAAATTGATTTTAAATATTCCTCTCGTTTTTGCCGACGGAGCAAATTGTTTATTCAAGGTGCGGACGGACCCTTGGAACGGCAGCCGGCGGGCCAGTTTCGGCGTGGCGAGAGTCTTTTACGTTTACTGTACGACGTAAATCGTGTTTTTACTTCGGCAAGAATGTGGCAAGTGGTAATGCGACGGTTTCTGAAATATCTACATTTGTGTCACTGTTTGGATCTTCGAAGTTCGAACTGAAATTCACAGATTGCCATTCAATCAATTTATTTTTGTGCGTTATTCTTATCAATTTTATGAAAAACATAGTGGGATTAATAATATACTTAAACTAAACTAACAATAGGCTTTCGCAACGTGATGGCGAATATATTATGTATTTATGCCTAACCAATCCTTGGGTATCATATTTTGGATTTATTGGGTGTTCTATGGCGGAAGTAATAACATTTCATTGGCTGAGGCAGTAACTTATTTACGTTCTTTTAATTCAAACAAACAAATATAAATTATTATATTTATGAAATATTTTGTCTTAGGGAAAACTGCAAAAATGACGAACTTACCTAACTGCATTTTATTACAAGAAACTGACAATTTATTTTCTGAATGACAAAAGAACTTGAGGATAAACTGTTGTGCGCTTATAAAAACTGAGGTCACTGACAAATAATTAATATTCTCAACAACACGCGAAAAATGAACTGAAATGACTATTGTTAACATTGCCAATTTGTAGTCAACAATGACAAAATGAAATAACGCAGACACCTGAAAATAACTTACGGATAATTACTACGGAAACGTTCAGTGTGAAATAATTATAAATAATAAACATTATTTAATATTGTCTCGTGTTATTAGCATAAATATCAGATACTATAATATCTGATGCCCTCCCATCCTCCCGTACTTTATTTTTTGAGATTCATGAATTAATTATATTAAACGTGTAATTGTCGTGCTATTTCGCAGAGGATTGTAGACTCAGTCAACTTTCCTCCACGGTATTTCCAGATCGATATGACTTATTATTTATTACCTTTATAAAAATGCTTACTCATCGCTTAAAGGCCGACGACATCGTCACGATACCTACGGGTACATTAAAACATTTTAGACAGTTGCAACCAAATTGCTCTTCTGTCATGAAATACTTTGTATTGACCTAATTTGCCCCACTGCTGGGTAAAGACCTATCGCTCCTCTGCCATATTTACTTCCCTAAATCGTTTTTTTTTATCGCAGTGAATGGTGAGACGAGCATGACGTTCCCTTGATGGTAAGCGATATCACCGCTCATAAACAGAAGCAAAACCAAACAAAAACTTGAATTACAAACAAATTACATACAATGATTGGCATTCCAATGCACTCGCCATCCTGATACATAAGATGTCTCAATATGGCCAGTAGTTACTCTGGCTACAATGTATTTCAATCCGAAACACAACAGTGCATTTACACTGCTGTTTGGCGGAAGAAATAGACTTTGCGGTGGTACCTACCCAGGCGACCTCACACATATGAGAGGCCTACCACCAGTAATTACAGGCAATTTGGGCTCGCAAAAATAACAATAATTTGAAAAAGAAAAAGCTTTACACATAAATGGAAATACGGTGGTATTCAAAGCCGTTCCAGTTAACAACACAAACACCATGTCTGCCACTAGGCCAGCGGCGGCAAGGCGACAGTGAGTAGTGGCTAGTGAGTAATAAGTTCAAGTGTTAATATTTAACGAGACGCTGCGTCGCGGCCATCGATTCCGTATCGATTACCGTGCAACACTCGCGGCTGTTGCGGTTTCCATTGCGTTGCAGGCTCGCACACCGAACCGTGCTACGATAAATATACAATAAAGCCGGCAATTACACTTTCTTTAAAAAATATAGCTATAGTTTTTTGTATTTTACTGATAAAGAAAAATTAATAAAAAAAAAAACAGGCCCACCTGATAAAAAAAAAGTTAAATCAGCACAAAATATAACACTAGAGGAATCTTAGACGCATCGCTGGTCTTTGAAATTAGACGCAGCAAGGAATTGCGGAAAAGAAAAATTGGCATTATAGGACGTCCGGCTAGTTTAGTCTAATTAGTGTCTAGTTTAGGCTAGATCAAGGAAATATACGACATCTGTTATGACAGAATATTGAAATTATGTATTATAATCTATTTTCATGTAGATCGTCATTTCTTGTAATAAAATTTTAAATCGAATCCATACCAGTTTGACAAGTTTGGAACATCAAGAATGAAATAAATTAAAAATAATCCCCAGCAGTAATTTAACTGTACATATTTGGTAGCCAGATTTGTCAAATTCAATTTTAACTCCAATGACGCACCGGAATGGCGCATCCTGTGACAAATCAACATAATAATTTTCCGTCATAAACATAATTAATATTAAGTTTAAAACCTCTTTACTGGTTTTAATAACATCGTACAATTATAAAACTAAATCGTTAAAAAGCCGTTCGAATAGCTTTCATTTAAGATAGAAAACGTCATTACTTTCTTTATTTCGTGACATTTATCTAGATCGTTTTAATACATTGTTTTACCATCTGAACTTCTTTAATATTGCGACGAATTATTTTACAAAAATACCAGAATAAAGAATAACATTTGAGTCAAGTAGTTTCAAACTACACTTATCTGGTGTCACACCGTCGCATTGCAGCTGAATATGTGAATAGAATCAAGACTGCAATACGTTAAGCGCATCGGCAATCTCGGTGTGACTGCCTCCCGGGCCCATTGTCAGCGCGAGCCAATTACATTGCGCAAACTTTTTGCACCGCTCTAATGTCGCCACAGACCACGTTAACCAGTGAAAAGAAACTGATCCCAATCTGAAATCAACCCTATCACGATCACATAAAATATAATTTGGAAGCTAGTACGATTTTTCAGCAATTCAGAATAAATTATTGCACCGAAGTTCATGGGAAAAGCAGATGTGATAAATCACTAACGAAAACAATGTTCGACGAATCAAGTTATGAGATTAAAAAGTATCGCGGCAGGTGGGCAAGAGCCGCGGTTTGTGGAAATCTTTGAAGAAATTCTTTATCAGACAATGAACATCGCGGTTGAGCAGGAAACAGCTGCAATATATTTTCGGGTTGTTTTCATCATCATCATCATCATCATCAGCCCGTTGCAGTCCACTGCTGGACATAGGCCTCTCCCAAGGTACACCACAGAGCCCGGTCTGTAGCTTTACGCATCCAGTTCTTGCCGGCCCTCTTCTGCAAGTCATCCCGCCATCTGGCCAGAGGACGTCCCACGCTACGTTTGCCAAGACGCGGTCTCCACTCCAGAACACGCTTACTCCAGCGGTTATCCGTTCTGCGACATATGTGGCCAGCCCATTGCCACTTCAACCTACTAACTTTCAGAGCTATGTCGGTTACCTTGGTTCTCTGACGGATAACTTCGTTTCGAATTTTGTCCTTTAGAGAGACTCCGAGCATAGCTCTTTCCATCGCACGTTGAGCGACCTTTAACTTGTGGATTAGCCCCACAGTCAGTGTCCACGTCTCGGCTCCGTACGTCATTACAGGGAGGACGCACTGGTTGAACACTTTACTCTTTAGGCTCTGTGGTATATCCGACGAAAATATATGGTACAACTTCCTAAATGCTGCCCAGCCCAACTGAATCCTCCTATCGGCTTCCTTTTCAAAGTTATTTCTACCCAATTGGATTAGTTGCCCGAGGTAGACATACTCCTTGACAACTTCGAGAGGTGTGCCATCTATGATAACTGGTCCCGGAGCGACAAAGTCATTAGACATGACTTTCGTCTTGTCAAGGTTCATCCGGAGACCAATTCGTTTAGAGGCTTCATTTAGGCTGTGCAGCATTTCTTGAGCTTCCTGCAGCGATTCTGCCATGACTACGATATCATCGGCAAACCTTAAGTGGGAGATGTATTCGCCATTTACATTGATGCCTCGCCCGTTCCAGTTTAGAGTCTTGAAAACATCTTCCAAGGCATTTGTAAACAGTTTCGGGGATATCACATCCCCCTGTCTTACTCCTCGATGCAATGGAATCAGTCTTGTTTGACTATTCTGTACTTGGACGGACATAGTTGCGGCGTCATACAGGCTTCTCAGCACCTCGATGTATCGAAAATCAACTTGGCAGCGCTGCAGGGAGTCCAGAACAGACCAGGTCTCAATGGAATCAAAGGCCTTCTCATAGTCCACAAAAATCAGACACAGAGGCTGATTGTATTCCTGGGTCTTCTGAATAATCTGCCTCACGGTGTGTATGTGGTCTATGGTGCCGAATCCTCCGCGAAATCCGGCCTGCTCCGGTGGTTGGAAGTCATCCAGCCTTCGTGCCAGCCTATTTGTGATGACCCTCGAAAACAGCTTATATATGTGGCTCAGAAGCGATATAGGGCGGTAGTTTTTGAGTTGGGTCTTGTCCCCCTTCTTGAAAAATAAAACTACCATGCTCCTGCTCCACGCTTTTGGAGTTCTCCCTTGGTGGAGAACGGAGTTAAATATACGCTGTAGCTGCCTAAGGATAGGTGTTCCCCCAGCTCTTAAGAGCTCAGTTGTAACTCCGTCCTCGCCCGGGGCTTTTCCACTTTTTAGTTGTTTGAGGGCCAACTCAATTTCCTCAATGCTGACATCGGGGAGTTCGTCGGAATAGTGTCGGACTAAAGTAGCACGGGGATCGCAGGGGATTGGTTCAGGTAGCGGGTTGTTTTGCATCCTTTCAATGATGTAGAGTTAGGTTCAGGGTTAAGTATTTTTTTGTATGAACAGAAATTGCACAATTTTGAATGTTTTACCTGAAGGAAAATAATTAAGGCTGCCTTATTAAAATCAGGGAAAATGGAAGGCTCTTTGTTGAGTTTTTAACGATATAGTATAAAAGAAAACCGTCATTGGATTTGGGTAAACTCATAAACAAATTTTGGCAAATATCATGGCTGTACAGTGGACTAAATGCTTTTCGTCAGTGAAGTTCTTCACTAGTACTAGTAGAACTTGGAAAAAGTCAATAAAACTAAAAAAAGTGGCTAAAATACACGTTAAAAGCGCAACCATCGACTGAGCAACAATAACCATACTCCATTCACGATAGGATTTCTTTCACAATTTGTACACGCTTTCAAACGAAGGGGACACGACAATGGCGGCGGCCGGCTATTGCTGCGCGGCGTCTGTCCGTGAAACGTCGGCCTCATTACACCAGGCCGGGTGATCTGTAGGATTGATGAATGGCACTCGGAGATAGTGATTGATATAGTTTCTCGTTTAGTGTGGAAACTAACGTTGAGACAGACAGAGATTAGAGCGCCGACCGTGAGGTATATCCTTGGTTCTTTCGCCTATTTGACAGCCTCCGTGGCGCAGTTGGTAAGACGCCGGCTGTGAAATGTGAGGACGCGTTGGTGAGACCGAAACGTCTCTCGTAGTTTATGATACCCACGACATAAGACTCGATCGTAGTGTCTGGTCAGCACTGTCACATACCTGTTAGGTGTATTTATCTATTTACCTACAAGATCGTCTGATTAGAAATGGTCCATACTTAACTTTCTTATATAGATTGCACAAAACAGTACCCTATTTAGCTGTTCTGAAGTAGGTCGGACGTGTCTATGTGAATCACTACCAAAGGATTAAGAAGAAATTAGTCAAAATTCTTCATGGCATTTATATATTCATCTATACCACAAAGCAGTTTGTTTAATAAATAACACAAAATTATGATGAGGATGATAATTAAAAGGAAATCAATATCGTTCAAATCCAGTAATTCTACCCATACCTTTCTTCTCAAAGTACATCATACACGTTTGTATACATAATATATCTCAGGCCTGCTCATGCAGCGTACAAGTCCTACGCAATACTGACCCATTACTACCAAGTGAACCATATGCATCGCGAAGGGTCCCAAGTTATTATTTACCTTTACACGGTTGATGACTGCTGTTGCGTGCCTACGTAGGTAATCAATTACATGCCCTGCCACCCATCACTGCACCAGTACTGCTCATTAACAGGGCTTCAAATTAAATCAAATTGGTATTTAATTGTTTACAAGAGCTTAGCTTTAGCTTAGCTATTATTTGTCTATTGATAGTATCTTCGATTGTATCATACGTAACTTCTTTTGCAATATAACGTACCAATTTAAAAGATGGTATTCTGTTATAGAATAATATACAACACGGTTGACTTAAAGCGATTTATTTCCGATATTTCATCACGATATTGAGCACAAATTGTTAAATAAGTTTCTATACATTTTTAAAATCATAGCTAAATCTATTACATTTTGCGTATTCACAAATTAAAAGACATAATATTTTAGAGAAGGGAACATCATATGAAATCGTCGTCCTCATGAGTTTAAAATAGGAAACTCACAATTTGCATTCTCCACAATTGACAAATAACAAGGTATCTTCTTTTTTTTCTTTCTTTTCTTTATTATCATCTACTATTCTAATTCTAGAATATTCCGCGTCTCTTGTGTTATTCGCCCATCCAGTATCCACACGTAAGCAGCCGTATTCTAGATCAAGGCACTGCTGACCCCTATCTTTAGCTCATTAGTTTCAATTAGCTCAAGACTCGGGTATTAAAGTATTCCGTGCAAGCCAGAACATCACTCGTAAACGTTTGTGACGTCATCATGGAAATATCAATCGATGAAATGAAAGTATTGGTTCTCAACATCAACACATACATAGACAGTGGCGCTATTAGTAAAGAACTGATCTTGGTTTTGGTTTACTGCTGGAAGTAATTTTTGAAGTACCTTATTTATTTATTTTTGGGACGACTGGATGCTTTCGAGAACATGTGGCCTAAAATCTCTTGAAAGCGCGAATGGTGGATGGATAGGGGGCGGGCCCGACAATGAAATTAAATAGGTTAACGAAAGAATAATCTCATTTTTTTTTTTATTTTAGAGTCCTTTTACTACTTTTTTTTTTATTTACTATACAACTTTGAAATACTAAGAAATTCTTATTTTGTAAATAGCTGAAGTACACGGAAGATACTTAGAATGCTTAAGTGTTCATGGGAGCTTTAACCACTGTAGTTTCCAGAAACAGACCTGGAAGGGCCAGGTAAACAGATTGCCTTCAACAGTCAACTGGCAATGAAGCTCAGTACGCCTTGTTACCTTCAACCGATATTATTACACAAATATGATAGATACACAAATATGTGGGAAAGAGTGATTTGTACAAACAGGAGACATTTAAATTAATAAACAAATAAATAATAGACATATTACCAGCCAATAAACAATAAGAGGGTCAGAACCAACAAACACATTAATTTACCAACGAGACGAATAAATCTTGGACCTTGTAACAATTCATACCCATTTATAATAAATATACCTCGCAGTCAAGTTCACGGAACTCCAAGATATAATAAACAATTTTAAATCTCGAATGTCATAATTTAAAATATTTTATTTTTCTTTAAAACTTACCAACAGCTATATCGGTTCACGACATAGTTAACATTGAAATAAAACTATTATTTATTTACGATTTTAAAAATTTGTGACTTTCTTACGTTTTAATTAATTTTAATTAAACCTAATCCGCGGTAAAATCCATAGTAAATAAGAGTTTTATTTCACATTAACATTCGCGTAAATATAAGAAACCATTAGACATAGTTAAACTTGGATAACTTTGCCATCCAAAGTGTGGATGACATTTCCTCGAAACAGGGTATATTAGTGAGTGTTTGCCTAAGCCCAACATAGGGTTGAACAAAATGATTATGAATTATCACTTAATTAGTTTGATGGCATAATGTCTCAAGAGCTATAAATTAATGGCGAGCCACAACACCTATCCATGAAGTATTCTAGCGCTGGCTACTGGCTAGCACCAACTGTATCGACTGTTGACAAGAAACCACAGAAGAAACCACAGTTCAATAGGTACTCTATTTATACAAAACTGTTCAACAACAGGTGCATTTAGGTCACTTCACTGCAGTATAAAAAAGTATACCGTCCCAAAAAACAGTAAACAAACACAGCCATCAAACAACAAGCAAACCGGGTAACATTAACAAAACAAACCGCAACTATTCCGCACTTCGAATTACAATGGAAACTAGCATGACAATAGATATTTCGCACACCACTCGGTTCGTCGTACTTCGTATAGAATGGATACGTTCGGAAGCATTGTGCGGTACAATAATATTTGGCGGGCATTGTGTTATCCTTTAATGAACTCGCCGGTGGAACAATAAGATGGATGTGGGACACGCGTCAGTCTGCATTACTATTGTTTATTTTGAATTTTGATAATATCATATTAATATGTTTATGGAAAGTGCGTGGTGGCCTGTTGGTAAACGGACCAGACGCGGCTGCCAACATGTTCACGGTGGTCGCGGGTTCATATCCCAGGGCACACCTCTGACTTTTCGGAGTCATGTGTGTATTGATAGTCAATCACCACGCACTAAAAAGGTGAAGGAAAACATCGTGAGGAAACCTGCATACCATAGCATTTTCTATGGTATGTAAAGTCCGCCAACCCGCACTAGGCCAGCGTGGCGGACTATATGGCCGAACCACTCTCAATCGTACTGTCGATTGTAGAGTAGGCCCGTGCCCTGCAGTGGGACGTATATGGGCTGGTACTGGTACTAGCTGGTAATATGTTTATGATGTACCAATACAGCAGGAAACCGCTGGATGCAAACCTCCAACTTAATGTGGAATTTGGAGGTTTATACCCAGAAGTGAACACCTTTTTTCCCAGAAGGCAGAGCAAAGGGGTAGTATGGGGTGTAATGTTTATAAGTGCATTGCGTCTGAAGTCACTATCGGCCGTTCTCTATATCCTATCTACCTTTAACTAGAGGTTAAACTGACTACCATTATTATGTCGGTTCAATGCCACAATTTATTAAACAAAGATAAACATATATATTTATCATGCCTAGCTATCTATAAACATATGGACCATATCTATATTTTTGTATCTTTGTTAACTGAAACGTAAAATGCATCGAAATATCTAATGAAATCCCTAGTTAAAGACAGATAGATTATTGAGAACGGCTGTAAAACTATCAGCCGGCTTTGTGTTCGGTAGCAGTCTTGATGTACCCTGTATTGGTAGTCGCGCTATCTGCAATTAAAAAGTTTCCAAAGTCGATTAAATCTTGATTAGTTTTTCAATGTAATATACAAGGTTTACTCAGTCGGACCTCCACAAGGAAAATACGGAAAGGAACTATAAAAGTGCAATGACTAAACGTATAAAAAGTGACAAAATAGCCACGACCACTTCTCGGTATTTTGTATAATAATAAATATCAGTGAATTGCCCGATGCACGTCATGTTTTTGTGTTCATTCATACAAAAACAACTCGGTCGCATTACATACAAACAAAAAATCCCATGAAACCGGTATAAACGCTCGAATTTATTATCGCATTTGAATATTCATAAGGACTCTAAACGTATACATTTTTATATAAAACTATTATATTTTATATCATTGACCGTGAAATGACACTAAAAATTTATGTTTATATTTATTTCTTTAAATATTTCCATGTCTGTATCAGGCAAACGCCAGAGAACAGTTAGGTACCTTAAGATTTAAATCTAGGTCTACCTAGATACTATAGGTATATACTATAGGTATATTCTACATTCCATGCTCCTGCAAACCTTAAGCAACATATTGCGGTATAAATGTCTCCGAAATAGCCTAAAGACGTCAAAGACGAGTTTTCACTGAACGTTACGAAATGTTATCCTTTCAATACGTCGTCTTCAATATCTTTGAAGTAAAAGCTGCTGGCAGCAGAGGTATCATAAATACGATGTGAATATTTTATCAAACATCGGCTTAGTAGTATTTCTTGTACTGCAAATCTACCTTTGAAACTCTTGGGTATGAAAAATATCTTCCTATGTGACGTCACGGTCATATGAAATTATAATTTAAAATAACATCAATACACGAATTCGTAAATACAAATTATCAATGGACATTTTGCGATCTGACACGACACGGCATGGCGGTACGGTCATATCTTAAATAAGCTATCAGTCAATTAATTTAACAATCATTCCCACAACAGTTAAACTAACTTAATCTTTGACTCCTACCAGTGTGCCTAATTCAAATAATCTTGGCCAACCGAACACTTAAAACCCATTATTCTTGGCTCTTTATTCTAACGCTATACAGTTACGTCGCAGCGCTGCATTTTTATTTGACTGGTAACCTTTAGCGTGAGCCGTCCCGTTTCACGGCTCATTATGTTCCGAATAAGGCCGCACGACCGTAGCCAACGCACCTTAAACCAACACTCTTATAAAAGAAACAATTGTACAAAGGGGCTAACATGAAAATTCAGAGGGAATCCTCAAAGGTTACGAATAAAAAATATGCCATTACTCACACAAAATGTTAGCCGCCAAGGATGTTTGCTGGCACCCTTACGAGATCCAACAAAAGGAGCACACGTGAGCATTCTGCATACATGGATATTTTAAAAATGAATCCACGATATACACGCAATAAACGCCTTTACTCCAATAATATAAAGCCCATTTTCGAAATGCGAATTGAAACACACATTCTCCAAAAAAAGATACGCATGGTTGTTCAAGTCAAAGTTCAAACTACCTAGAATGCAGCGCATGGTGTGTTTCCACAAATCTGAGCCCTAGGATTGTGTAAATAAGGTTTGATTTTGTATGGAAGGGCAATAGGTGAGAAAGGTTTTTTTTCGCGGTCGTGTGTCACATTGTCGCCAGTTGGCACTGTTGGCAGCGGCGTGGAGTAAAATGCACGGCTTGTTTATAGGTGACGAGGTTTCGCGTTTCGAGCCTCCATTGTGTGGGTTTTGTGCATAGCCACATCAATATACGTGATATACGAGGAAACTATATGACTGAAAGACATTTCACCCATTGAAGGCGGAGTATTGGAGCATGGCGAATGGGTCTATGTAATGTGACGTTCTTTATCGTTTCTGAATTTCTCTTTAGCTATTGCTATGAATTTAGTGGTAACTGAAACGTTAGGCTCATTTTGATCCTGATCATAGAGACGAATATTTGGCTGAATACAAGTATAGGTAGTAGGTATTGTGGAGTGTTTCAAGACATCAGAATCTTTTAGTACACCGAAGCCATGAATTTGTTCAACACAACTATTTTTTACGCATTAACTATTGATGTCAAAAACTCTATTATGTCTCTATTACCCATTGTCTGTCAGCAGCAGCTGCGTTCGTCAGCTGTTGACAATTATGTTGGGCACGCGACGTGACGATTAACATCGAAGTGTCAACCCTAACAGTAAACACGCAATACAATAGAACCTATTATCCTAGTGTCATTGGAACATACGGCGATGACACAAACTGGACTTGATAGGGGACCTTTACTGCACTGACAAATTGTGAATTTCTGCCAAATAAAGGGAACCTTACTGGTGGTAGTAGGTAGTGGTAGGTCTTTCATATGTGAGAGATCACCTGGGTACGTACCACCGCAATTTCTATTTATGCCGTCAAACAGCAGTGTAAATGCACTGTTGTGTTTTGGTTTGAAGGATATTGTAGCTGGTGTAACTACATATTGAGACATAAGATGTTAATCTTATGTCTCAAGATGCTGAACGCAGTGGAACGCCAAGAATTGCTTTATAATTCAAGGTGCTGTTTGATTTTGCTACTGGTCATGAGCAGTCGTATCGCTCACTATCGTGTCGTAGGCGAAAGGCATGCTCGTCTCGCCATTCATAGTAATAAAACTAAAAATTAAAACATTGCAAAACAACAACTTTATTGAACTACGTAAGAAAAGCTGCATAATTGAGAGACCTTCACAAGATGTTGATGGCGTCTGGAGTTACACCCGCACTAGTCCAATGGTCCACCCATAAAGCCAATGTTCTTTTAATGGTAGAAAAGGCTCGTGCTCACTCGAATAAAGTTATATAGGGTGACATACAGTTATTACCCGCAACATCGCCAGTGTTCTTCCAAAATATCCCACACTATTTATTTCCATAACACACAATTCGACGTTAACATTTGTATACTTATTTTTGTTTATAGGTTCTCAATTGTATTCCAAGTCACCACTTAATTAACCACATCTCATTTGTATATTTTTGTGTATAATACTTACCTAAAGTATGTCAAACCGTGACCGCGGGTGCAGTCACTAACCCCATGATTCGAACACGTGCCACTCCATTGAAGCGGTCGCGCACGCTCCCAATTACTAAGCCACTACACACTATCCATAAGAGAAAGACAATTCAAATGTGGATGGTACTTATAGATGTACAAATGATGTCTTGCTTGAATGATCTATGAAAGTAATTTTACTGGTGGTAGGTCTCTCATATGTGAGAGCCCATCTGTGTGGGTACCACCGGAGTGTCTATTTCTCCCATCAAACAGCAGTGTAAATGCACTGTTGTGTTTCGGATTGAAGGGCATTGTAGCCAGAGTAACTACTGGATATATTGAGACTTAACATCTTATGTCTCAGGATGGTGAGCGCAGCGGAATGCCAGGCATTGCTTTGTAATTCAAGGTATTGTTTGGTTTTGCTACTGTTTATGAGCGGTCGTATCGCTTACCATCAGGCGAACGGCATGCTCGTCACGCTATTCATCGCAATAAAAAAAAATTATAACAAGCAATTTTTATGTGAGGTTAATAATGGATATGAGAGGATAAAAGCTTTAAGCTGGCACAAGTATGGTATATCCTATATTTAATTAAATCTGGACCCCAAAGACTAACTGCTAGACCTCAAGACACCGTGAGCACCTTCTGCATAAATCGGATATCAAAAACCAATTAACCCTTTAAATAAACTCTTTAATTAAATAGTTGTAAAATAAGGGTAGTTAACTTGTAACAGTCACTGAGCGGATGACTAATACCTAAGTCCGCCCCATGGCCACGAAAGCTGAAAGTAATCGAAACGTCACGTCAGGAAGTTAAAAAATGTTAAAATTAAACCAAATCCGCGATATAATCCGTAAAAAATTGTTTTTTCAATGAGAATAGAAGAGCTATAAATTATTTTTTTACGTTAAATCTATACTACGGTAAGTAAATAAGAGTAGAGGTGAAGCGACGAGAGATGGTGTAATCTGGTTGCATCTTTACTTTTGAGATCAATCTCTTAATAAAATAATAGCTAAGAATTTTTTAAATAAATGCAGAATGAATGAGATCTTTCAATACAATGTCTGCATTATTTTGTATACTGCAACTGCACCAAATAAATAACATTCCCAAAGGAAACTTAAAGCCAACAAACTTCACGCCATCGCGAAGTTTCAGTCCCCTTTCTTACTCAATAAGAATTCGCCATAAGGGGAGCAGTCCGGTCGGGGTCAATGAACCGTATTATCTCAGACCCACCTTGATATCTACGATCGGCTCGTACCCCACACCTTTGATTTCGATCGCTATCTTGTTATTGGGAAATATACCTTATCAATGTGCGATAAAGTGGATTTTTGCAAATATTTATATAGGATGCATCGTGTCTGGGGATATCGCGAATTTGTTGAGCAGATGTGTTATAATAGAATTGATTTATTGGGCACATTAGCCATCTGGCTAAAGTCAATCTAGAAGTTTCCGTGCGAAATTTTTTAATAATATGTAGACAAATAACTGTACCCACAGAACAGTTGAACTGTACCTATTCCAACCTCATCGAATCATCGAATCGTGAACCGTTCGGACTAATGTTGTATCAGTATCAGTATCAGCCCATATACGTCCCACTGCAGGGCACGGCCCTACTCTACAATCGAGAGTACGATTGAGAGTGGTTAGGCCATATAGTCCACCACGCTGGCCTAGTGCGGGTTGGCGGACTTACATACCATAGAAATCACTAATCGGACTAATCTTGGGACTGATTAAATTAAATCGAATATTCTATTTGTGGGCATTTCCCAATATTTATCAAGTATGTGTTTAAATAAATGAAAACTGCGCTAACTTATTCGAAATATGATAAATAACATCATAATACTTAGTTAAATACATATATAAACTCACGCCTTTTTTCCCAGAAGGGATAGGCAGACAGAGGTGCCAGGACACCCACATTTCACCTTGTACCATAGCACAACTACGCCACCGAGGCAGTAAGGCATAATACTTATGCACTTTAAAGTATTAAATAAAACATAAAAAATACACTTTGTTAAAATATGTCAGTTCACTTCCAGCCTACTTTAACATAGCCCTATATTTCACTTGAAAACATTAACCACTTCAAATTCCCACTTAAACAGTATCAAAGTATCACTAAATCCGCCGTTATTTGCCGAAGATAAGATTTGGCCCGCAAACGTGATTACATTGTATCGATCGCGACGCATCGATTTCCGCCTTCACAGGATGCGCTTTAAAATATGGCGCTATGTGAGTGTCTTCCCATTTCCGGCACAATCGGATCTGCTTTCCTACAATGGGTGTTATTGTTCGCGACATATGGTTGTGTGACATTTGTATGGATTTTCTTCATTAGACTGCCTGGCGCTGTGGGTGAAAACTGTTTACTTAAGGTGTTGCAATAGACCACGGATCGAGTTAATGTTGTGGTTTCTTTTAACCTCTACTTGTTGAAATAATTTATGTTCGCGAAAACACGTTTTTATCATTTTCACGATCGACCGCCTCACGTCAACCCTTTCCGAAAACTTAGCCTTTTGTGTGATCAATAATGTGTGACAAGATGTATTACAAAAATTGGTTATTGTATGGCGTATTTATTTATCACGCCCTTCAATACAAAAAATGTGCTCATCCGCCCGCTATAATTAACCCTTCTATCAACAACCAAATGTTTACATGCCAGCGCTAATGATCACTTGGACCGCAACCCTTCATCTGTCCATATTGTCGTAAACATTAACATTTCCAAATAACTGTTGCTTCCCCTTTGTGATGTTATATTTTATTAACTATAAATATAGAACGCTTGCAGCCGCTTCCTACAATGTAAGACCCGTCGCACATTTAAACGCATTACTTTGCATACGATAGCTTTTCAGGATTGAGGAGAGAAGATATTCGTTGTGATTTATTTATTGGTCAGTCTACATGGCGTAGTTTTTGGACCGCTATAGCTCGAGAGCCCAAGACAACTTTTTGTGTAAGCCACAAATATTTGCTTCAAGTCGGCAAAAATTTAAAATATTATGATACCCATGAAGAAAGAATTGTACATTATCTTAATGTGAAGGGATCGGAAGTATGAATGCAACTTTTAGGTATATCATATCTAGTTTTAATCGTAGAATGCCCGATTATGGAACGATATCACTTTAGATATCTTTATTAGATATTTATAAATAAATAAAAACATTATTTTTCCTCAACATTTTTAATCCAATATTAATTTGCCTCTTTCGATGTGATAACTTGACTAAAGGTGTAACTTTTGCAAAGCATTCTTATTGTATAAGAAAAATGGGTTTGCGTTCTGGAGGGAGTGTTGGAATATAATTGAGAACGCAAACATGAATATTAATTGGCAATAATTTTAGTTATAAAGAAATACTTGTTGTGTTGGCAACTCTCGTCTTCCCTTTTTCCGCTGTCATTCCTTTCGAGTAAAGTGTGATTTTGTTATACTGTTAAATAAATACTAATTAATCGTGTAATAGTTTATTTTAAAGACCTTAACCACACAAACATTAACACGATGGAAAGGTCACGTGTTTTAGTTCAATAGCTACTTTATTACAAAAGCCATCAAAACATAGCATTACTATATTTCGCTGATTTTGATGTGCGTCAACCTCATGCACATCATTGTCCGGTCAAACAAAGCGTGCACGGTGCGCGAACTGTTTGATGTACGATTTCCCGACTCCCCGTACAAATGGGCAAATAAACAGAGACCAAACACAGTTGACGATGCGTCTGGAAATTAATATACGTTTCGCTCGCCACCAGACTGGCACTGTGCAATTGCAAGGAGGTTTTGTACACCAAAGGACTGACGAGTGCCGTCTGGATTGGTCTGCAGACAACGAGTATTTACTCAGAACCGCGCGTATCTTACTCACTTTCGCTTTGACACTTTTATTTTGAAAATGGAAGGGTACATACACTTTCCTGGAGCTAATTTGATTTATTGCTTTAGGTCTTGCAACTTCCCAATGTGTTCCTAATATTATTACAATGAGATTTGAAGTGTATCTGATTTTAGTTCTACGAAATTAATTATTTATAGGTACGCATTAATCGTATTTTTTAATTAGTTACAGAAGCATGTTAATCTAACCAGACTAGCCTTAACCATCATACACAGAAAAGCCGAAATTCAATACACCATAGTAAACCGCTAGTGTAATTACTTTAATGTATCAGCCGATTACGTCACACTGCAGGTCCCTGTCCTCTTCATTTCAATGAAGTACATCTAACGCAAAATCCAAAGATGGATCCAAAGCAACTTGTACAACCATCTACAAACCAGTATTGGGCCCAACATTGGCGTGGGCTTCGCTACATCTTCATCCGACAAACGCTCGAAAAAATAACCAACCTACGCCTCTAACAGTTCTTCCGACCCACGTAACATAAAAATTACACATTAATTAACAATAAATATTTGTTTAGAGACGCAGTCAGGTGCCGTATGCGCCGGGCACGAAACCAGTTCCACGGAATGTAACAGCATGGGATCCCTTCAGAGGTCAAAAGTGCTTTTAAACTTTACATTATTGTTTTAATTAAGGCTTTACGACTGTCATTACCAAAATTATGTTTTTTTAAGAGAGATCGAGAAAAAAAAGTCACCTGGTGGGCGATGATCATCGTAACCCATGGAAAACAGCGTTGCTAGATAATTATATGTACATATTTCGGGTAAAGCGGGATTTTAATCTTAACATTTCTTAATAATGGCTTCTTCATATTTATCTTTAAATTTCAAAGTCGATTTTTCACCGAAACCGGGACTAAGAGTGTACCACGTGAGGCATATAGTTGTATGATAAAATAAATCAATGGATAATTATGTTAATTAATAATGGATAATTCCAACTTTAGACGAACCGAGACTGAATGCAGATTTTTATCTATCCCGATATTGAGACGTGTAAAATCGATGATATTGAGCTACATACGCGTATTCGATTTAAAGTAAGCCGACATAACCATATAATATATCTCTGCGTCCCAACGTCAGTGGTAGCCTGTAATTAAAAGTTTGGAACTGAAGTTTCCAAAACACTCATATTATTTTTATTAGTTTCATATATTTCTCACCACAAAGAAATTCTTTACTTTTAGAGTATTGGTCGCCAATTGTGTAGGGTTGCTTGCACCTGTTACCAAATAAGTGACGTTTAAGTCGATTATATGACTAAGCTATGGCTCAGAATATACAAAAGAATTAAATTAAAAAATATAAAGCCTATTGTAATGGGTGTTCCATTTTCCTCGGGCCCGTACAATGGATGGTATAAAGGAGAAAATATAGAATCAATGTGGAACATTGCCTTTGTACTGAAGACAAAGAAATGTTGCAGAACGTTTGAAAACAATTATAGCATATAAAGAAAATCAATTAAAATGACCGCACCATCGTGCTCCATTCTCAACAAGAATATTAATTGAGAGAAATCTCATTAAGATATGGACCTAGAGCCCCGCTTTAAACCCAGTTATGACAAAAATTTTCAGAAATATTCATAGACTCAGTAATATTACTCCTGTTAATTTTCGCCTGTACTTTAATACGACAGCGCTTTGAGTACCGTTTGTTTCCGCTTAATTAGAGGGCATGTTGCAAACATGTTGTCAAACTTGTATCTCACAGATTAATATTACGCAATCGCAGGACAACCAACCGAGCAGAAATACACATTGCAATATTCCATCGCAAAATACAACTACTCAGATACAAAACAAAAGTGAAACGAGAAAAAAACGATCTCGTCTAATACGTTCGCCATTGGAGACGTCCCAGTATCTCTTAAGAGAATAACGATGTAGGCCTCTCCCCATCGGGAGACTTCCTTTTGTGTCGGCGACCAAGCGGCGACCTAAATATAAGCGGACCCAAGACAATCCTATGCGCCATTGCAGCACTGTCATTTCGACATTTTATTCCATTTAGACTCGACGGAAGTAGACAGGTTAAGCTTTTATTGCACGAAACGGGTTAACCGTACGATAAAATAAACGTGAATTCGTCATGTGGATGTATTGTGAAAGAATGGTAATTTTACGAGCTGGCTGCTCAAATAAAATCTTCGTAAAATGCTAAATGCAACCACTAAGACGTTGCCAAATCATTACCCTAAACCAAACTGATTTAATTCAACATTAGGAATTTCACTAACAAATTAAATGAAAACGGAAAAGATTTAAAAGAGCTCGACTCCAAAATTTAGTGCCTCGGATCAGACTAAAGGCGAAGTTAATATTTGTCGAACATAATTATCCACTGCGCTGCCGAAATCAAACTTCTGTTGTAAGCTAAAAAAAGTATTGCCGCATGTTGGTCGAAAATATTTAAAATAAAGCAAAAGTATACAAAATAAATGTATTCCAAACTAACAATCCCAACGCATTATATAAAGATAATATCGAAACAAGCCAACTATTTGAATACTGTAAATCCACCAAACCCAATACAAAACAAACGAGGCCAAGCAGTAAATTTCCATAAATCCATCAATAATACAGTAAAATTATAAGGAACAATAACCGACGCACGCAGATTATCGTAAATCATAATATCAGCGGGTATTTCTCGAGCTGTGCTGGGAGACAGGAATCCTTAATATTCTTGTCCATCGAATATAGATCCCTCATGATGTATTTACGAAGTGACGTAACGGATCCGGATAGACTGGTTTTTTCGCTGTATGCCCAGTGTGGATTGGTCTCCGAGGGTATGCGCTAAGTGATGGGGAGGTATGAAATGAGAGAGCTCGAAGTATTCTGGTCGGGAGATGCTACCGGGCAGGCCTCAGCGCGCAGCCTCCGCTGTATCGAGCGACCGCGCCCGAGTCCCACGTGCTCCATTCACTCGCCACAACCACGTGTGAAATATCTTGAAAACACTAAGCCATGCTAGTGGCTGTTTTGTATTCATGTGCTATTAAAACAATATACCACTTCGATTAATGTCATCAATGAATAATGTACGACCAGACCCGATGGCGCCGAATAATTTTAATAAATTACACGCCCACCTTTTAAATTCTGATGGATTCAATTTGCATTTCCTGCGTTTTACTTGCAGTGAAAATATTGACGCGGACTAAACATAAAGTGAATCAATATCTTTCGGCAAATGTTTACTGTGGTACTTGGCAACAGTATTGACTACTTACGTCAAAGGTTTCATGAGCTTTATTTGTATTGCGGGAAAACTAGTAATGTAAAATCTGAAAACCGGTACCCCGACTAGAGATTATGTATAAATTGTTGCTGAGGACAATTTTACGATAGTTTGTAACATAATCGCGGAAATGGACGTGAATTTAGATATAACTAGAAAATACGTTTGACATCGAACGATAAAACAGGTTCGTAAACATCACATGAATATTATAATATCAACCACAGTTTCGTGGGCCTTACTTTAAATTTCAAATAAATTAATCACAAAACGTCGATAGCATATATTAACATAGTTAAATCAAAACAAACGTCCCGAACGCAACGAGAATTGCAAACGAAGAGAAGTATTCGAATGAAGCATTTTCTCATCCGCAATACGTCCTCAAATGCGAAAACGTATACAAATCCGGATGCTCACTAAACTAGGAGCATGTTAGTTAAAAAAAATAATTCAAAAACGTCGACTTTTGGCTACATTGAAATTGGTGGTGCAAAAAACACTCATTCAAAAAACGATGCCTAACGAGAGACGAAATCGACTGGCGTAGAAGCGTACGATGGTTGGATGCGTAACATTATTTGATATATTATCAGATCATCGTGTTTATGGTATGTAATTAGCGTAGCGATATGGAACTGAAAGACATCAATAACATTGGAATATGAGAATGTACGAGTAAACATTTCAATCCAATAAATACTCTTGGACCCTACTTCTGCCATCTCAGCATCATCTAAAGGTAGACTGAAAGAGAATGCCCCTGGCATTAAGTCCACCTATGCACAATGTGTTTGTAAATAAAGTTAAAATTTAAAAATCCATAGACAGTTTATAAACCTATTTTAGGTATCGAATGTTTTGTCATCTTTGCTCAAACTAAATTCAAATTCGTTCGAAAGGAACAAACCATTCTATAGCTTAAATAGGTTTATAAACGTAGTGAAAACAGATACAAAGTTATTAGTAAATCCAAACGAAAAGGCGAAATTTGATTACAAATTCCACTAACCCATTCACACACAAGCAACGAAAGCAGACATGCAGTATCTCAAAGCCGGTACGCGCCGTAACGACTTAATTAGATATACAAAGTTTATCAACTCTGCAAAGTAGAGACTTGACTGCAACGAGGCACACGTTCAAATATTAAACATTGCCGCTAATCCTCGCAGTGACACAGATACTGGAGATAATTAATTTAAACTACACTAACTGGGTAAAATGTTCGCCGCAATTGATGTTAATTTAATCCGATGCAATCCAATATGCCGTGGATCGCGATTTATATACTTTTCAGTTTGAACGAATTCGTCTGGTGTTTAATTAACGTTTGTTTAAATGGGTCAAACGGTTCGGAATATTACCTTTCAGTTGTTGGATTTTAAATTATTCAATGTAGACTTTTCCTCCAGGGAAACACTTAAGATACGATTTTGTATTTCGAAATTTCAATTCTATTTGAACCAGTAATTTTCATCGATGAAAAAACATACATTTTACTACTGTGGAACTTGGTTAAGTGAGACATCAAGGGACCTGCTAATTGGTACATGCAAATGTATTTATATTAACACGTAGAAAATTATTCTATGATGTAGATGTACAACACAAGTTAAATAAATTCAACTATCTACACATATAGAGCTTAATTCTCATATGAAGTCGTAAGATGCAGTTGTGATATGAAACACTATTAATCCACTTCTGGTGGAGCGAAGGCTTATCAGTCTCCTCCGAGAACCTTGGTGCCGGCCCGTTGAGAGATGACTTCAACGGGAATAAAGATATAATCCGATTGGTCCGGATAGCAGTTCATTAAACGGAGCCTGCTCGGCCGCCAGCTCGTGCCATATTGGAAATTGCCAACGTCGTGAAATCTATAGCTGCTTTCACATCGAAGTCTATTCGGTTTTTATGGAATTTCATTTTTAAAACTGAGTCTATATCATATCTTTCTTTTTCGGTTGCGTCAGTGTTAGGAACATTGAAGCTTTGTTGAAATGAAATTCTGTTTGTCTTGGACCGCTGTCTTCGTTTCGTTTCTGTCATATCGTACAAATTCATATCATAGTGCAAGTTATAAAGAAATGTACTTGGATTGATACTAAAAAAACAAGACTAAATAAGTAGTTAAGAATGTCTATATAAATTCAAATTTATTTCGTAGTCAGAACAACACTTTTAATAACCAAAAAAGCCGCAAAAACCTTTCTAAATCTTCAAACCCTTAATTTTTTGCAATCTTAAGTGTGGCGTCCAAGACCGACATAAAAACTATAGGACATTTGGCGCGGCCAGTACACAAATGTTTAAGGGTGCATCGAAGCAAAAAATCTCGAGACAGTTCGAGCAGAACAGACCATAAGCACTCTGCTCAGGTTGCAGTGAAACAGCATCATATTTCATAACTAAATCGGAAAGGAATTTACGAAAGTATGATTGAAAACCGATCTCTCACATCGCTTAATATTTCAATCAAACGTAAAACGATTAAGTCATATCGATTATAGGCCGCATATCATATCACATTGAAAGAGAGAAATCCAGTGTTAAGTTTCGATAAAGATAACGTTTTGTTACGAGATCTTGTACCCAGCACAAAAAAAAAACTACGTGGCTAAATAACAAGCTAACTACTTTTAAAATCTGATTTGAAAAAATAATAAACTCAAAAGTTTAAAACTAGTCTACATAATCATTATTAAATTATACTGAACATATTGACGTCCTGATCCGTATGTTCATTTCATTCATAATTGTCAATTAAATTGTTCCTTAGTACAGATTCTCTTTATTTAATCTAAATAAGTAATGATTTCATTGATATTAAATATCTCTTAGTACGGCATTTAATAAACTATCAACTCCATTAACTATCAGTTCATCGGTCACACGTCTACCTCACCATCCCAGCTCATTAATTACCTCTTCATATTCCACAAAATAGCTATCAAACAAGCATATCATGAGCTGAACAGTCGTTCCCGCCACAATAACGCAACACCGCGTCCATATTGAATATTGGAAATGCATTAGCTGGGGGGTTACTTAACGATCCGAAACAAATTCGAACGTTCGAACGTTCAGCCTCCGTGGCGCAGTCGCAGCTCCCTGTGAAACGAGAGACCGCGCATTCTATCCCCGCACCGAGAGAAATGTTTGTGCGGCCCACAAATATTTCTCTCGGGTCTGGGTGTCGGTAAGGCGAAGCTTCTCTCGTAATTCCTGATACCCATGACACATGACTAAGTCTCAGTGTGCGGTCAGGACTATGTGTGTGAGTGTTGGGTATTATTTATTTAAGTTATTTAAGTTATAAGTATCACACTTCTCAACATCAATACTTTTCGCTATGATGCTTATCATTCACTCCAAACTTAGTATGGTTACAACCTACTATAAAGTATTCGAACATTTTGTAGAAAAACCACATTTATACAGTTTTACATACGACGTTCGAATATTCGAACTTCGTTTCAGAACATAGAGTAAACCCCCTTGTGTCGCCCATTTGCATTGGTGACAACATGCGATATTATGAAAAAACCGTACCGGGGCCCGACCTTTGCCGCTCGACGTGCCGTGTAAAAGGTAATTGTTTTGTTAATTTTTTATCGTTTCTGATGGAAAGCCACATCTGTATTCAATAAATAATGTACCGAGCACCGGTTTATAACTTACGTGCTGCCGTGGATGTTTTTCGTCTGAAACAAACGGAAGTATATTTTAATATAAATATAATAACGTGCATTCATAAGAAGTAATCTCATACCTTATAATTTATCTATGCATATCTTAGTACTCCTCATCAATTAAATAAGAAATTTCCATTAACCATTTTGTGTTTATAACTGTTCAAAACCTACTAAGCATCTATAACATAAGTCGCTCTATAATTTCTCAATAATAACACAGTGACACATTTTATAAAAACCGGTACAGCAATGAAATTCTCAATACAGCAATGTACGAGTCCTGCCGATACAATCGACACCCACAAACTCCACGCGAGTGAACACCGAACCGTTTAGTCACACAAGGTGCATAAAGACGAATACCCATTTCCCGTCACGGCAGCTCCGACGGCTTGGGTTTAACATAGTACGACAAACTCGCTGAAGCTCAAGTGGAAAAGTTAGGCGACGACGCAACGTGTTCCGAAACAACGCTTTCAACTAGAACTCCACTGGAACGCTGATGTGTCGTCTTACTTACATGTTATTATTTTTATACCTTCTGATGTGTATGCTGGAATGGGGGAAGTAAGCTGGGAATGTCTTATTTATTCTGCTTGTGAGAAGCCGTCTGTTTTTGAGATATTATTACTCTTTAAACCAAGATTGGAACCACTACCAAAATGATTAAAGTAAAATCATCAGATTATCTTTACTACGCCATCTATTACTCATGTTGGTATTACTATTGATTGTTATATAATTTAGAATTTAACCAAAGAATTTTATCGTTAGGTACCATAACACTGCCCATTACGATTTTCATCAATTCTGTTAAGTTTATTACTGTGAATTCGTTTCGTGAATTACATTAAGGATTCTGTACAGTTTACGGTATCTTATTAACCGAAACAATATAACGTTACAAAACTTAAAAAGTTCCATCAAAAGTGGGAAAAACCCAAAGGTCACGTTGGAAACTTTTTGGATAACCTAAAGTCAGCACTGGACTTCATGTTAACAATAATTATAATGATGTATTATAAAAAGGGAAATAAATCAAAACATAGAAATATTCTGGGGACAAAGGATTTCCCGAGCAGTAAACACCGGTAAAACCCATAGCGTGACACAATGAACATTGTATCCTATAAATAACACGAATATTTTTAAATTTTGTAGTATGGTACAATAAAACTTAATATTGTTGAAAATGACACAGAAAAATGGAATGGGGGTTGGAGAAGAAAACTCAAAGACCGTGCTGATTGGAGTTTATGGCAAAAATAAAATAAACAAATTTATGTCGATCGCTTTTTACCAAGGGGATTGATAAGAGAAATCAAAGACTGATTGGTGCAGTTTATAACAAAAATAAAATAAACAAATTGGTATCGATCGTTTTTTATACTACTAACATACTAATTTTAATAAATAAACAAACTATTTTCCGAGTTCAAAATCGAACAACTTCTCGGTAATCTAAATTTATATTATCTTTTGAGCTTTTAAAACTTCATTGAGCGAAGGCAAGAACACCTCTGTAATCCTTAAAACGTTACAAAAAAAATACTAAAATATTTATGAGATCGAAAGAAAAAAAACAGCTACCGTACGACGGCAAGAAAATAACATTCTGTATGATACAGAACAGTTAGATTTCTTCGATTAAGACTTCATATTTCATGCACAAATCGAGATACACGTAAAACAAAACATCAGCCAAACAATAATGAGCATACAGCCGATCATTTTCAAACATCGATCGTTAGTTTGTAATATACGCGTGCACATGACTCATCCAAGTTACTTTCATAAAAGCCGAAACGTGTCGAAACATATACTATGTAGTTGAATAATGTTCGACGGCTTACCGTGAACAAACATCGCATTTCTCATGCATAGACTTAAAGGATTTACTTCGTCTATTGCTATTTCAAACGTTCGCCGCATGACTCACAGTTTCCACTAAATAAAAATTGTTCTACTATTGTTCTGAGCTTTCGGGGAACCGTCGATGTAAATACACGAAGCATAAACAAAGTATTTAATACTACAGTAGGTAACACACTAGACAATGTTTTATCTCTTGCGAGTTAAGATCCACGACGACACGTTTTAGCCAGAAGCAAAGTGAAAGCTGCACTTTAAGAGCATAATTAGGGCCCGAGTGCCCTATTTCAAGCCTTAAGCATAACGAATAAGAGAAAGATACCCTGAGGCACATTATTGTTGTAGCATACATGATGTGTTGTCATTCTGATAGGACTTTTGTAATTTTTGCAATTGCAACTGCGAGAAAAGTGCTAGATTAGCGGTCCCTAAGCTACAAACCTTCATAAAAAAAGAAAAGTACAGAGTCAAAATTTGATAGTATCAAATCGTATCTGGATATATTAATACAGACGCATGAAGTAATTCCTTCATATCTATAATTCATACTTGGTTAATAGTAACCTAATTGCATCATACATTTACTAAGAAGCCAAGAGATACAACCCATTTATCAAAGCGATCATGGACGAGAAAGTTCAGTAACCGTGCCAGAACTTATTACAATACAACAGCTGAGTTCGTCTGGGCAATAAACAATAGACAAACAGATTGATCAAAAGAACAAAAGTTAATCATGCAGCAATCTCGCAACTCGACTCTAATGATCCGAATTCTTAATATCTGTCCATCCATCTCCATAAAAAAACCATTTTGATACACAAATCAATTGCCCAATATCATCCAGTTTATTCCATCGTCGAGACGGTATTAAGCATTTCCTGTTCAATTATGAACTGTATTTCTAGAGTTTTAAAGTGCATTTTTGAGGGCATATCTGATGAAAAAATTGAGAATTGAAAAACGTTTGGATCGTGGACGACACTAATCAATTAATTAAATTAGTTCGATGGAGCGAATCCTTGTCGAGTGGCGCTTGGCGGTGGAGACTGGCCGAAGGAATTCTACGTCAATATTAATATCGCTATCTTCAACTGAGCATCTCGCGGGTTTTAAATCAGTTAGCAAGATTATTTCTGCACTGATTTTATTTCCATCAAGTTGATTCTCGATCGGGAATTTCTTATTGGATGCAAAACCTTGAGAGATATTCTTCAACTCTCTTTTTTGTAATCATAATTTTTACTTCCCTGGCTTTTTTATTATTTTAAATATTTTATTTATTCGTATATTTTATTTACAGTAGATAGGCTTAATGAATGAATGGTACGGGATGACTCGGCTAGACCTATTCCGCAGAAGCCACTAAAGCTGACGTTAATAACAGGTATCTTTTCCGGGTAATTACAACGAGCGCAAACAAATATTGAATAACTCATTGATTGCTTCGTCAATAAACAGCAAAACATCATAGTTTCATTCATGATTCTCGTAAAACAAGGATACCAGAGACAAAACTTGACATCATTAAAACTAATTGGCATAAGTTGTAAGTATTTCGTATATATTTTTGTGTTGGCAGAAAGTCTTCATTCAGTTAAAGTTGTATATTGAATCATACTTTAGCACAAATACTTTCAAAATAAAAGTTTTATTTGTACTTTTTAAGAAAACCTACAACCGCAACATCTGTTTCTCATTACGCTTTACTAAAGTTGTTACTACGAGTACTACACAATTTATTCTTGTGGTATTTATTTTACTTTGTACTTTTAATTTTATTCGTAATAACCTATATTTATTATTTACTAGTTGAATAGGACCATTATAATCTATACTTCAGTTGCCATATCTTGGAACCTGAATAAGCTTGAGTGCCACTACGGGCGCATAATATAAAACATGTCTTTTAGAAGACCTGAAGGTTACAAATTTATTATATTTAAAATTCAATATAAAAAGCAAATAATCAAGTAAAGCACAGCATACTCAATTAATCACAAAAACCTGTGGTAAACAGGAAGCTGCCAGGTATTTGTTTGTTAAATCTGAAATCATTATTTCATTCTAACACTACTGTTGCGGTTAATTTCATGTTTAGGCGTATCGTGAGTCATGGCGAACGCCCACCGGAAGCCGAAAGGAACGGCTCCCACAAGGTAGATGGATAGCCTGGTGAAGGTCACAGGAACCTGCCATAGGAAAGTGGCATAAGACTGCTAGATGTAGGCGTCGGTCTTGCGTCTTATTGCAATAATCTCATTTACAACACAAGGCGAGCTTTTACTACTCCAAATTATTTTCTTTAAAATTGTTCAGTTAATAATTCGCGTTCCATTTGCCCAAGACTACTTCTGCTTATATTTATTACGATCTCATTTTTTAATTATTTTATTGCAGGATGTTGCCAATATCTCGGCACGCATGACAGGTGTGTTGGCAAGCGCAGGGCGTAGTCTCAACTCTCATTCACTGACGGTGCTGCTCAAATTCATCAGCTTGTCGTTTGACTAAACTATATTTGGGATATTTGGTAACAGAAAATTTGTCCATTTGACTGAATTTCGCTGACAGCATAAAAAGTTGTTGGGGCCGATGTAAGTGTTTCAACTTACATCTTTCCTTATTATTAGTTTTCCCTAATTAGAACGAAATCTAAACCAAATAAAATGTTCCCCAATCCGCACCAGGCCAGCGTGACGGACTATATGGCCTAACCTCTCTAAATCATACTCGATTACAGAGGAGGCCCCTGCCGTGCAGTGGGACATTTATGGACTAATACAGCAAACAGGAGTAAAGATGCAATGTAGTACTATGCAACTTGAATAACCTCCGTTCCATACATTCTGTATTCAACAATAAAGTCCTATCCACAATGATTTATATTAATTACTTAGCAATGGAACTAATGCAGAGTGATTCATTAAATAATGAGATAACCGCAGCGCAGTGACCTCATCGGATTGATCGAGGCAGAATTTATTTACGCCATTCTAGTGTACTATTAATTTTAAAAAGCTTTGTGGTATTTTCTATTGTTTGCTCCATAAACTTGATAACACTATTCTTAGCAGGAACGTTACATTGGTCTGTTTTTATGTCAGTGTGTTTAATGTCTTTGCCACTTTGTATGTTATTGAGCAGAATTGACATTCTAGCTCCTATTTATTTCAGATCAATAATAATTTGTTGCGGGCACGGGTAATGCTAAGTCAGTGACCTCTAGACACTCCTGCTTCCATGCTCACCATTATATTTTCAGTTCGCTCTACTATCGATTTTCTTATCAAGGACATTCAATGGTAGGATTTCGGATCGAATTGTGTTTCATGGGCGGTCATCTTTAAAAAATATTTCAAGTTAAGTATTAACCAAACTCTACATTTAGAAGTTTTTATGTAATGACATTTGTCTGCAGAGATGTCGCATCTGCGATAGGGCCCACGATAGAGCCAATAAAAAAAAACACTGATGTGACTGCGTCGGCTTAGTTGTACTACGGTACGGTTACAAAGCTGATGTCTCGGGGTTGAACCCGGGTCGGGCAAAGTGATATTGGATCTTTCTGTTCATTATCATTATTATTTCCCCTCCTGGGGATAAAGCGTGAGTTTATGTATGATATATGTATGAACTGATCTGAATTAAATGTAATAACGTTCTAGGGCAGTTCATAAGCCAAATTTCACATCAAGACAAAACTCTTCTATCCTGAGAATCAGAAATAACGAAACACCAACAACACCGAGGTTTGCTGTTCAAGACACGTGTCTCCTCATATTTATTTATATCACCTGACGTATATGGTAGTACTGTTAAAATTCACCACATACATACCACATAGACGGGCATAGTTTCCTACGGGCTACGTATTTGGCTGCCCACAAACACGGAAACTTTGATTGAATGCATCGCGTGTCCGGCGCACCGACGCTCTGTCTACGAGTGCTTAGAACATCCTGCTTCGCTTGAATAATGGATCCTTAACAGATATCACTGAGTATTATGTAATACATTGTTAGATGCTATGCCTTGTTTTTATTGTACGTAAAATATATTTAGTAATTTTATCGGTTTTAATGTTCTTTTCGCAAGTAGGTAACCTTGTAAACGATGACAGAGTGTAAAGCTTCTTAGATTTATGCAAATATTACACACAGAAATAAAAATAATTATTTACGGGTTTTATTGCAGATTTGGTTTAATTGTTACATTTTTTTAACTTAATAATAGATTTATTTGAACAAGGCAAAGCTGTAAACAACGAGGTCCTTGGTTTCATTCCCAGGTCGGGCACTCCAGTTCCGACCTTTTGCGATAGGCTTTCTTTCTCTATCACGCAAATTATCTCGGCAAAAGAGTTTTCGCTTCGAGTAACAGGCGTGAAACTGTATATAATGTAAGTTGTATATTTAATAGGAATTTATTTATCAATTTCATTACGATATCTATTGTATTTATGTTAATGACTAGGCCGGCGTCATTATTTCTAATGACAGTAGATAATTGTGCGTCGCCTGTCGATGATTTTTATGAACTGCATTGCATTTAACATCAGATGCAAAGCACTGAGTATTGATGTAATAAAATCTTTAGCGATCCAAAACAAAAAGGTAAAGAGTGCTTATTAAAAACGATAGGCTAACGATAGCCATATAATGATAATGATTTGTTTATTCAACTATCGTATTTTTTCCTAAGATGTGACTGAAGCGACTGGTCATTGAAGCTCAGGCTAAATAATAACGCAATAGGCGTAACGTACGAAATCACTTTAAACTATGATAAGTTGATTCCACATGGATAAGGATTAATAGATGATTAATTATGTACTTTACTTTCATCGCTTATAAACAGAATTCTTATTATCATAATCAAAGACAATTTAAAAACCTATTTTAGCTATCCAATGTATTGACCCTGGCGCATGACTTGAGTTCAGTTTGAGCCAAGAAGGCAAAACTTTCGACAAATAAAATAGATTTTAAAACTGTCTATGAATAAGGTGGCTAAACTTTCATTTTGCTATGTATAACAAAATCAATCTTCATTTAATTTCAAAACTCACATTACTGAAACTGGACATCAAATCCGGGCTCACACAGTGAACATCGTACATACGCGTATAATGCCATTATACAAATATTCAGTATGCCCGAAAAATCTGGTTCAAAGAATAACAAATCGACGAACGGTTCCCGTCGCGACCACCGGATGTGTGGCCACAGGCACAAAAAAAATCAATATGTAAATGCAAACATAAAAAAAAAAATGTAAAAATGTACGGTTCGCCGCACGGAGACGAGCTACCTTCCGTATTTATTTACTTATGCATTAGTGAGTGAGATCGCATAATATTTGTCTATGTAGTCATAAACATTTTATCACTACGAAGTACTTAGTGTACCGCGTTTGAACTTAAAATGAGGGTAGGAAAAGCTGAGTACGAAATAGAGATAAGACATGCGTGTGATTTTTCTGACTCCTGAGGTTGTTTAGCAATAATTATTCTTCGGATTAAAAACGGTGAAGGAAAACATCGTGAGGAAACCTGCATACCATAGCGATTTATAAGAATTTCTATGGTATGTAAGTCCGCCAACACGCACTAGGCCAGCGTGGTGGACTATATGGCCTAACCACTTTCAATCGTACTCTCGATTGTAGAGTAGGCCCGTGCCCTGCAGTGGGACGTAAATGGGCTGATACAGCATACAGCTTTCTTCGGATTCGTATAGTAAGTCTAACTATAATTTTATATGTTACATCTTCCTTGAATAAATGATCATCGTGAGAACCTTAGCTAATCTCTTCAAATACACCAGAAATAAAAACATTATCACGAATACCCGTCTCTTATCTTCACAGCTTAGACTTAAGCTTGCCAGCTTACAAATATACCCACAAGTATGCAGCCATGCAGACAAATTCGCAATCCGACGCTGTGTTAAACGCTTGTAACACAACACTGAGATTGTAATCGCATGTTACACGGCTAATTAGCATGCCACGGTTCGTAATTGACGGACGAATTAAATCATATTACAACATACAAGATGTAAACGATGATACATTGTCTTTCAAAACTCAAACTTAAAAGCTGTATAAAATCTTTTTACACTAAGAATTGGACATGAGAATTTTAAAATTTAAAATGATTGTCTGATGAGCAATTTTCATTTAAGAGTTGACTTCAATTATGTCACAGTTTTGCGACTAGAGACATAAATGATAAGACTTTATTGTTTACCACATATTGCATACAAGAACACAATTTACATTATTTTCAAATAGTGTAACAACTGGCGATCCTATCGCTGTTAGCAATATATATTCCAGACAATCATTTAAAAAAAAGATTTTAGGCTGTGCAGTAATGCAGTCTTTATGAGAGGAAGGTATGAAAGTCATATCGCGGCGAATGCAATGCTAAACGCCAAGCCTGGTAATATTCGTATGCCTTTGCAAGCTCTAAATTCTCTGTAACGTCTGCGTCATTCACAATGCGGATGGTCTGACGTTGCAATCCATCCGAGGTATCGGATAACTATTCGGCGGAATCGTGCCAAAGATGTCAGCAGTATTCCATATCGGTGCAGTATTAGTGTTACCCGCCCTCATACCTGCAAGCAAAATCGACGATCGCAAACACAACAATTGGGCTAAATTATTGTATATGTAACTAATTTATTAATTTTAAGTTGTAAATATCTAGTTAATTTGTATGTGTTTTATGTCTCTTCTACTGTTCTATTCGCCTAATCTTTTATAATTCTATACCTACTATAGTAGTAATATCTGATCTAATCCATCTAAGGTTGCCTGGAAGAGATCGCAGGTCGCTTGTCTCTACAAGGCCGACAATTGTAACCAGTAGTTTTATGTGATATAATTATGTCAAACATAATTTAGTGTCACCAAGTTTTTTGACGATTTTGAATAATACGGGTCATATCTACCCCAGATTAAGTAGTCGCGTAGTTTCCTGTGGGGTGGCGGTAAACCCACACCGGGTGCTGAGTTTTTCTCCACTATCAGCGGCGGTCAGCGGACGCCGCCCACTGCTGTGATAAGGGGCCACTGATAACATGCACCCGAACGCAACTTTGTCCCCTCAATGCACACGCTTGATTAACTATCTAGCGCTTCTGAATGCGAGCTTTGTATTCCCACGGTTCCGTTTATAACTGGCCTTTGATCAAATCGGTTTCTTACAGTAATTGATATTTGTAACAATTAAAATAGAAGATTGCTAAGCGAAAGGAAGAAAATGTTTGATATGTTGCTACCACAAGAAGTAATGCATTATTAAATTTTAAAAATAAAATTCTAAAAACATTTACAATATTTATTTATTGCACATTGAGACAACCACCAAAAATACACACCAAAAACAGCTTTCAACAGCAGAACTAGTCGTGGCATAATATTTTACAAAATTCCATTAAACGCCTCCACGATCAAATAAAGAAAATGAAATTATGTGCTACTTTTGCGTTTACCGGTACTAAAAATGTCAAGTTTTCGATCTCAAGACTCAATCCTAATAAATGAGATCGAAAGTCAAGAGCGGCAGAGTGCTGTTAATTTTAGAAGGCCTTACTTAGCAATGGTTATCTTGTGGTTAATATTGATAGTATCATAAATATAATATTATAGCCTGCTGTCAACTAAGAACACTCAATCATCAAAAACCTGTCTCGCCTTGGGCAATGTCATCCACCATAACATTCACGCTTCTTTATTACATAAGTTTTGTAATTATTCATAATTATGGCGTTTCGACATCGCACAATGTCACGAATCATGGGGTTATCTATTAGGTGAGGTCACCATTATCATCCGGAAACGAACGCTCGCCAGTTTATTTTTTTTAATATAAAACTCGTCAACATTTGGTGCGATGACCCGGCTTTGGACTAGACGCGTGTAGATATTATGTTTTTAAATAGTAGGGCTTCGTAGTTTAGGAGACTGTCCCGCCCTCACACCCCCACTGCAACTCCTGTAAGCCAAGATCAACAGTGGCACGCATTGTAATGACACCGAGCATTGAAGCTCGGCGAGTCTCCGGGAATGTCTAACTTGTGGCTTCGAAATTTTGTTGGGAGAACGCCTTGGACACTGGGGCTATGTGACTCGTGTTTGAAACTCGGATGACTGACCATATTTCATGACAAAAAGAATTCTATGCTGCGCATACCGAAAAGCATGTTAGGGTGCGCATACACGATGTTGACATTTATAAATGTCAGCATTCATTTATCCACGTCAGTCAACTGTCTGACTTTAAAATTCCGACCGCTAGTCTCATAAAAATCATCCATTGCCTCAATAACTAACAAAAATACAGTAAAACCACAAACCAACCGCACCTTGTAAAATTGTTTTATTACAAGCAGTAAAAACTCCTAATGTCATACACCAATAGACACAAAGAAAGAATTACAAGTCATGACCTACTGACAGGCGTAGAAACAATAAAAACACCACAATGGTTGCATTGGACACAGATATAAATACATCTAAAAACGATTAGCTACCGCCGGTTAGCACCGAAGTGTCAAGAGTTATCGACTGGTATAGCCAAGTGTGCGGTTGAAGTTAGAAAAATATTGTCTTGATTGATATTATTTGATACATACCTACATAAACTCACGCCGATTTCCTAGAAGGGGTGCTACTCGAATACTCACCTTTCGCTTTGTATGTTCCGATGCGACAAGGGGTAAGACTATCGCCATATCAGGCACAAAATCCTGACTCCCGGCTGGTATTGTATATAAAAAGTTACATTTATTGATAATACATATTGGAATATGCATTCGCAAGAATAAAAAAGTATAATATGGCAAAATGAGTTTTTAATTATGTTTTCTATGGTATAAAACTTATAAATATGCAACGTACTAATCTCATGTAGAGACTAGGCCCTAGGCAGTCCATGAACACTCGCGACATTTGGAGAATCGTATCTTCTTAGAATTATTTCTTTCTGAGTTTAAATTTCCTTAACGACATATTTAACTTTATTTGCTATACTTTTTAATTACAAAACTAAAACGAGTAGAAGACATACACTGAAAACAAGAGACTGATATAAATCGAGTACATATCAAAAACAAAGATCTGGACAACAAAACACACAGTACCAACATCATAAACACAA
Source organism: Hyles lineata (assembly GCA_030180105.1). Lineage (NCBI taxonomy): Eukaryota > Metazoa > Arthropoda > Insecta > Lepidoptera > Sphingidae > Hyles > Hyles lineata. The sequence goes on along the minus strand of JARJEE010000035.1, from coordinate 1,125,423 downwards.
GCAGTGATATTAATCGGTAAAAATTAATAGCTCGGTCGCAACGCAGACTGAGGTCCCCGCCGAGGCAACTTTCTATAAACGGCATGGCGCAACTTGCACAAATGATAAATATAAAAACTTTGCACCATTCCACATCGCTGATTGTGCGAGTTTCAAACAAAAACATTACGCGCGTATTTTGCTTACAGTAGATTAATGTAATTCATTCCAAGTATTTTTTAATTTGTTTGTGTTAATAATAATTGAGCAATAATATAGTTGAGAATAGAATTGATTGCTGAAATAGTGGACGCGGCGTCAAACTTATGGCTAGAGCCATAGCTTTTCGAAGTTACGTATACATATTCACAATTAATTAATATTTAAATATCCTCTGTAATATAGATTGTGGATAATTATGAAGGTTGTTTATAATTTTAATTATTTATTAATTAGAATGTAAGTGAATTAGTTTCTAATTGTAAAGTTGCATGTTAATAAACGAATTATACATTACTCGTTCCACGGTATACTAAAACATCATGAAAAAACCCGTGTGCCGTGAGTTACCTCCACAATATCGAATATTTAGCGACCCTAACACAAAGCAGTATTATGCACCATCAATCCCACATTAGCGTTGAAAGAGCAGGTGGCAGAAAGTCAAATAGTAATAGAAACAGCAATTCAAACAAACTTTCCCATTCAAATGTTGTAAAGTCGATTGCTCATTAAAAACTTTTTACTTCCTAGTCCTTACAACACAAAAAAAAACTCGTAATTGAATGCCGCGCGTAATTTAAAACTCTCGCCCTTTATTTTAACATATCTCGTTCTCGCTTAAAAGTGTTACCCTAAAAATAAACAGCGTCCAATTAAGACGTCCATTAAAAAATACAAAATGTCTCCACCGATATGTCGGATTAATGTCGATATTTAGCTTGTTAACGACAGGATTTCAGTCCAGCTGAGCGGATTTGATATCGTCGGACACTTTACAAATGAGAATATCGATAGAGGTTCTAAATCTTAATGTCCCAATTATGATACGCCTACCAAAATGATCCTGTCATGCATGACTCGCTTACAGCATATTGATTGTTTTTTGTTTTTTTTTTCAGCATTATCCCGCCACGTCGCAATATATTCGATATTGATTGGCTCACATAATAAATCATTTTGTTAATATATAATCTTATATATAAAAATGAATCGCAAAATGTTGGTAACCGCATAACTCAACAACGCCTGGACCGATTTCGATGATTCTTTTTTTAAAATGTTTGTGAAAGTCCAAGGATGGTTTTTACGGCGAGAAAATTCGAATAATTGCCGGAAAAGCCCTAAAAACAGCCCTTTTCTTTACCCCATACAAACGTTTTCTAACTAAAACGTTGCGTCAATTTGAGCTTTATTGCTATTGTATAAGGTTCATATTAAATAACAAGCACTCACTGTTGTTTAAACAATGTAGGTATGTTCCTAACGTCAAAGAGTCAATTTGTACTTTATTACCGCTATACAAAATTCAAATTCAATCATATCTATCAAAACAATGTGCGTGATTTTCCCATACAATATGTTCATGAGTTTGTAACTGTCAAACATTTAATTTTCACCCTGTCGATATGGTAAACTCTGCCCTCAAATTAAAGAACGTATTTAAATAAAGGTTTCGAATCGAAAACATATATCCACAATATTCGATTAGTGGCGTATTTTAGATTTTAAAGAAGTAAAATATTGACAGTGAAAATGGATTGACATTTTAATTGATTGTAATTGTTTATGCATGCGTTCAGAAATTTATTTTGTATAAACTAAGGAGAATATATCTAGCTACATTAATATAAGACAATGAAATAAATAATGTTCACACGTAATGGTGGATTTACATGTTGGCTGAGGCTGGGCCAACGTCTACCAACTCCAAGCTATTAACTATGAAAAACATAAGGCCAGCCGAGCCAAACACTCCGTTCACACGCTGGCGTTGGTGGAGGCTGGCTGAGGTTGGCCAAGCGTGTAAATGCAGCATAAGAAGTTCATACTTACTCCTTTTCAAGATCGAATGCCATTTTTATCACGAATTTTTACAGTGGCCTTTCCTTCGCTATAATTCACTGATAGAAATGTACATCGTATCGGACTGAGATAGGTTATATTATACCTAAAGGGGGTAAAAAAGGGTTGAATTGTTATATCTAAGAAAATCGAACCACTGAAGTTATGTCTATAAAAAAAATATTTTAACTCTTTATTACTAACAAAAAGTAATGGCGTGCAATATTTTTTGGAAAAACAGCTTTTTGGTGCTGAAATAAGGGAAGGAATATTGGATGGACAATAAAAAACGCTAAAGTTTTTAATGTCAAAAATTCATAAGGCAATCTTTATATGTATATATATATGGATGTATATGGAGAGAAGGGACATAAAATAAAATAGAATGGAAGGTACGGGAGAGGGCTGGGATAGCTGACAGATTTGTTAGGACGAATGTAAATGCACGTTATAAAGCGGTATGGATAATAAAGAGAATGGACGGGACTGATTGGGAAGAGACTGAACAGGCGGATGAGACGGGATTGAGTCGGACAGTAGGATATCTACGTCATGTTTAGATATACAAGAATTATATGGAGAGAAGGGACATAAAATAAAATAGAGTGGAAGGTACGGGAGAGGGCTGGGATAGATGACAGATTTGTTAGGACGAAATGTAAATGCACGTTATAAAACGGGATGGATAATAAAGAAAAGTGACGGGACGGATTGGGAAGAGACTGAACAGGCGGATGTGACGGGATTGAGCCGGACAGTAGGATAGCTTTAGGTATACAAGAGTTTATACGAAAAACAACATGTATTTGGTGTGGAGTGGAATAAAAAAATATATGCACCCAGGCGAAGCTGGGCCGGGCCGCTAGTTTATAATATAATATTGCGAATAGATCCCATCGCATCAATGTAGTGCTATTTGGTATATGTCGTACGTCATTATTAAACGTGCCTACTCGAAATGGTTTTTTTCTTAATTGCGATTAATAGTGAGACAAGCAAGCCTGATGGTAAGCGATAGGACCGCACGGACATTTAAGCAAAACCAAATACCTTGAATTAGAAAATAATACTTGGCGTTCCACTGCGCCCGCCGTCCTGAGACATAAGAGTTTATTCATTATGTCCTTTAGTTATTCTGGCTACGATGTTTCTTCAAACCGGAACACAACAGTGCATTAACACTGCTGTTTTGCGAGAGCAATAGACATTGCGATAGTCCCTACCCAGGCGGCCTGTCACATATGAGAGACCTTCCACTAGTAAAACATACACTGAGTTCTTGGTCTCGTACTCTTACGAAGTACAAATACGTCTTGTAGGGGACGCTTGGTCTTCGGAAGAACTAACAAATAAGAAATCTTGATCCAGTATCGAACTTAAATGGATATATATACAATTTTCTGAATGGCTAATCTTCCTGAATACCTGTGTAATCGTATGCGCTAATCGATCTTAAAAGATGTAGTTTAGAGTGTCTAACGTGAGGTAGGATACGAATCAACCTTTAGTAAAGCTTTATTTTAATTTAATACGGTTTTCTTACCAAGCGACAGTGGCTTCATCCAACTCGCTAACCGTACTATCTTCATCATCACCACACACAAAACCACAGTACCCTTCCTTATTTGGTCTGGCGATATCTGGTCATGATTATTTTAGAATTTATACTTCCCCATGTCGCCGCATAAAACGGTTTTATGCGATCCGGACGGCAGCACGCTTTACGGCTGCGAATCTAGGCTCCGACAATAAATGACTATTCTTATGAACACAAAACTATATTTGGACGTTTTTATGTTTCAAGTCTTATTTGTTGACAGCCTCCGTGGCGCAGTTGGGCGGACACCGCCTGTGAAACGACAGGCCGCGGGTTTGATACCCCGACCAAGGCAAATATTTGTGTGATCCACCGATATTTGTTTCGGGTCTGGGTGTTTGCGAGACCGAAAAGTCTCTCGTAGTTTCTGATTCCCACGTCATAAAGCTCGATCTTAGTGTGAGTCAGAACTATGTTGTCTGGATTTAAGCATGCGCAGTGTTTCGAACTAAAGACTTTCATCAACATACAGCATTGGACGGCCATATATAGACTGACAACCTTAATAATAGAAAGATTTGTCCCTCTCGAATGACTTTGAAATAAATTTGAGAGAAGAAGACAAAACGTTCGATAGCTAAAATAAGATTTAAAGCTGTCTATGAATAAGGCCGTCAGGATTTAATAAAGATTGGTTTCTTTTCCTAAAGGTGCCTGAAATATTTACAAGAAACCTATGTTGTCACATAAAGATTGTCTGGAAGAGATCTCTTTAAGCGATAAGGCCGCCGTTTTTAATACCATAAGTCTTATATTTAATTTGTCTGATTTTGTGTCTGTTTCTGTATTTGGTTTACAATAAAGAGTATTGTATGTTCCGCAATGAAAATAACTTAAGTTTCTTTACAGTAGTAGCCTTAACACTCACATGAACAATTTATACGCCCCACAATTCACGCACACTTTCTTGGTCTCAAAGTAAATTTCCATTTGTAGAAATGCAAAAAACATAAATTCAAAACCCAGGCGCGGAATCTAAGCCATAAACTTTTGTTTCTAAGACAATGAAATGCCATAATATTCACAATAATTTACATGTTATAATGTAACGAGATCTCAAGCCAATAAATAGAATTTTATTACACAAACATAAAACAGATACGATTCATCGCATCAGATAAGATTGTGAACTTTAACCAACAACGCCCACACTTGCCTACACAGCATGGAATATAAAATTACGAAAGTCAAAAGCGCATTAATTAAAAGTACCTAATCCATGATGATCAATACTTCACAAGACAGAAACTACATCCTTTAGTGGTGGACCAAGGCCTAACATCCCTAATTGTAGAAAAACCGCAAGATTAGTAGTGACGAAAATAATGCCCAGTAATAAATGAAAAAACTCAAAGCTTGAGATGACAATAGAAAACCCGTCAAAGTGATCGAAGCAAGTAAATCGCTTTTGGAAGTTCAGTATGTATATTTATTTATTTACACTTCATACAAATTCATTGGACTTGTGTACTTAATCCCTGAGGCATTCTGATCGAAGTCTTAAAGTAGTCAGTCAGGCAGTATACATATTATCTGATTAGAAGCAGGCCGGAATGATAGTGTCGACCGCTAAGCGAAATTCAGTTCACTAACGGACACTCTTAATCAAATTGTCTGCTCTTACCACAAGGTGCATTGTGCTAACTTCACCGATACATAAATTAAAGGTAGCACAGTCCAATAATACCCGACAAGCAGAGTCCAGTTGATTGATGACACGTTGTCGAGAGGCTATCACCCCTGGACGTGTACTAAGCGGCGGGTTCCGCATCTGGGAATAGACATGCGTTTCCTGCTTCCTTACATAACGCCTGGATAATTAATGTATGCGAACCAGGCGCGCTGGCAACTTTATGGTGAACACTAGTCGTTTTGCACACATGGATTAGTAAATGCACTCCAGCGGGGTTTTAGCTAACTTGTTATTTTTCATTGAGATATTAGACTAGAGGAGACATTGTTACATATTGACCACCCCTAGATATCGCTGACTTGCAAATATGCTATTTGCCAATATCCAAGTTAGCAACGGAAGGATCGCCGACGCAGCGGAACGTGTATCGACCACGAGCCGCCGACTCAGCGCCTCGTGCCCCGCACCGACGTCATCGGAAGCGGACACCAAAGCCTTCGCCCCTCAGGCCACCGTTACTTCTAGGTCTCGCATCGACCAGTAGACATCTAGATTAATTAGTTATAATTTTGTAATTTTTATACTTTAATAAATTAATTATATTTTAAATTTGCATTTTTTTTGCAACCTCGGGTCGCGCTCGACATAATTGGCGCAGTCGGTAGGATACCCGAAATATCACGTATATCGCAAACCGCCGCGCGCGTGCGATCGGGTATCGAAGAATCTTCGCGAGCAGCTTCCTGAGGTGATCAAGAAATCGATCTCGCAGAAACCAAGATGCAAATGTAAGTACTTTAGTTTCTATCTAGAGTTGCTTCCTTTTAATCCTAAGTCATTTCCAAAAATCCAAAATTTTCCATCCAAGGCAAAATCGGATTTCTAGGTTAGGTAATAGTAGTCGTAGTATTTTACAAGACGCAAGTAGGAATTTAGATTCGGACACGATGGTAGATCAAATTTATAAAGCGCTCCGCTTGCTTCCCGAATTTGATGGTAACCCTAACGTGCTCACAAGATTTATTCGTCTATGTGATCAGTTAGTGGAGGAATATGCAAGTGAGGAGGCTGGTAAGAAGTTAAGTAATTTAGCATTATTAAATGGCATTTTAAATAAAGTAACAGGGCCCGCCGCGCGCCTTATTAATTCAAACGGTGTACCAGAGACCTGGGATGGCATTCGATCTGCCTTAGTTAATAATTTTGCTGATCAACGAGATGAAACATCTCTGTATAATGATCTTGCGTTACTGAACCAAGGCCCGGCAAGTCCCCAAGAATTTTACGAACAGTGTCAGAACCTATTTAGTACCATTATGACCTATGTCAGTCTGCATGAAACGGTCCCGAGTACCATTGAGTCAAAACGCAATTTGTATAAGAAGCTAACGCTTCAGTCATACTTACGGGGTCTGCGCGACCCATTGGGATCTCGAATCCGTTGCATGCGCCCTGATACGATTGAAAAAGCTTTAGAGTTTGTGCACGAAGAGGTTAATACTTTATATATGCAGCAACGCAACGAGCACATGCCTGACAAAAGGCATCAGCCCCAGGTTAGTCAACCTCAATTTCAATACGGTGTTAAATCATCCCCTATTGTCATTCCACCCCCGCGACCGTTAGTGACGCAACCACCTAGACCTTTTAATATGCCCAGTCAATTTCGTCAATTTTCCGCGCAGCCGCATAAACCGGTTCCACTATGGAAACCGAATGTTCCTCAACCGAGAGGACCTACATGGACGCAACAAATGTTTGGTGCACCACCCCCAAACTATAGGCCCGCGAGTAACGTCTTTAAATTACCGCCGCGAAACGTAGCGCCCGCCGGTCCTACACCTATGAGTGGTGTGAGTCATTTTGTGACGAAACCATTCCCGCGTCAGCCTCATGACTGGAGTAGATCAGGTAACCCTCCACCTTCGAATTATTTTAAGACTAGGGAGATGAACTTTACGGAATTTTACGAACCGACAAACTATGACGACTATGAATATTACAGTGACTATCAAACAGACTATATTGAATACCCTGACTATGCTTGTGAATTTACATACGACCAACAACCGCACTATTCTGATAGTTGTAGTATTGAAGAAATACCGGTAGACACCCCTAAGGTTGAGAATGAGGATTTTCAGAAAACCTCCAAATCAGACAAGTCAAAATAGAAATTAATTTACAGACACAACGACAATTACCGTATATAGAGATAATGGATCCCCCGATCAGATTACTCATAGATACCGGCGCAAACCAGTCATTTATAAGCCCGGAATGTGTGCAACGTTTTTATTCACACATACCATGCAATTATGAACCTTTTGAAGTTACAAACATTCACGCTACAACGCGAAATGAATATTCTATTACTGTACCGTGTTTCCAGGAAATAAATGAGCCAGACGATATTACTTTATTCATTTATAAATTTCACAACTATTTTGATGGCTTAATTGGACTAGATTTACTTGAAAAATGGGAATCCAATATTGACTTAAAGAATAAAATCTTAATTACTAAAAATTCCACTAATCCACTTTTAATGTATGATTCGCGTAACTGTAACTTGTACGAAGATATTATACCGGCCAACTCATGTAAGTTAGTTAAAGTTCCGATAAATTTTCATGATGGTGAGGCATTTATTCCGGAACAATTTATATCCAACTGTGTCATCGGAGACTGTGTTACTACGATTAAGCATAATCGTGGAATCATAGAAATTAAAAATCCAACCCGCCATGACTTAGTATTTTCAATGGATCGTCCTGTCGAAGCGCAACTATTTAAGAGCGTTTACACCTTGCGCGCAAAGTCAACTATAGGCATTTCTTCGTTTAATTTCACGCACACATAGGCGACCAAAGCTGTGTGCGTAGAGCTGCCGCGTCGGCTCGCTGTAAAATCAGATCAACCAACTTTGATCCGTGCGCTTCAAATATTTAATTGAAATGCAACGTATGATTTATACATTGGTAATATAATGTAATAAAAATATTTTATTTACATTATAAGTAGACAAATATTACTTTACGAGTAATTAACAATACAAATTTAGGTACTAATCATATTATCGTTATTAATACATTGTTAAGTTGAATTCAAATCAGTGTTCAATCAGTAGACACTGCGGACGTTTTATTAATGATTTCGTGTTCGAACCGACACGCACTCGTTCGAACACAGGAATAGAGTTAGGGACCATACAACCCCTTACAACTACGAAACATATTGAATTTCAAATTACAGTACGTAACATAATTTAGCCTCGCAATTACATTTGTCGCAATGTATTAAACAATGATGTTTTAATAAAGATGAAGCATATCCATATTGCGTGACGCTTAAAAACTGTCCTACTATGCATATACATACTCATTTGTTAATACTTTATGACAATTTTAGTGAATGAAATAGATTATACAGAAAGTACGAGACGAAAAGAGATAGCATTGCGCTATCCAAACATAGAATCGAAGCGATAGAAACAGAAGGGTGACGATAAATAAAACTACCTATTTGGTTTTATGAGTATTTAATATATTAACATTGAGGTTGCTACGTGAGTCTATCTGTGGTACGCCATCCTGAAACAAAATATATTTTTATTTGCATGCATTGCATGAAAAAATAAAGAAATAAATTGATTGCCGTTTTTTATATTGCGTTTTTAGGTAAGCATGCACTGAAAAATCGATCTCTTATTAATATTATTTTTTTGTTGTAATGATGGTAAGTGATACGACCGCTCGTAGACATAAGCAAAACCAAAGGACACCTTAAATTACAAAGCAATACTTGGCATTCACTGCGCTCGTCATCCCAAGACATAAGATCTTAATTCGCAATAAGCACAGCGATTACTCGGGCGAGAATGTCCTTTAAACCGGAACATCACGTGGCATTTAAACTGCAGTTTGGCGGGAGAAATAGACATTACATTGGTACTTACCATAGGAGCCGGCGTCTCACATATGAGAAACCTGCCACTAGTAACCGATACTACAACCGATGGTGTAGGTTTTTTTTATGTAGATGTATTTTCGTAGTTGTATATTTTTGTTCATAATTAAATGGGCACAACCATCAGTTTCAGTTAAAGGCATCCAAATACGATGCTCTCTTTTTGTTCGAACCGTGCTTATATTAGTGTATATCCATTTACGTCTCAAAAGCTCATCACGTGGAAATCTGGAAAAATTCAATGATATATGTAAATATATATGTATAGTCAATCAAAGTATATGGGGTAGGTATTTTGTAATGTTCGTGGTTGGAATAAGTTATTTATAATGAGAATAATTCATAACAAATAACATTTTCGTTTTAAGTATGATTGAATTACAAACAAATGTACAACAATCCAAACCCATTCAAACATTCATCGTAAATTTTCCGTATCATCAGTTTCGCTTCTGATTTATTAATCTATGACGCACGCTTTTTGTCCCTATCGCGCTTCACAATCTTTGTATTAAGCTATCCTTCTTACACAATTGAAGGCGGTATTTACTAATTTAATATAAAAAAATAATTTTATGTGGTTTTTATACACTTACGTGTGGTGTGTAGCTCCAATTTTGTTTCATATGTTTGCACCATAGTTTTTACACTTTTAAAACACACAATTCGACACTTTAAACAATTTTTTCGTTATAAATTATGTTGACAGCCCTGAGGTCTTCCCTCTGTCGCCGTTGCCATGCGACTAGATGAAATTACACCAATTGCCCGAATTTGAACGCCTCACTTTTGAAGTGCTAGTCCGATATCTACGTCGTATTTGTATAATATATCATTGGTATTAAATCAATGATCTACTAATACCATTGACTTATATTCTACCGATAGACGCGACGCGTCATAGAAACTGTTTGTCCCATATTTCAATAAAGCTCAGTAGCGACATCTAGTACGTTTACTTGAATATTACAAATTATGATCAAAGATTATTAGACAGAAGAGACTGTTCAAATCAATAATAGCTTTTCCTAAGATACTACCTAAGTATGAATGCCGTCATAGCAATTATATATTTTGTAATATTTTTTTATTTATGTGAGTAATTCATGAAAGTTATCTAAATTAAACTAAAAACTCTTATAAGTGTACAAGTTTATCACAGTTTTACAATAAGATAATGAAACAACAGACAAATATTATAGAGATCTCCCTCTTTTGTAACGACGCGCAAGAATCTAAAACAATTTTTAGTGATATTAGTCTTTAATAACATTCAGTGGGTTCGAAATTTCAACGTAGTCCATTAGGTATTTCATATAAAGAAATAGGGCCTAAAAACTGTCCACTGTTTCAAAACATATATACAACACATATTTTGTTTTATTAATTAACAACATAAAATTAAAATAAAATACTGAAATCAATTTTTACCTACATTCTTCCTACATATCTGTATTTGTAATGTATTCGAATAGTTTATGCCTATTTGGTCGTCTGATATGAATGCCCCATGAATAATCTATATCTAATATAGTTCGTCTCTCTCACTCGACGGGCAATTTTTATGCGCGGGAATGAGACATACGATTAAGAAGCTCACCTTGTATTTGTAATGAGCTATACAAATATTTAATCGAATAATAAATAAAATATCTGTATTATCGGCATTATACTGCAATATTTTATCACTTAAGTTGTATGCTTTAATTATATTGTAATTTTAGAAAATTTCGCTATCGGTTTGACGGGGAAAAGACAAAATAAATTACTTATAAATATAATCAAAGAGACGTACTGCTGCGTAGCCGTCACGCGGCAGACTGATTCGTGTGCGGTGCATGCACCGCACTTGGGTGGGACACGTTTTTTACAAAGAACGTCTTATCTAGTGTAACATTGATATCGATGACTAATACCTATGCTAGAAGAAACGATGTCATAAGTATAACCCAGTTGCTATGTGACGAGCTGTGTCGTTTTCGATACTTTTCAATCCACGTTAAAAGATGTCATAATTATTCTAATACCATTTTTTTCTATACAGCGCTGCTATCTAAAATATCGTAGTACGCATATCTAATAACAATAATAAATTGTATTTCTTTAAAATTAATATACTAATCTAAACTAAAATTTAATACTAATCTAAAATTTAGTAAGTTAGTCTAAAATACTATTAAACTCATTATGAAACTATGGTTGCCATGATAATGGAACGCAAATCACTAGTACTGTGTATGCTTTTTTTATTCTACGAAATGGGAAGAGGAACAAATATAACAACTTTTATAATTATCGATATGACGATGCTATTAAACAAGGTTATTTTGTTCTGAGTATTCAAATTTTAAGAGGAGGTCACTGTGGAGGAGGTTCAGAATCATGATTATAGTCCATTAGTGAATTAAAATATATAGGGCACAAATGCATGACATATTATTGAGAAACTATAGCTTTAATATCGATTTGATGCATGTCTCTGTTAAATTTTCTTTAGGATAATAGCTATGTTCCACGTGTCGGTTTTATAGGTGTACTAGCGGTCAGACCCGGCTTCGGCCGGGTGCGGATAGCTTTTGAGTCCAGTATTGAATTAGCAACAACATATTATTTCGCGTACTAACTATATTTTTCCCGCGCACCGTCGTCTATATTTCCCGTCCCGTTATATCCGGTTTATGTCCCGTCTCATTCAGTCCCAAGATGAAATTTTAATTATCATTTATTGTTAAATTTCTTTATATACAATATTTTGTAATTGTGATATTGATTTGTTGGCGGGAGAAGTGGTGGGGGGCGCCCGACGTGAGGGCCCAGTGGTAGCATGCGCGTGAGCTGCGAGCGGTACTGGACATTGCTTACTTTATTTTTCTAAAATAAAGAATTTTTCTAACATAAATGTAGCCTAAGTTACTCCTTATTATATCAGCTACCTGACAATAAAAGTCCCGTCAAAATCGGTCCAGCCATTTCAGAGATTAGCCCGAACAAACAGACGGACAAAAATTTTTTAATATAATTTTCGGCATATGTATCGTGTATATAACGATATGTAGTAGGACATTTTTTAAATTTTCAATTTACATACAGACACTTCAATTTTATTTATATGTATAGAAGATAAGCGCATCCTAAAAAAACAATTATATATTTTCCAAACAGCCTAAAAAACAATAAACTTAATTATAGTTTCACGCTATAACATTAGTATTGTTCCAGTCAACTTTCCAATATGTTGTTTCCTTTTATTGCTTAGAAATGACTTAGTTTTATTTCTCATTATATTATCTGAAACATAATTTATACTAACAACAAAATCATACAATGATAAAATATTTGGTAATAAAAATAAAATAAAATATTTTACTACCAAAGTACTAAGGTGTGGCATTCGCAGTACACGCGTGGCTATTTTTACTACGCACGACAACGATCAACTGCAGCCAGGCCGGAGCGACGAGCGATACGTCCTCCCTCTAGAAGGCCTTGCGGCGGTCTGATTTGTTGCAGGTCGGACAGCGTGTTTTATAGTGGTTTTTAAAATATTTGTAGAAAACATGAAAACTAATTTGGCTGTAATATAAAAATGTTAATTTATTGATAAGATGTTCTTCTATTATAATATGCAATTGCTATAAAAAAATATGTACGATAAGTTGGTGAAAAAAAATATGTTCTTGACGGGAGTTTCTGAATAATTTTGCATTGTTTAAATTTTTATTTTTCAGGAACTAAACACAAAAAGATTATTTTTCTTAGCAAAATCCCTCCATAAGGGTCCTATTAGTCTAACAATATTTTTATTTTCATCTTATATTTAGTGATTTCGGATATCTTAAGCTTCTAAATTGCCATTAGAGGCCTAAATATCGAAACCTGGGTTCAGTAATCCTTATAGTATTCACAAATTATCTATCAATATATAATGTTCTCCACCAAAATCCCTAGATGACAACATTTTCTAAAATTAGTATTAGTTATATTTCCTTTAAATTGTTTATTGGTGGATATTAACTCGTTTGAAAAGTTCTGTTTTTAAGCCAAAAAGCGCGCGGAAGGTATAAACGCTCTTAATGTTCAGTGCACGCGTACCGAACAAGCATCGGATCGCGTTAGTCAGGTGTTGTCGCGATTGCGCACGGATCATTTAAATCCGGAGGAACGCGCAAACTTAGAAGCGCTTTGTTCTCGATATGCCGATGTATTCTATATAGAGGGCGAACCCTTAACTTTTACCAACCAAGTTAAGCATAAAATCAGAACAACTGACGAGGTTCCAGTTTACACTAAGAGCTATAGGTATCCGCATATTCTTAGGCAAGAGGTACACGATCAAATTCACAAAATGCTTGACCAGGGAATTATTCGACCATCTCATTCCGCGTGGAATTCACCTATTTGGGTCGTTCCTAAAAAGTTAGATGCATCCGGGGAAACGAAATGGCGAATTGTAGTTGACTTTAGGAAGTTGAATGACAAAACCATTGACGATAAATATCCTATTCCTAATATATCTGACGTATTTGACAAATTAGGTAATTGCCATTACTTTACTACATTAGATTTAGCAAGTGGGTTCCATCAAGTTGAGATGAGCCCAGAAGATATCTCAAAGACGGCATTCAATGTAGAGCACGGTCACTACGAGTTCTTACGTATGCCAATGGGCCTTAAGAACGCTCCATCTACGTTTCAACGCGTAATGGACAACGTCCTTAGAGACCTGCAAAACGTTGTGTGTCTCGTGTATCTAGATGACATAATAGTCTTTAGCGTTTCATTACAAGAGCATATGGTCAATTTAGAAAAAGTTTTTAAAAGATTGAGAGACTCTAATTTTAAAGTACAAATGAATAAATCCGAATTCTTAAAACTAGAAACAGCTTATTTAGGGCACATTATAAGTAAAGATGGTATTAAGCCAAACCCAGATAAAATTAAAGCCATAGAACAATTTCCAATGCCTAAAACCCCCACTGAGATTAAACGATTTCTCGGACTGTTGGGTTATTATCGTAAATTTATACCCGACTTTGCTCGTGTAACGAAACCCATGACCCAATGTCTCAAAAAAGGATCTAAAATAGTACCCGGTAATAGCGATTACGTCAAATGTTTCGAGAAATGTAAGACTCTACTAACTAATGACCCAATATTACAGTACCCTGACTTTGAAAAGGAATTTATTTTGACTACTGACGCCTCTAACTACGCCATCGAAGCGGTTCTCTCTCAAGGACCAATAGGTAGTGACAGACCCATAGCATATGCGTCGAGAACCCTCAACACTAGTGAAATAAATTATAGCACTATCGAGAAGGAACTCTTAGCGATAGTGTGGGGTACTAAATATTTCCGCCCATATTTGTTTGGAAGAAAATTCAAAGTTCTTACTGATCATAAGCCCCTTCAGTGGGTTATGAACATAAAAGAACCTAATTCACGATTAACGCGATGGAGACTGAAATTGAGCGAGTATAATTTTACACCAATTTATAAACAGGGTAAATTTAATACCAATGCTGACGCCCTGTCTCGCATCGAAATCAATAATGAAGATGTGAGTTCTATCGCTGTTAACGTTCCTGAGTCAGTAAGGCAACCTTCAGTTGCTGGGTCTTCAACCCTTACTGCCCATACAAGTACAGAAAACCCCATATTAGATATCCCGATAACTGATGACCCCTTAAATAAATTTAATAGACAAATATGCTTTGTGGTAGTAGGTGACATAAAAAAACGACCGACTGTAACTAAACCATTTGACACACACACTAAAACGACTATACAAGTTTCCGAATTTAACTTAGAAGATGACATTATTAACGCAGTAAAAGAGTATATAAATCCTAAAGTAAAGACAGGTCTTTTAATTAATCCACCCTTGGCCATGTATAAAATCATCCCTATAATACAAAATAAATTTAAAAGTTCAGCCATGAACTTGGTCTTAACTAAGAATGAAGTAGAGAATGTTAAGGAATATTTACGGCAGCAAGAAATCATAAAGAAATATCACGAGGGTAAAACTAACCACCGTGGTATTAATGAATGCTTTTTATCATTATCTCACCGTTATTATTGGCCCAAGATGAAAGAATCAATCGCAAAATACATCAATGAATGTAGTATTTGCGGTCAGGCTAAATACGATCGACATCCTATAAAACAAAAATTTTCTATAGTACCACCACCAAGTAAACCTTTTGAAATTCTTCATCTTGATCTATTTACAACTGAAACTGAAAAATTCCTTACCTTAGTTGATGCCTTCTCGAAATACGCCCAAGCGTATCATCTTAGAGATGGAACAGCTTTAAGTGTCATTCAAGCTCTTCTTGTGTTTTGTACTCATCATGGCATGCCCTTGACTATTGTGACTGACCAAGGACCCGAATTCACAAACGCACTATTCTCAGAATTCACACGATTACACAATATACAACACCATAAGATCCTTGCACATACACCTAACGATAATGGAATTGTAGAGCGTTTTCATTCCACCATACTCGAACACCTAAGGATCCTGAAACTGGAAAAGAAAAACCAGCCTGCGATCAATTTAATGCCTTATGCAGTTATGGCATATAACAGCTCTATTCATAGCTTTACAAAATGCCGACCAATAGATCTCATCACAGGACACTTTGACCCCCGTGATCCTATACATATAAATATAACGGAACATTTGCTTCAACAATACTTACAAGATCATAAGGAGCGAATGATTCAAGTCTATAATTTAATTAATGAAACTTCTTTACACAATAGAACCGAACTGACTGAAAACCGAAATAAAGACCGCGAACCTGAAAAAACATATACACCCGACCAGCAAGTTTTTGTGCGGAACCCTTTGGCTTCTCGGCAGAAACTCGCCGCTCGTTACACACAAGATACAGTTTTAGCCGATTTACCAATTCATATCTACACGAAAAAGAAACGTGGTCCCGTAGCTAAGTCACGCCTTAAGCGTAGCCCCGTATTGTTACAGGATGACTCTACTGCTACTACTGCTGCTACAACTGACCAAAGGACAAGACGTAACGATTGACTCCCTACAAGACGGACCCGGACTACTGCCTTTTAATTCAGGACCCGCGAAACTTATATCCCATTATCATTCATTTCTCAATTACATTAACCTCAGTGATATTGACTCCCAAGTTGCTACGGTAAAATCACAGCTATCCGATCTTAAGCCTCAATTAAATAATAAAACACTTTCATTATATGATCCCCACATAACATACCTTAGTGATAAATTAAAAAGAATTTCTGATCAATTGGGCACATTTGAGTTGAACCGTAAAAAGAGAGGCCTGATTGACGGACTTGGTTCGGTAATTAAAAGCATATCCGGTAATTTGGATTACACAGATGCTATAAAATATGACAATGCTATCAAAGTTCTCAGAAAAAACGAACATAAATTAGAAACTGAAATTACAAGCCATATAAGTTTAAATAAAGAATGGGTATTACAAAACTCACAGGTATTAGAAAATATATCTATAAATCAGGAAAAGATAAGTGAAACTTTAAATCGTATTATGGATAGTGATAGCGCTAGGGAAACTGAATTAATTAAATACGCCCATCTGGCGCAACATCTTATCATTTTGAGTGACAATATCGATAGATTGTCGGAAGAACTGTATAAGTTAGAAATAACTTTAGCTTTTATTAGAATTTCGGGCACTCCTCATTCCATATTAACCGTAAAGGACATGATGGAGATTATAGGAAAATTAAAGATTCTCTATAATAGCAAAGAGATTCTTAATATAGAAATTAGGCATTTTTATGATATAATTAAATTAGGTTATTTTTACAGTAGTAACAAGATAGTTATAGTTTATAAGATACCGATTGTCTATATCCCAACTTATGAATTTTATAAATTATCCACGGTTCCTAATAAGCACCACCAAATCCTATTACCGTCCTTACCTTACATAGCAATCTCTGGAGAAGAATCTTGGTACATGGAGGCTGAATGCCCGAAGGTGATGGACTACTATCTCTGCGAACGAAAATCCACATACAACACTCAAGATAACCCGAACTGCGTGCACCAGCTGATCGCGTCCCAGGAACTTGACGCATCCTGCCAGCCGACTTCGGTTGTCCTCGTGAGAGAAGCTATGGAACAACTCGACGAGAAACATTATACTATAAGTCTTCCTAATAAAACCAAGATCAAGACTTCCTGCGGCCAAGAACAATACAGAATCCTTCAAGGGAGCTATTTGGTTATCATCCCTCTGAACTGCTATCTGAAAACTCCTGAATTCACAATTTCCAATACCAACGACCGCGTCAAAGGACACCCGTTGAAGATAATTGAATTACCTGCATACAAGGATCAGAAAACCAAAGAAAATACACCTATTATATTGAATTCGGCGGATCTCAAAAACCTACATACGCTTAATGAGAAGATATCTCTGCAGCAACCCGCAAAGCTAAATGAAATTGATACGTCGAGCCTCTATCATACAACTATCCCGGTTTACATCATCTTATTAAGTACAGTAGCACTGGTTATACCTCTCACATACTGGTATTTCCGGACCAAACGAACAATTGAAGATCAAGCTAAAGAAAATACTCCACAAGAAACATACTCCGAGATACAAGAACCGAGATGTCATCCCTCAGAGATAAATCTCAATTCCAGCATCGTTTCAGCGACTCTATCAAAAATCGTTTCGAAATAGTCGCTGAAGTACGGGGGGAGGTGTTACATATTGACCACCCCTAGATATCGCTGACTTGCAAATATGCTATTTGCCAATATCCAAGTTAGCAACGGAAGGATCGCCGACGCAGCGGAACGTGTATCGACCACGAGCCGCCGACTCAGCGCCTCGTGCCCCGCACCGACGTCATCGGAAGCGGACACCAAAGCCTTCGCCCCTCAGGCCACCGTTACTTCTAGGTCTCGCATCGACCAGTAGACATCTAGATTAATTAGTTATAATTTTGTAATTTTTATACTTTAATAAATTAATTATATTTTAAATTTGCATTTTTTTGCAACCTCGGGTCGCGCTCGACATAATTACATTGCAAACAAAATGTTTGCAACAATTATGAACGCTAAGAACTCATGTTTCTGTCTCTGTCTTACCTACGCAGTAACATCACTATCGCTCTCGCTTCACTGGATTCTCGTGAGCAGGACTTTTTTTCCCAATGTTCACTATAATACCTCAATGTTATTTTTGAATACCCTAAGCACTGAGACTGTTTTTGATATAATATAATAAAAAAACAAAACACTCATTACTTTCGAAATGGCATGCATCTCAAAGCTAACCTGAAAAGTTGTGAAAGGACATCCATCGTCGTACAATTATTTTCTTAGATGCATTTTCATTACGGCTTTTCAAGGTGAGATAGATGAACTATCCAAACTCTATCGGAAATGAAAGGAGGTTTATCTACCAAAGGGGTTTCTCAGAAGACGTAGATGTCGATTCCGTTCGCTGTGCGGATTAGAGCACAGACGGTTCGGGTTATCGAGCTGGGAAGCGGAAATGTGATTTCACCGAACTCGTCGCTGAATGTCTCGTAATCTCTGATTAAAAGCTGAATGTATATTATTGTTGAAGATGGTAAACAATGTTACAGTGTAATGTATGAATAATAATTAAATAAAAAATATTTATATCCTATTGCCTGCAGGCGTAAACTTTCTCCTGAAACATATGGGCTGTTTGATACTCAATTAAAACACATAAATAATCTGTACATAAATACTTTCGAAGACCTTTTCCAACCTTAGCATTTAAAGGTTAACAAAGTAAGCAATCTCAGCCAATCACGTATAAAATGAATTGATTAATTTATGTAATAGTATAGGAGGTAGCAACGTTTTCGAGAAAGAATTTTAGGTCAGTTGATTTTGTGATATGTCGTCCTTCTTGCACTTTCGGTTAGAGTCTGGGCTATCTGGCTGGCGGTAGTGGTTGCGTTCATTAGTGCGCATCCTACCTGTCCAGTAATAATCCTGGATTTTAAAAGCATTTTAGAAGGCGTAATTTTTGATTTTTTGTTTTTAAATAAGTCTACCTGACATACTTTTTTTATTACCAGACATTTTTGACAATGCTAACTATGTGCCATACGCGATTTTTTATTTATTTTTTATAAAAATTTCAAAGTATTTTATAATGTCTGTAATTTTAATATTATGTTATTTAAATATAAGAAAAACTTAAAATAAATTTGCCAGACATTAATTCGATTGTTAAGTCTGGAATTAAAATGAAAAAGTCATGAAAAGTATTGCAGTATAATGCTAGTAGTCCGACAGAGACAGCTGAAGTCATACAGTTTGCCACCCTGTAAAGTGGAATTGCAACAGCATTTATTGAGGGTTCGTTACGTCACGAAAATTTGGAGAAATGCTCACTCAAAACATCCAACATCTTTATCTCCAATGGCTTTCGGTTGGACCATTAACGGTGACAAATATGATTTTGTCTGGTTTTTGGGAGATCAATTACCATCCTCAGTTGCAGATATTATTGTTCAAAGTAAGTGTAAAATGGAATATTTATCAATAATAACTAAAATGTTTTATAACGAACAAGAAGAATTACACTGTTTATTTTTTGTCTGATAGAGTTTTAGAAGATAACGAAAGTTCCCAAGAAGATGATATGAATGACACTGACAAAGACAGCGACGATGATGACGATGAAGCTGAAGATGCCTTTCTTTTTCTGACGTCACTATGGGCTGAAACAACTTGAAAAACTTAATATTAATTATTTATAATTTACATTTAGTAATCAGAACAATTTAAATAAAAAGTGTTGTTTTTTAAATTTTAATCTAATTTTATATTCCTTTTTATGCTTAATTTTTTTTGGAAACTTGCTCTGACTAGAATGATTATTATTATTATTTATACGGTATTTAAAATAATTTCTACTATTTCTGGCGAAATAATCAGCTACGCAGGCTTACGGCCAAAACGAAACTGATAATTAATAAATGATAGTTAAAACACGTAAGAAATAGAAAAATAATGGATGAGCTTATTAAAATGTTTCTATTGACAGGAATTTACGAACTATTCGGCATGTATTTAAAATGACAGCTTTTTGCATGAGGGTATATGTTAGGGGATGTATTTGGAGTGTCTTCAAACTTTTATGAAGATACTTAGGAATTACACCCATAGTTGACACCACAATTGGTACGGTCCGCACGGAGTCAACTCGCCACTGTCTTTTTAATTCTATAGAAAGGTTATATTTTGCTATTTTTTCTATATATGTTGTTTGTAGGTTATGGGTATTTGGTATAGCTATATCAATTAGAAAAACTGCTTTGTTTCTTTTATCGTGTAGTGTAATATCCGGTCTATTGTGATGAATTGTCTTGTCTGTCATAATAGTCCTGTCCCAGTAAAGCTTGTAGTTGTCCGATTCTAGTATTATTTTGGGTGAATATTTATAATATGACGTTTTATTTGTTATTAACTCGTATTTGTATGCAAGATATTGGTGTACTATAGCAGCTACTTGGTCATGTCGATGTTTGTAATCCGTCTGGGTTATAGATTTACAGGCTCCGGTTATATGACAGTGCCGACAGAGATCATTTTGGACTGTAGGATCTTTGATTATGTGTTTCCTATAATTTTTTGTGTCGATTGTCTGGTCCTGGATGGCAACCATGAATCCCTCCGTTTCGGGAAACATTTCGCTTCGCTTAAGCCACGCGTTTGACGCTATTTTTTGTGTATTTATGATCAGCTCGTACTACAGCTCTATGTAGTTCTGACTCATGGGATTTGGAATGGAAAAATAATCGTAGTGTTTGAATATTATTATTATTTTTGATTATATGTACAGTGACAAGTAATTTACTTTTGTAATGGTTCTCTGTATCATTCTCGACTTATTCTGCAACTGTGTCTCTCAGACTACTAGCATTATACTGCTATACTTTTCATGACTTTTCATTTTAATTCCAGACTTAACAATCGAATTAATGTCTGGCAAATTTATTTTAAGTTTTTCTTATATTTAAATAACATAATATTAAAATTACAGACATTATAAAATACTTTGAAATTTTTATAAAAAATAAATAAAAAATCGCGTATGGCACATAGTTAGTATTGTCAAAAATGTCTGGTAATAAAAAAAGTATGTCAGGTAGACTTATTTAAAAACAAAAAATCAAAAATTGCGCCTTCTAAAATGCTTTTAAAATCCAGGATTATTACTGGACAGGTAGGATGCGCACTAATGAACGCAACCACTACCGCCAGCCAGATAGCCCAGACTCTAACCGAAAGTGCAAGAAGGACGACATATCACAAAATCAACTGACCTAAAATTCTTACTTTTCAAACGTTGCTAGCTCCCGTACCATAACCGATAAATCAGAGATGAGTTTCGTAAACTCTCGAGCCCTTATCGCTCATTTGCATTAATCGATAACTCGATTGATAAACAACTGGAGACCCCAAAAACTTCGTGTGACGATTTACGTTGCCGTATCATCTTGTTTTGAATAAAACCCTTAGCCTGACTTTGAGTTTTTTAAAGTTATTTTACTACAACCGTGCTTTGAAGGTATATAGTACTTAATACTTTATTCAAATAAAACTATTTTAACGAATCTTATTGCGAATTTAGTTTAAATTTTTGTTTAATAATAAATACTTAGGGTATAACCAAACGACGCAAATTAATTTTAAAACCACAAAACTTAAACTCAAACAGCAATTTCAACATAGACTTAACACTATTTTAAAAACGCAGCTTTATGCCCGAAATACAGTAAAAGCAATTAATACGTTTGCCGTACCAATACTCACATACTCCTTTGGAATAATAAACTGGTCTAAATCTGATTTAAAAAACTTACAACGCTCCATAAACACCTCAATGACTAGATTCCGTAAACATCATCCCAGATCATGTATACAAAGACTCACACTGCCAAGAAAAGAAGGGGGTAGAGGACTTATTGATATTGTTAATCTCCATAACAGACAAATCACAACACTGAGACAGTATTTTTTCCATAAAACAGCATCCTCGTTACTCCATAAATCTATAGTAGAAAACGATAACAACTTTACTCCGCTTAATTTGAAAGACAGAATAGAGCAAAGAAATGAGCGACTGACAGACGACAAAACAAAACTAGAAGAATGGATCCAAAAGTCTCTACACGGAAGGCACCGCCAAGACCTGAGCCAACCAAATGTCGACAAGGAGGCGTCGAACGCATGGCTCAGCCAAGGCCAACTCTTCCCCGAGACTGAAGGATTCATGCTTGCCATACAAGATCAAGTAATAGAGACAAGAAATTATCAGAAACATATAATAAAAACCCTTAGTTCCGACATATGTAGAAAATGCAATAGTTCAGCAGAAACAATCCAACACATAACCGGAGCGTGTAAATCAATAACCCAAACAGATTATAAGCACAGGCATGATCAGGTGGCTAATATTATCCACCAGAAGCTAGCACTTAATTACGGATTGATTGATAACTTTCAGCCCTATTATAAATACAACCCCGAAACAGTATTAGAAAATACAAGAACTAAGTTATATTTTGACAGAGCCATCCTTACAGACAGAACCATTCCTTACAATAGGCCAGATATTACATTAGTGGATAAAATTAGCCAAACCGGATACCTCATAGACATAGCCGTCCCAAACACACACAACTTACAGACAACAATTGCAGAGAAATTTACAAAATACACCGAGTTAAAAGATGAAATTACCCGACTCTGGCACCTCCGTAAAGTTATTATAGTCCCTATTGTTATTTCCACCACAGGAGTAATACCCAAACAGCTACACCAGTCATTAAAAACTTTGAATCTCCCTCCTAAACTTTACCTTCTACTACAAAAAGCGGCCATCCTCAATACATGTCGTACCGTCCGAAAGTTCTTACAGACGGAATCAGATTTACCCACTTCCAATATTCTAAGATTAGCTGCAGCCTAAGGAAATTCCTCTGATGCTCACTTGGCTTAGGCCCGTGAACATCAGTCCACCGGAGTAAATCCGAGTAAAACAAATAAAACAAAAATAATAATAATAATAAGCCTTTTATTTCTTGCTTTTTACAAGTTATGGTACACAATGGATAAGAATATAAGTAATGGTTAGTTTAAGTAGTTATTAATTTAGTTATTTTTAATAAAAATAAATTGTTAGTAATTTAGTAAGTTTTTAATTTTTGAGTATTCTTATATTGGCGTTGTTTTGTCCGCAAGAACCCCGGTTTGGGTAAAGGCCTCCTCTAAAGATGCCCATGTATCTCTATCCTCCTCATCATGGTCTCCCCCGGCTTCTTCTACCCGGTGGGCCATCCCACGATGTCACTCGCGTCGACCACCTCTGGTCTGTACATCGCACGACGTGGCCAGCCCATTTCCATTTTTGTTTTCGTGCGTGCGTTAGAGCGTCAGTCGCTTTGGTGGTTTTTCTTATTTTTGTGTGTCTTACTTTGTCTATCCTCTTTATATTGAGCATACTTCTCTCTAGCCCTTTTTGAAATTTTTGTTTACCCGACGAAAATTATTTTTATTTCAATGTGTCACATTCCCGTAAATCGAAGAAACCGTTAGTTCTCCTACTTTACATAAATAAACTTGAGTAGATTTAAGTTTTGCCACAATTACACAGAGAATAGAACATTTCCAGGACCAAGAATGCATTTAGGAGCAAACGGTTCCTGCATGCGGGCTGCATAGCATGCGTGAACATAGATCTCCCACATTCTGCTTGCGGGCCTTATTGACCAATACTAATACTAGGGAATAATGAACATTTGCACGTTGCGTGTGTATGCTAAACATTGCGAAAAGGCGACCAAGCCTCCGGCGAAACTGTTTCACTTCCTCGAAATTCAATGAAGGATGCAATATTATCGATTCGATATTATTGGCATCAAGTACATATTGAATTTATATTGCTTCCTTTTTTTGATTGATTGATTTCTTTTGTCAGTAAGTACAGGAAGATGGTAATTTTATCATCGTGTTTTTTGAATTTAATAAGGGCTATTATGTCTTGATACCTCGTCACTCAAGCCTTATTGTATAATATTCGATTTCTATAATAGATTTTGTTTCTACTCTGTTTATAATTTATTGATTGAAGGGCCTTGAAAGTATGTACAATTAGTGCGGCAATTATATCAAAATCACATATTGGATATGTGGACTATGAAACTAAAGGTGTTTGAAACGATCTAAGCTATGTGTAATGTAAAAATCTATCCGGATTGATTGACTGAATTAATATATTTGCCGGGCTACTCTAGTAAAATTAATTTAAAATATAAGGTCGTTTAATTACTTAACTGAAAGTCCAAAGTTTATGACTAATACTCGCCCGATACCTTAAAATATCAGAAAAATAAACGAAACTATTTGTAATATGCAAATGGCGTTCATACTCGACCACAGCCACATTACCAAACCTGCGCCGTTTTACACCACAAATTAATTTATCAAATAGTGGAAAATATTTTCTAAGGAGTATTCGTATGCGATCAAGTTCGCGTGTGGAAATAATAAAAGTAAGCATAATGCGGTCGTTTGGGTCGTAAACAGTTTTTGCCGAATCCCCAATGAATCTAGATAGTAAATAGTTTATGGCACAACTGGGTCTCATGTTCAAAGCTAACGAAGTAGACACGCCGTATTACTTCCTGATCAAATAAAACTGTATATTTTGCGTTAAATGTTTAAAATGAAAGCCCTGGAACTACAATAGAATGAGAATGTTTATTGAACCCATAAAATGTCATACATTATTTAGATTCAGACATTTTTTTCTTTTATCATTACCACCCGATTGACAAGGTTGTTTTCGCCAGAGAATAACGGGCAAGAAACTCTCGCGTTGGTCTTTTCAAAACATGTTTACAATACAGTGATTATACAGGAGTCGTAGCTTAGTTTAATTCAGAGTAGTTCTTTTAATAATTTATAATAAAAATTGATAAATAATATTATTGGTTAAGTGATTTTGCACGGCGGTGTAAACTTTCGCCTATTTATACATTGCATTAATAAGGGCACGCCAAATTCACTGAAGGTGTGGGCAGACATGTCAGGTGCAGCCATAGTTCTTTCGCTTTAATTCTTCCCAAAGATATGATACCACTCGAGCTGATCGCCATAACGGGTTTAAAAATCTTACAAAACTCTCCGATATACACAGTAATTCTAACTACACCTGCCGCCATGTTATCGAATTTGACATCAACCATAGACTCTTCATTCCCACTTGACATTCACTGCGCCCATAAACCACGAACCGTTGATTGAACTTTACGTTCCAAGTTCCATGAAAAGAAACCGTAAGAACGAGTTACTGAACTTTGTAATTTATGTTCCCATAATTTATTTCTTCCCCTTTCATTGTTTGAAACGGCCGGACAGATTGTTTGCTTGGCAATCGGATGTCGTGTTTACAGTATACCTTTAAGTAACAATATAGAGCAGGCTTTTCATTTAAGTACACGCACAAACAACAATTTAAGTTAATAGAGGGTATCCCATCGTTACACATTCACTGTAAGTGCTGTATGTTTGGAGTCAGGATCGACAGTTGCACAGAACTGAATGACACCGAGCATTGAAGCTCAGTGAGTCTCTGGAAATGTCTAACTTGTCTTTACTCCCAACAATAAAAAAAGAGATAAAGCATGTGAAAAAAAAACTAAAGTTTTTAATGCCTAACTATACTAAATAACCAAGAATCCATTCACATAGCAACTTTATGAAAATTGTATAAAGTTGCTGGATGCAGCTCGCTGCGGCAATCCTTGGACGAGGCCTATGTTCTTTCGCGTACTTCTTATGGCGGAGTATTATAATGGTAAGTTTCCCATCACTGGTTTCAATTTATAGTGCTATTGTAAATTGATCACGACTCGGCCAATACTTATGGTACAGTGCCCGCGCTGGCAAACGGCCAACTGAGTCAACTTTTAATCGCGCATCATTTTTGTCTGGGAGTGAATGTCCTCGACGTTTTATTAGACTTTTTATTTGAGCTATAAGGGCACAACTAATCAAACTTATTGATATAGTATAGTTAATATATCTAATTAGCCGAAAGGTGAATAAAAAGTTGCGGATGGGAACCCAGTATCGATACAAAAACCAGAAATATATAAACCATAAGTCTTCATTAATGCACCACAGCGCATAGTTTTACATGGTTAAATACGTAATCAAGTTTCATCAAAAGAAAAAGATAAACAAAATTCCGATCCAAATACATTTACGTGTCTGGCCATCACGCCTAAATCCACACAGACGCGACGAAACAAAAATAAAACCACATCAAAAGAAACATTATTGCGCAACAATAATATTAAAATCACGCCTCTAAACAGCATCAGAACGGAATGCTTTTAGATGGATGCACGTTGCATGTCCCATTTAGATAATTAAATTGATAATAGAAGGAGACACGGCGCGGTCCGAACGACCTACATTTAGACGGAATAATTAAAAGCCAGCCTGCGCTCTCGCAAATTGTGTATCGCTCGTCGTGTCCTTTTTCTTTTGTTTTTCCTCCGGTTCCAATGGAGTTGTTAGCGCGCCGTGGCCCACAGTGTTACCAGGCAAGTGGGTGAACGCATTATGCTCTTTAAATGGAATAAAAGTTGAAATAACTGGCACAGTAATCTACTTATTAAAATGTAAGTGGCGAAAAAGAAAATAAAAGGGAACGCTCCCGTCTGTTACGAGAGATTATATCAACGAGCGGAAGGGAGACGGCTTAATTGATGTACTCTTCCGAGACAATTTTACTGAAAATAGAATTTAATTTACAACAACGTTCTGCGTTAAATCAGTTTTTTACCATGCCCATTTCAAAAGCTTTTCTCCCTTCACGAATAAACATCCAATTTAATGCCCCTAATTAGTTTCAAAATAACTTCTTTTAAAACTATAAATTAGCCATACCACCCCACTGAACACGAGATGAAAAATCCGAAAATAGCAACACGTTCGAAAACCGCGTTGTGTTAATTGCCAAACCCAAGGCCGTGACAACCCCATGCGGAATAAATAGGGTGTTGTTATTACCGCTGCCCACCCCCGCTATGTGAGTCACGTCGCGTGATGAAGGGCGCAGGGCCTGTACATTGCATATTTTGCGCTTAACTTATGGGATTAACGAATGCCGTTATATTACATTTAGAAAGACCCCTGCGTTTGTGGTTCTGCAAATGACTTCACATTTTGTTATTAGTAACCTTTTGTTTCGAAATGTTCGGATCGGTCGTAATTTAATCCATAACAACTAAAATACACTAGTAGATCGGTAACCAATACAACTTAATTTACAAACTAAATACAGATGCTAAATCATCTCATCAAGGAGCGACTGTAAAAAGGGTGATAATACTTTAACAGCACTCGATTAATACAGCTAGCGGGCTCATTTGAAGCAAAATAATAGCAATTGGCAAGTTTTGTGGCAAAAAATATAATAATGTCTGTGCGTCATAGAACTACCTAATCGACATTGGCATTTGCCATTTCGGAGTAATAAGGTGCCTATAAAAAAATGTATGAGTGGCTTAACATTGTATGGCACTGAAATAGTAACATCCGTCTACATAGCTATCAAGTCACAGCCTCCGTGGCGCAGGTGGTTAGACGCCGGCTGTGAAAAGAGAGGCTGCTGGTTCAATCCCCGCACCGACACACATATTTGTGTTCACCACAAGTATTTGTTTCGGGTGTGGGTGTTTGTGACCGAAAAGTCTCACGTAGTTCCTGATAGCCACAACACAAGACTCGATCACATGGGCGTAGCCACGGTGGGGCAGAGTGGGGCGGTTGCCCCACCCTGGCTCTGACCTGTAAGGTACCTAACTTAAAAAAATAAATTATAATTATCTAGGTAAAGTACTATCTAATGACTCTGTTGACTTATTAATAAACTGACATACGCCCAGAGCCCAAACGGGGTAAGACAGCGGGTATAGTTTGCTAGATGCGTATTATTTTAGACTGCTGCCCCACCCTGAGCCCATGGCTGGCTACGCTCATGCTCGATCATAGTATATTGTCAGGACTATGTATGTGACTGTTGTGTGTATTTATTGAGTCACAAGAAAGCTTGGTGAACTCGTAAATATCCCATAAAACCATGGGTGAGGCTTTTAACTATCAAACTATGTATGCTGATTTACTGTACATCTTTCTACGTTTGCATACAATATGTACGTAGATATATCACGATCGTAAATAAATCGAAACCAACTGCAAACTATCGCGAATAGTATACGGTGCTAAGTAGATCGGCTTCAATTGAGCGGTATCTACGGAGTTAAACCATCATGTAGGATCTCCGCCTATAGCATACGACGACCGTACTATAAACGCATCAGACAAATATCTGTATAAGCACATATACGTCCCACTGGGGTTCGGGCCTCCTCTCCAATCGAGAATACGATTGAGGGGGGCTAGGCCTTATAGTCCACCACACTAGCCTAGTGCGGGTTGGTAAATATATATTTTTGAATTAACACGAAACACTGCCTATATACCGTACCTACACCGGATGGTAACATTCCATGTAATTTATACAAAGAATTGCGTAAAACGATTATAGTATGCTCATACTCTGTTACATTGTAGGGGAAATAGCCATTAGAACTTATACGAAACTATTATAGAACTACTCGAAATAATTCCCTTTACCTATAATATATTGCGCGAATAGCGATTTATCATTTATTTTAAAGCTCGCGGCGACAATTACTTCGGAATAAACGAATAAATATTTCCTATCGACTTTTATCTCGAAACCACGCGGTGTTTATTCAAAAAATCCAATTATAACAATCGCTCCCCGTTCACAATTGCTTAATACATCTATCTTCGTATTTTATGACCAACGCACATCCTATAGCTGGGGGCAGGACCCCTCAAATTGCCAGGGGCTCTGGGCTACACTTTGATACCTACAATGTGCGTTGAGATAAATTGATACAACTCAATAATCTCAATATTGTAACAATTTCATGATTAAAACAAGATTATGATGAAAAATATAAGTGATAAATTATCACCTAGATTTCGCGTATTTGCGCAGTTAGCCAGGTTTAATTTTCAAGTCCAGGCAATCCATTGTATTAGATTTAGAGTTAAAAAATCTCGCAAAGCTGCTTGGAATAACACTATTTCCCGGCATGACGAAATACTCGTTTCGTATCGAATTTTGCGATGTTACTAGGTTAGTTTAAGATTCGAAGTTCGAATGATCGGTCGTTCGTAATAATTTTTTCATTTCCATAAATCAATACTATTCTATATGATACTTATTATTTTCTCGTACATTACGACGTACGCTAGAAGATTCGAACATTTATTTAATTACCTAGGCACATTCGTATTTCGGATCACAGACTAACCCACAAGGCTCGGCGCAATGTGGCCTTTACTAGTAACACATCTACCTAACTTGGATAAGCTACGCTCACGGGCCTAAGCCCAGGATGTCATGTAAAATAATATAACAATGTTATTTTTGTATTAAATTCTCGTTTACATAATTTCTTGATTTGTCATTATTCATTTATTCTTAATTACATATATTTTTCTAATCAATAAGAAAAAAATCAGCTGAGTTGAACACATTTTTACCGCAAATACAATCATACATAAAGTTATGCCTTTTTCCCAGAAAGGGTAGGCAGAGGTGGAAACAGGACACCCACACCTAGATTTTTCCATCCCACTAATTGATAGAGGGCAAGCCTAGCCTATCCCCATATCAGGCACAAATTTAGGACTCCAGACTGATAATGATAAAAATAATTAAATAAGTAAGTAATATATTTTCCCTATCTAACACCATAATACTGATGCTATCTCACATCACCACTACCACTTACTGCCAACAATAAGCGTCCAAATTACAAATTCACCACTTGTAAAATGCAATGCAAACATGTATCGAATACTGAATGAGCAAATAAGACATATTCACACCTGCATACGGTACGTGTTGTTAACGTAAACAAGGAAGAGATGACTTACTTTGTTGTGTTAAGTAATCATTACTACGAAGGTCATATCAATACTAGAATGTTAAGTTTGTTTACTATTTTCCTTCATATCTATTATATGGATCTCATATGGTTACTGGGGACCACTTTCTTAAACCTATTGTTTTGAACTGACCCATCTGATCTTAGAATATACACTCTGAAAAACTAGTTGTCTTCTAAATTATTTGGGAGTTGGAGCTGTTTTATTTTCATAACAAATTTACTTAAGAATTTGTATGTTCATGGAATGGGTATATTAATTAAAACACAAATAAAAGTTATTTACTACAGATCATTGAGCTAACTTGCCTTTTTTATCAATACAATATCTAAAAGTATTACAAATAATTTAAATTTAATTCATTAATTAGGAGTCTATATCCAATTTCTTTGTTGAAAGCATTTCAATGCTAATAAGTAATTTTACATTTTCCCTTATAATTTATCTCAATTAAAATATAAATAACACAATCAGCAACTATTAAATATAATATGCAGGTATTTTATTTATTTACATTAAGTAATAAATAGTCAGGTGTGCCTTTTGTAGCTAAGGTGAATAAATTATTACAAATCTATTGAATGGGTGTGTATATGTGAGCAAGGGCATTGTACTACTCAAAATTACTTAAGCAAGCATTCAGGAAAGGAAAAAATTAAACTTCTTAATAATATGTATAGTTTACACAAATGAAAATGATAACATTTAAGACAGTTCAAAATATTATCAAAAACACGAGCTAATTAATTACGATATTTAATATTGTCGTAGAAAATGAAAATTAGTAACAAAAATTGACGTTCAATATTTATCAAAAGAAAAATAGGACTACATTATTGAAAAGAAGCTAATTTTTATCAATTCGCGACCCCAATTTTTTTTTCGCATCCCCAACTTAATTGTACATGTGGCGCGAAAATATATATGTATATACACAAACAAATAAGAGTAAGATAAACAATATTACAATATGAAACAAGAAAATTGAGACAGGCGAGCTTGTTGGAATTCTTTGTACTTTTACTCCCCCGTGGCTCGTGACACCGCAATGGCCACAACAGAGCATCAGAAGTGAAATGCTACGATCAAATAGAACTCCCAATAAAATTCTAAAACAAAACCCCATTCAATATTGACCGATAATAAATTATATATTATTTACAGTATAATTCTATCCTAAGCCCCTTCGCAGTTACGAAGGGGCGGGCCTTTGATAAATGCCCGCATGGAATCAATTTATTACTTGCCTACACTACTTAGAGCTTTTGAATAACTTGAAAATCATATTAAGAAATATTAAAAATTATTGAAAGAGCTATAAATACCTTGTAAACTTCATAGAACGCTGAATTAAGCAAATCAACAGCCAATCGTGTAAATCCTTGCACAACCACACCAACGAAATTATTATACGAAAATAAAACACATCAACACAAAATGTTCACTTTTATGTTAAACTAAATCAACACAGTGAACTATATCACGAAATTATTGTGTCATAAAAAGTCCAATAGACGCGTATAAAATGTGAAAAATGTAACATTTCCTATTTTATGAACACCGGCACACGATCAACACAACCACCGCTACAAAAATCTTTACAAAACTGAAAAATAATGGCACATGGTGGAGCCACTGTCGATCGTCGACCATTGGCGCTTGCGCTGTCAAATATTAAAAAGCTGTTTCACATGTCAGCACAAAAATCTCCATCATGGATCTCCACTAAAAACAAATTTAGTTAAAGAAAATATTTTGAACTCAATATTTAAAATAAAATAAATTATGATACTTTATTAAATAATTAGAAATATTTTAAAGAACACAAATAGTTTGATTAATGATAACAGACGCATCGTTCCCCGTACACGCGTCACGCGCATTCGTCAATTGTCATCTGTCACCCTAAAAACCTGAAAAACCGTGTGAAACCAGTGTGAAACTTTGTTGTTGTAGTAATATAGTTTTTATCAATTAAACAAGATGTTAGACTACGTGAAACGTGTTATATTAGTGCTTTCTGGAAAAGGGGGTGTCGGAAAATCTACTATCAGTACCCAATTGGCGTTAACTCTAAAAGAATCCGGCTTTAAGGTAACAATAACAATATTTTTTATCCCTAGCGTGTGTACTACTACTACTACTCAACTCTCCACGAAATGTTGTTTTATTTATTAGTCAATTTTTAATAAACAGAATAACTTATATTTTACAAATTAGAACAAATAAGCAATTTTAAATGAATTGCATAAAGTACTTCTCGTTTTGATAACCTATTAGAATAGATTACGTTATCGATAAGTTACTATGTAAATAATCGTGTTTTTAAGAGTACGAAAAAAGATCTATAAGTTAGTAACTATTTATTATACTCTACAATAAATAGTTATAATATATGATTACTAGAACTAATATATTCAGTTTTTTGTTAAGAGGAAAGTAATGATTTTATCTAAAGAACTATAATATTATCTTTATCGTGTTTCAATTATAACACAGAATATAGTTGGTCCAGCAAAATACTTGACTCATTTCATATAATTTATGGCTCAATTTCATAATGAATTCTTTACTACACAACTACACACATAACCTAGAAGATGTTGATAATGGTTTTTTCTTATCATGTGGCTGTGGTAATTGACCGGCATTGTTTTATGATAATATGGCCCCTGGCAACAAGAAACATTGCCCTTGATGGCTTGGTAATAAACAACTCAACAGTACCTATTTAAACAATTAAAACTTTGCTACTTGACC
The DNA here is from genome assembly GCA_030180105.1 of Hyles lineata. Classification (NCBI taxonomy): domain Eukaryota; kingdom Metazoa; phylum Arthropoda; class Insecta; order Lepidoptera; family Sphingidae; genus Hyles; species Hyles lineata. The sequence continues at coordinate 1,092,315 of JARJEE010000035.1, read as the reverse complement.
CTAACAACAATGAAAGTATCAAATTGGAGCTTTTAAAATGTTCATTTTATGCACTTTCAAATTTATTTGATTGAAATATAGTTATAATTATAAATTATGCATATATTTGATTGTAAAGAATTATAAATCTTTATTTCTAAGTTGGCAGTGCAATAAAACAAAAATGTCATTAATTCAGATTCAGTATTTTACATTGGGACAATTGAACTGAAACAAATAACATTTATATTATTTGCATTACAACATGACTATAAAAAATATATTTTATTTTTACAGGTTGGCCTACTAGATATTGATTTATGTGGGCCTAGTGTCCCATACATACTCAATGTGGAAGGCAAAACTATTCATCAAGGACCTGATGGCTGGGTACCGGTATACATAGATAATGAGCAGAAATTGGGTGTTATGTCTATAGGATTCCTACTTGAATCTCGTAATGATGCTGTAATATGGCGAGGGCCCAAGAAGACAGCCATGATCAAACAGTTTCTTGAAGATGTTTGCTGGTACGATTTGGATTATTTGATTATAGATACACCACCAGGTATGATATTTCAGTTAATATTTGAATTTGTTAATTATATGCATTTTTGCTTTATGGTTATTCTAAAGCATAAAGTAATTTAGTAATAAGTGCATGGTGGCCTGTTGGTAAACGGACCAGACGCGGCTGCCAACATGTTGACGGTGGTCGCGGGTTCAAATCCCAGGGCACACCTCTGACTTTTCAGAGTCATGTATGTATTGACTCCATGATGAATCACCATGCACTAAAACGGTGACGGAAAACATCGTGAGGAAACCTGCATACCATAGCAATTTATAAGAATTTCTATGGTATGTAAGTCCCCCAACCTGCACTAGGCCAGCATGGTGGACTATATGACCTAACCTCTCTCAATCACACTGTCGATTATAGAGTAGGCCCGTGCCCTGCAGTGGGACTTATATGGGCTGATACAGATAATTTGTCCTGAATTTGATCAACAAGTCAGACAATTAGAGATGTTAAAAAATAATCGATTTTTAATTTAATCGATTATTATTTTCTTATAATCGATTTTTTCAAATCGATTTTTAAAATACTATCAATCGATTTTTTATAAATCGATTATATAAATTATCCGTTAAAATCGATTTTTATGAACAGCGCCATCTATGTATGAAAAAACTCGAAGTAAGTTTAAACTGTTCAATACTATTTTCAGGCTATGAGTGAGTTATGACATAGTCGGTAGCATCTCTATTTAATCTGTCATCTGTGGAGTTATGTTACGTCATCTTAGTAGTTATGTTAATTGTTAAAACTTGAAGATTAAAGAAATATTCGTTTTTTTTTTATTGCGGTTAATGGCGAGACAAATATGTCGTTCGCCTGGTGGTAAGCGATACGACCGCTCATAAACAGTAGCAAAACCAAAAAACACCTTGAATAACAAAGCAATGCTTGGTATTCCACTGCGCTCGCCATCCTGAGACATAAGATGTTAAGCCTCAATATGCCCGCCCAGTAGTTACTGTGGCTACTATGCCCTTCAATCCGAAACACAACAGTTTACACTGCTGTTTGACGGGAGAAATAGACATTGCGGTGGTACCTACTCAGATGGCTTCTCACACATAAGATACCTACCACCAGTATTTGTTTTATATTTTAGTTTTTGAGACCATAAGGCATAATGGAGTTGTTAAGTTTGTTGTAAGTATCTTATTTCAATACTAGTCAAATGTTAAATAGGAGTGGACATTTGTGACAATAATTACTTCTAATATTTTCATTGTTTAAAAATACAAAAGATAATTTGTTTTAAATTTTTGTTTTTGAGATTACAATGCAGACGTTTATTTTTTAAAGAATTTTATTTTAAAACTAGTCACATGTAAAATTATTGTCATCATATCAGCCTATTGCTGTCCATTGGTGGACGTTTGCCTAAATGTGAAATAGTACTGGACATTTATGGATTTTTTTAAAATTGCATTTATATTTTAGTTTTTGAAACAATAAGGTTATTTTATTGCGATGCTCATCATTTCATTTTTATTTAAATAAATGTTTCATGGTACTGAAAATTTGTATCAAAAAATAAATTTGGTTTCCTTATCTTGAAAGTTTACAAGAACATTTAATTTGATTTTATTTTTTGAACGTGATATTTTTTATTCATATCAATAGGGAATATGCATGTTATTTTTTTTATTTTTAATCGATTCTGTATGTTATTACATTAACGGAAAAAATTTAAAACTTTAAAAATATCAATAAAATATCAATAATCTTTAAAAGTATCAATAGTACAAAAAAATAATCAAAACTGCTATCAGTTTCGAAGCATTTAAACGCCATTTTGGCGCGAACTCGCTGTAACGTCAGAGTACACTATATCAGCAACGTAGTGTTTGGATTGAGTTTCTTTCATTAATTGCTACAGAACTGTATTTTGTCACAAAATAATTCTTTTTTTTTTAATAATATAAAGAAAACACAAAATAACTCTTAAACAATACACCGAATAAGCTAAAACTTCATAAGATAGTGTACTCTGTCGTCACTTTCCTTTTCAAGCGTTTCGAAAAAATTGCGCGGCAAGTTTGAAATGTCATTTTTTAAGTATTTATTTTACCGATTTAGAGTCGATGAATTTAAAAAATATCTTTAAGGTACATTTCTATGTCAATAAAGATTACAAAAAAAAAATAATTATATGACTTATTTTGGAGTCTCGTGCATATTCCCTATTCATTTGATTTTTATTTTAATAAATTGTTAACATTAATTTCTGAGGATTATTATTGGAATATGACAAGCATTTAGATTTTTAGAAAATAGAAAAATATCGATTTTTTCGCAAAAATCGATTATTTTTTAATATAATCGATTTTTAACAAATCGATTAATATTGAATAAAGAAAAATCGATTCTCATTTAATCGATTTTTTTCCTTTAACCTCACATCTCTACAGACAATCTTTTGTAGACTTATGTAACAATCAACAGTATTTGATCAATTAGGTAATTCTCTATAAACAGAGTAATATCTCACTGTCAGGTCACTCACAGCTCTACAAAGTATATCAATTAATTAGAAAATGTCAAAATTACAGGAATGAGTTAGAAAATATCTGATATGAACTGCAATAAAAAATAATGTCTTCCTATTTCAGGGACATCTGATGAACACATAACCATAATGGAGAATCTCCGACAAGTACCGCAGTGTGGTGCCATATTGGTGACCACACCACAGCAAGTCGCCATAGAGGATGTCAGGAAAGAAATCACATTCTGCAAGAAAACCGGCATTCCCATACTGGGCATTATAGAGAATATGAGCGGGTATGAAAAATTTACACTTTTTTTAAGGAACTTTTTAACTCATTTTTTGGATATAATTAATTGTAAAGGATTTAGGATCTTAGTACTTACTAGCAGCTTGGCCCGGCTTCGCCCACTTTTTTGGGATAAAAATAGCCTATGCATTTTTTCAGGGTATAAGCTATTTCTAATATACTAAATTTGAATAAAATTGGTCCAGTTGTGTGAGCGGAATACCTCCTTGCTTATCCTATGGGAACACTAAAATTTTTCGCGATAAAAAGTAGCCTATGTGTTAATCCAGGGTATCAGCCACCTATATACCAAATTTCATAGATTTTATTAGTGTGATAAAGTAACATAACAAACACATTGACAGCCTCCGTGGCGCAGTTGGTTAGACGCCGCCTGTGAAACGAGAGGCCGCGGGTTCGATCCCCGCACCGAGAGAAATGTTTGTGTGGCCCACAAATATTTCTTCCGGGTCTGGGTGTTTGTGAGACCGAAAAGTCTCTCGTAGTTCCTGATACCCACGACACAAGACTCGATCTTAGTGTGGGGTCAGGACTATGTATGTGACTGTTGGGTGTTATTTATTTTATTTATTTTACATACCTTTCGCCTTTATTATATTAGTATCAAGTAGAATTAATCTTTTAAGCTGTAAACTTAATCATTGCATCTTTAATATTATAAAATACTTACTTTCATTTCTAGATACGAATGCCCGAGCTGTAGCGAGTGTACAAACATATTCTCGAGCGGCGGAGGCAAGTCACTCGCCGAGATCGCAAAGTTACCTTTTCTAGGCAGCGTACCGATAGATCCACGAGTGGGCAAGTTGGCTGGTCGAGGCGTAGCCGCTGTGAAGGAACTACCAGACTCCAAGACAAGTCAAGTGTTTGGAGAGTTGGCGCGCAATTTAGCGAATTGAGGATGTCTATTATCGCCAAGTTGAAAATTAGCCAGTGAAATTAGCATAGTTTACTTAAAACGTTTTTATGCGCCGCGGTCAATATGGTAACCAAACGCCTGCTCTCCAGGGTGGTAGGCAGATGTGCCACTACCATTTACCGATAGTATTTCCATCCCAAGAATGTATTGGCAGGCACAGATGTCAGTCCCAGGCTACTAATAACAGTTTCAAAGCTGTATTTATCGATTTCTAATGTAAACTATGGTAATTTTACATGCGCTAAATTGTTAACATAGAAATGATATGATATTGAAATAAATTGTAAAATTGTTGAAACAATTCTGAAATCTGTGATTATATTGGCTAAGACGAAACGGCTTTTACTTTTAATATTTAATTTGAAATTTAATAAGAAATCGATTTCTGTGAATTATGTACTTTTTTTACAAGTTTCGTTTATTCTGTCGGTACCGGTGCCAAGGTCCACCTTTCACGGTTTGCGAATTTTTGAAACCGTGAAGAAAACCGTTATGATTGCATCTCTTAAATTTAGTACAATAACATAAGGCAATATACGCACAAAAACCTTTCCTCAATCGTACAAGCGTTGTAGCCAGTGCCGGATTGAAAATATTTGGATCCACCACATATTATATAGCACATCGTAAAAAATCGAACGTTTATAATACAATGACTCTTTATTGTAACCAAAACAAAGAAATACAATCAAGTGTTACAATGGGCGGTCTTATCGCTTAAAGCGGTATCTGCAAGACAACCGTTCTGACAACAAACTATTTTTATAAAAATAATTTAGGATATTAATGACTGGGCTAAGAAAGAGTCATGAACCAAAAGTTCGTGTATAATAACACCAATGAGTTATTGAACAGACTTCGCAAGTATTAGACCTGCGAGAACCCAGAGAGCGAGAGGAAAGATGGATTGACTGTGACAGAGATGACAATAACATTACAAGTACTGGTGTTAAATGCATACATAATCTCACGCCTTTTTCCCAGAAGGGGTAGGCAGATGCACAACAAGGACACCTACGTGTCGTCTTGTGTGCTCCATGATCCATCCCACAATATGATACATTGTGAGCGTATTGCCATACATCATCGGCCCGTTGCAGTCTATTACTAGACATAGGCCTCTCGCAAGGTACGCCACAGAGCCCAGTTTGTTGCTTTATGTATCCGGTCGCTGCCCGCCCTCTTGTGCAAGACGTCCCACGTTATTGGCATATCGGGCACAAATTCCTGACTCCGGATACTGCTGTTTCTTGTACATATTTGGTTCGATCTATTGTTACATCTTTATGGCTAAGGTAATAGCTTCATAAGGCCTGAAAGATACTACTGAAACGCCACGCCACTCGACCCGACGCGACACGTGTTGAATCAAATCAAACCGTATTATTTTCTTTGACCAGAACCACACTACGAACACGCGATGCTACGTTGCGTGGCATTAAAATAGTTTCAGTAGTCTGTTTCCGGCCTAATTCACTTAAATCGAGTAAGACTGACAGTTTTTATTGTTTTTTGTTTTGCTCCGATTCATGTGTTTTGTACTTGGTTTTGTACGTAACTGTTCATTGAGTAATGAATACATAGTAATAACTCAATGCTAGTTATACTCCTTTTATAGAATATTATAGATAGTTAGTTATAGACTATTATAGGTGTAAAATAAGATATTATATTAAATTACTATGATTGCTTACTGTACAGCGTTTCAAATAAAAGACATAATTAAATCATGTATTTATTTTTAATCCGTCAAATACACCAAATATAAATGCGTTAAAAATGACAAATATATCAATATTTTCCAAAAATACGCTATTATATACATATGAGATACATATAAAATTTAAAATATCACCCTGATTTCTAATACCGATTATGAGATTTTTTTGAATGTTTATCCTTATTATAATTTTATAAAATATATACGTCGCAACATACAATATAATAACTAAATTTTAGATCATATTTTCTCTTACACTAAATACTACACACAAATCTACATACTTATTTAAGTTTTAAACATACTAATAGATGCCTATTATAATCCATTTCATTTTATATGAATAAAAAAACATTACCCAAAGTTCCTGACATTTGATTTGGAATTTGGTAAGCAGATAATACGTAAAAAATATAATGAATCGACATTCAAATTTCTGCACCAACTACCAAGGCTGTAGCACAGTAAAAAATATTTAAGAACAAATAGCAGATTTAATTATTAAACACGCGATTAAGAATAATGCGTCCATGCAAAAATAAGTCACAATTTTTTTTTAGTTTTTTTTTTTTCAAATATGTGATTATCTTTGTAAACAGCAACTTGCTTGACTTATTGAATTTCGAATGTCAATGACATTTATATTTGCAAGGGTGGGTTTTGCAGTGACCAAGAGTAAAGGATTAATAATTATTAGATATTTTTGTAAAAATAATTGTTTTCATATTTAACAGTAATTTTATAGATATCCAAGTTGATCCATATATTTTTCAGAATGCGTGTAATGATATATGGTTAAGTACGCCTAGAACCTTTATGGGTAATCCTCATTAAATTTGCACTGTAGGAACCTTTTGGAAGCCCTTTGTTAGCTGTGGACTTTTGGATGGAGTGGATTTTATTAAATTTGTATGAGCAAAAGAGAGAGGCATCTAACATACTTTAAAGTCTAGTAGACTTAAGAATTTGGCATCCACCACTGCTATATAAGCACCATTAAACATAAAATTCTCAAACAAAACAATATAAAATAATACTTACGTGACTACTGTACTCACTTGTTATTTGGTCCGATATTTGTTTGATTTCTCATGGCAATATCTTGGCTTTGGCACAAACTTATCGATAAACGAAAACGGTGCAATTTGCACGAACTAAATGTAAGACTTTATAATAAGATAAATTTTACTACACTTCCTAACATTAGTAATATTTTTTTCTTACCCTCCTTTATGTTTCTCATAAACAGCATACTACAAAAAACTACATACATACTATATATCTGATTGATCTTACATCTATTTCTTACTATCAGACAGCAACTAATAAAAAGAAACATCTAAAATACGACACATTACATAAATCAAAGCTGGTAATATGATTGTATTTAAAAAAAGATCTAAAAAATAATTGCATTTAAAATTGAAATATTCTAAAGGTGTTCTAAAAGTTTTAAAATTGGAATCAAATATCTAATCCGAAAACCTAACCGGATCTTAGAATTAGCTGATGGAAATTAATTCCTATTGTCGATTGATAGAAAACTAACAAATACTTTTGAGCCAGAGATACCTGAATTTGGCAGGATTCGATATGTGGCACATTTGAGATTACCTAAAAACGTTATTTCCTCAAGAAATAGATCTTTCTTGAACTCTATTCGCTGTCTACACCACATGATGATTTGAAGAAAATTCCTTGTTAATCGTTAAGCCACATAAATTGTCTGATCTCATCTTCAGACGACGGGCAGCAGTGAGGAGGCGCCTTGTGCAGGACGTGACGTAATTCCTGAGAAAAACCATCGATTGGTAGATAATTTACGACGAAGTATTAAAATTGCTCGGGTTAGTGCATGGTAGTGCATTGGTCGAATGGTATTAACTGAATTGTTTTTAGTATATGAACGAATAAAATAAGTTTTTGAGGAAGAATAGAAATGTGAATTTGATGAAGGGCAGGCAGCTGTGGTCGTCGTACGAATTTTAAATTTTAATTCGTTTTAACGGGGTAATTTTGAAATACAAATATTTTAATTCTTCCATAAAACTTGACTGCTTTTGAATTTATTATAATGGGTAGATATGCGCGTTCAAATCCAAATATTTGTCAAAACCATATTTTCTGTTACAGCAATATGCACCTATTTTGCGTGTAGTGCCATGCCGAAATCGGCTTATTATGCTGGACGTGTGTGATGTGTGTATTTAGGTATTCATGCCATGGACCTAGAAATGAGAGCATGCACGATTCACAAACTCTTAAAAATAGATAATGTATGATTTTTACATCCTAAATAGCCTAAATGCAAATATAAAATCGCACAATAATCTTACGTTTGTGGAAAAGCTAATTGTCAAATCTTATAATAAAATCAAATGTTTTAGGCCTCTTAAAATTGGGAATTTACAATATCAGGAAGTAATATGTCTGAAAACAATTTTTGACATTTTTAGGGCCATTTTCACTTATTTAGGTATTCGATTATAATTGCGACATTTTTAGGGTTCCGTACCGAAAAGGTAAAAACGGGACCCTATTAGTCCTATTACTAAGCCTCCGCTGTCTGCCTGTCTGTCTGACACCAGGCTGTATCTCATTAACCGTAATAGATAGAAAGCTGAAATTTTCACAAATTATTTATTTCCGTTGCCGCTATTACAACCAATACAAATAATAAAAAAATGAAAATATGAAGGGGGTCCTCATACAATAAACGTGTTTTTTTCGTATTATTTTGCTCAATATTAATAACGGTAACAGATAATGTTTTCACAGAATATTTAGTTGTATATTACCTTTCAAAATAAATAAAAAATAAAGTAAATATTATAGCGGGGCCCCCATACAACAAACTTAATTTGAAGCAAATTTTTAAGTCGATCTTAATAAACAGGAACAAATGTAAATTTTAGGGTTTCTTTTATAAATTATGGTACGGAACCCTTCGTGTACGAGTCCGACTCGCATTTGGCCGATTTTTTTATTTATATTTTGTCATAAACAAACCTTTTGCGCAGCGTTTCCACAAAAAACTAAAATCTACATCGATAAATAATTCATAATATTTTGCAATTGTTTACTTTTTCATTTTTCGGTCCATGGGGTCAATGTATGGTAATGTATTCTACGAACCCCGACTATACTGAACCACTTGTCCTTGTCTAGGCGGCCGTCTATGGCCTGCCTTAGCCTCTGCGGAAAAACAACACATCCGCATCTGGGCTTCGACCAAACACTTGCCAAGAATACAGATGGCAGCGGACGGAAAATTCTGTGCTAAAATTAAACTGATTTATAGATTTTTTTTTCAAAGTAAGCCGTAAAAAATATGGCTATTTTAAAATTCCAAAATACCATTCCTAAGACAAAAAAAGCGGTAATAGGGTTGGCAACACTGTATAAAATTTTGTTGTAGGTAAAAACAAAGAACGTTTTTAAAAAATAATAAAATGAACAACAAATCATAAGAACAACTTTCCAACTCATGACTTGTGATCCAGAAAAGCATTTTTATTCTGTTTCACGGAAGTCTTCGTGCGCGGCTATATGTATTCCCTGTCACAAGTATTTGGTAATACTAAGATTGTCACAACATATTAACTCTTTTAAATAAATAAAAAATGGTAATAAGAATTTTTTGTTTCTGGTTCATTACAAAAATATGTTGTGACAATTTATTTATGCGAAATTCAGATGAAAATGATACAAAAATATTAAAAAAATTGCAAATAATAAAATATTATATAGTACCGTGCAATATAAAGCAAAATAGGAACCCTATTTTTTTGTTAAAAAGCTGTGTGTATTGTGTTATTTGTATGACGCAATAGTATTAATAACCCAAAAATAATTTAGACCACACTATTAAATAGCTTTTAATATCCATTCAAGAAAATTAAATTAATTTAATCAGTTTTCCCGTAAAATATACTCTATATAGTATAAAATATTTTTATAATTTGCGAGCACAACACAAGCATCACAAGAATACAACATCTATCACAGAACAAATACTATTAAACAAACAAATCAGCCAAGAGAACTGATGTCAGCACCGTACCTGACACTTTCACTCGATACTCTGTTTTTAGGCCTGTGTTTCTCTAAAATTATGTTACGTGTGTGCAAACGAGTATTATACCAAGAGGCCATGGTCGTCAGACTATTGTCATTTTATGACAGCTGAAAGTTTGTCATAGGCCTCCACCAAGGATCGCCACATAGACCTGTTGAAAACAGCATGCACCCAGTGACTTTCTATGAACTTAACCAGGTGATCCGTGACGATCCTTGGGTGAGGCCTAAGTTCAGCAGTAGACTTCCTGTGGCTGAAGTGAGATAGAGATAAAGCATGCGCATATTCACATGCGCATCCACTTGGAGTACGCATCCCAGGTTTGGAACCCCCAATACGGGATCTATAAGTCTCGTATTGAGGGCGTCCAAAGAAAAATTTTACGTTACCTGGACTTTAAGGCGAAACAATGGTCCGATGATTATGACCATCGTTGCAAAAAGTACCATTTCTTGCCCTTGGACTACAGACGGAACATTAATGACCTTTGTTTTTTATTAAACATTGCAAACTGTTCGTTTGACTGTCCTGATCTTTTGGCAAAGCTCACAATTCGAACTAATCTGGTTGGATTTCGTCAAAGACCATTACTACGAGTACCTTTTGCAACAACAAACTACAGGCGTAACTCGTTTCTCCTGCGCAGTGTACATAATTTTAATATAATTTCTCGCGAGTCTAATATTGACCTATTTTGTACCAAAGCAAGCACAGCAAGACAACTATTAGCTAAAACCTTTTTTGATAAATGATTATAGTTAACGGCAATTATGTACTCAATACCTACACTATTATAGTTATTTGTTCAGCTTCAATATTTTTTTTGCGATAATTGTATTTTTTGTTTTAACTTTTTATTACATATACTTGTTATTTTTTCTCTTTTTTTCCTTAGTCTCATTTATGTTGTTTAATATTTCTTTTGTTCAATTATGTCGACATTAGTTAATTATTTATATGTGGTGGCTTGTCATTAGCAATTAGACAACTTAGTTGAGTAAATTAATATAATGTAATTAGTCTGTAAGCCTTCTAAAAAAAAAAAAAAAAAAAATTAAAAAAAAATATATAGGCTTGCGCAGATGAACATGCCTCTAACATAAACATCACATGATCAGCTATTATTCCCGGGTCCTTCCGCCGTAGTGTGATGAGGCCGGCATAATTGTATCGAATGGCCTGGTCAGTGGCGTAACAATAGGGTGGCATAGTGCGCAAAATGCCACGGGCCCCCGGCCTAAGGGGCCCCCGGCCCGGCGGGGCCCTGGTCCGACAGGGTCTCAGATCCGACAGGGCCCTAGCCAGATAAGACCCCGGGCTCAAGTCCGACTGGGTGTAAGATTAGAATAATGTAACATTAATAACGAAATTAAAAATTATATTCTAGCAAATCCCGAAAATTATGTATATACAGATTACAGACCCAAATCATAAATTACGAGTAAATATGAAATTGAATCATATTTAGAAAACGAAAATTTTCAACCAGGGCATCCTATCTATCATGGCCTACGCTATTGAGACTTGGACACTCACAGTACGACTGGTCCACCAGCTCGAAGTCGCTCAGCGAGCTATGGAGTGTGCTATGATCGGTGTCTCTTTGAAAGATAAGTTCCGTAATTTTATTTTATTTTCTTTGGATAACAAACAGTATCTTATGCCTATATACAACACAATTTAGTAATCTTCAAACCATTTATAAGTAATGAACTTATCCGACAGAGAACCAAAGTTATAGACATAGCAAGCAGGATTGGCAAGCTGAAGTGGCAGTGGGCTGGTCACATTTGTCCAATAGCCGATAACCGTTGGAGTAAAGGAGTTCTTAAGTGGAGACCGCGTCTTGGCTAAACTAGATTAGGAAGCCTTCCGGCTTGGGAGAGTGATGATTTGCAAAAGGTTGACGATGTGACAAGCCGAAGAAAGAGTAAAATGTAGCAATTTGGTCTTTGAAGGAGGTCTATGTCCAGCAGTGGACGACAAAAGGCTGATGATGAATAAACAAAATATTTGTGTTGAGGCTTATGACGACTGGAAAATTGTAAATGCGATACCAGTCTTTTGTATGAGCGATGGCGGCTACACTGGACTTTCTACTTAGATGAGGGTCAACAACCCATATAAAATTATTATAATCATTGACTTATATTCTACCGATAGACGCGACGCGTCATAGAAACTGTGTGTCCCATATTTCAATAAAGCTCAGTAGCGACATCTAGTACGTTTACTTGAATATTACAAATTATGATCAAAGATTATTAGACAGAAGAGACAGTTCAAATCAATAATAGCTTTTCCTAACATACTGCCTAAGTATGAATGCCGTCATAGCAATTATATAATCTGTAATATTTTTTTATTTATGTGAGTAATTCATGAAAGTTATCTAAATTAAACTAAAAACTCTTATAAGTGTACAAGTTTATCACAGTTTTACAATAAGATAATGAAACAACAGACAAATATTATAGAGATCTCCCTCTTTTGTAACGACGCGCAAGAATCTAAAACAATTTTTAGTGATATTAGTCTTTAATAACATTCAGTGGGTTCGAAATTTCAACGTAGTCCATTAGGTATTTCATATAAAGAAATAGGGCCTAAAAACTGTCCACTGTTTCAAAACATATATACAACACATATTTTGTGTTATTAATTAACAACATAAAATTAAAATAAAATACTGAAATCAATTTTTACCTACATTCTTCCTACATATCTGTATTTGTAATGTATTCGAATAGTTTATGCCTATTTGGTCGTCTGATATGAATGCCCCATGAATAATCTATATCTAATATAGTTCGTCTCTCTCACTCGACGGGCAATTTTTATGCGCGGGAATGAGACATACAATTACGAAGCTCACCTTGTATTTGTAATGAGCTATACAAATATTTAATCGAATAATAAATAAAATATCTGTATTATCGGCATTATACTGCAATATTTTATCACTTAAGTTGTATGCTTTAATTATATTGTAATTTTAGAAAATTTCGCTATCGGTTTGACGGGGAAAAGACAAAACAAATTACTTATAAATATAATCAAAGAGGCGTACTGCTGCGTAGCCGTCACGCGGCAGACTGATTCGTGTGCGGTGCATGCACCGCACTTGGGTGGGACACGTTTTTTACAAAGAACGTCTTATCTAGTGTAACATTGATATCGATGATTATAATAAACATTTTTTTGGCGGTGATAGCTCCAATGAAGGAACTTTTTTAAATATTGGTGAGTTCCTAAGAAAATGTGATCCTGATTTAGAGAAATTGTCGAAAAAGTCAAAGGGCCAAATAAAATACTTGAAGTCCGAAAATATTTTTAATAGACACAATATTTAAAGAAGGAATATATTAAAGAGTTTTATATTTATAATGAAGCAAACGACCTTTCCAATTTCTGTAACATTAAAAGCGCTAAATCCAACTAGATGAGCAGGACGTTATTATGGCATTTTTGCGTTAAAAGTGCGGTTTCTTGAAGTCTAAAAAGCACGAACGTAAACGGTATGTAAGTCCATCAACCCGCATTAGGTCAGCGTGGTGGACTATATGGCCTAATCACTTCCATTCGTACTCTCGATTGTAGAGCGCTGCAGTGGGACGTGGGCTAATAAAGATAAATATGTTAAAAAACGATGAGAAATATGTATGAAGCCATGTTATAGAAATATATTATGTAGTGTACTGTATCAGCCCATACGCTTTTCACTGCAGGGCACGGGCCTCCCTTACAGTCGAAAGTATGATTAAGTGTGGTTAGACCATAAATAATCCACCAAGCTGGCGAATGCGGGCTGGTGGACTTAGCTGCCATATAAATTCTTACAAATCACTATGGAATTCAGGTTTCCTCACGATTTATTTCCTTCACTGTCATAGTGCGTGGTGATTGAGTGTCCCAACATACATGACTCCGAAAAGTAAGAGGTGTCCCCTGGGATTTGATCCCGCTACCACTATGAATGTGCCATCCGTGCGAAAAACGTCACGAAACTTCGAGTTACGGATTGTAGAGTAACCCCCCCTGGTTCGATTACCACTAGGCCACCGCGCACCTTAGAAAAGATCTATAAAAACGAAATGACAGTGGTATTTTTTTACATTTACGGAGGGCCCCATTTGATGAATTTTGCCACGGGCCCCCGATGGTGTAGTTACGCCACTGGGCCTGGTACTGCCGTTTCATGCCATTCGATACTCTGGACGGCATTCGCGCTTACCATCAGGCGCAGTGTAGTAATTATGCCGGGCCAGTGTAAAAAAATATGAAGTTTGGATCGTGGTGGCTTTGGAAATTGGACGTTTCCTTGGCAGACAGACATTTTTGATGGTTCTTTCAACTAGTCAGACACATTGAAGGCAATAACTTCCAAAGCTACTACGACCTAAACGTCATAGTGTCTGATCGTGTAGTGACTATGTTCGAGGCTTGTGCAGACCAACTTCCAGCTTTTATAAAATGACGAAGATCTGGCGGCCACGGGCTCTTGATCTACTTATACTGTAACATACATGCTCCGGCGAAAAGTCGTGACTTTACTATTTGATATTATAGTATGGTCATTATCTTCTATGGGTCTTTTTCGACTGTTTCATTATTATTTTGAGTGTCGATGTTACGTGATGTGTGTGCGCATGTAAGGTTTAACTGACAAAGGGGTAAGCTTTACCACTTTAGCCATTTACTACAATAGTTATAGTCCTTTATGGACTAGTAACCTAAGGAGTAATGTGCAAGTACTTACTTTCATAGCGTTCCTGTTCCTCTGAGCGGCGGCGATGTGGTTGACGAGCGGCGCGGGGTAGTCCTTGCCAATGATGCAGTTGGCTCGCTCTTGCACGTCCAGCGGAGCCTTCCAGGGTTCGTAGCTGCTCAAATTAGTAATGTTTTAAATTTTAAAATGATAAATTTTCACCTATTTAAAGATACTTGTGAGAAAAGACGATTGCAATCCACGGAGACTGGTTTTTCAATTGTACATTTTTCGTCCTCATTCATAATGTCCGCAAAGGAATTTTTGGAGTTTGTCCGATTTTGCATTCAATTGTACATTTTTATGTGAAGCTAAATCCTAATGAAATACACACATTACAAGTTAGCCTAAACCTAAATTTAATGGATGCTATAAATTTGCATGTGTGTTATATACATCTGCGTATGTGTGCGTAGATGTGTACGTGTGTGCTGATATTGACGTGCGTGTGTACGTACATGTCCCGAAGGGGCACGCGCACTGGCCGAGTGTAGTAATGTACGTGTATATGTGTACGTACATGTAGTGCACGGGCACGCGCGCGAGCTCGGGCACGTAGCGGCGCACGTACTCGCCGCTGGGGTCGAGGCGCTGGCCCAGGCGCACGGGGCACGCGCACTCGCCAGAGTCCAGCAGCGCCTCGAACGCGCTGCTCGATACCCACATCCAGTTGCCCGCACACACCGACCTGCCACAAACAGAAATACACATAGACTCTCTCTATCTCTCTCTCTCTCTTCAACCACCGGAAGTCCACTGCTGAACATAGGACTCCTCCATAGATCGCCATAGAGACTTGTTGGAAGCGATCTGCATCCAACGATGTCCTGAACATCATGAATAACAAAGCAATGGTTGGCATCCCACTGCACTCGTCATCCTGAGGCATACAATATTAAGAATGAATAGATCCAATAGTTAGTGAAGTGGTTTTCCCTCACCAATCAGCGTCGAGCAGGTACTTGAAAGATGACCCGGCACCACCATCTTTATCAATGTTTTTGAAGTGCCAGCGCTCGCCGTATATTAGCGCTCCCTGTATACTATAAATACTCGAGAATTCCCCTCACCAGTCAGCGTCGAGCAGGTACTTGAGGAAGTGGTTGAGGCCGTGCTCCCAGGAGAGCCACAGCGTGCCGCGCGTGAGGAAGGAGGCGACGGTGTTGCGCACGGCGTGGTGCAGCCAGCCCTCCGCGCGCAGCTGCCGCATCGCCGCGTCCACGAACGGGAAGCCCGTGCGCCCCTCCACCCATCTGGTTAACAACACTGTTTATTTTAAAAGCGTATGGTTTTTTTTTTCTTCAAAACATAACAACTTATATATCCTTACAACTGAAACCAAATACATATATCTTTATAGAGGTTACAAAAAAAAAAACATCTAATCAAATAAACCACCTGTTATCGTCCCTAGGGCAAAAGAGCCCAAAATACTGCGATAAAGCGTATGGTGTTATAGTTATTAATATTATTGTGATGTTTTCGAATCACAATTCAATATTTTGTTCAGTTAATTAATTTTTAACTTTCAAGTGTTCATCATTCCTTTTTTAACCCAATTTACTATAAAACTTAGTATCGGTGCGAAGATTGTAGTGCCATGATGAAACCTACTTTTTTGCGTAGGGAAAAATATAAACAAAATTGAGACCCAGACCCGGAGGTCTTAAAAAAATAAATAATAAATAAACAACCAACAGTCACATACATAGTCCTGACCCCACACTAAGATCGAGTCTTGTGTCGTGGGTATCAAGAACTACGAGAGACTTTTCGGTCTCACAAACACCCAGACCCGAAAGAAATGTTTGTGGTCCGCACGAACATTTCTCTTGGTGCGGGGATTGAATCCGCGGCCTCTCGTTTCACAGGCGGCGTCTAACCGCCTGCGCCACGGAGGCTGTCATACGTCTCAAATGTATGGCGATGACATCTTCAAAGGCAAAGTTAGTTTGTACGACTCACCCTAAGTAATTTGAACTCCTATTAATTTAACTTTTTGATTAATTTCGTTGCGGGTTAAAGACAAGTTAGACATTCCCGGAGACTCGCCGAGCTTCAATGCTCGGTGTCATTACATTGCGTGCCACTGTTGATCCTGGCTTACAGGAGTTGCAGTGGCGGGTGTTAGGGCGGGACAGTCTCTTTACTAATTATTTTAGTAAAGGAAGGAAAGGAGTTGAGGGAATCCTTTGCCCAGCACTGGGACAATATAGGTTAATAAAAAAATAGTGTGTGGTAGCTTATGGCCTATTGCGATTGGCAAACGCGGCTGCAAACATGTTCACGGAGGTCGCGGGTCCAAATACCCTGTTTTTCACAAAAAAATAAACAAATTATTTACCTTTGAAGCTCATCGCCCTCAGGATTTTTCCAAGGAATATCCAAGCATATAGGGTTGTCAGCCATTTGCCCGTAGTTAGGGTTGTTTACGCTCATAGTGTAGAAGTACTCGCGCCATATCAACTGCCCTATAAAGATAGAAGAGAAGGAAAAGGAAACGTATACAGGAAAAATCAATCACTTAACTTAGTATTAATATCAAATATAATAATGCTAAAGGCCTTATTTATTGACAACAATTCTAAAACCTATTTTAATTACGAATGTTTTGTCCCTTTCGAGCGACATTTTAACTTCGGTTTTCACTGGTAGTAGGTAGGTTGGTACCTACAATGTGGTGGTCCGCAATGTCTATTTGTCCCGCCAAGCAGCAGTGTTAATGCACTGTTGTGTTTCGGATTGAAAGGCAGTGTAGTCAGAGTAACTACTGGACATAATGATACTCAAAATCTTATGACTCAGGTTGGCGAGCACAGTGTAGGTGTTGTTTGGTTTTGCTACTGTTCATGCGCGGTCGTATCGCTTACCATCAGCCGAGCGGTATGCTGAATGCTCGTATCGCCATTCATTCCAATAAAAAAAATTCAATAACTAAAATATAATGTTTTAACACAACCGACGAATAAGGCCGTAACACTTCAGAGATTAAAGTTATGAAAAAAACCTAAAAGAACACAAATTCTATTGCCAGCACATACATTCGACAACACTTCCACAAATAATCAATACAACTAAATGTTAACAGGTGTCTTACGTCCACGACTCAAAAAAACTATAAAATCATATACACATACCTGTTATGAAATGCGTGGCAGTGAGACGGCCTTGATGAACTTGGTGGTACAAATCTTGCACCGCCCAGTAGAACCTTAAAAATATGAATACTGATTAGAAATTAAATTAAAAAATATCATCCATATATTTTATGTGGTTGCACTTTATTATTTCTAAAACTTTTCACATATTTGAGAACACTCTGGCAAGTTCTAATACGCATTATTAACGCTATTAATCTATAAATCTTTGTGTCGGATCTAGATGTAGAGATAATTCTAATACATATGCTCAATGATGGCAGTTGACACAATATTTATATTGTTAAGTTTAAGAAGGTTCCGTTATATAAAATCTATTGAAGAAAAGAACCATTCTGAACATAATAAATTAGAAACACTTAAAATCCGGAGCGAGGGTCGTTGGTAATTACAGAAAAAAAGAACGCAATGAACCCGAACACGTTGCTACGAAATGACGTGACTACTATTACAATACAGGTGTATGATATTTTCGAAAAATCAGTACTTATGTTGGGAGACTGTCCCGCCCTTACACCCACCACTGTAACTCCTGTAAGCCAGGATCAACAGTGGCACGCAATGTAATGACACCGAGCATTGAAGCTCGGCGAGTCTCCGGGAATGTCTTACTTGTCTTTAACCCGCAACGAAATTAATCAGGAAGTGTAATTAATAGGAAGAGTTGAAAATAAATTATTGTCGACTTCCCTCCGTGCAAAGCTGCAGTGCAATACTAATGTTATCTTTAGTCATACCGTCTAACGGAGAGGCACCCGAAACGCAGAGCCGGGCTAAGAGATATTGGTGGTCCGAGCAAGTCCGGGTTGCCGTGCGTCGGCAAGTATGAACCTCTGAAACAATACAATTTATATTCAGGTATAAGGCAAAATAATGCCAATCTCCTCTACTATCTTTGCCACAGGAAATCTACGACTGAAAGTAGGCCTCTCACCATGCTTCCTGCCTCCATGGCGCAGTTGTTTAGATGCCGGCTGTGAAGCGAGAGGCCGCAGGATCGAACAAGTATTTGTGTCGGGTCGTTTTGTCTTGGGTGTTTGAGAGACCGAAAAGTCTCTCGTAGTTCCTGACACCCACGACAAAAGACTTAACTGATCTTAGTATTGGGGTAGGACTATGTACACCCTACAGTCACATGTAGGATATATTTTTTTAATGACTTCAACATCGGTATGTCGAAAATAGCCTGCATTCTATTTCTTCAAAGTTCATTAGGCCGGATGTCTACAATTCGTTTCACTATAAAAGAGGGTAACATTACAAACCATGTTTTGCTTCTTTGCACAGCCTCACCGCCAGCTTTAAAGTCCTCTATGTAACCTTTTGATATAAATATAAGAAATCCAATATATTTTACTACTCACTTGCAAAACGTCTCGTATTCGACCGCGAGTCTCTGCTGCATTTGCTTGAGTGCTGCGGTCTCTCCGCCCACCCAGCGTATCATGCGGATATCCTCGTTCTCCAGAAACACTCCCAGGTCCTCTGGTTTTGGAGTCTGGTGATAAGAAATTACCAACCAGTTAAACAATTACTTTGATTAAGAATCTGACGGGTTTAATTAAAAGTTTGTTAAATCGTAACCAGACTGTTAATTTGCACAACCATTTACTTAATTAATACGGCTAACCCCAGAACTATCTCAAAGAACACTGTAATTCCCTAAAGACTTTGCTATCGTTTACTTAGAAATTGAGGAAACCCATACTTCAAACTTCAATCTAAGTTTACATTTATGAAGGGCTAAGAAGGAAAGCTGCTTGCTTTACCAAAAATCACACTAGAATGTTTTATAAGCTGTCACAGGATGCTTCACTACTCGTATCATAAAATTTTTAATACAAAAATTGAAAACCTTATCATAAACGGTGAACTCCTGGTAGAAACACTCCGGCAGAGTGCAGAACTTCACGCCTTGAAGATCCAAATCACTGACCGGACGCGGCGGGTTGCCAATAGTAGCTACCGTATGCTGAAACAAAATAATAAAGTCATTGAATTAAACAATACACTGATTCAATCTGAACTATTTATAATCCAAAATGGATTAGGTAGGTTAGGTAGCTTAGGTTTCCATTACCAACCTTGTGGCTTATATCGATTTATTGACAAACTTTGTATTTTTAGGCTCAGTTGCACAAACTAACGTTGACCTTTGCCCTTGGAAATGTCAATCCCATACATTTTCAAGGTTATATACGTCTCAAATGTATGGCGATGACATTTTCAAAGGCAAAGGTATAGGCAAAGTTAGTTTGCGCAACTCAGCCTTAATGTCTTTTTGGTTGTTACTCTTTACTTTTCGTTAGATCATCATAATTTTCAATCACCAGAATGAAGAATGAAAAAAAATTTATGCAGCAATTTGATTATGATTAATTTAATTTTCCTTTACTTTTTGAGTATTTATGTTTATTTTGATTTTCTTTTCTTTTATGAACCAGCAAATTCCTCCACACTTTTGTAGATCATACAGCTATCTACAATCACGCCAATATCCAACTGGTCTATCGCTGCCGCTAAAACTACACAAGTAACTTCTAAACTCACCAGGAACATCTGGTAAGTGAGCGGCGGAATCCCACCGTTCGCTTTGATGACGGTATCTGGTTCCCACAGAGTGTGGGATACGTGCTCGTGACACGTCACGCCAATCTCCCGGCACGTGCCCTTCACGCTGTCGTCGCGGGGCCGCCAGACCGGCTCGCAGTCCTGCTCGAAGCATACCTTGCGGATGCCTAGGAGACATTAGATAGTCCTATATACTTATGAGAGGAGAAGTAAAAAAAAAGAAGAAAGTTCGTGTTGCTGAGGGAGTTTCTTGCGCCGCTTCTTCTTCACAGCTACAACACGTTCCGAAGCGGTAGTAGCCGAAATGAACGATTCAAAAGATCTTGTGAAAGACTATTTGAATAAAGAATATATTGATTTTGATTTTGAAGTGTAGGTACCTCTGGGTGGTATAAAAACATAGTTGTATCTCGCTGATTGGAGAGATGCAAGTATGTTCCTCAATTCCTAGGTGATATCAAATGCGATAAATTCATAGCGATATTTGAAATAAGATGTACAGTGAGGTTAATCAATATATCTGTTTTTTTCCGTCAAACAGCACTGTAAATGCTGTTGTGTATCGGTTTGAAGGAAATTACAGTCAGAGTAACTACTGGATATATTGAGACTTTACATCTCATATCTCAGGTTGGCGAAAGCAGTGAAATACATTGCTTGGTAATTCATGGTGTTGTTTGGTTTTGCTACTGTCCATGAACGGTGGTATCGCTCACCATCAGAAGAATGGCATGTACGTCTCGCCATTCACCGCAATAAAAAAAGGGAAGCAGCAGATTAAAACACATTGACGTAGCATCATCAACCAAACAATTTTTTTTCCTTTGCAATTCATGGTGCTTTTTTGGTTTTGCTACTATCTATGAGCGGTTGTATCGATTGCCATGATGCGGACGGCATAGTCGTCATTCATTGCAATAACAATAAAAGTAAAACATTACATAATATTGCGCATCAGTTATAAAACTATGACGCGTGTGACACGAAATGTTACACCGGAATTTTATTATGTTAAAAGTAATGAATAAGCGTATTTTAATAAGCACACAGAGTATTATAGACCAAGAGCTAGAAGTCGCCAGACTTGTCATTTTATAAAACAAGAGTTTTACTGCGCATGCATCACACACGGACATCACATCACCTAAAGTTTGAAGATATCATAACATTTAATAGCATGTAATTTTGAAAGCGTTATAGTATTAAAGCTAATACTCTTTAGCTTTAATGCTATAACGCTGAATAAAGTCAAAGCTGAATTTTATATGTTATTAAGGCAACTATCAAAAGGCGTTTACTTGGTAGTCAGATTCTTTTAATGGTTATGTCAACTTCCAAAGCCAACACGATCAGAAATTCATAATAGCTGATCGTGTGATGCCTATGTTAGAGAGGCACGCGCAGACAAATTTTCAGTTTTTATAAAATGACGAAAGTCTGGCGGCCATTAGCTCTTGGTCTATAAGATTTAAACGAATTATCTACCTATTAAATACAATAGAAGTATTCGATTCTTGACGCAAATCCGAGTATAGGTACTCTATCAATAATTTTTTCCCAAAATCACAGAACTTCATCTTCAATGAAAATTCTAGAAATCAAACTTCATAATAAAACCTATCAGTAATTGACAAGCTTAATAAGAAAAGATAAATCAAGAAAGTTGCTAACCCAAATGCATTCACACATCATAAGATTCTATGCGAATATTTTTTAGGACATCTAAGTTATTTGCATACTTATATTTTGTCAATCACAAACAATCATGAATTATCAGCTATTGTAATAAGCCCATCATTTGTGGTCAAACCACTGTTAAAAGTCACTCACCGAACTCCTCCCAAAGCCGGTAGATGACCTGACTTGGCTTCCCCTTGATCATGATGAGTCTACCGCCATGCTTCTTGAACTGGTTATCCAGGTCGTCCAGAGCCTCGAGGAGGTAGCGCATGCGGTTGTAACCCACCAATTTCGTACCTGACAATATTAAGACATTCTTAACCAAACGTCTCTGTATCAGCCCATATACGTCCCACTGCAAGACCCGGGCCTCCTTTACAATCGAGAATACGGTTGAGAGTGGGTAGGCCATATAGTCTACCACGCTGGCCTAATCCACTGCAGAACACAGGCTTCCTCTACAATCGGGAGTGCGATTGCGAATGGTTAGGCCATATAGTCCACTACGCTGGCCTAGTGCGGGTTGGCGGACTTTACATACCATTGATTCTTTTAGAAATTCGTTGTGGTATGCAGGTTTCCTCGCGATATGTTCCTTCACCGTTATAGTTTACATTTACCTTTTAGTTGTAGTACCAAACGTTTGTACCAATTATAAAATAAACGTTCATTGAAAATCCAGTAGGCGATTTCTTCATGAATTTTTAGTATCTCAAGCTTTATTTTCTTCTTCTCTTGCTTCATTATCCACTTGAAGTGGCTTAAGAAATCCTAAAATCCAACATAAAATATACACGTGTATCCCAAATAAATTACTGAAGTATTCACCCACTGTTTTCCTTACATTTTCAAACTCAAATGATATCTTCACCCTCAGCTACGGCAAGTCCAATGTGACCATAAACCTGCAAGAAAGGTACCCGCGAAAAATTTCCACATTCATCTATCAAAAGCCTAACTTCCATAAAGCTATACAGATTAGAAGCATACCAGCAGTCTCTCCATCAAAGATAAAGATGGGAAAGAAGGGCACGCTGCGGTCTTGCAGCGCGGAGTGCATCGCGGGGTTGTCGTGCAGGCGCAAACCGTGGCGGAACCACAGGACGCTACCACCCAGCATGTTGAAGAGTCTAAAGAGAAAAATAAATGTTATTTATTATGTGTCAGGATACCCCCAGCATCTTGAAGAGTTTAAGGAGGAAGGCAAATGTTATGAAGTGGCAGGATAACATACTGTTAAATGATGATCACAAAAACGATTATATTTAATTTTTATTTATTTGCGAAATTTTTAAATGCATTGTGTTTTTGGAAACAAAAACTACCACCTAACTTCGTTTTCGGTAGCAGTCCTGTATGTTACAAAGAAAAAATAAACTTCATAAACTCCCAAAAGAAATCCGTTGCATAACCAAGATATCAACCCAAAAGCTTATTCCAAAGAAATTAATAAAAAAACGCAAACATACAAGAAAAGTAGTAAAGAAATACACGAAGGGGAGCCGTAGGTAACAAGATTAATGGCGATGCGCAATTGCATCACTGCCACGCACGTAACACTCAATAACAATTCATGGTCAATGCAACTCGGCAGCGATGAGCGATCTATTACTTGCACACGTATGCAGGTTCCGGGTAATTACTTCGTTTGCTTTGTAATTTAACTCTCCTATTATAAATATAGGCTGTTATAAAAAGAAAACTAATTTTGATCTTGTGACTAGCTTAAATTGAAATAAATATTCTCATTTATTATTGATTCGAGTCCATCTTTACTACGGTGTTTGATAAAATTAGTCAAATCCTCTTGTCGCAAAGAAGGCCTTAATAACAATGGATCATTATAAAAAATGATAGGCTAAGAATCAAACTCTAACAGACACGGCACAGCGTAGCAAAGTTTTATTTGCACGAAAAAAATACTAAAATGCATATGGCGGTAAAATGAGTGAAATCGAAATAAACTATCTATATT
The DNA here is from genome assembly GCA_030180105.1 of Hyles lineata. Classification (NCBI taxonomy): domain Eukaryota; kingdom Metazoa; phylum Arthropoda; class Insecta; order Lepidoptera; family Sphingidae; genus Hyles; species Hyles lineata. The sequence continues at coordinate 1,068,092 of JARJEE010000035.1, read as the reverse complement.
CTTACCGAACGTTCGAAATAGGATATACACAAGCTGAACCCAAACGAGAAATAATTGCGAATGTCGCTAATGTAATCGGGATGGGTTTCCAACACCATGTAGATCGCTGTACGAGCCGATAAGATATTATACTGCCAGCTTTTGAGCCTCCGGCAATTTCACTCACTGGACGACATTTATTTCAAACTTCTATTAATTTAACTTTGTGATTGATTTCGTTGCGGGTTAAAGACAAGTTAGACATTCCCGGAGACTCGCCGAGCTTCAATGCTCACAGGAGTTACAGTGGTGGGTGTGAAGGCGGGATAGTCTCTCACCGAATGAAATCCAACGTCAGTCTTTGCGTTATGTTTACTGTGAAACAGTGATGCCTCATTTCATTCTGGTATGACTAACCCATTCGAATTCTAGCTTCAAAAACTGGCTGTATTAGCTCATTTAGGTCGCACTAAAGGGCACGGGTTTCCTCTACACTCGCGAGTCCGATTGAGAAGGGTTAGGTTAGGCCAACACGCTGGCCTAGTGCAGATTGGCGGAATTCATATACTATAGAATTTCTTGCGAAAACGCTATGCGGGTTTCCCCACGATGTTTTCCTTCACCTTTATCACTTCTAAGAACTATAGTTAATCTCTAGCTAGTAAAAACATAAATAACTAAAATATAGCAATATATTCGGTCTTCGGTATAAAATATTCGGTCAAGTTGAAATAAAAAAATACAATGTCCAACTTTCAATTACATGGTTTTGACGTAAGCAAATATATGTGTATGTTTATATATGTGTTATTGAAATAGCTGGTTCAACACTTATATATACATATAAACAATTTACTTCCAGGTTTTAAAAAATAAAAAAAAACTACAAACAGCAATTACTTCCGTTTACCATTTATTATTTTTTATTGATTGTTGAAATATAATAATATAAATGTACTCAAAAATAAAAGAAAAGAAAAGCTATCGCAATTTCCTCTATGATACAAACTATTACGAAACGCGAAGTCATTCGACTTCGCCGCCATCTATTACTACAATAGCCAATAGGACATGACCTTGACTGATTTAAGTTTCTATGATGTAATTACTAATTCCCACAGTTACGTGTATCGATTGACATAGTTTTGACAAGTTTAACACTACATACATACATAAACTCAAGCTTTTTTCCCAGAAGAGGTAGGCAGAAGGGCTAGGCCAGGACACTCATGTTTCGCCTTGTGTGATCTTGTGTGTCCTACGATGTGATAGGAGCGGGCCTATATGGGGCAAAATTCCAGACTCCGGGCTGATAATGAATAAAAATAAATCATATTACTTTGCCGGACGCAGGATTCGAACACGAGACCTACGTGGCAGTCAAATCAATAAGTTCCAAGATAAATCAATTTATAGTTTTGATGTAAAAGACTAAGAACATGATTAAACTTTAATTTATTGGGTTAATCATATAAAAATATCGAGTGTTCGTTGTCGAAACGTCGAAATTAATTTTTGACAATCATCATAGCTGCTGTAAAAACAGATTCACTTTTAAAAAGAAGGGTATAACATTCCATATGTATGAGGAATTCTACAAGCTCACATCGTATGCGACACAATAAGGACTATGTGTGCGAATTGCTTTTTCATTATCTTTGGAATTGAACTTCCTTCAAATTGTCAGTAACCATTCGCATACCTGTCTTAGATTGAAGTAGATAAATATCCAGGAACAGGAACCAACATAATTGATCTTAAAAATGTAACCCTAGATATTTCTAGACCACAAAGCTATCGCCGGGCAATTTATCAATAACAGTCGTAGTATACCCGTGTCAGAAGCCTTGTCAATTGCATGCAAATTCAGGCATTAAGCTAATCTAAATTCTAACTTTATCCGTCCCTTGTAGCCATTTCCGAAATTTACTTTACCTAAAAACAAACTTACATTGGTGCGTCACAGAACGATATAAAAATATATTTACAAATATTTGACCGCCTCCGTGGCACAGGCCGCCTGTGAAACGAGAGGCCGCGGGTTCGATCTCCGCACCGAGAGAAATGTTTGAGCGGCCTACAAATATTTCTTTCGGATCTGGGTGTTTGTGAGACTGAAAAGTCTCTCGTAGTTCCTGATACCCACGACACAAGACTCGATCTTAGTGTGGGGTCAGGACTATGTATGTGACTGTTGGGTGTTATTTATTATTATTATTATTTTAATATAAAAAAGCGCATGCGGACCAGACACAGCTGCAAACGTGTTCACACACACAGTGGTCGTGGGGTCGGGCCACACCTCTAACTTTTTGGAGTTGTGTGTATTGATAGTCAACCACCACACACACTCTAACGGTGAAGGAAAACACCTTGTGGAAATGCATACCACCGCGATTTTTAAGAATTTCTATGGTCCGCCAACCCACACTAGCCCAGTGTGGTGGACCTAATCACTCTCAATCGTAGTCTCGATTGTACAGGAGGCCCGTGACTTGCAGTAGGACGTATATGGGCTGATACATACATATATAAAAGCTCATGCTGAGAAGGCAGAAGTGTTCCTATATAATACATCACCAAATTTATTTCTGGCGAATTGGCACTAATCGCCGGAAAAGAAGTTGTAGCAATTAAAGAGACCTTCCCAAAGACGTATCGCTTATTGCTATTGCTTACTAGTGAAATCCATACATATGACGCTTTCGTGCCTTTACTTCGAAATAATTATTTTCGTACAGCGAATTTAGATTTCTTACCAACGAAAGAGTTGTAGCATTTGAAAAGACCTTTACAATGATAAATCGCTCGTCGTTATTAGTCAAAAGGGTAGACTCCGAATTGGTATTTTGATTTTGGCACTTAACAGCTCGATATTTTTTTTCCTATGGCGATTTGACATTTATTGCTCTAGAAAAAGTTGTAGCATTTTAAAAGATCTTTCCAACGATGTATCGCTTATTGTTATTGCTTACTAGGCAAAGGCCCATACGTACTATGCTCGCGATACCTTTATATCGGTTTATATTTTTTTATACAACGAATTGGTATTTCTTGCCAAAGAAGAAGTTGTAGCATTTAAAAAGACCTTTTCAACGACGTATCACATATTATTATTGCTTTGTAGGCTGGAGTCGATACGCCTTATTTATGCCGTGGCATCGAAAGGCATTTCTCGACGCCGCCCGTGCCGCGCCGGAACATCAATTTAAAACATAAGAATTTAAGTCGTATTCCTATCAAATTAGCTTGAATATCCTTTGGTAAAAATTAAATATTTTGCCATTGCGTCCAGTTCATTGGTCTGCGCTGGCCTTTTTAGATACTACGTGTTATCGCCAATTGAAACGGTTACATAACATTTAAATCTCATTGAAATAAAATTATTTTTTACGGATTTTATCGCGAATTTGGTTAAATATAGTTTTATGTCAATGTGTAAAAGTTGTACTGCGGTATGAGTGCAAAGCTGTGGTCTCGAATGCAAATCCCGGATCGAGCAAAGTTATATTGGATGTGTCTATTCATTAACAGCCTTTAGTCAGGAATTTTTACCTGATATAGCGATAGGCTCGCCCCCTAATCACATCGCGGAACCGAAAATACGAAGCTAAACGTGGGTGTTCCGGTTGCACCTCTGCCTACCCCTTCTGGGAAAAAGGAGTGAATGTATGTATGGACCTAATATTTACGCAAATCTAAGAAACCAATAAATCAAACATATACCTATACACATCTTATGTACATTGAAGCAATTTGCCAACCAATGCAACCGCTTCATTTCAGGACTTCCTTAATTGATAAGCCAATATTGCACTAAACAGGTTCGAAAAATTATTTACTTTCTCAAATATGTCATTTTGTTTGATTAACTGTGTAACATACGACTTAAATTTATTAAAATGGAACTACAATAAGATATATTATCTCATGAAATTTAACAACATTGTTTTTAGTTTTAACTGAAGCCATTATTATCCTTCCTCATATTTACTGAGTTAAAATCAGAAGCCTAATTGTTTTAATATGCAACATTGCATGCATTATTTCTAGAACATCTGTAAGCGAGCATATCTATATCTTATCTTGAAAAACTGTTCCATGTATAAAACTGAAAAACATTTATTTTACTGTATTGCTGAATGTATGTTCATACCATCACAATGGAACAATTGCATACAATACTTATCGCGATACGATGCTTACATCTAACACGTTATATTCGTAATATTTATAATTCTTACTCAAATATCCACGTATAATATCGATGCAATTTAATCACAAGCCACCTCGGCGAGGGCCGGCCGCGTACTGAGACCGTCTGCAAATTACAACGTTCTAGAACGTTCCACGGCGAAACAATAAGCAACCTTTGAAAGTACTGCAACTAGCTTACGCAGACCTTTGTAAAACATACTGAATTCCCTCCAACACAAACAAGCCCAAATGTTTCAGGGGGCGGTGGTAGCTCTATGTAAATTGGTTCCATTAAGTCCTGGATGGAAATCGCAGTGTACGTAAATGTTATTTGAAATTGCAAAGAAAACTGATGAAGCTTTTTCTTTATTTTACCTAAACGTTAAAGGTTGTCTGGAAGTTAAAAATATAATAACGCAAATAAAACAAAAGAAGGGCATGTGACATACTAGACGCTGCAAGTAGTTAATGGATTAATGTCGCAAACACTATGAAGATCTTCGATGGAGGCCTCTCAGCAGTGGACTTCCTATCCCTAAAAATAATACAGATATGATATCCAAACCGATTACCGAGAAAAGACAATATGAGGAAACATTACTGGTGGTACGTCGCTCATATACAGTGAGAGGCCGCCTGGGTAGGTACCACCGCAATGTCTATTTCTCCGGCTAAACAGCAGTGTAAATACACTGTTGTGTTTCGGTTAGAACGACATTGTAATCACTAGCCAGAGTAACTACTGGACATATTGAGACTTAACATCCTATATTTCAGAATGGCGAGCAGCAGCAGAGTGGAATGCCAAGCATTGCTTTGTAATTCATGGTGTTGTTTGGTTTTACTACTGTCCTTGAGCGGTTATATTGCTTACGATCAGGCGGATGGCAGGCTCGTATCGCCGTTGAAATAATTTAGCGTACATTTTCCGAGAAGCCTGCTCACAAGAATAAATCACAAACTCACAAACAAGAATATCATTAAGGTGTCATGAAAACTAATTGCAATGCCGCTGTGCAATTACTGGCTTCAGTGTCCTTCAAACCACTATGCAATGCGTCTGAGTTTTGTTGGCAAATTCATAATAGTGGCACACGCAAGGGTGTTGAATTGCGGGTTTAGCCTCGGTTTCGAAGACACCGCGCTGGCATAATTGTCTTGACAGACAAGAAGTGGTCATTGGGATATCTTATGGTTAAATTAACATTCCGATATCAAAAGAACCAGGAAAATCAATTTACTGCTACAATAGTATGTCTTTTGTCCATTTAAAGTATTATACATTACTCGTAATACCCTAAAATAAATTAGCCTAAACATAGAAAGTATCCAAGTGCGCTTACGATAGAAAGCTCCTTATAATTAGATCCAACAACACAATTGCTATTTTAAGTTCATAATAGTCAATTCCGACATTTCCAAACCGTCAAAAACCATCATAAAGACAAACTACTGACGTCACAAAACCTATATTAATATAAGCTCTAGATAAACAATAGTTACGGGCCGAGCGCGCTGTCCGATCCACGCTAAGTACAGGTCACCCAACTTCGTTATACAATATCTGTGAAGGGATTACTAGCAGTTCTATTAATTATATACGGATTTGCTTAAAGCTCGCGTTTGAGAGATTATTATAACTTCAAAGAAAGTATATTTTGGTTACGTGGATCTGTTACTATTGCTGTTATAAGGGATTGGAGCAGAAATCAAGTAACCAAATCGTGAGAGCCCACTAATACCATAATGTATTGAAGATCGTGGATGTATTGAACAGTCGACGTAGATAGGATACACGATGAGGAATGAGGGAAGAAAATAATGAATGCTAGGTCCAGTGACGAGAACTCAAGCAGATAAAATTCAAAATTAATCGGGAGAATTATAACATTTAAATGAGCCTATTGTTCGGATAGGTCTACTCTATTAGAAAACACTTTCTCAAAGGAAACTGAGGTCAAATAACACTTGCTACCCTTGTTTGTTTCTTTAAAGAACCAGGAATGCATACGCGTTCTCATCATCTCAACTTCTCTATACTATGCATTTATGCATGCAATGCATTCATCAAAACGATAATGCGTCTAAAAATCCCAATTTATTAAGCTTTGCACATTTTTCTTTAGCCTGGTCGTTCGTTTCTCAAGTCTATAATTTTTTTATTGCATAGATCCAGTAAACGAGCAAACAGGTCATCTGATGGTAATTGATCACTGCTGCCCATGAAAATCCATAACGCTTGTATCAGATGTGTTCCCGGCCCATCAAATCGGAAGGGAAACGGGAAGGAAAAAGGTAGGGATATTGGGTGCTAAAAAATCTACCAAAGTTTCTAGTAGGATTTTTCCTAAGCAGTGAATACATGGCAAGTTTTCAGAATACGCGCTGATTTATATTCGCACACGTTTTCCAGGGCGTTCGCATAATGTTTACTAAAAGGCACAGTCACTGTTTGCACGTACCAACCCACGGCGCTTGCCGCGTTTCCTAAATATCAGGCATCAGCATATAGTGTACATCGATCCGAACTGTTGTGCCATATATTAAATAGAAATATTCCATTTAAATATTGTTATCATAAAATAGCGCTCTTGGACATTGTGTCCATATTTATCATAATACCAAACACTAGGACCGTTAGCATAACGCCCTAGATAGCATTAACGTCGCCCTAAGCTAGTATGCTAGAACATTCTGAAATATTTTACGTCCTTCAGCCTTCTGAACCCGTATGAAACAATGAATTATTAGACGGTGACGCCTATTCATTTCTAGCGCCCTTGTTGGCCTCCAACCGTGCCCTACCTCAACACCGATGCTGTTGAGTATTGGGCCTTTCTATTAACAAAATTTGTTGATTAAGGGTTGGGCACGATAAGGTTACTTTTAACTGTAAATTTGATATGTGTTAACTAGGAAACAGGTTATAAAAGACTCTAAATATTATTGCAAATATGCATGAATAATGAGTAAAATATGCAACATAAATGTTAAGTTTTAGGAAAGTTTAGAGAGAAAATGATTTTTTTTGGCCATATCACCTGAAAGCCAGGTAACAACCCAAAAACTTACAGATTTCCTCACGATGTTTTCCTTCACCGTTATTGTGCGCGATGACTATCAATGTACACATGAGTCCAAAAAGTCAGAAGTGTGCCCTGAGGTTTGAATCCGCGACCACCGTGAACATCTTTTCAGCCGCGTCTGGTCCGTTTACCAACAGGCTAACACGCACTTCATCTAACAATTGTTTAGAAATAAATGTGACAGCACCAATGCGTGCACATTGCATTTAAATATCTAACTATATTCAATAGAAACTGTCAGCCAACACAGCGGGCGAGTATCTGGTTAGGAGACAAAAGGTCGCTAACCACCTGCATAAATGCTAAGCTATTCCTAATACCTACTTTATATCTGTACTTCAGGATCGGTACTGAAAGATCTTGGTATTCATACATTTTCTTGCCATCTTCAACTTAAATATGACTTCGGGACAGCGGTGAAACGAGATGAAGCGGTTCTCAATTCCCGCACCGATCTAAATGACGATTGGAAGATATTGTAGCCATGAGTAACTACTGGACATAATGTGACTTAACATCTTATGTCTCAGGATGGCGAGCGCAGTGGAATGCCAAGCATTGCTTTGAAATTCATAGTTTTGTTTGATTTTTAACTGTCCATGAGCGGTCACATCGTTTACTATTAGGCGAATAGCATGCTCGTCTTGCCATTTATTGCAATAAAAAGAAAACACTTTCATCCCATAACACAGCGCTTACCATCCTGGGACATAAGGTGTCTAGTCAGGGGCGTCGCCAGCCGATGGCCCAGGAGGGGGCAAATAATATGGAGAATGAGAAAAGTATGAATGGTAGGTATAGTCAAGAGCACATGAAGCTTTTCACTTGTAGTACGAGCCTTACATCTACGGCGATATGCAAAAAAATACCGTATAGTAGGCCAGTCAAGTCAAAGATTTTGGTGTCTTTACATTTGGCAATTTTTAATCTCTAGGGGGCAGCTGCCCCTACCTGCCCCCCCCCCCCCCCTGGCGACACCCTTGTGTCTAGTCTAATCTAGTTCATTACGTCGTACATTCTGACACCTACGACAAACACTTAAAAGTTCGTTTAAAGTACCTGACGTCCAATTTGCAAACTATTAATTGAGTGTATGGAACTAGGTCTCCACGTAACGTGAAAAAGTTAGGAAACCTATTAGGGAATTAAGTAACATTTGTATACCGGCGAGTTTATTAGTTCTAGTCTGCGGATGCCTTTGTGCGCATATTAATATACCATGGAATACTTAACAAAGTTAATTAACTCATATTACTCGGCTGCCACGGTGGCGCAGATGCACTACGATAAAATTACAATCACGTTATCGAATCCCGGGTCGGGCAAAGTGATATTGGATTTTTCTATGAATTACACTAGTCAGGAATTTGCCGACATGGAGATGGGCTCGCTTCTATTACATCGTGGGACGAAAGTTAGGAAAACACAAGACTAGAGTCTAGACGGGTGTCTGTCATAACTTTTTTTTAATGTCTCTCGTCCTATATTTTTTATGGATTTGGAGCAACAATCAAACAAATAGTGTATAAATTGTTTAATAACTTTACAAGTAAGTATCTTCTATGATCAAGCTATTTGCCTGGCTCCTTCTAATATCATAATTAAAGATATTTCAGAAGTATGTTTCTTTTTCCCTATTTTTATTCGGGTATGACCAAATTATACGTTGGACGAGGATTTTTTAAGTATCCACAGATCGTCCCCATCTTTACGTCTGTACGCTGAATACGTAAAATCTGTAAAGTCTACCGAATTTCATTTGAAGTCTTAAACACAAAACTTAAAGTACCGGAACCCAGAAATAGGATATACATGTGCAGACATAATATGTAGATTTTAAACAACGTGTATGTAATGTTTACAAACAACTACGCTGTATGAAAGAGCCTTGGCAGCGACATAACGTGCACAAATCGCGCAGTATCGTAGCCTTGATCTAGACAATGTTCTACTATGAGCTGTTGCTCGTCTATTATACGTTAGAAAGAAATTCTTGTAAAAAAGATTTCTTCTTGAGATAATTAGAAATAACTTCTTCTTAAAAATAATTATCTTAAGATATAGACTTTGTCTATATTGCGGAAAGATTCCATGACTTCTTGTTTCACAGCTTGATTTTCATTCAATTTACACTATTTTGTATAAATCAGTAAAAAGAATTCGTAGAAATGTGAATGTGTGACAACAATAATATAACACTTTATTAAAACACCAAATATCACACAGTACAGAAAAAAAGAGATTTACACATTAGATTAATCAATAGGCGGCCTTATCGCTAAGAGCGATCTCTTCCAGAATTCGAGAAGGAAAACCAACAAAAACAGGAGACATAGGCATAGTTTGATCGGGAAAACGAACCAACGGCTCACCTGATAGAGTGACTATCACCCATGGATTATCTACATTTGCGTAATAGGGTGCGTTGACGTTAAATCCTTGGTAATATAATAAAAGCGAAATCTTTTATGTATGGGCGGTTGTTACCCTTTCACGCAAAAACGGCTCAACCGATTTTTATGGTTTTTTTTTCTGGATCTCTTTTATGTTTTTTTTTACACATAGGCTACTTTTCACCCCGAAAGTAGTATTCCCGTGAGATGAGTAAGGAATTCAAATATACATAATATTTGCTACTCTTTCAAACTCGAATGGGTGTCACGGGATAGGAAAGGGCAGGATTGAATGCTTTTCGTCATGGGGCAGAATGAGACGGGACAGAATAGCATATAACGGGACGGGACGGGAAAAGCAGTATAGTTGATAGTGGCCTCATTGAGTTTAAATATAAAACAGTAAGCTAATTACGTGAATTGATATGTTATTGATGTGGTCTGGACTCAAAAACTTTCAGCACCCGGGCGTAGTCGAGCAGGGCCGCTAGTAACTTTATAATTAGTAACTACACCATGATTTAATCGGAACCTTTCGATTCACACACCGTTATCAAGGGGCTTAGCCTAGCATCGACCTACATTCGACCTATTGCACAACTACAATACCTACAAATTTACATTTGCAGTCGCCATATTCTAGAATTACCTAGGTTTATGCCTAGCCTAGCTGCAAACCTAAGTGTGGCTGGTGACGCTCGGACAATATGTTCTACCATTCATATGTATATGTTCAGTTGTACGGATAATAATGACATCATATTCATTATCGAGGCGTAATCTTCCGTATTCTCGACGCCTGTTATTATGTAATAAATAATTATGTAAATAAGTTACGTTTGTTATTTATTGAATATTAATGGCTGCATTACTGTATGATAGCCATATACATAACATTAATGGACAGAAAACTAGAAGAAGCGAGTTCGAACTTCGCATTGCGAGAAAGATTGTTTCATCCAAAAATATTTGTATCGAGTATTGGTTTTTGAAATCCTATAAGTAGCAAGTAGATTAAACACACGATCGAACCACATGACCTATTACTTCTTTGAATTTCAAAGACAATGGATGCATTAGGTTTCATTATTCTTATAGCCGAATCTGTGAATTTCTGATGATTGATATTTTATGGCTACATTTTTATCCTGAATTTGTAATTTTACACATTATTAAGAACTCTATAAATAAAGTACAACAATAATCATGCATCACTTGGTTGCTGTTTGTAATAGCGACTCAAATTACCAGGAAATACAGTCATACAACGCCTTAGCGCGGTTTCCCATCTATTAGTGCAAGACCGCACCGTTTATCTGTTGCTAAGGACTAAGATACCTCATAATTTACACACACGTATAATAAATAAATACACCTAACAACATAGATTAGAAACGAAGGATATTACATTAGAAGGTTCAAAAATATGTCCGTGAAAATCGCGCGTTATTTTGTCTAAACGGTGATGAGAAATAATATCTTTATTTTTGGTCAACTTTTTGTCATAATAAAAGCAACCATTTTTAAAATCATTGCGAACGACGACTTATTCTAGTAACGCTCCACTAGAGATACATTGGAGTGCTACATTACTTATGTCGGAACAGTTCATGCGCTTTCCGCCCTGTCCATATATTTATGTCTAATGTCTAACAATCATGTTTAGTCCTTGCAGCGATCACAATCACGACACAGGGAGCTTATCCACTATACTGACCTTAAGTGCTCGCGCACATCTAACTTCTTCTGTGTCTTCCTCCAGAATGTGGGTACCGTGAACTACCCGCGCCCGTGGTGATATACCTGCAAGAGACAATGTATCTATTTGATAGATACAAACGGTGCAGTCCTGACGCACAAAGTAACTATACCAATACCCTTGCCTTTGAAAATGTCATCACCATACATTTTAGACGTATTTGACATTGCTAATGTATGGGATTGACATTTTCAAGGGCAAAGGTATTGGCAAAGTTAGTTTGTGCAAGTAACTAACTAAACTTCGGCTTTGAAATTATCAATACCACACATTAGCAATGTCAAATACGTCTCAAATGTATGGTGATATCATTTTCAAAGTAGAACCCCCTTCGCACACGGAGCTACTGAGATATGATGGAACTAATCAGCAACATGAAATTACAAATTAGTTAGAAACTGTACTTTGCACACGACGCTATTCAAATTGCAAGGTTTTAGTCACTTCTTTTATTTCAGTTTACAAAATGACATGGTCAACAAGAGTAATCATTATGGAATATTGGGAATTTGGGCTTACGCGTATATTCGAAATAATGTGAGCTGTAGGTTATCATTTGCAGCAAGATAGCTGCATGAAACAGATAAAAAATAATATTGAGGTCTATAGAATGTCCAAGGAAAGCTATTTAAATTTGGTACAATTATACCTCCTGTAGTAATTAATACAATTTGAGTATTTAAGGTTTGATAATTCATTTTTCCCAATAAAATACTCGGTAAACTCGAGTATCCAGTAGCGCGGCGACCAGCACGACGCATCACACGAGATTACTTGCCAACACGTTACCAACCTGTTGGTTTATACTTTATAGTCGCGTCGTGTGCGAACCTCGTATGATAATGTATGGGCGGTGACGCTAAAGTAACCCGTTACAAATTATAGTTTGTAAACTACAGAAGACTTTTCGATAGCACATTACCCACCCCTGAAACAAATGCTTCTGGGTCGCACTAACTTTAGTGTCATTGCGGGGATCGAACCCGCAGCCTCTCGCTTCACAACTCACGTGTAATAAACTATAATTTCAATGATATTTGTTGTAAGTTCACGTTGTTGCATATTTATAAAGTCAATGTAAATAGAGATTAAGTAGTATACATAAACGTCACGCCTGTTTCCCATAGGGGTAGGCAAAGACTGTGGATCTCCATTTTGCTCGAACCTGACGTACTATTATATTTCACTTCGTCCATTTTCATTAATCTCTTCATGCATTCACGTCGGTTCAGGGTACTTTTAACCTGACCCTTGCAGAGGGTGTCAGTGATTTGATTGAGGTAGGTCTGATGGGGTCAACCCCTACTGACTGTTCCATTCACACTCGCTTCATATATCTATTTTGTTAATCGCCTATGATCTCTTTATATGCCCAAACCATCTTAAATTTCATTTCTCAATTCTCATCACTACATCCTCTTTTACTTCACAACTCTCCATAACCACGCTATTACGCACTCTATCTCGTAAAATTACATCGCATATTCCTCTTAACAATCCCATTTCCACCGCTTTAATCTTACTCTCATGCTTCTTCTGCCATACCCAGCTTTCACTACCATACATGTGCTGACACTCGCTCTTTAAGTACTATGTCTAGATCTATTGACATGTCATAAGATCTATTGAATTGCCTACACAACCAATTAGTGAATTTCATTTCATTTCATTTTAATGTGTTAATCTGTGTTAATGCTTCCTGGGTGTTTGGTTTTATCTTTATTTTATAGAATTTTATATACATAATTTGTGATGTACTATGTGATAAACAAACTGATTATATTACAAATTCTTGCTTTTCATTACACAGTTTACTGGACTCACATAAAAGTGCCAGTGCCTGCGAATTTAATACCAGAGTTTATCAATAGCTATACAATTACAAGTATGCCACAAGTTATTTATAAGTCTATACTGGTTGTAGGTCTCTCATATGTGAGAGGCCAAATATAAAGACTGGATTATATGCCCCTACAATTTGCATAAGTATTTGCTATTCTCGCCAATTACTATTAATTACATTTTCAGCAAAAATATTGTGATGCAAAGAGTAAGAATATTCAATAATTAATATTAATACATTTTATTAAATTTTATTCACTTAATAACTTACTGATTTTGATAAGAACTGGCAAAAGTTAATCATAGGAGGAGGTGGAACAACGGAAGGGAGGCCTTTAGTAGGACAGTATACACTAGAAATATTAATATGAATATTTGGTATCTAAATGAGTGATGACTTCAATATTAAAAGATACTGGAGAATTCCCATTTTTGCAAATTTACAAATGCATATTTCAAGGTTTAACAATTGCAATACAATCCAGTTTTTACTGATGTAAGTTATAAATTTTGAAATTCGCATATTATAAACTGTAAAATTTAATTGGCTGTATTTCTGGAAAATACATTCTCAGTTAAAGATGGAGAATCTAAGTATAGCATTTATTCACCAAAATAAAGACATGATTTACTGTCATAATGATGATGATGAATGAAGGATGAACCAAAAATATGATACTTTCATTGGTCACTAACTGAGCTCCTTGACTGTTGTGAAATATTTATCCAAGTATATTAACTTCCTGATATCATTTTATATTCATTTTGTTTAAATCTAAGTATATAACAAAAGAAAATTGGAGAAATAAGTTTGATACTCCATAAATAAGGCAATAGGCAAATGTTTTTAAGTAATATATAAGTAATGTAAGGAAACATATAATAAATAAATATAAGGATGTTATAATTAACAACAGATAGGGTTTATGGTTTACATACTATAATTTTTTGCAAAAAAAAATATTATTTCACTTATTTTTCTCAGTAAATTAAAGAAATAGAACCTTTAGTTCAACAATTCACGTGATAGATTTTGTTAAACAAATATTCACACTATATAATCACAGTAGACATGTAAGAAATTAAACATAATACTAAAATTGCAAGTTTCTATGGAAGAAGTTTAGTTTTCAAGTCATACCTTGTTTTGTAGTGCTCGTCCGACAATATACACTTAGTTAAACTTGGGGTTTAAGAAAATATACTTTTTATATAACTTGTAATTCACTATAATTAATTATTTCCGTATACCAACTTGTTGAATTTGAATTCCCTATCCTTTTCAAAACAAAAACACTCCAGATGAGGGATCCCAATCATGACATTGACACACACATTGACAGTAGACCACAATTGACACTTGACAGTGACAGCTAGATTTGACATTTATTGACAAAGTTGCTACTCTACTAAAAAAATGAATTACCGAAGGAGGATAATGATTCAGGGTAATATTGTCCTATCTCAAATCTCAAGTTATACTTATTTGGTTTGTATTTGCTATGAAAATATTATTATGATCTATATATATGTCATAATCCCTTTAACAAAAAACAGAATCTATATGTATAAATTATAATACAATTATAATGCATTGATTGTTTTTTTCTTGTTGGTCTGTGATTGTTTTTTTTATAAATGTTGCATATGACAACCCTCTCATATACCAGAAAAATTGAAAAGTGTTAGGTTATAAAGTCAATATTTGTTTGTAATTTGATCATTTCTGTTAAAAAGACATTAATTAATCAAAATCATGAATGGCATTAGAATTATCAGAAAATTGCCTCTTCAATGGCGATCTTTCTCAAGATGGTGAGTACATAATTTACTAAGTTAAAAATATAGGTTATAACCCAATGTCCATTTAATTTTACAATAAATATAGCAGCCCCTTAAGTTTTATTAGCTACATACCCGTATTTTTAAGCAAATAGATAAAATATATTGATTAACTTTGTGAGATTAAATTTTTATTTAAATTATATCTTCATATGTTAATGGCCTTTTTTCCTAATTTCAGCGCAATCCTCTGCCAAGAAGTGACTCAGTCAACCACCCCACTGAGCATTCCTGTCCCAGAAGGTGTGGACAAACCAATATCACCAAAGATTGAGAAAATAGTCTCTGACATAACCAACCTCAACCTTCTTGAAGTTTCCGAGCTGAGTCAGGTGCTGAAGAAGCGGCTGAACTTGCCCGATGCCCCGGCGATGCCTATTGGTGGATTCGCGATGGCAGCACCGTCAGCCGCCGCTGATGAAGAGGAGGTTGCCCCAAAAACAGTGAAGACTAGTTTTACGGTGAGTTTTTTTACCAACTTATGTAAAACAGGCATATATTTTATTGCACGGTGGATCATCCGGCCTTTTTTGTTAACTATCAAGTAAAAAGTTCAGATCTAGATTTTGCTCGAACCCAATAGTCCTTTCAGTTTCTTGTAGCTTCCATACAACATACATAAGTGATTAATGCTTAATGGCACGGTTTTTAGTTCAATTCAGTTATTATAATATCCCACCCGTCATTAATAAATACAAAGTATCATATAATACATCCATGTATGGTGCATTTATCAGAATCTTATTATGATTTCAGGTAAAAATGACCAAATTCGACGAAAAACAAAAAGTTGCTCTAATCAAGGAAGTCAAGGGTCTTCTCGAAGGTTTCAACCTGGTTCAAGCCAAGAAGTTTGTGGAGAGCGTACCCACTGTGGTAAAGGCAGATATTTCCAAAGACGAAGCTGAAAAACTCAAGGAAGCATTATCTAAAGTTGGCGCTGTTATAGAAATTGAATAGGTTAAGTCTTAGTTGTATGATTAGGTTGTAAATTATTTAGAAAAATAAAAGAAATATGAAAGTTAAGGCTTCTGTTTTCTTTTACAGTTTTTTCTGCCCTTATCCTAAAGCCTATCTGGTATTGACTTATACTTACTTATGACTTATACAAGGTTAGTCATAAACGGTATATAAAGACGAAAGGGAGATGCTACACTCATCATAATGAACAACTTTTGCTATGGGCCCAGTCCAGAAATTGCAAAAAAAAAAAACAGCTAAATAACATGACCCATGCAAAAATCGCACAAAAGTAACACTAAAATATAAGCAGTCCGCATATCATATACTTTGGGAGTGTAGTCTTTGGAAGAATGAGCATAAAACCATGCTGGATAGCATGCAAATACCATCTGGAGTTGTAAACTACATGGGCCTTGTAGAGACTTCCGAACTTCCGTGCTTTCTATACCTGTTGCCGGAATCTGGTCTAACAGCTCACATAATAATAGGTCCCATTTAAATGTAATAATGATTTGAGCCGTGGGGTACTTTACAGCTGGCTTCTCCGGCTGAAAAGTCTTTAGGCGACGTTAATTACCTCTTTAGTTCATTGTTTTGCCACACATTATTTTACTATTGCCCATGAGCGGTCGTATCGCTTAACATCAGGCGAATGGCATGCTCGTCTCGCCATACAAAAATCACAATAAAAAATAAATGATAAGTTCTATTATAGTTTTCCAGTTTCAATGCTGAATAGTCACTAAGAATTACACAAAAAAAACCAGCATATTGTAATAAAACATATGTATATATTTACGAAACTCGTATCACAACAAATATTTTTTGCAGTCAGTAGCAATCCAACGAGTTGACATCCTCTCTCACTTCGTAAATGCCGAGGATATCATCCAACAACGAAGAGACGCTCCGAATACCTTCACTCCACTCCCGCTTCTGTTCCACTACAGCTTTAAAGTCTACGCTTTTCAAGTAATTTACAAACAGGTAAGGCGAGACGTATCTCAACAGCTTTATTCTCGGTTTAGACGGACCCACAGGCGGCTCTGTTCTTAAAGTCATGTGCTGTTCATAAATACTCGCAAGTAAATTGATATCATCAGCGTTCAAAATCCCTTCGATAACATTTTCAGAACTGGGTGCTTCGGTCATGTCCGTCATTTCTTCAGTGTTCCAAGCGTCGTGTTCTTCTTTGACTTGCAGCAGCAGTTCTTCAACAGTGGCAGGTTCTCCGGGCACTGGCTTGATACATTCAGGAACCTTGTACCTTTGTAAAATATCTAGTAATTCCTTGGATATACCGAGCGCACATTCCATGATTTCTGGTTCAGTGTCGTCATGTAGTAATTTTACTAAGACAGTGAGGCAACCAATGGATGTTAGCTCGTCAAGGACTTTCAACAACCTCCTTTGAATTTCCGCTGCGTTTAATGTGACAATCTTTCGTGATTCCCTTGAGAACGTCACTGGAGGGAACACTCCATCCAACATGCCTTGATCTGTGAGTAGTGACTGGTACACGATTTTCCAAAACTTCAACGCACTCAGTTGCACTTCCCAGTGGAAATCAGCCAGGGCAGCGGAGACCATATGTTCGTACAACATTTGTTTGAACTGCGGCGTCAGTTTGATATTTTGATAAATGTCGCAGAGGACATTACACGCTTCCTTCCGCACTATACCCTCCTGATTGTCGCGCAATATTGACACTATCTGATCCTGAAATAGAAATATTTCATTTACTAAACATTTAGTGGTGTTTTTATGCGAAAAATTGAAACTAACCAAATATTGACGACGGTTGCAGATAGAGCTAAATGATAAAGTAAATATTTATGTCTTTAAGCTATTAACAGTTCGGGAGTCATTTCGCAACATTTTTCATAAAATGAGAATATTGCAACATATTTAGGTCATAAACAAATTCATTTTTAATTTATTGTTATAAATGGTATGTAAGTCCGCCAACCCGCACTAGGCCAGCGTGGTGGACTATATGGCCTAACCACTCTCAATCGTACTGTCGATTGTAGAGTAGGCCCGTGCCCTGCAGTGGGACGTATATGGGCTGATACAGAATCATTACAAAGCAATGCTTGGCATTACACTGCGCTCGTCATCCTGAGACATACGAAGTTAAGTCTCAATATGACCAGCAGTTACTCTAGCTACAATGTCCTTAAAACCGGAACACAACAGTGCATTTATACTGCTGTTTCCAGTAGAAATGGCACATTGCGGTTGTACCTGACCAGGCGGCCTCTTACATACCTATGAGAGATCTACCACCACCTAGAAAATACTGATCTAAGGCGTCCTACAAAAAAATTCCCGATGACCGGGCACAAGCGTTTTGGCATTCCATAGACAACCAACTCCTTACATACAACTTACCTAAGTAGGCTGTATAGCCTATGCAATACATATATTACATCCGATACTTTCCTGCCCACATACCCATCACTGCAACTCCGGTCAGCCAGAATCAACAGTGACACAAAGAATTGACACCGAGCTCTGGAGCTCGGCGAGTCTCTTAAGGACACGTCTTTTGTATTATATCGAGATTCAAACAAAATAATTTAAAAATATATAACCTGTATGTTAGGATACTGCGTCTTTAATTGATCCCACATGTTGCCGATCTTGCTGGCCGCCCCGAGACACTTCAGAGCCGACACTTGAACATACGACTCAAAGTCATTGAACGCTATAGTCGCGGCTACGTTAATTAAGTTGTTCTCCATTATCTGCTTCTGGAATGGTGTGAATTCTGAAAAAGAAAACATAACCTTTCATGTAATTTCTTTCCAAATCACTTAATAATTATGAATGGTCTAACAGCGGTCTGGGTTGACAAATCAAAAGCCTTTAGAGATTGGAGCCCAAACATCAGAAATTTCGAAATTATAATCCTTATCCACACGAAGTCCACTGTTAAGTTCGCAGTTCAAAAGAGCCACCCGGCACCCGACCCGCACCGCCTCGCCTCCATGCGGTTAGTAATATGAACTTGTATGGACATTTAACTACATCAACTCCGGAACGTCACCAGATCGCCTCGATTATAAGCCTTCCACGTGCGTGCAGCGTACGGCGTGTTATACCATTTCTAAATCAAAAAGTTCCATTTGACATTTCATACTTTTATCATAAATAACTTTGTGCAGACGTAACTCACACAATTTCAATAAAACTTTCCGTAAAACCATGGAATTATGAAGCTATTCTTATTTTATCACAGGGTTTACAATCCATAATAACTAAATTTAAATTTAAATCCTTTAAATAAAGCAAAATAACCATTTTAAACAACATACTTTTTTACTAAACGTCATTACAAAGTCACGTCGTAAGGTCTTCCATGTGTAGAGTTGAGACTATGCAAACGGATTTGTATACGCATAATCGGTAAAAATATAAAAATAATCGAGCAGTTTTAATCCAGTTGTTTTCTAATTTTGAAAAGTACTGAATTATCAGCTAATAACAAGCACACTATCAACGAACAACCATCAATAAATAATGTAATAATAATTTTAATAAAAGGCAATAATTTAACAATTTAATAATTTAACAATAATTTTGTGTATGTGGTGGCCTGTTGGTAAACGGACTGCTGAGACGCGGCTGCCCACATGTTCAAGGTGGCCGCGAGTTCGAATCCCAGGGCAGACCTCTGAGTTTTCGGAGTCATGTGTGTATTGATAATCAATCACCACGCACTAAAACGGTGAAGGAAAACATCGTGAGGAAACCTGCATACCATAGCGATTTATAAGAATTTCTATGGTATGTAAGTCCGCCAACCCGCACTAGGCCAGCGTGGTAGACTATATGGCCTAACCACTCTCAATCGTATTCTCGATTGTAGAGTAGGTCCGTGCCCTGCGGTGGTACGTATGTGGGCTGATACAGAACAACAATTATTCATTTAAACATGTAGCGATGGTACCTCAAAAACGTAGATAAAAATCGTGTCACAAAAAATTGCCATTTCGACTCAGTGGGCCGGGCCGCTAGTAATAAATAAATCATTGCTTTTGTTCCTTAATACTAAAGTGACTTATGCAATTGTGAATGTCTCGTTAGGATAAAGATGTACATAAAAAAAAAAACGAAATAATTTAAACTAAAAATATAAACTGTAATCGATTAAGAAATACAAACAAATGGTATCGATATTTCGTTAATAATCGGATATTGTACTAACCGATTTATTTAACATCATCCCTATTTCACAATTTTGAGATATGCCAAATGGAACTTTTTGAATTAGAAATGGTATAACCACTCGATGACAACTCGATTCACCAAGTTAACCGAATGAAGTGCCGACGAAGTGCCTTGCGTTGTTGAGCATTGCCACCGCACTAGCCCGTGGGTGGTAACGTTAGGAAAATAAGACTTTTTTAAATTCCGTTTTCCATTTTCATCATAATCGTGCGCGACAGCTATGAGAGCCAATTCATGGATTGTACAATAATTTTACCGGGAGGCTCTAATAAGTTGTTATCTTAATATAGATGTCCGTAGAAATACACGATCCCGAGACATATCGTATCATAGAAGCCGATTCATCCGGGTTGGCACTACCGTTTTACAGAAAACCAATATAAAGCGACAGTTTTGTTGACGTGTTTAGAACAAGAAGTGGGGTCTGGAGGACCAAAATCTTCGTAGTACGTATAAAACGTATCCTACTTCTTTCCTTCTTCCTTACTTTGCCTTATGTTTGCGGGACCTATCCAATAAACATTCGAATTCATCAGTATTCAACCGATAAACCAAATAAAGTAAGGTCACTGTAAAGCTAGTTAGATGGCAACAAAGTTGATAAAATAATATGATAATAATTGTGAAAATTGCAAATTTGGGGTCAATTTTTACGACTGTCCACGCGACACAGATGACACAGATGTTGATTTACAATAACGCTAAGTCACCACTCTTCGGTTTAATTCGCTAATATACCAAGTTCGATACGCAAGTCACAAACAAAATTCTCATTACTGTGAGGTGACTAATTCGCAAACTTTAATCTTAAGATGACATGACAATTCAAAAATGGCTTTTACCAGAAAGCTGTATAATTTGAAATTAACATGTCGAAATTCGTGACCGTGACTTGCAAAATATATTTGGCAAATTCACTCAATTATCAATCTAAATATTTGATAATGTTATAATTAATCCCGCAAGGATAAGATGGGGTGAAAGGGTGATTGAGACTATCATCCGCAAACGAATGCAATCCCAGTAACTTTAAGACTTTGCTTGAAAACATAATTATTGCCTGTTTAAACAATGCGGCTCAAAATATTTCTTTCGGTTCTGGGCGTTTGTGAGACCGAAAAGTGTCTTGTAGTTGTGGAATCAGGACTATAAATGATACCCTGTATCAGCCCATATACGTCCCACTGCATTGCACGGGCCTCCTCTACAATCGAGAATTCGATTGAGAATGGTTAGGTCATATAGTCCACCACGCTGGCCTAGTGCGGGTTGGCGGACTTTACATACCATAGACACCGCTATGGTATGCAGATTTCCTCACGATGTTTTCCTTCACCGTTATAGTGCGTGGTGATTGACTATCAATACACACATGACTCCGAAAAATCAGAGGAAAATGATACCCAACCGTCACATAACTGTGGGGTATCATTTATTTATTTATTATTGTTTTTCGTAAGCGTTCAGTGCGCAAAAGTGCGTGGTGGCCTGTTGGTAAACGGACCAGACGCGGCTGCCAACATGTTCACGGTGGTCGCGGGTTCAAATCCCAGGGCACACCTCTGACTTTTCGGAGTCATGTGTGTATTGATAGTCAATCACCACGCACTAAAACGGTGAAGGAAAACATCGTGAGGAAACCTGCATACCATAGCATTTTCTATGGTATGTAAAGTCCGCCAATCCGCACTAGGCCAGCGTGGCGGACTATATGGCCGAACCACTCTCAATCGTACTGTCGATTGTAGAGTAGGCCCGTGCCCTGCAGTGGGACGTATATGGGCTGGTACTGGTACTGGTTCAGTGCGCAACTACACAACACAACGGTATAATATCTAGCAATCCATCATGTTAATATCTACTTCTAGTGCCTTCGTTTTCACACATTTCTACTGTAGAACGATTCAACAGCATATTCAAGTGTCGCATAGAGAATATTCATCGACATCATAGTAAAAACCGAGCCAATACGAGCAAAATTCAAATACGAACCCTCTTATTCATAAGGACTTAACCCTCTTTTCTAATGCCATTAATATGAGCTGACTCAAAAACGTTATTCATGGGCGTCAAAAACATATTGGTATTTTTTTCAGTGAAGTGGCAATATTAGTTAAATTACGTAGTATTAACCATTATGAATAGTAAACTTTAATAACCGTTTAACTTCTCTTAACATGATTTAACTAATTCACGTCTGTGTGGTTGATAAGCATTTTTTTATGAATAAGTGGGGAAGAATCGTCCTATATATCGAACATCGTGTTTGGTATGAGCTCCCCTTGGCAGATAGGAGTAAGGAGACAACGAAGAAATCTCGCCTAGGGCGCTGTAAATATCCTAGAGTTAAGTTGTTAAGACCACTACTATATAGGTATCTATGTGGTGTGGCATAAAGATATATACTCGTATTTTCATTTCATACGTTCTAGATATGAAAATTCATTGTAAACAAGCGTTGGAGATACTAGTAAATAAACATTTTAATTTGAAGTAGAATTATTTTTGTACAATTTATCGAAGTATAAAGACTGATTGTTTGCAAAGAGATAGTTTCGTCGATTTTGCGGCCTCTTGTTTTAAACAAATTGCTTGTGTTTGTGTCGTTCCGACTATAACTATTTCGCACTGACAGCTTCCGCTAAGACATCTTACGGCCGATGCCAATAATCAATCGAAAAAATTAGATTGAAGTCAATCTGGATTGTTTTCTACTTTTCGATTTGTCACTTATCATGTTGCCATAGTTTTTTCACTACTGAGATTGATTATTGGCAATATAGTATCAGAAAAAAGATTGAGCAGTCAATCACAAACGGCAAATTTTGGATTGAAATTGTTTATTGGCAACGGCTGTCAGAAACCGTATTTTTTATTACTGATGACTGATGGTAATGGGAAAGAAAAAGGATGGGAAGAAGAAAAGGGTATTGGACATCCGGTTATCTCACTCACTGAACGAAACGCGGCAGAAAAACTGTCGTTTTACATCGATCTCTCATGAGACAGTGGTACCGCCCCAGACGAGCCTGCCTCTTGAAGTCATGACTGACAACAGCATTGCTCTAACACTTTTAAATGATGTTTTTTATGGTTTATGGATACTAGTGTTATCATACTCTTTGTGTGTTCTATCGTTTGTTCCATGGGGAGTGCTCCGAAGAGTTGTTTGAGATGGTACCACCGTCGCCTATGTACCATCGCACCACACGTCTTCGCAGTAGAGTTCATTCCTACCACCTGGAGGCGTACCGCTCCCGAACGGTACGTTTCCAGCGTTCTTTTCTACCACGTACGTGCAAGCTCTGGAATGAACTCCCTGCATCGGTGTTTCCTCAGCGCTATGACCTGTCCTTCTTCAAACGAGGTTTAAAGAGAGTACTTTCCTCGAGGTAGGCAGCGACTTTGTTGTGCTGGTCCCCTGGCACTACGGAGGTCCATGAGCAGCGGTAGCCGCTTACCATCAAGCGGGCCGCTAGCTTGCCAGCCTACATGGCAATAAAAAAAAATCTCTCATTTATAGGGATTCCACTGCTAGACAAAAGCACTAAAGACATAACTGCCGTCATTATTCTGTTATTTGTCCATACTTAATACTACAGGCTCTATGGTATCTGAACAATCGCTGGCCAAAGCTTCTTCTGTTTGTTAACGGAGAGATTAGATTGGAGCCCTTTACACTGAAATTGGATAAAATCCCACCATTTATATGATATGACAAAGTCTGCCCCCTATCACATCGTGGGACGGAACACACAAGGTGAAAAATGAGTGTCCAGATGTCACCTCTGTCTACCCGTTCTGGGAAAAAGGCGTATGTGTATGTGTTTAGTATATTATCGTGATATGCTCAAAATAACTTGACAGCGTCCACCAGGCAGGCAGTTAGATGCGGCCCACAAATATTCCTTTTATAATGGTTTCTTAGATTTACGCGAATGTTACACATTGAAATAAAATTATTATTTACGGATTTTATCGCGGATTTGGTTTAATTTTAAATTTTTTGAGTTCCCGACGTTTCAATTACTTTACAGCTTTCGTGGTCACGGGGCGGACTGAGGTATTAGACGTCCGCTCTGTGACTGTTACAATTCAACTACCCTTATTTTACAATTATTAATTTAAAAATTAATTTAAAATAGCTAGTCTGTATTTGCGATCCGATCTACGCAGAAGGAGCTCACAGTGTATTGAGGTCTGGCAGTTGGTCTTTTGGGTTCCGATTTAATTAATTGTAGTATTGGATCCCATGCTTGTGCAAGCTTCAAGCCATCTTCCCTATTGAAATTTGGATGTTTTTTAATTTCAATAGCCTCGCGAAACATCCTGGGCAGGAAGCGGTGTTCTTTAGCAAGGACTTGGGGCTGGTCAAAGCGGAGGTAATGCTTGGAGCCTTCTTCTATATGTTCAGCAACTGCAGACTTCGTTGAGCGTCGATGTTTGACGTCAGCTATATGTTCTTTCACGCGGGTCCCTATGCTTCGTTTTGTGTGACCTATGTAGGAGAGGCCACAGTCGCAATCTATTTTGTAAACTCCCGGCTCTTGCAAGGGTATATGGCACTTGACAGGTGGTAGAAATTGGCTAATCTTCTTGGGCGGCTTGAAATAGGTTTTTATAGAAGCACGCTTCAGGATATAGTTAATCTTGTCCGTGACTCCTTTTATGTATGGCAAGACAACGGGGACTCGTTCTACTGTGGCTGGCTTCACTCGGTTTCTGTGACGGCGGCGTGGAATTTGGAGCTTGTTGTCTCGCAGTACTTGCTTGACGTGTTGCAGCTCAGTCGCCAGGTGTTCCTCGTCACAGATTCCTCGTGCTCTCTGAAACAAGGATTTACCCATGGTAGCTAACTGTTTTGGGTGGTGGTGTGAATCACCATTCAGATATTTATCAGTATGGGTCTTTTTTCACACTGTGTATCGAAGCAAGCAAGTACTGCGAGACAACAAGCTCCAAATTCCACGCCGCCGTCACAGAAACCGAGTGAAGCCAGCCACAGTAGAACGAGTCCCCGTTGTCTTGCCATACATAAAAGGAGTCACGGACAAGATTAGCTATATCCTGAAGCGTGCTTCTATAAAAACCTATTTCAAGCCGCCCAAGAAGATTAGCCAATTTCTACCACCTGTCAAGTGCCATATACCCTTGCAAGAGCCGGGAGTTTACAAAATAGATTGCGACTGTGGCCTCTCCTACATAGGTCAAACAAAACGAAGCATAGGGATCCGCGTGAAAGAACATATAGCTGACGTCAAACATCGACGCTCAACGAAGTCTGCAGTTGCTGAACATATAGAAGAAGGCTCCAAGCATTACCTCCGCTTTGACCAGCCCCAAGTCCTTGCTAAAGAGCACCGCTTCCTGCCCAGGATGTTTCGCGAGGCTATTGAAATTAAAAAACATCCAAATTTCAATAGGGAAGATGGCTTGAAGCTTGCACAAGCATGGGATCCAATACTACAATTAATTAAATCGAAACCCAAAAGACCAACTGCCAGACCTCAATACACTGTGAGCTCCTTCTGCGTAGATCGGATCGCAAATACAGACTAGCTATTTTAAATTAATTTTTAAATTAATAATTGTAAAATAAGGGTAGTTGAATTGTAACAGTCACAGAGCGGACGTCTAATATCTCAGTCCGCCCCGTGACCACGAAAGCTGTAAAGTAATCGAAACGTCGGGAACTCAAAAAATGTAAAATTAAACCAAATCCGCGATAAAATCCGTAAATAATAATTTTATTTCAATATTCCTTTTAGGTCTGGGTGTTTGTGAGACCGAAAAGTCTCCCGTAGATTCTGATGCACAACACAAGACTAGATCTACCTGTGTGGTCAGTACTATGTATGTGACTACATACATACATAAACTAAGTTTTTATTATCTTTAAAATACATTCTGTTTTAAAGCTCTTCTCGCAAGTAACCTTAACGGTTTAGAATGTAAACCTTCTTAGATGTACGCAAATTTTACATACATAAACTCACGCCTTTTTCCCAGAAGGGGTAGGCAGAGGTGCCTGGACAAGTGGACACCCACATTTCGCCAGTATGTTCCGTCCCACTATGTGATAGGTGGCGAGCCTATCGCCATATCGGGCACAAATTCCTGACTCCGGGCTGATAATGAATAGAAAAATCCAATATCACTTTGCCTGACTCGGGATTTGAACCCGAGACCTCAGCTTTGCAAGTTATTTTCTTTATTTATTTAACTAAGGCTCTTGTATAGTCAGTGTAAGCTCTTTCGCCTAACTAATGATTAAATATATCCAGATCGATATAGCCTCATCATGACATGACAACAAAAACATTTCCATGATATCGTTATCATATAATGTTTACTTAATATTTTAGCACTCGCGGAACATTGATCTTGCAAATATAAGGATTTCTGTACTGTCCATTAGCAGTATGTTAAAAATATTAACGACCTAATTCATAGACAGGTTAAGAACCTATTTTAATTATCAAATGCTTTATCCTTTTGACTGATGCAATCGACTGCCTCGGTGGCTTAGTTATACTACTGTTACAAAGCTGAGGTTTCGGTTTCAAATCCCGGGTCGAGCAAAGTCATATTGGATTTTTCTATTCACTATCAGCCCGTAGTCAGGAATTTTTGCCCGATTTTGCGATAAGCTCGCCCCTTATCACATTGTGGGACGGAACATACGAGGCGAAATGTGGGTGTCCTAGCACTTCTGCCTACCTCTTTTGAATAGTGGGTATAAGTATGTATATATGTATTATCTCTTTGGAACGACTTGTAAATTCAGTATGTACAAAACATTTGATGGCTAAAATAGGTTGTAAACTCTATGCATAAGGCCAAAGTTTATATCTAGAGTATTGAGCCTGAAGGATATTTGATAATTAACAAGAAACATTTTAGAAAAATCATTCTTATGTTTGTAGATATAGTTTTATTTGTTTGAACTATTCATCCAACGCACTGTGAATAAGTATACTTAGTATACTATTAGCACTCAGATAACAATGTTAGGAAAAAAAGTGTGCATTGCACAATCAAATGTGATAAATATAATTTGTATCAACATATTCTGTTGCTAAGAAGACTTCCCTCATCGTAGGCATGCGACTTACTCAAGAAAACGGCTTTTTCTTGTCAGTTCATAACAACCCACTGCTGGATAAAGCCACTTTTTGATCACGACATTATTTCTATCAAACGAAACCCTTTGAGAGCAATAATTTTAATATACTTCATTTTAATAAATTTAAAAACTATTAAGTATAGGTATAAGCATTGTTCCCCCAAGGAGGAGACCTTGGGGGAGGCCTATGTTCAGCAGTGGACTTCCTGTGGCTGATATGATGATGATGATGATAAGCATTGTTAATTCATTTTGAATCGTTCGATAAATTTAGGATTACTAGTAATATCAGCACTAATTCAGGCTAAACGCTAAAACTGAAAACGGCAAGTTCCGAAATTAAGTATCAAATAAACACCGCATGTAAATATTTTCAACAGACTTGTTCCGCAATAAACACACCCACTACAATTGGATAACTAATCGCATCGGGACTGGATTGATAATATGCGATAACGATTGTTGTTTCGTCATTTCTAAGCGCCTTACGGCCATTCTCTATATCCTATCTATCTTTAACAGGAAGTTATAATAGCTACCATTGTTGTGTCGGTGCAAGTTTACACTTCCTTAAACAAAGATACACATATACTGGGTATATCAAGACTGCTACCAAAAACGATACCGGGTGGTAGTTTTAGTAACTACAAAAAGAATGCAACTAAAAATTCCGGAAACTCGAGTTTTTTTATATTTTTTAAATATCCTAATTTTTGGGTGGTTAATCCATAGTTTATCTTACTATTTTCTAGTATTTATGTTACCTAGCTATCTATAAATGTATACACAATATTTATACCTCTTTATTTTTGTAAACTGAAACATAAAATGCATGCAAATATCTAATGAAGTCTCTTATTAAAGATAGATAGAGTATAGAGAACGACTGTTAGATACTTTGTCTAAGCATTGGTTAGAGTTAGACCTGGTTTAAACATTGTTTATATTTAAACAAAAGCCGATGGTACTTTGACGCATGTTTAATCTTAAAAATACAAATAAACTGAAATTAAATCATTGCTTTTTGTCTGGTCCTGGTTTTTTTTTGTGTTTTAGCAGGTGTTTAGATAAACAATGTTTAATAATAAATAAATAATAATAAATAATTAGACATTACTTTAGACGGAGTGTTTAGAGTTAGACACTGTTTGGCTAAAGACGTATTTGAATATTTTTTTGTAATATCACCGTGATGGTCCAAACACAAAATAAATACTTTTTAAAACTTATGACATCACTTAACGTTTTCTTCAATGTAATTGTCAGATAAAAAATACGAATCGCATCATGAAAACGACAATTTCGAATGATAAGGGCTGAAAAATAACTATGATCACAAGGAGATTTTATAAAGCGCGTATGGGTTTATATTGCGAAAATTTTGGACAATTCATGCTGACAAAAAGTATTTAGAAAATGTACCACGGATTACTAAACACGCTAATAGTATGTAAAAATATATCTTGGCATTATAAAACATGTATAAACCTCTTGAGAATGAAATCTTCTGTCAGTGGTAGGGCTATGCTGTTGTCAATCATGACTCCGCCGCATGAATGGAGTCTCGTCCAAGGCGGTACCACTGTCTCACAGGAGATCAACGTAAAGTGACAGCTTTGTTGTCGCGTTTCATTCGGTGAGTGAGATTGCCAAATACCCAATACCCTTTTTCTCACCTCATCCTTCGCACTCACCACCCGATTTGATAGGCCGGCAACACATCTTAGATCCAAGAGGGGTGGAAATTCGTGGAAGGCAGTGTGTTTGCTCGTTTTAAAAAAATATCACTAAAGCGTAAGGACCCCGGTTACACATACCACTGTATCACAGTTTCGAAGAAGCAAGTGTACGGTCCATTTTAGTCAATGAGATAATTTATTTATTTATTATTATTATTAAATTGTATCCAAAGCGCTAACTATTACTTACAAATTTTGACTTAAAAATAGTTTAATGTAACTAAAAATTTCATAAAATATATCGACCTGCTGAATAATAAATATCCTTCCATTCTAAATGCTCCGTAAGCCACGATAATTATAATAAACCACTAGCATAATAAATATACTATTAAAAACACTTACTGACGTATGAAATCTCAGTGCAAACGAGCAGCAGTTCGAGCGCAGAGTCTCGTATCTCCCAGTGCAGGTCGTGCATCTTCATGTAGATCAACTTGCCCAACTCGTGCATTGTGGAGCCTGGCTTCGACTCCAACAGCAGTGACAAGTTGGGAGGAAGGAACTTCTTCACTGTCACCGCTATTAGGTTTAGTGCGGTGACTATGAACTGTGAAATTAAAATTTAAGGTGTGAATGTGAAAAGTGTGCGGTAGCCTGTTGGTAAACGGACTGGAACGGAAACTTGCGGACTTACCTTGCAAGTTAGGTTAGTCCTCTTCAATATATTGAACACGACTGAATACAGACATAAGACTTCGAGGCTCTCGTGCCAATTGATGTTGTGGTTCTTGACCAGCGACAGGACTATATCCAGCACGTATGTCATCACGAACACGTTCTCCTGCGTATCCTCAAAATTGTTTTCTTGTTTCACTTCACCGTAATCGTCTATCGGATCGTACTCCCTTAGGGCGTAGAACAATGCTTGGAAGACCAGATTCGCCTGCTCATCGTTCAAATGATGCTTCAAATACGTGAGTTTCTTGACACCCCGAAGTATCAATGGCATCGTATCGAGGTCAAAAATCAAATCCCTTAAAGTATACGCTGCTTTTGTCGTATGCTCGCACGAGGAATTTAATAATTTCATTATGTATTCGTGAATATTATCATTTGTTACAGCCGACACACATTTACCGTGTTTTATGAAAATTAGTAACGGCACCAAACACATAAACAGCATTTGCGTTTTAAAGTTAATCTTCCTGCTATTATCATCGGCTATTATAATTTGGTCACCAAAAACAGACTTCCAAATCACCGCACAGTCGCTGCAGAAATCAAGAACGGCAGTGGCATTGCGGCGTTGTACATAAAACTGTATAATATTAAAATAGGTGACGCCTAATTCTAGAAAATCATCCGGAACGTATTCTACATCTGGTTTCATTGGTTTGTTTAATAAAATCTTTGATAACAATAACCAAAAAGTGACTCTTGATAGAAGCAATGAAGTATCCGACTTGTGAATTCTGTCACCCACAATATACAAATGGCTCACAATTCTGAGATCATTGACTATAACGTTAACCAATATAGAAGATTGATGAATTCGGTTATCTTTACTTAACGTAGCTATAATCATATGTAGGATTGGTTCTAAATATTTACATTTGACTTCTTCCTCGTCACTTGTGAACGACTCTAAATCTAGGTAATTATCTTCAATTATGGGTTTGATTATGAAACTTAGTACATCTTTAATGTCTTCCACGCGTCTCATATCGTTCAGTCTCCAAAGGAATTCTGCGACGAATTTGTAAGTTTGTCGCACCACAAAAACAGTTGTTTTCTCATTGCCCAAACTCAATATTTCCTTCCAAATACCAGTTTCGAGGAGCCAAGATGTACCAGAGTTATGATTGGCCATAGCTAAGGCAACCTCCATGAATGCCACTCTTAGACTAGGATTCATATCTGGAGAATTAATATTCTTTAGTTCACAAAGAATTTTGTCCGATTGCTTGCATATAAACCGCGTGAAATATAATTCTTTGCGACAACCGAGTGCGAGTAGACGTGTGAGAAATACTTTGACACTGATATGAGTATTTAGTTTTGTTGTTCTATCTACAGCTTCTATAAACGAGTCTGCCACAAACGGTAACCCTTCAAGGAATGATATATCTGCAAAAAAAAAAGAAATATATTATAATGGTTTCTTAGATATACGCGAATGTTCCATTGAAATAAACCTTTTTTTTACGGATTTTATCGCAAATTCGGTTTAATTTCACAGTTTTTAACTTCCCGACGTTTCGATTGCAGCTTTCGTGGTCACGGAGCGTACAGAGGTGTTAGTCATACGCTCAGTGAATGTTACGAAAACTACTTTCTTTTAACAATTCCAACAACCAGGAATTAAAACGAAGGCTCCGAACGTTACCTTAGATTTGACAAATCACAAACCCTTGCAAAAGAACACCATTTCCTACATGGATAAAATCCATAAAAAATAGTTTTATTTCAATATAATGTATTATATGGGGTATTTAGTATACGTGCTTTTTACATAATATGTAGGGTATTTAGTATACGTGCTTTTTACATAATATGTAGGGTATCTAAGTAAAACAGATTTTCTTTTACAAAAACCTAAAATTATTGTTTTAAAATGTAAATGTCTAAATAGCAATCACGTTATATTTAAATTTAAGTGCATGGAAACTTCTAATCTTCTTGGTAAACGGACCAAGCGCGGCTGCCAACATATTCACAGTGGTCCCGGGTTCGAATCCCAGGGCACACCTCTGACTTTTCAGAGTCATATGTGTATTGATAGTTAATCACCACGCACTATCACAGTGAAGGAAAACATTGTAAGGAAACCTGCATACCATAGCAATTTGTAAGAATTCGTATGGTACGCAAAGGCCGCTAACACGCACTAGGCTAGTGTGGTGGACTATATAGCCTAACCACTCTCAATCGTACCCTCGATTGTAGAGGAGGCCCGTGCCCTGCAACGGGAAGAATATAGGCTGATACAGATACAGATAGATATTTAAATTAACCAAAATAAACACGAATGTAAGTTTTATTTCACCTAATGGTCAAAAACCATAAATTTCTTTTATAATTTAAGAAATATATAATACGTCCCTATATTTACATAATATTTAAACTGTTAGTTAAGTAATGGGCACAGAAATAATTATACAAATAATGCCAAAACTCATTGAGCTGTCCCATTATCACCTAACATCATGTGTGGTGGATCCGTGAGTTCTTATCACGATGTGGTGATAGCATGGGGTTACCGACCTAAGTTTTGACGATAGATGTTATCATTTAATGATTGTGCAATTTCATTTCTGTAATATTAACTTAAATTTATGGCTTGTATGTGTCGTGTTCTGGTATTTTTATGCATTTGCTTTTAGGCTCAATAGGGTTGTGTCCAAGATTTTATTTTGAGCAATATGTAATGGTTCCTAAAAAGTATCGCTTATAAAAACATGAATTTTTATAAGCACAGATAATATATAGAAAACAGCATCAAAAGATGTAAAATACTGGATATTAATATTTTTATTAGTGCGGTGGGGACACTTATTGTCTCTTTCGCACGCATACACCTTATGGTAGATGACGTCACGCCACGCATATTGCATCCTTTCCTATCACTCCTACGACCAAATGTTATTTGTAACTTGCTTATTACTTAACGGATTTTAAAAATTATTTCTGATTTTGATTATGCCTAACGTTGTCATTCGATATAAACAATAATAAAATTTTATGACACTAGCCTATTATGTGAGTCATTGGCTACTGGCATAGCTAACATCGGACGCGTCGTGGACATTTAATTAAACCGCATGCACACTGCAGTTTAACTATATGGCCTAACCACTCTCAATCGTACTCTCGATTGTAGAGGAGGCCCGTGCCCTGCAATGGAACGTATATGGGCTGATACAGAAACAGATACACTGCAGTTTGCACCCAATCGGATTGTAAAAATCAGAAATGTAGTAAACTTGATCCTAATCCTAACACACTACACTACACTAACTGTAGGCATTTTCAAATATATTTTTTTATTATTAAATTAATGTCAAGACGAGCATGCCGTTTGTCTGATAGTAAGCGATACGACAGCTCACGAACAGTAGCAAAACAAAACAAAACCTTGAATTACAAGGCAATGCTTGGCATTCTACTGCGCTCGTCATCCTGATACATTAGATGTTAAGTCTCTATATGTCCAGTAGTGCTCTGGCTACAATGTCCTTCAGACCCAAACACAACAGTACATTTACACGGTTGTTTTGCGTGAGATATAGACATTGCGGTGGTTGCTGCCCAGGCGTCCTCTCCCATATGAGAGACCTACCACCAGTAAAATTGGGACGGACATACAGAAATATTTATTTCTTTCATGTTTTTGAACACACCAAACGTAATATCAATAATTTATCAACATCTTCGAGGTTTCGTATTATACTATTGTACCAAAATAATCCAACCTTTTTCCTACATTTTAATCACATATTACTTAAATATAATGCTATTGTCAAATGCCCTTGGTTCAGCATGCCCTTTATACTATTTCACGAAATATGATGTAATACTTGGTTAAGTTCAATGGAAATAAAAAAAAACGTAAATATTGTACATGTTGGCAGTCGGAGATTAAGTATGTTGCCAACAAACCTATTACTTCAGCCATAACTGGACAAAGAAAACTAATTAATGCTACTAAGGCAAGGACTTTTAAGAGACCCATTCTTCAATTTCTTATTGATTAATTAAATATAACCTTTTAACTCTTTGGATAAGATACTAATTGAAAACCATCAGTTAAAGCTTCTGTTAACAATTAGGGAAAAATAATAAAAAGCGCTGGCAGACCATCTGCTATACGGGATGATTATTGTACACAAAAAAAATACACAAAGAAAAACACTTAACCTATATATAAAGTACATATATATTATATATATTTAGCACTTGGATATATTTGGCCCAAGATAAGGCGAAGTGAACGAACACGAGAGCACTATACCCAGCAATGTAAACAAACTAGAAATCGCAACCATGAAAGCAATGTTTCATTTAAGACCTGCATTTCAAAAACCGAACTAACAAACATTATCAATAAATATAGCTAAATCACACACCCATCAAAATAGGTAATGCAATGGCAAAACAAAAATCATTGTGAGAACATCTGCCTAATGGTGTTAATTAAAATACACCATGAAGCCCTAAAAAAGGCCACGCAGCCGGCCAAAGTCCCTTTAAAGATGAATAGTTTTTTATCAATCCGATAAATTGTCTAGACAATCTTATACCAAATCGCCTAGTCATGGTGAATTTGAGCAAACACGTGGAAAAAGGTTATTAACCGAAAATGATGCAACATGCGCGTAGTATACAAGCTTCGGGAAATTTTACTGGTGGTAGGTTTCTCATATGTGAGAAGACGCACGGGTAGGTACCACTAGAATATCTATTTCTCCCGTCAAACAGCAATGTAAAGTGCATTGTTGTGTACCGGTTTGAAGGACATTGTAACCAGAGTAACTACTGGACTTATTTCATATATCCATATTTCATTGAGGCTTAACATCTTATGGCTCAGGATGGCGAGCGCAATGGGATGCCTCATTGCTTTGGAAACCATGGTGATGTTTGGTTTTATTAATGTCCATATGTCCAAATGTGGAAGTACGTCTCGCAATTCATAAATAAAAAAGTGTTTCGTTGTTACTGGTTAGAATCTTTGTGAAATATTCTTCAATATCTTATCTAGGCTGCTAAACTGGAACATTTTTAGATATAACAGTTGGTTAAGTCTTCACCTAGTGCGTTGCTAGATTACTCGCTTGAGAGCTATGTAGATATTAAGGATAGCTTGTTGCGGTTAGATGGTCTTAAAATGTATATTTCTCCCTAATCACTGAGTAGATTCGGTTCCGACAAGAATTATAAGATGATGAATCGAATTATCTACAATTTGGCGCATCCATACATAGAGCAACACATTGACTGTTATTACCTCAAATTATAATGTAATCAGGTACCAGCGAAGCTACATAATCAAAGACATCCTCACGCACACCCATTTTTGCGATATTTTTTGTACAAACAGATATGATTTATATCTTAGTATAATCTTCAAAGTTACGATTATCAGCTTTCTAGTAAAATTTAATTGGATAATGTTAACAGCGCATTCCCCCAGACATGCATTATCTTATATTTAACATTTATCGGCTAATAATGAAAAGCTTTTGGTATTTAAATGTTATAGTAACAGTCTCTCAATTAATTTACCCAAAATATTCAACAAAGTGTGAGGTGAGTGGTGATCTGTGGCAACGATACGAATGCTAACTAGTACCAACAAAGGCAATTGTCGCGGAGTCTAACCCCAGGAATAACCTCCCGCTTTTCGAAAATACATATGTGTTTAGTGATATAATCAGCTACCACGGACTTTAGAACGGCAAACATCGTGAGGAATTATTTGCATACTATAGATATGTTTACGAGAATTCCTAGCATTATATAGCCTAGGTGCAAACTGCGAGGACAGAACACACTCACCTACAAAGTACAACGACTCGGAGATGTGCGACAGATTGCATGGGCTAGCCTCTATCATTGACATCCACAACATCACAAACGAGCGTCCAAAAACAATGGTAAGTATGCTGCATTTAGCCGCCTCCACAATGGTAGGACCAGCAATGGTTATGCGCCCGCCGTGAATCGGGGTGCTTCTCGCCCTGGGATGTCTAGTGCCGACCGCAATGTGTGTGACGGTCACCGGGGGTTTTTACTCGCCCTGGGATGTCTAGTGCCGACCGCAATGCGTGTGACGGTCACCGGGGATTTTTAGTCAATATGCTGGCGTAGGTTTTGTTAGAAGACCAGCCCGACCACAATTCGCAGCGTGCCGGGCTGGAAGGCCAGAGATACTGACGTAACCCTTTCGGCCTTCCCCGGATTACAAAAAGGGCAGCTTAATAGCTTTAACTCTTGGAGACAAAAAATAGCCTAGACTCACTCAATCTTTGTGAATAATAAAGTAGACGCGCGCTCAGCTATAGAGGTATATGGCTGATATTATATTAAACTTATTATTCGGAGACGCTGAACTGTCTTTTCTATCACGTGATTCAGATACCGGCAATGGAACTTAGTAGATTTACGAAATAAATCTCGTAAAAAAATATTTTTAATGTTTCATTCCCATTACGGACTTTATTACGACGGGGACAATATTCGTCAACAAATAACTAGTGATATCGCTTTAAAAAATATTAATAGAACAATAAACTGCAACAATAGTTTGAATAATAATTAACTCTCAAGACAACATCCTCGAAACGATAGAAAATGCAATGACGTAATTGAATGAATGCAAATCAGTAAACAACGAGTACAATACCACTTAACAACGATAATTCCGTACCATAATGTCATTTTTATAATTATTCAAATTGGAGTTTTAATCTTTGTTTTGGACAGGCGGGAGAGAAAATATTCTATTGTCTATGTTCCCTAATGAACGTGTAGAATATAGAATTCTAATGGTGAAAGCTTTTTTTCAACTCAGTCCAGTAGTTTAAGAGCCTATTCAATGCAAACAATATGGATTTTATCTTGTATTTGTTTAAAATAGCATCTTAATCTCACAAGATGAAGATATTCATGATATAGAATACGTATTAATTTGTATATGATTTAGCAAAAATTTCTATATAGGATTTTTTGATTAGCTAAACAAATAAATGGGGCGAGTTAAGCGACATATCGGAATCAACACCAACTGTGTGTTATGATTTACGAATGTTTCGGAACCAATCGATTGATTGTCCGATAAGATATATTTGTCTAGTGCAAACTTGTTGAGCGGAACGATTTTACGAAACTAGTTGCCAA
The DNA here is from genome assembly GCA_030180105.1 of Hyles lineata. Lineage (NCBI taxonomy): Eukaryota > Metazoa > Arthropoda > Insecta > Lepidoptera > Sphingidae > Hyles > Hyles lineata. The sequence continues at coordinate 1,031,088 of JARJEE010000035.1, read as the reverse complement.
TAATTCAATCGATACATTTGATTAATCCCGTATATTTATTAGCAGTAAGCATTACGCAATTGGATCGCGTTGGATCTGATAATTCAATTGTTTTTTTACTTTTTCCGGAGCTATGGTGGCGAAACTTCAAGCACCGTAACTTCTTTAATTTGGGATTAAAATCGGATGAAACTAGTTGATTCTAGAACGTAACACGTTTTTACAAGCTCCTAGAAAGGGGAGGTGGTTACGTCTTAATTCTTGCAATTAATCTACCAGTGTAGGCAAACTCCACATCATTGAGTTTTTAGTGAAAATAAGTCAGTTATTCAGACATCTCCACGATATTTTCGTTTATTGTAAGTAATTATTATTTTATTAAGAGATATTTTTCGACGGAATTTATTTATTGCCTCTGCCACCCTCCACTCCTGCCCTCTTCTAATCACGGACCACGTGGGTCTCGGCATATGCATAGATAAAATGAGCTTACTAACTAAATTATATTTTTTTTAATCTGTGAATCAATTTCAATTAAATAGCTACGAATATATATTCCAGATAAAGCTAATTTTCATCACTTAATTAAATTTTCTATTCAATAAACTGCTTATAGCATTGGCCATACATGAACACATATAAACAGTTTTTGTACATTTCATCACTTATTTCTCTCAAATTGTGTAATTAATTATGCACGCATTGATATTGTAGAGGCACAGGCAACCTACAATTTTATTATATACATGTATGTATAGAAACACTTTTTTGTCTCTGCATTGGTCAATGTATGCCTGTGAATGACTGGGTGTAAGCCGGGAGCCAGGAATGTTCAACATCCAAAGTAAATTATATGTATTCCACTTATACGATACTAATATTTACTCTCAACTGAGTTTTTAGTTATGATGTTATGTAGCAGATTCAAACATATTAACCTAGGCATATTTATACACTTTTACATAAAACATTTGAGTTTTGTTTCGGGTCATAGAATAACCCTCTCTGTATACCCTTTGTAAGCACGGAACCATGTTGGTCAACCAGATAAAATCAACTGTCACTTTTAAAGATTGAACTAAAAGCAGTAAATAGTGCACAAGAAATCTTTAAATAAAAGAATGGAGGTTAAATAAACAAATAATTCTTAATGAGATAATGAAGGAATGTTCTGTTGGGCTCTTAGCAAGTAATTAAAAGAAGCAGAATATTATGACATCTACTTGGTGTTCAGTGTTCAATCACAGAGAAAAGGTTAGAAGCAAATGAAAAGTTATCACAAATTCTCAACACTATTTATAGATTTGTAAAATATTTAACATAATATATTTTCACAATAATCAGTACAGAAGAAAACAAAAGAAAATCAAAGAAGCGTTTTTATTGTGGCTAGCATATTTAAATTATTATTTTTTTATTTTGAATTGGATCAGGATCCTTGTATCTGTCACTAAGAAAAAAATTTAAACCTGTTTGTTTATTCTCAAGTTTCATATACGTGTCAATAAGCAGCTCAGTTAGGGTATTCGTCAAGTCACTGGATTTCCAAATAATTTTACAGAAAAAAGATGATGATTTATGCTAATCAACTAAGTGTTGATAATAATAAAAAGGCTGGATAGAAAATTCTTAAATAACCTTACAACACAACATTACATTTTACAACTAAAATTAAGCTGCATGCTGCTCTCTATAATGTTTGTCTTGTGTTTTGATTGCAGGTTAGTTTGGCCTGGCAACTCTCATGAATACCTACATACATCTTTATTTTCGCTGTTTTCCTTGATTTACAAAGTAGTGATATAGAGGATTAAGTACATTTAAATGTGAACATTGATATAGAGCTTAACATCTTAGTGTGGGCAACTTACTTCGATATCAGTTAGGAAATTATTCTTAAGGAAAATAGATTCAAACTAAAAATAAAAACATCGTTTATGTTTCTCAGTTAATCTTTCAAATTAAACCCAAAAATGTAAAATATTTATATTTCGCTGATGTTGTAGGTCAAACATTAAGTTTATGCTGGAAGTATAAAATAAATAAATTGCAATTCCCTACCTGGATCCGAGTTTGATTCCGATAGCTTGTTTATCAAACCGTCGGAGTAATAATTATCCAACACATAATTCGGTTGTGCTAACTTTTCAAACAGCAGTTCAAGTTTCCGTTGAACGCGCCCGTCCTCCATAGTGTACGACTTGAGCTTTCACAACTCAAAACCAATACTGTATTTCTAAGACCAGACATAAATATGGAAAAGATTATGGAATTTTCTGAAGCGATTTCAAAAGCAATGCACTTGGAAACTTTATGACAAATGCCGACCGTCAAATTGACAAATGACAATTGCCAAATGATACCACAGATTGCTATAAATGCTTCAGATGAAAAATGATAAAGACTGAATGGTTTGTGTTAGCCAAATTGAAATGTTCAATAAAGGCCGGTATTCACTCTCCGCAGGCAACCCGAAACAAACTGAGTATGAAAAAATAGATCGGCGAAATTGCTGAATATCTATAATGTATCTTGGTGTATTTATATTATAATTATATTCCTTGTTAACTTTCCGTCTTGTATTCGTTTTGATTCGAATTCAAAAAGTCTTGGATAAACTACAACACTTTTAGTTTTATTTCATCTATAATATCAATTATCCCACAAAGTAATAAAAAAATTCTCAATAACACCTAATATCACTGTGGAGGACTTCTCCTATAGAGATAGTTGAAAAGTATAATATAACCTTGGATATTAGATATCCTTTGACACAAACCTCCATTATAAAGAAAGCAGTCGAAAATTCTGTCTAGCATTCGCTGCTTCTATTAGGTTAAACGACCTCTTCAACAATTTCACAAAGTTTTATGGCAATCCTTAATCAATGCATCTCATCCATTTTAACATATCGCGCAAATAATATGGAGAATTCACTTGTAGTACGAGCCTTACATCTACGGCGATATGCCAAAAACATTACCGTATAGTAGGCAAGTCAAATCAAAGATTTTGGTTGCTTTACACTTGGCTATTTTTTTCAATCTCTACGGAGGAGCGGCTGCCCCTACCTGCCCCCCCCCCCCCTTGGCAACGTCCTTGATAGACACTAACAAATACAACCGCGCATAGAAGCAAAGGAGCCCAGAGACAAATGGAATGTGCTATGGTCGGAATTACGCTGTTAATTGACATAATCCTGAATATAGAAGTTCGACGATAACAAAGGTTGTAGACATGCAAGAACGCATCACTAATTTAAAGTGGAGTTGGGTAGGTTCAAACGTATAGACAGCAGATGAAATAAGATGGAGTGGTGACGAAGAAAAGTGCGGTGCGGCGCGGTAGCTAAGAGGCACAGCACTTGCCAGTTGGTCGGATGACATCGTGATAGTGGCAGGAAAACAGGGGATACGCTTCGCACAAGACGGACATCGGCGTATAAATGAGAAAGCCTATACCCAACATTGGGTTAACGTGGGCTGATATAGATAGATTAACTCTGTCAGTCGCTGACGCTTTCACACCTAAACCACTTAACCAATTTTGATGAAATTTGATGTTCAAATTGATGAAAATTGTTGCATGGTTAACAAATTAGTGTAGGAAGTGAATTTTTGAAAGCATCTGTCAAAAGTAAACAAAAATAATACTAAAAGTGTTTATAGAGGAGTTCTAAGAAATATAATTCTATCTTCTCGGAGTTCGCATTTGGCACGATGACATTGTATGTACAACACCTATAATCAAGGAACATACCTAACGAACGAACGAAAACTTTCTCAGTTGAGACCACAGACTAAGGTTCAGATTGGAGAACGTAAAGTGGAGTAAAGCCGACGTTACATAACATTAATGGTTTAATTTTTAAAACCTATAGAAGTTAATTCTAATAAAATATTTATTCATCAAAAATTAAAGTATTCAATATTTAGGTTATTAAATCATAAATACGATTACTGTGGAATAAAGATGTTGCGTAAAACGAAACCTTTGTTTTGTAACCGTGGATGGATGAAAATTATGGATAGGGTACTTTGAAATGAATAATGCAAATAGCACTAAACAATAGCACTAGTAATGCACGTAGAATAGAAAAGTTCGTGCATTTCTGTACTGTACAAATGGAGTTTTATTTTTTAGTCAATTCTACAATTATTAACTTTTCTTAGTTACTAATCATTGTTACGGCATTTAAGCGTAATAATTTGTTCCTAAAAGGCAACAACAATTATGTGTCTAACAATTATGTGTCATATGATTACCACATTAATTTATTTTCTAAATCTATATATTTATGTCTTAAAACATACCGTCAACAGTAATAAAATACAGCTCTCAACTATCAAATAGTTATGTTACACAATATAATAATTATTATTTGTTCAGAATTGCAAATGTTTAGAACTTGAAAACTTTGTTGTTTTGATACCATATCCAACATATTATCATTTTGTAGCTTCGTGTGATGTGAATGATTGTTCTAGAATTGCAAACACGAATTGTCAATTTTATCTGCAGGGCAGTAGTAGACGAAGATTTGTTAAATTTGTGCCGGTGTTGTAGTGTTTCGAGTTTAGATAACGTTTCGAAGTGTGAAACTGAGTGATCATTGAACTTGTGAGTGAAATGCCTTTGAGGGGTAGAAGTTTCGTAAGTTTTTATGATTTATATTTTTTTTCATTTCATGCATATGTCGTGCGTAGCATAGGCATTTACTGTTCCATGCATGCATCTAACAGCTTGGTTGGGATTCCTTACGGTGCCCTTGACAACGCGTCGTGACACACTAACCTACTAAACGTTTCTATCGTACATCGCGGTGCATCCATGAATTTCAGTTTTGCTTGCTTTACAGTTGCAGCACATTTTTGGCTCGACTCCAGCAGTAGTATCCTTGACTGTGTAATAACGTAATTATTAATTTGGGTTTAATAAGGTGCTGTGATCAGGTCTGATCTGGTGGTCTTTCACAGGACGGTTGATGCGTGCCTGCTATAACCCAAGTGTTCCCGAGTGCCTCTTAACCGCCTGCTTTTGAGGTTAGTGCCGATCTGTATGTTATTTGTTTTTGTATTTCTGTTGTGCGCACAATAATGTCTATTTGTGGTTTACAATTTACAGTATGTTCAATTGTGATGTTTCGACATTATTTATTAGCTTTATATTGTAGAGAAAACTCAAAATTATGAAGTTTTAAGTTCTAGAAATTGATATGTTATTGTTCTTTCAAAAATTAGTCCATTCAAAGTGATCTCTGCATATAAATAGTTAACAATTTAATTTATACCGTACTGGCAACCATGCTATAAAACAAAACATTCAACTTGTACAATCTCTTGGAGTGAGTAAGAGAAATTTGTTGTAATTTTCAGTTAACAGACTTCATTTTATAACAATTCTTTTATTTTTTACTTGACTTGCCATGAAAAATATTTCATTGATTGCCAGAGTATTAAATCCATTGATATTGATTTGATCAGAATTGGCACATAAGTTTTTCTTACATTACCTTACTGCTTAAAGTGGTCAGACAGTACTTTTAGGAATTGATACAAACATATATTCATTATTAGGTAGTTTGTATTTTAAATAATTGAAATGAACACTGTAATACATTTCAAACTGAAGTAATTTATACACACAACAGGTTCACACATAGTCGTGACCTCACACTAAGATCAAGTCTAGTGTTGTGGGTATCAGAAACTATGAAAGATTTTTTGGTCTCACAAACACCCAGTCTTAAAATGAATACCTGTGGATCACACACATAAGTGTCTCAGTGCAGTGATTGTACCCGCATCATCAAGTTAACAGCCCGGTATCTAAACAGGTGGTCCACAGAGGCTGTCAAAATTAATTACACACAATTATATAGATAAAGATGAATGAATAAGAAAAATGGCGATAGGCTCGCCACCTATCACATAGTGGGACGAGACATACAAGGCGAAATGTGGGTGTCCTAGCACCTCTGCCTACCCCTTCTGGGAAAAAGGCGTGAGTTTATTTATGTATGTATATAGATAAAGAAATACAAAAAAAAACACATCTTCCAATATGATAAGTTTGGAAAATAATCATATTTTTCTGTGAATTGTAAAATGGACATTATTGTGCATGCATTAAAGTATGTTCAATAGATATATGTACATCTAAATGTTGGTTGGTATTTGTTATATTTGGTGGATGGAATTTTTGCTGTAATATTTACTGTATTATAGTAATAAACACGGCTTTTGTTTATCTTAGTTTTTGTACACAATATATTTGGCGTGCCACACTTATATGGAATATGTTATATTTGTTAACATACAATTTGTTTAAAGTTTGTATATTTTAACATGTAATTACCAAGCCAAGGTGAAGATACATATTTCCATGCATAGTGTTTTATTTTCCAGGTTGCATATAATTATTGACCTTGTTAATGTACAGTTTCCAAACATATTTTAGCTATCAAGCATTTTGTCTTCTTCGCTCAAATTTAATTCAAAAGTCACTCGCAAAGGACAACAGATTCCATAACTAAAATAGGTTTATAAAACCCTAAGTGATATATTTTTAAATGTTTTATATTGATGCACACATGTTCCTTAAAGTTTATTATAGTATATATTATATTAAACTAGATATTATGTGATAATATCTTGAAATACCACATGTTTAGACTTATATTGGTGCTTTAAAACTAGATCTAAACATATTCTCTGCCTCTATCTATTACCGAAAACATGTTTCGTCATACATATTCACACGAGAGCGCTATTATAGCACGGCCAACAACTCACATTGCTCAACATAATACCTTTGTCAATTTTTTTATTCGTAATGGCATGTGTACAGTGTACAATAATGGTTATTACATCGTAGTCGTCGGCTGGTTAGACAAAAAGTTTTTCCTGTATTATGTATAGAAAATTTTTCCTTGTCCTTCACACTGCCAAGCAAAGGTTCAAGGAGAGGTAGAAACCATTTAGACGATACTCAACCCTTTTTTTTAAATCGGGCCGCAAACACCTTTTAGTTATGGTGTTGCGGCGCACTCAACGCAACTCATCGAGATAGATGTCTAGTTACCATTTTTTTACTCGGCAGGCGTAGTTTCAATGATTGGCACGAAATTCAAGATGGTTTGCCATGGGCAATCATATAAGCTACGCGGGCGGCAGGTTGTGTATGGCTGATTTAGAATAAATAAATAAATAAATAACACCCAACAGTCACATACATAGTCCCGACCCCACACTAAGATCGAGTCTTGTATCGTGGGTATCAGGAACTACGAGAGACTTTTCGGTCTCACAAACACCCAGACCCGGAAGAAATATTTGTGGGCCGCACAAACATTTCTCTCGGTGCGGGGATCGAACCCGCGGCCTCTCGTTTCACAGGCGGCATCTAACCAACTGCGCCACGGAGGCTGTCATGTCATGTGATTTAGAATGTTAGACTTATTTCTGCATTTTAGTTGGTAATTGTCAAAACATCGTTTGTAAAACCTATAGTACGTACTACGTACCTAAGAGTTGCGCAAAAATATGGAAGCTAAGGGAAATCTAACAATCTGATTAACAATTAACACAATATACTAAGACGCCCACTTTCGAAAGGTTTCATTTGAGGCAGCAGCCAGTCATTAAATTTTAAACCAAATCATGCAATATAGCTGATAGATTATTTGTTTCCAGCCCACATGTAAGTCTGGGATAAAGCCAGACAAGAATAAAATTGTCAAAAAAATTGTTCCTAGTAAAACGTTTCCATTGCTGCTTTGTTAAAGCGGAAATAAAACAAAAAGCAAAAGTAAAAACTTAAATTGTGCACCTAGTGATAACCCATGAAGGTGAACAGTTTTGCACGAGAACAAATTAGCACAACCAAATAAAGAAGAACAAATTATACAAACGAATACATCTAGAAAGTTTGCATTTGTAAAAGTTCACGTTGTATACCGAGTGAAAGTGACACCACACGGATATGACGGTGGAAAGTTTATTTTTATGACAATTCCTTTGAATATTAGCAATATTTATCACGAGTTCACACAAAATACTAAATGGCAAATTGGTTCTGACGACAAAATTGACATATTTTCTATCCCGATAGTATTTTGCAATCGCCGTACATCGTTCTTTGGGTGTCTAGATATGGTACAAAATAAAGTGAGTTAGTTCCGCTAACATATTAACGGCATTATTCATAGATAGTTTATAAAGCTATTTTTGATACCTAATGTTTTGTCTTCTCTTACAAAAATATTCAAAAGTCGTTAGAACGATACAAAACATTCGATAATTAAAATAGGTTTAAAAACTGCCTATGAATAAATACAATATACAGTCCCCCTATATCCGTTTTTCTCATTTAACTTCCATGTACAGACTTCGATCGGTTACAAACATTTTATAAGTATGTATAAAAAAGTGCGTGGTGGCCTGTTGGTAAACGGACCGGATGCGGCTGCCAACATGTTCTCGGTGGTCGCGGGTTCAAATCCCAGGGCACACCTCTGACTTTTCGGAGTCATGTGTGTATTGATAGTCAATCACCACGCACTAAAACGGTGAAGGAAAACATCGTGAGGAAACCTGCATACCATAGCGATTTATAAGAATTGCTATGGTATGTAAGTCCGCCAACCCGCACTAGGCCAGCGTGGTGGACTATATGGCCTAACCACTCTCAATCGTACTGTCGATTGTTGAGTAGGCCCGTGCCCTGCAGTGGGACGTATAGTGGCTGATACAGATACAGATAATATATAGATAATGAATGATAATTTCTGCTGGTCTATGCTGTCAACGACTGGTGCCAAAGGCTTCCATTGCGTCCTTGAATCTTCGCCAATTTTCTAAGGCTTCAGTACTTGGTCGGCACCCCGCTTGCTGTGTTTGCAGGTCATTATTTATAAGTGGGTGTTAAATCTTTTGAAATTGTTACGAGTGCTCCAAATTTTACAATAAGGATTTATGGAGTTGATGTTTAGTTCGATGAACTGATTAATAAAGTCAAAGATATCAGAGAAATGTTCTCTACTAGCCATTATTTGCTTTGGGATTTGCGCCTGTTTTGAAGTAAGTTTTAATCTACTCGTTTGCTTTCTCAGCTGAGTTTTAAACTAGATACTTCGTGAAACAATGATTGAACTGTATTATTAAAAACATTCAACAACTATACGTTGGTATTAAGACAAAAACCACACGCGATTTCTTTGTGAACCCAAGTTATTGTACTCCATACCAAGAAAGAAAGGATAGCGCGGCGCCTGCATTGCGTCTAGAATGTCTGTCGATTGAGGCTCGACAAGAATGGCCGGATGTGGGATAATTGTATACAAAAATAGTTTTATCGAATGAGACGGGTGTGTCGCCAGATGCCCTCAGCTCACATCATTTGATTGTCATATATCGTCGCTTTATTAGCGTTTTTTTGGGCCATTTATTTTTTAAGCCATTAAAAATTTAGGATACTTGGCATTAGCGTTTACATATTTATAGAATTCTGGGCTTCATTACTCGCTGTTGCTACCACATTTTGTTAAATTATGTCAACGTCGTCCATTTCGTAAGGCATTTTCAACATTTATCAAATTACTTCCAATAATTCAGGCTTGTCTATAGAAGCTGAAATCAATGGTTACGGCAACCTAGCTACTCTGATTTGTCTATTTTAAAGGAATTGGGTGCACAAAATTGTAGATTTAGACTGTGGCTTTGCCGTTAAACTAGAAACTGGGCCCCTAGACAAATGTCATTTTTCTGTTGGCGTGAAAACCTCCTGGAAGATCAAATGTATGGATATGACATTTTGCAGTCACGTGTCTTCTGTCATTTCGATACATTTGATCTTTTCGCAGGCGTCCACGCCAACAGAAAAGTGATATTTGTATAGGGGTTCTGGACTGCTTTTAAAATACTTCATTATAATTATCAGTCTATTTCGTCATGGAAAAAAATGGCAACGCAATTACTAGATCATGCAACCCCATAAAAATCCTATGGGATGTAAACATAAACGGGCGCATGTACGTGTCTCGTCCGATGCTATTTATACAGTGCACACTGATTGACATTTATTGTAGCAGACGCGAGTAATCTCGTCTAATAATAAACATGTAACCATGTTACATTTGAGCGTCATTGCTTTATGACTGACAATATCATATGCGGAGATTAGATTGTGTATATTGTCGACGACGAAATTACCAGATAATTTGTTAAATTATGTTATGAATTATGGATTTACATAACTCCAGTGTCCCTTGCAATTTCTATACTAAAAGGACTCTCTACAAAAATAGAAACAATGGACACGTTTCAGTAAAGTATTTAGTATACATTTTAGAAAGGTTAGGTGGACGTATAGTTTTGATAGAAGGACGCATAATCGCTAAAGAATATCACCCAATCGACTTGTTAAATCGTTAGCCAAAACATTCATTAATATAAGCAAACCACAATGCTGTGTCGACTCCATGTACTCCAGTCGAGTTGTGAAGTCATATATTTTTTAAAAAGACAACTGCAATACATTTTTCAACACTTTGTATCGTTTTAAAGTTTTATTGCTAATCCCTACCATAAGATTTGCTTTGAACTATGAATAAGTAAATGCGCCAACCGCGAGTCACCAACCCCCTCATCTCGGGTTATAACTTACAGTTTCCGTTATCGGACTTTCGCGGGTTGTCATTCCATCTGACCGGAACATCGGTTACGAAACAAATGTCGTTCCAGCTAACTCCATTGCAAACGGCAATATCATGTTACAAGTTATTCGTATTGGTAATGCTAGTTGGGAGGTCGCAGTATGACAGATTTCAGTTTAAAGTTAAAAGTTATGACTAGTAAATGTGATAAACAGATTTTCTTTTATTCCCTTGATAATAAATAGGTGTAATCCAGTATCTAAAATGTGTATTTGAGCATATTTTAATGATTTTGTCCCATCCTGGACTTATTGGACTCCGAATATTCCAGAGATCTATTGGGAGTTGTCTGTACCTCATGACCTCTATCGACATTATTGTGTTTAAAACTTTTGTATTTATTATCTTGCACAAAGTCTTTGTTGCGATGCAAATTAGTATACTTAAATAACTTGTTTCGTCAAACCTACACGGTAAGCTGTCGCCATTGGTCGATTATCCGCTTTCTATAATTATTCAATCATGATGTCGTCATGATTCCTTACGTGTCTCAATAAGTTTGGTTATTATCCTTTTATAATATTATTGATTTCCTTACCTTTTGTTCCATTAATAATGTGACATAATATTAACACATTAACCGCCGTGGGGGTCACCGGTGACCGGCACCATACCCTTCTCTCAGCGCCATGGGGGCCACCGGTGACCGCAAACAAAAAAACCTTTATAATTTCCAAAATAAGCATATAATTTAAAAAAAAATTGTGTACATACATACCAGAACATATACTATTTATATACCAAACGGCCTAAATTGAACATATAGGTCAAATTAGCTTGGCGGTTAATGTGTTAAGTGAAAGTGTATTTTTTAATCCAGCAATTTTGCATAAATATTATTTAATCTAGCTATTGCTGAATTTTGAAATAGACTTAATTATAAGGTTCAATTAACCTCGTGGGTCGTCTACCAATTCGTCTATTGCTGTCATAATAACCGCATTAAATTAATACTTCGAATGCTTAAAATTTTAGATAAACCGATAATAAGAAAGAAACACAATTTGAAAAACGACTTAAGAATCAATTTAGTCAATGGTCACCTAAGAACTGACTAAGACTGCCTCGGTGGCGTAGTTGTACTACGGTACGCTTACAAAGCTGAGGTCTCGGGTTCGAATCCCGGGTTGGGCAAAGTGATATTAGATTTTTCTATTCATTATCAGCCCAGAGTCAGGAATTTGTGCCCGATATGGCGCTAGGCTCGCCACCTATCACATCGTGGGACGGAACATACTGGCGAAATGTGGGTGCCCTGGCACCTCTGCCTACCCCTTCTGGGATAAAGGCGTGAGTTTGTGTGTGTGTGTGTGTGTCACCTAAGAAATATGAGGAACATATTCTGAGCTGGTTTGCCCGATCGCGTACGCGGAAACTCTACCAAAACGCATACAAAATCGTTTATATTTACGGTGCCTAAAGTTTAACAAAGACGTGGAAAGCATCCACACTTCAATCAACAGTTTATTGCTCGTTAAATACCACGCGAGATGCAGTTCATTTCCAGCCGTGTACGAAGTTACGAACACATTTCCGTGCCGAACAAACAATATAATGGAATGTATGACAAGCACCTGAGCGATTCTCAGAAACGTTCGCAAGGTCAGATAGATGTCTTGCTGTGTGTGATTGTCGTGCCGCTTATACTTATCTTTAATGAGAGTCAGTCTATGTGAATAAGTTTTCAGTCGTTTGAACAATGCTCGACGTCGGCTCTTTGTTCTGAACTAATTTTGAAAACAGTGACTGAATTTCAAAGTAATATCTACACGGTAAGGATAGATCTTAACTAAGTTACCATAAAATTATAATTCCTATAATCTGGGATTAAATTACGGCAAAGTTGTTTACCAGAATATCCATTATCCTGAGTTTGGACATTAATATGATTAAAGCACTAGCATCAGACAGCTAAATTATTTTTAATGGTCAATCTTTCATATTAATTCGCCGATTGTAATCTCTTTTAATTACTTCTGCTTTATGGGCGTGATTAAAACAATGTATGAAGTTATTCGCCTCGTTGGCGACATATTCGGTAGTCCCCGCGTCTGTGATTAATCAGTTTAATCATACGATTTAAAAAGTCATCCAAACTTGGCCATAGCAATCAATGAATGAAGCGCAGAGACCGCGGGTCGTTTTGGCACCGACATGCAGTGGGCGGGATGTAGGTGTCGCAGCCTTGCCATTCATCACAATGTGCCAATGTTTATGGATTGTTTGTTTCTCCAAACGGTTAGACTTGGAGCATTCCTGTTAGGATGTGTTGTAAATTAGTGTTGACAGTGACATGCCGTTAAAAGCATCGTAAATGTGTCGCCAACAATCGAGGAATTTTTGAAGTCATCGCGATATCACTTTATGTAATATCGCTAGATGTTGTGTTTATTTTATCAGCGAAGGCGTTAGATAGTTCTAACTGCATTTACTGATAAAAAACATCGTTCTATTTTACATATGCATAAATAAACTCACGACTGTTTTCCCAGAAGGGGTAGGCAGAGGAGCTATCAGGTCGCCCACGTTTCCTCTTGTATTTTCCGCCCGCGATGAGATAGAGGGCAAACCTCTTGCCATATCGGCACACATTTCTAATTCCGGGCTGATAGTAAATTGAAAAATCCAATATCACTTTTCCCGACACGGGATTCGAACCCGAGACCTCAGCTTTGCAATCATACTGTAGTATAACTGCACCACCGAGGCAATACATATAATTCAACTTAGAATCGTTAAATAATGAATTCCGTCATAGATGTTTTCTCCATTTTTATTCATTTTTTATTATTATTTCTCATTTACATTTCTTTAGATTTCTAAGAAATCTAAATTCGATCAAAATACTTGATTAAGAATTAGGCAGAGTGCCTAATACATAAATTCGAATTATGGTGAGTGAATATTCTAACCAGTTTGATTATTGTAGCAAGAAAACCAGACACATTAATGAGATGAAATTTATCCTAGACGCTGGCCCGTGCCAAAATCCACTTGTCTTTATTTTCACAGTAATTGAATAGGTAAATATGTTAGTGTACAAGTACCATCCCAACAATGTATTCTTTGTTTTTATTTAGAATTTAAAGATTAGTAGAAAATCAAAAAAAGAAGCATCGACAACGCTTAGAAGTACGTTAGATATTTGAAATACCAAAGGGTTATCTTTATTGTACATAATTATTTCAGTCACAAATTTCGAATAGTCATCAGTTAACGTTTCACGACTTTCCACGAAACCAATTACGCAGCAATTACTCATATTGATTTATTACTTTACATACCATCCAGTATCACCGTATGTTACGAATCGAACAATTCTGTAGCAAATACATGAGTTTTTCCACACTGTTGTGGATTATCATCATTATACAATTCAGTGAATAATAATCGTGAGTCATCCGTGTTGACATCGTTTTTACGAACATCTGATGCTATTGTTTCAGGTAGTGTTTGTTTTACGCTTTGCCCTGTAATGTGAGGCATTTTATCTATAGGAATGTGGTGGCTTACATGTCACTTCTACTAAAAGGAATTCAATAGTTTCCACTTCAGTGTTATGAGAAATAAATGCAATGGGTACTGTTACATAAGTATTCGTTTCAATATTAGGTGTTCTTAAGTAATAAGACAACAAAACGAAGTCGCATATGAATTTTGTGTGTACCAGTACCCAACAACTTTCAGAAAATTAGCACGGAAGTAGAGTTATTTTGAATAATACATTTGATATTCAACATTTTGGCAATAACCCACAGAGGAGAAGTTTTACGCATCCTTCCTCGTCTGCTGGAAATGTGTCGTGTGAATGTAGTAATATTGGACTTGGCACACTAAGAAATTACTCATGCTCACCTGTATTTGTGTTCATTGAGTCGTCTTCGAAATTTTCTACAAGATCATTGTCCATTTTGGCTATTACGCCAGCATCTTCCCCTGATAATTGTTTTGAGAATTTGTTTTGACGCCGTCAATGTTCTTGCCAATTTTCCTCACGGTTTATGAGTTTTGTCTGACCTACGAGAGTTTTGCGGTATAAAATCTGATTAATATTAGATAGTAAATACTATAGTAATTAGTAACTTGTATATGATTTATTTTGACGTGCAGAAATTATTCTACGGCGGCGGTTGTATTATAGTAATCCAAGAAAGTTAAACTTGTATACAAATTGTGTGCTGCTCTGGCATGAAGAGGACAGCGAACTATGTGGTACAACAATATAGTTGCATTCATATTTATTAGAACGGTTAGGTCACCCACATCCCAGTTGGCAGGATTTGCTCATGAAATAATAAAAAGAGGTCTTACCGCAGCATGCCGCATTATATCGGCGCCAAAAGTAGCTTAGTTTTCGTACATTTGCATAAGTTGCAGTACGTAGAAGATTACTTACATTATACTTTCTGCGCTCACTTGACATCGCAATCTATCTTCGATTTACGTAATCAATTGCAATCCCTGCCACAGAACTCGCGGAGTTCGAAGAAATTCCATTTCCTCTTTTCGATTCAGTGGATCTGCATCGTATTTCCTCTATTTCCCTTATCTTGCTTGTTGCGATCCTCGAACCGGTAAAGCTTCTTACTAAATATATCCTCATTTTACAATCAAACGCATTAAATCTTCTTTCGGTATCGTTGGCCGTGGTTGTCTCAATTGTTTGATCAAACTATTAGTAAAGCTAACAGCAACAATTAATTAGTAAACAAAAACGTTACCTTGATTTGCACCTTGAGATGCGTTTAAACTCGGGCTTAATAAGGAAACTAATTATTTTGAATTGCTTCTTAGCTGTTTACTTGTCTGTTGAAAGTACTTGATTAGAATATATTGATGAAATTAGTATTCGAATGTGGTCATTATTGAGGAAAGTTGGTGATTTGGGAATACCTCAGGTTTTACTTCTTACTTCGAACTGTCACCTCGGTTTTATTGGTCTCTTAACCTTTTCAGTATACCTAAATAGACGACCTAAATTATCACTAGGTAATAGTCCATTACTTGGATTGCCACGTGTTCTCTAGTTGGAAGCACAAAGAGTTGAAAGATAAGATTTTCTTGATCTGTTTGCAGTTGTTAGTGTATTTCCGTTACATGTGAACTTAGCATTAATTAGGGGCTTTGTGCGAGCTGTTTTTACAGTAGTTATCCATACGTCGGACATATTCTTCAATGTCAACTTGAGTATGTGTCTTGTGAACGCAAAAAACACGAAAATAATTAATCAATCGTAGCGGACCTTTGAGCACTGGCTGACTGATTATGTTGTCAAACATTTAGGGAGTCTCGTAAATCAATCTGCTGTAACTTGTAACTCACGTCACAGTAGTAATGCGTGTCCGTATCACAATATAGGAAGACTTATTACTGGTAATATATTCTTTGCGACAGTGACGACAGGCCGTATATTGGGTGTTTTTATTGCAATGAATGGCGAGACGAGCATGCCGTTCGCCTGATGGTAAGCAATACGACCGCTCATGAGCAGTAGCAAAACCAAACAACACCTTTTAGGTACCAGGTTTGATTGGGAGGAAGATGTGAAAATTATTACTAAAAATAAATATGGCATGGTTGTTTTTCACTAAGATTGTATGCATGCGCGCCAAAGATTGTTCAACCACCTGCAAAATCCATTGCTTTTGTTTATTAAGGGTAGCATTCGGATTTATGCAAACAAAGAATTGTATTTGCGTTGCATTATAAAAATATATCATTCTGACCTCAATTTGAACCAATGAAAAGCGCCGTAAACGCTTTTAACACAAATCGCCCGTATATCGCATTTGAGTTCGTTTAAAAACCGCTGAATGAAAACAAACAACGCCCGTATCAGCGAATTGATACTTTTATGGAGCATCGTCTGGATGTTAAAATACATTTAAGTACTTGTTAAATGGGATATCATTTTTGTGCAACCGCAAGTCGTCACCTAAATTCATCAATTGAGCAACTAATAATTTGAAATAAATATTTTTGTATTATAATTAACTGCCTCCAGGCATGAAACCGCGAATTTGATATTGGCCGTTAGTTAGTGTCGAAATACATTAAAAACATAAAACAATTTTAAAGGGAAACGATATAATATTGATCCTTATTACATTTATTTATTGACACAAAAATATTTTAGCGAGTTAAAATTGTTAATGGAAAATGTTTTGCCTACTGAGCTGTGGTGTCGCTAGATGTGTGGAATCATTATTCATACAATGCCAGTAGAATGATTTATCACCTATTGTACGTGTTCTTATTTCGTATTACGTTTAAATACTGTTGTATTGAATACAGATAGCCATCGACCGGGTTATGACTTATGAAGCTTGGACTTGGAGACTGTCCCGCCCTCACACCCACCACTGCAACTCCTGTAAGCCAGGATCAACAGTGGCACGCAATGTAATGACACCGAGCATTGAAGCTCGGCGAGTCTCCGGGAATGTCTAACTTGTCTTTAACCCGCAACGAAATTAATCAGAAAGTTAAATTAATAGGAGGAGTTGGAAATAAATTATTGTCCACTTCCCTCCGTGCAAAGCGGGTGACAAAACAATGAACTAAAGAGGCAAATAACCTCGCAAAAAGACTATTACGGCCGGAGAAGCCAGCCGTAAAGCACCACGGATCAAATTATTGTTACCTTAAAATGGGACCTATTTATGTGAGCTCAAATCATTTTGATATGGGGTCGTTTGTAATCGATTTCATTTGGTCAAAACTGATTACAATCGTGGCGGCCATTGGTTTAAACAAGCTGTTTTCGTTAGATCAATATTAACCGATTTTAAATCCCTTTCCTTGTTCTTGTAATGTTTTATGTATCTGGTTCTTTGTGGTTTTATTAAATTAGAACGTCTTCTATAAGTTGTTCTACAACAATCGAAAATCGTGCCATACTCATTAACTAACAATGGCAAGATTTTGTCTCTCAAGTTTACCAATTAAATATAATTCGCATCAAGCCATGCTAAATTGCAGCTTATGATTCACGGTCCCCGGTCACGATTTGATGAGTCAAGTTCAAGAATTTCATAACTGCAAAAAAATGATTTACTCGGCTTAATAACAATGACGACGTTTTTGTAATTCGATCAATTAATGTGTAATAACACTCAACAGTCACATACATAGTCCTGATCCCACACTAAGATCGAGTCTTGTGTCGTGGGTATCAGGAACTACGAGAGACTTTTCGGTCTCACAAACACCCAGACCCGGAAGAAATATTTGTGGGCCGCACAAATATTTCTCTCGGTGCAGGGATCGAACCCGCGGCCTCTCGTTTCACAGGCGGCGTCCAACCAACTGCGTCGCGGAGGCTGTCAATGTACATTAACTTGATGATTACTTTACTACTTTTTTAATTTCATTGCTTGGTACAAGTTAGGAAAATTGCTGAGATACGTGCCACTGTTGATCGTGGCTTACAGGAGTTGCAGTGGCGGGTGTGGGATCATCTGTTCTTTTTTCCCCAGCGTGTAATTGTTGAATAAAATTGCAGGCTTTGTGTAGACTATAGTGCAAGTTTTCTGGAATAAATGTTGTGCGGTATTCTAGCGTGAGTCGTGTTCATGAATAATCATGTGTGCTAATTTATTGCAGGGCAACGGTATACTTTTTTAAAACCATGGTGCACTATGAGCTTATAAGTAAAACTAAACACATTAAAGTTGAAATATTTTAGTTTGGATTGGATAAAATACAATTATCGGACATTTTCAAACATATCACTGTCATCCTTACTGTCAGAAGCTTTATTATAGTTAAACTATATGGTTGCCTTTATAAATCGTATTTTTAAAATTTAAATATCAGTATAAATGTTCGATTAAAATACTCGCAGTTCGTTACTGGATAATGCCGGTATGCAAAAGGCAGCGACTTACGTCCTAAGACACCTTTGCGATCAGTCACATTGAACACACTAGATAACGAGTAAAAAAACAAAAGAAGGCGTTGGTGCGTAAAGCGTAACGTCTCAGGGGTATATATTAACACACGAAAACAACTATTGTGTTACACACTAATAACTGATCATACATCAGTAAAAAAAAAAACAATCTACTACAGATTGTAGAGTCGCCTCGAATTAGTATTTGGTCCGTGAATGTTTACTTGAGGTCCAACGAAACTATTATTCCATTTCATTCCTATGATATGTAAAGCTGAATATTTTGCCATATTGTAAATTATTCTCGTTTCAATTCTTTATCAACCCATATACGTACCACTGCATAACACGGGTGTCATCTTCAATCGAGGGTTCGATTGAGAGGGGTTAGGCCATATAGTCTACCATTTATATTTACATACATTTCGTATAAACAGCCAAAATTTATGTGATGTAGACTGATATTGCTTAAACGGGACCTTGTGTGCCTTTATATCGGTAATGCATGCGGAAGTTTTTTTATAAACGTATTCCTTTCACGTGTTATTGACAAAACAGCGTCTAATTGATTTTTGACATGCCTTTTATAATATATTTATCATTGCGATAATTTTTATATTTAAAAATATTATGCTCACGTTTTACATCGCCTGTTCAGAACCTTTTAGTAAGTAAGATATAAAGAAGCAACCGGCACTTGTTTACGATTAAGATATAAAGAAATAAACATAAATATTCGCTGAAGTTACATTACACATTAATTAAAAAGATACCAAGCCCTCTGAGACAAGAGAAATTGAACAACAAGACATGATATGACCATATCAATGTGACAAATTATAAAAAACAGACGCACTCTTTGCCGATTATTGGTATTGTTTTTGATTATAAATTTGTCATAGTTCTTGTTTTATCAAATGGACAACCTAGATGTGGTTGTCCATTGACTAATAAATAATCACGTATCTTAAATACATTTTTTCCTCAAAACATAATAGGAAGATAACCGTCACCTACGTTTCAAAAGCTCCCAAATAAGTCTGCAAATCGCTGTCTGATCTCGAGGAGGGTGCAGCTACAAAAACGCCTACCGGAATACCGTTACCGCGAAATTTCTAGAAATCGTCGCGTCGTATATGGACAACTCCTTATATAGTGCATTATGTTGACAGTCGTTTATGTACTCAATGGTTTATGTAATATACGTTAATAGAAACTTTGGTAGCATAATATTTGTAAGTGTGATTGTTATTTGATGTTTAGGTGTTGCATCGTTAGGAATTTCGTGTTAATTAGGAGATTTTATGGTGGAATTCAGATATTTATGATTAAAGACCTTATTCATAGACAGTTTTGAAACCTATTTCAGGTATTGAATGTTAATTCTTCTAGCTCAAACTGAATTCAAAAGTCGTTCGTAAGAGACAAAACATTTGATAAATAAAATGGTTTATAAATTTAAAATAGGTTAAACTGCCTATGAATAAGGCCAATAGGATATAAGCTATTTTGTAGGATTTTTGTCAGACACTACTTTCGTATTGATTTTAGATAAATAGCGGTTATTAAGGCTTTTATTTCAGGTTTTAATTCGTAATGAAAGTAACTTATCTAAAGACTAATCTTACACTTCTGAATGTCGCAACAGATGTCATAATGGGAGCGTATAAATATATCCTGTCGGCCCTTCCTTCCCATAAAGGGCTGGGCTGTCATTTTCAAAGAATTTACTTTTCCGGTTTAAACATACGCCAACGTATTTGATATTAGTTATGTATTTGTGTTATTGCAGCTGACATGTAGGCGCCTCCTCAGAACTCGAGATTTTGGTACATTGAGACAGTATTTTTGGATTTGTACATTCCAAAAACAACCACTGTAATGACTTGCACTGGCCTACAAATACGAGTACAATCTTCCCTGCCTTCAAGAGAAAATGAGAACTAATGTGAAAGTGCGATTTATAATTTTTAATTTATAAAATATTTTATTCATCTTAAGATTGTGTTCCGGGATTGATTATAATTATTATCTAGCATTTGATTAACTATATGTTACTATTAAAATTTTATATGATGTTCAGGCCCTAAACTTCATGGTATTTCTCTTACACAGTTAGTTGACTATATATGTCATAAAATTTCAGAGAAATGTATGCAATGTTTGTCAGGATTTCATAAGAAATGAGTTATGTTAACACGTTTAATGGAATTTCGCAAGTCAAACAGTTTAAAACCTTCTTGGCTGAATAAACAAATATCCCTGTTTCTCGTAACTTGAGTTTCTTTTGTTCTTCTGGTGTTTAAATAAAATCGCATTGGGCTAGCCTCCTGGACTAAAGTTCAAGTCATTCAGTTCAGTTCAAATGCGTCTGAGCAATTGACGAGTTTATTCGCCGATGTTTGTATTTTATTCGTGTAAACTTGTGTACAAATGCGATCGGTAATTAAGATAAGATTTACCTGAAAGCGCTTTTTGGCACATGCGCATGTAATTCTACGTTTCATCTGTAAAGGATATAATTAAAATCAGTCCTTAAATATTTTGAAGCAACACCAAATAAATTATAGCGACATCTAGCGGCACATGCTGGAATGATTTGCCATGCAGACTTATATTATTGCAGGGTAGTGTGGCCTGTCACTAACTGCCGTATTCAGAAACATTTAATGTCAATTAAATCATTACTTAGTATATATTTTACAAACAAAATCTTTACTAAGGAACAATTTCATTGACATTAAAGTTGTCTGATTGCGGCCTTTCAGTCAAGTTCAAGACAATAGTGAATGGAATGATGTTGATGGAGATGACCAATCGATTCGTTCCGTGTCACGCATCAGCGCTAATTTGTTTTAAATTAAATGAACTAATAACCCTGCGAGCGATTACCGCGTAATCATGTTTGTAGTGTAATTAATGGCGATAATTGGTGTTGCAAATGTGATGACTCGTTGGCTTTTGTTTCAACAATGATCATTGATGAATTTTGCGTTGGTAATGTAGTCTATGATTACGCACATAGTTATCATATGGGATACGAATTATATGGCAAATACCCCAGAATATTGGTGGCTTATGAGTTTGAAACAAATAATCTACTGTGTTTATAGGCACATAAGACTAAAAATTTTAACCACGTGGCAAGGAATTAAATAATATTGATGTATATCGTCTATTTACTTTCGTTTTTTTTTTCAGTGCTTTAGCATAAATTATTAATCAGTCGACAAAAAAGGTTGCAAGTTGATCTATATTTTAATATGTAACTAGCCGTATTCATGTGGCTTTATATTGATATGACATTTGTTATAATGGCGTCCGCATCGCAAACGAGTTACATTACAACCCCGAAGTCAGGATTCAATTCATGCTCACGGGCAAGGGTACTTACTTGATTATTATTGAACCATTATCTTCCTTGGCCATAAAAGAGTCAATTCTCAACGTGGACCTACTTCAATTACACTCGCAGTGACTTTAGAAGCGGCCTGCTTTTAGCGACCCTCTAAGATTTTAACTACTTTTATACAATAACGCTTGTCTTTGTGTATCAAGTCCGCCAAATCTCACTAGGCCAGCGTGGTGGATTTTAAGCTCAACACTTCCTCAATCGTACTTTCGATTGTTGAGGAGGCCCGTGTCCTGCAGTGGGATATACAAGAGCTGATATTTCATAGAAATACAGATCTTTTCTTGAATTTTCATGTAGAGGTACGTAGATATGTCGCCTCACTCGTGGATACACGACTTTAAGTGCTTCCGACATAAATCGAAAATTGTATCCAAACCAAACGTTAATTTCTTGCTTTTAAATGGGAACGTTTGCAATTTCGACAGATACGGAGTGAGTTAAAAATTATGTTCTCGCTTCGTTTGCGGTGCGCTCCTCGTGATTTGGGTCAATGTACTGATATACGAACATTTCTTTAAACTTTTCGCAACATCAAATTCCAGGGCGGAGATCACATTTGTAATAATTATTCAGTGCGTATTTTTAGACTTTACTTGCTAATTTTGATTAGGTTTGGGTTGCATTTAAAGGTTTCATTCGTCCTATTCCTATTTATAGCGTTTTTAATAAACTAATTGTAATCTGTTAATCCTTAGTTTGGGTATGCTCGAAAATATTGGCATGTTTTATTAATTGTAAAGGAAAATGCGGTCCTAATTCTTGCATTTATAGGAAGACTAATAAATAAATACACGTTAAATTCACGTTGAATACTGTAATTTGGTTTGCAATAAAGAGTTATTGTAGTCTATTGTATTGTATAGGCCTGAGCAGAATACTTTGTATTCTAAGTACTTTGTGTAATTAGCGACCTCAAGATTGCGTGACCCTGTGACCCGCTTCTTCTCTCCGCATCCCAACTATGTATTTGCGCATTGCGGAATTAATTTTAATAAGTTTTCCGGTGCGTCGTAATTTTTACGATTTATTTAATTCGTCCGTGCCGTGACATCGTTAACGCGGTTTGCTAAAATTACGCGTTGCGAGTGCCATTATAGACGCAAGGTCGCCTCGGTGACCATACTATTGTCCTATGACTACATTGCATGTCACCTTATATTTATAATTTCTAGAATGAAATACGAACATTTTCGTTTCTGGAGATTGCGTATGAAAGGAAATGTTGCAATAGGTATTTTTGTGAATTGTGATTTGTTAGCGTAGTTTAAAATTAATATTCATACAGGTTAATGAATTATTATAGTAGTTTATAGCATAGTATTAATAACTTGTGACATATTCTCATATAATAAAAAAACGACAATATACATATAGCTGATATTAATTCCGACAAAATCGAAAATAAGTTGATGAACCCAAAGTAAGTTTCGAATTGAAGGAGTCTATACTAACTACTACACCAATTCATTTAATGTGATACTAAAGTATAAATTACTTACTATACTAATTACTTATACACGCGGAGGAGAAATTTTAAAGGAAAAGTTGTTTTTATTTTATTCAATTATTTGCGTGTCGTTGTTAGTCCTAGCTGACAGGAGTTACAGCGGTGGGTGTGTGTACATAAGTCTCCAGCTAAATAACTGTATACACCTGCAACAGTCTCCACCAGTACACATGCAACGCTATTGATTTTCGCACAACAACGCAATACTGCAACTTAAATTATATACACACAGCTGATGGCTCAGCGGTTGCGTCACGGCTCGCGAGCGACCGGTCGCCATTCAACTTTCAACACGTGAAGCCAAACAAAAAGCGATAGCGTATGCTCACTATAAATTTTTATGAATGTATTCTGCCTACGTAGTCATATACGTTTATGTTAGTGATGCAACGAAGATTTTTATTTTGTTTGTCATGTTTTGCAATGGCTAGTTACTTTCCTCAGTAAAACTTGTCGATTAATGGTAGAGCTAAGCTGTAGCCAATTTATTAGAGAATTAATGACCTACTGGAATAGGGCAGTCTCTGAAAATAATGTTTTGATACTGTTGCAATAAGCATGATCTAAAAATCACTTTGATTTTGGAATATCAAACTATTTGTTACACTGTCTTTGAAATATCGCAAATAGTAGTTTCAAAATTAGTTGTCAACAAATATATCGATACGGACAATACATCATCTTAAAACAATATGCTAACACGTTTTTGCACCATATCGGTGGTAGGTTGTCGTATTCAAGATTACATCAACGTATACAATTGCGCCGCCATGCCGTGGCCATTAATCATGTCTTACATTTTCCTTATGTAGTTTAATACGTACATTGCAGTGTTAGTAGAAGTGCAATCAAATAACTACAACTTATTCCTATGCAGTACATACATCATTACCTTATATGTTAAGCTTTGCATTGATCCTGTTTTGTACGCGTTTAATATTCGATAATTTTTTTTTCATATTTTCTTATCCAACCTGCGAAAATTTCATGTTTGTTGCAGAAAGCTATGTACTGAGAACCAAATATGTGCCCAACGTGAAAACTTTTGAGAATTTTGCATCTTTTGTAATAAATTATGTTTTTCGTAGCAACTTGAACAAAATGAATATGTTGATTCCATACAACAGCACTTGAAGGATCACAGCCCAAGCGCTCCCATTCAAAGGTTCTCATAGACTTTCGTAATGCCAGGGACATTGTCAAGCCTAGACAGCAGACATGCGTACTCATTCTCATCGCCATGTCATGCTTTCAAGGACGCGCATAATTTCCACACGACATGTTCCGTCAGCTGTCAAGTGCAACCACGACAATACGATGGCAGACAGCACGTGATCCGACTCCAGAATCATCTATATTTAGACTTGATGGAATAAGGTTTTAAGGCTAATGTCCACACGTGCTGTATCCCGTTATGAGCTTTCAATTTCCCATGAAGGGAGTGCATTTACTTTCATAGGACCTCATGAATATTGTGATTTGTAATGTATTACAGATTGGAAGGTATAGGATATCTATTGATGTATTGGATTTGTGTTCAATAGGATTTGAGCATACGTGAGAAGCTTAACAGTAAACGTCAGTTGCCATGTCTCTAATGCTTGATAATATATGTTCTAAATCCCTATAATTTTGGACCACGATTTCTAAGATAAGATACTAAGATATTATGTTCTAGAATTTATATTTGATAGAGATATAATCATATCCGATTTCTGTAGGTAGAACTTGAATGTCATAGACTTCATTTATGTAAATATAAGTGTGCGTCTATTAAATTATCCTGTCCATTATTTCATGTCATTAACGTTTAGTCGTAATGAAACTCGGCCATTATGAAACCTGTAACCCGAGTAAAGATCACATCATCATAACTATTTATCACCATTGAAACTGGTTCTAATAGTTGACACTACGTGTGCAATAGGGCTGTCAAATCGATGGCTCCAATGAACACTCCTCTAACTTATTTTTTTTTAATTTTCGTTTTTCGCATGAAATGCTTTACTATTTAGCAATGCATAGTGGGAGTGTTTTCAGATTTGCATAACGCTAACTATAAGTACATATAGTTAGCGTTATGTAAATCTGAAAACTTTTTTGTTATGTATTGCTGAATAGTAAAGCATTTTACGTGAAGAACGAAAATTTAAAAATTTTAAGTTAGAGGAGTGTTCATTGGAGCCATTGAAATGTATCTTATATTGAATCCGTAAATACTTATTTATATTATTGCGTACCCCTCTTCCAATATAGAGTATATCTCACAATTTTCTCAAGTTTGCATCTCCGAAAGATTACGCAATGGTTGTGTTAGTGCCAACCAAATATTTTACATCAAATCCAGCTACATAAAGTGGACTACTTGATCTGAGAATCGGACTACTTTCTTAGATTAGATAATTCTAATAATTAAGCCATGAATAAATAATAGTGTTATATATTAAAGGTAAATATATTCGGCCTTATTCAAAGACAGTTTCAAAAACTAGTTTATTTATCGAAAATTATGTCCCGTTCGAACGAATTTTTCACTTCGAGCGAAGAAGAAAAAACATTCGATAGCTATATTTCGTTTTAAAACTGTTTATGAATACGACTTATTATGTTTATCTCTGTCTAATCAATGACAAAGAGAGGAATAAAAACGCACACGTAGTAAAATTTCACGTTGAACATGAGAATGTAATTACAGTGTTGATAACAAGAACGTTTAACACCACCTTATTACTGAATGTTACCAAAATTAGGTTAGCGGGCTTCCTACGTTTGTCGGTCAACGCTTTTTCAGCATTTGTAAGGTTTTATCAAAATATAGGACGCAGCAGTGGCGTAACTAAGATGGTAACTTGCCGTAAAAGCAGCACACTTTACTATCTTTTTAACGTATTTGGTCCATGCATTACTTTATGACGGGTATACTATGTAATATGTTCCAAATGTGGGCCAATATTTGGCGGTTATTGCTCGTAAAGTTGCCTAATCAAACGTTATACTACAAAGAAACATTGCAATAAAAATAGTTCCTTGTTTTATACTTGCTTACACCTTTATTTGTCCAAAACTTAAATTATTTATTTTAATAAAAATCTGTTTTAAATTAACACATGAGCCCCCACACATGGAGACGATTAAAACATAAAAAGTGATATTACTCCATATTCGTTTTGAAACTTTATTGATCGATAAAAACCCTTACAAGGTTTGTGTGCTTTAAGGATGGTGCTCCGTGTGCTCCCGTTTTTAAAAAAAAAACAGATAATGCCAAAACCATTAAAGAAAACAAAAATAGACACAACATGTTGAGAAGTGGTTGTAATGTTTATAAACGATACAAAAGATCTTCGTATCAGCCCATACACGTCCTATTGCAGGGCATGGGCCTCCTCTATAATCAAGAGTGCGATTGAGAGTGTGGTTAGGTCATATAGTTCACCACGCCGACCTAATGCGGGTTGGCAGACTTTACATACCATAGAAATTCTTACAAATCGCTATGGTATGTTGGTTTCCTCGCGATGTTTCTTTCACTGGTAAAGTGCATGGTGATTATCAATACACACATAATTCCGAAAAGTCTGCGGTGTGCCCTGGGATTCGGACCCGCGAAAACCGTTGGCACTTATTGAAGATGGCACTTATGGCACAAAATATCTTATGGATTGCTTTCTTTTTTTTATTTGATCAAACATTATTTTTTTTGCAACGGAACAATGTTCTATTCCATACTATTGACCAGAGGCTCAATATTTAGGTCTTAGTTAGGACCACACATTTGAATTGGAATCGATTCGGGAAAGCTAATTTGATAATATTTTTAATATTAAGGCAATAATATGTAGTGAGAACCCTAAAAGCGTGTCGGCTCATAATGCAACAGCGCCACAGAGCTATCGAATGGGTCGCAAATTGTAGTGGCTTGCGTGGGTGCCGTGATTCAAAACCGTGGGCCGTCAAGGACTTCCCTTTTACTGCACTTGTTGAGGAAGAAATTGTTAGCACATGAGGATCTGTTGCGTGACTGTGGCCTGCAGTGTACTCTATACTCCGACACGACCAAGAATGTTTGAACATCGCACGTAAAACTGTACGAATATACCTCAATACTTCACAAAATCTTTGAATCCTGTATCGCACGTCGTGATCTTAGACTAAGTTCGAAGTGAATGATAAGTTTCATAGAGAATGGTATTGATTTTTAGAAGTGGAAAACTTTTATCTTATATGTTGACGTTCAACGTCCGAACTTTCGAACTTCGTGTCGGAGTATAGAGAATCCCTCCTGAACAGTATTTTCTATGTAACAGTAATTGCTCTCTATAATTATGGGAACTGTTTCGAAATGTTAAAATTCTGTATTTCTGTGATGCCATCATTAACTTCTTTGTTATAGGAATATTTAGAAACCTAGAATTTATATTATCTCTTACTATCTACATTTTTGTAGTCTTTAAAGTTTAAAGATCATAAATACGTTATCCTTTCTGAGGGATTTTAAGTCTCTGGTAATTTTACGGTTTCCTCAGACTGCTGTAAAGCTATCATTACTTTGAAGGGAAAATAGTACCATCCCAGTTGAGTGTATTCAGCCTGTCAAACCAAGGATCTTTTCGGTGATGTGTTAACTGGCTATTTCCTATTTCACCATTGCAAAATTGTTTACATTATCGTCAATTTATGGGACCGCTTTCACAATGACCTCTTTCATGCAACATAGTTGCTGTTTACACAAAATCAGATTTTTAACATGACATGATCATTATTTTTTATCTTCTACCTGTTTCCGACATCTTGGATGAAATAATTTGTTTACTTAATTGAAGCCAAGGATCGAAATGGCGTTATACAAATATCTTCAAAATGTTAGTTTAACTCTTGAAAATTCTATTAGTTTTGATTTTCGTGGTTTTAATAAAACAATTTTCGATCAGTACAGTTCGATGTGTTAAAGATTCTGGATCATACTTTAATTTTATTATTAGTTTTGATTCACACCACAAAGATTATATAGAGTAGACCTAGTTAGTGTCTTTGCTTACTCGACAAAAACTCAACTTGCAAGAGGAAGGTGCGGTGGGTCTAAACATCGCCATAGTATTGCATATATTCGCAAAAAATATTAACACTTAAAGTTTTGTGGCACTAGAAACCTAGTCTGTTATTGCAAGAGATCGTTGTAATTCTATATCAGCATGTTTTTAAATATAAGGTGAAGTCGGAACTCAGTACAACTTGTACTATGGATGGGTTTTCCACAACATGTGCGATGGTTGCTATTAGTGCAGATAATCTTCCACCAGCAAATAAATCATGATAAATATCAGCAATGCTATGCCATGCTTTATCAACTGTGTAATATTGAAACACATAATTATTTATATCGTAGCATTTAACCTATTTAAGACAACGTAGCTGACCTCGTTTGGCGCAGTGCGCCGTGATTCTAGTAATAGTTTGGATTATACGAGTAGTACTGATGTTTCAGTGAATATGGTGTACTGAGGGAATCTTTGTGTTTTGTGTGTACAAGTAATTATCAAACTGTTTGTAAGTAATTACTACTCCTTTAAGGTCGTTCGAAAGGGATAAAACATTTAATGACTCGATTAAACTGTCTGAATACATATTAATGTTCAGGGAATATTTGTGTTCAATGCGTGTGTAATTTATTTTCTTTCTCCGAGCTATTTTATTATTATTGATATCAAAAAGGTATTATATAACCATGTTTAATTAAGGTATGTTTAATAAATTATCGAGGGTCTACAGGTTTTTGTCAAAGTAAGCTTTAGTATTCGTAGACACTTGTTGCGTTTGCATGTTCATAAACCGTAAAATACTCCGGGTAATTTTCTATTCAAAAAGTTAAGCGATAATTTTATGTTGGTAAAATTAAGTATTATCGTCCCTCGTAAAGAACGTTAAGCTGCCGGTTCCAGTCGCTGTCATTACTCATTTAGCATCGCATTCAGAAGCAAACTGTTACGCCACATTAGAATCCTAATCCTGAAACCAAATTTATTTCTACAAAATTTTGGACTTCAATCTTTAAATGCCGTCACGTAAGAGTAAAGATGTTCAAGCTAGGCAGCGAGGACGTAGGAGTGAATTGTGATATAGAATAAAATGGAATTTAAGGTATTGTTCGCAGAAAAATATAGTTTGGAATAAATATTTACGGATTACATAAACATTTCTTCGGTATTAGAATCGAGCTCGCAACTACTCGTTTCTCAGTCAGTTGCTCGCGCGCCGCGCCGCGTAAATTGTCGACAGAAAGAATTCGCATCTGAAAATATTTTATTCAGAAGCATATTATTATTTTTAATTTTTTTATAATTCGGCGATATATATTGGGTGGCGGGTAGAGTGCAGTGCGGTACAAATAAATCGCCGACCATAAGAGGCACAACCGTCAACGGACGTCATACTTACGCCGGCCTGCTTAATTGCTTCTTCAGCCTTCGCCCAAACTGCTGCCGCATTGCAGTGAGCGTCCGCGAAAAATGTCTTTTGTCGAAAAAAATCCACATTTCGCGACGAACTAAATCGTTCCTGATCTTCATCGCGTCAGCGTCAATAGTGACGCAAGGAATATAATTTGTGAGGCGTATGTGTGTTATTCCAAAAGTTCTATTTCTGTGTGTCGGCGCACCCACGGCGCATGCAAACCGCCTCGGGTTGAGCGAGCGAGTGGTGTTTACTTGAGACGGGTATATGAAATTCAGTGGCGATAACACCGCCTCTATACACGGCTGTCGGCGAGACAAAGAGATCGAACGCGACATACCGACATGAAGCGAAACGTGAGTACCAAACATGCGTCTGCTGTCTAGTGTTCACTGTTCAATGCTTACCGCCCACGCTCGCATACAATTGATTTCATGATCGATTATATTAATTCACGTAATGGTGTGTATTATGTGATAAATCATGTTTCAATTATGGCATTTTTTCGCAACGTGGTGCGATTTTTACTTTTTTGTGTGTGTCGAATACCAATTTATTTCGAATTTGTTATCGGTCGGAATTAATCGTTACTTTAATTCGACATTTAGTACTCAATAAAAGGCGGGCGAAACCGCAAATGTTACTCTATCTATGCGCAAAATAGATTTCACATTGCGTTAGTTTGCACCGCGTGTCACGGTGCTGCCAAAACGTTTGTTTACATACTTTTATGTTTTGTTGTTAGCCCAATGCTGCGGAGAATTCTAACGACCTTTTCAATTGGCGATATATCTTTTTCTATTAAAAATGTGTGTGCCATGTTCTTATTGTGGATGGTTTTATGTTGTTTTTTTATTATTACACAACATTTAAATGTGTTTCGGTATTCGGAATGGGTCGCACTCCTACGTAGTAGCGTCCGCTCGCGATGTTTTTAGTAATCTGATTAACCCTCTAGCAATCCCACTTCGGATATTGTGGTATTTCGACTTAATCTGTTGCTTCGTTGCGGCGACAATAGTATTAATTGTATAATAATCTCTACAAACTTAAAACTTCTCATCATACAAACACAAGTAAGTCCTAAAATGAATTTTCTATATTTGCACCTCATATTAATTACAACCATTTGACAAATTAAGCAACCAATCCCTTTCTATAATTTGGGAACAAACATACCATGACAATCCTAATATGTATATTGTCCCCATATAAACACACATACTACTGTCAACAACCTTATTACCATACATCGATATTCATACGCCCATTCAAACAATAATGAATCCTAATTGATCATTAGCGATGTCCATTGAGTATTGCATTAGTATTCCCGGCCCGTCCCTAATGTTTACAATAGAAAGGTCAACGACCCCGCCCGTACATAATACTGATCAGCTGATCGTGACACAGGCATTGTGTAATAGCACTGACGAATCATTTTGTGTTTCGGTGTAAAGTCGAGATTTAGTTCTATGAAAATATAATAATTTGTTTTGTACTGCTTAACAATTATCAAACCTCATCAATAAATAGTTTAAGTTAGTAATGTGGAATTCTGTATTAGCCCATATACGTCCCACTGCAGGGCACGGGCCTACTCTACAATCGAGAGTACGATTGAGAGTGGTCAGGCCATATAGTCCACCACGCTGGCCTAGTGCGGGTTGGCGGACTTACATACCGTAGAAATTCTTATGAATCGCTATGGTATGGTATGGTAAGTAATGTGTCACAATGGCGTTAATTGTAGCCCAGCAATATTTTTTCAGATTAAAAAATGTATTGATAAAAGTAATTTGTCTGAGCTGAGAATCGAACATATGATCGGTTTACATAAATAAAACAATAATTATTATTTGTGTATAGCTAAGGATTAATACTCTCAATCGTATTCTCGATTGTAGAGGAGGCGCGTGCCCTGCAGTGGGACATATATGGGCTGATACAGAAGGATTAATAATAAGATTTATTTTTCGAAAACCCCAGTGACCCGATTTTTAACACATTTTGGCAATAAATAAAGCATTGAGTATTACGTAGCAAGTAATTAGTCTGTATTTAATGAATGTCTGTTTGAAGTTAACGAACCGAATGGAAACGCGAAACATCTGCGCGGCGCATGTCGATAGTTTCTTTTTATTTTCTCTTATTTTTTTTCAACACTAGCAGTCCAACCCGGGTTTGCTCGGGTGTAATTACTTCAGCCAACTCCACATGCATTAACACCAAGTTTTAAGCACATAAATCTGTCTAATTTTGCCTCTTGTTGACTTCAACCTTCCCACTCCTCCCCTTTATGAATTGAAATCCATAAAAAAGTTACTTAGTTTAATTGTAATTCTTGTCTCATGCTATCCTGTTCCAAATTACATTATGATCGGGCGAGTAGATTAGCCAGGAAAGGGAACAAAAAAATTTGTTCGCATTTAACCCCTTAGGGACAGTCAGTTTTTTCAATATTTTTATGCGTCTTTTAACGTGTTGGTGATTTTTTGAGACATAATTTGGTTCGGTAATAAAAATTATCTCAATTTCTTCTTTTATTCATATTCCAAACAAAATTGTGCATGACATGACTTTTATATTTACTTTGGTATTTGGATATATACTTTTCTATAACCCTCAAAGCTCAATGCAAAATTTCAAAACGATCAGTCGAGTTGTTAGAGCGCAAACTCATTACAAACAAACATACAATCACATTCATAGTATTGTTTATGCAACCGATGGATTAACACAGTTCAAATTTAAAATGTATTATTATGCTTTATCGACTCACATCCTGTTTTATTATCATGAGTGAATGACGACATTTGTGCTTCGATCGTTGGAATGATAAGTTGTGTGCAATAGTAAATCAAATAATTGAAAAACGAGAAATTAACTTTAAGTGTTTTTATTGAAGTGAACAGTTGTTTGAGTGCATGTGTGAACAGTGGAACATTATGGTGAGGATTTTGTGATTTTAGCATAATCTAATTTATTATAAAGTCGATAGATATAATTTACGATGTCAATTAGGAGACTAGAAAGTTCTGACACGTCAGAAACAATTTGGAAATGAATCGCTTTTTATTTCCGACATTGAATATTGAATTTTGTGAACAATATCGTTGGAAAATATTGTAAATATCAGACAATGTTGTTATTTGACTACAAAACGGTAAAAAACATGTGCGGAACATGTTCTCAATAAATTAGTTGAAAAAATACGAACGATGAAAGGCGTTCATTAGTCACGGCGAATGCTCAGGCGAAACAACAATTTGCTATCATCAATCACAAAGCACTAATTAAACGGAAAATACCCCTTTGTATAGAATTCTTAAAGAAATTAATCAAACAATTTGTCCGTATTGCGAATGTTTGCATACTTTCACTGGAGTCGGCTACATGATATTCTTAAAAAAAATAAACATTTAATTTAATTCTGAGTTAGATATTATAGGTGTTGGGGTATGATAATATTTACTGGTGGTAGGCTACCTGGGTATGTATCACTGCAATGTCTATTTCTCCTAACAGTAGTGTAAATGAACTGTTGCGTTTCGGTTTCAAGGACATTGTAGCCAGAGTAAAACTGTAATCTTTGAGAGTAACTACTGGACATATTGAGACTTAACAACTCATTTCTCAGGACGGCGTGCGCAGTGGAATGCAAAGCATTGCTGGATAATTCATGGTGTTGTTTGATTTTGCTACTGTTCATGAGTGGTTGTATCGCTTACCATCAGGCGAATGGTATGCCCGCTCGCCATTCATAGCAATAAAAAATACAGACAAGAGAAAATGTTTTCATTTGGAAACTGTAGAATCAAGGTGGCTTAGAAATGAAATCCATATTTTAGAAATGATTAAAACATGAAACCTCGACATTGAATTATTGGATGAATAGCATGAATATATTTGGCATGAATTTCATAGTTTTCGTTATATATGCAATGTGAAGACAAGTAATAAATCATTCTAATAAAGAAACCAGTCCAAGAACTTCAATACTATTAGATTTAATTTGCCCGCATTACGTGTACACTCGGCTCCCCCACTCGAGTATGTTGACAGGGATATATCTGCGTGTCAAGGCGGACGATATTTTCATTCGATTGAGAGATCTACAGAATTCGCGCTAGTTGAGATATAAGCAAGAAGCTAGACATAGTGGATTGTTATTAAATTCAAAATCGATATCAAAATTATATTTATTTCATGTAGCAATATTTATTAAACATTATTTAAAGAATAAATCTGCAACGATTATTGAGTAAATTTCTACATTCTTTATAAATTTGTATAGTAACGTCCAGATAGTATCAATTTTTTTTGGGCTTAAGAATTAGTGTAAAAAAAAAAAAACAGAATAAAACCAGGCTTTTTTCATTAAATATGTTGTGGTATAAACGGGTAAAGGAAATTCATTCTTCTCAGTTTCAACGCGTTGCTTGAATCATAAATTGAAAAATTGTGTTCTGAATTTAACATTAAATCACGCCAATCAATCTCCATAAATATCATTTAAAAACTGCAATCGTTTAAACATTGTTGTAGAATAAGCGCTCTTCATTATGCGTCTCAATCATGTTTTGATGTGACAGTGATGATGACGAATCGGTAAGAAATGTTTAATTCACCCACCAATAAAAACTGAAATATGCAATATTAATGCGGACGACAGCGCGGTGCATTGTCTGGTGGAAGATTATTGACGTGCTTTCGTGAACAAAGACTCGTGCTAGACAAGATTTTATGGTCGAGGTCGTTTGTTTATTATAGTAAATTAATTGAGGAAATTATAAGTTGCATGATGCATCCCAACTTTATGGTTGTCTGGTAGAGATCGGTATAACTGATAGTGTCAAGAGAAAAGATTTTATTGTTTGTTTGCATTGGCTCTGACACTACACCGATTTGAGCAATTATTTTACCACTATCCCTTGATCACAACTCACAAAGGCGATTATTTAAAAAAAGTGTATTTGCACCCGGGACGGAGCCACGCCAGGCAGCTAGTTTGAAATAATGCCGCCAATTCTGAATTTACTATCAAGGTTTTCATCCGTTTCATTTTACTATATTCAAAGATTGTTAGACAATAAAACCTCGTCTAATGATTTCATAGTTTAATTTTAAAATGTTTTCTATGTATATTTTTGATTTTATTTGGGCTAATGGATGTTTTTATTGTAAATGTCATGCAAGGATTACTCACTGATACTTTTTAAAGTAAATTTTAGTTTTGCATACGATATTTTACTCAGTGTTAAGCTCAGTAGATTGCAATTGGAGAAATCTTAAGATGATTGTTTAATAAACGTCGGTACTGGATCCAGTTGTATATGTGAATATAGTCGAAATTGCGAGAAACACTCGTATGCTATGTTTTTGAGTTGAAACTTACCGTGTTGTGTTAGCATAAACATCTTTGAGCACACATTGAAATAATATTTGCTCCAGTCAAATTCGGACGCACACAGCGCCTTGCAAAGCAACAGTTCAAACAAGAGTAGCAACTTCAAAATAACATAAATACGAGAGCGAATTCTGTAGTAGGGTTTTCTCCACGGAACAAGTTATTTTCTGCTAAGTTCGTAAATTGTCTTTACGTTTCGTCTGGACTCTTTCTTATTGATAAAGTATGAAAGGGGTACCTACAACTTCCTTGTGTAAAATTCTCCTTTATGGTGTAAAATTTAGCATTGAACCTTTATGGATGGACAATCCATTCACTTAATTATATCAATAGCAAATAAATAATAAATGAATAATTCATTTAATCGAACAAGTTATACAAAACGATAAAACAAAGGCATAACATGAATGTTTCTACAATTGGTAAGCACGTATTTTTCTTTGTCTCCCTTGTAGCGGGTGACGATTGTCGATTTAAACTTAGCTTAAGACTAATAGAATATCGTGCTACCATAATTACTGACGCTATTAGTGTATCAAAAGTAGGTGAAAGTTTGTCACACTTTAAATGGTATAATTATATGTATATCGAAGAAGACAAAAGTAATGTTTACCTAATATAGGCTTTCAAATTAAGATCACTTTCAGGTATTGTCTTACATTTGCCTTTTATAGTTTTTATTTCTTTATCTTTACTAAGAAACTGGTAAAGATGTGCCTACACCAAGAAAAAAAAAAGATGTAACAGAATCCATAGCAGTAGAATTGGCGTTAGTTACAGAGTATTGACTGTAAAATCAATGTATTAATTTGGTATCAACACAGTCTCAAACAGACTCGTCATAAACTACTGTCGCATTCTGCTCAATCAAAAGTTCCAAATGCTCCAAAAAAATATTACATATTTAATGTTATCACTCCTGAAATTTTCTATTACAGATCGTGCTGCCAATCTTTAGTAAATAATGAGGTATAGATTTAAATATTTTCATGAAAACTTTCTTTTACGCATCTTCATCAACTCTCAATTCGGTAATAATATTCAATTAGTTTGTTTATGTTCAATAATAATCGGAAAGGGTTGGTCGAGCGTCGAGCCCGATGCCAAAATATTTGATGACGGATGCCCCGCGTGATTGATGCTATCGTCGCATGTGATTTTAACGAGCACGTTTATCACTGCACTTTACAGTTTACCGATATTATTTCAAGTGAAATTAATGCACTTGAAATGTGAAATGACGTAAGGCATGCCATCATTCTTAACGTAAGCCGTAATGGTTGCGTTATTAATGTTATTTCTAAAAGTAGTATTGGTTTGGTCATCTTCGGTTCTAGTATCGTTTGAATTAAACCTTTGTATTAGTACCATGTGGATCTTGAGTTTCCTGAAATTATATCGCTAATGTAAAACAGGTGGCAGGGTGCAACTTGGCAATGATTTACAAAATAGGATGGCGTGTTTCATAGAGTTAAAAATGGTATGTTGGGTTGCATAGAAGCATAAATATAGATTCTAATACATGGAATAAAGGTACGAAATATAACTATAAATCAAAATCAGTACTTTTCAATACTTAATAAATAATAAGTCAATTGATATATGACTGTCACTCAAGCAACAGTATAAAGTGAGTTGCAAATATTTTGGCAGAGCCGACGCTTAGTCACGTTTTGTTAGAGTATATCAATGCAGCGTTGCAATAGAAAATGAAATTGATCGTGTATTTTAGCACTTAGTTTGTAAACAATACAGACGAAACCGATAGAGATGTAAATATTTATATTAAGCGGACAAGTTTGACATTTACTGTAGTAAACAGTGAAATTAATCGGACAATATACCAAAAGATGTTACTAAATTGTTTGGGCTATCTGCCCTTATTTCTTAACCAGTGCTAAGATGAATACAAAAATATTTCTATTATGTTTTCTGCATTGAAATATTAAATTAGAATAATAATCATAAATCGAAGTTAGAACTGATTTAAATCAAGTTGTAGTAATGTTGTATTGATGTGGAGACAATGCTACAGCTGTGGTTGCTGCAATTTATTTTGTAGCAATCCGTTTGACAGATATAGATAAAAGAATGCTCGAGAATATCCTAGACAATTCTATCTATAGAACACAATGAGTAATAAAATCAATCTTGTCGAAGTTTTGGACATTGTGATTTGTCGTCTCGTGTCCTCTAGAAACTAAATACAATGTCTCTACGAACTTGGTTGTAGTGATGATAATATAATTATGGTTTTAGTATCAAACAACCCGGTACTTTGTCTAGTCACAAGTGCTATAATGAATGAACTGTAAGATGCTGTATTCAATTCTAATCCTTTAAAACCCCTTTTGTATTAGCTTGTCGCATAAATATATATTATGAGTGAGCCATTACTAATTAATTAATATAATTAGTAATTGTATTATTATTAATACAATTTTTACTTTGGAACTGTGATATGATTACCCCATATTACATCTTGAGACACACATAAGCTCTGTGGTACCATTGTCTACACCGCTTACCTCTCAAAGTTTAAGGCGTCAGTTTGTGTTTTAAATTTCTTACCTCAAGGAGACTCTAAGCATCTAGCGTCTAATCTAGTAGGGCATCCTCACCTTGTTGGCTCAATGCAATTGGATTCTAAAAATACAACACACTAACAAATCCAGGGTGAAATTGTAAATCGTTGGAATTAATTTTAGACAATGATTTGTCAGAAACCAAATATATTTATTTAAATTTAGAAGAGTGATGTTTTGGTCTTTTTATAGAACAGCTATATATCTTGGGTAAATAATGAGTAACTTGTGTATTTTTGTGTCGTCGTAGGTATATATTGCTGCAGATTGTAAAATGCATTGTAATTGATGAACATATTTTTGAATTGATTGATTGAATATTTAATTGATTTTATGCCCATTGTAGCGATACATCGATTTTACGCCATTTTTTTAATGACAAAATATTGGACTATATTTGGCGTTGTATCTTTAATTCTTTCTACTTGACTAATTGTTAAAATTCCGCGTATCTTAGGATTATGTATTTATGAACGATGTAAAGAAGGTGAAATTTGAATCACGAAATAATTATATTTATTGACATCAGATACCTAAATGTAAAATCTATAAGATAAGACAAGTAATCGTACAATACAGGTGTCGTCATTATTTTTATACATTACATATCGCAATATGTCACTTATAAATACCAAGTGCCTTTTCCGATTTCGCTGTATATATCTCTTAAGATAATCCTCGAAAACCAGTAGCGATTACGATGACCTCTGGTGTGTATCTTGTTGTTAATCTTTATTATTTATACACTCACGGGTGGAGATAAACGAAGTGTGACCAAGTCCATGTTGATATGTTCAACGCCATTTTTAATTAAATTATAGGATGCGTTATAAATTAATCTAATTAGCTTAGAGTATTCATAATATAGACGAGCGCTGGTTGTTCAAAAACGTAGATAAAAAATGTGGTGCCGGGCCATTTTTTTCTGCCCTCCTATTGCATGATAGTTGACAGGTTGTCCAATATGTACGAATTACTTGGATAAGAAAAATAATTATAAATCGTTTAGGGCTATTTAATTCCACTCAAATTTGTTTTAAAAGGATAATTGCTATGTTAAGTAATTAGTTAAATTTTCACTATGATAGGAACGCTGCCAACATCACGAACAAGATTTTTTTTACACAGTCGCGCTAATTCAGCTTTGTAATCCCTTTGTGTTTAAAATTATAGTTGTTAAAATTTAAAATAAATGGCAAAATTAAAAATATGTTCAGATCGATATTCAGAATTTATAAGTATGAAATAAAATAAAAAATAATTTAACAACACGTGCACAAAGCGGCCGTCCTGTGAATGCATTATCTCATCACCATATTCATTTGGCATTATGGCCATTTTCACTAAATGACCACTTTTTTATCAGTATACATAATTAAATTACGAAATGATGCATGAGTTTCTCATCTGCACAATGCTTCCCCATTAATCAGAGGTTTTTATAAGGAGCTGCGAAGGAAAAATTAAACAAACACACACACGCCATTGTGTTGTCGTCTTCATGTATGAACGATTGGACGAGCTGATTCACGCCTCGACATCCGAAATAAATTAATTCCCAACTGTTTTACAGTCAATTGTCATTGTAATTTATCGCCGGCGGAGAATCGCGTAAAAAACGAAATTCACGAAATTTGCACGTCTCAATATCCGCGTGGTTGACGATCGTTTCCTACTTGCAAAAAAGTTATTTCGAATGCTCGAGCGTTCCATTAGGGGTTGAACATGACCCGCCCCCAAGGCACTTCGCCATAAAGTTAAAAGGTTCTCTCGAATCTTCCAGAGGCAGCTGCGCGCAGTCGCCGTATGGGCCCCCTCTACGAAGTGGGACAATGTCTGAATCGATTTTGTGTACATTGCCGGTTTTGCGAACAATAGATTTTTATTCACATATTTCAAACGGTAATGTACTGTGCGCGAGTACTTGTATCGCCATAGTTCTCGAAAGATCTAGAGAATTCTCGAAGATTCCGCGCGCTTCCCACACGGTGTATAAAAACGACCGGCGAGCGGTGATCGCTGTAGTATAAATCGAGACACGGTAACGGACGTCACGCAGTACGAGTAAATTGATCGCGTTCACAAGTGTATTGTCGAGTGTTTGTGATACATTCCAAGTGTATTTGACAATTTTTAAAAGGGTAGTAAAAGATGGAATCGCCTGTAGTAGTGGACAAGCCCCCGGAGTATCACGGGAGCGATGTAAGTAGTTTTTTTTAACTTTTCTTTTGGGTGTGGCGAAAGTTTTGTTCGTCCTTTGATTTTTTTTTGTTTTCGCGTATAGTTTAAAATTTCCAAAAATATCGAAATTCATAAGAAGTTTAAAATTTATAATGGAACAATTATTAAGTTGTTTACATTTTTCAATATCCTGTTTACCAGTAATTTAAACGTGATCATGCACGTGTAATTATTCTAAATTTAGTTTTTTTTTTCAACTATGAAGTAAATATTTTTGTATTGTTTATTGCTAAGTTTTATTTGTTTTATAAAATTATTTAGATCCGGTTTAGCAATTTATATGTTTTGATGATCTCATGACGTCCGCTCGTTAAGGGTAGAGTTAATTTGCACGATATAATATATTCTACGTTTTACGCGAATGTGAGCTAATATAAATAATACTGCACTTTTTTCGCATGAAAAATGGAACATAATTTTATGAACAATGAAAATAAAAATATTTTTGAGCTGATGAAACTGGTAGCGTTAACTTTAATATTTGACTACTTTCTACGCTTCGAAACTACGTAGAATTTCGACACTGCTCATTTTAATAACAATTGATTAAATATTCTTTTAACGTCGTCTGTTTATGAAAAATATTTTCGTACTATCAAAGTAATACATATACTTATAATCTTCCCTCATAACTCAAATTTTACGATGCAATAGTATGAAGAAACTACTAGACACACGGAGAAATATTTCAACAATAATAAATAATCTATTACATAAAGTATCGGGAGTCAAGATCGTAATAGCATAATATACCTATAGGGTAAAATAACAATCCTTGAATTCAAGTGCCTTTGTGTTCAACAGTTCATTGTCAGTTTATCAACGTTTTGAAGTATCCTCTTCGCCTTAGTACGTCCTTAAGACTTTTATCAGTTATCACCAAACTAATTACATTTTACACTCACGGATATTTTCACGTGAACTCAATATAAAGTTCTTATTTTTTGTAAATATGTAATTATAGAGATACCCATAGAACTCTGTGCTTTAAGCTTGTAAACAATCTATTGTACTCGCAATACTTTCACCAAATCGATGTTCATTTTAATGAATACATTATTTTAACTAACGGTGATTGTGGTGTTATTCCTTTTATTGTAAATGCAACAAATAAAAGCAAGACGAAACAGTATGACGGCAGGCCGGCCGCGACGCTTGACTCACACCCGGCGCCCGCGCTTTATCGAAACACCATTTATAGACGCCTGTTATTACGAGAAATCATTTTTGTTTAACAAGACACCTTTATTTATTTGCACTCGGTTAGTTTGTGTGTTTGCAGTTACAGTAATGTTATCGTAATTTGTAACTCGATGTAATTTATTGCTGATAATATGTCTTCTCTCCACTTTTGCTTACCTTGTTTCATGTCGACAGTAAGTTATGTTTCTTTTAAACGCTTCCGATAAGTGCTAAATATTTCAGGATTTTTCAGAAACTGGAACGATTGATAGAACGCTATCTCTTACAAAAATAAAGACATAATTTTGAATCTCAGTAACCTAGCTGTCTAATCCAGGTTTCAAATCACGTAATTGGTACAGAAAATCGAGAAAAATGTAATACCAAAAAAAATAGGATTAGCGCACGAAAACCAATCTACGAAGATTATAAATAGGCACAATTTAATACACATTAAAACAAACAATTCAGTACGGTTCCTGGTGCTCGTAAAATTGTTTGCTGGCAATCAATTTTGGATGCAAATCTTGAAATGATTTCGATTGCGTTCACTTACATTTAGAGCTTTATGAGATACGGTATCCCCCGTCTGCTTTGCTTTATCTGCAAAGTGCGTGCCGTTCTAAATACAGATTTAATAATAGTTGTTACGGCAGTTGCATCCGGTGGTACGCCTGTGAGTTTGCGACTGCG
Organism: Hyles lineata; assembly: GCA_030180105.1. Lineage (NCBI taxonomy): Eukaryota > Metazoa > Arthropoda > Insecta > Lepidoptera > Sphingidae > Hyles > Hyles lineata. Next base: position 989,018 of record JARJEE010000035.1, on the reverse strand, counting down.
GAAACTGTTGAAGTCGTACTATTTGTTGAAATGTCTCCGGAGTATAAGTTGTGATAAATTGTTGCATATATTTCATTACAACTTCCGTCTAAGGCTGTAGACGTAGTTGACAGATGACTTGAGGCAGGCGTCTACATATTCGCGTCGTACGTATCGGACTATTAGGTATTAGTTTCTTTCAAGAATAGACAAGACTGGGAAATTTCCAGACGAGTTGAAAATTCTTGGAAGAGCTACTGGTCCTTAAAAGAGTATCTAAGAGGTGACCTCCCGCTCTCTCTCAAACGCAAACTCGTCGACATGTGCATTTTGCCCGTCCTATGGCGCCCAGACTTGGTCATTGACTGCGTCTCAGAAGCTCAAACTCAAGGTTTGCCAGCGAGCAATAGAGCGCAGTATTCTCGGTGTCAGGCTGATCGACCGCATCCGAAACACTGAACTGCGCTCAAAAACCCGCATTGTAGATGTCGGGCGCAAGGCGGCCTCACTTAAGTGGAACTGGGCGGGACATGTGACTCGAATGCATCCAAACCGTTGGGCCAAGCTGGCTACAAGCTGGATTCCTGAGAATGGCCGGAGAAAACGCGGAAGACCAAAGATGCGGTGGAAAGACGAGTTGGACGCATTCGAGCCAAAATGGCAAGAGCTCGCCGAGGACAGGGTCAAGTGGAATGGTAAAGGGGAGGCCTTTGCCCAGCAGTGGGACACAGTATAGGCTATATAAAATAAATAAAAAAAAACGTATCGGACGCATCGCATCTAATGGATCGTTGTATTATATGTATAGGAATTTATACAAGCGCGTCCACTGTACGGATCGCACGAATCTATGAATACTATAAGATGCATCCAATACTTAAATTGCGGAAATATGGACGCCTGCCTTTGAAGAACGTTTGTCAAATAACGTCAAGGAACTCAGACATTGAGCTTTAAGTGTTCGTTCATACCACTATAAAATATATATTGAACGATTAAAAGGTTTTTAGAATAGCTATTTCCGTGTGCATTCATTCTTAAATTTACATTTAGTTGTTCTTATAGTTTTGCCGGAATCGATATTTTTTTTATCTGATATCAGATCTTTGGAAACAAGTTCAAGTAACCTTTTAGTCGATTTAATCGTTGACGAATATCAATAAATAATTATGTCTTCTATGATTGCGGTAATTTCAACTCGCGGTTGTAAATATATTTTTTGTTAAGTCATATGTTGTGTTCCGTTAGGTTAAGAAGCGTAAACCAGTTTGTTAATTAAATAAGACATGAGACAACTTAATTAACTTCATATTATTGCATAAAATTACATGCGATAAAGGATAATTTCGTTTTAAAATGTGCTATTAAGATGTCTTTTTTAATGTCGACACGTTTAATATCTGTCTCATGTACATGTTATTTTCAAGTGTTTAACTGTGAAATTGATACATTGTTCTTTTTTATTATACTTACATTTGTAAATTTTACGCATGGTATCACCATGATTCTTCATCTTTACACATAATTCTTTAATTTTCTTAATTTACGTTGTATGAACTTCTTTATATGAGAGACAATTGGTCTATTATTAGTATTTGTAACAATGTGTCTTGGTTACATATTCCCGTGCCTGGTAAAGTTTAAGCGTATTGATTTCACTCCCGGCGACCTGTCTGACCGCAACCCTTGTTACCAGACGGTCAACAAAGGATACATTATACATGTCCCTTTTGACCAGACGGGTGTAGAAAAAGCTGGCAACAAACTGGATATTTTTATTTAATAAAGAAGCTCAGCTGTTTCGTACTTTTATATATTTTTCAATTATTATTATTCGAATGTATGCATCAGTAATAACTGCAACTATGGTCGTTTTACGTTAGTTTTTAGATCCATTTAAGCATTATCAATAATAAACAGTTTGCTTTGTACAATATCAACTGACTTCAGTGATTTAAAGCAGTAAAATGCTTCGTCCACCATCTACCATTTTTAACACTGAGCATAATATACAACCAGTTTATAAAAATAAAATCACTTCGATAATAATTGGCCTCGCATCTTTTAAAACGTGAATATCACGTATTTGAGTATCAAGTTCACGGACGGCAAACATCGAGCTAAGTTGAAGCGGTGATGTCATCGCCGTGTGGTTCAGGCTTCGGATGGTCAGAACTCGATGTGCACCGATGTCAAAGCGAGAGAGTGCGTCACGCGTCGCCTACCTGCGTTAGAACGGTTTTTGGACCACCGACATGTGCATAATGAGCTTTTGTATACCCAAGGAGTGGGCTGAATTTTGTATGTTGTTATGCAGTTATACCTTGTTTCATTTTTAGTAGAAATTGCAATGCTTACGTATGTAAGCTAATCGCTGTAATCCCGAGAAGGTAGGCACAGGTGTTTAGTACCGTCTAAAGTTAATTTTAGATATAATGTCTTCATCTAAAATTAACTTTAGACGAAACTTCATCCAAAGATGTGATGAGGGGCAAGATTAGTAACAAGTCTACGAATGTTAGTCTCAATGTCCAAAATAAGATTCCTTTGCGTGTTGTGTTGCGTAGATTCTCCAGGGGTTAACCATTCAAATAACATTGCTACCAAGCCTATCTTAGAGTTAAAAGCATTTCAATTTCAAATTTTGTTTTATAAGTTCTATTTTTTAAATGTAAATCCATTATTGGCCATTGTAAGATGTGCACACCAGTTGTATTATATTACTTGAATTCAGTTGTGCACTTGTATCCCGGATTGCGGCACACATATGTACATGGGTCATTATTTACACCTTGTTTACATCAATTACTATATATTATATCCTACGTACGAAAATAAAAGGATTTATTAAATATATAAATGATCAAACTTCCTTCGAAAACCCATTAGGTGTTACGACTGGTTCGTTTCAAACGTTGCCTTAAAAGGTTATATATCGTAAGTGGTGCTCGCTGATTCACACGCGATAATATGGGTCAACAGCGTGGACGAGTTTAATTCAATCAATAATTATAATGTTTATTGAACAGATAATTGTTATGTGCATTTTGTTTGATAACTATACATTATAATAATGTTTGAACATATTATTGTCGTGAATTATTTTGTAATGGCGATCATACATCATTTTTTATTTCGAGGTGCTATTTTAATTTACTTAAAACACATGATTGCCTCGGATTTGTATATATTGTTGCAAATATTTAGGTTCAGGTAAACAGTTCGTCGAAAATCATAAGCAAAATCTTTTTAATTTTTTAATACAATAATTTATATTGCGTGGTTGTAGTGTTTGATAAACAAAGTTATTAATAAGAAGATGAATATATTTTCGGTGTAATTACAGGCGTATAGAAACTCATCCCTGAACCTATTGGGGCAGGTAGAGACTAAAGCGCCAAGTCCCAATTCGAGAGATACATATCTTGATTCCATTTCGATTCAACTATTTATCATAAAATCTCTTCACTCTTGTTAGTTACAAGTATTTCTATTTATAAATTATAAACACGTGATATTTGAAAATTACCTTGTTTATTATTATGAAGTGTGTAGGTAAATTATTCACTATGCAGTAAATTGATAAGGCCAACGTGTTTTTATCGCTACAAATACGGCTATTCTTCGATCTTATGTGACTATTGTAAAAGCAGCATTTTCCTTGTTATCTTCGGTAAATATATAGAAATGATCTCACCACGTGTTATTTCCTTCGATTACGCTGAAACTTGCGACTTACAATATTCGATGCCTTTGAAAATTACCTCAACTTTTGTATGTTTTTCTGGTAATAACGGACTCTTGCTTTTGATTATGACTTCAAGTTTAGGTGTCGTTGACTTCGCTTACGTCATTAGAAGATGTTGCTTTAGGCGTTAGTAAATCAAGTTTATCAGTAGTTATTACAAATCCATCATAACAAGAATTAGAGGTGGTGGATACATTTTTGTAACCACCGCAATTTGTTCCTTAACAGGTTCCGACCACGTCTCGAAAATAATTCCGTAATTAGTATCGAGGTCTTTTTGTTAATGCATTTTATCCGCCTACGTTCAATTCACTGAATAATACGCAAAGCTGTTTTAGAATTTTGCATTAAGTTAAGCAGCGTGGCCATGAGGTTGGTGAGGATATTGCAATGTTAGTTTGTTTGCTAAAAGAAACATTAGTTCATTCCTTTCCGCTGATCACAAAAAGTTGGCCCAGCTGTGAATATCACCTATATGTTACGAGATTAAATTTTAGGTTAGTATACAATCTCATGGGGTCTTCTAGCTCGCTTCGTATTTATGCTGATCTTCTATTTCCTTGTACAACAGCATTAGAATAGTTCGTTTCAATGCCATACTCAATTTGGGGATTTTTCTCTGTCTACTGATTTGAAAATATCATCAGTCTTTAAATTTCGTATACTCTACGAATTCTTGTGCCCAGCAATGAAAAGCGTTCAGGATAATACAGACATTATTTTATATAAACACATTGCGTCACCATGAATAAACTCCACCTTTACTCAGTGTAGTCGAAACAATAACAAATGACGGTTGTATTGTTTTGGAATAGCAGTTGTTTAGCGGTTAGCACGTTGCAGTTGGCTCGTGGTCTCCGGAGGTGTCCACGTGATCAGTGACCTCAGAACAATTGTTTATTGTACGTAATGCACCATCGCGCCGGATGTGCCCCGACCGCAATTGATCTGATTACTGTTTTAAGGCGGAGGATTGGAAATGTCTTGAATTATAATATTGTGTCTGACTCTAGTGGAAACGTGTCTTCTACAATACGTGATTTCGGTATTTAATTTTACTTAGAGTTTGAGCCTATTCGTGATTTAGTATTTATTCGTTTTTTTTTTTAAATTTAACATTACATCGGCACCGCGTGTGTTTGCACTATTTTCGCCATTTCGCTTGGACTTTGATATGTTCCAAAGAACATTTATAAGGTTAAAATGCAAATAAATTGAGTGAGTTTTATGTTTAACGTACATCCATGTAGTTATGTCCTAATTAATGGCAAAGTTCCAAAAAAAATCAATTGTAACAATTTCTCCCAGATTTGTAGGGCAAAAAAAAATTAGGTAAGAATCTTTATGACCACTTTTAATTTATTATGAACGCTACAAGATGAGCAATAAAAGCTTTGTTGTCTCAGAAATCGAAAACATTTATGTGCCACTTTCCGCGAAACACAAATTTATCGATTTGAAATAAAACGTTATTTCGTTGAAATATGTTAAATAATAATATTAAGCGCTAGAAAACTACAGACTGCTAAATTGTGTTACAACTTCTGACCCATAATGTCTTTCTGCTTAGAGACTAAAACTTCAAGGTACGATGAGGCTAACCATGACCTTTGACATCAAAACCCTCTAAATAAATAAAAGCAACATTCTTATCATAAAACATAATAGGAGACATCAGACAACAATTGATCGATTTTTCTTAAGAACTCCATACGCAGTTTTTATCTGCAGTATCGATATTATATACGAAAACGGGTTTTACTGATAGATCGACAAATCGGCACATGGTATATTCTAGTAGAATCGTGAGTTTCGCGCTCACGAGACCGGACACGTGCGCACCGTTCGCGTTGTTTGTCCGGCGAGCGTCGAGCGACGTGACGCAACGCCATCGGTTTTTGTTCAGCTTTCAACCCACTCGATGATGTCATCGTGTGTACAATCATCATTAGCGCTGCACTGTATGAAAGTTGGTACGGAACCATTTATGTTGGGATTCCTGTGGTGTGTCAACACATAGTCAGGGGGTAGGTTATGATTTACTACGAAGATGTGTTACAATTGCTGCGGAGGTGTTAGGCACACAAGAGAGACAAATGCAGACATCAATTTTGAACTCTCAGAAGACTCCTACGGCGTGGCGTATTTTTAAACGGTTTTATTTAGCTCACCCCGTGTTTTAAATCAATATTAACAAACATAATGTCATTCGGACTTTTCGCCCTGTTTATTCTTCACACCTCTGTATTCGCAGCTCTTAACAGGTTTCGGTAGTATTACTTAACGATTCAAAACAAAAGTAGAAGACCATTTGAATACAGAATATGGGGGAATATATGGATGTTTTTTTATTGATTTGCGTCGTATTTCCATCGATTGGTTTTGTATCGACAACAATTTGCAAGTTAATTGCCGTTGAACAGTGTTATTGCGTTTGAAGTCGTGTTTGTTTGACACCTATGCGTTTCGTGTGCGACTGTAATTAAATTAATTAGCTTTGTCATTGGTTTGTTAGTTTCTTCAAGTTTAGATTATTATCTGGAATCCTGTTGATTGGGACACTTCGCCTTGTAACTATTTTTTGTATAGGACCTTCACATATTTGCATTTTTACTTGCAGATTTCCAATAATTTTTACAATACATATTTACAACTGCTATATTTGCTATCTTGTTTATATAGTTTTAATAGATTCTGTCTATAATCTAAATACAATACTGCGCATTATCAAATTATTGTAGAACTCTCTAAGTGGTTATGAAATTGACATAACGAGAGATGACGGAATATTTAGATAGTTTTTTATACCACTATTTAACTTGTTTAGATTGTGTTTGTGCGATCGATGAAGTTCGTACTCTTGACATTGACTTGTCTGGATCAAACGAATATACTTATTAATCAGTTCAACTAATTTATTTCTACCTATAAGTGCAGTAGTTGAGTGGAGTCGATGGACACGGTTTTTCGCATATTTTTTTAAAATAATAATTTCTCTCGACTGTGCTGGATTTCAACCTATATAAAAAATATCCGTTACTTAACAAACTGACAAAGTTGAACGCACTACCAAACTAAACAAGAAGCGGGAAAATATGAAATGTTACCGCCTACGTACATACGCCTTACGATTTGCCTTCTATTGAATACATTCACTTCACCTGGCTAGTCATGCCGTGTGGGAGGATTGTTCTCGAAAACACACGTGAGCTCACTAATTTTATGCACTTTTTCAAGTGTCGCACAGGCTGAGATACATAAAAAAATAAGGCTGGCATATATAATCGTGGCTTAACGTTGAAAACTCCGAGTTTGTACAAAAACCATTAGCCATCAGTTGTATTATGCAGGTGCTTAAAATTAAATTATAATAAGGTTTGTGCAAATAATTATTTCTTCTCTTGTCTGCGTTTACGTTAGTGAAAAATATTGTTTTTGTGAATGCATTCATTTATAAGTCGTATGTATTTTTGTTTCGCATTTTTCTGCGCAAATTTTTACGCAAAATACTTAATCATTAGTACCTATAATGGTTAAGCGCATATAAACACCAGTAATTTACAAATTACAGTTGTATAAGGCATAATTTGTCTCCTTTTGACATTTATATGACCGAACTGTGTCGTACAGTGTATGGAAAATCATTCACATACGTTGCTGACCTCGCCAATTATAATGATGGCTCTTAATTCATTGAATCACGATGGGCATTAAAAGGTGGTAAACGGTTCGTAACTGGCGACTAGAGACAAGATTGCAGCGTACAATTATACACATTAACAAAATACGAAAGTCGCGATACCAAAGGTCACTTCCTCGGACGTCCTTGCCTTATATGGTCGCGGCCGGCGCACGCACGTTCGGTCCCAGATGTTGACGCGAGCGAGCGCGAGACTACATCCGCACATTTTCCCGCTACACCTGTCAAATATTGCACATATTTCTTTATCATCCGGGTGTTTCACAAAATCGCCGGTATAAACGACCGCTTGCCGTATTATCTGCCGCGATAAAGTTCCCGTATATTATCGTACTAGACGTGCAAAGCTGTTGTCCTAGCGACTTTATCGCCTTCAAAACAATGAAGTATGAGAGTTCAGAGATATTGGATTGAGGTGGGCTTTTACTGAAAAATACAAAAGTAATAACAGGAATATATGTTTAAGATGTACCGTCATGAGTATCGTCAAAAAAATATCCTAATACATGTGCATGATTAATTTATCTGCAACATATTATGTCTTGTCAATCGTGAAGTCCTGAGCTTGAATCCACTTTTTCCTCGCTCGAGACTGCAGTTTGTATCCAACGTATCGATATGGTCCCTCTCTACAACAACTTGCACCAGAAACAAGTTCAAGGATTTTTGGGCAGCATTACTTGCACCACCTCCCTACTTCTATGTTTAGTATGTAATGACTGGTATGCTGACGTGGTTTTTGTTGTTACAGCGCGGGTTCCCGTTCGAGGAGGAGGAGGGGTCGGGCGCGTGGAGCGAGCTCGCGGCGCGGCACCCCGACATCGCGGCGCGACTGCGGCAGCGCCCCGCCACCTGGGCCAGGAAGCGCCGACCCTCCAGCCACGACGCCACTGACGGTATGTCCATATTAGCTTTTATTTTTGATAGCAATAGCAATTACATATAAAGAGAGTAATCTAGGAAATATAAAGATGAAATCCTGTTGTTTACGGTACTTAAAATAAATTAAAGTTTTTGATTCAAGGCTTATAACGGTCACTAGAAAATAAAAGACTAATCTGTAATAGTACAATTGGCTCTCTTGACGCCAACTTGCAACTAGAACAGTTTTGGGATATTTTATTTTACTTTTGAAGATTTAGTTCTTTCTTGCTGAGCACTGACTTGATGTTATCAGTCACTGAACTCAGATTCACGTTTGCAGGTATTGTAACAAAACGTTTCGTGGTTGCAGATTTCGGCGACAGTTTCGGCGGCTTCGACAGATTCCCCTTCGACGACATACCCCCAGAGTTCAGAGAACACTTCCCGTCACATTGGAACCGCAGGTACGGCCCACGCGACGAGACACAGCACACGCCGCAGCAGTCGCCGCCGACGCCGCACCACAGCACCACCGCCACACAGACTGAACAGGGCACCGACCCCGAGCCAGACCAACAGACCTCCATTCCACAGTACGGACTCAGAAACACAGTAGACCTCGGACAGAAAAGCGCCGCCGACCCGAGCCTGGTCGATGCTGACGAGAGGACGCACAGGTCTATGTCAGCGCCCCCAGATACTCCCAACCAGAACAAAATGAGCGGCCAGAACCATCACGAACAGGCGCACCAGCCCCCGCACGCGGAACAGTCGTCCAACGTGCGACACATACCGATATTCGTCGAGGGCAGGGACGAGCCGGTGATCAATAAGAATGTCGACCACGGCACACACTTTGGTGATTCGAAACCCACGTATGTGCCTCCGCCACAACAGCCACACATCGACAGGGATCAATATTTCGCAGATGATGGACCGACCTTCCACCCGCCACCTAATTTCTCACGGGCTTTCGGCACGCCATTCAACAAAGGCTTCAGACAGGGTCCGCAACCTTTCGTACAACAGAAAGTATATCCTCAAACAGCTTTTGCCAGAGGTGCATCGCCGCAGAGATCACAGTCTCCTAAGCCGCAAATGCATCCCGAAGAGCATTTCGTAAAGGTGCCAGTGCACCACGACCAACCAGCTCAAAAGACTGAGCCTCCGTCCAGAGCGCAGAAATCGCCTCAACAGCACCAGCCGCCGCCGCAGCACCCGCAGCAGCCGCATGCCCAGCACCACCCGCAGCCGCCGCACCCGCAGCAACAGCAACACGTGCCGCCACACCAACCACCACCACAGCGCGAGCAAACGCCCCCGCAACCCAAACCACAAGCTCCGTCCTCTAATGATCCGATTACCCAGATTCTCAGTATTCAAACCGATGTCTTAAATCTCATGACTGAAGTGGAAAATTTCACTGGTTCCAAAAACGACAAGAAATACTTATTTTTGGACGAGATGCTCACGAGGAATCTCATCAAATTAGATAATATTGAAACAGATGGTAAAGAAAATATTCGACAGGCAAGAAAGGAGGCCATAAAATGTATCCAAAAATGTATAGCCGTCTTGGAAGCCAAAGCAGAAAGCAACAAAGCAGAAAAAGCAGCAAACGCAGCGCAGGCGCAGGCGCAAGCGCAAGCGCAAGCAGAAGAGCAGCCCGAGGAACAGCCTCAGACTCAAGACGTGGAAATGAAAGAAAACGCAGAAAAGGTTGCAGAATCGACCGCTGCTCCTGAACAAGTGGCTGAAAACGGCGAAGTGGAAATGAAAGAAAGCACCAAAGAAGAGATACCGCCTCAGGTGGAGCCACAGTCTGATAAGGAGAAGACACCGGTTCCGGCCGCAGTTGCACAGGAAGATAACAAAGAAGAACCGAAACCGCCTGAAGAGAAAATCGAGGTGCCTAAAGATCAGGAAGCTGCGCCTGCGGAAACTAAAGAAGTACCAGAAGCACAAGCGGCCGACACACGACCCGAAGATAATAAAACTACGGAGGAAAAAACTGAAACGAAGCTAGAGGAACAAAAAGTTGACGAGAAAGATAAAAAACCTAGTCCCAAGAAAGGAAACAAAGCTGCAAGGAAGAGGGACAAGAGTAAAGATAAAACAGCAGATACACCTAAGGATAGCAATAAGGAAGAAAATGTAGATCAAGCGGATAAGAAATCTGAAGAACAAAAGGAGGACAAAGTGGAATCAATGCAAGTAGATGACAAAGGTGATAAAAGGGATTCGCAAGTGATGGACGTAGATGGTGCTGCTAGTCAATAATCATAGTTTGCCTTAGTGAATTGTCATTTAGATACACAAGATACACAGCATACGCACCGCACGTTGCCCAGACATCTGGCTTCCTTCATCATCGTGTTAATTCTTTGTGCTAAATAAAACAGGTGTTGACAATGTATTGTTTATGTTTGTACATTTTACGTTTTTAATATTAAAACATATGTGTAAAGAGATTTGTTGTCCTATAGGATTTGAAATGGTCTCCGCGCGGATCCTAATATTTAATTAATTTATTGTTTATCATTTACTTGATAACACAATTTTGTCAATAAATAATGAATATGTAAAGTGTTTTGTTATTTTTGTATAACTTTAATCATAAATAAAATAGGACAAATAATGCAAACTTATCACAGAAAATAAATCACTGCTATAAAAATAATAATATACTCTTAGCTTACATAAATTCAGTCATTTGACTACACTTCATTTTGTTTAAACTGTCTTACAATTAGATCTACGATTAGCATACACAGAATTTTTTGGACCATACGAAATTATAATTTTTAAAACATCCAACTTAAAAAAAAAGTAAAATGAATTTATTTGCTAAACATCTTATGGTACATGATAATAAATATTACTCGTTATACACAGTTAACATTACGAGATATGTATTAAAATATATTGAAGCCAAAAATAATAAGTAAATTGTATGTGTCATACAATTTTAGGCCATTTGGTAAATCGAAGATACTATTTAACTCTTTTCTTATTTAATACACGATAAAAACAACTTAAAAAATCACAAACATGCTTTCCAATATTAATTTCCTTCGCGTGATATTGAAGTATCACACTAGTTCACTAGGTATATGAAAAAACAACGTTTTAAGGTCTTGCCAAACAGCGGACGGGACGGTACGGCAACGCGACGTTGGCGGGACGTTGATGGTTCGTGAGGAGTTGTAATCAATAAATAAATAAATAATATTAAATAAAAGCACCCAACAGTCACATACATAGTCCTGACCCCACACTGGGATCAATTAAGTCTTGTCGTGGGTATCGGAAACTACGAGAGAGCGGTCTCACAAACACTCAGATCCGAGATAAATATTTGAGGCCCTCACAAACATGTGTCCCACCCGCCATCTAACCGACAGCGCCACAGGAGCTGTGATATATGGGTTGACATGACATGTCACTAAGAGCCGTCCCCTTGCTATTTGGCGATACATTTAGAGTCTAAATGAACGAACTACATACACTACTCTTCATTCCCATTCCTTCATAACCTTGTCCCATTCATCGTCGGGTATGAACGGTTTGTCGATGCAGTTGATCATGTATTCTCCGCAGAAGATGCATTCACTCGCGACTATGTCGTCCATCTTGTTTTTCAGTTCGTCTCGGTATGGGAGGCCGTTGGAGGTGACAGTTGATAACTCTATGTTGCTCAGGACTGTGAGCTGACGCTGTATGTCTGCAAGTTTGCTGCGGCGGGATGGAGCTGTAAAGCATTATAATAAGCTTATTGTACAGGATATATCAAGACTGCTACCAAAACGAAGCCGGGCCAAATAAAAATTTTGAAAAAAAAAAAATTGCTGAAATAATAGTGTACACCCTTTTATAAATGAAGATGCTATTTTAAGCAAGAGTTTAAATTAATATTTTAGCACAAACTATAGACTTCGTTTTCGATAGCAGTCTTGATATACCCCATATATTAAATAATGTAATAGGTGCCCCACTGCTGTGCAGTGCAAAGTGTAGTGGGTTATATTTGTGAGATTTCTAATGAAATTCCCAATCTAGCGACAGTATTATAGCTAAGCTAGGCTTTTGGTACTTAGTCAACATTTATCATAATTTAAGTGAATATTATTATTTCAACCTATGTTTTCCTATTTTGCAACGATTTGGATGACAGTTAAGGGAAACTTCAATAGGTCCTTCTTTAAGGGTTGATGGAAATAGTCATTTTGAGCCAATATAAAATCAAATGCCAACTTTTTTATTTTTGGATTAGTTCACTTTTATTCTAAAGGTGCAATATTATATTTTTGTGTTAAACAAATAAATAAATAATAATAATAGACTAAAACATCCTGGCTTAGTTTTCGTTACTAGTGTTGATATACAGGGTATCTTGTATGTATATATATAATGTATAAGTGTACGTACAGAGTATGGGCATGGTCTCGGCGGTGAGGCAGTCGCTGTGGAACTTGTGTCCGCAGGGGAACAGGTAGAAGGGGCGCAGCAGCAGCGCCAGCCCGCACAGCGAGCACGCGTCCGCCACGCGCACGCGCACGCAGCGCCCGCGGAACGACGCTATCTCCGCGCGCACCTGCGGACATCACAATCAATAAATAACACCCAACAGTCACATACATAATCCCGGGCCCCTAGACAAATGCCACTTTTCACTTAGAAATTACTTTAGGCAGTCACGTGACTTCTGTCATGTCCATCCCTTGGATTTTTCCACAGGCGTTCACGTCAACAGAGAAAGTGAAATTTGTCTAGGGGCCCAGGACTATGTATGAATGAATGTTGGGTGTATTTATTGACCTTTCCAATGACGTATCGCTTGTTGTTATTGCTCACTATGCTGAGGCCCTATCACCTGATTTTCGTGCAGTCTTTAAGTAGCTGTATTTCTTAAAATACAGCGATTTGGGTTTTGTTGCCATAGAAAAAGTTATAGCATCTGAAAAGACCTCTCCATTAACATATCGCTTGTCGTTATTGGTCGATAGACTGGAGTCCATACATGTTTGCCCCTACTCCTTTAAACCTAACTATTTATATTTCCTAACTAACCCAGGTAACATTGTATCAAGTTAAAAGAAAACTGGTTGTAGTATTGTGAAAAATCTCGCTTGTGCTTAAAGGCTTTTAATCAATCCGTATGGATTTTTAAATATATATAAATAAACACACCCAACAGTCACATACATAGCCCTGACCCAACAATAAGGTCGAGTCTTGTGTCGTGGGTATCAGAAACTGCCATAGACGTGTCGTTTTCACAAACACCCAGACACGAACCAAATTCTTTTTCCAAAAAAATATGGGGAGTGCGGTTTTACAGCCGTTGTCTAACCAACTACGCCACGGAGGCTTTTTTTCATGGCATGACTGTTTGTACAGCTTAACCAAACTGAAGTTCAGCTAAGCGATGAAAATCTATGCGGAGTGCCCAAAAGTCGTTAAAACCAAAATCACCATTTTTGACAAATCTTGTTCAAAAATAAAATAAAAAAGTGTGTATTATTTTCGTTCCAATAAAATGTTGACTTCGTATACTTACACACTCGGCAGATCTTGTGGCTTCTTCCATTTCCGCTTTCGTTTCCTCTATTTGGTTATTATATTCCTGGAATAAATAAAAATAAAAGTATAGGTAACACAATTATTTATTTTTCTGACGCAGTTTGCAAGCCAAATGTAATGTTAATCTCATTGGAACTAAGCTCAGGAAACTCACTTGCAAAGACTGGCATATCGGCTCTCGGAAGTGGTCAATGGTGACCACATCGCTGAAGAACGGCAATATATCCTCGATCTTGATGAGCGGACACTCCGCCAAGAAGCTCATGGCTTCTTTCAGATCTTGATTTTTCGTTATCACGTGTTCAGCTGAAAATATACAACATGTCTGTTTCTCCCGCCAAACAGCTGTGTAAAGAGTAACTACTGGACATATGAGGGGTTGACGAGCGCAGTGGAATGCCAAGCATTGCTTTGTAATTCAAGGCGTTGTTCGGTTTTGATACTATCCATGAGCGGTCGTATCGTTTGCCAGCGGACGAATACCATGCTCGTCTCGCCATTCATTGCTATAACAAAAACCAGGATCATCCATACGAGAAAGTGATTACAACCAAAGTGACTAGACTACAACTTAATAAAAAGTGGTGTATTGATCGAGTATCCACTAATACAAGACCTCAAGATCACCTCCCTCCCCCGCCCCCGTCTACGTACAATTGCCAGGTCTGTAAACAATGATACTATATAATACAGAAATCATACCGATATTGAGCCACAGTTGTCTCTGCATTTCCACAGTATCAGCTAGATCGGCAACACTCTTGGCCAACGCCACGTCCACTTGCAACGCTAGTTCCACCGCCGACTCCCACAAACCCAACAAAGCCGATAACTTCACGCAAGCCTCCGACAAGTTCTTCTCGCGGCATAATCTGAAATTTAAATTGTTATAATGATGTATACGAATAAATGTGCCGTCATAATTCTAAGCCTTTCGCAGTCTAATGCTGTACCTAGGCATCATTCAAACATACTCAACAAACAATACTGAGGGGGAATACATATCCTAACCTGCGGAATTTAAAACAAAGAAATTCTATTGAAATATGCATGTTTTATTTTTGGACTCTAACGAGAAATATATAAATATTAAATAGGTACACTAGAGATATATTGTTCAAAATACAATTTTGAAATTAAAAATATATAATTAACATTTTGGATATTAAACACGTTATCAAAAGGGCACAAATACATATAAAGTTACTCAATTACTCACCTTAAAGCGTAATGGACGTCATAATTAACCAGAGCACTGTCTTGACCCTGGCGCGCCAGATACTTCATCAGCGCCAACTGGTCGTGGTCAGCGTACAAGGTCAACAGATAGTTGTGTATCGCCTTGTCCTTCACGTTAAAGTGCTGTAGCATGAACTCCAAGTACCTAATCACCTCGGAAACATGGGCTTCATCGTTCGGACAAGATAGGAACGCAGGTAACAATTTAGAAGGACTCAATCTTGCCCCTTGGGATATTAAAGCGTTCACAGTCTGTGTTGGCGCTTCTTCCATCAACTCTGGCGCGAATTGGTAAAACAAATCCGGCTTTTTCAAAGACTGCAGCGTTTTTATCGCCTCTAGATATTTTTTCCTGTAAATATACTGCGCTACCACATTCTCGAAGTCTTCGTTTATGATCGTCAGCTTTAAGAGATTCTGCTTGTCTCCATGCGAAGACATTAATTCGTATATTACCGACTTTACGTGTTGCATGCACTTTGCGACTTTCGGTTGGAGAAGGAATACCTCGAAATCGCTCTGTATTTCATGATATCTCGTGGTGGCTTCTTTACCAGTGCGCCTTAGTAACCCCAGCTGTGATAGATACAGCTCTGTCATCCATATTACGATCATGGAAATAAGAGTCTTATCGTCTTCGGTTAGTGACTCAAGCCGTTTCAATAAATAAACCTTTAGGGCATCGATCTGATCGCACTCTAGGAATTTAAGGCATATAGTTTCAAAACTCCTTTGAGTTTCAGCGAAAACTTCTGCGCTTCTATCGTATTCCCCTTTGGAGAACAGCAGTTCAGCTTGTTTGACATTGATGATGTCTAGAAAAGCTGGATTATTGTCGCAATATTGTTTGGCAAGATCGAACTGTTCCTTGTCTGAATAAATTCTCCATAGATTCCGTTCCTCCCTTACAACCTTATAGCGGAACACTGTCTTATCAGTGAACACCCATATCGTTCTCTTATTCACGTCTCTGATTATGGTTTTCAACTTCCCACATACTTCTGGGTAAATATCTTCGTGGACTAGCTCTTGGTTAAGCAATGAGACGACCTTCACTCTATCGGAGTACATGAGCAACGCGTGGAACTCTGTAAGAACGAAAGAGAGGGGAGCACTTTCTTTACCGTCTGGCCCGGGAGGATAGAAGATCAGGGAACCCTGGGTTACTAGAGAGTTTGAGTTCTGTTGTGATGTGGGATCCAACTGAAAAAAACATTTTTAAATCATAACTTAATATATTCGTAAAATAATTATTTCACTTATGTATTGTATTTATTTATACTGACATGTCAGTGAATAATACACCTGATCATTATTTTTCTCTGTTTTTTCCTCTAGTTAGTTGTTATTTCACAGTTTCCAATAGCTCAAAACTACAAATAAATGTGCAATTTTTCTGCACAAATATCATAAAATAAAATAAATCATAAAAAACAGTACTAACCTGCCCGTAAAATATCCCTGGCTCAGTCAACCAGGCGAAAGTCTTCGGTTTGTTATCAACATCAAAATAGAACTGCAGTTTGGAGTACTTCAACGTAGAAGGTATCTCTTGAAACCCTGTCTCTGGTATGGTCAAGTACGGATAAAACACCGATTGAAGCGACAGTTTGCCGTCAGTGAGCAACGCGTTTCCAATGAACTGGTACAGACGGGTGGGAGTTGTGACAAATATGAAGTATTTTGATGTGTTACCCACTCTGTGGAACTGTATGCCCGTTATGGGTGTGTCTTGGCCTTTACCGATGTCGAATATCTGTAAAGATAAATTAGGTATAAATAAGTAATAAATAAATACAACCAACATTCACATATACATATAGTCCTGAGTCAATCAGAGGCGATAAGATTTGGGACTCGCAACACATAAGACTCCAACCAAATATTAGACCATATGAATATTAGTCCCAATGCGGGAATCGAACCCGGGACATTTCATTCACAGCAGGCGTCAGCAATTGGGCAACGGATGTCGTAAAACGTGAATGAGTGGGTGGAATTTTATTGTACAAAGACGTTAGTCGAAATAGCTTAATGTTAATTGTGTATATTTCTTCTTTTGAAAGTATTTTTTAAAATCTTTTTTAGTTGATCCAGCCGTTATTGCCAATACTGCATAGATTTTGTTTACTGTCGCTCCTCAAGTCATTCATTCTATTATTTTGGGAACTTATCTCGACTGACGACTGATGTCATAACAAACACAAATAAACGCAAATAAAATAAAATGAATAAAGTAAACAATTTTCATGCAAAATAGAACAAGCAAAGGGCACACTTTATTTACCAATCCGTCAATTTCTTTGCTTCCGTAC
Organism: Hyles lineata; assembly: GCA_030180105.1. Lineage (NCBI taxonomy): Eukaryota > Metazoa > Arthropoda > Insecta > Lepidoptera > Sphingidae > Hyles > Hyles lineata. The sequence goes on along the minus strand of JARJEE010000035.1, from coordinate 971,590 downwards.
AGTGGCAGATAGTTGGGCAGCTTGTGACAGAAACGAGGAAAAATTAAACTTCCAAAGAGACACGTGACAAAATAAAACAAATTTAAAAGTATATTTCTACGAAACGTAGAATATGAATTTAAATTATATTCAGAATATTTAAATTAGTCTTTTGACTACAAGGAACGACGATACCAACTACAATGGTAATATAAAAATAAATTAAGAGAAATAATATTTTACTACTTTAATGAAGTTGTTCCAAACATTAATAGTTTTTTTTTCAAATTTGCTTTCATTATTTCAAAATAAAATCTATTACCTATATTTTTTTCATGACTTTATCTATGAAAATGAACAACATACCTGTCTCCAATACTGCTCGCTGGCTGTAAACATTTTATCGCTGTTGGCTTCCAACTCAGTCTCCAAAATATGCCCCTGAGAAGTCCCCAACAGTATAGGACCAGTTGTATTCGAAGAGACATTCTCCATGTTCCATCCGACTTCCGTCACTTCATAGGTACGGGATTTGCTCACAGCTTTCAACTTCATACTCTTCTGATGAAGATATACTAGTTCTGGATATCCGTCTTTTGTTTTAGCAGCGAAAGCCATCAGAAGATGGTAGCCAAGTGGATCCAGGAATAGACCGGTGAGCTTCGAATTCGCTTGCACGAATTTTGTGTAGTGAATTTCTGCAACATTTTGGGATAAAATAAGTTTTTGCTATTTTGTTAATTATAATTTTGAGTTTATTGAGTAGTGCCATGCCGTCGACTATATAGCTTTTTCCGTCACATTCCGTTCTCTTTTGCTCTTGCTCATTTATCCCGCCCTCTCTCATTCTGTCCCATGACAAAAGACATGCAATCTTGTGCCATTGATTCGTATTTGAAAGAGTAGCAACTATGTTTATTTGAATTCCCATTCTCAAGTCACGACAACAGCACATTTTTTCGGGATAAAAAGTAGTAGGTATACTAAATTTCATCAAAATCGGCCCAGCCGTTTTTGCGTGAAAGAGTAACAAATAAATAAGTAAACTTTAGCTTTAGTTTTATAATATCAGTAAGGATATACCAGTTGAAATAAAAAAAAGCTATAGAATATTCTCATTTATTGTACACAAGTATATTCTATGTAGTACATCAAATATCAGATTATTTATTATTTTAATAACAAATTATAAAAATATAACAATCAGAAACAACAGATTTTCCTATTTCTTATATTTTTAAATAGTGTTATATTATTTAAGGTCCATAGTAGGTAGATATGATTCATATTTGCATAAACAACAATATAAAATATATTTTACAAGATTATCCTCTTTCAGATGAAATCTGGATGTGAATTGTGGCAACAGCAGTAGTACCATAAAGCAATTTATAATATTTCATGGGTCGTAACTTATCTACCAAGACAGGGAAGATTTGGCGGGCAGCCAAACTGCTCGGCGAAAGTCTAGCACCTAAGCAATAAAATCTAAGTAAGGCAATCTATATAAAGGGTGAGTCAAGATACAAACAAACTTCTGGATATTTGTTATTCTCTGAAAACCGTAATTTGTCTGCGGAATGGCTGTAAATTTACGGTAAACTGAAAATTGTGTTTATAACTTATTTTCCTGTCTGCACTTATTCCACATTTATACAGAGTCTGCAATATTTTACCCATGATGTAAATGACTTAATTTTTTTTCCATCAGCTACATATTTGATATAAATCCTTATGGAAGTAAGCATTTTAGTCTAACATACTACCCACTTAATTAAGAGAAGTGAACAAACATTTCATTTTTATGAAATTTTCTGCGCTCGCCATGCTGAGACCTACCTCCACAAAAATCTTGTTGTCTTTACACGTTTTACTCTTATTTTTTAACTGTTTTTTTTTTCTGTTTCAGAAATGAGATTGCCCATTTATAGGATTGGAAAAACTAAACTATTGTTGGTCCCAATACGGTATCGGGTCAAAGAAGCCAAAGACAAAAATAATAATTTTTATTGGACCTCAAGTTCATTTCTCCAAGGACTCTAGATTTGGGTTGCAATTTTGTTTATATTTAATGAAAATATGAAAGTTTCCCTACACAAAAAAGTGGTGTTCATTGAGGCAAAAGAATTTTTGCACTGGTACTAAGTTCCCTAGTAAAATGGGCATATGTCTTTCATAGAAAATTCATCTAATGAAAAATAATCACTTCCACACATAGACCCAAACAACTCTCTATGCATCAGAGACCAAAGACACAGAAGGACTACTTGATATCTGTACAGCTATATCATCTAAAGGGTGAGGTCTAGAATACGTTGGCACGATAATTAATTTTTCGAAAACTACGCATTACCTTGTAATAAGAGTGAAAACGTATAATCTGGGACCCAATCCCTACCACCTCTAATAGTTTTTATATTCTAGACCACAACCCATCAGAAACCCATAATGTCTTTGCTATTAACATTATTTTTTGCTGTGATCAATATTACATATTCTTATTGTAGGTAAGGTTATGTACACGGTTTACACACACATAATATTTAAACACAACAATGGTTTAAAATGTGTAGTTCAGAATGGAGATAATAGTTTGCATAATAATATATTGAAATCTCTTTGGTTTCCAATATTATACATGCTAATTAACATTTTTGTGATAAGATAAAACAATGGTGACTGCTGGTTCAATTATATTTTGTAATTTTACCAGACATATTTTGATATAGAGCAATATATTGTCAATTAGAGTTGGGTAGTTGCATGTAGTTAGTATCATCATCGGACCAACATCGGACCTTTACAGGCTGGTAATTTATAATATTGAAGATGAATATTATTACTATTATTAGTGCTCTGTTGTATTGTAAAATAATAATACAGTGGATACACATATAAGTTATTATTTTGAGGATAATCAAAACATAAAATGATAATTATAATTCCTACTATAATCAAATTTTAAAATTGAAATGAAGACAGTTTTAAGAGGATTTTTTGGGATGGGTGTGTCCCATGGGATGGATGGGTGTGTGCTTTCATTACTTAGTTCTTTGTGTTATGTTTTTTGGAAAATAAGAAACTAAAAAAGCTGAGTATTTAAGTTATATAAAAAGAAGCAGCTGAAAAGTCCAATTATATTCTTAAATTACCTAGGCAACTCTTGGAAGAGGCCTATATTTAGACTTAAGCTGATTATCATGAATCTTTTTTGATAAAGTGTACAGTCCATCTTGTAGAAATAATGTGTGATCAAAAGTGCACTAATGTCTTGTGACTGAAGTTGAGAGTATATCTTACCTGATTCACAATCCGGCGCCTTGATGTCAAGTCTGAAGAGCCTTCCATTAGCCATAGCAAGCACTAGATTATCACTTGATACCGCAGCATGAGTAATTAAATCTGTTGGATTTAATTTCATTTTCTGTTTGGAGAACATCGGTACGTTGTCCTCCAACGGCATGTTGATGTACCCAGACGATATCATTGGCTCTGCGACGGGTTTCACGCGCTGTGTAGCTTGCGAGGCTTGCTCGTACTGATCCAGAATTGAAGTCATATTCACGAAGAAACTTCTTTACACCAGCAATGTCTACGCACTTTGTGGTTTACTCCCTCACCGTATGACGACTATATATTTAAAGTTCGATAAACATGCATTACAGTGTACTTCAGTAATCCTTTATAACATTTTTCAGATAAAATTGGAATTGCACCCTAAAATATTGAGGAATACAAGAATGCAAAATACAATGAAAATTGAAATGTCAATTGATGCTTTCAATGTATATGTATATTTTCAACATTCATCTATATCCATCTCTTTAAAATTCACAGGTAAAGCTGAAACAGAATGAGTGTGCCAGAAACAAAGCTTATGACACAACACATTCGAAATACGTATGAATACAGTCATTATACTGTCATGAAATATACAAAACGTATAATTGAATAATATCACATATATATTTCATTTTATTTCTATATATTTAATGAGGGTAGTTAAGCTGATGCAGTCGTATTTGCCATATACTATTTAAGTAAGATAAAATAGTCTCATCAAAACGATGTACTCCGAACGTATCCGACAAGTGTCAACACCAATGACATTGACATTTATAACTTGTTTCACAACTTTGCATCTACATGAATCTTCAACTCTATTGCTATTGTAACAAAAGCTATTTTATAGACTTTAGCAGCTTTAATAAATATACATTTTCAACTTGGAAAAATATTACATTTGTGTACAATCCAAGCCCGCTTTTGCCACTGATACCACTCTTTTTGACTTGTAAAGTAAATAAATTCTCTGATAAGGTCGATAATCGTATATTTATTGCAGATAACTCTTGAGTTTGGAACTGCTACATCTTGGGTGAAGTTAAATTTGTCTTATATCTGCAAAGTTATCTAGTTTTAACAACTATAGTCGGTAAAAATTGTTTCGTTACCCTTGGCCTATTATCATACATTATCGTTATTTGAATGAGTACAGTGACATCGAAGCACAGTATTTGGTGATTTAAAACTTTTGTGATAATTCAAAACTTCATAATGGCAGCAGGTGCTTTATTGAAAACCTCCAAATTTACTTGTAAGTATTATCAGATGAAATCCATATTTTCCAGTAGTCGATATAAAAATAGGGGTTATGACTTATGCATCGTGTTGTAATATTAGAAAAAAAAGTACTTGTATTAAATAGTGTAATGCCTTATCATTTAAGAGATAAATTGACAACAATGTATCTTTTTTACACTTAAAAAACGATTAACGCATTTGGTTGAGATAATCTCCTGTCACTCTATGTAATAATTATATAAGTTTTTAAAAGTGGGTACAAGTAAAATAAAGCAGACCTTAGTCATATATTTTATTTTATTCAATTTTGTTACAAAATAATAAAATACTGTGAAGACAATATACCTAACACAGAAAATAATACCCACCCTGTTGCTAAAATAGATTAAAAATGAAAAAAAAACAGCTTAATGATGGTATTGTAATGGTTAAGTATTTTTTATTTTGTTATTCAGGTAAGTATTTAGATCCAGTATTATCATTTTGTAAATCAATAATACTATCATAGATTATCTTGTAATTAATATGATTTGTGTGTATGTGTATTTATATTATATAAAGATGTATACATTTTATATTGTATCATGTATGTTTTAGACTGTTGTGCCTTTCTTTTGTTTTCCAATTATACTTGACGATACATGAAATAGCCGTTAGAAAATCTTTTTTACCATTACTTTTAATGTACAACAAATTTTAAAAAAGTATATCTATACATATAATAAAATTGGAATGTCTGTAATATTAAAAAAACCGTTTTTACTACATGTATATGAATATATAAATATACGGTACATTTTTGTCTGTCTGTCTGTCTGTTTGTTCCAGCTAATCTCTGAAATGGCTGGACCGATTTTGACGGGACTTTTATTGTCAGGTAGCTGATATAATAAGGAGTAACTTAGGCTACATTTATTTTAGAAAAATAAAGTTTTTGTTAAATTCCACACGGACGAAGTCACAGGTACAGCTAGTACTTAATATACAAAAAAAAAACAAACTTACTGGCATGCATATTTATTTTGCATGCATTTTGGAAGTATTTTTGTTTCCATATTGGCAGTAGAGTCTGCAGTCTGAAGTCTGCAGTTGCTGAACACATTGAAGAAGGCTCCAAGCATTACCTTCGTTTTGACCAGCCCCAAGTCCTCGCAAAAGAACACCGTTTCCTGCCCAGGATGTTTCGCGAGGCTATTGAAATTAAAAAACATCCAAATTTCAATAGAGAAGATGGCTTGAAGCTTGCACCAGCATGGGATCCAATTCTACATTTAATTAAATCGGAACCCAAAAGACCAACTGCCAGACCTGAAGACATAGTGAGCTCCTTCTGCGTAGATCGGAACACTAAAACTAATTAACTTTTAAATTAACTTTTTAATTTAATATTTGGAAAATTAGGGTAGTTAAATTGTAACAGTCACTGAGCGGATGACTAATACCTCAGTCCGCCCCGTGACCATGAAAACTGTAAAGTGATCGAAACGTCGGGAAGATAAAAATGTAAAAATTAAATCAATTCCGCGATAAAATCCGTAAATAATACTTTTATTTCAATGTGTAACATTCGCGTAAATCTAAGAAACCATTTGGAGAACATTACGCATCTCAACCAGAATGCCGGTATTTGCCAAAACTGATCCTTTAAACTCTTTAGTCTATACAAAATGATGTATTTTTTCATATAAAATATTTATTGAACAAATTAGTATTTTGACATCTTTATAACTCAAATGTATGCACTATTACATATTTACTTTTATTAACTTTCACTTATTACAACATAAATAAATTACAAACAAAAACATGTTTACATCAATCATTTACACTGTTTAAATAAACAATTATTTATTGTAAATATACATGTATTTATGTTATCATATAAGAATATATTTGTTATAGAATTCCAATATGTGCAGTAAAATTATGAATTTACTGTTGTCTTCAGTATTTTTACATATTTGGGCGCTTTTAAAATGTTATGCTGCGTCCACGAAAGATTCGTGTTATATGCTCTATCGCCAATTTGGGAGATCCTATCGAGAAGGGTATATGCTCTATCGCCAATTTTTGAGATCCTATCGTCTTCTCGTCCAAAATACCTCAGTGCCTAAAATCGAAAGTCTTCGATAGTTGTGTGTTACCAGTGATGACATACGGCACCGAGACGTGGCCTCTCACTGTGGGCCTCATTAAAAGGCTCAAAGTCACTCAACGAGCCATGGAGCGGGCTATGCTCGGTGTTTCACTACGAGATCGAATCAGAAATGAGGAGATCCGGAGAACTAAGGTTACCGACATAGCCCATAGGATTGGCAAATTGAAGTGGCATTGGGCCGGGCACATAGCTAGAACCGATGGCCGTTGGGTGGAAGGTGCCTTTAAGTGATCGAAATTATAATTCTGAGCATATTCTCATGAGGAAAATACAATGTTTAAACTTGATAGGCATATCTTTAATGTTTATTTATAAAGGTTTGGTAAACTAGCAGCAGTTATATTGATATATTTTTATTTTTTATGTATCCTGGCATAATATTGTCTTAATGCATATAAGTAGTATGTTTATAAAACTGTTCCTGTCCATTTAAAATTGGTGATCTATAAACTGATTGTATATAATAATACTTATAAACAATAAATACACCCAACCGTCACGTACATAGTCCTGACCTCACGCTAAAATCGAGTCTTTTGTCGTGGGTATCAGGAACTACGAGAGACTTTTCGATCTCACAAACACCCGTCCCGAAATAAATACTTGTGGTTCACACAATTTGTCTCGGATTGAACCCGGTGCCCGGCGTTCTACAGCCGGCGTAACCTAACAAATGGCACGCCGCGCCGCCAAGGAGGCTGTCAAAAGATAAATAAAAATATGATATACAAAATATATAAACTGAAAGTTAAATCCCTGTAGCGGGTTTTACTTCCAATTGCAAGTTGGTTGTTATCCCGATGTTCTTAGTTCTTACCATCGATATTTTTTTTCTTACTATTCACCTTCTTACAGCATATTCCGTCCAATGTGCGAAGGCATTGGCGATACAAAGCCGGACATTCACTTGCCAACTGAATGACCAACAGAAAGCCATTCAAGAGTTGACTAGGAAGTTCGCCAACGAATACTTGAAGCCCAATGCTGCTAAACACGACAAAGAGGGACGGTTCCCACATGAAGCTGTGAGTATTAGTTATTATTATTTAGGCTTTTCTGTATATTTTTAGAGCAATGAATCGCGAGACAAGCTTCCTATTCACGTGATAAATAAATAATAAATATATAACACCCAACAGTCACATACATAGTCCTGACCCCAAACTAAGATCGAGTCTTGTGTCGTGGGTATCAGGAACTACGAGAGACTTTTCTGTGCTAGCTATGTCTGCATACGTGACTATAGTATTCGTTTGCAGCACAATACTGCCCAGATTATCTAGGAGATAAGAGATATCTAGGAGAGTAAGGATTCACGAAAGATAACTATTACGACCGAGCTGATTGATGACAATGATTTAGACCAGTTAAAACCAAATATGTTGCGTAATTTCGGATTAAATCATCTGGGAATCTGATTGTTTGAAATGCGTTTGATCTTATCGAATCAAAACAAATAACTAATTAGTAGGATTGCATAAATACACAGTATGTAACATATTTACTTCATTAGTTATAAATAAATAAATATATTTAGTGATTTATTAATTGATGTAACATTGAAATCATATTACGAACAAGAGTGTAATAGTTCCCCAGTTGTATTATCCTAAAATTGGAAAATTATGTACAGCACGTATTTACAAAAGCTATCATTAGTTACAATTTTTTTTACCAGACGTCTGAAATAACAGATTGTCAATATGTCTTTCAGTACCTATCTATAATTATTGTAAATCTTGCATCCCATCTATATTTCCTAAATCCTTAATCTTTTCATCAATCAATTTTGTTGATAAAATCCTAAATAAGTGCACTGTCAAAGATCACACGATAACTTCGTATTAACTCTCGGATTAACTGCTTCATCTGCCATATTTATCTATCCATGATAACGCTACAATTTTAAAAAATACGTTTCCATGAATTTATTCTCGGTAATCATAAGTAGTTACAAAGATTTTTAGCCTATTAAGAGTTTGCATATTATTTATTTTAATTACAAGCAACTTTAATCCACGATAACTTATGTATACTTATGTATTCTGCAGATGATCAAAAATCATACTTAATCCATATTTTGTTTTGAAATATTGGATGTACCGAATTCCGTTAATATTATGAAATATGACATAATATTATTCATTACATCCAAAAATGTGGCCAGATATGCACAGATTACGCCCGCATTCCAACAATATGTTCAATCCGTGATTTGAGTGTGCCTATTTTATCAAGTCCATAGCACTAATGCATTGACGAATAATTTAATCATATTGAAAATATATTCACTCATTCCTGTTGCCAACCCGCACTAAGCCAGCGTGGTGGACTATATGGCCTAACCACTCTCAATCGTAGGAGTAGGCCCGTGCCCTGCAGTGGGACGTATATGGGCTGATACATACATACATACATACATACATACATACATACATACATACATACATACATACATATTCATGTTATTCTTGAGATTTATAATTTCTCCATTGACCATGTCTAGACTTAGACCAGTCCTTGCATCTAAAATCTAGGGTGTAGATATTTTCCATGGATTATCCACCTTATCTCACTATATTTACGGTTGTATTCCAGATGTTATAATATGTCAGAATATGTTATGTACCTAACGTTAAGATATGGCGTCGGTCTTCTGATAAGTGATAACATTATTTTTATATTAAAGTTCAGCGACACGCTGGCCGCGCCTTTTTATTGCAAAATATATCATGTCAACATTTTAGGGTTCCGTAGCCTTAAAAGGAAAAAATGGAACCCTCATATCATTAAAATAGAACTAATTAATTACGTTTTATAAATTAACGAAACAGACTCGTTTTATTTATTATAACAGTACTATCCACTAGGTTTTTAGTTCTTGACTGCGTTCACGTAAATAAGGTACCTACTACGTAATAATAGTAGGTCTTGTATATCAACTTAGGGTGTCGGTAGACACGAAGTCTGAAAATAACGAGTAAAATTATTTATACAAGGTTGGTCATAAAGGGTATGTAAAGCCGAAAGAGGAATGCTACACTCGCTTGTTTTTGGATGAATATCTCAATATCCTACATTGAGGTATTTATTATACTAGAGCGGACATCGGGAACAAAATCTCTGCGTATGGTCCGTGCACAGAGGGTACACAGTGAAGCGAGAGGGAAGATAATGTTATTTCGTAAGCGTGACAGAGACAGAAATAGAATGTACCGTTCATTTTGTTACAAACATTTTGTTTGCAGTGTCCCCTCTAGTATATTATCTCAATGATATCCTATATTATTTTCTGTACCTCGGAAAAATTGTAAGGAAAACTTCAAGATGACAATAATGTTTTGTATTTAAAGCGTTGATCTTAATAAACAAAACCACATTTGCATTTATAATATTCTAGTAAGGATAACAATACTATGTTGCATTACAATTGATTGTCCAATATCTTTCGCGAGCATTAGGCATATCTTGACATGTCCTTCGTAGTTTTAAAGGTTATCGCCAGTATCGCTTTGTTTTTATTATGTTGGATGTCTATCACAAATGTAGATTGTCAATGACGTTTTCTGTGTCTTCACATTGAGGTATTACAACAATTTTGCGAGTTCACTCGGGCTACGTGTTAAAACATCTGTTTTGACATGCACCTCATATAATTTTAATCGCTCGGGTGAGAGGCGTCTTGGCCAAGGATTGGTCCTGGCCGTCGGTACCGCTAGCAGCGGCGGTATATATGTTATTTGAGGATGTAGATTCAAGTATACAGGTGTAGAAAAGCAGCCAACTCTTAATCACAATATCTCAAAATTAATTTTGTCTGTATGTCCAAACAGATCAAAAAGCTGACAGATATGGGCCTAATGGGTGCTTGCGTGTCCAAACAATACGGTGGTCTTGAGCTGGACTACTTGTCCCTGGCGATAGCAGTGGAAGAGCTGTCCCGAGGCTGCGCCAGCACTGGCATGATCCTCTCCATACATAACTTCCTCTACGCCAACCTGGTGAATGAGAAAGGCACGCCAGAACAGAAGGAGATATTCCTGAAGGACTTCACTAAGGGAAGCATTGGATGCTTCGCTTTGAGTGAACCAGGTTTGTGAATGTGTTTTAAGTAGAAGTACGCACACGTACGTACACTCGCACGCACGCACGCACGCCTCAACGCACACACATTGATATGTAAATGCATACGCACATGGAATGGATGAAACCGATTTGTATAAAATAAAACTATAAAAAAATGAATTTCTAAAAGTCTCGTTACACTTGAGATGTAAAGGAAAATGCCTATTAATATATGAAATGCCTATTAATAATGAAAATGCCTATATAACTTAGTATCGGTGCGAAGATTTTTGTGCCTCGATGAAATCTACTTTTTTGTGTAGGAAAAAATATTTTTTTTCAATAAATATCTATAAACTTAATTGTGACCCAGGCGCGGAGTCCTGGAGGAATCAACTTGAAGTCCATTAAAAATATTTTTTGATTTCAGCTCTGTTAACAAAATATAAAATGTGATGAATTTTTTTTTTCTGTCGCATGAACTAAAACAGAAAAACGTCAAACCATAAAAAATGCTATAATCAATTTTAAGCAGTATCGGTATCGGGATCAACGATATTTTTACCGATACTATTAACGGGCATTCTCCTTTAATTTAATATGTTCGCACTTATTTGTACACGAAGATATTATCACAAATGCTCGTTAATTTGCTCGTAACTCACACGATAAGACTATTTGAACAGGTGCTGGTACGGATGTGGCTGGTATCAAAACCCTGGCCAAGTCGGACGGTCAGTGCTGGACGCTGAGCGGCAAGAAGAGCTGGGTCACGTCAGCTATAGAAGGAGCCGCTACCGTCACCTTCGGCACTTTCAACCCTGAGCTCAAGCATAAGGGACTTGTGTGTAAGTACATACATACATAATCATCACGCCTGTATCTGCCCATAGGGGTAGGCAAAAACTATACTTTAGCCACTTGGCTCTATCCTGACATATTACTTCCGCTTCACCTACTTTCATCAACCTCATCATGCATTTTCGTCGGTTCAGGATACTTTTGAATTTACTTTTACTTTTTTCGTGTGTAAGTACTACTAAAATAAATAAATTACAAACAACTTTATTCATAGACAGTATTAAAATATATTGACAGCCTCCGTGGCGCAGTTGGTTAGACGCCGCCTGTGAATAGAGAGGCCGCGGGTTCGATCCCCGCATCGAGACAAATGTTCGTGCGGCCCATAAGTATTTGTCTCGGGTCTGGGTGTTTGTGAGACCGTAAATTCTCTCGTATTTTCTGATAACCACGACACAAGACTTAATTGGTCCTAATGTGGTGTCAGGACTATGTATGTGACAGGTGGATGTAATTGTTAATTTAAATTTTAAATATCGAATTTTTCGTCTTCTTTTCTCACACTGAATTCACATGTCGTTCGAAAACAGTCTTCCAAAATAGTCTTTAACTAAAATATGTTTTAAAACTGTCTATGAATAGCCGTAAGTAGATAGTAAAATGAAAATACTTTATTGAATCATTAAAATCAACATAATCTTCCGGCCATTTTCCAATATCTATTTAGGGTCGGCTCTCCTAATTGTGCCTCTCCAGAGATCACGGTTGTGGGTCGCCGTTGGGTCGATATTTTCTCTTGAGAGATCTTTAGTGATCGCTGGTATCAACGTTAGCAGAAGTCTACCACGGCTTGGTTCTGAATTAAGGTTCAGGGGGCTTACTCTATAAAAACGATACGAACTTCGCATATTCGGACGCCATATGTAAAACTTCACTAATGTGCTATTACACTGCACAAAATGTTGGGATCCTCTATCGTACGTTGTAACCATAGATTAAGTTCGTAGAAAATGATAATTTTAATGGAGATTGGTATTGATTTTTGAAGTGGAAAACGTATATCTTACTCCGGATGTCGAACATCCGAACGTTTGTATCATTTTTATAGAGTAACCACCCGGCACTTTTTTTGTCATTTGGTCATCAGGCCTTTGCATTAATGACCGTACCCACGTAGGCGCGCCTCTGTGATCGTTTCTGGAAATGGTTTTATTTTAACCTGCCTTATGTTTAAAATTATAACATTTTATACCTAAGGCATTTCAAGCATAATTTACATTCAGTCACTTTTTTTCTACCACCCATTTCACAAGGCTGTTTTCACCAGAGAAGAACGTATAAGAAACTCTAGCATTGCACTTTTCAAAATAAGTTTACAATACAGTGATTATACAGGAGTTGCAGCTTATTTGAATTTAGAGCAGTTTGTAGAAAAGTAATTTGTATTACTATCGTAATGTATATATATTGATTAAGATAATATCAAAAGAATATTATTTATTGGTATAAACCATAAACAGCATTGTAAAAGGTCATATTTCGGGCAAAACAAAGCAAGCGGCTGCTATATAATTACTGATTATGTATTGCTTGTAAAAATACATGATATAACGGTAAAGGCTACTGCAGATTTGGAAAGTAGGTATGGACAATGAAGGCTTGTTGGTACTTCTAAAATTTCGTTCTTTTAGCTGCCAAAAATACCAGTCCTCTCTTAAACTATGTAATAAATAAACCAAACAGTCGCGCACATATAAATAATACTGATAACAGTGTCCACTTATCTATTTGAGATAAACTTGAAGGAAAGAGGTGCAGTTAGCGACAACCTTGAACCAAATACATGAAAATTAACTCAGAAATAAAATTGCATCCACTGATTCCAAGGTCATTTATCAGTCTGCTCGTAGTTTCTGATAGACACGACTCAAACTTATATCTCTGTGAGGACTGAGGTCATTGCTGGATGCCCAATAATACTTTCCTCTTCCTATCCTTTTTCTACCCGCTCCCCTCCCGTGGTGGTCTGTTGGTAAACGGACCAGACGTATCAAATGCTCACAGTGGTCGGGGGTTCAAATCCCAGGGCACACCTCTGACTTTTCGGTGTCATGTGTGTATTGCTAGTCAATAGCCACGCACTATAGCGGTGAAGGGAAACATCGCGAGGAAACTTGCATATCATAGCGATTTGTAAGAATTTCTATGTTATGTAAAGTCCGCCAATTGCACTAGACCAGCGTGGTGGACTATATGTCCTAACTACTCTCGATTGTAGAGGAGGTCCGTACCCTGCAGTGGGACATATATGGCCTGATACAGCATGTTGGCCTGCAGAGATGCCTCTTCAAACTACAGCGGAAAGACCTAGCAGGGAACCCCTAAGACGGCAAACCATTGTATTTACTTTTGAGTACCAGTATATAACAGAGCCCAACCATAATCAGTTACTTGTAACGAAATACATAAAACAATGTTTATTTTTTCCAGCAGAATCGTTCGTTCGCGATAAACAATTTCTTAGGTCTAAAAAATATTTTTCTCCACAGGTTTCCTTGTACCAATGGATGCTGAGGGCGTATTCAGGGGAAGGAAAGAGCCCATCATGAGCGTTAGGTACGTGTCTTCACATATTTACTAGTAAGCTTCATACTAAACACATAACATTGTCACGTAGTAATGACAGATGCATAGCTTCTATGACTATTAAAATTAAGGTGGTATTGGGAATGGGTGACGGTAATTGGTAATTCTAAATTCTAATCATATATTTTATTTGATTATTGTAATCTTAAAACACGTGTTTGTCATTCAGATATGTTTATGTAATGACAGTTAGGTATTTCGTTTAGTTGTGTAATACACGAATGAACGATCACAATATCATATTGTTATCGAAGTATCAGATCTTTTGCACTCTTAGGAACCTAGGGTTGACCTCGATTTGTCAGATATTTTTGTAATTAAAACTTCTATTGTAATTTCCATCTCAGCCTTGGAATCAATACTAAAATATAAGTCTATGAAACGCTTATTAACCCTAGACTTGTCAATCCTCGGTTCATGTGCAGAATTGTTCACTTACGACTATTGGAACAGATTTGGTAGTTTGACATTTCACATTACCTTCTTATTATATTTTGGGTTAAAGAGGAGCTTGGCGAACTTTTAGTAGCCCTAAGACAGTTATTGATGCTAATTTCAACGTCATTTACGGATACTGATACAAGAATAAAACTCTTTTTGACAAATCCTGCTGAATGCAATACAACAGGACTTGAATTTCTTCAAACACTTCACATAAAATATAAATCGATCTTATTGGCTAAGCAAAAGGAGCTTATAAAATAGAATTGAAGCGTGTGCCTCAGGGCGGCGACGGCGTGTACCGTGACCTTGGACGACGTGAAGATCCCGCTCGCGTACCAGGTGGGGCAGCAAGGCGAGGGCTTCAAGATCGCCATGGAACAGCTCGACCAGGCCAGGGTCGGCATCGCCGCTCATGCTGTTGGTGAGTAACTATGTACCCTCAGGCGCAAGTAGTCCACGGCTGAACAAAATGGTCCCCCAAGGATTTTCATGGCGACTTTTATTCCTTGAATTCCACTACTGTTTTTTTTTGTCACCTGATATGGCTGATGGTAACTGATCACTGAAGTCCATAAACATACACAACGTTTATAACATAGATGTGTAGCTAGCCGATCAATCGGGAGGGGAGTGAAAAGATAAAAGGATCGGATGCGGGGAAGGGTATTGGGCAACCGACAATCTCACTCGCCGAACGAAACGAAACAGCGAAGCTGTCACTTCACCTAATGTAGGTTTCCTCCAAGGATTTCAGTTGGTTAGCAACAGCCTGCATCCAGCCACCTCCTGCACCCTTCGTTAAGGTGGCCTTTCATCAATAATTTCTATAGCATGTCAAGTCCTCCAAACTACAATAGGTCGGCGTGGTGGATCATAGCTGGTGTCTCTGTTGAATTCTTGGTTGTAATTGGAGAAGGGTCCCGTGCTACTTAGCTGTAGGACATATTTGGATTGATGTTTTTTATGTTTTAGCAGTGTTACTGTATTGCTAAAATTGCTTTTTTTTGTAGGTATCGCTCAATCTGCCCTCGATACAGCCATTAACTATGCCAAGCAGAGGGAGGCGTTCGGCAAGCCACTCAGTAGATTGCCATCAGTCAAGGTATGCGAATCATTCATATTTCTATTATTATAATGGTAACAAAAGACTGTAGATTTTAGATGAGTTCTGTATCAGCCCATATACGTCCCAATGCAGGGCCTCCTCTACAATCGAGAATACGATTGAGAGTGGTTAGGCCATAAAGTCCATATAGTAAAATATCCCAATGTACGTACGTTTTAGTAGAAAACGCCGTGTAAATGCACTGTTTTCTATTCCCAGGACCGTCTGACAGACATGTGCATACTAGTGGAGACTGCGCGTCTGGCCACGTACCGCGCGGCCACGGACCTGAGCACCAAGAACAGCGCCATGGCCAAGTACCTGGCGGGGCGCAGCGCGGCCGCCGTGGCCGACCACTGCGTGCAGATCCTCGGCGGCCGCGGCCTCTCCACGCACTACCCCGCTGAGAGGCACTACAGGTAACACCTGCCGAGAGGTTCGACACTAATCGACGCAAGGGCGAATCCAGGGGGAAGGACCCAGATTGACAGAATTTATTTATTTTCTGGTCCGGGGGTTTGTGAGACCGAAAAGTCTCTCGTAGTTCCTAATACCCACGACAAAAGACCAGATCTTATCTCATAGGAGATGAACGTAAAACCACAGCTTTGGTGTCGAGTTTTGTTTATTGAATAAGATTATTGGATGCCCAAAACCCCTTCCCTCTTCCCATCCTTTTTCTTTCCGCTTCCCTCCTGTTTTGAATGATAACAACACATACATGATCCAAGCGTTGTGGATGTTCATAGGAGGCAGTGATCACTTACCATCCGGTGACCTGTTTGCTCGTATTTCGGACATATGCAAAAGATACTACTATTGCATAGTGCATACAGGAATGTAGAGAAGTGGGTCTAGGCGGACCTTTTTTGCCACCTTCTCCAGGGGTTGCAGAAAAGAAGCGATTGCGGATATTAGTTTTCCCTTCATAAAAGGAATCTTTGAATGTGTGATTTTTGTTTAATAAATACACATACGATGTTTTATATAAGAAGCATTTGCTTACCTTCCATTATACAATTTATTTAACAATAATTTTCTATCGACAGAGATGCTCGAGGCACACAAATATACGGCGGAGTGACAGACATACAGAAACGCTTGGTCGGACACTACCTGCTCAAAGAACACGACGCGCTATGATGCACCACACGAAGCCGGGTGTCATACTAGTCTCGTAGTGCTTTGATTATCGATATCGATAGATTAATAAAAATTGAGGGTTTGTCAAATATTTGAGGCGGGTTTACTATATTAAAATTAATGAGGGGAGTTTCTTGTATAAATAATAATGGATGAATATTGCATTTAGTTAATTCTACATTTTTAAGTTATATATTTCGATACATTTTTTTTTTGTGTGTTTCTGATATTGAATACGTAATTCTTAATTTATTTAACAAAATTAAATTCACGGACATAATTCTGTTTTCTAGTGTAAGTATTGTAGGTATTTCCCTTGTATTAATTTATCGACATAGATAATCCGGTCGCCTTGTAGGATATAAGCGCCCAAGACTGCCATATGACTGCTCAAAATCTATGTAAAACTTATATCTATGTTTTGTTTATATAATCACTTATCATATTATTATAACAATTATGTATGAGGAGAAGTTATAGTCGATAAAGTTACGGTAAATGTTATTCTAATACTTTCTTCTAACTTACATCTCTTTCTATTCTCAGCAAGAATATCTTCCTGACTTGCCGTTTATTTTGAATGATCCTTATTTCGACAAAACGAACCCTGTCGATTCTAATATATTGTATTAAAATATATACACATACATTCAACTATGTAACTATAATATAATCATATGTGGCTATAACTTCTAAGCAATTTAAAATACAAAACGACAATACACTTTTTTCTTTTTTAATATTGTTAATTAAAATACTCTTGGATATTAGAATTGTTGTGTATTAATATTGTTATTGGGTGTTCATATTTTAATATTAGCATTTACAACAAGTGATGATATTGTACTTACTGTCATTCCAGATTTATTAAAATTAATTGCATTAACAGGGTAACTTTGGCCATCAATATTATGACTTAAGTTAATGCTTTACCATTTGGTCTATACATTTACCGCGGTATGCCATTTTCTACCTTATTGTTTTAACTTTAAGATACACAATAGACTGAGCCATAACACAAAAAAATCCTCCCATATCTGTTTTGGTTTTACCCTTGCATTACGGTTTAAGTTATACCATAAGAAATGAAAGCAAAAATCAATTGAGAAGTGAAGAAAGCTTTCTGAAGAAATTGTACAATTTTATACATTTTTGTAAATAAGACGGCATTGAATTGATATTTAATATGAGGTCTTAATTAATTAATCTAAGTCTTGATGGTTGTCCAATGTTTACCTAAAAGGATTCTATGAGCAATGTTGGTCCCAAACGTGTTAAGTTTTGTACTTATCATCTTCTTGGTCCAAATATTTGCATCCAATAGACCACGTCTAATGTGATGTGGACTCATGGTCAAGTGAATAATATTTTGAAATGTAATAGTGATTGTACAATTTTATTTTAATAATATTGATTTAAATATTCTTGTAAATATGCGAAAGAATGCTCAATGATTTTTTATGTAATTGTTGCCATTAAAAATAATATGTCAAATGTGGAACCAAACAAAATGTCGCGGATTTAACTGTTTTATAAAATATATAATTGATACTGGTTGACTTATTAAGTGTAAAGGATATTATTTATAACTTGTTCAGATATTATAATAAAAATATTTCTAAATCTATTGGAATTTATTTACATGCATACTTGTCACCCGTTGGGTAAGTCGGGGTTATAGAACAACAATTAGGAGAGTAAATCACACTTATTTTATTTCAACTGTCTCCCATGAAATTGTTTTTTTATAATAACCAGAGAGTCAAGTACTTAGAATGTATTTATTTTATTCTATACTAGGGGTCCGTCCCGACCTGCCCGGGTGCAGAAACACTTTTTAAAATGGCGGCCAAATTGTTAAATTCCGACTATATTTGCTAGATTGTTCTACTGCTTCCCTCCTATAAGTCATAGTGTAATGACATATAGCCTATAGCATTCCCCGATGAATGTATTTCAACACAAAAAGAATTTTTCAATTTGAACCGATAATTCCTGAGATTAGAGGAAACAAACAAACTCTTCAGCCTTATATATTAGTTTAGATGACTGAGTGGTGGCTTGTTGGTAAAAGGAGACGACGCGGCTGCCAACATGTTCACGGTGTTAGCGGGTTCAAAACCCGGGGCACACTTCTGACTTTTCGGAAATGTCATGTGTGTATTGATTACTAATCATCATCATCATCATCATCATATCAGCCACAGGAAGTCCACTGCTAAACATAGGCCTCCCCCAATGATCTCCACAATGACCTGTTGGAAGCGGCCTGCATCCAGCGACTTCCTGCGACCTTAGTCAGATCGTCCGTCCACCTTGTAGGCGGGCGTCCGACACTTCGCTTGCCTGTACGTGGCCTCCACTCGAGAACCTTTCGGCCCCAACGGCCATCGGTTCTACGAGCTATGTGCCCGGCCCACTGCCACTTCAACTTGCCAATCCTATGGGCTATGTCGGTAACCTTGGTTCTCCTACGGATCTCCTCATTCCTGATTCGATCTCGTAGGGAAACACCGAGCATAGCCCGCTCCATGGCTCGTTGAGTGACTTTGAGCCTTTTAATGAGGCCCACAGTGAGAGGCCACGTCTCGGTGCCGTATGTCATCACTGGTAACACACAACTATCGAAGACTTTCGATTTTAGGCACTGAGGTATTTTGGACGAGAAGACGTCGCGAAGTTTCCCGAACGCTGCCCAACCGAGTTGGATTCGCCGATTGACCTCTCTCTCGAAGTTGGACCTGCCTAACCGGACCACTTGTCCTAAATAGACATATTCGTCTACAACTTCGAGAGTCGAGCCCCCAACTCCAATGGGGGTGGGCACAACATGGATATTCGACATGATCTTCGTTTTATCCATGTTAATTTTAAGACCCACCTGTTGGGAAACTCGATTAAGGTCTTCGAGCATAGTGCTAAGGTCTTCCAGCGATTTTGCCAAGACTACAATATCGTCGGCAAACCGAAGGTGAGTGATATACTCGCCGTTGATGTTGATGCCGAATCCTTTCCACTGCAAGAGCTTGAAGGCATTTTCCAGCGCGGCAGTGAACAGTTTCGGAGATATGACATCTCCCTGTCTCACGCCTCTCTGTAGTGGAATAGCCTTCGTGCTCTGATCCTGTACTCGGACCGACATGGTGGCGTTGTTGTATATACACCTCAACACTTCGATGTACCGATAGTCTATGTGGCACCGCTGAAGAGACTGTAGCACAGCCCAGGTCTCGATCGAATCAAAGGCTTTCTCATAGTCCACAAACGCTAAACAAAGCGGCAAGTTATACTCCTCGGTTTTTTGTATAACCTGCCGTAGCGTATGAATATGGTCTATGGTACTAAAGCCTTTTCGGAAACCGGCTTGTTCGGGAGGCTGGAAGTCATCAAACCTGCCTTCGAGACGATTTGTGATGACCCTTGAAAACAACTTATAGACATGGCTCAGGAGCGAGATGGGCCTGTAGTTCTTCAGCAAAGTGTTATCACCTTTTTTGAAGAACAGTACCACCACGCTCCTGCTCCATGCTTCCGGCGTTGAGCCCTCGAGGAGAACGGAATTGAAGAGCCTCTGAAGGACTTTCAGTACCGGCGTTCCGCCCGCTTTCAGAAGCTCTGAAGTGATTCCGTCCTCACCCGGCGCCTTGTTTTTTTTAAGTTGTTTGAGGGCCATCTCAATCTCAAACAGGCTGATGTCCGGGATATCATCGCTAAAGTGTCGGATTAACTCGGCTCTCGGGTCTTCGGCCGAGCTAACAGTAGGTTCGGCAACCGAGGTGTAAAGCTGTCCGTAGAACCTCTCGATCTCTCTTAATACCTCTGCCCTAGTCGATACCACGCGGCCATCATCCGTTTTCAGCCTAGACAACTGGCTTTGCCCAATAGACAAGTCTCTTGCAAACACTTTGGAGCCTCCGTTCCGCTCAATTGTCTCCTTAATGCTCACAGTATTGTGAGCACGGACATCGTGTCGCAAGGACTTCCAGATCCGTCTATTGAGCCGCCGATATGCTTCGGCGTCAACGGAAGACTGCAGCGTCAAAGATCGACGTTCGGCCATGAGGTCAAGAGTCTGGATCGAGAGTTTTTGTGGTCTATCTCTACGGCGAGGTCTAAAATACTTAGATCCCACCGTATGGACAGCTTCTACCAAACCGCTGTTTAACTCGTCCACTGCAAGGTTTTCTTTTAGACAGTCAAAGCGGTTTGTCAACTCGAGTTGAAAGCTCTCGGGGTTTTGGATATGGGCGCGAGTAGGTCGGAGCGTAGACTTCATCAAGCGGCGCCTTTCTAATTGGACGTTGATATTCAATGTGCCCCTAACCATTCGGTGATCACTACCGGTTTTCACCCTGTTGATCACAGAGACATCACTGAACATCCGTCTATTCGTCGTCAAGATGAAATCTATCTCATTTCTCGTAGAACCGTCAGGACTCAACCAGGTCCATTTCCTGTGAGGCGGCTTCTGGAAAAAAGAGTTCATCGCGAAGAGTCCCTCTTTTTCCAGAAAGTCGGCCAGCCTCTGACCCCTGAGGTTCCGTTGCCCATGTCCAAATTGCCCCACTTTCAACTCTTCATCGCTTCTCTTGCCCAACTTTGCGTTGAAGTCCCCCATAACAACATTGAAGTAGGTTTTGGAAGTATGTATGGCCCGACTTATGTCCTCATACATCTCCTCTACTTCTTCATCTGGGTGTGTCGAGGTCGGCGCGTATACCTGTATGACCTTCAACGAATATCTTTTAGATATTCTGAGTATAAGGTATACTACCCTGCTCGACACACTTTCGATGGATACGATGTTGTTGATGAGAGACCTGTGGACGAGAAATCCGACACCTCCTCGGGACTGTTGGTCGTCCCCCCGGTAGAAGAGCAGGTTACCAGACTTCAGGGTTATCGTATCCTCCCCGATTCTTCGGACTTCCGATAACCCCAGAATATCCCAGTGTAACCCGCTCAATTCTTCTTCCAGTTCGACAATCTTCTCGTCTGTCCTCAAAGTGCGTATGTTGTGTGTTACCAGGGCCAGTCGTCATCGGGGGTGGTAGCCGGGGCCAACCCGGGGATTCTTAGCACCCCCTGCCCCACCGTAACCATGGCTGCTACCATCGCCAGGAATAGTGGGGCTGCCGGGGACTGGGGGCCTGGTCCATTTTTGTGTCGCCATTGAGGGGTAATTTGCCAGTACTCGCCACGCTTGGCAGGCGGGTTGGCGAGCGCAGGAGGGGACTCGCGCTGACGACGCTGCTGCCCATCATCAGCGGGGGAAAGGAAATAGGGTTAGTGAGTAGAGGATATAATGGGAAAGGAGAGTATGGCCTGTAGGAGTGGATACTGCAGTCATGGAAGGGAATGTTTGTAGTGACTGCAGTAGCTCGGGGGGCCGAGGTCGCGTACTCGTAGCACCTATTCTAGGACAGGCCATGACCACTAGATAGGAGCACCCCTGACCCCATTACTAATAGTGATGAGAAAATCCCTGTTCTCTCCCCTCTCCATTCTTCAGGGTGCTCCCTTCTCAATTCGGAATGACCTGAGTATCCTTGGCGTGGATATTCGCTGTAATCTCAATCCAAAGAGTCACATCAAGGGCGTAATATCTGCCACATCACGCAGGGTTGGAGTCCTGAATAGGGTGCGTCGGTTTTTCACGCCCGGTCAGCTTTGTCACTTGTATAAAGAGCAGGTCCGGCCGGCTATGGAGTACTGCTCGCACCTCTGGGATGGATCCGGTCAGTACCTGCTCGATACCTTGGGTGGATTGCAGCGGCGGGCCATCCGCTTTGTGAATGATGACGTTACGAGCAACTTAGAGTCGCTATAACTCTGGAGGGATGTCGCCTCTCTAAGCATGTTCTACCGCCTGTACCACGGTGAATGCTCTGAAGAATTGCTCTATTTGATCCCCTCCTCTCTATTCTTAAATAGAACCATCGTGCTGGCTTGCGAAGCCATAGCTTAATGGTCCAAACCATCTCGGCACGAACCAAATGACACGCAAATTCTTTTTTGTGCCGCACAATCTTCCTTTTGTTTAAGATGCCATCTTTTTTTTTATTAACCTTTTTCATCCCACTGCTGGGCAAAGGTCTCCTCCATGTCTCTAATAAGATGCTATGTTATTGGGGGAAAAATAATCCTTACGACTGAGCATTTTCATTGGTATCTTCAAATTATGGGTGGATTTTATTTACCACATGACGGGTTCAATTCCCGGTTCAGAAACGTGATTATTCAAAAATCTTTGAATGCAGTTTAAATTGTTTTCAAAACACATTACACCAAGTAATAAGTACATCAAAATCGACAGTGTTGAAGGCATTGCTGAAGTCCAGAAATGCTAAGACAGCTTTGAGCTTATACGTATATTAGATCCATATTAAAAAATATTAAAACAAAGAAAGAAAACCCAAAATCTAATTTATTTTCATTTAAATAACATCTGTTGCACAAATAAAACAGCTATTCATTAAATGTTCATTTATTTTGGCATCTTTATTATTTTTTGGAAAAAATCATTGGTGTTTCTTGTAAAAATGTGTACAATATAAATAATGTTACTTACATGTTGATTACATGTTACATTTAAAAATATTTTGCTATGATATTCAAACTAGAGCTTTTGCCGATAATCGACATGTTAACTAGTCAAATCATACATCCATCAGTTGGTTCCCCATATTTCCTTTATCAAATATTGGTACAGCCATTGACATAAAAATATATTAAAATGTGCACGCAAAAAAGCTGTTCCTAATATTTTGACGACAACGCATACTCTCATCTAAAAGATCTTAGACGATCTTTAACATTTTAATAATTTTAATTTTAATAATAACTCAGTGTACATTAATATAAAAATATCTAAACTACGGATTGCGTTTACTCTCCTTCGTAGAGTGTAACTACATTCATTATTTTACATTATTTATAATGACTTCACCATTACGATTTTATTCAAACCTTAAAGGTTTTTAATTATATTAACAATATTCTACGTGGGCACTTTAATTTATCCTTATTTTGTTAATTCTTTGTTCTTACTTATTTGCCTCACTGTTACGTACAAAATATACATGGTATTTAATAACTTATGCGGTTACTTTCACAATACTTGGTACAGGAACGTAAAGTTTCTTCTAAGCTGGGCCACTCATGAAACATCGTAAATAATTTACTTATAAAATAAGAATTGATTAATGGAAATATGTTATACATAACTAATGTTTCTTTAATTATGGTCAGAATTTTGGAAATTGTTGGTATAAAGACCACATGTTTTAAATTGTAGGACATTTTTTATCATAAAATATTTTGGTCAGCATACATAAATGTTTCATAGAAATTATATTGAAATGTAAATTGACTATAATATGGCCTCGTAAAAATGGTATTGCCCAAATCTAAAAAAAGCTGGGATCTTAATAATGGCACATATAATGCATTTCCTTTAAGTCTTATCCCTTGGACTAGAAAAGAAACGCTGTAGATACCTAGCCTTTTAATAATTATCCTCTGACTTATTGAGTTTTTCTCTATGGCGTTTAGTCAATACTATAAAAAGTTTAAGTTAAACATGGCATGTATCGTTTCTTTATAAATACCTAGTTTCTTTTGGTGAAATAATTTACAATAATACTGTTTAAGCATTTTTTGTCAAATAAAGATGTAATATCTACATTAAAAATACTACATACTTGCTGTGATTCCATAGTGTAATTTGTAACAAAGTACACGAATATAGCAGATGTGACAATAAATGCTATTCACACACGAGTCGCTTATAATGACATATAAAAATAGTATTCTAAACAGTATTTCTTGGAAATGCTATTTCTCAATTATAAAACCTATTAACCTATTTAGCTTCTATTGAGCGTTTTGATTTGATCAGTCATTCCACTGTTCATGACGTCGGATTTGGTTTGGCGTCGGCGTTTCTCCTTCGCAATTCTTTTTCGCTTCACCGTGCACACTGCGACGATAGCTATCACCAACAATACAATTATACAGCACCCCACTATCTCCAGGATGCGAATTTTCCACTTCGTAGATTCTGATTCTGCTGACATCATCTGAAAAGTGGTGGAAAATAAAGATATTTGTACCATTCAATTTTCTTTTAAGTGCTCTATGTCCAATCATTCGTATGCAAGCGTGGTTACAGAAATGTTATACTCATAATTTCACTTAGGTAAAGACTATAGTGAGATTCCCGAGTATGCATGATCTGGGAACCTAAATTAGGGCAAAACGCGCCATCATTACGTATTTTCAACAGTACTATAGGTACATTAAAATATTGGATATTCCGGTGGTAGGTACTGATGATAACATCAGTATAAGACAGTAAACACTTACACTAATTTCGTTTTAAATTATAGACTAACCCCCAGCTTCGATCAACAGTTGTATTGTTGACCAAAGCGACGCACAATAGAATTTTTATTTATTTATGGTAAACCAGCAGCTTACACTAAACTTACAAAATAATAACAGAAAAAATAGGAGTCTACTAATATGCATAGTACACAGCTTGCATTAAAATAAGTAAATGACACTAGAAACTACTGACATTGTTCATTGAAATAATACAAATAAAAAAGTTAGCAAGCATAAGAAAATGAAAATAAAAAACAAAAAATGAACAAAAATAGTTAATACAATAATAAAAAGAATAGCTAAAATAACAGCAAATTGCCTGAGGTTTAAAAAACCATAGTAATCAATAGGTAAGTATATCCAGGAAAGGTTCATTATATCAATTATGTAGTAATTTATAAAATGAACACCTAGTAAGTCCGCTATACTTACTGTTAAGGGGTAGTCAGTTTCACTTCGTTCATAGTTGCTAGCGCCAATTCCAGAGCACAGTACATCTCCGCTCCATTTGTACCAGTGGACGAATCTACGGCCTTTCAGTAGGAGAGGCGTGTCACACCTGCCAATGAATAAATAATGCTTTTTTATTGATACAGATAAAAGAGATATCCAAAGTCATTGACGTAAATATAGGGACAGGCGCGTCAAGTGTTCCGACGTAAGTGGTGAGACGCTCCGTTGCATCTACAGCAAGTGTTACTGAAATTAGTCGTCGCTCACAACGAGTTTCAAAATGTTTGCTTGTATTCCGACAGAAAATTTAGTTAAAAAAGATACAAATTCTTATCACCGTTAAGACATTAAGATAATTTAATATTGACTTTAACGTGATCTTCATGGGCAACATTTTGATAGTCTATCCTTAGTTTTTAAATCAATGTCTAAACCAGAGAGTTTAGAAACCCGATCCACACCCAAGTAGAGTCGAAACAACATGAAATATATTAGGAATGCAAATTCCAGGTGATTCGGCCTATAATTATAAAACTAATCTACCAAACCAATTACTTATACGTGACGTCTTTCAGCAAATATCCTGTACTGGAAAAATTCCCTAAAAAGAATCCCAATCGAAAGATACACGAAGTAGGGTTCATGAGTTGAGAAAGTTAACTTAGAGCCTCATAGATCACAAGTTGAGTTCTATGTGGTAGAGTCACGCTGTTGTCAGTCATACTCAGCTTACATGAGTAAGCTTGTTCGGGGCGGTTCCACTATGTCACAGGAGACCTACGTAAAGTGACAGCTTTACAGTCGCGTTCCGTTCAACGAGTGAGATTGCCGGATACCCAATACCTTTAGCCTATCCTTTTTCCTTCCCACCTCTTCCTGATTTGATGGGCCGGCGACAAATACATGGTCCAAGCGTTATGAATGTTCATGGGCGGAAGCGATCACATACTAACAGATAAACGGTTTGCTAGTTTCCTGGACCTATGCAATAAAAAAACTTAAACGCTATAATGTCTTCTTTGCTGATTTCGGCAACTTTTTGATCGTTAAATATGTGAATGTGATTAAAGTTTCTCTTAGATATTTTAAATGTTATATCAACAATAAATACTAAAGTAGGCAATTTATCAGACTGAAACTAAACGGAACATTACGTACTTCAATTCATCCAAGAAGCCGGTGGTGTTGGTCTTGTACATCCTGGGTATGAGATCCTGGATGACCCACTGCATCTCGCAGGAGCAGTGCCACGGGTTATGCTGGAGGTTCACGCCGTCCACCACACTAGACCAGTCAGTCAGGTTGATCGATAGGTGGGTTAGGTTGTTTTTGCTTACGTCCAGCTGTAATGGTAATGTTTGAGTATGATAAAATTGCTATGCTTAATACTTTTTACTGACTCGGAGTGTTATAGTTCAAGTAAACGGTATTGCAGTATTTTCTTAATTTAGTAATTGCCAAAGGTAATTCAAGCAAGCAAGCAGCAGACCGGGTTTTGTGGCATACCTTGGGACAGGCATATGTCTAACAGTGGACTCCAACGGGCTGATGATAATGATGATGTTTAAAGGGACAACGATATTAACCTCCACCCGTTCACAAATGTATAAACTATCTACGCAAATATAATAAGTGCGTGGTGGCCTGTTGGTAAACGGACCAGAAACGGATGCCAACATGTTCACGGTGGTCGCGGGTTCGAATCCCAGGGCACACCTCTGACTTTTCGGAGTCATTTGTGTATTGATAGTCAATCACCACGCACTTTAACGGTGAAGGAAAACATCCATAGCGATTTCTGTGGTATGTAAAGTCCGCCAACCCGCACTAGGTCAGCGTGGTGGACTATATGGCCTAACCACTCTCAATTGTATACTCGATTGTAGAGTAGGCCCGTGCCCTGCAGTGGGACGTATATAGGCTGATATATATATATATATATATAGATCAGAGATCTACCCAAATATTGACACAATTCCTTGGATTTGTGAGAGCTTTTTTGATGGATGACAAACGATTGTAGTACTAATTAATTTTCATTACATAAATACAGGCTAGAACTTTTATGAAGGGTCCTTCAAGTTAAATAGAAAAATTAAGTTCAATATTTCTGTCATTTCAGCACCATCTCAAGGTAGACTGGAAAAGAATGCCTCTGGCATTAAGTCCGCCTATGTAAAATGCGTTTGTATATAAAGCTAAATAAATAAATAAACTCTTACCATGCAAAGAGACGTGCCGTCGAAAGCGCCGACTTTTATTTCACTTAAAGACGGGCAATTCGTCAAATATAATGAGAAACATGGCGTTTGTTCCGTTGGCTCACCAACAGCTTGTCCCACAACATTACTAAACGCCTTCTCATCCACCACTACAAGAGACTTCAGCTCAGTCATGTACAACCTGCTCACAGCTAGAATATTCTTGAAGTATATCGTCTCTATAAGGTTTCCGTCGAGTCGAAGGTCACTTAGATTTGGCAACAGTTGAGAATTCAACGCTTTTGGTACTTCAGTGATTAAGTTGTACGAAAGGTCTAGAAAGTATAGATTTTGCAGCTTGTTGCTTATGTTCACTTCTGCGATTTGATTGCCGCCTACGTAGAGTACCTGAAATTGTTAAATGGTGAAATGTTTAATGTTAAGTAATGGTTAGATATTATTTTATGGTTTATGTCATTTGACAGCCTCCGAGGCCGCAGATTCGATCCCCGCACCCAGGCACGTTTGTGAAATGTGAGGCTCACAAGTCTTTTTCGCGGGTTTGGGTGTTTGTGTTAGTTCCTGATACACACGAAACAAGATTTAATTGATTTTAATGTGGGGGTCATTACTATCTAAATGTTGGGTGTATTTATGTATTTTTAAATTTATCTATTGCAGCCTTATATAAATTAAGGAAAGCGTAAAACGATTATTACACTAAACAGTCAATTGAACTTGCAGTCTTAATACTTACTTAAACGTACAACTTCAAAAAAATATTGTTTCGAAATGCAAACCTTTAATGTAGTCGACCCCTTGATTTGGAATTCGATTCCAATACTTTATTGCTCACATCTTCATAACCACGAAGCCAATAAGGTGAAAAATAATATTTGTATTCTGCTAGATAACTTAATAGCGTGAATCATTACTTACCTCAAGACTATCAAAATTGACCGCAGCCTCGTCATACAATTGTGATAGTCTGTTGTATGACAAATCGATGTACTTTATACCGCTGGGGAACTTCGGCCAATGATACAAGGTATTGCCTCGTAGTTTAGCGATCTGCAGTGAGGCAGGCAGGGAGAATACAAATGTAATGTTGTTTTGACTGACATCAAGCTCCCTCAGGTCTGAGCAGGTTAGGAACGAACTCTCATCCACGATTTCAATAATGTTGTTGGACAAATCTATGAACTCTCTGAAAAAATGTTTATATTTATTAAAGAGTTAGTAGTTAAATATTTTAAATATGACCTAAAACCTGGCAGAATATTCGTATACACCCATATAGCGACCATGATGTTGCAAAACCCGTCAAAGTAACAAACGGAAGTGAGTTTGGTTTCGGGTCCATGTCCGGTTGAGTTGACCAGCATCATTGTGTCGCAATTTGTATTGCTCTACTCGTACCATCAGATCAGATCAGCGTCTTGTGCACGTATATAAAAAAGGTAGTCGTATGCTTATATCATGATTATCTCTATGATTCAGTAGGCAAAAACTCAATTAATAAGAAAAATGAAGAAACGGTAAGTGTCTATTTAAAGGTTCCGAGAGTAGTGACACTGATCTAGACATAATACATAGCCTTCACACTGTGCCTTCACACTAGACCAGGCATCACTCATTAGTCATAACAGAACAACTTTATAGAAGGTTAGAATATCTGATATTATAAACTGTGATATTTTAACCCAACCGTTCGTGGTATTAGCGGATCGGTAAAATCATATCATACTTACAAACTATTGTTCGTTGGAAAAGAATCCTTAGCGATAGATCTTATTTTGTTACCATTCAAACTAAGCCTTTTCAGTCCCGACAAAGCGTGATTCTCTGGCAATATCAGATCGAATATATTGTTTTTGCCCATATCAAGCTCTTCCAACATCATAATAGGTTTAAAAGCTTCTATAGGTATTTTGTTAAACATGTTTCCTTGCAAATTTAGCCTTTTTAGATGCCGCAAATTTGCGAAATCGAGGGGATTGAATGAGGTAAGTTTGTTGTAAGAAGCATCGAACTCTTCTAAGCTTTCGATGTTCGTGAAGAGGTCTGGTGTGATCTCCATCAACTCGTTCTGAGCTATGGTCAGTTTCTTCAGGCTGGGTACGTCAGCGAAAGGTCCGTACCAGTAGGTTTTTATCTCGTTGTTTGTGAATCTTAAAGTCTCCAATTGTGAATTCGGTGGGAGTCTGGAAAAAAGCAATTATTTTAATAATTACAGCTTGAAATATGATAAATGAAGAGAGCTCTCGCTAAATAATTGTGACTGATATGATTTTAAATAGATAAAATCATGTTAGCAAATTATCTATTCAGTGAAAGTGGATCTTTTTGAACAACTAACGGGACATATGTACCTACACTAAACTGCATACTTAAAATTCCGTTTTAATTTACGTATTTACTTTTGTACCTAAGGAAAAAACACATCCAGGTGTGTTAAATATGTTTTTTTATTTTTCTTAATGTTATAACATTTTCTCTTAAATAAAGCCCAGTACAAAATACTCCCGCTAACAATTTCTTAGAAGCTACAGAAACTTAAATCACCGAACTCCAATTGCACGTTTCTGGTGTTCCACATTACACAACCCATAAAATCAGGACCTCAGCCGCCAATTACAGCAACAAGCTTTAAAAATAAAAATAGGCGACGTCCACGAAAATCTCCATTACTAGACGTTCTGAATTACTCTAAAAACGCCAACGCACTGATTACAGAATCATACAATCATCAGTCATAATCAACGCAGTCCGAATGGTCGGAAAGAAATGTAGGTGGTGACGACAAGTTTAAAGATTAGGGCACCTCGACCATTTGAAAGAAAGGAAAAAAAACATTTGTAACAAGCTTACATTAAAAACCTTTTACACTTAATGAAAAGGCAAACGAAAACTACAAAAATCAATAAGCAATATATATCAAAATTGAAATAATTAACAATATTAACAAAAATCAAAAACATTCCTCAAATTAAAAATAATAATAATAAATATTATTTATCATTCCGCTCCATGACCACGAAAACTGTACAGTGATATAAACGTCGGGAAGTAAAACAATTGTAAAATGTAACCAAATCCATAAAATCCGTAAATATTATTAGTTTTGTTTCAATATTTGTTTTTTTTTTAGGGAAAGCTCAAAGACAAATTAACAAAATACAGGGTGAATCAAGACTGCAACCGAATCCGTTTTTTTGCTATGAATGACGAGACGAACATGCTATTCACCTGATGGTAAGCGATACGACTGCTCATGAATGGTAGCAAAACCAAACAGCACCTTGAATTACAAACCAATGCTTGGCATTCCACTGCGCTCGCCATCCTGAGACATAAGATGTTAAGTCTCAATATGTCCAGTAGTTACTCTGGCTACAATATCCTTCAAACCGAAACTCAACAGTGCATTTACACTGCTGTTTGACGGGAGAAATAGACATTGCGGTGGTACCTACCCAAGCGGCCACTCACATATGAGAGACCTACCACGAGTAGTAATAAGATATCAAGTATAAATAAAAGATATGATTATGACTAAAGAACCGTATTCACTCTTCACTCATGTGCTTTGACTTCGTGACGCGCTGTGCAAACTGGGCCGATGAAGTTGATGGATTAATGTTTTACACTAACCGTATCAATGAACTTTAATTAGATGAATTTGCTAGGTTGAGATCCTTTTTCCTCATAAATCGCTTTTTTTTTACACTGGCCTGATGGTAAGCGCAAATGCCGTACAGGCAGAGTATCGAATGACATCATGACATGAATGACATGATGCCTCTTCTCACTTCGGCGGAAGGACCCAGGATCATAGGAAGGAGGGAACACGCGTGACGGTAAACAATTCCACAACTTAATGGTGCGGTACATAAAAGAATTTGCAAACCTTTTGGTTCGTGCCGAGATGGTGTCGACCATCAAACTATGGCTTCGCAAGCCAGCACGCGTGGTCCTGGTATTGAGATTGTCCTGGATTGAGTTAGGAATTGAGAGGACAACTTACTGTCTTTCTAACAACTGTGCATTTTAACAATGTGGATATTTATTATTTAATTAAGTAATTGAATTCAAAAGAAGTCAACGGCCAAGTTGACAAATGTTTAACCGAAGCGAACTGTTAGTGCCTCTTATAAGTACTTACCTGAATATTATACAACGTATATCAAGACTGCTATCGAAAACGAAGCCGGGTCATTAAAACTACCAGTTTTTAGTGACATCAGACACAATGCAACTAAACATTATTATTAACATTATTTGTTATTTTTTATGAGCGACGCTGTGCTACGCAATGGTTATAATTATTATTCTATCCAAAACTATACAGTAACCACCCAAAGAAGATATAAAAAAAAAATTGTCCCGATTATTTGTGAAGTTTTTAATTGCATTGTGTTTGTAGTCACTAAAACTACCACCCGGCTTCGTTAGCAGTTTCGATATACCTACCCTTTATTATCATGGATAGCATGAAATATAAAAAGCCTCTATCTGGGGACTTAAAAAAGGGAAAACAAAAAAATTACTTGTACACACGCGGACTAAGGCGTGCGTAAGAGAGTTAACACTGTTTTTATTTAAAAAAAAGTATGTGCGCCTCGGTGGCGCTGTTCTACTACGGTACAATTATAATGATAGGTCATCGGTTCGAATCCCGGATCGAGCAGTGATAGGTGATTTTTCTATTCATTATCAGGTCGGAGGCAGGAATTTGTGCCCGATATGGTGATAGGCTCGCCTCCTGTAACATCGTGGGATGATAAGTTTCAACTTACAAGGCGAAAAGGTGGCCTAATAGCACATCTCCCTACTCCTTCTTAAAAGAAAGCGTAAGTATGTATGTAGTCGTATTTATTGTGACTGTTGTAGTTTTGATGACTCATGCAGATAGCTAACAATTCGCACTGATACAATATGTAGAGTTTCATATATAGTAAAATAATCTGATATAGAGCCTTAAGGAGTAAATAAGGAAGAAAGTGTATGTAACACAAAAAGAGGTACATGTTCAATATTCATGTTTTTGTCTCTTTCACTCTTATTCAGAAACACATCTTTCCTCTCGCTGTACATCTTTCCCGTGGTTCGGGTTTGGATATATAAAATTGAAGTTGTATGAAGCGTAAAGATTTTGTTTGCGATCTCAAGTATATCATTATTATCATGTATATACTAAACTATACATGGAAATACATACCTTCGTATGTCGTATTATATACCTACTATTGCATTGAATCCGCATTATTTGGCGTCTGTTTTCCAAGTCCAAATGCATTTACTAGTGGTAGGTCTCTCATATGTGAGAGGCCATCTAGGTGGGTACCACCGCAGTGTCTATTTCTCCCTTCAAACAGCAGTTGAAACGCACTGTTGTGTTTTGGATTGAAGGGCATTGTAGCCAGAGTAACTACTGGACATATTGAGACTTAACGTCTTATGTCTCAGGATAGCGAGCGCAGTGGAATGCCAAGCATTACTTTGTAATTCAAGGTGTTGTTTGGTTTTGCTACTGTTCATGAGCGGTCGTATCGCTTACCATCAGGCGAACGGCATGCTTGTCTGGCCATTCATAGCAATAAAAAAAAAATTATAAGATAAACCGAGTCGTTGAACTTTAGTTTTTAAAATGATATCATTAGCACAATTTTAGTACAATATTTCCGCAGACACAGACGGTACAGACTGCAATGTTTATTTAAATGATGGACGTAATCACGTAAGAATTAAGATATACTAAACAAATACACCAGGCCAAAATATTCCTAACAGAGAAAAACTACTTTTAGAGTTAGGTAAGGACATCCAAGAACATATTTCTGAATGAAAAACACTCTAGTCTCTCACTCTCATCATCCAGGAATGATGAGATAATTGAAATACTTTTAAATCATAATCAAAGTTATTTTTTATTAAATAAATAAATATACCCAACAGTCACATACATAGTCTTGACCCAACAATAAGATAGAGTATTGTGTTGTGGGTATCAGAAACTACGAGAGACTTTTCGGTCTAAAACCACCCAGACCCGAAATAAAAAAAATATTTTCTGTAAAACCTACTTATAGAAAATGTTTATAGATACATTTCGGAGACTCGCCGAGCTTCAATGCTCGGTGTCATTACATTGCGTGCCACTGTTGATCCTGCGACACAGGAGTTGCAGTGGCGGGTGTGAGAGCAGGGCAGTCTCCAAAAAAATCTTAGAACACTTTTGAAATTAATTTTCAAAGCAAAAGCTAAGTTTTATAAGACTAAAATGCATGATTATGCTAAGTCATTTATCGTAGTTTTAAATGATATCAGGTAAACTGTTGTATTGATTTTCAAAAATTGATTTATGACCAGCTTTTAAGTGAACATCGCCAGTGTGCGACGGGAAGTTAAAAACGTACAAATTAAATTACACCAAAAAAATGACACGCGTTTTAATGACACCGAGCATTGAAGCTCGGCGAGTCTTTGAGAATATCTAACTTGTCTTTAACCCGCAACGAAACTAATTTAAAAAGAAATAATAGGATGAGTTGGTTTTTTTGTCCACATCTTCCACTTTATTTCACGAAAAATTAAAACATTGATGGGATATTCTCTAAGACGGACAGTGTTACAGAATAATGTTCGCTACGCCCTACTTTAAGGTGGTCTTCAACATTTTATACAGCCCACATGAAAGAAGCGACTTTCCCGAACGTTTTCCGAAAATACCCACAACAAACAAAGATTAAGATACGCGTGCGAGCAAACACGAATGCCCTTAAAACTATTATGAACATTAATGACTCGTGATAAGAAGCCAAGGTAATTATACAAAATAAAGTGACATATACAACAAAATGGCGGTCAATTATGTTACCTTTAGGTACTCTAATATAAAATGGTAGCGGCATTTTTACAATTATGTATCAGACCATATATGTCACACTTCAGGGCGTCGTCTATAATCGAGAGTAAGATTGGTTAGGCCATATAGTCCACCACGCTGGCCTAGTGCGGGTTGCCGGACTTAACATGCCATAAAAATTCTTACAAATTGTTATGGTATGCAGGTTTTCTCACGATGTTTTCCTTCACTGCTATAGTGCAAGGTGATTGACTTACACACATGACTGAAAAGTCATAGGTGTGCCCTGAGATTCGAACCCTGACCACCGTGAATATGTTTGCAGACGCGCTTGGTCCAATTACCAACCATATTTAAGTAATAATTAAATGCATAATTGCTGTGTTTAACATTTTTAAAAACTATAATGGCGTATCTTCACTGTCGCCTATCATGGGCCACGATGCGTTCGACAATTTCCGACACAATTATTGCATAGGTATCTCTAGACGAGCGTTTTCAGGAGACGCATATTACACGTACGTTAAATTATATGTTCCACGCTATAACATACTAGAGTCGCCATTGATTGGCATAATTGGAAACGATTAATTATTAGGCATGATAAATTCAATGAGAATCTTTGTTTCTTTCATACCTTAAATACATTTGTTACAATACAATTTCATGTGACAGTGGCCATCTAGATTAATCGCGCATAGAATCGCGAATACGCAATGGGCTCAACTACAGTTTCTACTCGCGCTAAAACGCACGTCTGCACAAGGTATAACTTCAAAGCTGTCAATTGTCAATTTGACACGTTTGGCAAGTCCCAGCGTCCCGCGATCAGCAGATGTAATAACACGGCTCCACGCGTCTCGACCGTTGACCGTTTGAGTTTAGTTTCTATCTTATTAATTATTATATTGCATAGTCAATAAACAATCTCAATGTAAAATTGGTACTTAAGTGGAGCTCGGTTCCGCAGATTTGAGGGTGATATATGGCTGGGTAAGGCAAAACCATTTTCTTACAAGATAACAATGTAACAGCTTTACCTATGAATAAGGAAATTTGGTTAAAAAAAGGGTCACGGTCTTTATTTATTGGCAGAAATAACTACGTACGACTATTCCTGGCTTACCGTTATCTTCTTTATCATTGTCATCATTACTCATAGCGTAAATTGTGTTAAAAAAAATAAAGGAAACATTTCATGAATTTTTGGAATTTCTTGACTATTTCTTAGCTTTTTTGATTTAATTATAAAAAAGATTTATCGTTTTATTATATTAAGAAGATCTATAAAAGTGTTAACAGATAATTCATTCGGTGAATGTATCGTAAAATTCGTATTCATAAGTTTTGAGGTCTGCTTTTTGGGTAAAGCAATACCTATTTTGACTGAATACAGAGCGCTGCGGTAGGGTGCTAAAAAGCTACACGATGGCATGACTAAAGCGCGTTTTGTATCGTGATCCGGCCGAATGAAAAAGTCATAGAAGATGCATTCTGCATTCGGCGGGCGCACCGAATAAAAATGTGCAATGCGCAATTTTAGAGGTTATAGTTGCAACCAACTCATATACTTATACCAATATATGAAAGTTTGTAACAACGTTCACACATATTTATTAAGTTAATGAGAAGGATACTCTAGGAACTAACTTTTCATTTAAAAAATTAACTTTGAAGGACAGTGAGTCATCAACATGTGCTGAACTCTCTCTCAAAGGGAAAACTCTACGGGTTTCCACGCGATGTTTCATCAACGCTCAATTAAAACGCGTCCGTGTTTAATTATCTTACAAATAGTAAGAAAAATCCTGTAACTTCGAAAGTTAGGGCAAATAAATAAAAAAATGTATGTACGCGGGACATGTACTCTTAATTTTCACCCATAGATATCACAAGCGCGAGCGCCGATTAAAAACTATGTACACAAAATCACACCACCTCTTATGACTAACTTCGCAAGTCACCTGACAGAATATTACAAGCAAAAACTTACTTGGCAAGGGTGGAAAACTTTATCCCTTCAAATGTCGCAGATATCTTCAGTCCGTTGTGGTTCTCTGGCCATTCCACCTTGTCTAAATCTGTGACATGCATTACTCTGTCCGTATCAGAGCAATGTATGTTTAAAATCAAATGCGTTTTTTCCACATTGTAAATTTCACTGCACGTGCAAAGTTCGCATAATTTAACTGTACGGACACTGTTGATTTCTTTGGCGGCAATTATTGTGGTCGTTAGTAAGAAACACGCGGTTTGAAGCTGCATCTTAGCGTGGTCACAGTGCGCGTGCAGCGCTCACTACAGATCCCGCGAAGTGAGCCTATCTTACCTATGAGATTCAGTCGGTGATTAAAGCTGAGGACACACCTGAATATGTCGCGATATATTTTTATCGATAGTTAAATTAATGTTTACGTACTAAAGTTACTTCTACCTAATTAACGTTGGAGGAAGTCGCTGGCTCTCTATTAACTATTAACAGTGACTGTGTTTGAGAGACTAAATTAATTAATTTCAAAATTCGAGTATCTTACCACGTACTTACTATATTATTATTTTATTCTGAAGAGGCCGTCGAAAATAAGTGGAAGTGAACTACGCACGCCGAAAATCAGAGGATAGTGAAAAAATAGTGTGATTCCTTAGCACTTGTAGAAGTGACAAAAAGAAAGACAAAAATTGTGGCACGGTACCGCTTTTTGTTACATAGAGCTACCGTGACCCAGTTGGATAGACACCGACTATGTCACAAGAGGCGCCGCGTTCGATTCCCGCACTGAAACAATTTTTTGTGGGATCGACTGGTATTTGTTTTGGGGAGGTATTTGTGAGATCAAAAAGTCTCTTGTAGTTTTTGATACCCATGACATAAGACTCGATCTTAGTGTGGGGTCAGGACTATGTAGGTATATGGTGGGTGTATTTATTAAACATTCCAATTTCATTCGCTGTATCCGCTCATGTAGTTATATCACAATTATCGATAACTGCGTAGTTGTGTGTCCCAAACTTTACGAGCACACTTGGTTATCAGCGATTGCGTCCCCGCATTGATAAACGATACGAGTGATAGCAAATTCCAATAAAATACAATTATTCACTGTTTATAAACGTAGGTTGGTATTCAAAGTACTTAGAACTGTCATAAATTGTTGCGGATCATCGATATCCAGTACATAAATAGTAATTTTTCCGGAGTTTTTCAAAAGATTTCTGTTTTAGGGTGATTATTTATCAATTATAAAAAATGCCGATGTTATAATTGCTTTAAATTACAAGGTCATTAAATAGTAATGGTTTCTTAGATTTACGCGAATGTTACACATGAAATAATTTTTTATTTCCGGATTTTATCGCAGATTTGGTTTAATTTCAAATCCCAGGGCACACCTCTGACTTTTCGGAGTCATGTGTGTATTGATAGTCAATCACCACGCACTAAAACGGTGAAGGAAAACATCGTGAGGAAACCTGCATACCATAGCGGTTCATAAGAATTTATATGGTATGTAAGTCCGCCAACCCGCACTAGGTCAGCGTGGTGGACTATATGGCCTAACCACTCTCAATCGTACTGTCGATTGTAGAGTAGGCCCGTGCCCTGCAGTGGGACGTATATGGGCTGATACAGTATACAGTTGGTTTAATTTGCACATTTTTAACTTCCCGACGCGACGTTTCGATTACTTTACACCAACCAAACTCGCGATAAAAACTGTAAATAATAGTTTTATGTCATTAAATAATGTCAATTATAACAAATTAAAATGATTTGATTTTACATCACATTAAAATTGAAAAAATGATATTTACAAATAAACTAAATAATACAATAATTTGACTTAACCCTTAAAGCATTTGTGTTCGTTTTTTAGTAGGTACAACAACATAATCTGTCCTAGGCGTCAAACCGCTCTGTTTTATAGCAAGTGTAAGTACAATGGTATATCTATCTGGCTTGCACTACACATCAAGCACCTAAGAACAGTAACTTGCCTATACAGGGTTTATCAGGACTCTTACCGGAAACAAAGTCGCGTAGTAGTTTTAGTGACTTCAGACACAATACTACTAAACATTTTGCAAAAAATATGTGTCGATTTTTTTTAGTTATTTTTGACATCGTCGTATTTGGGTGGTAAATCCATAGTTATTGCTAAAATAATAATTTGAATCCTTGTGTACAATTGTGTCTTTAAAAATAAATGTACATTATTATTTTAGGAAAATCTATGTATTTACCACCTTTATATGCGATATTTTAAAGAAATACTTTCGTTTCCTTGCGAAAATTTTTAGTTGCTTTATGTTTGTAGTCAATAAAACTATAACCCAGCTTCGTTTTCGATAACAGTCTTGATACACCCTGTATAGTGTATTATCTATGACAGGAACTATCGATCACTTGAAATCTAACAAGTCAGCATCCCGCACCTACACTTGTATTGTTTTTAAATTTACGGTGTAAAGTGGTTAAACCACTACCATCTACAATTATTTCCAAAAAATATGAGTTGCTTGTTCATTTTCAATATATAGATAAACATATTTTGTCATAATTTATATTTTTTTAAGCAGAATACTGTCACTTTTTACGGCCATCGACTTAAAGGACCTTGCTAGGAATGCTAAGAATAATAATCTTAACTTATATATTGTTTCTTTTTGTTCCTGAACGTAACTTGTGCTTCATGCTAATGGTCTCTGACTTACATTTTATAATTGTCATAATTTTAATAATAATCACAAATCATGGCGTTCAAAAACGACTTTAGTTACGATACCACCGCCCGATTCAGAAACATCAGATGTCTAAAACAATGAAAATCTCGAATAATTCGAAATTTCGCGTCAACCATTCAATGGTTTATCATCCTGTCGAACCGTTTCTCCAAAACTAGAACAGGTGGAATATAAACGACAAAAATTTAGAGACAAAATTCAGACAAATATAGAATTTCACCCTACAGTTGACTATGGTAACCTTCGATCAAATATACACTAGATGCAACATGAGCGCATAGAAAATGGCACCAAAAAAGAGTGCTTTAAGCACTCTTTCGCCTTCAGTCACGCACCGACCGTTGCTTTCAAAACGTCGCAGAACTTTAGACAATATTATGTGAAAAGCTACTTTAAGCTCCAGGAATAAGGTGGAATTTGTGATGACATATTTAGAATACATGATCTTTTTGTTTACTTTTTTTAATGTCATGCATCGGTGCCACTTTTTAACAGAACTTTT
Source organism: Hyles lineata (assembly GCA_030180105.1). Classification (NCBI taxonomy): domain Eukaryota; kingdom Metazoa; phylum Arthropoda; class Insecta; order Lepidoptera; family Sphingidae; genus Hyles; species Hyles lineata. The sequence goes on along the minus strand of JARJEE010000035.1, from coordinate 931,510 downwards.
ACAGGGAACTGTGTATCTAGTGTATATTTGATCGAAGATGGTAACGATGAAACAACCTCGAATTGCTTCAAGATATTTTCAAATAAAGGATTATGGAACCATATTATAACCGATATGACTAATTTGTATTCTATACAGGCTAAGCCACTAAATCTTACTTTTAAAGATTAGGTGAAGTAAGTATGCCAGCTGAAACTGATTACAGGGCGCAGGACACCCGAATTGCACCAATAGCAGACGTTTTGTGTTTAAAAAAACTGAGTAAATTAGATCAAACTTACAGTACTGAAATAATGCAAAAGACAATCTAATGGACCGTTAATTTAAACTAAGACTAGTGTTGGAACATACTGATCAAAGTTGCTTGGCATTTGAAGACGAAAACTCATATTCGATTGAGTTGTATGGAACGTTTTTAAATGAAATTATTGAAATGTGCTTTTTAATATATTTTTTGAATCCCACATTAATTATAATGCGTTTATAATGTAGAGTTTTATTTATTTTTGCGGTATTTTATATTTTCATTTTAAGCAAACTACTTTTTTATGTAAACGGTGTTGTCCGTTTTATAGGACAATAAAATACCTACTAATTAGGTACACATATATAACGTAATAATTATACATTTGTTATTTTTCTTATTACCTATATTCAATTTTCAAGTAGATATAAAACCTGTTTTTGACACTAAAATATAGTGTAAAAAACAGGCAGCATTGATTCCTTTCTGCTTTAAGGGTTAAAAATAACACGTTTTATAAGTTACCTACTGGTTACTGCCCACAGCTGACCCAGACATAAGAGCGGCAACGCTGCATTTTTCTTCGCCGCGTTGCCAATGGTATCATTTGATTTGGCGCGGTGATTCCCTTGTAGTGTTTTGGCATAGTTTTATTCGTACAATAACAAATTTAATTAAAACACTCTAAATCAAGTCACCTTTTACACAAATAAAGTATTTCGCATTCGCAGAGAACAAGTACGGCTCACTGAAGCACTCTGAGTTCACTGACGAGGCGTCAGGCGACGAGTTTTCATATATATAGTAATGTACTCTGTGCGACGCATAGCGCGGGTGCCGATTTCCAATTAGCCGCCCCTGAACCCTGTCCATCGACCCCCGACCTTCTATCGACCTTCGATCGCCGATCGCAGCATTGAAAAAGTACAGTAAAAGTGTCGTAAAAATATAGTATGGATGGATGTAAAATACAGTAGATTATTATATTTGACAGCCCCCGTCGCGCAGTTGGTAAGACGCTGACTGTAAAACGAGAGACCGCGGTTTTGATCCCCGCACCGAACAAATATTTGTGAGGCCAACAAGTATTTGTCTCGAGTCTGGGTGTTTGTGAGACTGAAGTCTCTCGTAGTTTCTGATACCCATGACAAGACTTAATTGATTTTAATGAAATGAAATGAAAATATTTATTGAATCCATAAAATGTCATACACTATTTAGATTCAGTCATATTTTTTTTTCCACTACCACCCAGTTCACAAGGCTGTTTTCGCCAGAGAAGAACGGGCAAGAAACTCTAGCGTTGCTCTTTTCAAAATAAGTTTACAATACAGTGATCATACAAGAGTTGAAATTCAGAGCAGTTTATAAATTATTCATGATAATAATTATATTGTACGGCTGAGTTAAGTGTGGTCACCCTGACCGCGGAATCTGTATACACTGTTCAGCAAAGGCAATAAAAAAATTAAAAAAGAAAAAGTAATTAATATTATCATTATAAGCAAATTGAGCAGACCAGTCTACACAAGCAGCACCCGTTCACGAGTATGACCCATGTGCCAGCCATCGGTCTCCTCAACCGTGTTATAGGGAAGTGACCGACCCGGCACACGACGACACGTAATGTGGGGTCAGGACTATGTATATGACTGTTAGGTGTATTTATTTTATGGTTTGGTTGAAAAGTAGAATGTCCATTCACAATATCGGTAAAAAATATCGTAGATCCCGATACCGATACTGGTTAAAATTATTTATAGCATTTTTTATGATTGGTCTTTTAAACGTATTCCTGTTTTATCCCGAATCCGTAATCATTATAACATTTTACATTTTGTTCACATAGCCGAAGACAAAACAATAATTTTTATTCAACTTTAAGTTGATTTCTCCAAGAACTCCAGACCTGGATCGCAATTATGTTTATATTTATTGAAAATGTAATTTTTTCCCTACACAAAAAAGTAGATTTCAACAAACAAACAAACAGACAAAAACTTAGTATAGTAAAATAAAAAAATATAATGGGCATTTTCATTTAAAGATGGCTCGGTGAATTAAAAACTCTAAAAAAATATTTTGTAGTGACCTAGAGCACGCTAGAGTCTCGACCAGGCGGTGCTCGCGGACGATCACGGTTGTTGACCTTGCAAGGCCGCGTGGGCGAAATGGTTCCTGCCAAGTAATATTATTACTACAGTGAGGTTCAGCATAATTTTATTTCAGTACTGATTATGTTTTTGTTTTACTTCATGGAATGGCGAGTAGGGCATGTCGTTCGCCTGATGGTGGGCGATATGACCGCTCATGAACAGTAGTAGAGCCAAACATCACCATGTACAAAACAATACAAATACCAATACCAATTACAAAGCAATGCTTGACATTCATCGTTAACAATGTTACACTAGATAAGACGTTCTTTGTGAGAAATGTGTCCCACTAGGTGCGGTGCATGCACCGCACACGAATCAGTGAAAAACGCTTAAGCGCCATGAAATTCACGGCGCTTTCAACTTTTTGGTTGCGAGAAAACTACACACAGAAAGCGATCTGCATGTTTATACTGTTTGGTTAGACGTTTAATTATTTGTTCCACGCTGCAGCGATTTAGTTTCAACTTATACCAAAATCGAAGAAGACATTTGTATGAGATAGCTTATCAATTCTCTAATACGTAGTAATATATCTCAATGTTGTCATTCCACTGCGCTCGCCATCCTGAGACATAAAATGATAAGTCTCAATATGTCCAGTAGTTACTCTGGCTACAATGTCCTTCAAACCGAAACACAAAAGTGCATTTACACTGCTTTTTGGCGGGAGTAATAGACATTGCTACCTACCTAGACATTGGTACCTACCCAGATGGCCTTCCACATATTATGAGAGACCTACCACCAGTAAAGTTTTATTATTGATTATTATAAAACATAATTACACAGGAATACGAGTAAAAGTGTGATTCCGAATAAAAAATTGACGTTATTGTTTTACGAGGGGCACACAAATTCACAAAAAGATAAAAAACGCAAAAAGACATATATGAAGATACGTATACTGATATTGCGGTATTTTTTTACATAGGTAAGTATAAGTTTGCATGCCCACCTAACTACTAACCCGAACTACTGCTGCGCACAGAAGATTTATCCATGCGAGGTACGGTTATTTAAATCAAATAACAGTGATTCAAAGAAATGGCACATCCTTCAGTCACACCACTGAATTAAATATAAGATCATGGATCATAGTAGAAACCGCAATTGAATACATTTTTTAATAATGTTTCAGAGTTGGTGCTAGTCCAGTCAAAATAGATAAAAATAAGTCATAACTTAGCCATAATTCGCATAGCGCTGAAAATTAGCAGACGTTAAATACATCATTATAAATGAAATGTAAAAAATCCCGATCGATCGTACTTCTGCAAAAATAAATATTCATTGTCTAACGTTGAAAATTAAGGTGTTTTCCACTTTCCTAGAAAACGGTAAGTATTATTGAGAAAATAGATCAGAAAAAAGTTGTAGATCATACAATTCTGTACTAAAATGGTCCAGTCACTTTTTATATGATCTGTTTCATTGATACGATAATCTTAATAAACTATAAAGCTTGGTATTAAAATAAAAAACAGAACACACACGAAATTCTCCAAGAAGAAAATGAAGAAGAAATATTTGTCGTAATAGAATTACACAATTATCTAATATCATTAGCGATTAGATCATTAGCAATATTTCCATTCTTTCAATCAATAGGATACGATCTGATCAAATTTTCTTTATTAAAAGAGATCGTGGAGTATACCTACTGGGGAACGTTAAAAATCGCCAAGTACATCACCTCATAGGTGGTGCGGAAATGTGTGCATTATGTAAAATATGAATTTTCAAATAATAAAAGCTGCGATATCTCACGAAAAGTGACTGGACCATTTTTGTAGAAAATTGTATGATCTACAACTTTTGTCTGACATATTTTTACTATAATCTCTGTATATATGTCCGGTCCATATACGTCCCACTGCAGGGCACGGGCCTCCTCTACAATCGAGAATACGATTGAGAGTGGTTAGGTCCAAGGGCGTCGCCAAGGGGGGCAGGTAGGGGCAGCTGAATTATTTTGTGCGTTTGACCTTAAATATTTTTTTGGAGAAGTACGATGGATTTTTGGCATTTCATTTATTATGATGTATTTAATGTTTCTGCAAATTTTCAGCTCTATACGAATTATGGCTCCAGCTCCTCCGTGACGGCCTCCGTGGCGCAGTTGGTTCGATCCGCGCACCGAGAGAAATGTTTGTGCGGCACACAAATATTTCTTCCGGGTCTGAGTGTTTGTGAGACCGAAAAGTCTCTCGTAGTTTCTGATACCCACAATACAAGACTCGATCTTAATGTGGGGTCAGGACTATGTATGTGACTGTTGGGTGTTATTTATTAATTTATTCATTTATGGCTAAGTCATACGTCTATTTGACTGGCCTAGCGTGATCTGGAAATTTCTCACCGGTGCGATGTCAGTGGCGCCTGTAGTTGTTCTGGAGCTGATGCGGCTATATCTTTTAACTTTGACAGTGTATTGTTATATACTTAAAAGTTGATTATATAAGGTCGTAACATCAGTTCCTAGCCGCGCGACTCATGGTCATCATGGCATGAAGGTTGTCATTCTTCTTCAGCATTAGTCTCGAAAGGTGTACCTGACATGTGAGTTATATGGTCTGCCTTAGTAATAATTTGATTTTACTGTAAGCTGTTTTATGAAAATGTAACCTAAATAGAAGTAGTAGTTTTTTTTTAATCTTAGTGTTTCATATTATTTGATTAATGTACGTTCTGGCTGGTGAACGATAGAAAGCGCTAGCGTTTGTCCTTCGCCCCCATTCTGCTCTATTACTAGTATAGTGATCTGCAAAGAACATGCCACTAGGTGATCTGTGTTCTGCCCCTGGGCGACAAGCGAGACTTCTTATTGACTATTAATTTGTGGTTGGAACTCAGGCGCAACGCAACCATATTTAGATCCAATCTTTACATTTTTGTCGAGTTTTGGGAATATGCCAGCTGTAGCTGCAGGGCCGGAACCAGCTTTTTAAGTGGTCTATGAGAAAAATGTCTAGGAAACCTCTGCTTTATATGAAGAATGTTTGAATTTTAAAAGTTTTTGAATATTAATAAAAATAAATTTATATCACTTACCGTAAAAATGCGACGAGCGATAGCCAACGTTTCAGTAAAAAATATTTTTTATACTAAAAATATTTTTATTTTCCAATTCCTATTTATTTTTACATGTCATACAACATTCATAACGGTATTTGATTTTATTTACATAATTATAAAGAAATTAAAAAACAAATAACATACTTATACGACTTACAAAAAATATATAAAATATATAAAAAAAAATTATAAGAATTAATTACACTACCGGGGTATATTCCAAAAGATATATACTTTTAGCTATTTGTGGAAAATCAGAAATATTCGTTGGAATTGTATACTCAATTAAACTTCTGAGAGTCAAAAGTTTAAATAGTAATGTAGGCGTAAGAACCTAGAAGCTTAAAATTATTTGAAAAGAAAATAGTTTTTATTACCCCAAACTTACTGATTACAATCAAATTAACATACATATTTTAAAGATTTCTACACAAGTATAGAAAACTAAAATATATTAAACTCTTGGAATAAAACCCACTGCAATATATGTGCTAAAATACACAAGTGGCTTTCGCACGGTTAAAACGTCCATTAATTGTGCCTTAACGGGTCTACAAGACCCCAAAACAATTCTAACCCTATGCACTACATAAACATTACGTAAAATATCATCACGTCATACGCAATTACGTCAAAATTTAACATCGCCAATTTCATTTAATAAATGATGAATATAAATTAATAACTAAATAATAAATCGGGCATAACTTTGTATTTTATAATGAGTTTAATATAACAATATTGTGATTTCTGTATTCGTTAACCTGTAATTAATCTTTACCGGATACTGTACAAACCAGTAATGGACAGTGAGAACAAATTAAAAAATCATTTTTGAAATTTTGATTTAAATGGACATCGCTAAGATTTACTCGAAAAAGGTTTACTATTGTCATAATAACCTCTTTTGTGATTCTTGACATAACATTAAAGACCATAAGGTATTATAGTTATATTTAAAGCGGTGACCTATTTATCTTCATTATCATAAATATATGACAATTCCATTACAAACAACTGAGTACAAGTGTCAACGCAAGTTGTGGTACTAGGGTCTTTTCAACGTCTGTTTGACGAAACTTGCCTGCCGCCCTGTACATTACTTGGCGAATGGGTTGATGATGCTTCGTACGAACTCCGGGCCGTGGTAGTATCCCTTCAGCATCACGTTCCAGTATAGGAACGGGAAGAGATCCCTCTTCATGTAGTACGCTATTACGCTTTCCCGGGCCTAAAAATATATATTTAGTCAAATATTGATAATCCTAAGACAGATCTAATGGGTAAGCTAATGGTATCAAGGAAGCAAATCAAATTGAGTTAACTGTATTGAATAGTTTTTCGTCATGAAGTTAAGATTTGAAAAACCGACTAATGCTGTATTTCTGCTTCAACTAAAGGCAGACTGTTAGAGAATGCCTCTGGCATTAAGTCCGCCTGTATACTGTTTGGTATATAAATATATTTAAATTAAAAAATAAAATAATTTTACATAGAATGGATTGTCAAGTCTTGTGGATCGACATCTACAATCGACAGGACAATAGAGGACATGAAGTCCTCCCCACTGGGCTTATGTGGGATGGTGGACATATACAGGAATTTGTACAAATCGCTATGGTATGCGATAGTGCGTGGTTGACTATCAGTAAACTAGTATACCTGGTTAAAGGGCATGGTCTCCCTGGGCACGCCGTCGTACACGAACTCTGCGAGTATGCACGTGCTGTACGACGTGACGAGCGGGCACGCGCCGTACCCGTCGTACTTCAACTGCGGCTCGTCCTGCTTCATACTACTGAGCAAGTTGTGTTCTAACACGTAGCATTGCTTCGCTGGAACAAATTATACAAAAATTCACTGGTGGTAGGTCTCTCATATGTGAGAGGCCATCTGGGTGGGTACCACCGCAATGTCTATTTCTCCCGCCAAGTATCAGTGTAAATGCACCGTTATGTGGTGGATTGAATGATATTGTAGCCAGAGTTACTACTGGACATATTTAGACTTAACATCTTATATCTCAGGATGGCCAGCGCAGTGGAATATGCTAAGTATTTCTTTGTAAGTTATGGTGATGTTTGGCATTGGTAGCGTCTATCAGCGGTCGTATTGCTTACCATCAGGTGAATCGCAAGAAGGTCTCGCCATTCATTTCAATAAAAAAAAGATATCTTACGACGCCGACTGTGAAACGTGAAAGCAAGCAAGATTGCATCGAATGGCATGAGCATTGTTAATACTCGTATCAAACCAACTTAAGTATCAACGGGTGTAAATTGCCTTTCATGTGGTGTCTATTGGGAGAGATATGTGTCCGGAACTACAATCTTGATAGTTACCGATAGCAGCGGCGGTCTTGCTGTTAGGCGTGTTGATGCAGTCCCCGATGCCGAATATGTTGCGATACTTGTTGTGGCGCAGGGTGTACTTGTCCACGGCGAGGTAGCCGGCGGGATCCGACAAGTCCTTGTTGGTGCGAAGGAACTCCGGCGTCTTCATCGGCGGGGACACGTGGAGGAGGTCGTAGCGCATTGTCGTCTCCTGGAACAACATTTTAGACGATTTTTTAAATCCTATCTATAAGAGACGGTCCGTTCATGGTATCGATAAAATAAAATATATCGTTGATCCCGATACCGACACTATATAATAGCTTTATATGTATAAATAATATCAGTACGCCTCGTTTTTATGCCGCACTGGTCTATTTTTTTCGTACAATCGTCTTACATGTACTTAGTTTCCGATCCTTCAAGTATTTGTATTTTGTATATTTTCTATTTACCGAACCACAAAAAATATTTTATGACGATTAGTTAAGTGGATAGGTCGAGAAAGCGTGTTAAACAAATTCACATTCCAATTTATAAGAGTTATTTGGTTGTTTCTTGAAAATGTTCTCCAATTATTTTCTCTGCCGCACCGTCAAGCTGTGGAACGGTTTGCCATCACACGTGTTCCTTCCTTGCTATATATATAATCCTAGGTCCTTCCGTCGTAGCGTGAAGAGGCATCTTAGCGGGCATGACTGTATCGAATGGCATGAGACCGCCGTCTGATGCCATTCGATACTCTATCTGGACGGTAATTTCACTTACCACTAGGTGCAATGACCGCACTGTCCCATGCCAGAATAAAAAATAAATCCTCAGCCCTTAATAAAACTGGTAAGATAAGAGGATTTATAAATGAAAGGAGTAAAAGAGTAGTAATAAGGTATGTTTAGACTATCACAGTACACTTAGTGTATACATCGAAGTGTCTCTGTATCGAGTGCCTGTATTGTGTACGAGTGTCTGATGCAAAATGTATTGTACACGATAATGAGTGTAACATCAGACGCTGTGTGAACACGTTGTGTCCTAGCGTACTAGTGTAAACAGTACATTAATGTCGGACATTTATGTGAGAATTTATGACGTAGTCTGAACGCAACATTAAACTCGTACCTTGGTCTTGTCCGCATGATTGAAGAACACGGCTTCCTTGGAATCCGGTCGGATCTCCTTGAGCACGGTCTGGTAGTTGACGTTGATATTCCTCCGTTCCACCACCTTCATCAGCGCCGCCGCGTACTTCTTCACGCCGAAGATCACGGGCAGGCACGTGTTATACGTCAAGTTGCTTTTCGACCGGAGATTCGCCTGGAAATAAAGAAAATATTTACCTTCATATTGTTGTGAGACCGAAAAGTCACTTGTAGTTGCTGATACCCACGACACAAGACTCGATCTTAGTGTGAGTTTAGAACTATGTATGTGACTGTTGGGTGTTATTTTTTTTTCTCATACGCGCCAAAAGAAGTATAACTTCAAAAAATAATAAGCATTTGCCTGGTCCAGTTAGCTGAGCCGTGGGATTAACATTGCACAAAAGAACTGGATGTCATAATGAAGGACGCTAAAGGCTGGCCGAAATACCGAAGGTTAAACCAGAAAAAAGGACCCTAGAACCGGCCAGGATAGCGGTACAAATTAAAGGAAACACGAATGCCCAGGAAAAAAATACAAAAGAGAACTAGTTGAGGTTGGTAACTCGTTTAAACAAATCAAAGGTCCATCATCTATATCAACTGAAGAAGAAAGAAGAAAATTGGCATTGAACATTCACATCATCCAGAGTGGTTTTTCAAAAGTTTTACTTTTGATATTAGGGACCATTTGGCATTTCTGTCGAACGATTGGCCTAGTTCGTTGACTAGTTTGCTTGAATGTTAATACAGTACCAACTTATTTAATAAAGGGTTTTTACTGTCTACCCGTAAATAAGACGTGCATATTTTTTATGATGGTTCCGCGGACGTTGGGATGCTTCCAGTGACGCTGGTGGTGACCGTTGACCACCGGTTAAGAACCACTGATTTTGAGTCTATACCCTAACATATATTTATAAATTGCATAAATGTTTGCCCTTCCAGGAGAGACGATTTGCGAAAGGTCGCTGGCAGATGCTGGATGCGACAAGCCGAAGACGTAATTTAAGTAAAAAGTAAGTAAGTAATTTGGTAAAAAGGGTGATTGAATTATCCTGCAGTGTACACTATAAGCTGATTATGATGATAAATGTTTGTGTTTTTGTATAACTACTCATTTCTTATCCGGCTACGCTGTAGCACAGTAGCTGAATATAGGGGCCGACAACAAAAGACTGTTGTAACAATTAACAATGGACACGAAACATAAACTTCCACGAATATTGTTTTGATGAATGAAACGATACGGTTTTCCGACAGGAAAGTTCTCACACTGCTGGGCTCTTTAATCTTTAGGAAAGGATCAACTTCACTATACTAGCAAATATATTTTTTTTCATATACCCCACAGTCACACACTAAGATCGACACTTGTTTCGTAGGCATAAGAAAGTACGAGACACTTTACGGGCGTCACAAAGACCCAGACCCGAATACCTGTGGATCACACAAATATTTGTCTCAGTGCGGGGATCAAACCCGTGGCCTCATGTTTCATAGCTGGCACTTAACCAACTGTGGCAAGAACGCTGTCAATTTAGGAGGACGGAGAGCCTTAGTGTGGGCGTAAAAGCCATAAGTAACTTTTAAAATCATCATCATCTCAGCCACAAGAAGTCCACTGCTGAACATAGGCCTCCCCCAAGGATCTCCACATCGACCTGCTGGAAGCGGCCTGCATGCAGCGAGTTTCTGCAACCTAAACCAGGTCGTCAACCTTAAAGAAATAATTTATTTATTTCTTCTTTAAGGTTGAATAATACTCATCAAATATGACTAATTACTTAGATATGTAATTTTACAGTTGTGTAAAAAAATAAAAATAAAGTACAAATTGTCTGTTAATACATTAACCGGATCAAACTGGTCATGGTATGGTACTGGTTATTTTATTTATTTATTTATTTATTATTATTCCAAAATACAAAGCTTAGAGTTAACTGTGATAGCCACACTAGGCTCAGCCTGTGTCGTGGTTATCAGTATCATATCAACAGGCAATACAATAATGTTCGCAATTATGTAATTAAAGCAACAAAAATATATCTAATTAACTATATACTATAATAATATATAATTAACTAATAATAATAATTTGTGTGTATGTGTGTGTGTGTGTGCGTGTGTGTGTGTACGCGTGTGCGTGTGTGTGTTGTATTTAACATTGTTTAACATAACATTAGGTACTATTACAAAAATATAATATTATAATATGCATCATTAAAAATAACTCAATTAAATTTGTATAATATAATTAATTACAACTAAAATTTGTCATTGTAACACATTTACCATTTGTTCCGTGTTTTTATAATTTGTGTTCAGGATATGTTTCAAAATTTTAGCTTTAGCCTCGCGGAGACTCGCATTTTTTATATCACATAACTTCACAATTTGGTTATATATATGAGGAAAAAGGAAACATTGGAATCTTTGCGCAAAAGCAGTTTTTACCGGATTCACAGGTAATCTGAAAATTCTGCGTTTTAGCATAATTTTATAATTCGGTGAATTAAGAGCGACCTTATGCATGCTGATACATGTATTATATATATAAAGTTGTCGCACACTCAAAACTTGGGCTTCTTTATACAGGTCAGACGTGGGGAAATGAATTGATTTCCCCAACATAACCTTTAGGATCGATCTTTGGGCTCTTTCAAGGTATATAAGGTGTGATGGAGCAGCCCCTCCCCAAGCATTTATACAGTAAGTTAAGATTGACTGACATAAAGAACGGTAAATTAAATTCAACAGATCCCTATCACCAACATCCCTTATATGCCTAAACATGTACATCAGCTTTCTTACTCTGCCGCTGAGGGCTATAATGTGTTCTTTGAAGGTAAGTTTCTCGTCAATAGTAACACCCAGATACTTTATCAATCCAACTTTTTTAATACCTTTACAGTTGCAAGAACTTGTGTTATTATTTTTATTGAAAGAATCGCATGTGTGGACTAATATATCAGTAGTAAAATTTGGCGATGATGCTAATGTTTTGTGGAAGCATACGAACTTGGTTTTTTCTTTATTTAAAGTTAGTAGATTTTCGTTGAGCCATTTTGACACTGTCGCCATACCCTCCTCAGCAGGATCTGCAGATGAAGATCTGCAAATTTGAGATGGATAAATTTACGTTCTTTATTTCTTTAACTATAGTTTCTATTTCGTTTTTATTTGCAGTAACACTCACCGCGACTTCTTCGAAACAGTCGATACGTTTGCACAGATTTTCGCATTGACCATTGATAAATGCAATACTTTCTTTGAAACCGACAATCTCATCTCGTAATGGTTTGAGTTCGGCTGCTATGGTGCTGGCGATTGTCGGCATAATGTTCTTCCACAATTTATCAAATTCGGCAGAAACGATATCTCGTATTTGATTGCACGAAACTGGCGAGTCTATCTGAGGCGAAGACGTACGAGAAGGAGGACCACGTCGGATCGTAACATTCTCCGGGCTGCAGCTAGTTAATCGAATATTAGACCGCACTGGCGTATTGTCATCATTATAGTGATTAGTGTTTGACTTGAGAGCATTCGGGGCAAATCCAAATTTTCTTAATCAAATTTGTCGGTTGCTTCTTTTTATCACTTGGGAATAAACACGCAGTGTGGAAATTATTTTTGCATTTGGAACAGATTAACACACCGGTTCCGCCATCTGTTGTTGATTTACAACAAGCGTACTTCATCATTTAATAGTAAAATCAATTAATTCCACAAATTTTGTTTTACAAAAATTCTCTAATTTTGTATATGTGCAGGATTTGAACTCGGTGTCACGGAACGATAGTAGTCGTTGATGTCCGGTAGGCTACGCTTGCGCTTGATGTAAATGTCGAAACAGGGTAACAGTATACATCAAAAACAACGTCTTGACGTTTGCATTAGCCAATCACGAGACGCTATTTTTCACTGCAATCGTTTGAACTTGTAGCGTAGGTACTTTGAGAATTGTTTTGCACTTTTAATCACTGAATTGACCCTAAAGCCAGTTCTTTTTGCACAGTTTTTGAATCCAGAACCAGAGACACTATTGAGGCTACGATTTCACTAGGATTACACAGTTTTACATGAGTTAGTCGGCAATATTTAATTTGCACCATAAACACTTTTTTCTTGAGATTTCGTCACTGGGGAGCGCCACAAACAATACTTAAGGCGAATTGGATTATGTACTTTAGATGAGACATCAGTATTTACGAGATAATTGAATTAAACTATTTTTGCGAACAATTATTTACGGAGCCACTGTTTACTGTAGTGAGGTACCCACATCGACGATGTTATATACCAATCATTTAAAACTACAAACAATAATGGAAAATCCACACACGAGTTGCATTCGTTTGCTTTTACGACTTCAGTCCATTGTTTGTAAGCGGTATATTTAGTTAATTAACGCACAGTCGTTAACATATAAGCTATAACTATTTTCATGTCGTGGTGGACTGACTACTTCACTCAGACATTTGAAGTTAATAAAATATTCACTTATGGCCTTATTCATACAGTTTAATATTTAGAAGAACTGTTAACTATTATCACCTTTTTACCTTTCTCTCTTAAATCCAAGGATAACAGCCTACGAAGCCGCAGCTTCATGATATAATTTCCAAAAATACAGTGCCATTGGCCAAATTATAATTCATTTGTTTTACATTACTGTGGAAATTAAAGTTCAACGTAAACTGAAGTGGCTTCGTTGTATTGCTTTTTTTTTTTAACGAGAGTAAAGCTCCTTTAGCCTTCCTTCCGACACTCGAGGGAGATCGGAAGGGGCATGTCGGGGTCTCCGGCCTTCCAGCCTGTTATCAGGCTGGGTCCCTACCGAGATCTAAAAAGATTTTTGCCGGCATACCGACTAAAACCTCTCGGTGGCCATCACGCGCGTTATGGGTGACAGGCGATGTGGACAGGCGAATGGCGCCCATTTAACTCGCCGTGTCACTCGGCGCACTGCCAAATATGGCTCCTCACATGTTGGGAGGGCGCAGATGCCCTCACTTTCCCTACTTCGGACGCCCAAGGTGAGATGGGCGACCGCGACAGACACGAAGCCCCACGTTCTGCCGACCCAAGTGTTAATGCCTTTTTCCTCTTCTTGTTTTTCCTGCCCAATCTGAGAGGCTGTGATTTATAGTCCACCTTACGATATGCAAAATCACCGACATTTAACGACATTAAAAACACAAAATTAACCACGAACCTTCCTGAGGTAGGCGTCAGCCATATACACGATCTTCTGCGGCGCCCCAGGGCACTTGATCAATGTGTCAGGGTACGTGAACACGGCGTCACCGCCCTTGAACTTCTGCAGGTCACTCCAGGTCTTCTCGCAATACTCCGGCGCGAAGATCGACGAGACACCGCTGTGCTTGTCGTTCAAAGACTCCAGCAGTCCTGGCACCTGGGCAGATAAATAAATACACCCAACAGTCACATACATAGTCACACACACTCAGGCCCAATTGCACAAACTAACTTTGCCCACAACTCTGGCTTTGGAAATTTCAATCCCATACATCAACAAAGTCAAGTACGTCTCAAATGTATGGCGATGACATTTTGAAAGTCAATTTTATGGGCAAAATTAGTTTGTGCAACTGAGCCTTAGGCATAATTCTTGTGACGTATCAGAGAGGTTTCTACCGAAACAATATTCGATATATCAAATATTCGATGGTCGATGTATTTTGCAATTTCGCGTGTTAAAACCTCCTCCAAGTAACTCAATTTCCAGTTTTCGTTCATATCGATTATTGAACGATTCAAAATTGCCCGCAAATATTCCTTAATGAGATTCATCAATACGATGACGATACGATAGTAACAACGTCTCTAGAAAATATAAATATATTCCAATATGCACGATATATTATGTATAGTATCGATAGTCGTTTCTGGTCGTAACCCTACGTAAACTATGAGAGGCTTTTCAGTCTCACAAACATTTAAAAACGAAATAAATATTTGTGGAACGTACCACATTAGCCTCGATGCAAGATTCGAGCCCGCAGCCTCTCGTTTCACAGCTAGCGTTTACCTAACTCCACTAAAGCAGTCAAATTATAGCAGTTACATTATTAGTTATAATTGGCAAGTATTACAACTGCAAATACAGGCAAATGGCATTATCGTGTCGATCGACAGATAACTATCCACGATAGTAAATTATCTGTCTGGAATACCCCGCACTTACGATATGCTGTGTTATACAGGGTGATATTTAACCATGTGGACCAAAGAGTCCTTCAATGTTTCATCGCATATAGCTAGTTAATTTTATATCACGACACAAGTCATTTTAAAATCGTTTTTAAAATATCACTCATTCTTATTGTCATTAATTTGTGAATTGACTACAAACACAATGCAACTAAAATTTTCGCAAATAACGGAACATTTTTTGTGGTGTTTTAAATATCACCGTATTTGGGAATCCACAGATTTTGCTAATATACGAGTAATACGTAAAATAAAACACTTGAATACCATAGCATGTTTAAAAATAATAAAAGGGATTGCATTATTATTTAAGGAAAACTATGTATTTATCCCTCAATTACGACGATAGGAAAGAAATTTGTGTCTATAGTCACATAAACTACCACAAGGCTTCGTTTTCAGTAGCACACTTGGTATACCCTGTACGTAGTTTCTTCCTCACCTTGGCATAGTCGTTTTCCAGTCCCACGGCAATGATAATGTATTCGTAGTTGATGACGTGTCCCTGTTTGGTCTTGACGCGGTTCTCATCGGGATGCACGCTCTCGGCCGCGTCTTGCACCCACTTCGCGTTGGCTGGCAGCACGCTGGCCTCAGTCCTGTGTGCTTGGGCCACTCGCTTCACTCCGGCACCGACTAGTGTGAATAAGGGCTGATAGTAGTGATCCTAAGAACAAATATATACTAGATAATAATAAATAAATAACACTCAACAGTCACATACATAGTCCTCACAAACAACCAGACCCGAAAGAAATATTTGTGGGCCGCACAAACATTTATCTCGGATCAGATACAGGGTCCGGAACAAAATCACACGCCAAAAAAATTATACTTATACATTTGAATTTAATAGCAAAAATACTTAAATTATAATCAACTTCAGGTAACAATAAACCTTATTCCCTTAAATTAAGATTTATTATGTTATATACCATATTAATCAAACACTCGCTTATTTATGCTCTTATTTTTCTTGCCGTTTTTAGGCCATTACTTATAATCTAGTGTATATTTGATCGAAGCAGTAGACATAATAACACACTAGGCAAGGCACTTAAACGGTCAAGGAAAGCATCGAAAGGAGACGTATATACAGAGTATAACAAAAAATATATATACTATTCTTCTCATCTTATTTGAAAAGCAATATCACGCTCAAAACGCATGATTACAAAGTTAGCAGGATACGAAAATTATAGAAAAATGAGCGTTCATATCAAATTAGAATTGTTAGCAGATGTTGCCGAGTAACATTTGGAAGCGTTGCTCAACAAATTGCAGCAGTTTGGATGCACCATAAAATAACTATAGAAAAAGTAATACTAAGATATATTTCACAGCGTAGACAGCCTCCGTGGCGGATTCAGTTAGAGGCTGTGAAACAAGAGGCCGCCAATTCGAGTCCAGCACAGAGACAAATATTTGTGACGCTCACATAATATTTCAGTTTGTTGGATGTTTGTGAGATCAAAAAGTCTGTCGTAGCTTCTGATACCCACGACACAAGACTGGATCATATGTGACTGTTGGGTGTATTTTTTGCTATTTTTTGCTTAAGGATGGGGGAGAGGGGTTTATATTGTTGTGTCTGCAGAATTTTACCTAACAACAGCTAAACTATGTCTGTACATGATAAAGTTCTATCTTATCTGAATATTATTTTTTGATAACCAACAATTCGTAATTATTGAGCGGTTAAAAATAAATTCGTTTTATTACACACTAAGAATTTTGGAAGTGAGGTCACATTATATAAAGCCCAAAAAAAACGTTGAATTAATATTTAAATAGTTTTTTGAGAATAAATGTTCTACAAACTTTTTAAATACAAATAATCAACTAGGACAAACCTGCTTAACAATTTAGTTATAACACGACCTTTGCGCAGTTTTAACGAAATTTATTTTTATTACAATAAATGGTGAGACAACATGCCATTCGTTTGATGATAAGCGGTACGACATCTCATGGACAGTAGCAGAACCAAACAACTCCATGAATTACAAAGCGTTGTTTGGCTTTCCACTGCGCTCGCTATCCTGATATAAGATGTTAAGTCTAAAGTTAATTGTAAAGACATAAACTGCAGCAATTTTTCTCATTATTTTCCTCGTAAAATGACGCGAAAAGGAAATATCTTTGTCGATTTGTTTGAAATGGTAGCACCGTCGCCTTTTTACTATCGCCCCACACGTCATCGCAGTAGAGTTAATTCCCACCACGTGGAAGCGTACCGTTCCCGAACGGTACGTTTCCAGCGTTCTTTCCTACCACGTACGTGCAAGCTTTGGAATGAACTCCCTGCATCGGTGTTCCTCAGCGCTATGACCTGTCCTTCTTCAAACGAGGTTTAAATAGAGTACTCTCACCGAGGTAGGCAGCGACTTTGCTGTGCTGGTCCCCTGGCACTGCGGAGGTTCATGAACAGCGGTAGCCGCTTACCATCAGGCGGGCGAATCGCGCCGTATTATCGCGAAAATCAGTGTTTTTCTTAAAGTTTACGAAACAATCTGATTCCGATAATCTTTCTGCCGTGCGAATGCAATAGTTCATAAACGCGCGAATGTGTCGGTAAAGTCCTACGTTTTATCGCCGCATGGCCAAGTGCACTCAAACAATACATACATAAACTGTATTGACATAATGTATAGATGTTAACCAACTCCCAAGGTTCTGGTTATCGTTTACTTTATATTTTTAATTATGATTTACTTGCGTTCGGAAAACTGCTCGTATTTTATTGTATCGTGATGTGACACTTGACTGCAAATAAATAAATGACCACTGAATAAAATAAATAAAGCCACTAAATGAATTTTGTTGAAATTTTGTATAGAGATGGCTACTTTTTATCCCACGAAAATGCAGTGTTCCCATGGGGTGTGCACGGAATTGAAATGTATTCGGTCATCTTTCAAACTTAAATGAATGGAATCACGCGAAATAGTCCCTGTGTTTCTAAAGTGGACTGGACTCAATATATACCTGGCCTCGGGCAAAGCCTGGCTGGACTGTAATTAATAAAAACATAATCATAGTCCTGACCCCACAATAAGAACAATTAAGCCTTGCGTCGTGTATATTAAAAACTACGAGAGATTTTTCGGTTGCACAAACACCCAGACCCGAGACAAATACTTGTGGGCCTCATAAACATTTGTCCTGAACCCGCTTCTCGTTTCACATTCGGTGTGAAACCAACTGCGCCACGGAGGCTGCCATTTTCACGTATGCCGTAAGATATCACTCTAATGATATGGATTAGTCTTTCTATATCTATATTTTTACAGGATACATTAACGCCATTATTCCTAGAAAGTCTAAAATCTTATTTTAGCTATCGTTTGTATGTTTTTTGCCTTTCGAACGTCGTTTAAATTTAGTTTGAGTAAAGAACTCAAAAAATTCTATACCTGAAATAGGTTGTAATATTGTACAGATAAGGCTGTAAATATTAGTTTAAGAGCGAATTATATGATATGAATCCAAACATGTCTTATTACAAATCACTAAATAGCGTTAATATTGTACTAATATTGACATAAGCGTTACTTTTTACACGCTTTATATTAGCTTCACTTGTATGTTTGTTTGTATGTTAGTTTGTATGTTTGTTTGTATGTTTGTAACCGACTCCTTAAGACGCGATTTTGACCCACTTTAAACGGACAAATTTCATTCAAATTTTGCACACCTGTCAAAGACCGATGACAATACAATAATTTGATTAAAATATATGATTATCCTGATTAGATTCTCCAGGATTAATTATTTTTATAATTGATGACCATTGCCACTGACCACTAGATGGCGTGATAACGTCAATAACGAATGTTTGCACTATTCATCGCTAGATGGCGTTAACATTGTATTCTTCAAATGTCAAATGTTACTAATGACCAACAGATGGCGTTATGTTACTAAAAAGTAGAAAATAAATAATAGTTTAAAAAAACTAAAAAACACGCTTTATATAGAAAACCCAACTAAAAAATAGAAAATAAATTTTTAAAAATTTGAATTAAGAATATTGTATATAAGAAAAAAATATTTTTTATTGTAAAAAAAGCGTGGGGTGCATGTTTTCAATAGATATAATTATTTTATCGACAGATATACGTAGAAGGATTATCATTTTGATAATATCTTAAAAAGCACCCCACGCTTTTTTTACAATAAAAAATATTTTTTTCTTATATTACAATATTCTTAATTCAAATTTTTAAAAATTTATTTTCTATTTTTTAGTTGGGTTTTCTATATAAAGCGTGTTTTTTAGTTTTTTTTTTATTTATTAACTAGCTGTACCCGCGAATTCGACCGCGTGGAATTTAACAAAAACTTTATTTTTCAAAATAAAAGATATTTTCTAAAATGAATGTAGCCTAAGTTACTCCTTATTATATCAGTCACGTCAAAATCGGTCCAGCCATTTCAGAGATTAGCCGGAAGAAACAGACAGACAGACAAAAAAATTCTAAGGTCATTTTCGTTATAGGTATAGTGTATATAACGATGTAGTAGGACATTTTTTTATTTTCACTTTACAAACAGTTACTTCAATTTTATTTATATGTATAGATTACAAGCCTTCACATATAGCTACTAATTATTTACTTAAGCCTCATGTCCATTTTCTCTGCTTAGTAACTAAAACCCGCCATCCTAACCGAGTGTTAAATAAGTATAAATACAACATTGATACAACCGAGCGACTTTTCTTTAAACTACATGTACTAGGCACCATTTTCAAGGTCTGTACTAAAAATCAATTAAATAGGAACAATAGTTTAGTCATAAATGATTTTTTAAGTTTTTGCCCTCTTTGAACACGCTGTGGCTTTTCTAACAGCTGATTACGTCCAACGCATAGGTCATTCACCTTAAAACGACAAATCTTACTAAAATCTATGCGCTGTTGCCGCTCTGACACAAGTCACATAAATAAGTACAACTAAATTACTTTAAAAGTTGGCGATGCAAATAAGAAAGCAATAAATACACACACACTTACACTTTCATTACGAGAGCGACATAGCAAAACATCCTGTGCGTAAAAGAAATAGAAATAGGTCAGTATGTGTGTGTGTGACATGTACGCAATTGACCTCTAAAAATAGTTTTTAGTCTGCCGCCGGTATCCTTTCAGAACGCATGTAGCAACACGGAAGCTCCTGCGCCGCCGCGCCGCGCCGCTTTGATCTTGCCGATCTCGCGCCGATAATTTTAATTTTGTCTTGTTATTGACACTACTCGTAAATAAGTTTAAGACATTATTTATTTTTTTATTGTGACAGGACACGTAACTTCGGATAATTATTATTTAGTGTTAGTGTTTCTGTGTTATTGACTGCTAGCCAACAATGAATCGGTCGATTAGGACCTGTACGGTGGCCACCGCGATCTCCGGACCTAATTCCTTGGATTTCTTTTTACGGGGCTTATTAAAGAGCTAGAAATAGGGTTATTAAGCATTTGAAAAACTAAAGTGGCTAGTTTCGAACACTGACTTAATAACAATTTAAACAATAATAATATTGTCCGTCGCTATAACTTGTACGTTCATGTAAATGGAGGACATTCCAAAATTTAAAAATCTAGTGCACCTAAGTAGAGTATGTTGTGCGCGTACTTCAAAAGTACCTAACTACGCGTGGTGACCAAAGCCACGCTGCGCCGGCGGCGTGGCCTTGGCGGCGCGGCGCCACAATAACACACGCCGCGCGCGACGTTGCCAATTTGTTATCTATTCGGATCTACAGGTCAGTGAAATGTACTTAAACAGGGTGGTTACGTTTTACTCTTATTTGTAAGCTATTTAGTTTGTTTGAAACAAACAAAATCTCAGTTTTGGTATTATTAATTTTTTTGCCGTATCGAATAAATACCAAGGACGTATAGTATACGTAGTGTAATTTTATGCCCATAGGTCACATCAACTTTGTATATGGTACTTACCGAACTAGGCTCCAAGACTATGACGGAATCTTTCTTCAGCCTCCTGGCGAATTTGGCCGCCATGGTGCACCCTCCAGATCCACCACCGACGACCAATACCTTACATCTGAAACAAACACAAATATATAACTCCTGCATGTTTAAAACAATAACATCGTTTTTTACACATTTTTGCATATACTTTTGTTCTATTGTACCTCTACACGTTGCCCAATATTTGTGGCAATGGCATGACAAATCCTATACAAGTTATCGTTCCATTACATACTGTATCAACTCATATTGCTCCACGCTGGGCACAACACTGCTGTAACATCGAGCGTGCTATTGAGGCTTAGGCCATAGTTGACCCATGCTTATTCCGCGATGTTTAAAGGCCAGGAACAAATAAGACCTCATATAAGATCTTTTTAGTCGGAACCTGTGTCGTTTTCGAAAAGATATATGCATTGTATGAGGATTTTTATAAGTTTATAAGAAACGCGGGTTTGATATGCAGATGTTATAATCATGAGTAATATTATATATTTATAGACTGCCGAGTGATTGTCATTCCATTAGAACCCATTTTATAATGTATTAAAAGCGTGATTTTAAACATATGCTATGTATATTAACATATTATGATGATAGTATAAACGATTAATTGCATTTATTTCAATGACAAAAATAGTGTCATCTCGTAATGCGGTTTGCCGAAAGATACAAAAATTGCGCCATTATTTTTCTGGGGCAGTCAAGATGAATCTTGAGATGACATCATCATCAGAGGACTAAGGATTTTAACCAACTGTTAACTGATAAAATCCTAGAGAAGGAACAGCAGTAGAACCATTCACACTAAGTGGGCTTCGTCCTGGCCAACATATGTATATTCATCCTAGAATCATGTATGTACATGATAACGACGAATGTGCACAATGAGGATAACCCGCCATAGTCACTCACACAAGTTTCCGGTTTTGAGGTCTTTGTTTACTTCATTTCGGACATCTACCGGTACATATTTTGGGAGAGGTCACTGCAGTAACTTTCCCTTTTTTAAATGATTTAATAAATTTACGCGAATGTTACACCTTGAAATAAAACTGTTACGGATTTTATTGCGTATTATAAATAAATAATAAATAACACCCAACAGTCACATACATAGTCCTGACCCCACACTAAGATCGAGTCTTGTGTCGTGGGTATCAGGAACTACGAGAGACTTGTCGGTCTCACAAACACCCAGACCCGAAAGAAATATTTGTGGGCCGCACAAACATTTCTCTCGGTGCGGGGATCGAATCCGCGGCTTCTCGTTTCATAGGTGGCGTCTAACCAACTGCGCCACGGAGGCTATATTATGCAGAGTTTAATTTACGTTATTTTTGTTTTTAAATTATATTTTTTTTTCCTCACTTGATTGTTAAATTGTATTAGAATATTTATTTGTCTTGTTTTACTTTGCTTGTTACCTTAAGTAATTCGTAAGCTAAAATTTTTGTTTTTAACAACACAAATGCATAGGCAAACTGTAAGTTTGTGTTGAAAATATAAATAAGTAAATAAATAAATTTCAGGACACTAAAAGTCCATTTGGTTTACTTAATTTGTTAATGTTTTTTTCTTACATTTTTTTTAAATTTTTCTATAGGTATCTTTATAAACAGTATACAGGCGGACTTCATGCGAGAGGCATTCTCCAACAGTCTAACGCCCGAATACTGGAACGCCATTCAAATAATAAGTTGCTCTTAACAGCGTACGGCCCTCTTATCCAGTACATTTAAGCGGGATTAACGTAGTTAAGCGCAATTTATATTTAAGTTGCGTTCCAGTATTTGGGCGTAACTGTAGGTGAGGCAGAAATGAAGTAAAGCAGGTTTATTTTACACTTAGATAGGAAAAAAAGGTACATTATTTTTTAAATTTTTACTTGTTACGCTCTCATTTCGTCAATTCTAAATTACAAGTTTTGTATGTCAGAATACAATCTAAACAAACTATAGGTGTAATAATTTTAATACGCAATTTTTGTTGATGTAAATTGTCTTAATTTAAATATTACATATTAAGTTCATGTCAAAATTCTCCAAGAAAATACCTTAATGACGTAATTACATATTCCAACAGTATCTGTGATATAGATCTGAGAGAACCATTGGTTGGCAGGCTAAAAACTCGAATAGGTTGGACAAAAAGGCTGAGCTACTGTATTAGCCTCCTCTACAATCAAGAGTACGACTGAGAGTGGTTAGGCCTTATAGTCTACCACGCTGGCCTAGTACGGGTTGGCGGACTTTACATTACACAGACATTTTTAAAAATTCGCTATAGTATGCGGGATTCCTCGCGATGTTTTCCTTCACCGTTAAAGTGCGTGGTGATTGACTATCAATGCACATATGACTCCGAAAAGTCAGAGGTGTGTCCTGGGATTTGAACCCGTGATCACCGTGAGCTTGTTGGCAGCCGCTTCTGGTTCGTTTACCAACAAGCCATCACGCACTTCAAACGCTGAGTATTTCGCTTAATTTAAATAGCAATTTGGTTTTGAAATAAATGTCCGTAACTGCAATATAGGGCTCGTTGGAATGACTATTTTTACAGGCATCTCATATAGTAAAAATCGTAAGAGATTATTAGACCTTCCATGCCTATCAAAATTACTAACAATATCTCAAAATAGTTCAATGATGAGATCTTTTCCATTTCTGAAGTTCGATTCACGAGATTCTGATTCAGATCCGGAATCGATTCAATGTATTACGTTGCATTACGATTAAAAAAATGGATTCTAACCATATGACCGGGTATCTATACCCTAAAGTATTTGGAGCTTACTAAGTTCGTTTGGCGATCGTCACGCGCGCTATATGCGCCCACTGCCCCAAGTATCGCAGGACGAAAATTGACTTGAAATTCCGAGATGCCACCAGACCCATAACTGGTCCCTCTAGTAAGGGGGAATTAAATATTCCACTTACAAATCTGTTTTGATAGCTGTTTTTCACGCGATTTGTTATCCATATCGCTTTTAGTAAGGACGCAACACTCCCACGGTACTCAGCAACACCAAAGAGCCCTTTGGATGGCCTCTAGGTAGGAGATACCGAAGCTGAAACCTTCTCAGAACCACATGGAGACTGGCGATCACAACTGGCACTCCTAATTCTGATGGACGTCTAATATTCCGTGTTATTTATTCGAAGGGAGGTGTCGATTTAATGTTAGTGTTTAAATTCAAGATATTGTGGGTTTATGATCACCACGCGCAAAACGAAACAACAAGTTGTTGGAAACCGCATTATCCTTAAACCAGTCGCTTCTCCTCTTGTTTTTTTTTTGATCACATAACAAACTGTAATGTAATAGAATTTAACTTAAACAAATTTGTACTTGCAATTAACAAATTATAATTAACAGGAAGGTAATTGACTAACACAGTGATCACGAGCAATAAAACATTTTTCTGAGTGCGGCTCTGCTTATTGTATAATCAATAACACTTTTATTTCCGTGACGATAATGTATAAACATCTATTTATGACACGTACGACACCGGTAGTCACTAATACACTAATTGTAGGTATAATAAAACTAACAATACAATGCCAGTACTTACGAAAAATTTGCATTGTTTGCGGCGGACACCGAGAAATTTCTGTAAACACACGACCTACAGGTTAATTTTCTTATAAGATTCATATTTTGTACCGGCCGACGCGCTAGCCACTAGCGTATTCACCGTGATAACTACTTCGCAACAGTAGATTAATACCGAAAGCGACTGGCTTCAGGTGGCTTGGCGATAAAATTGTTAGCCTCATCTCATCGGCCATATGATTTCGCAGTCACACAATCTCACGTCATTTACAATGACATTTGATGGTTGACAATGACGTAACATCAAGGAACATAAACTCTAACTGGAATGCTCACGACACAATTTTACACATTGTAAAATATACTTTATACTAATAGCAATTAAATTTAAATTTGTTTATATATTTCAAGAAGGGAAAACGTTTTCAGTATAACAGGATTATCATTATGTAGGGCGTCTGTCCCTTTCTGTTAGCCAGAAAAAAAAAGCTACAGATAGTACTTTTTACACATAATAGGAGACAGTCCCATCCCAGCGCCAAGGATTACATAAAAAGACTTCATTTATGTAAACTGACTAATAATAGCTTCAAGAACATTATGGAGATCTTTTCTTCTTCTCGTGAGTAAGCGATATTTATGATTATTAATAGGCATACATAGAGGCAGTAGAAGCGGGCAGTAGGAGGCGGTAGACCCCAGGTGCAAAAATCTAAAATAAAAGGTTATAAAACTTATAAAGGTGACTAAAGCCCGTTGCACACGACGCTTGTTTTGCAGCTGGATTCTTCTCCGCATGCACGCCTAGCGGCGTGTAGTGGCAAGCGTCGTGTGAAGCCAACATATCGAGAGAGCCATCATTGCACCCAGCGCCACAGCCAACTTTGAACCTAGCAGTAAATTATAGCATGCAATCCAGCAGCAAAACAAGCGTCGTGAGCAGCAGGCTTAACATTGACATTTTAAAAGACTCGTGTGTCAATTGGGATCATTTTCCTTTTAAAAACTTTGGCCCACTAATTAGTATACATATCTGATGTATGTATAGAGTAGGTAGATAGTGGTTTGGTATTATGAAGTATTTACAAATGCTAATCTATGAATTAGGAAATCCAAACGACACCGTCTCTTAAATTTATAATTTGAATAACAAAAAAAGGCTCTGAAATCTTTAATCACACAATTTTCTTATCTCTTAGTTATTATATTTATTATTAACGTAGAAAATACCAAAATGCATGCAGCATGGTTAAACTATTTGGGTTAAAGTTACGCCAGTTTACTTTTATGCTTTTAAATCTTTTTTCGATGGTTATGCACAAAATATGAATTGCCAATGAGCTTAATAATTGTATTTGGAACGGAGCCACAGAAATGCACAAAAAACCAACAGAAAATAAAAATGGCGGACGAAGACGAGATAGATATTTTAGGAGATTTTTCGTTTAATTCGTGTTTTGCTCAGAATGACCAAGGAATGTCAGTGTTTTATAATTATTAGTATTATCCTATACATATCAAATAGCTCAATCGTTCAAACGTGTTGCGCTTTAAGTTACTTTGTTATTGTTGACATAACTTTGTTGACAATAAATTTCTAATCAAAACAACAGATTTGAATGAAAACTTGCTGCCTACATTGTTTATACACAGGAAGTGTAGGGATCAAGTAGATTTATTTTTGTTGTATCAATGCCGTACCAATTGCGTGTTCGTTTCTGTTACAGCCCTTCGTGTTCAAACCGTGAGGATACTGTGCATCCCCAGTGGCTCTCAGACTCAACGGACACTAATTGGTATGATAAACAAAGTAAAAATGCACACAGGTAAATCAACATTCAACTCTATTTACAAACACTAAGTTAAAAGATTAAAATGATTACCGTTTTCTTATTTGACCAAAACGCAGTCGTGAAATTACGTATCATTAGCATTTGATGGCATAGTCTAAGGACTCTTTTACAAATCAAAACATTATACAGATTGTAACATCTCCATTTATTTCACATTTATTGGGCAAAAGTGTGAGAGATGTACTCATCTAAACTCTTTCTTTTAAATTTTAATAAGAAAACGGTGATATTGTTTGTACAAATGGATGTAGATGGATGTATTCAGGTAAATGGTGTAACCCACAAATTTTAGTTTTATTTTGAAAACTTATCAACATTATAGGAATTAAGAGTAATCCTAAAATCAATCAGTGATTATTTAAGTGTTTTATGTGAGAAATTATATACAATACAAATTGAGTATTGTATTTAAGGTTCAAAGATGGCATACAGCGAAAACTGCTTGGCACCAATTCCGAACATAGATTTCAAAACATCAGACATTCTGAATGGAGTAGTGCGGAGAGGGAATTGCTCCGTAAGGAAATGGTTTGTATATATTTTATTCTTCATATTATTGTATACAATACACATATTTCAATATACTACTGCTTGGTTTGATTTTATTTTCTCTTTTCACTTGTTGGAAAGTTGTTGGTTTTTATGCTACATTTATGCTAATTTTTAATTTATTTCTTTTTATTTTCTAGGCTAAGCATGGTAGAAATGTGTCTAAAATATCACAGACTTTAAAAACAAAAACAGGGGCAGAAATACAAGCCTTGATTGAAGCGGAACATGGTGTAAATTTGGATTCATCTTCTGTACCTACAAACCATAATGTAATCCATGAAGTATTGCCAAGTACAGCATGTAGTGATGTCACAACAATTAAGCCAAATGGTACAGGCCATATTACTGCACCTCCAATGGTCAAAATAGTCAAAGGGGACCAAAGTATTAAAAAGAAGACTGCAAATGCAAAATCAAAAAGCAGTCTCCTCCGACCAGATGCTGTAGTTGACAAGACACCAGAAGTGATTATTAACCCATCTGAAATCCTTTATGAAGATGATTTAATAATCGGTTCCACTGAGTCTGTTGGTTCTGATACTGATACAGTAGAGATTGTTGCGAAAAGTGTAGACAAACATAAAGCTAAAGCAAAGGCTGAAAGAAAAATTGGCAACCATAGGAGGAAAACATCAAAGAGCTTGGATAAGAAACCTAGGAATAAAAGTAAGGACATGCTCAAATCGCCTTTAGGCCGTAATAGGAAAGACTCTGGACTATCAGATGACAGTGGGAAAAGTTCAAAAATGCAAATAATTTTGGGTTCAGGGCAAGCTTTGCCTTTGTCGGAGGGAGAACAAGTGGTAAGTAGTCTTCCATAAAGTTCCTAATCAATGAAACAAAAATCTTTAATATACAATAAGATAAGTGCGTGGTGGCTTATTGGTAAACGGACCAAACGCGGCTGCCAACATGTTCATGGTGATCGCGGATTTAAATCCCAGGGCACACCTCTGAATTTTCGGAGTCATGTGTGTATTGATAGTCAATAAACACGCACTAAAACCGTGAAGGAAAACATCGTGAGGAAACTTGCATACCATAATTTATAAAAAAATTCTATAGTATGTAAGTCCACCAACCCACACTAGGCCAGCGTGGTGGACTATATGGCCTAACCACTCTCAATCGTACTCTCGATTATACAGTAGGCCCATGCCCTGCAGTGGGACGTATATGGGCTGATACAGATACAATTAGATAATTATTTTGTGTTACAGATAATATTGGACAAAGACTCAGAGCCAGAAAGTGATATAGAAATAGATATAGATAGTGACAATGAAGGTAGTGTTAAGAGCAATGTGGCAAAGGAGCCAGCAACAAAACCAGTCAGTGAAGCCCATGCTATACCGCAGACTAAATTCGAACCAATGCCACGGAGACAGAAGAAGATCCGTTTGGTAAGTGCATGCATTAAAAATTACTTTAAGAGAGTAGATAATAAATACTAACTTACCATACTAATTTTGATTTGCACAGGATTAAAAAATATTCAAATATATCTAAGAGATATTACCTCAATTTGGAATTTTTTAAGCTATGAAATAACATATAAAAATATTGCTTTTTAATGTGCAAGCTCCAAAAACTGTTAATTTATTAAAAGATTAGGTTTATTATCTATTGTTATAACAATGTTGTCGGTTTTTTATTATTAATATTTTTGTTGTGATTTTTGCACCAATAGGACGGTGGTGGTGGATATACCATTATGCACACAGAGTCAGGAGATCTGTACCGAGTGGATGAAGAGCCGAAGCGCGAACGGCAGCCCAGGAAGCAACCCATACACCTCCTGCAGTGTCGCGTGTACAATGCTGAGAAACCGGTATGCTAATACTATCCATTAAAATTGTCAAAAAAATAATAATGAAAAAATACTACTAAACCATAGGCGGGATGGGTTGTTTTATGTTATATTATGTACACTTTTACGCTCTGTATATTCTTGTCCTCTGTCATGAATAAGATATGTAAATTTATTAGAACAGCACTATCATTGTTGTTACTTGTTCCCTCTTATCCATCCTTTGGTTAGTTGTCTGTAAGGTTTTTGTTTAAGTTAAATAGATATAATTGATTAAAAATAACGTAGAAATTAACAGTTTACAAGTGAGTAAAAGTTGGAGCAGGAGCGTAGCAGCGACACTCGCTTTCTCTCTCCTACATTCGGATTTAAACGTAACGTCACGTCTCTGTATTTTTTTTTGTTTTTGCACTGCACTCATCATCCTGATACTTTGTGATCTTTTAATAACTATAATTTCACTTAATACAATATTCAAAGCATGTTGATTGTCGACTGAAACAGACTTACGGCCGTGCTCTATATCCTATCTTTACCTCATATTGAGACTTAAAATCTTATGTCTCGGGATAGCGAGCGCAATGGAATGCCAAGCATTGCTTTGTGATTCAAGGTATTATTTGGTTTTGCCACTGTTCATGAGCGGTCGTATCGCTTACCATCAGGCGAACGGCTTGTTCGTCTTGCCATCCAAAGTAATAAAAAAAGTTGGCAGGCAGTCTAGGTTAGTATAGGTAATAAAAAATACAAAAAAAAAGACTGGCCGCGGCTGTGACTGGTAGGTGTCCACTCAGCTTATGCTATGTGGTGCAAACCACAACATAACGCTGATATTCAGTGGACACCTTAAGGCTGAGTTGCACAACCTACTTCGCCAATACCTTTGCCTTTGAAAATGTCATCGCCATAAATTTTTGATTTGACCTTGCTAATGTATGGGATTGACATTTTCAAGGTGAAAAGTATTTCCAAAGCTTGTGCAACTCGGCCAAGTGTAGTGTGTTGTGTTTGTGCGCAGGCGCCGTGCGCGGTGCGCGTGCACGTGTCTGCGCTGGTGAGCATGGACGTGCAGGCGCACGGCTCGCGCGCCGAGGTGATGGGGCTGGCGGGCGGCGCGTACTGGGCCGGCGCCGTGGTGCTGCGCGCCTACCTGCCCGTCGCCGCCGCCGCCGCGCGCACGCACTGCGACATGGACCCCGGTACCTGACCCTCCCACACCTCCAAATACTTCAATAAAGTCACACATCATGGCGGCTTACGTACAGCGTATTTGAAGAACAGATTAAAAATTTCAATATTTAACGAATTTTAAAATTAATTCTTAATCGAAACTACTATACTCGTACTATTGATCAATGCTATCATAAATAAAATATATAATTATTGTTTTAGATTTTTTCTCACTTGTAGTAAATTGACCCAGTGTGTTGTTTGATTAGCGCCCATCTATATTTGTATTTTGTAGCGTTCACATATTCTTGTCCCACGGTAAGAGCGATGAGACGGTAGAAGGTGTGTACAAGCGGTATTGGTGTACAGTGTCGCAGGCGGCGGCGGCGCACAGGCTGGGCGCGCGCGGGCTGTGCGTGGTGGGCTGGCACCACTCGCACCCCGCCTTCAGCGCCGCGCCCTCCGCCACCGACCTGCGCACGCAGCGCGCCCTGCAGCGCGCACTCGAGCGCCCGCGCCGCCCGCTGCTCGGCCTCATCTCCTCGCAGCACTGGCCGCCCGGACGCACCGCCTCGCACTACCGGTACACGCGCACGCACGCACACGCACGCACAAGCACGCACTCGCATACACACTCACGCACACGCACAAACACACATACACACTCACGCACGCACACGCAGCACACGCACGCGCACGAACACGCACGAATACACACGCACACAGACACACGAACACATGCATTCACGCAACAACGTGCGCGCCTGAACAAGCATCATATTTTAAATTCTATGTTACATTTAAAAATGCGTTGTTATATATTCCATACAGCACGAATGGAGAACAGTCTTTTTAAATTTCATATGACCAATAGTAATAACATTTGAAAAATTTAAGTATAGTTGTAAAATAAAATAAAAAGGTATTGATATACGAATTGTTTGGTGCGTTTGGTACGAAGAGTTTGTGTGACTGCAGTTGCATCCGCGTGGAAGAAGACGATCCAGCGACGGGTGAGCCTATAGGCTACCAGTTGAAGGTGAAGCTGGTACCCGACCTGACCGCCAGCAACCTGCCGGCCTTCTTGCAGGAGCTGCGCGGCGTGATAATAGACAACGCGCCCAAGAACGAGTACACCGTCGACATGCTCCACGACATCTGTCCCGAAGCCAACATGACGTACTTGGCTAAGGTAAAAAGCTACTGATACATCTTTACCGTATTTTTTTTATTGCAATGAATGGCGAAACGAGCATGCCGTTCACCTGATGGTAAGCGATACGACCGTTCATAAACAGTAGCAGAACCAAACACCTTGAATTACAAACCAATGCTTGGCATTCCACTACGCTCTCCATCCTGACACATAAGATGTTAAGTCTCATTATGTAGTAGTTACTCTGGCGATAATGTGTTTCATACTGGAACACAACAGTGCATTTACACTGCCGTTTTGCGGGAGAAATAAACATTGTGGTGGTACCTACCCAGGCGGCCTCTCACACATGAGAGAAGCGAAATACTGGTGGTAAATTTTAGTACGCTTTTACCTCTATGACTTAGTAAATCTGGGTATATACCGAATATCCTGTTCCTACAACACATCATGGAGCAAATGACCGTAATGTGACAATCCAATAATGTTTGTTTGTTCCAGTGCATATCCAGTACGCGACACCACATGTCCTCAGCTGGCTACGAGGACGACCACCCCGTAGTCCTGCAACTCTTGCAAGGCATCGAGGACATATTCAGATAGCAATAACCAAACAAACATGTGGTTTTCATTTCCATTCATGTTTGCTCGCGCTGTGGAGACGTGACGACACATTTCCAGTAGGATAGAACGTGAAACTAATTCGCCACTCAAGTTACGTTTAGTGGATACAAGTGGACCTGGTTAAGGTTGTAGATTGTCTCTGGATGCAGGCCGCTTCCAACAGGTCGATGTGGAGATCCTGTGGACTTCCTGCGACTGAAGAGAGTGTATGCAATGATTCCGATGAATAAAAGGATACATTCGACAGGTGGAGTGAGTAAGGATCATGCAGTGGCTTTGTCAAGCTGAAGAATAAAATGCCGTTTGGTAGTGTCTGCCAGGTAGAATGATACGTGAAATTTGCAATGTGAACAATGGTGGCCTGGTAAATGAAAAATAAGAAGTGCTTGTATAGACGTGAAAAGGAGAAAAATTATTGATATTGGTTTAAAATATTTGTTTGTTAAAGGAGAATGTCCATTCAGAGTATTGGTCAAAAATATCTTAAATCCCAATACCGATACTGCTTAAAATTTGTTATAGCATTTATATGGTTTGTCCTTAATCGTTTTACTGTTTTATCCCGCGTAACAGATTTTTTTAAATAAAATAATTATCACCTTTTACATCTTATTCACAGAGCCAAAGGTAAAAATAATGCTTTTATTGGACTTCAAGTTAATTTCTCCAAGAACTCCGGGCCTGGGGCCCTACTATATTCATCCGAACGATCGAACGAACGAACGAACGAAGTTGGGCCCTACTATATTCACCCGAACGAACGAAGTTCGAAACTTCGGATAATCGCAGTTTATATACGATACGAATGTACCTACATATACTTATGGTCGTAATTGACTTATGGTTACGATGTAAGTTATACAACTTCGAACTTTTACAGAGTAGATACATTCGTATGTCGATCGTCCGAAGTTTCGAAGTTCGTTCGTTCGTTTGTTCGGATGAATATAGTAGGGCCCAACTTCGTTCGTTCGTTCGTTCGGATGAATATAGTAGGGCCCCTGGGGTCGCAATTATATTTATATTTATTGACAATATATATTTTCCCTTACACAAAAACGTGGATTTCATTGAGGGACAAAAATCTTTGCACTGATGCTAAGTTTCATAGTAAAATGGGTATTCTCCTTTGTTTTTATAATAAACATATTACGTTTAGAAATTGTTTTATTCAGTATCTGTGTAATACAAAGTATTTTAATGTGAATTATTTCTCTAAGCTACCTGTTTCATGTTTGTTGTACACTGTAGATGAAGCTTTGTAATCTGAGTATCTTCCTGTGAGACAGTGTGGGCCCCAATGGGGCTGCACATTGGCAAGGAAGCTACAGTGTGGTTGTATCATTTAAAAATATAGCCACATTTTTCCTGTGCTATTTTTTATTAAATTATTCCAAACAAATAACAAAAATTTCTCTGAATTGTATCTATTACCTAAATTAATATACATTTTACAGATGGTGTGTGTCTATTTTATTACCCTATATAATGTCGACCGTATCAGCTAGCGTGGCGTAGTTGGTTAAACGCCAGCTGTGAAACTAGAGGCCGCAGGTTCGATCCGTGCACCGAGACAAATATTTGTGTGATCTACAGGTATTTTTCGGGCCTGGGTGTTTGTGAGACCGAAAAGTCTCGTAGTTTCTGATACCCACGACCTAAGATTAAGATAACGTATCCCACGTCTGATCAAGTTCCATATGATAAAGGCATAAAGACCTTTAAGGTTACCACTCATTAGACCCACCCAGCAACGCCTTGCCTCGCGTGGTTAATATTCTTTATATAAAATGTATGGAGATCCACTCACAACATCAACTCCGTTACGTCACCGAGTCGCCGCCGTCCTCACGTGGACCACTCGGTGGCAGCTCGTTGCTCGCATGCTTGTTTTGCCTTATTGCCCATTGACAATTCATAAGTCCCGAACGAACCGCGCGTTGCCACCGAGTGGAAGCGACGTTTAGATGTTAGACCCATCGTTGAGAGACATCATAATCCAAGGCACCAGCGGGGAATGAGGGCCACCCGCAGGACGCCACATGAAAAATAATTTATTTATTTTGATGTTTTCCTGTCAACACCGACAATAAAATGGACCAAAGCGAACATATTATTAAATAATTCTTTATTTAATAATATGTTACAAGGTAAGTGAATGGTGGAATATTGTGGTTAATAAAATTACGATAATAGTAAATTTAATAAATACATATTAAACTTTGTACTATATTTTAGTATTATAATTAAGAAATATCATAATAATTAATTGAATATAGCGCGATTTCCACGGTCATATTTTTGAAACTCCAAATGTACTGAAGGGCGCATCTTTAGTTTTCAAATCAATGGCTCAAACATAACCATCCTTTCGGTTTTCGTAGCCAGACCCAATAACACACTCGAATGATATTCGTCAAAATCGCATGCAATGTTTGGTCATAAAACTTATTTTTATTCTGAAAATATACTCATAAGAGTTTTTTTATTTTTTATTTTTTTTATTTTGGTCCGACATACTGGCGGCATTGCACCTGATGGTAAGCGCAAATGCCGCCCAGGCAGAGTATCCATTGGCATCGGACAATTATGCCGGCCTGCTAAGGTGCCTCTTCACACTACGGCGGAAGGACCCAGGATTGTAGGAAGGAGGGAACACGTGAGATGGCAAACAATTCCACAGCCTGACGGTGCGGCACAAAAAAGAATTAGAGAACCGTTTGGTTCGCGCCGGGATGGTTTGGACCGACAAGCTGTGGCTTCGCAAGCCAGCCCGCGTGGTTCTGGTAAGGAATGGAGAAGAGGGGATCAAGTTGAACAATTCCTCAGAGCATTCCCCGTGATACAGGCGGTAGAACACGCTTAGAGAGGCGACATCCCTCCGGAGTTGTAGCGACTCTAAGTTGCTCGTAACGTCTGCATCATACACAATGCGGATGGCCCGCCGTTGCAATCCATCCAAGGCATCGAGCAGTTACTGGGCGGATCCATCCCAGAGGTGCGAACAGTACTCCATACCCGGCCGGACCTGCGCTTTATACAAACGATAAAGCTGACCGGGCGTGAAGAACCGACGCACCCTGTTCAGGACACCAATCCTGCGTGATGTGGCAGATATTACGCCCTCGATGTGATTCCTTGGATTGAGATCACAGCGGATATCCACACCAAGGATACTCAGGTCATTCCGCATTGACAGGGGAGTACTCTGAAGAATGGGGAGGGGAGAGAACGGGGATTTTTTGCACGTGAACGCACACACCTGAGTTTTCTTGGCATTGAACTCAACCATATTCCTGGAACCCCATGTAGAAATGAGATCCAAGGTCCGGTTGAGCTCAATGACAAGATCTTCACGTCCCCTCACAGTTTCGACTCGGCAACCCGGAGGCCCGCAGTGGTATCGCCCATGAACCGTGCTGTCATCTGCATAGCAATGAATGTTGCCAAGCGACAACATGTCATTGATATGCAGAATAAACAAGGTGGGCCACAGCACCGAGCCCTGTGGAACTCCGGCATTTACCGACAAGAGCGCCGAAGCGTGTCCGTCAACGACTACACGTATTCTACGCCCATGCAGAAAGCCGGAAATCCACGTACACAGGTTGCCGGGCAGACCGTATGCCGGAAGCTTGGAAAGAAGACCACGGTGCCAGACCCTATCAAACGCCTTGGCTATGTCGAGGCTCACAGCAAGAGCCTCGCCACATCGGTCAATCGCCTCACCCCAGCGATGCAGGACAAACGCTAGAAGATCACCCGTCGATCGATTTTGACGGAAACCGTATTGTCTGTCACTGATCAACGAGTGATCCTCCAGGTAGCGGACCAATTGAGCGTTTATGATCCGCTCCATGACCTTACACAACACTGAGGTGATAGCGATAGGGCGGTAATTGCTACCAATTACCCTTTTTGGGGATCGGTTGCACATTGGCCTCCCTCCAAGATTCCGGCACAACACCTGTGCGGTAGGACGCTCGGTAGAGGCGAGTCAGTACAGGAGACAACTCGGCTGCACAAGCTCTTAAAACCACCGCTGGTATCCCATCCGGACCACTGGCTTTTCGCACATCGAGAGACCGTAACTCACGCCGCACATCACACTGCCTGATGCGAATATCCGCCATTGAGAAACCGCAATCAGGCAGTGTGGGCAGCGTCTGAGAACCACGGTCTTCGAGGCGGGAATTAGCCGCAAAGAGGTTTGCCAATAAGGCAGCTTTCTCTTGCGGCTTGTGAGCCAGCGAACCTTCCGAGTACCTCAGCGGAGGCAATGCTGGACGGCAGAAGTTAGACTGAACGGCCCTGGCCAAACTCCAATAAGCACGACTGCTAGTCGGGTGATTGGCCAACGCACGCCCAATCCTGCTAACGCGCTGGGCATTCGCTCTAACATAAGCCTTCTTGCAGGCCTTGGTGGCCCGGTTGTAAGCTTCTTTGAGGGAACCGATATTGGGATCCTTCTTGGCGCGACCCCTGATCCAAGCGCGATACGCCGCTTGTTTGTCACCGACAGCATCGGCGCAAGCACGATTAAACCAGGAGCGTCCACGGCCCTTACTGGCGATCTCAGAGGAAGGAATGTAGTAATCCATTCCTAGCCTAATCTCGTCAGCAATGGCGTTGGCACTCGCTGAAGGATCTTTGCCCTCAAAGCAGCGTTGCCTCCAAGGGACGGATGCGAAGTATTCCCGCATACCATCCCAATCTGCCGACGAGTAATGCCAGACCCTCCGCTTAACCTGCACGGGACGTGGAGGTGGAGCGAAAGGTACTGACGACCCAACCAGGCAGTGATCGGAAGTGCCCAGAGGCGCACTAACGGTCACACGATACCCAGCCGGGTGACTCGCCAGCAGAAGGTCCAGCAGAGAAGGCTCATGACCCGCCACATCCGGGATCCTGGTGGGCTGGTTCACCAGCTGTGTCAAGTCATGAGTCAGAGCGAATGCATGGGCAGTCCTTCCAGCATGATCAGTCCTGGAGGATCCCAGCCACAATTCGTGATGTGCATTGAAATCCCCCAAGACCACCATTTCGGCCGACGGGAACTGCGCCTGCGCGTCATCAGCCGCCTGGCTAAGATACCTGAACAGCCGAGTCGTCTCCTCATCCCCGTTGTGTGACCTGTAAAGGCACACGTAGATGCGGCTCAGGGAATTAAAATCCACGTGCACCCACAGAGCGGAGAAGGAGGGGTCCTCCATGCAGCGCAGACGGCGACAGCAGACGTCCGAACGAACAAACAAGCATACCCCGGCTTTAGGCTTGAAGTTTTCTTCAAGCGAATAACCGGGGTACAGCAAGTAAGAATTGTCGGTCGGACAACGAATCTGCGTCTCCGTCAGGAAGAGCAAAGCAGGCCGGGCCATCTCGAGGTGGTGGTGGACGGCATTGAGGTTCGTATGGAGACCGCGGATGTTGGCGAACTCCATAGTGAACGCGGTGGTGGGGTTATGCACCGCTGAAGGACCTGCTCTGTTTATATGCACTGTCATGAAGTTTAAAGAAGGGATGGGTTTGGTGAAAAGGCACGAGGAGCTTCAGGCCGGGCACTAAGAAGACCGAGTGAGCACCGGCACGAAATAGTCGACAGGAGCGGAATTGATCCGCCGGACGGAAAGGCCCCCGTACCCTCCCGGGATGGGCCGCCGGGACCCCACATCCGGTCACCAACCGGCACGACGGACCCACCCAAGATTATGCGCGGCATGGTGAGGCAGCCTCTCGTGGTGGTTAACCACGATTGGGCCCCTGTACTGTACCGCGGGCGGCCAGCGGACAACCGTTTCTACGGGTCTCCCTGGCCGGCGGGTCAAATCCCTCCCATCGACCGCGAACCAAAAATACTCACACGGTACAACGTCATGCCCGAACTCAAGCCCCTCGAAAAACCGGAGAATCACGGGCTGATCCCGGAACGCGTTCCCCTAGCAGGGAACACTATGGCGGTCTTTACGCCCTATGAATGGTGATCGCTACCCGGGCGGAAAATCCTACCACCACGAACTGTGTCACTCATTTGGCACTACCCAGGGGTCACGTGTAGGGAAACTAGAGTCAAAGCCTACGGACGCGAGTGACGTTAACCCCCAAAAGAGTGTAAGTACTTTGTACTCTGTGTTTGATATACAGTGTACAGACCACAGACAGAATAATAAAAAGATACTACGCAGTAGTATTTATGTTTCTATACTATATAGCAAAGTAGCTATATACTATATATCTTATATAACAAAGTACTCTGTGACTATATAGACCTGCGGCCATAGATATACAATACCACCACCCATTGACAATATGCGAACCCGATACGGTTGCTGGTGGGGGAATACCCGCAAAAATCATCAGTGTTGCCAGAATAATGCTGACTCATATTAATGTCTCATATAATTTACATGCTTTATGTACGTTTGTTTATAACAAACTTTTCTTTTTTCATTTCTATGAGTCAAAAATACACCCTCGATTATGTAATTAAATATAAATATGACTGAAACTTTATAGAAAACAATTAAAATAAATCATCATGCAGAGATTGTTTCCTTTGTGACTGTGGAATGTAATGGTGAAGGTAATATGCTATAAGCAGTATTTTTTTGGAATTTTGTATATAAACAACATTGGCTGTTCTTGGAAGTGGAACCTATACATGGAACATTGAATCGTTCTTTGTTAAAATGTATTCAATTGTTATCGTTGTCGTACAATATATTTCCTCGCTTGAAATATGTGCGATAAAACAAAACAACTATAAATGAATTTCAGTAATATACCGGGTATATCCAGACTACGGCCAAAAACGAAGCCAGGTTGTAGATTTAGTCGTCAGTCGATAACTCAGTTTTCGACCACCATTTACTTTTATTGTTAACTTGAAACACTTCTACATATTATGTCGAGCTTGAAACGCTTGTGTAGCGAGATTTACCACTTAACTCTTGACTAACTATTGTAGTAAAAACATAAATTCTTACCACTCGGGGCCCAGGGCGTGGACTCAAGTACAGACACTCATAATGATAAGCAGATTTCCATAAACTCTTACGTAAAAATTGACTACTTGTTGCTCGTTATCAAAAATTAATATGAACAACCTAATAGTTGTATCCATTTTTGAGTGCCACTATAATAAAAAGTACTGGGTGATTTAATAAAAAAAATAAGAATTTCTTCCAGGACATACGGAATAGACGTACTTTTAAAACGGCTTTGCTTCCGACTTTCAGCTAAACATTCTTTTTCTGAATAAATTAAGACTATTTGTATAACTCTCAGCCCTTTGGGTGAGTCATTTATAATAAATTCGTTGATAGCACAACACAAAATTATAACCGGATGTTTGTATTATTCAATAATACAAACATCCGGTTAATAATAAATAATAATTATTCTGAAACCGCAACTGTTATTGGATACGTAGTCTGTATTGAAATACACACAGTAACGGTGCATTATGCGCACTTTATTTCATTTAGGTGCTTCAATATTATATCTACCACTAATACCCAGAGTAGGTAATACCGTGACCTTGACCTTTTGAAAATAATCAACGAAAGAACATAGATCAGCGTCAAACATGTTACCGCCAACCGCTCATGAACAATAGCAAAACTAAACATCACCTTGAATTACAAAGGAATGCTTGGCATTCCACTGCGCCCGCCATCCTAAGACATAAGATGTTAAATCTCAATATGTCTACTAGTATTAGAAATCAGAAATCGAGTTATCAAAAATAACAATCTAATTCTATCTACGTCTATACAATCTTACAGATACAAATAACTTGTGTATACCAAAATATATACCAATACAATATAAAATAGCTAACTAGAACTTTACTATTCGAAGCTTTGAGGACGAATGATAACAAAGTACTCTGTGAACGAATGTGTCGTCCCTCGCAAAATACAGTAGGTCAGTACTCTTATACTACGGTTTTAACAGAACATCATTGTCGCCGTACAGTCCATGGAGAAATTTATGTTATTATATAGGTACAAGCAAAAATTTACAAGTGGCGCACTATTAGAAAAAAGAAGGAACACATTATGTTCTCGGAACATAAACATTAGTTTCAACAAACAATAATAATAATAATAATAATATTTATTTATTCTCTCATACAGAAAAAAGGGTACAAACATGTTAAAATTACATATTGGATGTGAGACTGGTGTCTGATATAGGCAGGGCCTGTGTTTCAGATCACCAGGATCTTCACGCCATGTGGTTACATTTTGCTTGCAGCTCGTTAAATACATTACAAGTGGATAAATAAATCTGTGTATGCGACTGTTTATAATGGTCCACTAAGTTACATATTAAATTAGTCCTTTTATTATAAACTAACATAATCAATAACAAGTAGGAAACAATGCAAATGAGATTTTTTAAGAACTAAGATGAATGTGACAATAAAATAACACTCTATCTAAAACAATGTTAACAAATTAGAATTTAAAAGAAATAAAATAAATTCGACAATAAAAATAAAAATATTAAAATGCAGTAAGTACACTATTTTCATTTATTATTGGCAATAATAAAGTAAATCTTAGCTATCTTAAAACATTAACAGAGTAGAATTTAAAAGAATCAAAATTAATGTAACAATAAGAATATCAAACGAAGTATACTATTTTAAATGTTATGGGCAGGCAGCTTCTAATGTTATTATTAAATTTAATTAATTTATTTATTTAAATTTATGGCCATAAGATAAAATGTAGGAATAAAAAACAAGCAGTGTGTGTTTGTGTGTATGTGTATGTGTGTACGTGTGTGTGTGTATGTGTGTGTGTATGTGTGTGTGTATGTGTATGTGTGTGTGTGTGTGTATGTGTGTGTGTAAACATTTTACTCATTTATGTGCGTCTAATCATATGTTAAGCTAAGGGAGTTAGGAGACGTTCGGTATCATCATAGCTGTGATCTTGTAACCATTCCGTTACTTTCTTTTTACAACTTCTCTTAATCAGTAAATATAGTTTCAGTTTTTTATTTATTGTGTTGTAAAGGTACGGTCCAAGAAAGCAGAAAAACCTGTGAGAGAAACTTGTATTAAATCTTGATATTGTGCAAACAATATTTGTTCTACTCCTCTTCTCTATATCGATTGAATCATATAACAACAATGAATGTTGTCTCAATAATACAGCACGGATAAAAAGTTGACGAATTGTCAACACCTTGCATAGATCAAATAATCCAGCCGTTGAGTGAAGCCTGGGTAAGAAGTAGCTGACTTTTAGTATTGTTCTTTGTGCTCGCTCCAAATGAATAAGATTTGTTTTATTAGTACCTCCCCAAACAGTAATACAATACGTGAATATAGATTGGCATAATGCGAAATAGACTGATTTGATAATATTTTCGTTAGCAACATGCCGAAGTGTTTTAAATATATAAATAAGTTTGCGAGTTCTGACTGCTAAAGAATTAATATGTTCCCGAAAGTTGAGTTTATCATCAATAATAATCCCTAAGTATTTAATAGAGTCTGGTTTAATTAATTTAGAGCAAAAACATGAAAGTGTGCGGACTGCTGTATTACATGTGTGGGCATAAATATGTAGGTCTGGTATGGACTGTTTCTTGATGGAATACGTCATATATTTGGTCTTTTCGACATTGAGAGTAAGGCTATTGTTATACAACCACTTTATGATAAGGTCGAATCCTTTTTGAGCGGTATCGTATACATCTTCCCAAGTTTCACCACTAAATAATAGGGCCGTGTCATCTGCAAATGTTATAATTTTACCACAAGACAGTTTAGTTTTACACAAATCATTTATATAGGCAAGAAACAGCGTTGGACCCAGAATACTACCCTGTGGCACACCATACTCAATAGGAAGCTCAGCACTAATCCATTTATCAATTTTTACAACTTGAGTCCTGTCAGTAAGGTAGTTTGTGATTAGCTGGTGAGGTAGTCCTCTAATACCAAGCTTCTCGAGTTTCCTTAGCAAAATAGGAATAGAGACCGTGTCAAAAGCCTTAGCTAGGTCAATATAAATGGCTAGTACTTTTTTATTGCAGTCCGGGTTTGTGACTATAAAATCTGTTAATTCGTGGACTGCGTCAGCTGTTGATTTTCCAGCGCGAAAACCAAATTGCGTAGAGGACAAAAGATGATGCTGTTCTAAAAATTTTACTAGTCTAGTGTTTATTACGCGTTCTAGGATTTTTGACATTGTTGGTAAAATTGATATTGGCCTATAATTATTGACACAGAGTTTATCACCACTTTTAAATATGGGTACAATTTGGGATTTTTTGAATGAATTTGGGAAGATACCTGAAGAAAGAGACAAATTGGCTATGTAAGTTATTGGAGGAACAACAACATCAATAAACCGCTTAAGAAAACTGGCGGAAATATTATCAAGCCCGACTGCGCACTCTGTTTTAAGATTTAGGATTAAAGTTTTTATTTCAGTAACATCCGTTGGTAAGAAAACAATTGAGTTAAGGTATGATTCTGAATGATACATAGAAGACACGGAAGCAGGTATAGTATAGTTTCTATTTTGCAATAACAATTTTTCGGCTAATGATTTACCTATATTAGCAAAGAATGTATTTACTTGGTTTATGGATTTATCAGGATTTCCAGAGGAGATTAATTGTAGTGATTGTTCTCTTCTGATGTTAGTAAAAGTAATATTTCTAATAACTTCCCATAATCGTTTATTATTATTTCCTGCTCTTTCTATCATATCTTTTTCGTACGCTATTTTTGTTTTTTTCAACAGATCATTACAGAAGAGCCTATATCTTTTGTATGTGCGTTGAACTATTTCGTTATTTGGATTTTTTTTTGACTTAATATATAATTTGTCTCTATTCCGCATGCATTTAAGAAGACCAGGTGTCAACCACGGTTTAATAATGCGTTTTCGTGAAGGAGTTTTGACTAATTTTGTGTTTTTACTAATGACTTGGGAGAGAGCATTTATGAAAAAGTTGGTTGCCTCATTAACATCGGTTATATTAAACATTGGTGTGAAATTGATATCATGAACGTCTTTGTCTAAATTATCTATGTCGACACGTTTAGTTATTTTAAAAGATTTATGCGATATTTGGGCATAACTTAAAATTAGTATGACACAGTCGTGGTCAGTGACAGATGAATGTGCTACGAAACAGTTGGCAATTAATTTTGTTTTAAGCATTATATGATCTAGACAGGTGCGCCCATGTGTAGGAATTATATGAGCAGGTAACATACCATGTGATGCTATCAGATTTAGATAGGAGGAACATCTATGATCAGTATTGCAAAATGTGATGTCGATGTTAATATCACCAGCTAGGATAACGTTTTTAAAATGTGAATATTTTTGTAAGTATTTATCAAGAGAGGTTAGGAAGCTATCTATATTAGTATTTCCTGGCGGGCGGTAAATAGAAAAAATAATTGTATCAGAATTAATTTGTAAGATAAGACAGTTGGCGTTTTGCATCTCAGGTTCTTCTAATAAGGAAATTACATTATTATTTGTGTAAACTACTACACCTTCATTTTGAGATTGATTTTTGGAGGTGGCAAAATATTTGTATCCATCAATTGTGGGAACATACGGATTTCGTGATAACCAGCACTCTGTTAAAATTATTAAATCCCATTCAATCTTAGACCTAGCCAAATAAATTTGAAAACTGTCTAAATTGCAATTAATGCTACGAATATTTTGGGATACAATTTTAATGGAGTTCTTGGAGTTACATATTATTGAGGTCTCGCAATCCTCAATCTCACACGAAGTTGATTGTGCAACTGTAAAGCCATCTAGGTCATTATTTAAAACTATATTGAAATCAGCCATATTTATAATACATTATTAAATTATTGAATATGCCCTGTGATATACTATGATGATAAATAAAATTGACGATCATACATTTTCTTATTCTATAACCCCCTGTAGTGCCTAACTTGTTTGTGTGTGTTTTAGTAGTGTTTTTTATCAGTGTATCGAAAAAGTGTGTAGTGTTTAAATAATGAGATCTTAACAAACTAGATATAAATGGAAAAAATAAAGATTCATACACGTTTACAAACAATACGAGTATAAGGCATAATATAAAAGAAAAGCTCAAACATGCTAGTCATAGTTTATGGTCT
Source organism: Hyles lineata (assembly GCA_030180105.1). Lineage (NCBI taxonomy): Eukaryota > Metazoa > Arthropoda > Insecta > Lepidoptera > Sphingidae > Hyles > Hyles lineata. The sequence continues at coordinate 887,455 of JARJEE010000035.1, read as the reverse complement.
AATTTAAGCTTCTCAAAGTCCGCTTCGGACTCAACCTGTACATATGGAGCACCTTCTTTCTTGCGGATGTAAATCTTGCCGCGTCTGGCCCAGCAGTAGTCGAAACTGTAGGTCTTAGCGAAGTCTCTGGCCAAGAAAAACAGCCGCTTTGTTTTTTGAGTATAGTTTTCTGATATAAAAACAGGCTTTGGCGGTCCTTGTAGCCTCAAATGAGTGGTGTTCAATTTTTCTTTATGTTGCTTGTTGAAACTTTTAGCATGTTCAAGTAGCCCTTCCTTGGCTATTATTGAAGAAAAGTCGACAATAATTGGTTTATAAACAAACAATAAAAAGGGTTATTCACATTCCTTACGTTGGCAATAGATAAATAACTGTATCGTGGGAACGCTAATTCACAAAAACCATAAATCACATTAATTGCATACAAAACAATCTGTTTGTTTTCGTTTATGTACGTTACTGAAAAATGCGTATTGTACATATTTGCTATAGTTGAAGTCCCCGAAACTAGATAAATAGCAATTTCATAATGGTATCTAACACTAGTTACGGAACACAACAATGCTGTTTGGCGGGAGAAATAGACATTGCAGTGGTAGCTGGTGATAGCTACCCAGACGGCCTTTCACATATGAGAGACCTATCACCAGTACAGAATTGTATCAAAAACAACCGAGTTCTACTCAAGTTTTACTGAGTACTGCACCCATCTACGTTTTTTTAAATCCACCTAGGGTAGATACAACGTAAATTTTATAGACCAAGTACATCTTCTCTTTAATTCATAAAGAAAATCGTAGTAAAAAAGTGCTTAGGTCTCGGCTTACCTTACGAGATGGACCGGGTATACCTAATTCCGATCACGAGGGTTGACGACTATTGGAGCAAATAAAAAACTAGGTTTAGTTAGGTTAGTATTTATACAAGTGTTAATAAAAAAAAACAAGATAGAACATAATCTTCTTTCCCCTTCCTAGAAGAGATAGATTTATTTCACTAAGGCTCAATATGTCAATAATTTCACAGTTTAATTATCGATATACTTCTCGAAAGCATAATATTTAAAAATAATTAACTTTTATCGTTATCTTTCTAAATATAATTAGTTATCATATAAATCTACTACAAGAATTATGCGGGCATCCTTGTGGTTTATTCTTTGGGCATCCCACAAAAGTACATATTCCGTGAGGTTGGTAAGAAGGCGGAAGCCGTTTATCCCCTGATTTATTTTCAGTATTGCCAATGTGAAATTTCTTAATACTACATTGATGAATTCAAAGCAGATGTGTCGCCATTTGTAGCGAATAAAGTAATTATATTGACCCAAAACTATAAATTGTTATTTGATGTATTGTATTGTAATGATTAGTATCGTAGCGATTATTGTTTGAAAAATACTAAACAAAATACAGATAATTTATGTATTTCTGTACGTATGGGTAATTTTTGGATAGTGTTGGCAACACAAGTGTACTTATTCTAGGACTAGAGAAGTGCAAGTATCGATATTTGATATAATATGTTAATATTCTACAGCAAATTTTATCTATAAATTATGAAAATTCTTACGATATTCTTTTTCAGGTATGTAATTTTATTTTCATTGACATGATGTGACCCTATTATGAATTTCTTGTATGAAACAAAATTTGAGAATATGTTCGGGACTAATAAAGGGGTTAAAGAAAACACATAGATAATTTAAAAAAATACATTAATATATCACTAAGAAATAAATAAAAACACTTGATAACGTATTAAAATTATTAGTAAAAACACAATTTCACACATAAAACCAACATTTTCCGGGATCATATTGGTTATTTGCCAAGCCGATTCAGCAATGTTAAAATTTTTGTTACGCTATTGCTGGTCAATGTAATGAAGAAAGCTAGTCAAATATTTCATGACAGGGGACTAAGAACTAACATACACATTACACATACATTGTTGTGTGACGACAATTTACAATTTGTGTTACAAGAAAAAATCGATAAGTCGTTTTGTATCATCCCTATTAGTAATAAAACGCGCAAGATCGTTGAATAACGTTTAATAAAGCAGCAACCACCAGACGGCAGTCGCCACTTGGTAATAGGCTGTGGTACTAGGTAGTGAACTCTTGTGAAAAACAGTCTTGAGGAAGACTTCCATGAGTCATGATTTCATCTGTGAGTCACAACTCACAACTAATTTCTGAATACAGTGGAAAGTGATTTTTGTTTTTGTTTTTAGTGTATTTAATAAGCATTACTAGCGGTTTTTTGAAGGTGAGTGGTTTTTATTAACATTTGTTGAACTTCGCGAAATTTTCATGTGCAATGGAATGTGGAAAGGGATTGTAGTTGTAAGCCGGATGCATTAATATATTTTAAAAATAATACGCAGAAGGAATAAAATGATGGAATATCATATTAAGTAGTCGTGTTGCCACATGATTCAGCTTGTTATACAGCCAGCAGTACCTAACTATCAGTGTACATTTACTATACACAATGGCCGGCAGTCTTGCCGCTGTCGTGACGACCAAGCTGTTGTATGATGTCTGATCTTTTCGCGTTTAAGACTTAATGTCATTACGGGCCCACAAGGACTGAATTCATGAATTGCGCTTCATCCCATTCAAGTAGTCATTGTACCTAAAATAATTGGTGTTTGATATCTAAAAGTAATTTGCCGGTTCAGATAAAACAAAACATTTTCAGATACCTTCTCTAAGCCCTTATCTCACTGTTTTATCTTGTTTCCTGCGTAAACAATGAAAATGTGTGGAATTATATAAACTATATTTTAATTCCATGCGTGTAATCCGATTCGGGTTTTCCCTCCTGCTAGAAATCAGTGTTGCCAGGCTAACTCTGAATTCTAGAAAAGTATAGGAAACTTTTGATAACCAAAATATGGTTTACTAAAATACGCATTTACTTTAAAGTACAAACCTGCATGTAAGTCGTAACCACATTGATACTATTAGGCTCAGTTGCACAAATTAACTTTGCTAATGCCATATATTTGAGATGTATTTGAGCTTGTTAATGTATAGGATTTACATTTCAAGTCTAATGTATTGAAAAAGTTAGACTGTGAAACTGAGCCTCTAAGGCATACATCAGTCTCTACACTAAGTGAATGATGAAGGTTCTATAACGCACCATAAGAATACAAACTTATTAGAAAAAATAATAATACATATATACATATTTTAGAATTTAACAGAATACACGATGGGCTGTATATGTACTTGTGGGTATGAGTTTGCTTCGGTATCACTAGATTCCAATTAAATTGCAGCCCATATTATGCATGTAAGTTTTTGTAACGAAAACTAACAGTCAATGTCATTGTTACGCCACAAGCTAGTAGACGTGAATAATCGTTGCTCTTCCTGTAAACAATGACTACACATTAAAGAACAACATTTGAATTTGTTTCATTCACACATCAACTATATCGACAGGATTTAATCACAATTATTTAGCAACACCGTTGAATGTTTGTAGGGGATTACCCGGGTCGAGAGCGCGTTTGCGTTTGTAGAATTATTTTTATTTTGCAGGTGACGGGAGCGGCGGAGATGAGGTCATTGCCCCCAATTATTATAGTCGATAGTAAATTGTAATTTGTCATTCGTTTCATAATTTTGTATTTATTTGATGATTCTAACGCGTTGTCGAATCAGTGGCTTTTATAGCTATGTATCCACAAAAAAGTTCACAATATAATTTCCATTCTAACCAAGTGAATAGCGATAAAATTTGTATAAACTGCGAATTATATTTTGGAACGACGAATACAATAAAAACTTATAAAGGCAAACTAAAAGGCAAGAAAAAATAGTTTAGTCTCTAATTCCGCCAGTAAATAAATGAAAACCATAGATTATAATGATAAGATTCACAAAATGATTATTGACTATTATCTATTAATTGCTTTTTATTGATCATTATCTTTGATCTAGTTAATTAATAATTATTATTATAGCTTTATCACCCTGATTTTTTCCCACCTTTCTACATAGGTACTTATTAGTTATTAAAATAAATGCATGAAAATGAAAATAATTTATTGAATCCATTAAAATGTTCAACATCATTTAGATTCAGATTCGGAAAGCGGTATTCACTTCACTAGAGAACAACGGGCAAGAAAGTCTAGTGTTGCTCTTTCCATAACCAGGTTATAATATATAAGTAGGTGATTATTACAAAATTTACGATGCACGATACAGGATTCAGATTTTGTGGTGTATCTGCACTTTAGGGGCCGTCCATTAGTCACGTGATCTTTAATTTAGCCTTTTTTACCCTCCCCTTCCCTTTGGTGAAATGCGGTGAGATTTTGATTGATACCCCCCTCCCCCCATCCAACATCACGTGTATTTTTAATACTTATTAATAATTTAATTTAATTAATTTTCATGGAAGACTAACAGCTTTAAAATGTTTATGTAACAGTTGTGTAGCAATTTGAAAGCCAATTACAAGTCTTCACGTATAGATACTGATTACAAAATTAATAAACTATTATATTACAACCGTTCACACGTGCAGCAATAGTATAACAACCATACAGGTGAGTACAAATTTGTGAAATATTATATAGAAGTAGAAAAATAAAAAAAAAATACTAAAAAAGATACTAATTAAAAAGGCTTTAGAAAAAAATTCAAGGCTCAAACATCTCTTTGCTGAATGCACTGTGGTCGAAAACAGATCAAAGTTGTGTTGCTTACAGATGCTATTGAAATTGTTGCTCGTTCGTACAATAAAACTATTTTGTCTATAGTTGACGCATGTGGTACACATATGGGTGGATTAAATCTTATTTTTTTTAGAATATTATCTTTAATTACGTGTATAAAGTATAATTCCTTTTATTCTGAAATTAAGGACCATGATATATAGAAAACGCTTTATATAGAAAACCCAACTAAAAATTAGAAAATAAATTTTAATAATACTGAATTAAGGATAGTGTAAAAAATTAATAAGAAAAAAATAATTTTTATTGTAAAAAAAGCGTGGGGTGCATGTTGTCAATAGATATAATTATTTTATCGACAGATATAAGTAGAAGGATTATCATTTTCATAATATCTTAAAAAGCACCCCACGCTTTTTTTTACAATTAAAAATATTTTTTTTATTGTAAAATTTCTTAATTCATATTAATTTTTTACACTATCCTTAATTCAGTATTATTAAAATTTATTTTCTATTTTTTAGTTGGGTTTTCTATATAAAGCGTGTTTTTTAGTTTTTTAAACTATTATTTATTTTCTAGTTTGGTTTATTAATAAGAGCGTTTTTTCTTATTTTCAAATGTCTGTCTTATCAACTGTCGATTTATAAACAATTACTACCACATAGCACATATCAAACAATGTTTAAAAAATAAATACGCAAAAGGAACAAAAAAATAATTTCTTAAAAGAGGAGCATATTTTGCTCGCTTCGACTCGGCAGCTACTTCAGCAGCAGCTGCAGCCGCTCTCGTCGTTCGGCCTAAGTGGCTCACAGCGAACGTGCTAACGCACGTGGCATCCCAAATAAGGCACCTTCCTCTGTGCCAAGGCAACATAGTAAGACCATCAGGCCTTTTACCGTCGGTGCGAAGTAAGCCTGGGGGCTCAAGTACGCAAGGTACGTTTGTGGACACGAGAGCCCTACGGATGATATCATTGAGAGCAAGGTGACGTGCAAATCTACCTGAACAACGCACACAACTCAATGCGTGATGTCCGTTGGCTGCCACTGTAGAGCCACACGTGCAAGTGTGAGGCTCACAAACATTGCAACCCAAACGCAGAAATAGACCACCTGTCATCGTCCCTGGGGCAAAAGAGCCCAGAATACTGCAAGCATTTCCTCTTTGGATGGCGATAGCTAAGCTTTGCGTAAGAAACCACCCAGAGCGATAGTCCCCACCCCGATCTCTAAGACTGAATCGGGAGCGTGGTTGCACGCTTTACCGTCACCTCACCTGGGCACACTTCTCGACGCCGACTCTCTGCGTGTACTGAATAATAAAATAAATAAATATGTATATCACTAGATGTTGAATTCTTTACGTTCTAAACTCTTCTATATCGCGCTTTTCCGTGGGAATACAAATTTTTCTTTATGCCTATATCCTTTCTCGTTGTCTAATCTATCACTGTATCAAATTTAATCAAAATCGGTTCAGTAGTTTAGGCGTGAAAACGTAGCAGACTGACAGACAGAAAGAGTTACTTTCGAATCTATACATACATATAAATAAAATTTAAATGTCCGTTTGTAAAAAAAATGTCCAACTACATATCGTTAAATACACGATACCTATAACGAAAATGACCTTAGATTTTTTTGTCTGTCTGTCTGTTTGTTCCGGCTAATCTCTAAAAGGGCTGGACCGATTTTGACGGGACTTTTATTGTCAGGTAGCTGATATAATAAGGAGTAACTTAGGCTTCATCTATTTTAGAAAAAATGTTTTATTTTAGAAAAATAAAGTTTTTGTTAAATTCCACGCGAACGAAGTCGCGGGTACAGCTAGTTTATAATATAAGTAATGGATTATTTTACACAAAGCAAATATGAAAAATATTTCCGATCTTAATCGCGCGTGCATATTCAAATAAAATTGTAACGCTATAAGCGGCCGAATATCCGGTAGCCGGATATCCGGCGCTCCGGCCCCGTAGCCGGATATCCGGCGCTCCGGCCCCGTAGCTAGCCGAATATCCGGTATCCGGTATCCGGCCAAATCACTATTTGTTTCATCCCTAATACTAAGCAAACATACATTACAAACAAGCGTGTAATAAAAGAATCGTGTTATCATAGGAAAAATATATTATTGTAGCATTTAAATCAAAAATATGTGTCGTAAAAAATCCACGTGATATCTTACTACACCCCCCCCCCCCCCCACCCCATGTCATATTTCGTGATTTTTGTCCAACCCCCCACCCCATTCAAGCCTCACGTGATTAATGGACGGCCCCTTAGTGAAGTTTTACGTACGGCTTCCGAACATTCGAATTTCGTATCTTTTTATAGAGTAATCCCCCAGAACTAAGTACTACAATAGTAGTACGTACCTAAATCATAAATTATATAAACTTGCGTATCATGAATGAGCCGCTTTGAATTGCCTAATTGAATAGAATTATAATTTACTAGCGGCCCAGCTCGGCTCTACCTGGGTGCAGATACTGTTTTGACTCCAGTCCACAACAGAAACATATTATTTCGCGTACTTACTGTTTTACATATTTTGAGCTATACCTATGTCACTGCCGTCTACTATATTTCCATTCCGTGACTCAAGGCATGCATTTCTGTCATCTTATATCCCCTTTCATCAGCTTATATTATATATTGAAAGATAAGTAAATACAGGTATTAGAGTTATCCTACACAAAACTAACACCAAAATTTCCAAGATAAAAAGTAGCCTATTAGTTAATCCAAGTTATCAGACACTTCCAATGAGGTGATTTTATTTTTTCAGTTCGTGCGATAGTTCAGTCGTAACCGGAACATGGACGAAGAAGAAAATCTACCAGGTTATTACATTTTACGACATAAATACATTAATAACCTAGGATTCATGCTTTGATTATATACTCGTCGATTCATGTTAAATATTTCCCGTCAAATATTCTTATAGAAATATAAGCTTGTTTCACTTATCTATTACATTACTTATATAATGAGTAACGCACAGAAATATATATTTTGTGGAGTATTGGGTATTATAAAACAAATACATAAGTGTAAATTTCAGTTTTGTTTTATATTTATTATTTATCCTTAAATTATTACAATACTTAGATAAATTTAAATGACCATGCTATATCACAGAAGCAATGAGTAAGAAAAAATATTCAGTGCCACCTTTTTTTCCAGACGAGGTCCTCTTTAAACAAACTTTATATGTTTGATATTAGTAACATAAAATCAAATTTAGTTCAACTGTATGAAGTTAAAATGAAAGCAATTTTACAGGTCCTGCGGCGGGGAGACAGAATTGGCGCCAGAGAAATGCCCAACGCGGGCGCGGTGTTGCTCAACAAAGAGGCGGTTTTAGAGGAGGTTTTAGGCGACAACCAAACGGCCCGCAATATAACCGTCCATTTATGAATCGCGAGAACCGATCTGCGTCGCAAACGAGGCTGTATGTTCCGTATCAAAATCAAAGCGGTTGGAACCCGCAAGCATTCCGCAGACAGGATAAAGGTTAATCAATACTATAAAGATCATATTATAAAGAGGAAATATTTAACCGATTGTTTGTATTGAATAGGCTCTGCAACAACTAGATCGATTTGAAAAATTCTCTCACAGTTAGAATTCTACATTATCCCTGATGAACATGGGGAAAGAAAATTTTCAAAAAAATATCTGCACGCGGCCGGTCGGGGAGGCCTGGCCCGATAGGGTCTAATATATTTCAAATAGGTTCCTTTAGTTCAGAGTTTATAAATATCTGTTTAATGCAACATTTATGGGCCATATACTTCTCATCATTCCACCAAGATCACTCCACTAAGATTTGGGGCCCAAGATCTAGCCGTTGAATGCTTGTTCCGATTTCACACCTTGGGTAGTCTTATCTAGTGCTTAACAAGAAATATTAGTACGTTTTTAGGGGTACTAGCAGAACATAATATTGTAGTTAGTGTTCATCTGAATTTTCATCCAATTAAATTTACTGTTTCCAAATAAGTCCAGGATAAATGCGAAAGAAACTCTTAACTTTTCTTGGCTAATCTTTTGAACCGATGGCAATCGGTTACGGAGTTGAAATAACTTTGCAAAAGTGCTTAGCTAAGTGGTATTGAAATAAAATTATCTAGTACTTATTTTATTGCGATAAATGGTGAGACGAGCGTGCAATACGCCTGATGGTAAATGTTACGACCGCCCATAGAGAAACCCAAAAAACACAATGTACTACAAATCGGTGCTTGGTATTACATTGCGCTCGCCATCCTGAGATATAAGATGTTAAGTCCTTCAAACCACAACACAACAGTGCATTGACACTACTGTTTGGTGGAAGAAATATACATTACAGTGGTACCTACCCAGGCGGCCATTTACATATGAGAGACTTATCACCACTAAATATTCATACAATTATTTGTTGTATGTTACAGGTAGACCATACGTTGGATTTAAAGCACTTCAAGAAATGGCAAATTCGGACGATAAAGACATACTTACCAATGTGAATCAGAAAAGACACGCGTTTATAGAAGTTCTTAGTAAAGACATCGAAAGACTTGATCTATTCGTATTGGTTATGAAAATAATATCGAAAGTATGCAAATCAGCTTTTGACGAACTGAAGTTTAAATTGATTTTAGAAATTTGCAACACTCAATTTATAAGTAGTCTGGTAAAATATTTATTAGAATTACCGTATCCCGAGAGGAAATCGCACAACTCAATGTATTGGGACGACCAAGAAGGTTTTTGGAACGATTTGCTGGTCTTTTGCGAATACATCATCACAACTTCTCCCTCCACGGCTTACACTAAGTACAGATCATTATTAGAAGCCTCGAAGTCGTGTCTGAACAATTTGAAGGCTGAAAACGAATTTTCAACTATTGGGAAATGTACAGAAAAACTATCTGATCTAAGTACGAAGCTATCTACGCATATTAAGAATAAGGTAATTAATATATTTATTCTTCAATATTTTAAATATACTTGGATTACATTTATTGGATTCAAATCGGTATTTAAGCTTTAAAAATAGCACACATGCTGATAAAAAGAATATGTGATTTTTTTAGGGCCTATTAATACATCTGTATCAGCCCATATACCTCCCACTGCAGGGCACGGGCCTACTCTACAATCGACAGTACGATTGAGAGTGGTTAGGCCATATAGTCCATCACGCTGGCCTAGTGCGGGTTGGCGGGCTTACATACCATAGAAATTTTTATAAACCGCTATGGTATGCAGGTTTCCTCGCGATGTTTTCCTTCACCGTTTTAGTGCGTGGTGATTGACTATCAATACACACATGACTCCGAAATGTCAGAGGTGTGCCCTGGGATTTGAACCCGCGACCACCGTGAACATGTTGGCAGCCGCGTCTGGTCCGTTTACCAACAGGCCACCACGCACTTATTAACACATAGTTACATACATTTAAGGTATATTTTTTATATTCGACGGATAACGCCTAAGCATAATGAATGAGTGATATAGATGTGGAAGCACAATAAAACAACAAGTCCAATAGTTGCTAGTTTATTACTGACTTGACAACTCAGAAAGTGAAAAGCGCGCGCATCGGTTTCCCGCCTTTTTTGCGAGGCAAAGGAAACGTAAAATACATACCATTCCTCCACAAGTAATTATTAACATCTGGTGACAAAAAAAAACAATAATATACTTAACAACTAATATCTAATATCAAAAAGAAAACAAATAAAACATGAAAATAATAACTTAAAAATATTTCTTATAATCTACAAATTTCGTATGTCGTTTCGGGCGTCCCTGAGCCAGTGATGGTTGCTCTGCTGTTTGAGAGGCACCAGCAGCATCACATTGAGCAAACGCGTCCTCGTTGAGAGGCGCTACTGATGACGACTTACCAGGCTCATTTGCCGTAATCTCGCCCTCATGTTGGTCGACTATACAATCACCCCATTCCTCTCCACCATCATCTGATGTAATGTCAGATTGTGCCACTGGCTCCGAAAGTTCAGACACCTCAGGTGCCGATGAAGAAATCTCTAATGGAGGCAAAGTGGCAACAATATTAGGTGCCGGTGGTGACTGAGATGGACTCCGCACGAAATCACTACTCTTATTGAAATTATTGTCTCTGCCTGTATATTTAAATATTTGATCAACATGCCTAATACATATAATATTCAAGTTTTTTAACAATATTTTATACATTTTATTGCCAATCTTCTCAATAATAATACCCATTTCCCATGTTTCTTTCCTTGCACTGTAATATCGAGCCCAAACAATATCATTAATTTCAAAAAATCTTTTTCTAGATAGAGAGGGTAAATCTACATTAACACAGGTTTCTTTCTCGGGTAGTATTAGGTCAAGCCGAGATCGCAAATTCCTACCAAACATAAGCTTAGCTGGTGTTTCCTTTGTGGTGCAGTGCACGGTATTCCTGTAGTTAAATAAATAGCCCAGTAATACATTATTCATTTCCTGAAGCGATAAATTATCTTTCATAATACATTTTAGCATTTTTTTACAATTTTTAACTGCGTTCTCCGCCTGACCATTGCTTGGAGGATGATAAATTGGTGAAGTGATATATTTAATACCATTAAATTTGCAAAACTTCCTAAATTCTATTGAATTAATTTTCACATCATTATCAGAAATTAATAAATTAGGTATGCCGAATGTTGCAAAGGTATGCTTTAATACAATGATTAGAGCTTGTGTTGAAGTGCCATTTTGCATGTGAATACATTCAAGCCACTTACTGAAAGCATCTACTATGACTACATAGACCCTCTGCCCTATGCTCATATAATCAATGTGCACGCGCTGCCACGGACCCGTGGCGGCGGGCCACGGCGTCGGCGGCTCACGCGGCGGCGCACATCTTACACCTACACAGGTCTCACAAGACCCGATCCATTTCTCAATTTCGGCGTCGATTCCCGGCCACCACATTCTACTTCGCGCGTTGCTCTTAGTTTTAATAATTCCTAAATGGGTACTATGCAATTCACGCAATATTTTTTCCCGAAGTGAAAACGGTATTACTACTTTGTGCCCTCTTAACAAGCAACCTTTTTCAAACTGCAAATCCGTTTTGCATTGAAAATATGGTAAAATTGATTTGCAGCTTATTTTCCGCGGCCAACCGTTCTGCATGTATTTATAAACCATGTTAAGGGTTTTGTCAAGTTCAGTTGCCTGTGCAATGTCATGGATTGTAATTGCTGGTAGAATTTCGCTCATAAATTTTAAAGTGTGTGTATCTGAGTCACTGTCGATATTCGTAAGCTTATTTTCTAATTTATGTGAACAATGTACAGGTGCGCGGGAGAAAAAATCGGCTACTATGTTTTTTTCACTAGAAACATATTGCACGGTATAATTATAAGCTGATAATATAATAGCGTATCTTTGAAGTCGAAGGGCCGTCGTCATTGGTATTCCTGTTTTTCTATCAAAAATAGAAACCAAAGGTCTATGGTCCGTTTTTAAAATAAAAGGGTCCTTTAGACCATATAAATATTGGTGAAATCTTTTTACGCCGAAAACAATAGCGGTCGCTTCTTTCTGAATTTGACTATAATTACGTTCGCTAGCCGTAAGTGCACGAGACGCGAATGCTAAAGGTCGTTCATTGTTTTCACCGTCCTTCTGCGAGAGTACCGCGCCCAGGCCGGCGGGGCCCGCGTCTACAGCCAACACGAGTTGCGCGGTGGGCTCGAAGTGTGCCAGAACGCGTTCGGACGCCAACTCGCGACGCACAGCCGCCATACTACGACGTTGCCGCTCACCCCACTCCCATTTTGAGTCTCTACGTAGTAATTCATGAAGAGGATTTAGTAATGCGGACGCATTAGGAATAAAGTTCCTGTAATAATTTACAATTCCTAAAAATCTCTTTACTTCGGTAACGTTCGTTGGCTCAGGTGCGTCGATTATAGCCTGGACTTTATCAGGATTTGTCTTAAGACCATTTTTACTTATGACGAAACCCAAATATTTTACACTATCCATAAAAAATTCACTCTTATCTTTCTGTAAACGTAACCCGGCTTCATTTAGCCTACCCAAAACGTCAGATAGTCGGCTTATGTGAGAAACTCTATCTGGTCCTGTAATACATATGTCATCCAACCATACACTCACCCCGTCTATCCCGGAGAGCAACGTTTCCATTGCTTTTTGGAAAATGGCTGGAGCGTTAGCTAAACCATAAACTAATCTGGTATATTTAAAAAGACCTTTATGGGTGTTAATTGTCGTCAGGTTTTGTGACGACTCGTCTAATAAAAATTGATTGTAAGCATTTTTCAAATCGATCTTACTATAATGTTCGCCCCCTCCGATCTTTGTGAAAACTTCTTCAATACGCGGCAAAGGATATTTTTCAATCAAAAGATCCTTATTTAATGTGATTGAAAAATCTCCCGCTATTCTCACCTGACCATTTTCCTTTAAAACGGGCACTATGGGGGTGGCATACTCTGAGTAATTCACAGGCACTAAAATTTTTAAAGCTACCAGCCTATTCAGTTCCTGCTCAACCTTATCTCTTAAAGCAAATGGAACAGTTCGTGGCTTAAAATACTTTGGAACTGCATTTTCTTTTAATATTAGGCTAACTTTAAATTTATTAAAAGCACCCAACTCATCTCGCCACAAGTTAGGAAATTTTTGCAACAATTCGTGTACATCAACATCACTACATATAGATTTAATATCTGTTGTAATTATTAAATTGAAAGCTGTCATAAAGTCTCTGCCTAATAATGGCGGTCCGCCATTCTTAACAACAAAAATGTTAATTTTTTTCTCAATTTTATTATAACAAGCTGTGATAGAAAAATAACCCATGGGCGAGATTTTATGGCCATTATACAGACACATTTTAATATTACTGTTGTTTAATTTATAATTAGAAAATTTATCAAAATACAACTTATCTGAAATTACACATTTTCCTGAGCCAGTATCGAGTTCCATGGTTAAATTCGTATTACCTAAATATAAATTTATTGTAATGGGCCTATCCGACACATACCTCATATTATAATTGTGACATTCCTCACAACTAGTGTCCTTGACTTCGTAAGCCTCACATTCTTGTCTAGTGTCCGCATGATACACACAAGCCCTCTTTTTGTTCATGCACACCTTTTTTAGATGTCCCTTTTCGCCACACTTTTGACATTTGTAGCCTTTAAAACGACACTTATCACCTGAATGATTTTTCATTCCGCAAACAAAACAATAGTTTGTATCGCCACGCAATGAATGTTCGCCACCGCTTCCGCGTTGAACACCGACGCCGCCGCCGCCGTTCCGCCCGACTCCAACATAGGCGTCGTTGTCGCCGCCGTCACCGCCTGCGCGGGACCGACCGAGCCCGCTTTGGAATTTCGCCCGGTGTAACATTTCATCCTTGATGAAGATACCGTTGTCGGTGCACATGATAGCTTTAGCCTCTCGTGCACCCGCTACTTGTTCCGCTAACTCTATCGCCTTGTTCAATGAGAGCGTAGACGGGTTCTGCTCAAACAGTTTGTCACGTTCCGGGCCTGAGCCTAAACCGAGAACGAAACGATCTCTTAGGTTTATTTCTAGAGCGGTGCCAAAATCGCAATAACTTGCCAGACCACGTAACCGCGCTGCCCAATCTGCTAACGATTCGCCCGATATTCTATTCGCGCCAAAAAAGTTCGCCTTGTCAACAAATGAACATTGCTTCGGTCTGAAATGTTCACTGAGTAACTGCACTAGCTCCTTGTAGGTCAGCACATCCAACGACTTGGGGTACGCCAAGTTACGCACCAAACGATAAGTTTCATCTGTTAAGTGCGTCAGTAGGATTCCACTTCTTTTTTCTTCCACTTCCACATTATTGATTTTCAAAAATTGTGTTAATCTTCCGTAAAAGATTGACCATTCGCTTAATTTATAGTCAAAAATAGGTAGATTCCCCAAATATGACATTTTATTGCTATCACGGGGCTCTTCAACCTCGTCGCCAATGATATAGATGTGGAAGCACAATAAAACAACAAGTCCAATAGTTGCTAGTTTATTACTGACTTGACAACTCAGAAAGTGAAAAGCGCGCGCATCGGTTTCCCGCCTTTTTTGCGAGGCAAAGGAAACGTAAAATACATACCAATGAGCCAACCTGCACTACGCCAGCGTGGTGGACTATATGGCCTAACTACTCTCAACCGTATTCTCGATTGTAGAGGAGGCCTGTGCCCTGCAGTGGGACGTATATGGGCTGATACATACATACATACATAATGAATGAATGATTTTTATAGTAGACAATTAAAAACAGAAACACGAACAATATTTAAATTCTGACTAGGAAGCGCGAACGGTCGGCAAAAAAATATTGAATTGTCATTGATTAAACAAAATAAAAAGGTGCTGCTCAACACGGCCCTTTAAAATATATTTAAACATCAGATTATTCGTCGCGACACAGATGGCGCGATTGTGCGGTCCACAAATTCAGGTCTGGGTGTTTGTGAGATCGAAAAGTCTCTCGTGGTGTCTGATGCCCCCGACATAATAAGTATATCTTAGTCTGGGATTGTTGGGTTGAACACGTTTACAGAGAAGAAATTCATTCAACCCGACGACACCGAAGCGGAATTCGTCATTTCCGCATATTCATACTTCTCTGCGTTTTTTCTCTTGTCTTCGTGTTTAATTATTTTGACGGAACTTTTTAGGCATTTATCTTGTAAGAATATCTTATTAATTAATTTGTATTTTAGATCCAGTCCACATCAAAAACATCGAATGATTTGAATAAACTGCACAATATGCTACCTCCTGACGACTTTCGTTGGCTGAATATTGTACCAACAAGCGTGGACTTCAGCCAGCATGTTCCGTTCCTACGGCCAAATCTCATCGAGGGAAGCTATCAAGATGTAGAACACTATCTCGACGTGCAGTTCAGATTACTGCGGGAGGATTGTTTCGGGCCAATGCGCGAGGGAGTCTGTAAGTATTGTGATGGATAATGTGATCCTCTTGCCCATGGATTTCACAATTATCTGGCACTACCTGGGTTAAAAACAACATTGTACCTAATCCACAATAGAAAATTACTAACTCAATGCTTTAATTTTTCAGTGCAATACAAACGTGAACCAAATAAGAAGAAATTCGACAATATACGGTAATATTTATTTTAAAACATTTTAATTAGAATGTAACACCCACTAATCGGTTTCTCAAAGAATCCAGTGCTATTCCAAACCCAAATTCCATTCCCACCGACAAAACTTGCCTTCATGTTTTGTTGCTTAAAGACAATAACGGATTTAATTTTCCACTCAACTTGAATTATTTATTTTATCATACCTACGAAAGGCCATAATAGTAGCCAACTTATTTTTTACGTAAAATAAATTAGTATGTAAGCATAATACATATCTACAGTATTACGAAATTAAATTAGTTTGATTTCACCATGAATTCAATTTAATATTGCAGCGTGTTCACTGATGTCAAGTTCGTTACTCCGTACATAACGCAAGGAAAGGTTGGCTGTGTTGTCCAAATTGGATTAGGAAATAGAAAAAATAAAAATTTCGCAAAGACAAAATGGCAGTACAACAAAAGATTCATATATGGCTCTTTGCTGTTATTTACAAAGGATGACTGTCGCAGTTTCGTTGCCGCCACCGTCCTCGATCGAGATCCGCGTTTACTGGCTGAGGGAAAGGTAACATTTAGTTTTTAAAATATTTGTCCATATTTAGGCCATGAATTTTAAGTTTTGGTTTATTCAAATTTTAGATACCGGTGTGTATAATTGACGACAAATTCGACGATAGCTTGTATAACAGTAACGATACTTACACCATGATAGAAAGCGACGTCTATTTTGAGCCTTATTACCACGTCATGAAGGCATTGCAGAGCCGGTCTTTTGGGGAATCTTTACCGATGCAACAGTATATCGTGCTGGTCCAGGTAAGTGCCGAGTTTAGTTTCTATTTTTTTATCTGTAGGTATCATATCATATATGATATATTGAATCGAATATGCACGGGAGATAAGTGTAATTCCTAACTTGAAATCATTTCCCATTTCCAAGTCGATCTACTTTCAACTCTTTTTCTCAAATCGTGCTGAAAGTTAAATTTAGAAATAATACCTTAGGCAAAATACATTGTTTATACTCATTACAAAATAGTTTATTGCCAGAAACTGAAGTATTCTTTCTTATGTATAGGGTAGACTGGGTACAGTTGTGACAATTTTGGCTTGTTCTCTAATAATTTTGTTAATTTATCCGATAGCTGGGAAAAAAGTAACACAAATTATAATTTATATACTTGTCTACGTAAAATTACTATATTGTAATATATAATATATTGTCTTTAAATACAATGTATTAGCCATAGGATCAAATTAAATAAAAAAAGGAAAGTGTCACAACCGACCACACCCCATGTGACAGTGGTTGGGGTCGGTTGTGACAGGCATAAAAATACACGAAAATGGTTTATAATGACTTTAATTATGACAAATATGCACCATAGCAAAATATAATCTTCTTCTAAACAACATTTGTATTCATATAGCAAGTAAACTAAAATCTGAGATCACTTATGTTCTTATAATTAATAAGGCACTTTAACAACTAATATTATAACAGTCTTATTAGAATCAGTCAAAATGTTAACGAAACATAAAGAACAATGGCGAATTTTTGATTGACCTTAATTTGAGGGTCTTAAAGTGGCATATATACAAAACAATTTCCAATATTTTTGTATATTTTTTCAAATAATCATATGAATTCTACAAAGCGGGTGAAATAAAAACCTTTAAAATGGAAATCCATTTGAGTAATTCCGGATTTATAAACTATTATTGTCTAAGTGTTGCCATTTTATACTTATTCGACTTAAATAGTTTGCTATCTAGTAAAGTACTATTAATCGAGATAACTTTGTCATTCAATATAATATTGGCAAACTACCGCAATTTGTCAGGTATTTTAATTTTGTAAATAATTATACTTCATTGATATTTTATTTGCTTAAATAGTAACAACACATAATTTTTTCTGTATTATATAATAAGTAAATTCAAAGTATGATATGAGCCTGGCTAGAAGACTCATACTCAAAGCAATCGATTGACGATTGACACAGATAACCCAGCAATAAAAATAATAGACTTTTGACGTTTCCGTTGCGTGAATTGTTGATAAATATTTAATCCGGACTGAGTCAAAAATAATTGAGGAATAAGGAGCCTGATCAGCGTGGTGGACTATATAGCCTAACCAAACCACTCTCAATCGTACTCTCGATTGTAGAGTAGGCCCGTGCCCACTGCACTGCACAGGGACGTATACGGGCTGATACAGAAGGAGCCTGATACTGCGTTGTGTGATCCGTGCATTGTTACGGACTGTTATATTTACTGCGTGTGATATGTTATGTTTGTTATGATCACCGATTTTATTTTAATGCTTGGATTGATTTATAGTAAATATGTTGAGACTTGAAGGTAACTGTCAACTGAGACTGCGGCAAATCAACTGTAAAATTATTAATGATACGTGTACTTCTTAAGCTAATATAAATAAAAACACAAGATACTATTAGAACGGGTGTATTATTATACGTTTTATTTATTATAAAATTATATTCCTGACAACACAATACTTCATAGCACAGTCAGCCATTTTACTCGTAGTGTTACGTAGGTTTATAAACACAAAAATTCAGATGAGAATATCAATTTTTCCCCTGTTTCTTTAACAAAAATTATTACACTAGTTGAATTAGAAATTATACCTCAAGCTAACGAGATTTTTTTCATCTTAAGACATTTAATTTTAATATCAATAAAAATAATGTATGGGCAGTTGCCATTGTTCTTTATGGATGAGAAATTCGAAGGCTTCGTCATCTGGCGTGGTGGCGCTATCAACTTGTCACCGAGATCATGTGACATGCATGTGACTTAACACCGCTCGACTACTTTTTGTAGGGTTATGTAAAATCTTTAGTCTATGCAGACAAACACAGTCAATTGTCACCCTGAAGGCCATCATAACTCGCGTTCTTCGTGAAATCGAGACATAGCCATAACCCAGTTATGCGAAGATGTCATCCGTTTTTTTTTCTTGCAATGAATGGCGAGACGAGCATGCCGTTCGCCTGATGGTAAGCGATACAACCGCTCAGGAACAGTAGCAAAACCAAACAGCACCTTGAATTACAAAGCAATGCTTGGCATTCCACTGCGCTCGCCATTCTGAGACATAAGATGTAAGGTCTCGATATGTCCAGTAGTTACTCTGGCTACAATATCCTTCAATCCGAAACACAATAGTGCATTTAAACTGCTTTTTGACGGGATAAATAGACATTGCGGAGGTACCCACCCAGGCGGCCTACCACCAGTAATAATTGGTCCACTAGGGTACACCACCTACAGAAAATGAATTTAGTTTGATTAGAATTAGGCCATATAATTTTATGCGTACTAATGGTAGATTTTAGAGGTTTCTGGTAATTTCGTTTCTTGTGTGTTTGTCTAGATCATCTTACATACGATTTTAAGGTTAGTAATTTGTTTTTCAGGCGGAGCACAAGCCGCCTGCGTATTTGCAACCTGACAAAGAATTTGTTTTTAATATTCAAAATAGCAAAGACGATGGTGACGATAGCGAAGATATAGTAGAAGAAGAAACCATACACATATTAAAAATACGAGAACATGCTGGAAATTTAACGCAAGAAGTTAAATTTAACGTTCTAGATGAAGAGACCTGGCCTACAAAAGAGCAGTTCAAATTTGATGAAAGTCAATATGAGGCTTACAAACACGCACTCACGCATGAATTTGCTGTCATTCAAGGCCCACCAGGAACTGGCAAAACCTTTATTGGATTAAAAATTGCTGAGACCCTATTGGAAAATCTTAATAATATAGCAGGCTGCCTTATGCTTGTCCTATGTTACACGAATCACGCTTTAGACCAGTTTTTAAGTGGTATACTTAATTTTACCGATTCAGTTGCTCGTATAGGCGGCCAATCAAAAGACGAAAAATTTGACGCCATAAACGTGAGCAATTTGCGAAAGTTCGTTGGCACTCGCAAGTCGACTCGGGATCTATACAATGAGCGAAAGGTAGAGGTGGAATTGACTGCAAATAAATTCAAGAATCAGCTGATCCGTCTGGACGTACTGAGTAATGGAATTTTAAGCTACAATTCTATTAAAGACCGTGTACCTCATTTAACGCAGTTGAATCAATTTTATTCTGGTGATCCTTTATTGAATTGGCTCTTCGAACACAAATATAATTACATTGCTAATTTTGAAGATTGTCTCGCGAAATATCAGGACTATGATGATAATATTGATGAAGTTAAAGAAGAAACTAATAAAAGAAAACAAAAACAATTAGTGGGTTACGATGATTACGATTTCGATAAAGTGAATGACTTGTTCGAAAATGAAGAACACACAGTTTCGTTTTCATTAAGAATAACTGAAACCGAACTGAAACAGTTAATATCAAACTACAACAACGCCACTGATCAACGTTACGCGTATTTAAATCTGGCGCCAAGGATTCAAGATCTGTATTCACAAATTTTAATGTACCAGGTATGCCATAATTATGTGTGTATGTTGTAACCAAAATTCCTAACACTAACGTCCGTATAATCAAACGCGACCTAAATGTTATGTTGCATTTAACTACGCAAATCCCCCTGAAATGTACTAAGTGGGCCGTGCGCTGCTAAGAGCAAATTATTATATATTTTTTTATTATTAATATTCATCGGTGGCGTAATTGTTATATAGCTGAGATCTCGAGTTAGAATCACAGGCAAAGTTATATTGGATTTTTCTATCTATATCTATCAGAGTCAGGAATTTGTCCCCTATCACATCGTGGGACGGAACATACAAGGTATATCAAGACTGCTACCGAAAACGAAGCTGGTTGGTAGATTTAGTCACTACAAACACAACGCAACCAAAATTTTTGCAAAGAGACGCAACAATTTTTTTAAATATCGTCATTTTTGGGTGGTAAATCCATAGTTTTTGCTAAAATAATAATTTAAACTCTTTTATACCTTAAAGTATTTATAAATAAAAGTGTATCATTTTGGAAAAAAACATCATTTTGGGAAAAAACATGTATTTACCACCCACATACGTCAATATAAAAAAAAAATCAAAATTTTCTGCTGCATTGTGTCTGAAGTCGCTTAAACTACCATCCGGCTTCGTTCTCGGTAGCAGTCTTGATATACCCTGTAAAAGGCGAAATGTGGTTGCACCTCTGCATATCCCTTCTGGGAAAAGAAACCCCTTCTTAATATTCAGTTATTAAATTAAAAATACTTTACTTTTTCACAGACTATGGTCGAGGCCAGACCAATGGAAGTTAATACAAGAATTCATGCTCATACAAACTTTACAAGGATACCGCCAAGAGACCGCTGGGCTTTATATTTTCAATGGGCTGAACCCGAAATTGAGAAAATTAGAAATGAAATGGCCAATATTCAGGTAATCATTGTTTATCTTTTTTTTCGTGTGGAAAATCTGCTTGAATTCCCTCACAAGACGGGAATGCCGGATTTCTACCAACTAAGAACCCCATCTTGCTCCATCGGCACTTTGGGGAAACTCCGGGACCTCACAAAGAACACGCCGAAGTTCTTCCAGTGCATAACTTATAGAAGCACTGCTCAAAGAAGTTATTTCTTCCTAAACCAAACCCACTTAAACTATATAACTATCATTGTATACCTAGGATTATTGTAGGACTGTACAGTCCACTATCTGACATTCTTAATATTTCTTTTATGGGTCAAAGCGTACGCTTCTTTAAGAAGCTTCCCAATAGTATAAGAGAACTTCTAATTAATATGCTTGGAAATAAATTGCTATTTTTTTCAAATTGTTTTAATTGACATTTTAAACCGACATGATTGTGACTTGTGACATGAAACATTGTAAGTAATTTGGTAAGTGGGACCTACCCAGGCGGCCTCTCACAAATGAGAGATCTACCTAGGTAATTGTTTAGAAAAGACATACTAATTTGTTTTGTTCTCAGCAATCTTTGATACCCGCGATAGAGGGTTTGGAGGAATCCAGAATGTTGTTGGACCTCGAAGTACTCAGGAATAGAAAAGTCATAGGAATGACGACCACCGGCGCTGCCAGATTACGAAAATTGATAAAAGCAATTGCACCGCCGATAGGTACGATTATGTCCCTCGCTGTTGATGCTATTTATAAAATTATAAATTGTCAAGTTCCTTATATATGGCACTTTCCTCATCGAGCATTAAGCTATCTTTAATGTAACGAATACAGACATTTAAAATATAGACCTAGAGTACATTGTTATTTGTACTTGTAGATTAAATATGTATATTTTATTATTAATTTAATTATTCCCAATTAAATGATTAGATTTCATCTTTCAGCTTTACTACCGAGAGAAACAAATATCTTAAATAGTTTTTACGAATAAATTGATGCAGTAAGTTGTATTCAAAATAAACTTATGTTTGGGTATTGTATTTCAGTTATCATTGAAGAAGCTGCGGAGGTGTTAGAGCAACACATTATTACCTCGCTGACAGGAGCTACAGAACACCTAATCCTTATCGGTTTGTAAACATTAAGTACATACAAACAATAAATATACTACTATTGTGATGACTAATCTTCCACGTTTCTTATAATGTAAATATCCTATTACGCTTTGGAAACGAAAATGGCGTCTTTATAATATATTTTGTAAAACTACACTCAGAAAGTTAAATATGTCATAATTGGGTATGAACTGAATTAACAAGATTGATGTCCCAGGATCGAGCATTGGGACTTATCGACATAATCTCAAAGGTGGAGGGAAATTGTATTTAATAACTAAATAAAATTTGCAGTATGTACCGCATCAGTCCATAAACGCTTCACTGCAGGGCACGGGTCTCCTCTACAATCGAGAGGTTAGGCCATATAGTCCATATATGGTGACTGTACCGCCCTCACACCCACCACTGTAACCCTTGTAAGCCAGGATCAACAGTGGCATTATAATGACACCGAGCATTGAAGCTCGCCGAGTTCCCGGGCATGTCTAATTTGTCTTTAACCTGCAAGGAAATCAATCAGAAGGTTAAATTAATAGGAGGAGTTGGAAGTAAATTATTGTCCACTTCCCTCCATGCAATACCTACAGTTTCTGCCCGTTCTTCTCTGGCGAAAACAGCCTCGTGAACCGAGTGATAGTGGCTGAATCTGCACAATGTATGACATTTTATTCAATATAAATATGTATATTTGATGGTACGTTTCAGGTGATCACCAACAGTTGCGTCCGTCGGCGTCGCACATGAAGCTGGCTCGCAAGTTCAACCTGGAGGTGTCGCTGTTCGAGCGCATGATCAAGAACGGCGTGCACAGCCGGCGGCTGGGCGTGCAGCACCGCATGCGGCCCGACTTCGCCGCGCTCATCTCGCCGCACATCTACCCGGACCTGCAGAACCACCGCTCCGTACTGCACAAGCCCGACGTGCGCGGCCTCCACAAAAACTTGTTTTTCTTCACTCACGACTACAAGGAAGAGGTACATTTACATTGTCTAATATGCCCTGAGTGCGTGATGGGCTGGTTGCGAGTTCCAATCCCGTGACATCTCTGACTTTTACGATTCATTAGTATTGATTGTTCACCACCACGCACTATATCGCTGAATGAAAACACCGTGAGGAAACCTGCATATCATGACGATTTGTGTGAAATTTTATGGTCTGTAAAGTCCGCCAACCCGCACTAGGCCAGCGTGGTAGTTTAAGATGACGTGACGGCGATCGTGTGTCTACCGCGCCGATAAATCGGTGGCTCAGTTCCACTCAGTTCTAGAGCTTTGTCATACGCGGTAGTCGCGTTTTCCTTTTTGATAGAAATAACACCAACTAGGAGGATGGCTAGTTTTAACCGGCAACAATTGCTTCTTCTGCTTTTGTACGATTGAAGGCGTAGGCGATTAAAATAATTTTGGACTCTGCTTCGCCAATTAATATATAATAACGTTTCGTATTTGAATTTCATTAGCCCTTTTGTTTACAAATTTTATGATAGACATAACAAAAACCGAGCGAACGGCCCGGTGCAACGGTACGGTGTGGACAAGAACAAACGTGTTTTGTATTACCGGCAAATCGGGCCATCATAAAACCGTGCCGAGTTCTAGCGGTCACGCCGAAGTACTCGAAACATCGGCGGCCGGATGACGGTTCTCGGGTGACGGGCGTGCGGTGGACACATGGCCATAGTAAATGTATGTCCGCTAAATCGGCGCCGTCATCTCGTTCTCAGTGACGGTCTCGTGACGGCGGCGGTGGACAAACAGCCTATATGGGCTGATACATTAATATAGTATAATTTGGGAGATAATTAATTGTCGTCAATTACTGGTAATTCGGTATTTTGCATGAATTGAACAGTACAGAACATAAAGTCACAAATTATTAGCCACAATAATTTTTTTTTGCGGCCTACTAATATTTATTTTGAGGCTGGGTGTTTGTTAAACCGAAAAGTCATTGTTCTCCATACTTGCGTGCTTTCCGGCGTTTTGCCATCAATTTACGGGAATCAAGTATAATAGCTCACATAATAGGTCCCATTTAAATGTAATAATGATTTGATCCGTGGTGCTTTACAGCTGGCTTCTCCGGCTGTAAAAGTCTTTTTGCGAGGTCATTTATCTCTTTAGTTCACTGTTTTGTCACCCGCTTTGCACGGAGGGAAGTGTACAATAATTCATCAACTCCTATTAATTTAACTTTCTGATCGATTTCGTTGCGGGTTAAAGACAACTTAGACATTCCCGGAAACTCGCCAAGCTTCAATGCTCGGTCATCGATGTCATTACAATGCCACTGTTAATCCTGACTTACAGGAGTTACAGTCAGTGGCGGCGTAAAGGGGGGGCGGGGGGGGCGGTCCGCCCCGGGTACCAGGCCTCAAGGGGTGACAAAGTCAAGTCACTCGAACACCCACAGAATTTGAGACTATCCGCTTGCACGAGTCTCGGAGGGGGCAGGTAGAAGTCTCGATCAGCTCCTGATGAAGTATGTTAGAGTTGTCGTGTATAGTCGGTGGAATGTTCATAGCCATTGGCAGCAGACGCATTGTCTAGCCTAGGGCTTCCCAAATTGAGCGTCACGACGCCCTGGGGTGTCGCAGCATAGTCCCAGGGGCGACCAAATTGAGTAAGCCAGACTGGAGCCCTGTTTATGCAAGCTATGCTCAGAAAAACAAGCACATTCTTCTGTTCACATTTATCTGTTCTTTTTTTGCTTTTTTCTTATTAAAAAAGAGTCTTTATGTTAAATTAAGAGTTTTTCTGATAATCTGTTATTAGGGTCTGAGGGAATCGTAAAAAAAATGCCAATTTCTTAAGGGTCTGAAAATGCTACCTGTCTGTGAACAGTACAAATAACTTGGGGAAGTCCTGGTCTAACCTACTCAATTTCGAAGGTTCCGGCACCCCTTACCAGAAGCTGTACGCAGGAGATGTGCGATCGATGGCCTTTTACGGTTTTTTTATGTATAGGTAGCAGACGACCATACGGTTCACGTTATGGCAAGTGATCACCGCCGACCATGAACATCTGCAACACCATAGAGATGCGTTGCAACCTTTGGCGAGAGTACGCTCTTTACTTGAAGGTGGCCAAATCGTATTTGTCCGGAAATGTTGTTGTCGACAATTGGTTCTCGGGATTTGTTGTACGTAGAAGAAAATGTTGGGAGAAAAATACTATATTGGTATTTAGAGGTTTGCCGTGTTGTATGTAGGCGGAACTCAGCAGCAGAGAAAATTCCGAACATCAAAAACAACTCGGTCTTCGATGATTCGACCTGCCCGACGTTGAAATAGATCGAAAGGGAAAAGTTGGTACTGGGGTGCCCTTGCCCAAAGATGGGTGCAATATTCCACGTGGGGCCGAACCTGCGCGTTATAACGTTGCAGACCCGACGTGATATATCGCCTCGATCTGTTGAGCATACCAAGCTTCTTTGAGGCCAATTCGAACATATCCCGTTTCGGTTGAATCTTTGAGCAGACTGTGCTGTTCTCTCGAGTGGTGACGTAGCGGATGATCATTCTGTATGTATCAGCCCATATACGTCCCACTGCAGGGCACGGGCCTACTCTACAATCGAGAGTATGATTGAGAGTGGATGATTATTATTCAAGGGATATCATACGATATCCCATGGGGCCGCCTGTTTTCTGGCTGGTTTCTTTCCCGAGAATATTGACGCCAAAGCCCTTTCGTCGTCGGTTTATTACTAGCGACTAGAATCGTCACGTCAAGGGGAGCCACCAGCCCTTAGAGAGAGAGACTGGCCGTCTTGGAGGAGTGGTGGTAGACAATCATCCCAGTGCTGGTGAGTGGGCCAATCTGGCAGTGCGTCTTTTTTTACCAGTGGCCGAACAGGCGCCACGGCATGTTGCGGTCCATCTGACATCGGTCCTATCGGGGCACGGCTGCTTCGTTAGATATCTGTGGTGGGTGGCGAGAATGGATGAAACCGCTGTGTGTCATCATTGTGAAAATTAACACACGCGGAGTGGGGTGGCGAGCGTAGAATACTCCATGCAGCCATCAGAGTAGACCTCTCGTTCTCGGCCGTGATTCCCTCCATGGTCGAGATTCAGAGGTCTTTGCAAACAATGCTCTCGTTCTGCGAGATTGTGATCTCGCAGAAGAAGACCACGAAATGGGATCGCGAGGTGAACGATCCCGCTCGCCGCTACCTGCACAAAAGGGTTGCCGAGCGATAAACGGCTGAACCGCTGCGATGCCTCTACCCTATCGTAGGGTGTAAGAATTCCGTGTCGGTATTTCTTGCCCGTCATAAGAGACGATATAACGGGGTTAACGGGGACGCTGGGCATACTGTCCAGGGGGCGGTGCGCACTTATATACAACAACTTGGATATGAGCGACAGGGTGCAGGGCCTCATTTTATACGTGCACGATATGTCCGTTGTAGCCTTGTTTAGCATTGGGTGTTATATTCTATGTGGGAGTGCTCAAGACAAAACCGCCCCGGGTGCCAAACTACCTTACGCCGCCACTGGTTACAGTGGTAGGTGTGAGGCCGGGATAGCCTCCTATATGTTCTCGATAGCCACGACATAAGACTCGATCTTTGGGTGGCTATGTATGTGACTGTTAGGTGTTATTTATTTATTTTTTATGACTTGTCGTGTGTTTATATCTTTTTTTTTATTTCAAGGAACAAGTCGAAATGTCTACAAGTCGCTCTAACATCAAGGAAGCGGAGTTGGCAGTGGCGTTGGCAAACTACATAATTAAACAAGGATATAGCCCGGAAGACATAACGATCCTTACAACTTACTCCGGACAGATGTTTTACATGAGAAAAGTAATTATATTTATATAATATACTTACGAGGAAAATACAGTTTGCTAACTTTGCATAACTACGCTACGTTGTTTAAATCCTTCTATTGCAACTTATTAGAGAATCACTTGAACAACAATTAGAGAATCAATAACCATAGTAGAGAATCAGACTGCCTCGGTGGCGTAGAAGTACTAAGGTACGGTTACAAAGCTGTAGTCTCGGATTCGAATCCCGGGTTGAGCAAAGTGATATTGGATTTCTATTCATTGTCAGCCCATAATTATAAATTTGCGCCCGATATTGCGATAGACTCGCCACCTATCACATCGTGGGACGGAACGTACAAGGTGAAATGTGGGTGTCCTGACACCTCTGCCTACTCCTTCTGGGAAAAAGGCGCGAGTTTATGCATGTATGTATGTATGTTTGTATAGATGTATGTAGAATCACTTCAACGGTCACTTTATACTGGCATTTTAAATATTTTTCAGGAATAAGTAGGTACCTAATATTAGTTATTTTCTCATTATTTTAATTCTACTGTTTGGTCCTCAGGAGCGCGCCAAGTACTCTAGGCTGCCCGAAGTAAAAGTTACTGTGGTCGACAATTACCAAGGCGAGGAATCCAAGATTATAATATTGTCTCTCGTAAGAAACAATGACAAAGGCGAAATAGGTTTTCTGGGTACGGAGAACAGAATTTGCGTAGCACTGTCGAGGGCTCAGGAAGGTAATAAACATTAATTTCAATGTTGTTGGCATGTCGTAGATAATCGCGATAAGTGGGACTAAGCGATAGTAGAAGTAGAATTCGCGTTAGTCGGAGTTCAACTTTGCAACTCCAGACTGTTTTTCATTTCTTTTTAGTACTTTTATTTGCTCTTTTAGATGACATAAATAAAGCTAAATCAATAATAAGTACTGCGTACGCAAAAAAATCCACTCGGAGCACGTTCGAACTTATTGTCAACCGAGCACTGGCAAGACCACTGGTGGTATAACTCGTGGTAGGTCTCTCATATGTGAGAGGCTGCCTGGGTGGGTACCACCGCAATGTCTATTTCTCCCGTCAAACAGCAGTTTAAATGCACTGTTGTATTTCGGATTGAAGGACATTGTAGCCAGAGTAACTACTGGACATATTGAGACTAAACATCTTATGTCTCAGGATGGCGAGCGCAGTGGAATGCCAAGCATTGCTTTGTAAATCAAGGTGTTGTTTGGTTTTGCTACTGTTCATGAACTATCGTATCGCTTACCACCACGCGAACGGCATGCTCGTCTCGCCATTCACAGCAATAAAAAAAAATAAAAATATAATTCTCTCGTTTATTTTGGATTTATGTGAACGGGACCAAGTTAAATAAATGCCATAACTTATTATTATTGTTATCAGGATTTTACATGTTCGGCAACATTGACATATTGAAAAATAAATCTGAATTGTGGCAGAAAATAGCAACAACGCTTGATAATAACGGCAGCTTGGGTTCCACGCTGCTACTGAAGTGTGAACGGCACCCGGAATACATTACCGCTGTACGTATTAAACACATTTAAGAGTTTCTTATTAATCTACTGGTACGATGTACCTTAATTTTGATCGAGATAGAATTCAAAATGTTATGCTGACGGCTGTATAATATCACACTATGTCTAACGACAGCCGCCGTGGCGCAATAATTGTTTAGACGCCGTCTGCGAAACGTGAGGCCGCGGATTCGGTCCCCGCACCGAGACAAATATTAGTGTGATCCACAGGTGTTAGTTTCGAGTCTGCGTGTGTGACACTGAAAAGTCTCGTAGTTCGTGATACCTACGACACAAGACTTGATCTTAGTGTCGGGCAGGACTATGTATGTGACTGTTGGGTGTATTTATTTATTTAATTCACTTGTTATAGCGTCGTGGCGTCACAAGTCATGTTGAATCACGTGTGGGAATTTCTGAATTCAGTAACGATTATTTTTTATTGAGGCTAGCAACGCATCTCCATGCCCTATGGTGTTGCAAGGGAACCGTATGCTCATTTGCGTCCAATAGTATAAAAAATCAATAAAAACAGCTAACTACCCATTTGCAGTGATAAGACTATAAAAGTATTAGTTCATTTTGATTCCATAAATAACAGATCAACACATTAGAGGACTTCGAGAAAGTGCCGGAAGGTGGTTGTCTTCAGAAATGCGACATGATCATGGAATGTGGCCACAAATGCTTGCTCCTGTGCCATGGCTACGATCGCGACCACGAGACTGCAGACACTAATTGCCACCTGCCGTGTGAAAGGTAACACAATAATAATTATTCCTCTTACTTTCTGCCCAAGCGGCATTTAGTGGTCGAGAGAACGGAAATAACATTTTATTGTTCCCCAACAGAAACTAACAATGCCATAAGTATATATAAATGAGTACCTTTTTTTATTGCAATGAATAGCGAGAGGAGCATGACGTTCGCTTGATGTTAAGCGATACGACCGCTCATGAACAGTAGCAAAACCAAACAACACCTTGAATTACAAAGCAATGCTTGGCATTCCACTGCGCTCGCCATCCTGAGACATAAGTTGTTAAGTCGCAATATGTCCAGTAGTTACTCTAGCTACAATGCGCTTCAATCCGAAACACAACAGTGCATTTGCACTGCTATTTGACGGGAGAAAAAGATATTGCGGTGGTACCTACCCAGATAGCCTCTCACATATGAGAGACCTACCTCCAGCTGAACCTACCTATAAAGAAAATATACCTTTAATTACAAGCTTCCGTGTTGAATTGAGAATCTATTCACTAGTTGCCGAACTCGACAGGGACAAATTATGTTTTTTTATGTGTCATTTACAATTGCGTCAGTGGCGTTCAATTAATTGCGAATTTTGTTTATTTTAGCATCTTGTGTGAGTTCAACCATGTTTGTCCTCTCAAATGCTATGAGAAATGTCGCGATTGCACTGTGCCGGTAAAACGGACTCTTGCATGCGGCCACGACATCACCCTCCCGTGCCACGTGGACCCCACCAGCGACTTCGTGAAATGCCGCACTGAAGTGCCCTGCACCTTCCCAGCCTGCGGTCATCAGGTGACACATATAAAGTTTCGAAAGCAAACATTTTGCACCCAAAACTACTAAAGTTTATGAAATTAAAAACATTAATCATAAATAGGAAACACCAATTCTTACTTTCGCATTGAATACGTGCGGGTACCCAGTTTATATTACACCTTTAGATCTTTCACAGGCTGGGTATTGAATAACTCACTTTGTTGGTTTTATTTCGAAAACCTTTTTATGAGTCGATATTAAAGATAGAAATAAAGAGAGGTTGATGACTGTTAGAAAAATTAATTAATTTGTGCCAATTTTGTTTGTAGGGAACAAAAATGTGTTATGAGGATATAGCACGTGTTGCTTGTCAAACGCCGTGCATATACCGCTTGGAGTGTGGGCACGCGTGCCTGTGGAAGTGCCACGTGAACAATGATCCCGACCACGAGAAAGTAAGTACTTACCTAATATTCAATAATTACTGCCACCTGGACATTCCGCCTGGTTGATTTTTTGTTACTTTTTATTGCAATGTATGGCTAGACGAGCTTGCCGTTCGCCTGATGGTAAGCGATACGGCCGCTCATGAACAGTAACAAAACCAAACAACACCTTGAATTACAAAGCGATGCTCGGCAATCCACTGTGTTCCCCATCCTGAGATATAAGATGTAAAGCCTCAATATGTCCAGTAGTTGCTCTGAGTTTTTGCATGCGAAAACGACTACTGACTATAGTCCCTGTGTTCACTACTATCTGGTGTAGTCCAGTCACTTTGCCCAGCCAGGCTAAAAAAAAATTATGTAAGATTCATCTTTTCAGAATCATGTTACAATAAGCAGGTAGTAATGCGCAACCCCTCCTAAACATTGACTAGTTAAATTACAGGACTGATATTCTTATTTGTGAATTTCAGTATAAATGTTTAAAACCGTGCCAAAAACGGAATAAGGGTTGCACAGCCGCACAAGACGCGGATCTCGAGGATCACACATGCCGCAAGTTGTGCTACGAACCCTGCGTCGATTGCCACGTGCAGGTATGATATCTGTATTTTTTTTTTTTTATTATTGCAGTGAATGGCGAGACGAGCATGCCGCTCGCCTGATGGTAAGCGTTGCGACCGCTCATGAACAGAAGCAAAACCAAACAACACCTTGATTTACAAAGCAATGCTTGGCATTCCACTGCGCTCGCCATCCTGAGACATAAGATGTTAAGTCTCAATATGTCCAGTAGTTACTCTGGCTACAATATCCTTCAATCCGAAACACAACAGTGTATTTAAACTGCGGTTTGACGGGAGAAATAGACATTGCGGTGGTACCTACCCAGGCAGCCTCTCACATATGAGAGACCTACCACCAGTAAAAATTTTTATATTAATGGCTAGACGAGCATAGTTTGTTAAATCTCAAATGGAGATTTGACTGGTTCGTTTGCCAACAGGCCACCACGCACTTTGTGCCAGTACTTATTGCCTAACTATAGCTTTGCGGTATCAAAAATAAATCATCATATTATGAGATAATTCACAATAAAAATATTTTATTCTTATTTTAATTATTTTAGTAATTTACTTATTTTTTTTTTCTTTATTCAACAAAATCCACAGTTCTTAATACTAATATAATACAACTGGTGTGCTTAACTTACAGCCAATTATGAATTTACATTTTAAATATAATAAGTGTTTGGTTAATTGCAGGTTATGAAGAAGAGATCAGTTTGTAAACACAGTTACATGGTTGATTGCTGCCAAGACGTGGATGAAATCAAATGTACGAAGAAATGCGCACGCAGCATGCCGTGCGGACATTTTTGCAAAAACAAATGTTTTGAACCATGCGGCAATTGCTTTGAAATGGTGATATATTTTTTTAAAAGTTTTATTTTATTATAGCACGAACCAGCCCTATGACCCATAACGTTAACATAGGAGAATAAAATTCCATAACATAGGAGATTAAAATCTCCTAGAAACTTTATTTATAGATAAATCTCATAATATTTGTGGGCACCGAATGTGATTACTACGTTTTATGTACAACGCCTTGCCTTCGTATCTTTGGATTGGACTTTGTTATGCCCGTCACAGTAAAATATAGGTTTAATTAAATTACCCCTTAATACTGAAAATAATAGAATGAAATGCAGTCACGTGACACATGGTTGCGATGTCGATAACTTGTTACTAATAGGTATTGGTGGATACACAAAGCACTTGGAGAATCGCTGATTGTAAAACAAACGCCTCGATAATGAACACAAGTGGGGCTTGAAATATTTTATTTTCAATTACAGACAACCAAGCGCATTCCAGAATGTGGGCATGAGATAAGGATTATGTGCAAAATAGAAGCTATACCTGATCATTGCACTAGAAACTGCGAAAGAAAGTTAACATGCGGCCATCGTTGTAAGAAGTTGTGTCGCTCGCCGTGCGACCCCGCGCAGTGCACGGAGCCGTCGGCGGTGACGCGCGACGCGCCGTGCGGACACTCGGTCACCGTGCCTTGCAACTTGGTCAAACCGCTTGCTAATGGTAGGAATCTGTTTACATAAATATATTTTAACACGTTCGCGGACGGCCTCAGTTCAAGTTGTATTCTAGAATGACACAATAAATTGCCATACAAATATATTTGGCGTGTAAAACACGTTGTGTTCTATAATATTGAATGTTACAAAGACAATATGACAAAAACGTTTTATCACGTTATCCTTTGCAAACGTCGTGTCGTGTGATATGTATTATGATGGACACAACGTATAATGACGTGTGGATACGTTGGACCTCATTATACGTTGTGTCGTATCAAAATCTCAAATCATGACGTACAAATACGTTCTGTCCGCGAAAGTGTTAAGCGCCGTTTACGCGCGGAGAGTGAGAGAACCATATGCCACTATCGCATGACATGAACGCCATAGATTATTGTGTTCTGACAAAGGTTTAAACGATGCAACTTTTTGATGTCACATCTCATTGCAGGGCACGGGCCTACTCTACAATCGACAACACGATTGAGAATGGTTAGGCCATATATAGGCCAGTCCACCACACTGACTTAGTGCGGGTTGGCGAACTTTAACATACTATAGTTATTTATACACATCGCTATGATATGCAGGTTTCCTCACGATGTTTTCCTACAGCATTTAAGTGCGTGGTGGTCAACCAAATATTTAACTATCAATACACACATTACTCCAAAAAGTCATCGATGTGCCCTGGGCTGTGAACCCGCGACCACAGTGAACATGTTGGCAGTCGCGTCTGGTCCGTTACTAGGTCGGACCACCAACAAACAGGTCACCACGCACTATACTTTTTTATATTCTTACTAGCGGTCTGGCCAGATACAGTTTTGATTCCAGCACACCAGAAAACATAATATTTCGCGCACTAACTATTTTGCATTCACGCCAAAAGAGTGTTTAATAATTCAGTAGAAGTTCAAAAAGCTTCGCTGCTAAATTACCTACTTCTACCGACGATATCTCAAAAACTATTCATTTGATTGATAAAGTGTGAATGCCTATACTAGCTAACATATTCATTTGGATAAGGATTAATACTGAACTAAAATAAATAGCTTTGAAAAGAACGTAATGTTTTTAATTAAAAATTTGAACATAAATGTGGTTATTGTATGTCAACCATAAGATATAGAGATATGCTATCGGAAACTTTTTTGTAGCATTTTTGTACATTTTGAATTCGCTAGCACATTATTCAACTATATCTTTGCTAGTTTACGCGGCATTCGGGTAGAAAGCTCTCAGTTGGTGAGATTTTTTTGCGCCCTCTTTGACTTTTATCACCGTATTTGTGTTCAAAAGTCTCAATTGTGAGTAGTTACGCTGGCTACAGTGTCCTTCAAACCGAAACAATGCATTTAACCTGCTGTTTGGAGGGAGAAATAGACATTGCTTTGGTACCTAGTACCTACCCAAGCGGCTTCTCGCATATGAGCGAGCTACCACTAAAAGTTGGCACGTAAACAACAGTGCGCGGGCACAAAATACTAAACGCGCTAAATCAATGCACACATAGACAGCGTTCACCGACACGATATTCGAAACCAGTCGAGACCACGGCGAGAGCGAGTTTCAGCTTTTGCGCGAACGTCGAGCGTAGTGGGAGTGTGGCAACGAAAGTACATACACAAGTTTGAGTTGTGTTAGTATTGTGTGGCGCGGGTGTGTGATTGAGTGAGTTGTGGCAGGCGAGGTGGGGCCGGAGGTGTTGGTGGCGCACTGCGCGGCGGCGTGCGCGCGCGTGCTG
Source organism: Hyles lineata (assembly GCA_030180105.1). Taxonomy (NCBI): domain Eukaryota; kingdom Metazoa; phylum Arthropoda; class Insecta; order Lepidoptera; family Sphingidae; genus Hyles; species Hyles lineata. The sequence goes on along the minus strand of JARJEE010000035.1, from coordinate 852,929 downwards.
GCGTGCGGCCACGCGTGCGGCGGCTCGTGCGCCGGCTGCCACCAGGCGCGCCTGCACCTGCCCTGCCGCCAGCCCTGCGGACGAACCAACATCTGCGGACACCAGTGAGCACCGCACGCTGCACACTACACACTACACGCTGCGCAATACACACCGCACACCAAACCAGGGATGGCGAACCAATGGCACATTATAATTTATGCACGTTCCCGATCATAAACTACATCATCCACAAAAAAAAAAAAAACTACAAAATTAAAAAACTAAAAATACACGCTTTAATAAAAGACCCAACTAAAAGCTAGGGTGCTTCTGGATAAGTAATTGTTGTAAACACCACACGCTTAGTAATAAATGAATGAATTTCACTCCATTTTCTAATCTTAAACTAATTATGAAATATTTGTGCTTTTTAGTTGGGTCTTTTAAAGCGTGTATTTTTAGTTTTTTAAACTATTGTTTTGACTAAAAACATCTATCTACGGCTATATTATCAAAGGAAGATAGCAAGTAAATTACATATTCATAGGTTTAGAAAAAACTGCTGATACTTCCGGATAAGGTAATGCCATATAGTTTTTCAATTATTATATTGTCATCGGTCCTCGACAAATTTACAAATTTTAAATGGAATCTGACGTATAAGCTTCTTGAAATCTGACCGTTTAATGTGGGTCAAAATGGCGCCCAAAGGAGTCGGTTACAAACAAACATACAAGTGAAGCTAATATACAGCGTGTAAAAAGAATATATTCACCTCGGCATTATTGTTGTATATAGCAAACTTTTTCATTAATATTGAAATTAAAATTACTTGACGGCACGTCTGTGGACTTATTTAATTTTTTTTTTAAAACGTTGTAAGTTGATACATAAAGGTTCACTATCCCTGTTATACACACTACATTGTAATTTGTTATCAGTGGAAATTGACAAAAATATTTCCAACTTCTATTAATTAAACTTTATGGGTGTTATTAATATACTCGTATGACCGAGGAATCAACTTTAATCGAAGGCTTTAGAATTGACTCGATTATTTTGTCCATTATATTGTTAGAAATCAGGAATCAAACGCCGGTATATCTTGAAATTACAATATTTATCACATTTCTAAATTCCAAATACAATACAAAACAATGAGCACGTTTTAATTTAACTTTTCGAAATGAGTCTCAATGGCGGGCTTTTTGAAATTTCGGTTTTTAATATTGAGGTTCTATGCAAAAGTGTTCTAGTCTTACGGCCTTAGGCAAACACCCATCAAATAATATGGTATTAATGCATAATTATAAACATTTTTTAAATAATAGATTTTGAGACATAGTACAATCACTAATTGTGTCGTAATAATAATAAATAATTGTTAACACTATTTACTTCGGAAATCAGTAGGTTGCAGCAGGGTTGTCATGATAGGGGCCGCCTTCCCTATCCTGGCGGCCCCCGAGACGTAGCGCTACAAGCGTCAAAAAGCCGCGTCGCTGTAAGCGGCAGTGTACGTGGAGGCGGTCCTGGCGCGTCTGTTGAGCGGTATCCCGGGGCCGTCTCCAAAGTGCACCGATGGTGGCCAACGCGGGGTTTTTAGTCGGTATTTCGGTGCGCAGACTACGATAGGGACCCGACCCAGCATCACGTCTCGCTGGGCCGGAAGGCGCACCGGTGAGTCCGACATACCCTCGCCCCTTCGGGGGCGGGATGGTCCGTAAAGGGATTTCCCCGCGAGAAAAAAAAAAGGGCTGTCATGATAGGCCGAAGCACATCCGTGTTAATTAATAAAGTCATGAATACCTAGCTATCCAAATTAATCAAGTCAATTCTAAAGCTTTGCACTAAAGTTAATCCCTGACTCTTCCGAGTTTATATGACGATATTACATATACCGAGCATTGAACCTCGGCGAGTCTACTCGCCGAGGTTCGAAATGGGTTCCTTAATTGTTTCTGGATTGGATTTGTCTCTGGCTTACAGGAGTTTGCGGCAGCTGCATTGTATCTGTAATTACTAAAACTACTTCCTGGCTTCGTTTTCACTCGCAGTCTGGATTTACCCGGTATGTGCGACGTATTGTACAATCGTTCGTTATTCCCTACAGGTGCACGGAGCCTTGCAACCAGGTGTGTCCGCCCTGCACCAGGCCCTGCGAGGTGAAGTGCGCTCACTCCACTTGCGGCAAAAAGTGCGGCGAGCCCTGCAAACCTTGCCAGGTACACACACTTTATGTATACATACCTACGTAAGCTCACGCATGTTTCTCAAAGGGGTGGATAGGTTACAAACAGAAGATGTCAACACCGAAATGTGACAAAACTGCTATTCGTCATTATACCGATGCATTCCACAATTTCGGGCACATTAATTTGCCACGTGTTGAATCAAATCAAATCGTAGTATTTTCTATGATTTTTTTATTAGCATCGCGTGTTCGTAGTGTGGTTCTGGCCATAGAAAATACTATGATCGTGTTGCGACATTCCAGGAGGCGTGTTCGCGCGGCTGCGAGCACGGGCGCTGCGCGCGGCGCTGCCACGAGGCGTGCTCGCTGGCGCCGTGCTCGGAGCCGTGCGGCGCGCGCCTGGCGTGCGGACACGCGTGCCGCGGCCTGTGCGGCGAGCCCTGCCCCGCCGCCTGCCGCCTCTGCCGCCCCGACGCATACCCGCAAGGACTCATCGGCGAGGAACTCGACGACGACGACCGGTATCTTCAATGTGTTTTTTTTCTTAACTCTGACGAGCAGATACGAAACGATACCATGAATTACAATCCGATACTTGGCGTTCCACTGCGCTCGACATCCTGATACATAAGATGTTAAGTCTCAATATGTCCAGTAGTTACTCTGGCTACGATGTCCTTTCAAACCGGAATAGAATAATGCATTTACTGTTTGGCGAGCGACTACACATTGCGGTGTTACTTACTCAGGCGGCCTTTCCTTGCTTACCTTTTCCTCTTCTTTATTTCTTAGGAATGTGGTTGTATCATTTCGATCAATATATTTTATGCTTTATTCGAGCCTATACTACTCCATTACATTCAAAAATTCATAGAAATGTACTAATGTACGCCATGCTTAAAAAAATATATTGACTTTTGTCCACACACAATCTACATCGATTAGTAAATCTTGTAAAGTCTTACATTACACACCTAATGTTCACATGCATAATAAAACATTAAAACTGACCATTTATTGATCATAAGGAAGCGTTACTGTGACTGACTAGACCCCATTTCTATATTTGTTTTCAGATTGATTGAACTGCTGGATTGTGGACACATTCTTACCGTGGACGACGCTGACGGACTCATGAACTGCAGCCAAGAATCGATCTACATTCGAACATGTCCACATTGTCGAAAACCTATTATAAACACAAACCGTTACAAAGATATTGTGAACAATACATTAAAAAATGAAATAGGGCCGATAAAGAAGAAGATCTATGGGAAACCTAAAGATGTAGCTGAAAAGAAACGGGAATTGTCGTTTAAAATGGAGGGGGCTGAGGCTCTACTCGGTAAGTTACAATGTATTTTGTTTGAAAGTATTGTTTTTTTAGTAATTCGTTTATTCAAAACAATCTTTATAGTTCTGACTTCGTTTATATTTAGCATTTGGAAGTGGGTGTGCATAATTTTGAAAAGACGCACTGGCTATGTATGCATTATTGTTTCAGCAAGCACTCGCAACAAGCGAATGAAATTCTAATGGTTATTTATTTATTTCCAGCAACAATTGGATCGAACAAGCACTTGGCAAAACGTTTTCTGCAATTGAAAACTCTTCAGAAACAAACAAAACAAGTTTCTCTTTTAGAAGTAAACATGCAATTGTTATTTTTAGACATACTCACTTTAATTTCGGATTGTTATCAAAAATTTGTAAAATTGAATACAACTGAGTTCAAGGAAGAGGTCGACAAACAGATATTAATGCTGTGCAGTGTACTAGAAATTAAAAAGAATCGTAGATGGATGGTAACAAAAATAAGTGAACAACAACAAAAGGACGCCTTAAATGAAATCAAGCGCCTCAATTCTATCGTCCAGTTTGCAGCGCTCCTCAATCAGGATAAATACAAGGACAATAAACAAGACTCACAAGTGGTGGAGGGAGTTAAGGAATCCCGAGCTGTCGTGTTCAGCATCCAAGAATTCAATGAGGAGCAGGCAGTGGCCACGCTGAAGAAACTGGAAAAAATACTCAATGTTACAGGAAAAATATCTGTCAGCGAAATTCAAATGATCATTAGGGCTGTAACCGATGTTCCCGTAACTGGGCATTGGTTTAAATGTCCGAACGGCCACTTCTACGCCATCGGCGAGTGCGGCGGCGCCATGGAGGTGAGCCGCTGCGTGGATTGTGGCGCGCCCGTCGGCGGCTCCAGACACACACTGCTAGCAGATAATGCGTTTGCTCGAGAGATCGACGGCTCCCAATTTCCGAGATATTCAGAAGAGTATAACAACATGGCTAATTTCCAACTTGATGACTAATGCTATGTGTCTGATGACATGGCATTTACTTTTGAATGTTCTTTAATAATAATTCTTTTATTTTTATGTATCTCTTCTTTCTGCTCGACGTGTAGCACACTTCAGCACGCCTACGCTTTGGTGTTTATTTTCCACAGATGAGCCACTAACCTGTTTTCGTATATAAGCACCAAAAAAATGATAAATTGATAGGTATAGTTTTAAATTGTTTAATTGTTGATTAAAGTATGTTATAATTTTCAGAAATTACTATTTTAACTAAAGTTATGTTCGAATCTTTAGCTGATGGACAATATATGTAAGATTTTTAATCAATAAAATATAGTACATACAACTTATATTCTTTTTTTATCTATTAATTATATGCATCTTTTGATCTGTATAGTATCTAAGTAATTAACAGAAACGCTCTTATCCCTGAGGTCTAGACCAGGGGTCGACAATCTGCGGCTCCCAAGCCATATGAGGCTCCTGGGATGTGAAGCTGCGGCTCTTTAATTCCATACGCTAATTCAATTTATTTAAAAAATGAATACCAAAAATCATTTTGAATCAATTAATGAGGATTAGGCATCATTTCTATCTCTCAGCTAGTGTTGCATAATTTTCGTAAAAATTATATTTTTCACAGCCTCTTGTTCCCGTACTCCTCCCTGTGAAAAAAACTGTTTTCATTAAAATTTAGAAATGTTGTAAATTATAATTTTAGGATCTTCCGACTGGTCTAGACTAATAGTCACAAATGTTGATCCTGCTACACCTAATTCACAATCGTACATCATATTTTAGTGTACCGGCTAACGATTCCTTTGCCGGTTAATAGCCTACCCTACATAATCACTCTCGCCACGAAAAGCCGATCGAGTCAAACTTTTACGTAATAAAATACAGGAAAAAAGGGTGTGTATAATTCACACATGAGTATTAAGATAATTGTTAGTTTTGTTCTTGTATAAAACTAGCGGCCCGGCCCGGCTTCGCCCGGGTACAGATACGATTCCAGTTCATATTTTATCTAAACTCAACTGCCGCTTTCGATAATGCTTATCCAATTTCGAGACCAGTCGGATCAATAACAAAAAAGTTCAAAATGGCTGCCACCATTTCAATTCTGACTCTGAATTTAGGTTATTCAGAAAAAGGGTGGCTCCGAAATTTCCGATTCCGACTATGAATTTGGTTTTTTTTTATTGCTATGAATGGCGAGACGAGCATGCCGTTCGCCTGATGGTAAGCGATACGACCGCTCATGAACAGTAGCAAAACCAAACAACACCTTGAATTACAAAGCAATGATTGGCATTCCACTGCGCTCGCCACCCTGAGACATAAGATGTTAAGTCTCAATATGTCCAGTAGTCACTCTGGCTACAATGCCCTTCAACCCGAAACACAACAGTGCGTTTACACTGCTGTTTCACGGGAGAAATAGACACTGCGGTGGTACCCACCCAGATGGCCTCTCACATATGAGAGACCTATTGGATCAATAACTAAAAAGTTCAATGTTTCATCCCTTATTTCATCCCCATGTGCCGTTTTTCCAAAATTGTTGCACGCCATTAATTTGCGTTTGTAATAAGGAGCTAAAATATAAATTTTCATAAATATATCTTCAATAATTTATATTTTCCAATTCCGTTTCAACCCTTATTTCAATTCCTTTAGGCAAATATATAGCCTATGCTACTCGTGGATAATGTAGCTTTTGATTGGAGAAATGATTTTTAAAATCGGTCCATTACTTTTTGAGTTTATTCGTTACATACAAAAATACAAATCTTTCCCCTTTATAATATTAGTGTAAATGTACGAATCTCAATGACCAGAATAGCCTCTAAAACTCAATTGACGACAATATTCTTCTTAGGGCTATATTTCACCGGGACACCATGGCGGTGCAATCGGTCGCGCCACCGTGGTGTCCGTAAACTTCCAAACTAGCCACCAAAATCGCCACACCACACTGAGACAATATCAAAATGGAAAGAGATAGCTACTGCTGTATGTACGTAGGAAAAGATATATCAAAAAAGAGACAGTGGTGGGCTCGTCCTTATTTAGCCGATAGCTGTAAGAAAGGAAAATTCGTCAACATATACGACGATCTAAGAAAATATCCGGATAAGTTTTTTAGCTATGTGAGAATGTCCGTGAGGTCCTTTGATGAGTTACTGACTTTGTGTGAAAATGGTTTGTTGAAACAAGACACAATTTTACGAAAATCAGCCAGTCCTGCAGTTGTTTTTAACATCCAGGTAAGATAAAGGGGTGTCCTTGGCCTCTGGCGGCCAAGTGAGTTAAACACCATACAGCGCTATAGTAATTAGTGGTGGTGCGACCAGCGTGGCGGCGCGACCAGTAACATTCTGTGCATGCGTCCGAGCTGGTTGCGCTGCCAAATTGGTTGCGCAACCAAACTGACACCAGGTGTGTCACACACATACTCTCCACAGAGCTGTATACATTTTTCTGGTAGCGGCGACTGGTTGTGCCGCCATGGTGTCCCGGTGAAATATAGCCCTTAGGGAGGGGCATCTGCGGGTAGATATGTAACTACGGGTAGACATCGGACTGTGGGTAGAACTTTCTAAACACAGTAAAATCCTTCATTATTTGTCGCTCTCGTACTTATTTTATTCTTGAGAATTCTTATGGTGACAGAAATTGCTCGTTTTCTCTGTCACCTGTATTTATTGTTTTCGCATATTGTCGACATGACCCGAACTTCCTTCCTATCTCCGTTGCCTTAGTACTGTTGCACTCATACTTGAACTAGTCTTATAAACAATTATGAGCACGTCAAATAGGAGAAGAATGGGGAGATTATGTTGCTTTCACGTTGAAATAAAATACCAACACATATATGGCACAGTTCCAGTTTATTTTTTAAATGTTACATTTGTGCTAGATAAAAAAATAATACAGTCCGATTAGTGAAATTCTTTTACTGTGAAATGTCGCGCTGTGTCGCGATCGTCTTACATTGAAAGGCTGAATAGACCAATTACATTTTATTACAAACCATTCATCTATACTTTGACATTCGTTACACTCTAAGTTGGAAAACGTTATATATTTTACAATTTTAACAAGCAAACTTTAACCTCCGCGTGTTGCTGATGGCCCGCGGTGCACTGCGGTTACAGTGAATTTACTTAGAGAATGTATTTGTGTATTGAAAGTGCCTGACCGTTATAATTTAAAAGGGTAATTGATGTAGAGTGGTATCGTCGCCGCTGCGTCGCCACGGACACGCCCGGCGACCACCACCACTCACCGGCGAGCATTGGCAAGAATTCCACTCAAACCTACTTCACAATACGGAAAACGAGTTGGCAGTGATGTGGAAACGTTTCATTTTTATATCTAACAAATATACAATGTCCTTGTGGCGGAAACGGAAACAGGTCCACAGACATCCGCGGCCGCCGTGTCCGTGCCGGCGCGAGTCGCGCGTCGCGTGACAACGCAACCTTACGCAAATAAATAAAAAAAATTATTCATTTAAATTAATAAAAAATAAACAGTTCGAAACGATTGTAGCGTTACGTAACTATATTTACAATGTTACACTTACAACTAATTAGAAGCATCAACTATAAACATTTTATCAACATTGAAGGCACATGATTCCGCACCCGATTCCCATCTGTGCATTACGTACGGTGCACTCGTCGCTGGCAACACTCTGAGTCCGCACTCACCACCTCACCCCTCCCCCCTCACCCCTCACCACCCACTGTACTCTAACTATAACGCGCCGCGCCACCGAGCCGCCGCGCCGCCACGAGCGAGCCTCTCCTTGTATCAATAACGATTCTATATAAAATAACACATTGCAAAACAATATTCGGAAGGCATTTATTTATCGTTTTTACTATGAACACGGTGGCAGCTGACCTCGGTGCCGCCGCGCAATGGACCGGACGTGACAAGCTAACTTACACATTATCATAAAATATGCAAAGAAATAAGTACTGTACGATTTCCATTGCGTGCTGTGTTAGTGCGAGCTGCAACCTCACTCTGTACAGGGAACTCAGTCTGACATACAAGGGACTAGTTGGACACAGGTATTTACGCGGTCGCGGGGACTATTCATTTCAGAAACTTAAGTAGCAAACAATTTCATGGATACAAGACATTTTGATGCAATTTCGTAGTTGCATACAAAACTAATCTAAATTGTCTCTTACGTCAAACTGTAATACTCCAAAAAAGAATAATAATTAAGAATATACTTATATGTGTATTTTGTTACACTAGTGGATTTAATTACAAATATAACATTTACTACTATAAAAGGTTAGTTTCAAAAAAATGTTTCGCTATTGTTCACGTTATTCTTAGATCTACGGGCCCGCGTAAATAACTGAATCCAAAAAGGCTGACCATCAGAATAAACGTTAATTTATTCTTATACACTATCGAGCTAATTAGTACTATTCACAGCTGCAGAACGGAAATTTATTTATTATAAATTATTTCCACTTAATTAGCATATTTAAATTCATTTATATTGATATTTGATTGAGATCCCATTGTTTGTTTGGAAGTATACTATGTTTAGTTTAATATTTTTGTGTCCAATTTAACGTCGAATGTGCTGTATATCTGGTGTATAATAATCGATATTTAACAAATTTGCGACAAATCAAATTGTAATTATGCATTGTCATATTCCATTACATAACAAAAATATGTTGCTAAATTGTATTGCGCAAATAAACAGCAAATTCAACGATCAAATTGATAAATTTCATTATTCATTCGTTACAACTGCCGAATATCCCATAACAACCAAAGTATACAGTAAAGAGAACGTTTTGTATCATCTAAAAGTATTAATTTAAAATGAAATATACAAACTAAGCAGTCATTCACGTAACACTAGGAATATAAAAAAGTTGGCGCACTGTCATTCTGTCGTTTTTTTAATATCGTACAATAGTAAGCGTACTCAACTAGCTCCAAGTAAATAAAAATAATTAAAATTAATTAATTAATTGATAAAAAGCTAAGTGTCAATGAGGAACAGATTTTTTTACAGTGTAGGTCACGCGTGTTACCCATTATTCTTAGCATTATCCGTTTATAAATAAATAATTGTATTAATCTATATTGCCGCCCTGTCATTCGCATTTTTTAAATTTCTGTTATCATTGACAATGGAAACTAATACATCCAGCCTTGTAATAGGACCACCAGTAATGGAATAAAAAATGAATTAGTAGAAAATATGATTTTGCGCACTGGCAAATTATTTGATTTTAAATGACCAGTAACGTTAAAAAAATCCAATATTTCTTTCGAATACGAAGACAGGGCGATATATTTGTACACATACACGCGTAGACATTATCTCAATCACTGGACTGTGGTGAAAGTAATCCAACACACAACATGCTCCAATTATTAAATGACTTAAATATACAACACTTACATTGCCATCGACATATTGTGTTTGCCCAATTGTATTTTAGGGTTTAACTATTAAAAATTGACATCTTTACATATCTGGCCTACTGACAAACGTATATAAAAAGAGACCTTAGTTCCATTTTACAAATAATTTATTAAATTGGCAAATTAAATGACGATGACGTCTGAACTCGTGCCGTGTCGGTGCTTTTGTTTTGCATCATTTTTACAAACAATAAATTTCACAATGAAACCTTTTTTTCTCTCTTTCTATATGTTTAAGTATATGCATGATTACCGTGATAAATATTTATATTTTGCCAAAATTATGTTTTCAACATTGAAAATGTGGTGTATTGAAGTCATTTTAAGCGTGAACAAAGTTTAGATACAGATCACATTGTGATTTGGATTTATCTATCATTTCATAGTTGTCATTGGCTATAAACAAAGGAATTTAAATATACCTGTTAGCTATATCTTCAGGATTAAACCACTCGTTTTAGATATGGGAAGTAGCCGCGGGCTGTACCAAAATATGCAACAAGTCATATCACCTAGAATCCTAGATAAAGCAGTATAACTACGTCCCAGCGGTCAACTCATACCTTAAACGGTTATACTGACTCGGCGAAGCGACTGCACTTATGATAAGTAGACTGCTCTACCGATAAGTGAGCACTAATGACAAGTGCAATGCCACTAAGCAAGAGCCTCGGTAACTGACAAACAATTATCACCCTTCGACACAGGCAACCGGACAACTAATTAGAAATCGTTAATTCATACAATAATACAAAAATGAAGATTTTTAAATCAATCGATAATTTCACAAAAATAAAACTATACTTCAGGTATTTTATGGGAATTCTCCGGTTACCTATATTCCGGCGGGTTTGCAAACTTAAGTTTCGAATGCTGAAAACTTTTGCGTCAAATCAAGCCTTTTTTCAGGTAAACATCGTGAGCTTCAAAAATATATAAAATATATTTTAACGTTACGTTTCATATAGTTTTGAACACATTTTTAAAAAATGGGGATAGAAAATGACTTGCAATAAATGCAAATTAGTTTACGATGTTCCTAAAAAGGCTCGATACTGTAGGTCATATAATCGCTCCGAACAGAATATTGGGTCCAATGTTTATGACAAAGTTTGTGTGTTGACAATAGTGACAAACGTTGGGTCCAGGTTGTCGGCGTGGTAGTGACTAGTGATTAGTCTATGCTCTTGACGCGCGCCATGACCTTGCCCTCGAACATGGGCAGCGTGTCGTTGTCGTTGCTCACCTCCTCCTGTATCACCGTGTCCAGATCGGCGCAGTTCGTTTTAAAGAAGTATCTGGAAGTAGTATTTGCCGATTTAGTATACAGTATTTTTATCAAACGTTCATTATAACCACAATGTAGCAGATTATTTTATATACCAATGCGAATGAAGCTAATTAGAAACGATTTTTTTTGAGAAGGTGTAAAGAAAATGGATTTATATTAAAACTAGTGACACTATTCTTATTGTGATATTCGCTGGGTGTGATATAGGTGGTGGGGGAACTACGAATAAACGCAGCGTGCGCCGTAGCCAAAAATGGAACTTTCGGCGGACCAACTGTCACTATTTCGTAGTGAAATTTACGGTATCCGTGCATTCGAAAATAAATAAATATGCGTCACGACACCTGTTGCGTAGGTAACTGCAAAAACAATGGCGAAAACAGTTACCACAAATTCTATAAATTACCACAAGCTAGTTGGAAACGAGAACAACGGATGAAACGGATATATAATTGCTGTCAAGAGGAAAAAGTAAGCTGTTCAGCAGTGGACTTCCTTCGGCTGATGGATGGATGGATGGACGTTAAGTGGCACACGCTAATGTAATTTTCTTTTAAATTATATGACTTTTATAAACTCGTAAAAAAAGTGTCAGTCGAAACATGAAATGATAATCATTATGTATGTGGTTACCTATAGTTTCCCTTCCTTGGCAGGTAGTCCTTAAAGAGTTTGAGCGTGAGCGGCGAGGCGGGCACCTTGAACCGGTAGGGCACGTTCTCGTCGAGGAAGCTGACGACGACGACGGTGTGCGGCGCGGCGGGCGGCGCGGGCGGTGCGGCGGGCGCGGGGGGCGCGCGGCGCGGCGCCGGCTTGTCGCGGCGGCGCGGCTCGTCGCGCTCGGCCGAGGACGCGCGCTCGGCGTCCTTGTGCGCGCGCCGCTCCAGCCGCTCCAGCCGCTCCGAGCCCTCGGCGATCCACAGCAGGATGCGCGGCTCCACGCCCGCCGCGCTCGTGTTGTCGCTCACCACGGACACGCCGCTGTCCGTGAGCTCCGTCACCGTCTTCTTGGAGAAGCAGCGGCGCGTGAGCGAGTGCGGGTGGTGCGGCGCGTCGGGCGGCGCGTCGTAGTGGCCCGAGTCGGCCGACAGCGCGGAGGGCGCGCGGCGCGAGTGCGGCGCGTGCGCGTGGCGCCGCGGCCCGCGCCGCCCGCCCGGCGGGGACGCGCCCGGCGTGCGCTCCGACCACACGCGCGACACGTGCTGGTCTGCAACCGCACATCACATCCGATGTATTGGACCGGTCGCGCCGACGCGGCGCAGTGCGCGCGGTGACGGAGACTCACCGAGTATGTCCTGGTCGTTGTCGTCGTCGAGCTGCAGCTTCTCGCGGATGGCGGCGGCGACGAGCTGCGGCGGCAGCGCCTGGCTGGCGTCGTCGGCGTCGCCGTCGGCGAGGCGTCGCTCGAGGCGCTCCTTGGCGTCCTGGTCGCGGCGCACGCGCTCCAGCTTCTCGATGAGCAGCGGCGCGAACTCGGCGGGCGGCAGCACGCGCAGCTGCTCGGCCTGCACGCGCGCCGTGCGCGGGATCACCTGCCATCACACGCGTGCCTCACTCCATGCGTACCGACATTCACCACTCCGGCTGATCACAATACTACTTTTGGGTGAATAGCGTAATTTTTGAATAATAATGATATTCGATATTTCATTAAATATTTCAAGCTACTTGGGCTCGAAAGCGTCGAGGTCTGCCGCAGAGTCGTCGGCTTGAAATTTCTACAGGTCGAAAATTGTGGAGGAAAAGGAGGAGATCTTCGCCCAGCAATGTGATGAAATAGTTTAATTACGTACCATGGCGGTGTCCTGCTCCTTGTTGATGACGGCGTGGCGGTCCAGCCCGTGCAGACGCGGCCGGTGTCGCGACTCGCGCTCGCGCACTACCACCCCGCGCGCCGACATGCCGTCCCTGCACGCGATAACACACCTTGCTACACCCACTTACAATACATATTGCACTGCAATCAAGATTGCAGATTATTTATACCCTGAAAATATGATGTCTTTATTTACAGAATTACATTTATACTACGGGACCAGAATACAACTAATTTAATCGTTAACATATGTTAAACAGATTTTTTTAAACAATTGCAAATAATTGTACTGCGATGGGGTTTGCTGATTTTATACATTATATTTAAATATACTTTAAATGCTGGAAGGGAACAAATTTTAGAACCCCCTTTGTGTTACATCGACTAGTTATCCTCACCTCGCTATCCAAAGTTCATTACATAGATCAATTCGAGTATAAAACCAGGACGTAGTTTCCGATCTCATTAAAAAAAAAAATTATAACAAAGCTGGCAGTTTTTTTTTGTCACTATGATTTTTATATTAGTATGATGAATCGGACATGATATGAAACAATTTGGATGAGGTAAGTAAGGGTGCACACACAAGCGCAAACTGGGTATAGAATATAGTTGCTATGCTACTAACAATAATATGAATCATAACAAACCATACTCATGAAAAATTGTGTGCTAAATAAATGCTATGCTACAAACTTACTTTTGTTGAATTGTGTCTCCTTCATTGATAACAATTAACTATAAAATATACAAGTATATTAAGCGAAACACTGTTGGTATTTGGTACATAATAATGCATGGGAATAACAAAAAAAAAATGGAATAAAAAAGCCGTCTGCGTAACGTCGTGTAGCTGAATGTTGAGAGAGATTTTTATTTGGTTTCTTCTTCATAGCTTTAACACGTTCTGAAGTGACGGTACTATTACTCATCGTGTTGATTGCGGCGCACGCACACGTTGTGTTTATGTACGTAAGGAGTGTGCGATATCACACACCTGGCATGTTATTCATCTACATATTAAGCCCGAGCCGTACGCTTGGTTAGAGTATTGTTTAGGTGGCACAGTTACCGATTTAATAGATTTTATTAAGATAAATTAACTCAATTTAGTTTTAGACATATGAAGGAATTTTCCGCATTAAAAAATAATTTGTATAAACAAAGCATTCCATCACATTGAGAAATCTCGTAATAAATACCTTCAACATTTTATATTATTTACAAACAAAAACAACTTTGTAATTATTTAATATTGAGGTTCATTTGTAATGGCAGTGTGTGAATGTGTGTCCGTACGCGCGTGCGTGTGCGTGCGCGCGTGCGAGCGAGAGGGCGCGACTCACAGGCTGCTGCCGGAGAGCGAGACGGCGTCGCTGTCGGCGCGGCCGCTGCTGAGGCTGGCGCGCTCGGAGTCGTGGCGCGAGGCGGGGCAGTAGCCCGCGTACGACGCGTGCGCGCTGTACACCGAGCGCTTGCGGTGCCTGCGCCGCCCGTCGCGGTCATAGTCACGTCCGTCAGTCACGTGTCAACGTCATGTCCGGGCGGCAAAACAGCACAGCGTATACAATTGACGGCGAGGCCAGCGTGCATGCAGGCAAAACATGGGGAGAAAACGATACACAAAATAAATCAGTTAAGCTGTTGGGGGAATTAAAATAAAATAAAAAGGGGTTATGTACGTGTGGGTTTCGTTCATGCTATGCTGTGGGGTCACACACTACGCGCTATCGTCAGCTAATCTGGTGGCAAGGTGGTCGCTGGTCACTGGTTTATTTGATTCAAAAAATTGCCAATTGGTATCTAATATTTATTTATTTCTAACTAACTTTGAATTATTCCACTATATGCTTAATAACGTATAGCACAATTTAAAGAAATCAGAGACCACCCGGATTAAATTAATGCGATGAATGAATTACAGCGAAAGTACCTCAATATGTGATTGTCGTCCTCTCAGCATTGGCAGTGCTCGTCTGAATTGTTTTCGAGAATAAAATAAAAATCTAGATATATCTACGGCAAGACATGAGTGTTGTTTAGCGTCGGGTGGGGGGTATCAGTTGCAGGTGGTTGTGTATGGTTGGTGGAGTGACTCACGGCGCGACGTCGGCGTGCAGGCGGCGCGTCTGCGTGGCGAGCAGCGCGTCGTGCGTGAGTCTCGCGGCGCCGCCCCCCGCGCCCGCAGCCCCCGCGCCCCCCGCACCCCCCGCACCGCCCGCCAGCTCCTGCCCCTCGTGCAGCGTGGCCAGCGCGTACCCGCCGCCCGTCTGCAAACGTACACAGTGGTGTGTAGTGGAGTGCCACTACTACACGAGGAAATATCACACTATCACCACTTAGAACGTCTCCTCATCACCATACGCGAATAAAAGAAAATTTTTAAATAATCGCGCTTCGAGATTGTCGTTATCGATACACCACGACCATAAACGTCGATTTATGTTTTCCGTACTGATCTACTAATAATTAGGGATGTCCATATTAAAAAAAAAACCATCGATATTGACATGGATGTTAATATCGATTTAAAAGCATTGATGCACAATAAACATTGATGTCTTCAGTAACCAATAAAACTGTCTATTCTATTAATGATTAAACATGTTTATAATTAAATTCTTAGTAAGAATTTTAGCGTTTTCGGACAAAATTATTACTTTTAATCCTACTATCAGAATACAATAATTTAATGACGTATCCCATTTGTCTCTAAACACAAACCAAGTGGACGCTTGCAACGCTAGCTATACCGCAGATTAATGCGCGAAGATCGTGGTATTTCCGTTTCTCCGCCTTATGTCCGACGATGTACCTATGACATTGCTTTTACACCAGCTTTGTCGTGAAGGGTAAGGGTATAAGTAAGGAGTATGTTACCTCTCTGGAGGGGTATGGCGGCGACGCGTCGGGCGAGGAGAGCGGCTGCGTGGCGGCGCTCACGTACGACACGTACGCGTCCGAGCGCAAGAACGCCTGGTACGTAGTCTCCGTGATCGCGCGAGTCACCTGCACATACACACACACATACTGTTTTCATAATCATCATTAACTCAGCCATAGGAAGTCCACTGCTGAACATAGGCCTCCTCCAAGGATCTCCACATCGACTTGTTGGAAGCGGCCTGCAACCTTAGCCAGGTTGTCCGTCTACCTTGTTGGCGGGCGTCCGACATTTCGCTTGCCTGTACGTGGCCTCCACCCTAGAACCTTTCGGCCCCAACGGCCATCGGTTCTCCGAGCTATGTGCTCGGCCCACTGCCACTTCAACTTGCTAATTCTACGGTCATACGCTTTTACACTTTGTATTTATTATTATGCATTATACTCATTATTAGTGAACACTGGCTTACGGACTGGGGTTAAATAGAAAATGGAGGTAAAAAATGAATATAGTTTAAACTTTAAACCAAAGATTTAACATTATAATATTATATTTGAATAAAGAATCCTTTGATTTAGATTGCGTTGCAGCAAACCGCTGACAGTCTGTTGGTTTAGAGTGAACGAAAAGAAAGTAATTAAGCCAACTGCTAGATTATAGATTAGCTGACATTATGATTCAAATTACGAATAATAAAAGCGCAGGACCGAGAGATGTGTAGTGAAATAGAAATGGCTATGGATGGCTCATGGATAAATATAGGCTGAAATAATAATTAATCAGAGTATGATGAGGAGTGTTACCTCTTGTTCCATGTTGTCGAATATAGTCTTCTCGATGTTGGAGCCGTCCTTGAGGCTCTGTTTCACCTGCAACTTCAGCTCCTCCGGCATCGCTAGCTGAGACTTGCGCAGGAATCTTCAACAACATCATATAATTCTTAATATATACCATAGCATACTACTATATAATAGGATATTTTACTGTATCAGCCCATATACGTTCCACTTCAGGCCACAGGCCTCCTCTACAATCGAGAGCATGATTGAGAGTGGTTAGGCCATATAGTCTACCACCCTGGTCTAAAGCAAGTTGGAGGACTTTACATACCATAGACATTCTTACAAATTCGCTATAGCATGCAAGGTTTTTTATTTTATGTTATAGGGGGCAAACGAGCACGCGGTTCACCTGATGGTAAGTGAACACCGCTGCCCATGGACATCTGCAACACCAAAGGGCATGGAGATGCGTTACCGGCCTTTGAGGTGGGAATACGCTCGTTTTTTGAAGGTCGCCCGGTCGTATCTGTTCGGGAATGATGCCGCTGGCAACTGGTTCCACAGATTTGTAGTACGTGGGAGAAAGTGCCAGAAAAAACGTACTGTGGTAGATTTCCAACCTCCAAGGTAATGTGGGTGGTATTTGGAGGTTTGTCGTGTTGTACGGTGGCGGAACTCAGCAGCAGGGATAAGTCCGAACAATTCTCGAGAACACTCCCCGTGGTAAATGCGTGGTAAATGGTTTCCTCACAATGTTTTAATATAAGTGAGAAAAAAAAATAAAAACAATAAATCTATATATTATAGAATAAGCCAACAAGCCAATTATAATGTTAATTTCAATTCACAATATCAAAAGAATTAATTTTAAAATTCATATTTAGTATGTATATGAACTTGTTGATCTGTTCTATAAATATGCGGAACGGACGCCGTTTAAATAGTAAATCTTGTGCGTCAACAATGAAGTTCTAACAGTATTCATCCACCGGTTATAGAGGAATCTTGTGCTTAGCAGTGTGCGATAATGAGCTGATACATTAGTTGTATATATAGTATGTATCAGCCTATATTGGGCCAACTGCAGCGCAAGGGTCGCCTCTACCATCGAGTGTACGATTGAGAATGGTTGGCCCTTCGATCAAATATATACTAGATACAGGCTCCCAAACAACATCACACGCCATAAGTGGCCGAGGAGTGGAGGTTACTAATGGTCTAAGAGCCTTTGAACCCCAGACCTTCGTTATTTTATAAAAGCTGAAAGTTTGTCAGCGCATACTCCCAACACAGGTAAGAACGATGGACCATTATGAAGTTTGGGTTGCCCTGGCTTTGGCAGGCAAACGGTACTAAAGGTGTGTAAAATACCGATCTAATTGTATCAAATAATAAAGTGCGATTTTTTGGCATTATCTTCAGAATATTATTAAAAATCACTCACATACTGCCTCGCACACGCTCCTACAGCTACCCTACATGCTTGTCTGGCAAGAGGTTAGAAGTATTAAAAATGTCTGGCTAATGAGGAAACATCATTTATTTATTCTGTATCAGCCCATATACGTCCCACTGCAGGGCACGGGCCTACTCTACAATCGACAGTACAATTGAGAGTGGTTAGGCCATATAGTCCACCACACTGGCCTAGTGCATGTTGCATTTACTTATTACTCAAGTATTATTTATAAAAATCAGCTTTTATACTATAACGTAAGTAAAATTATAATTTCATGAACATTAAGGGTGTCTGGCAAGGGGTTGCCAGGATGTTAAGGATCTGGCAATGAATAATGTGATTTTTAATTATATTCTGAAGATAATACCAAAAAAATCGAACTTGATCGAAGGGTTGGCCGGTACAGTTGAGATCAAGGGCGGATCCAGCTTTTACGCCAGGGAGGGAAATAGAGTTCTTGTTGGTACACTGGATCCGATTTCAATACTCGAATTTGTAATAATAATTTTTTAAAGTTTGTTCTAGCCGTTATTTGTAAACACACAAATACTTTATTTATTGACATACAAAGAATTAATTGTGCTTGTAAATTTGATCAATAAGATAATAAATAATTCTGTCAATATGGAGCCAGCCCATGACCCCCATGACCTGCCCTCTGGATCGGCCCTCGGTTGAGATGATATGAGGCGCATCACTCACTTGTATATAGCGGAGACGACCTGCCGTATCTTGGCCGGCTCGTATTCCTGGCGTAGGCCCTGCACGGCGAAGTAGAAGTTGAGGCGGTCCACGTGCAGCCCGCCCGCGCCGCCCACGAACTTGCGGAACAGACGCACGCCCTCCTCGTCCTGCAGCACCGTAACATTCACATTGTAATAAAATAAATAAACAATACTGCCACTATAATTATTGATATTGCTCTACCTAATATTCACAATTTGCAAACTACAATATCTGAAAACTTACAAAATATAATTACCTGCAGAAGGAAACAGCACGAATATGGAAGTTAAAAAAGGTGTCCATAGTCCCCATAGTAAATAAATAACACCTAACAGTCACATACATAGTCCTGACACCACACTATCATCGACTCTTGTGTCGTGGGTATCAGGAACTACAAAAGACTTTTCGGTCACACAAACACTCAGACCCGAAAGAAATATTTGTGGGCCGCGCAAACATTTCTCTCGGTGCGTGGATCGAACCCGGGGCCTCTTGATATGAACTGTACTAATACTAAGCTGAAAAGATTGTGTGTTGTTGAAATTGAACATTATTTTAGTGTTTGATAGCTCAGTTATCTAGGACACCATAAATTGAACATTATTGCAAAAAATGGGAAAAAGTATTTTTGGAGTATTTGTTGTATGCACAGTTGTATGTGGTGGAATAGAAGAATATCTGGGGACGTGAACGCCTGCGCAAAGATAAAATGTATTGAAATGACAGAAGTCACGTGATTACCTTATATCAGGACGAAATTTCGCCGGATCTGCAGTATTACGTAGCCTAGGTATATGTATGTAGGTAATATGTATTAGACGTTGGGCTGAAGATCGAGCCCAGTGGCGTGCCATAGGAGAGGCCTATGTCCAGCAGTGGACGCGCATAGGCTGATGATGGTGATGATGATAATATGTATTTTACAGTGATGAACCGGCTTACCTCGAGCAATTCGTGCAGGCTCTTGGCCCAGCGCATGTACGGCGGCGAGGCGGGCGAGCGCGCCGAGCTCCCCGACGAGCCCTCCGTCTGCTCGCGCCACGCCATGCTGACCCTTTACACAACACACATACGGCCCATTATCGCCTGCCATCACCACCAGCACAAACACAACTTAGCAAAATATGCTTTTAATCTTGCTAGGTGAGGCACCTGATGGGAAGTGCAATATCGTGAACATACAATATCACCGGTAGCATTATGATTATGGCTATGGCTTTTAAAGGTTTGTTCATAAAAATATTGAATAAACTAATTATTGTCTTTCTGCGGTCCTTGTATAGTCTGCTGATCATCTTAGAAATCACCATCGCTTAGTTAACACATTTCGCTCAGTCGTAGTTTTGGCAATGACTTTAATTTTGACAACGGATATTTGATATATTTGGCAGTGATTTGGCATAACGAAATCAAATAAAATTATGGTCAAAATTATTTGATGCAACTGGGCCTATGTCCAAGCCTGGAGTCGTTAAACCAATTTACTCACTTAGAGAAATGTGGTTGTGCGAACACATGTTTGGACTGAGATTTGCTCTTCTCCTCCCCTGATGCCGGCGGCAATGACGACCTGTCTGCAAGCTTGTGCTCCCAACCTGCAACCAAGCGGAATGTATGCTGACACTTTATATTACACAGCACACGTCAAAATACATAACAAATTGCGAAGCATATTTAACCCCAGATTCTGTTGCAGCGTTAGCTCCTAAATGAAGAAACCGACTAAAGTGATTTTGTGAAAGTTGAAGTGATTGAGATGGTTTGTAATTTTACTTATCAACTGCGGCATCAAAACAAAGAAATGTCCAGTGTCGCCTAATATAGCTTGGGAATCATATGGATGCAAAAACACAAAGTGTGTTTAAGCCGCATTTGACGTGTTAATGCTTCCGTTACCTCCTGATCATTGCTTATATTGTATGGAGTTGACTTTAATTTGAAGGAATTTAATTTTTTTATCATATTTATGTTTCGTCAATCGATACTCAACCTCAGAGGTTTCCATTTCTTTATGCTTACATAATAATATGTTTTTGCAAATTCATCAACTTAAATATGTTTGAAATACTTCGAAGATTTAAGAAGCGAAAATAAAATCCGTGATTTCTTAAAATTGGATCTACAATTGGGAGTTCCATCTGTGCAAGAAAATGCTAAGCTGTCCAGATAGATTGATGCTATTGCATTTGTCATCAGGTGTAGTACAGTTATTTAAGCAGAAGAATAAAAATGAACTAACCTTGCGGGTGGCCGCCTATAGGAGTGTGGCTCATGGCGCACAGGCCCTTCTCCCACCCGCGCGCTGCATGGCGTGACACCACCTGTCGACAAAAACATTTTAATTATAATTACACCCAATTATTAAATGAAATCCGTTTATTGGTCATGTAGACAATTAAATAGCTTTTATGAAAAGTCAATACATGATACCTAATATCTATTGAGAAAAAATATAATATGATTATATAAATACTGCTGACCCCAGACTGTCTGTGTCATGAGTATCAGGAACTACGAGAGACAAAACTTAAAAACTACGCTTTTAGTAATGGCAGTCGCATGTGATTGGATTTGTGGTCGGCGTGTAGATAGCCTACTCTCGCGGACCATGGGACGGTAGACATTTGGCGAACGAATCGTATTAGTGCTATCTCAGTCTTTCTGTTTCAGGATACAGACATAAGCTTATATATGTATACTTAAAAATAAAACTTATGTGAAACTATCAAACGAATATGTTTGAAATTTGTGGAAATCGCCATAGTGATCCACAATAACCTTATAACATTACGAATAGTTAAAATATCAGATGCTGTACATCGTAGCAATTATAAATATTTATTTAAATACATTCTACTATTATTTAATTAAGTTTAAAATACGTTTAATCGACCAACGAATGTGCTAAAACATAACTTAGAATTTTTTTATGAAGTGGTTAAAGAGATTTTGAAGCCACACTAAAATGTATGTGCATAAAACTTAAAAACAATATCAAAATACTTGCACCATTATATTGTTGAGAAATAAATGTTATACAGTATTAATATAACACATTAAAAACTGTTACACATTTTTAAAAACAGTTATAAACATCAATAGAATACATCATAATGAACTCCACCGTCCCTATTTCACATAACACCGTCCGGCTGCGCAACTAGAAAGCATCAAGCCACCGTAAAAAATCAATATGGCAAACAATAAGGATCATATCCCAGCACTATATTTGATTTGTGTAAGCCAGAAAAGGATGCAAACAAAAAATGAGATGGCGTACCAAAGTCAAGAGTCTCCGGCATCGATCGATGGTGGCTACCAAACACCCCGTAACTCACCTAATGCCTTTTAAATCATGGATATTTTCATTCATCATAGTAAATTAATCTTATTATTCCATGACATAGGATATTTCCAAAAAAATGTATAAAAAAATAAGATAACTCTTAATGTACGGCATAAAAAAGTACTCATATTGTATTATTTGCATTAATAAAATGTACAGAAAGAATAGAAAAAAAAAAACGAATTGGGCTGAGAGCATGTCATAACAAATCAATATCATAACTTCACAGCTCAATAAGCAAGTTATGAGAAAAAAAACATAATGGGTGGTTGAAAAAATATTAAAAGACCTTACCATATTCATTGTGCCGACACAAACAATACACTACCGGGCAGCTACACTCAATAGAATTATATTACGGTTATTATAATATGATATTAATATAGTAGAAGAAAAAATATTTCACAATTGAGAAACGCACAACCGATCTACGTAACAGCTGTGATCCGAGTGAAAGCTCCGCTAGATGCTGAATGTGCAACACAATAGGGTACGGACGGATCTTGAGCCCTCAGTTATTGTGGAACAGTTGTACTTTTGATAGGGTAAGTAATGAACATAAAATCAATTAATTTCAATATGTAAAATAAAGTTTATAATTGGTGACACAAAAAAAATATGATTATAATTTTATTGAAGAGAATAGTTTAGTGAAAGAAAAATAAGTTATTTAGATACACAAAACTGTGACTTCTAAATGCATAGCTGAAACTGACTTGTGACTATTGAATATGCTATCTGAGCACATGGTATTTATTTCTACAAACTATGATATCAGTAACAGTTTGTAGAAATAAATAAAATGTTTATAGTAATAATTACGAGCGTGTCACATTACAAGACACTCACGGAACGTCATACTGTTCAGCATTCGACAATTTTTCATTGATGACGACAAGCGTAAACACAGGAAACAACATGTAAACAAAGACGCGACTCGTGCTAATAACACCGTGGTAACAATTGGCCGCCTTCAAACCTCAAAACGTCCACTCAAATACCACCGGACTTGCCTCGTAAACTAATAGCATACCATCTTCACAGATATTCGAGGCTATAAACACAATTTAATGCTGAAATCACATGCCCAAACCCATAAACAACGTATTTATAGAACGATAATGAGTGAAACTTCGGATAAAACTTTAAACACTCACTTATCACACTCGTACACACGCGTGTTTCGCAATACAACCGAGTAAATTAATTGAAAACTTTCTTCGAAGTAAATATTTTATTAGCTTGGCTCCGATTTGTGTACAACACTGAGTTTGACGTTTATTTGACAGACGACTGTGTCGCCATAACAGCGTGCTGGATGTTTTTAGTCGCCATCTGTCGGGGACGCTTCAAAGTTATACGTCAACCAGTAAAGTACGAACTCATTTGCATACTGCTAAAATTTCTCGAGAGAGTGCAGCACTAGTATTACACACATTGAATTTGTTTTGGCGGGAAAACTAAATATAGAAATATGAAACTTTTAGTATTTACCTGTGTAGCAGCTTAATGCCGCTGCATTTTTGTCTCTTGTGTCACTCTGCGTGCCAGTTGTATCTGTAACAACAATTATTTTTAAATTACATTAACTGATATATATAATTATGTAACGGGTATCATACTTGATAATATAATGATTCATAAACTTTAATGCTGCAACCTTAGGATATTTATAATATAGGGGGAGCGCTGGTACCTCAAAAACGTAAATAAAATTGGTGGTGCCGGGCCACCTAAAATTTCTGCTCTCCTATTGGCTGACATTTGACAGGTTGCCCAACATTCACGAATTAATACCACTCCAACTCAATTTAAACGGATAATAGCTAAATATACTTTCGGTTATAAAAGGAATTTAAAACAATTTGTTGTTAAATACCTAATTAGTTCAATTTTCACTATTATAAGAGGTAGCGCTCCTATTATAGTGTATAATACGTTACGAACAAGAAAATATCTACGCTTTTGAAGACGTACAAATGTATGACAGCGCCCCCTCTACACCGACTATATCAAGAGTGCTACCGAAAACGAAGCCGGGTGGTAGTTTTAGTGACTACAAACACAATGCAACTAAAAATTTTGCAAATAAATGCGTCAATTTTGATTAATGATTTTTTTAAAATCATAATTTTTAGTGGTAACTCCATAGTTTTTGTTAAAATAATAATTTAGGCTCTTTTATACCTTAGAGTGTTTGTAAATAAATGGGTATACACTATTATTTTAGGAAAAAAATGTATTTACCACCCAAATATGACATAGGAAAAAAATAACAAAAAAAATCGTCGCTTTTTTTGGTACTTTTTCTGTTGCATTGTATTTGAAGTCGCTTAAACTTCGTTCGATATACCCTGTATTATAAATACTCTAAGGCTGCAACTTACATTTTATTAACTTGAACTTAACAAGCCCCTTTTTTTTCCAAATCGTAGTTAACTACCACGTTTGATCCACACCGTAAAGGATTTTACAGAAGGAACATAACAAATGTGTCAATGTATGTATTAATAGCAAATCAAGGATAAAAATATAGAATAAATATAAATATACAAACGAAACGAGAAGAACTACTATATTTTATATGTATTTATTGTTCTTAACCCTTACGCACTACTGTTACGGTGTAACCCCAACTTATAAAACTTTAAAATAGAAAAAGATACAATTTACAATAATAAAGAGTTTTCGTTACAAGCGTAGACATATTATTTTGCGATAGCTGTTTGAGCAATATACTACTGTTATTGTTACACATGGGATGTAACCGAAGATGGGCAATTCCGCCATTGTACTATACTAATAAACCACGTAGGCAAGGCAAACTACTGCTGGTAAATCGTTACGCGAGTCGCGAAGTCCATTGAAGTTAATATCAATATTGTATCTGTCTCTGTAATGCCCACGCACATCACACTGCTGAACTATGGATGGAACTCTAATACGATTGCTAGGATTAAGGGCATTAGTCGACACTGCCGGACTATATAGCACACCAGTCTCTGCACTGACAACTTTTTTTATTGCTTTGAATGACGAGACGACCCTGCCATTCGTCTGATGGTAAACGATATGGCCGCTAATGGACAGTAGCAAAACCAAACACCATGAATTTCAAAGCAATGCTTGGCATTGCACTGCACTCGGAATCGGCATTCTGAGACATAAGATGTCAATTCTCAATATGTCCAGTAGTGTCTCTGGCCACAATGTCCTTCAAACTGGGACACATTGACACATCCGTTTTAGCTGCAGCGTGGCTTTACCACTTCAAAATACGATTCAATAGAATGAAAATTTCATAAATCCTTAACTAACTGAACCTTTCGGATATGTAAGGTTTCTCACGAGTCCCGATGTTCTCGGTCATCATGATATAAGCGCCAACTAATTAGATACATAATATAAACATGTAAATTTGACGATTCAGAGATGTGTTATGTTGGGGTCTGCAACCTGTGTTCAGGTACCTTTCACCCTTCAGATATGCTTTACACCATGCTAAATCAATTAATATACACAGCCACGCACACAAGTATAACGAAATGTCATTAGCTCACGAATCCTTTCATCGTGTCATTGTTCAAACGAAATGCGCGCCTATGTACCACGGGCCCGTAATAAGACATTCACCTTTTGAAGGCGAATTAATTTGAGGATTCCAACTCGATTTACAGATGAAATGAATGGATAGATATCAAAGCCTCCGCCGCCGAGTGTTGCGTCGATATTTGATTTCGCCGAGTTTCAGACAAACGGCCGAATTGATTTTGTCAAAGTGTTGTATTGTAAACTGGAATACCTTTGACAATGTTCGCGTAATGATATTAATAATGGTTAATGTGGAGCGTAAAATAGAGAACGCTGGATGGGGTGTGTGGTTAAATTGTACGACCAGTACGTCAGGGTGTCCGATTTGATCGGAAAGATCACCTAGTTCATTGAATTTTTCATTATGTTATTTTTATTATTGCGGCCATAGGCAGTAGCCAGCGGCAACAAGCAAGCAGTCAACGCCGATCTTGGACTTCAGCAATTCAATTGGCACAGTACAATCGTTGCTTGCCATGTGGTAAATATTCTTTCTACGCATTGATTAACGAGGCCGGACCATAAAAATACAGCGACATTGAGAGTTCATTTAAGAAGCGATTCCATGTCATCGGTTATCGTCGTAGGATCCGCGGCAACACATGATGACGAGTGAAAAGGTTACTCGTACCTGCCCAGGGAAAGGCAACTATAAACGACAGTAACAAATCAGGCATTAATATGGGTCCGCGCAGGTGGATCGCGATTGAGATAGCAGAGCATACATTGGTCGATCGGTCAGATATAGAAATTCCACACCGACCGAAACTGTTACTTGCACTGCAGTTACCATCAGAAAACATAAATGTCAATAAAATTATCTTACACTAGCGATCCGGCCCAACTCCGCCCGGGTGCAGACACACTTTTCAAAATGGCGGCTAAAATGTTCAATTCCCACTATCAATTTAGAATATCAACCAATCGGACCACCAAAAACGAATAAAATTTCCTCGTATTTACTAGATTTTTCGCGACTGTTTCCCATCTATAGGTCGATAAATGACCTTTCCAACACAAAAATAATTTTTCAATTCGAACAAGTAGTTCCTGAGATTAGAGGTAACAAACAAACAAACTCTTCAGCTTTATATATATTAGTGTAGATATGTATAAGTGAATCAGAATACCACTTTAAATATTGTATCTGTGACATTTATAGCGGTGTGTGTGTGGGCTTTGTACGATATCGACATGGGCCGGGCGCGTCACTGGATGGCGCGTCATTAGCTGAGGGCACACGCACTAAGCGACTCTTTGATGTGTACAAACTTTTCGCTTTCCCTTTGATTGGTATAATGGAACTGCTCGTTGTTATTACACTAATTAAATTTTCCTAAAGTCCGAGCTTCGCATCACGGCTCGGATTTCGGTGTGTATGTTTGGAAATGGAAATACCTTACATACTCGCGAGCATGTATGCTTTAGCAAAACTCATAATTTTTTTATGTTACCGTAAAAGAGTTTTTTAGTGTGAGATCGCGTGAAACCAGGATCTATTCCCAAGTCACCTTATTGGTGTGGAGTTTGTTTGTTATAATTCGCTAGTGTATGATTTTTCTACCAGGATTGACATTAGAAACTTTTATTATTAACCTTACATTTAACAGCTTATGTGCGCTAAAATTACTATAATATTTAAGAAACACGTTTTTTTAAAATTTATTTATTAAGTTTATCTTCATCGTTGATTTATTGTTTATAATGATGATGTCACTTGCGAGTAATAATTTAATCCCTAAATGTTGATTCATTCATGACGGTAATAAATGATGATAATTTTAGTTAATGTCGCAGTTGAAGCAACCATAAGGACGGAATACATTTTGCACATGGTGGGTAAAACCTATTTTAGCGAACAACGCGCTTTAGCCCATTCACCTATGTATAATTAATTTCGAACAGACCATAATGTTTGCATCGTTGAGGAGCGAGCGAAAAGGAAAAAAGATAGGAAAAGAAAAAGGGTATTGGGCAATCAGCAATTACACTCTTCCAATTATGAGACAGCAAAGCTGCCACTTTACGTCAATCTCCTGTGAGACAGCTCATCTGTTCTGAGCCATGACTACCCGTAGCGTGGTTCTACCACTTCCAATTACTAATTTACTATAGTATTGTGTCATGTTATTCGTGTTTCAGCGCGACGTTCGCCTAATAACATCGGGCACAATATTCATTAACGTGGACCTAATAATTTAAACTAGTTTACGAAACGAACACGGGCTCAAAGCGTACTCTATGAAAGCGTATTGAAGTTAAAAGGGAAAATAATGTTGCACGATTGGTTTTACAAGTCTGCGAGATCAAAAGAGAAGCGGGGCCTTCCATTTCGCCGTTCCGACGATTACATTAAAAAAAAAGAGGAATATAAAGAAAAACGTAAAAAGTTAATTATGCCTATTAAGTACGACATTCGGAGATAAAGAATCAAAGAACCAACGGTCCTTTTAATCTTTGTAAATCTTAAAGGGTCTTCTGAAAAATAATGTAAGCACATTTTTTTTAAGAATATACAACACACATAAATATAACTACTCATTTACATTGTTATTTTATTGACAACAATAATCGATTGATGGAACTGTTGAAATAATATTACTGCAGAATAAACTATAAAGGTGCCTCAGAATTCAGTTATAACACGTTCCAGGGAATTTCGTATCAGACTTCTGTAAATGTAATAAATGTTTAAAATAAATTATTTACAAATAAACTCATTTCTCGGTAATTTTCCTATTGATATCGCATTCAATATGAATTCACATATAATAAAAAAAATTGGGTTGTCTTTTTGCCGAGAAATGCTACTTCAAACAAACCATGTCATTGACAGTTAATTGTGGAAAATCTTGCAAGAGCCCTGTGGCTTAGAGCTTTATTCATATTCACATAAAGCGCATTGACGGCCCAAACAACGTGTTACGCTAATCTACAAATAACATTTTGTTGCGTATTGAATTTGTATTCCCGGGCCATAGGTCAATCGGCGGGGCTGCTTTGATCGCGCCCACCACATACCTTTGACAGACTAATCAATCGGTACTGGCGATAGGAAAAGGTATTAGGGGGGGCAATAGTTCCGAGGTAAACAATTTGCGAAGGGGGCGTGGCGGCGCGCAAAGCCGCGCGGGGAGTGATGCTCTCGGCGCACATCAAAGCGAGCCGAGACAAAGCTCTGAGGAGCCTTTTAACTTTATTTAGCGGAGTGGTAAGTTTAGCCGGTCGCGAATCGCGCAGGTTAAAGAGTAACACACTCACTTTGAGCGCGGCCCGTGAGGGGGACGCCGGCCAGGGCTGTCGACTTTGGACCCGGACGCTAACACTTCGTAGCTACATTTTAGAAGCATAAATATACGTTTTTTAAATAAACTCCCATAACCATTGATGAAAGACATCACGAGGCAACCTGCACACCATAGAAATCTTAACAATATCTTCTATGGTATACCGTATATGAGGTCGCCTAACCCGCTTCAAGCCAGCATGCAGCATGATAAACTGTAGCCCAAGGTCTCCCAATCCAACTGTCATTTGCAGAAGACTCCGGGGCTCAGCACTAAGCGATTATAGCCTGATACAGTTTGTACTGACGCAACAAACTTATTACAATTCACCAAATTATTACATAGTCCAGTATGGATGAACAAATATCTAACTGACTGACTGCTAACAACTATAACACTACTTCTCTATTTTATAGCAGCAACCGCGCCTGCTCTCACGCAGAGTGGCCGCGCAATATCGATGTACTGTTAATTTCATTGCAATTAGTCACAGCGTGGCGACATGATTCAACGGAACACAAAGGGAACAAGAGCGCTCAACTATTCCGTGACACAGAACCGCGTGAAAACGATTTATATTATTTTTACAACGTATTGGGAGGCATGTTGCTGAATATATTCATTTAACAGCCTTATACGTAGTCCTGACCTTAATAATTTTGTTATCAAGTCCTGTCAGAAATTAGGGAAGGCTTTAAGCTTCTCGACACACGTATCACAAAAACTTTTGTCTCGATGTGGAAACCAAATCCGCCGCCTCTGGTTTCACAAGCAGTTTCATAACCAACTGAATCTACTGCATTCATATTGTAGAATTATTTCGCTTATAACCTTATCCAATCCCCTCACTTAATTCACCAAACATAAATTCAGTCCCAATAACGGTCAAATTCGATATAAATTACGAGTATAAATGGATACTCTTATATGACACAGCCTGTATTTTTGACCTTTAAACGTTTGATTTTTAATCTCAATTGCGATCTTAATAGTAGTATGACGCTATTTTTTTGACACATAGTTTTACCTTTTTGGTTTTTTTTTAATTTGAATTATTTATTAAGTCAATGCTTAAAATTATCACCAATATAATAATATTAATAACACTGACAAGTGGCAAATAGTTGTATCTATTAAATGTAAACAACACAGCAAAAGGCAATTAAACAAAAACCCAAATAAAAATCGTGTAGCAATTAAAACGTAATAAACACAGAGACACGATATTACGTGTAAAGCGAAACTGTTGCCAACCCTAGCGTGTGGTGGGGGCATCAAACGCGCCGCTAATGCCGCCCGCACCGCGCCACGGCGGCGCTTTGTCGGCGCCCTTTGAGAAGCGGACGATACCAACAGCCGAGCTTTCGACAATAAAATCAACGGGGATGGTTCTCGCCGCCCGAGGTGCCACGTACGTGATAATTGTCGTTTGAATGTCGTCATTGATGACTTTGTCAGTCACATTCTGTTCATTACACAGTAGATACCCATGAAGGTATCGAACAAGGAAATATTCGTTGAATTAATTACTACGGGTTATCTTCGACTTGGACAGCTGACTCAGATCCACTGATTTAAAAACTAAGGATAGGCCCTTTGGTACATTTGTAGTTTCAAAGTTGACTGTAAAAATCGCGCTAAAATAAACATTAAATTAACTTAATTTAATAGATTTCGTTCAAACGGTGATAAAAATGTATCTTCATTATTATTAAGCTTTTTTTCATAATACAAGCAAGCATTTACAAAATCGTTGCAAGCGGCAACTAATTTCAGTAACTCTCCAATAGAGATAGATGTACTGGAGCGCGAGCACCACTTACATCGGAACACTTTACGCGCTTTATATCTATATCTATAGCGCTATCCATATATTTATGTCAATGCTCAGAACTATAAATAAATCAGATTAACTTTAGGTGGTAGCTTCATTATTGCGCATGTTGCGGGGAATAGAAGCGCCCTGCTACAGCAAGGCATATTCGGTATCTACAGATTAGTGAAGCTACGGTATTACTAGGAATCCTTTACTGAAGCTATAGCCGATACCGATACCGATATCACTGTTTGTTGTTGCCTTTCGTTTGGCGAATGAGATTGCTGGCTAAAGCTAGTGACGGCATATTCTTATCCAACTGAATGAGGAACAATAATTGGCTAGATTTTTCACTAATGTATCTCCCCTATAGCATTCCTCGATAAATGACCCATCCAACAGAAAAATATGTTTTCAATTCGAACCAGTAGTTCCTGAGATTAGAATTAATAAACAAACAAGCTATATAGCTTTACGTATAGATTATGCTAAGATATTCCGTGTTTAGGGTGCATTGATTGATTTTTGTGTTTACGTCTCTTTATTTACTTGTAAAATTGTTTGTTCCTTAGCATATTTTGCAAAAAAAAAACGAGAAAAGATAATTCGCAATTTCGGCCTCCCTATTCTGAGTCCACTTGTAGAATAGTTATATCAATGTACTGTTCTAACTAAATTCAAGAATTTGACAATATTGTCGCTCACAAAGGGAAGGACCGACGAGCAAAATCTCTTTCATCTATGGAAAATGTTGAGTCCTAGTTAATATTGCCGACCTGAAACCTTGAATTACTACCTTCAAAACTATACCTATTTCTATTTATTTTTGCTTTTAAAGTGAACACAATTTAAATATGTTTTTCACTACTGCCTCGGTGGCGTATTTGTACGCCACGGTTACAAAGCTAAGCTTTCAGGTTCGAATCCCGGGTTGCGTAAAGTGATATTGGATTTTTCTATTCATAATCAGCCCAGAATCAGGTATGGACGGACCTTATAAGGCGAAATGTCGGTGTCCTGGCACGTCTGCCTACCCCTTCTGAGAACCAGGCGTGAGTTTATGTATGTATATATGTTTTTACTAGCACAACAAAACGGCTAATATGTACTAGGTTTTAAAATTGCAATCAAAGCTTTTGAAGTGCCAAATGTGACATATTAACAGCCTTCTTAGCTGGCGAATTTAGTTGGGTGAGTAAGGCATACCCACACACAGGCATAGGCCACCTTAAACGTCGACGACATAATAAAATCAAATAAAAATAAAATAAAAATAGATTTTTACACTATGTATTGAGTTTTGTCGAAAATCGTAGAACAAATGTTGTTGTTTATGATGTCATCTAAGTAGTCCAGCGAGGTCGTTAACGTTTTACAAGTAATCCTGTATAAATAAATATATTTTTGTAAAATTAAGTTTTAACGAGTGCTAAAATCGTAGCAGACTAATCTGGAAATAATGAGGATAAAACATTTCGAATTCCCACTAAATTTGAAATTTATGTGTTGCCTCCCTCCCAACTATGTTTGTATAAGCCCATATATGTACATCCCACTGCAGGGTACGGGCCTTTTCCACAATCGAGAATACGAATGAGAGTGGTTAAGCCATATAGTCTATCACGCTGGTCTAGTGCGGGTTGGCGGACTTTACATACCATAGAAATCGCTATGGTATGCACGTTTCCTCACAATGTTTTCCTTCACCGTTATAGTGCGTGGTGATTGACTATCAATACACACATGACTTCGAAAAGTCAGAGTATAATGAAGTGCGTGGTGGCCTGTTGGTAAACGGACCAGATGCGTCTGCCAACATATTCACGGTGGTCGTGGGTTCGAATTCCAGGGCCCATGGTACTAGCTTCAAGGCTCTACCTGGTTGATGCTGACGCGTCTTACATGATTTAAATTGATTAATAATTCATATTGATTATGCACAAAGGCAGCTAAACATCTTTCTCAAAGAAGAACCTCAATGCAGTTGCTCAGAAATGAAGGAACAATCGTAGGTAAAATGTGGTACGTTTATTGTTCGTCACATCATTGACATATCATCCCGTGTAGCACTATAAAAATATTAAAATTTGAATATATTAATAATTATTTGAAGTTGTCGTGGCATTCTTATTACTAAATATTAAATTTCTTTTTCTCTTTGGAATATGTAGTTCATAGGGTCTCCAACGAAGAGGGTACGTAACCAATAGTCTAATAAGAAGCCCCGCGTGCAATCTCTTTTATGAGATAAACATTGTTAACAACTAATGAGATCTGAGATTTGATGGCCAAAAAGTTACCCGGAATTTCTCTAATACTCGTGACGCAAAGGAAGTATAATACTGCTTGTTGCAATTATTTAATTATCCTTCATAATTTCAATAAAATTACAAGCTCATTACTCAATGATATATTTTTGATTACCGGAGCTTTATACGCGTTCAAACACCAGACCACGGTTAATAAATCTCATAGTTTAATGTCGAACGTTCTCAGTGGAAATCCCCGCAAACGCCTACCTTGATTACCATAAGCCGTCACAAAGAGCCGCGCACCGCCCTTTGACGAATTAGCCCCGCCGACATTAACCATGTTGTGAGTGCGAGCGACGAGCACGCCTGACGCCGCGACTGACAACACGCCTTTCATATCTTTATTTACGCTTTATAGTTCGTACTTATTGAATATCGTACAAATTAATCAAAGTAACTTACTTTTTATGTTGATAACAAAAAAACAAGGGGCAAATACAAATCGTGCGCAACTAAGAAACCGTATAAATACCAATACCTTTTCGTATGTTTCGTGTAATTTTTAATCGTAAATCAGATTATTTTTTTCAGATTTTCCTTTACCTACTTTACGTACTAAGGTACCAAGATTTTGCTTCTTGTCTAATATCGTGATTAGTAAGTACGAAGCGTCCAGCATTAGTTCTTGTCAAATCACAGATCAGGGGTCGATCTTAAACAATACACTTTGGACTTACATGTATGTTCATAGTTAACTATCGCTAGCTGGCAAGAAAAATGTGAGGAAACCTGGGAATGCGGCTTACAACAATTTTTAAGATACTTTAAGTCCTCTTATCCGCAGTAGGTCAGAGTGATGGATTACATTTAAAATATAAACTATTAAACCCCTCACAATGAAGCGATTGCCTTGCTGCGTGGCGTATTTGCGCTACTATAAAATAGTGCCCTAGTACATAGAAGGTAATGTAATTCCCCCGTGGCAAGGTGCGGCGCGTGTAGCCGAATCATCTTCACGGTGACATCATTAGCGGTAGGCAGGAGCGCTCTAATGAGACGCCCATAGCGTTTTGTGTACGCCGTGTGCATACGTAAACTTAATTTCCTTACTTAATTACAATCAACAATGTTAATCGAGTGTTTCATATACATTGATACAGGGGCGCGGGCCGACGCGACGTGTCGTGGCGCGAGAACAGGGCCACGAGACACCTTCCACATTTATAATTTCTTATAGTTCTTTATGGGTATAGTTCTGTTGATACTTTACATGTATGCTAATTTAAGCATGTTTATTTATATACATAAACACGCGTGAAATATAGTGGACGAGAAATTATTGATGGCACCATTAGTTCAAACTTAAGGCGACATTCCGGGCTTTTCGACAGGAGTAATTTTTTTTACTAAATAAATTATATGTACGCACCACCTCATTATCTAAGAACTAGTGACACATTATTCAACAATTTTTAAATAAAGTTTAATAGACTCATAGCGATCGTGTTGTAGATTAATCACGTCATGTAACTCATTTTTTATACCACCAAAGAACACAAATTGCCAAAGAAGTTCACAAATATTCAATAGGTAAATATCGAAATCATTTTCAATAATTCAAAGCACATTCTAAATCCCCACGAAAAATACGCAACAATTCAAACCGCACTGGACATTTACACTTCAACTGCCATCGAAAATGTAAGATAAAATTTCATCTATCAATAAAATTGCAAAATATGCCGGTATGGAAGCAGCGGTGCGCACCGGGCGTCGCCGGCCGGTCTGCGGCGGATGCTGCGGCCATCACGCATCTCACCACAACCGTCGGGAATTCTATTTCTAAAGAATATTGGACAAATATTTGGCACAGCATCGGCATGCGGACAACGTACGACATGCACACCGGTATTCGTACTGCTGCGGTCTATTAAAATTTGTTTTACGACATCGCGCGAGACATAACAATGAGATTATAATTGGATCAAATATATTGTTTTATCGGTCGCGTGTTTAATGCGTTGCGTGCATGTGTTCGGCAAATTGTCTTGTGGATATTAAAATCGTGTTAACAGTCTTTGATAGGAGTTTCCTGCAATTTTTTTGCATTTTGATATCTAAAAAGAAATATTTTTAGATATTATATTGTCAATTCAATTTTCCTAAGACATTAAATTGTTCTGCTATCAACTAAGCTTTTAAAAGGAATGTAATATTTTTGATAACTTCTGCGTACATTAGATAAACCTATATAATTTGTAACTGGGGTCGTCTCAATATGATATGATATGATGTGGCTTAAAAATTTAAAGCCAGCTATCTGACTGACACCAAGCCGTTCTGGACTAGGTTTTTGATTTTTACGCTATTATGCTTGTTTTTTAGATTTTTCTAATTATTAATCTATTCGATTTTTGACTGTAGTCCTTATGAAGAGCTTATGGAGATTGCTTCACCACATTATCCATCACATTAAAAGCAATAAAAACAAATGACAATGACTAAACAAAACTATATACAAATTCGTTATTACACAACACACATATTAAATGCTTAAAAGACAAGCCAATGAGATAGCGTTCGTCGAATTAACCCGAATACGTATAGTGAGAGGAAATTATTAATCAAGCATCGATCATGCACACCGCGCACGTACAAGGCATTAATCGCTACACAACGCGAAACCAACTTTACTAGGAATAATCAATAAACTAACAAAACTGTGACATGTTAGTAGTAATAAGAGTGATATTAAGTAATAAGAGGAGTTTCCTGAATACTAATTAAGTTCTGACATAATATATTGACAACCTCCGTGGCACAGGTTAGACGCAGCCTGTGAAACGAGAGGCCTTGGATTCTATGTCCGGAAAAAGGGAAATGTTTGTGCGGCCCACAAACACCTAGGTGCTATGCATTTCCAGACAGGTAGGACCAGGCGTCATCGGCTGGTGTTAAAATATGGCCCATGACGGCGGTGATCGTTTCGCACGTGTAGCTTGAAAAAAAAACCCAGACCAAACAGACACAACAAAGACAAATACTTGTGAACCAAATTACAATACAAACATACAGTACAAATATTTTTCTCGATGCGGGATTGAACTCGCGGCCTTTCGTGTTACCCCTGGCGTCTAACCAAATGCGACACGGAGATTACAATCATCTCACTGCAGGAGATAAGTCTCTTCTACGATAGAGCTTAGACTACCTAGCTCGCTGATTGCGAGTTTGTGGACTAAACATACCATAAAAAATATTTGATATGTAACCTCCACATTAAGTTTTCTTTCACCGCATACATTAAAAAATATAGCCAACAGTCGCACGGGACCTCAACTGCTCTCCACTATGTTCTTCGTAATCCAAAGCTTCGACAAAACTACTTAATTGAATACACTAAAATAATTGTATTTTATTACTGTCTATTGTCCCGTACTTAACTTGACAGTTAATGCTTTACCTAAAGCGGAATTTGTCCACGATACGGAAATTGATCAGCGCACGTGTCTCGTTACACATTCACGTGAATCGCATCGTGTTAATTCACAATACACTGTAACTACTGAACATAAGGTTGAACTTCCATTGTAAATGTGTGGCACATTAGCGGAGTCACGTGTCTCGGCCGCGTCCCGACGAAAGTGGAGCATCCGTGCGGAATGTCTTATGAAATGAAGGATAAATTGTCACCAGGGAATAGATATCCGACGGCGCGGCGGGGGGCGAGAAAGGCCTGCCTCGATCGAGTACAACTGATTTTATATTGATAGAATAATTGGAGCATCTTCAAGGACGAATAGTACGGGACATACTACCTACGATTGCAGAGGATTTAAAGAGACCTGTCACATTAAGGAAAACGTAGGACAATTAATAGTGCTAATTTGAAATTTTGTATGGAAGAGAAGAATTCTAACCAATTGTTAAAGGTGTTTATAAGCGACCGGAATCGTTTCCCATCAATATAACTGTTTCTTCCTTCACTCCTACGATACAGCCATACTTTTAGATTACATGAAACTAATATAAAACTATGCCCCGCGACTTATGTACATGGTAATGACCATATCCAATGGGAAGTCGCGTGCAGTGACACTAATTACACGCGTAATTAACGTAGGGCGTTCGTAGTAATGCGATCCATAATTAGCTATTTGTATTCGACACGAGACGCAACTGGCGATTGATATGGTGTACATACCATGGGAGGAACGGGCCATCACGTCTGTATCAGTTAAGAGGTAGGTAGCAATCGTGAGGAGCAACTGAGTTTCCATTACAGGGAACTGATCTCCATAAATGGTCAAGCGAGCAAGATATATTGATTTAATAACAGCTCATATACGTGTCAACGCTCGTCGTAGCTTGTGTTAATTTATTGTTGCTTGTACTACAGTATTATAGAGTATAAAATACTAAAACTAGCACCGAGCCAAAATCGTTTTGTATTTCTGTACAGGTACATGTTTTCATTAAACGACCCGTTATGTATGAGACTTAAAAAAAAAAACGAAAAACCCATTTGGCATACACCCAACAAAATCCTGCGCCGCCATTTAAAAAGGCAAATTGTTTTTCGTATTTTCAGCAAATGAAAGGCTCAGCGGTGCAAAGAAAACGGTTACCTGGGGGCGGCTCGTCGGTTCCATTCAAATCGGCATTGTTTTTTGCCGATTATATGGCTGATTAAACTGTCTGAAATGTCTGTGACGTGTCCTCCAGGTGTGCCGAGGGTTCTGCAATCATCCGTGGAATAGGACAGCCGGGCCCCCGCGCTGATGCCGGGCGCGCATTCAGTACCCAATCGGGGGGCGACAAAAGTTCGGGTACGGTTTTAAAACAGGTTTTTTTTTAAACGGAGCCTAGCACAATTGTACCACAATGTTAAAACATGAATGCACACGGACATAGACACAGACTCGTATGTTTTATAATTAAAAAAATCTATAATCCCAACGGAAAGTTAACTATTACACAAAAATTAAAAGCTTAAATATGGCGAACTTAAATCAACATTTAACGATATAATAGCATATGAATAAATTATTAGGCAGGGTCCGAGTCCCGAAACTGGCCCCTAAATACAGCCCATTCCTCGACTTAATCTTGGTGAACAATAGTGGCGTCTGCGCGCGACGTTTGCATACAATGACTAGTGGACGAGATTGCACAAAAATACACCGTACGGACGAAACAAGTTATATTTTTTAAGTAAACCGCGCCCCTAATTGGTTTTCATTTGCATTTTTCCGCATTTAATGGATGTGTGACGGTTAAATTTCATCCCTGTAAAACTAAAAAGGTTATTGAGAGTTTAGCTCCATATATCTTGCCAGATATAATTACAAATGGTGACTGATTTCTGAACAATGTTACCTCAGCTTTGCCCATTACGTTGCTATGTGATGTTACATTGGCAATTACAAGAAAATTAACTCATAAACTGCAGCTTAATAGTTTTCAACCTAATATAAAATTTACCTTTTTTTATTCACACTTGAAGCCTAATATAGGCGTCCCTAAATATTTTCCATAGTAATCTGTTGGATTTCATGTTAGATACATATTTCCTCATAATGTTTTCCTTAACGGTTTTAGTACGTGGTCGTTGACTACCAATACACACATGACTCCGAAAAGTCAGAGTTGTGCCCTGGGATTTGAACCCGCGACCAGCATAAACATGTTGGCAGCCGCTTCTGACCCTGTACCAATAGGTCACCACGCAAAACAAATAAAAAATCCTTCCATTTTTCGTTCCGTTCGGTCAACGCTGCGCTTGTCATCCGATATTTATTATGTACCAGCGTTAATCAGATGCCCATGCATTGTAATTAAAGATTATTACTTATACTCTCCACCCTTTACACACAACAAAATCTATCAACCCCACAAATGGCTTATGGTATATTCCGATCGAATGAATAGCATTGACAGCCCGATGCCGAACATGTCAAAAAACTATACCGACATCGCGTAGCCAGAACCGCGCCGCGCCATACCCTTGATCAACTGCGAATCGTACGGTCAGTATAATCTGACAACTTCGAGCACAACACTCCTAAGGCATCTACGACTAGGGGAAGAGGGAAGGGGAGGGTTAAATGACATGAAAATTATAAAGTTGAACAGTACTATTATCATTATTGATATTTATATTAATATATCGATCCGGGCAACTATTGTTCATAAAATATTTATTTGAGAACAGCATCAAGTTGGTTGTAAAATTATGAAGATTGCTCCCCGACATACGGAGAAGTCGCAACTGAATACTGTAGTTATTTATATTACTTCATAATACCCAAATTAAAACATTTTGCCATAATACAGTGAAAGTGAAGAAATGTCTACGTCAGTCCCCTTTGTTGGGCAGGAGAGTCGAGCATGAACTTGTAACGTTACAGAGTGTACCAATACGTCCATCGCCACAAAATTGATTTAGTTTTATACCCTGGTTCATGTCAAAATTGACGTTTTCGATCGGTCTGCACCGCAACAGACGAATGACGTTGCGGCGCTCTGTCCTCGCTGCGGTCGTGGCAAAATTAAAAAACAAATGAAAACTATTTTCTTTTTCATGCATCAATATAATAAAAAATAAAATTGCGACGAGTGAAAATATTTGTAAATGATAAAAACAAGATTGTAATTCGTCATTTAAAATAATTGTTAGAACAAATGATTTTAAATTATGTTTAATTATTTACAGTCAAATAAGACCTATATTATAAATAAGAATTTTTAGACGTAGTTATAATAAAACTTTATTATTTTATTTGCCTATTTTGCAAGTATTTTATTAATGTATTCCTATACAAATATGGATTATACACTTCATGGCAATACATTCAATATCAAACTGAACCTATTTGTAAGATTAAAATTCGTTTTGACAAAACTCATTACAAAATCAGTGGAATTATACCGCCAAAACGTTGTTTTTGGACGTATTAACATAAAAGAATTAACCGCTAACAACAGATTTGCTTCGTCATTACACAAAGATCATTATACAGATTTGAAGAGCCGAAAACCTTCGAAAATTTCCAAAACGTCTAAAATTCAACGATTTTCGCGAATGGAAACAGTGGTTAACTAAGCCAATTGTGGTCTAATTGTGATTCTGGAGTATGTCTTTCCCTTTCTCGATTATGATGTTTTGTATTAGTTGGACAGAGAGGGGTGCGGGGATTTCTTATTCGGTCGTCCGACGCCTGTGAACAGCCCTCGCCGGATGGATGATTGGTTTGATGAATAAAAGATTTCGTCAATTTGTTTAATAGCCGGCGTTCGGTATTATGCTGAGCGGATTTAATTGTGCTGCCGGGGTAACCGAACGCCGAGTGGATTGATGATATGGATTGTTTTTTTTTATTGTCTGTTAAGGGTATTACTGGTGATCCGATAAAACTTTTTCATATGATAATTGAATTTCAATGTTATTCTGCGATGTTTTCTGTTTCGCTTGTCAATTTTATTGTATTGTAAACTGTAACTTTGTAATATTTATTAATGTATCCTATTAACTAACTTTCTATTAGTCCCGCCCAACAACAGTGTAAATGCACTGTCGTGTTCCGGTTTGAAGATAATTGCGGCCAAAGTTACTACTGTACCTTCAGGTGAACGGCATGTTCGTCTCGCCATTCATTGCAAATTAAGAAAAGTTTATTTAGAAAAAAAATCATTAAGTTAATCACAATTGAACCGTTATTGTTTTGGAGAAACACAAGTTAACTTTAAAAGAATTGACTATAAATATAAGTTATCGCTCAGGTTATAAAATTTAAACAAGTAGGGTTATGAGTAATACAAATAGGCAAATGTTATCGTCCCTCATTTCAAACTCAATATGCATAAACGTAATTCAATCACATCAGATTGTTAAATGGCTGTGTAAGTATTGTATGTTTTATTGTGGCGGGTTTGCCAGTGACGTCTGTCCGTAGCAGCTACGGGAAGGGTTGCGGTCGGGACAGGGTCGTCCTTCTGTTTCTGATGACTAATCTATTGTTACCTATTAAATATTTATTGTCAAATTATATTACAAAAAAAAAGACCACGCTTTTAAAAAAAGAATAAACATTCACTTAAAACATAATCCACTAACGCCATCTACAAATCGTGATCACGCAACTCCGGTCCCAGACGTAAACAACCTTTTGTTCGCTTCATCGAACACGAAAAAGTTTCTCCCGAAATAAACAATGGGTGCAGTTAATTGCCAACATTGGCTATACACAATACACTTAGTTTTGTATCGGGAAAAGCGTTAAATGCGAAAGTTTCTTCAACGCCGGATGGCGTGGCTTTGAGAGTAACTGCGTTACGCGACCGGCGGAGGTTTCATCTGCGTGAACAAACTAACTTAACGATTTATACAATTAATAACAACTGACGTGATGGTTGCGCGGCCCCGGGAACTTTGTTTGGACGCTATCGATATACTAAATTGTTAAAATAGAGTTATACTATTATGATAAAATATAAAACAAATAAATGTATAATATGATACGGAACAAAGAAAAAAAAACACATAATAAAAGGATAGCCTTCGAGGCGCAGATCGTTAGATGCTGATTGTGAAATGAAACGCAGCGGGTTCGATCCCCGCACCAAGACAATTTTTTGTGAGGCGCATAAGTATTTCTCTCGGGTTTGAGGGTTTCGTAAATTCAGATAAGCAGAACATAAGATTTAATTTATCTTAATGCGATATCAGGACAATGTAGATGGCTATTGGGTGATTTTTATTATTATTTATTAATTTCAAATAAAAGTCATTGGGGCAGAGTGATAGGTTCTCTTTAGTTTCATAATATCCCTTTTAACACCAAATACTAAAGCTGGGGCTTTTACACTTACAGCCTTATTTTAGTTATAGAATATTTTGTCATTTCAAACTACATTTGAATTCAATTTGAGCGAAAAAGACAAAACATTCAATAACTAAAATAGGTTTATAAACTGTCTATGAATAAGTCGTCACAGTTTAATTTTCAACCCTCACGCGGGTAAATTTTAGTAGGATAATTCGAGGCAACCCTTCTTTAATACATTTAATTCATTCATGTCGAATTCTTTTCAAACATTGAAACAATACGACAGTCTAGTGCAGAGCAGTGGATGCCACCCGCGGTGACCGCACTGGCAGTGTCGCGTGTGTCTGACACTAATGACATTCAGCGCGGCGGGGCAGAGCGCTTCGCAGGGGTACCAACCGGAAAATACGCGGTAACATTGTAACCATGTTTAAATGTTACTAAGCGGAAAATATAATTTCATATTATATGTTTTATACTATTATAGGAAAATATGCTCACTTAAATCTTCATACAATAAAAACATAGTGATTGTTAAACATACAATATGCAAATACAATTGAAGCGGCAAAATAGCATTTGTATGGTTAAATATAAGCATAAATCAACAACGTGCTTAAAAAGTTTATGTTACGTTAAAAAACTACATAGCTTTTCAAACTATAACCTTCATAAACTTTAAAATATCAGAAAATTTAACGCATACTCAAGGGTAATAAAATTGAATAAAATATTACTTTATTAACTTCCTCTGATAAATAAAATAATGAGTCAATAAAATGTTGACAACCCTGGCGTCAGTGTCACTAACATCCACTGTCTTCCAACATTACAGGTTCGCATTAATTGTTACAAGCGAATTAGTTACAAACATTTATAAAATGCGATACCTCATATTAAGAGATCTTACTATTATAACTAACTGATCTGCAAATGAACGATCAAAAACTATGTCCAGTAGTTACTCTAGCTACAATGACCCTTAAACCGGAACCCAAAGTGCACTTATACTGCTCTTTGGCGGGAGAGCCGTGGTACCTATCCAGGCGGCCTCTCACTTACGAGATTTCTAACACCAGTACTTTTTCCAGGACAGTCCCAAATCCTAGCAATAGGATACAGCACAAACAGGTCTTTGAAGAAGACACCCGTAACGTACGATAAATAGTCTCCGCCATTACGTGCAGAAGCTGTAGCTTCCGGGAAATTTAATATAGCGAGTGTCTTTGAGCAGCGCCGCCGTTTACCGAGAGTTGCAACACCGCTCCGTGGAACTGAAGAAACTGATACATAAACACCAAAACGGTTTAGACTTTAGACACAAATCGATATCGACAACCTCTTTATCGATGATCAATAGGGATGTTGACTCATGTTTATAATTCGCGTCAATTTATTTTTACACAATACTATCTATTTTAAACCCAATATAACGTTTGAGAACCTAATTGTAGGTAATAAATTCGATAAAAATATTTTAAATTATTTTAATCTCTACTAATTATCACGTGACTGCAAACAGCGATCAGAGCGCGATGACGTCAATGTTCAGGCGGCAAGATGGAAAACTCAGTGAATTTTGATAGACGGCTAGACTTTGTTACCGATCGTTTACGTATATTGTAGTCACGTAACAATTTGGGATCGTTTTAGCAGAAATTTTGATAACTATTTTTGTTTACATATATTTTCATTTAAAAAAGTGTTTATATAATACGGTCTATCTATAAACTAAAAGCAATTCCAAAAATTAGTCAACATCCCTTTTGAACCAGAGGGTAACAGGTTTGATTTATGTACGAGAAGGAGCGAGCTCAATCGCGTGAGGATATTTTTTATGGTTTATACTTTATAGATATTTGTCCCGGTCTATCTGATCATTGAAAGTAAATAAGGAATCTTAGTAATATTATTTTATATTTCAAAAGATTAACAAATCTAATCAATGAATCCATATTGAATGGAGAATTTCCATGGTGAAAAGCATCAGTCAAGCCAACATTTAAAATTGAAAAATACTACATATTATTTCGAAACAAAGGCTTTCTCATAGTCCACAAACGCTAAACAAAGCGGCAAGTTATACTCCTCGGTTTTTTGTATAACTTGCCGAAGCGTATGGATGTGGTCTATGGTACTAAAGCCTTTTCGGAAACCGGCTTGTTCGGGAGGCTGGAAGTCATCAAACCTGCGTTCGAGACGATTTGTGATGACCCTTGAAAACAACTTATAGACATGGCTCAGGAGCGAGATGGGCCTGTAGTTCTTCAGCAAAGTGTTATCACCTTTTTTGAAGAACAGTACCACCACGCTCCTGCTCCATGCCTCCGGCGTTGAGCCCTCGAGGAGAACGGAATTGAAGAGCCTCTGAAGGACTTTCAGTACCGGCGTTCCGCCCGCTTTCAGAAGCTCTGAAGTGATTCCGTCTTCACCCGGCGCCTTGTTGTTTTTAAGTTGTTTGAGGGCCATCTCAATCTCAAACAGGCTGATGTCCGGGATATCATCGCTAAAGTGTCGGATTAACTCGGCTCTCGGGTCTTCGGCCGAGCTAACAGTAGGTTCGGCAACCGAGGTGTAAAGCTGTCCGTAGAACCTCTCGATCTCTCTTAATACCTCTGCCCCAGTCGATACCACGCGGCCATCATCCGTTTTCAGCCTAGACAACTGGCTTTGCCCAATAGACAAGTCTCTTGCAAACACTTTGGAGCCTC
The DNA here is from genome assembly GCA_030180105.1 of Hyles lineata. Classification (NCBI taxonomy): domain Eukaryota; kingdom Metazoa; phylum Arthropoda; class Insecta; order Lepidoptera; family Sphingidae; genus Hyles; species Hyles lineata. The sequence goes on along the minus strand of JARJEE010000035.1, from coordinate 808,168 downwards.
CGTTCCGCTCAATTGTCTCCTTAATGCTCACAATATTGTGAGCACGGACATCGTGTCGCAAGGACTTCCAGATCCGTCTATTGAGCCGCCGATATGCTTCGGCGTCAACGGATGACTGCAGCGTCAAAGATCGACGTTCGGCCATGAGGTCAAGAGTCTGGATCGAGAGTTTTTGTGGTCTATCTCTACGGCGAGGTCTAAAATACTTAGATCCCACCGTATGGACAGCTTCTACCAAACCGCTGTTTAACTCGTCCACTGCAAGGTTTTCTTTTAGACAATCAAAGCGAGTGGAGGCCACGTACAGGCAAGCGAAGTGTCGGACGCCCGCCTACAAGGTGGACGGACGATCTGACTAAGGTCGCAGGAAGTCGCTGGATGCAGGCCGCTTCCAACAGGTCATTGTGGAGATCATTGGGGGAGGCCTATGTTCAGCAGTGGACTTCCTGTGGCTGATATGATGATGATGATGATGACATATTATTTCTGTACAAGTGTAGAAAATGTAAATATTATTTATTGTATTCGAACCCGGGAACTTCCAACCCAATCGCGACATCGCTTCATGCAATATCTGCTTCTTACGAAACAAAAAAGTACACATGAATGTCTTTTAAAATCGAAGCGCGATATTACAAGTGAACAGGGCTGCCACGCATACATTTATAAACTACTTACATAAGATCCAATACACCTAAAGTACAAGTTGTTTTTTTATTTTTTTTATAGCTAATAAGTAAATAATTGAAGCAAGTCAAAACAGCTATACATATAATTTATCGCTCATGTCGAAGAAGACTAATATTCCAAGCACTATTGATATTTCTACTTGCATTATATTTTTCCTTATTCTAAATATCTAGGATAAAGTATTGTATTTTTTCTTTCAATGGAAAAGGAGAAAGTCTTTTTTAAAACACAGAAACTTTATCACAATATTCAGCCGCCTATTAAACATAATATGTGACAACCCTACGGGGAGCCGCGTGTAAAACAAACTTAATTTGCACCAGCCGACGAATATCACTGCACCGCGAGCTGCGACCGTAATAATATTGCACGCGACACATATACATTGAAGGTTTATTATGTTATTCTAACCATATGACGTACTCTGTGCCAGCGATGAATGGAAAATGTACAATAATTGAAGTTTGATTTGCATAGGTTGGTTACAACCAACGGGACGCTACGGAGATTTTGGGAGCCTTTTTTTTCTGTTTTGAACTTTTTTCTGAAGATACAAGTGGCAATGAAACCCCTTCAGAAAAGTTCATTAAATTGATAAATTATGAATTAACCTAACATAGTAAATTCTATGGTGTTTTTTTCTAAAGAATCCTACAATATTACCTCGTCTTGAACGTCTGAAAATTTTACTATATACTAGTGACCCGGCCAGGCTCCGCCCGGTTGGAGATACACTTTTTTATTATTTTATCGCCAATGTTTATGAGGGATATAGTAGGATTGTAATGGCGATAGATTTTTTCAAATAGGTCCGGTATTTTCAGAGCCTATTCAAATCAAACAAACAATCACATCTTTCCTCTTTATAATATTATATAGTATATATATTTTTGCACAATAGACAAATTAGCCCTTATACCTGTCACTGCAGTGCACGAACCTCCTCTATAATTGAAAGGGTTCATGCACCATGCTGGGCCATAGCATGTTGCCAGTACATTTATGTATGTCATCCTTCTGTGAACTTTAGCAATAGATTCAGTCATCACAATCTTTCCATTCCTTGTTCACCCCATTATCAAGACGAGAAACCAACAAAGGAGGAACAGCTCGATAATAAAGATTTCCGTATTAAATATTTTCTATGGCAGTAATATTGCAATGAAAAGCGATGTCGCGCCGATAAAAGAGTCGTATCTATTCACAGTGGACAATGGACTAATCTGGAGGCTTCGTGGCTGGACCAGACACTATTGTGACGCCCGTCTAATTTCATAGAGCCGCCTTCAACTACTTTAGCTACCGTTGAAATCGATTATCCTAGTTTCAGTGTTATACTAACTCTATTAAATTAAAGAATGGGTGTTTTATGTAGAAATTTCTTATTAAGGCATTGTGTGAAACATAATTTTTAGGGAACAAAAATTGTACGAGGGCACTTAAATTGGTGTTGATCCAATGTTAGCGTTTGATATGATATGTGTGTCAATAGATGTTAATTGAAGACTTCATTTCAAAAACCACCTTTGTCATAAATTACTTAATTTACAGGAGGCTTAAAAAACTGTTTTACAGTTAATCAAAGAGTGATTTTGGTAGAAATCTTTTCATATTTTATTATCTGTAGTTTTAGCTTTGTATTGGCATATTTTCTACAAAAAATATATTTATTATAGTAATAGATAACATATCTTAAACCGGAAGAGGAAGTGACAAAGGTTGTTTTTGTAGGAAAATCATGAATAGTGGTAGTGACAAAGGTGGTTTTCGTAGGAAATTCATGAATAAAAAGTTTAAAAATGTGCGTTAATTAGTATTTATTGTTATTTGTGGAACTTTATTGACATAACTTAATTTTCTTCTCCACTACTGTTATCAGAGCAATAAATATCTATAGAATTTCCTTCATCAATGCCTCTTAAAGTTTTATAAAACAGTTGATTTTCTTCCTTTAGAAAAGGTAATAACTTATTTAAGTCATTTAATTTTGCTCTGTTTATAGGAATTTGGCTCTCATACATAGGGCAAAAAGATAGCTCATTTGGTAGATTTTTTTTATTTCTGATAATACAAGATCCGAAACCGATGTCATTGACATGGGTTATTTTTGAGGGAAACGCCATTGACAAAGGTTGTTTTTGAAGAACTCTTACAAGCTTTAATATCGATTATCTCATGACTAAGGTGGTTTTAAATGAAACGTTAAATACCAAATAGAAGCCTGTTAAATCGTCTACAAGATGGCGTTGTTAACTCATTTGGGCCAAAATTTGACAAAGGTGGTTTTTGAAATCAAGTCTTCAATTCACACAGAGAGGCTAAATAAAAAAATTGGATATTCAAATACATATCAATATATTACTATTATATTAACGGAATCTTAAAAATGCAACCCAAATTAAAATTACTTCAAAAAATGTAAAAGGCAATTGCAATTGCCACCAAGTGGCATTTTAATTTACGACCACATATATTTCCGTCTCCCCTGCACACCCAATTACCAACATTTAATCCCGGATGAGCGGAAAATAAATGAACTTGAACGTTTTTGCATCAATCGCACAATCGATAAATTAGTTGCAATCGAAGTGTCACATCCGTCACTGACAGCGCGCGGTACCGCGGCGGGCGGCGCGGCGGTCGGCGCGCGCGGCTTTTTTACCTCCATTTCCATTGTCAAGTATTTATAGAGTAATTAATGTGTCTCCGGGGCGCCTATGCTAAATGCTACGCTATTTGTAGAGACAATACCGTTGCGTAGTTTTCGTGGGGCGGGCAAAAATTTTGTCGTCTCGCGGCGGTCGCCGGTCGCCGCGGCGCGGACGCGTTGTCGATGCCTCGAATGTATCGCCCGCGTACATCTCGAATTAGTTCAACCGTAAATTAGTTTAAACTCGTACACGTCGAATGTGACGTGTGAATCTTACGTTGTAGTGTACACGCGGATTTTGTGGGTGAACAAAGTAGGGACGTGATTAAAACAATTCCTGTTTAAGATCATCTTATAACATATCTACGGGTCCCAAGAATTAAACGTTATTAAATTATTGATTTGCTTTTCATTTGTGGTTTTTGTCTTGCAAAAACCTACATGGCTTAAAACATATAAGACCATGCGAAACAATATTATTTACTGAATAAATCTGTATTACGCAATTTTAAGTATTCCAGCATTTTACAGACACGTGACTTACTGCGTTACTAATCCGTACGCTCATAAAAACCATTCAAATTAAAAACTTACTTCTCAAACGTTAATTTAAAATCTTAACTAAATAGAATCTCAACATAAAATAACATTCAAAGGCTAATTCAAAAGACTCTATACCAGCACTTCATGTTATTATAACTTAAGTGACACACTCATACGAAAATGTACGCGGGAGTAGCGGCCGACATGGGCACAAGCCTTTCAATGCGAATATAATTTAAAGTTATTTATGAGATATGATCAAAGAGAACAATTTAAATAAAAAAATATGTTTCACATTCACACACATAATGCCCTCTTACTAAGGTAAAGAACTACATGACTTTTAGTATCACACTCAGATACGGAACAAATATTTTGGACTCCTCTCGGTGCGGGGATCGAACCCGCGGCTAAGTTTCACAGCCGGTTCTCAACCGAGCGCGCCACGGAGGCTGTAATTGAAAAGGAATAAATGCGAAATTAAATAGGGAAGGATTTGTAAAAAGGAACAAGGCGCATCTGGCGAGCGACCGACGCCACTCGGGGGGAAATTTACAATTCTTTCGAGTGTTCCCATTTGTGGAATTATTTTCAAATTTCCGAAGGCATTATGCGTTATTGGGCGCTCCGACGAGATACATCTCGACGGAAATTGTTGTAAATAAATGAGAATTGTTATTTAACGGTGACTTGAGTGATGGGTTTATTGGATCATTATTTTTGTATTGTATTTAAATATTTGGCATTGCCGTCGCACCGGTTTATTGGCAGGCTGTAAAGTGGGAAATATGTGGTCATAGAGTCGATTCTCAGTTCGATTTAGTATGAGATTTTTAAGTCTATTTGATCTATTGTAAATCCTTGGGAAATATATAAAAATTGCATGAAGAAATAAAAAAACCTGATTTAAAAAAAAGATTTTAAACCCTCCTCCCCCTGGCGCGTGAAACTGTGTCATACGAAAGAACCAAGAAATGAATGAATAGTTTCACTGTACAATATTATTATAATGTATTTTAGCATATATACATACGTACATACATAAACTCACGCCTTTTTCCCAGAAGGGGTAGGCAGAGGTGCCAGGACACCCACACTTCGCCTAGTATGTTTTCGTCCCACAATGTGATATGTGGCGAGCCTATCGCCATATCGGGCTCAAATTCCTGACTCTGGGCTGATAATGAATAGAAAAATCCAATATCACTTTGCCCAACCCGGGATTCGAACCCGAGACCTCAGCTTTGTGACCGTACCGTAGTACAACTACGCCACCGAAGCAGTCGCAGATATACGCTTACAGATAATCACTGATCACTCCTCTACAATTGAGTATTTAATATAATCTAGGCACTAGTAGCTTCACGCTGGCTTAACTCAGGTTCTCAGACCTCACATTCCATAGAAATTCTTGTTTTACAAAATCCGCAAAGATTTATGAAAGTCAGCAATAGAAATGATTTTCAATACAACACGAAACTATAATAGAAGCACACGCGAGCGGCGTTGAATGGCACGCGCGGTCCGGCGACAATGGGCCAAGGAGCAGCCTCGCGGGATCAAATCAAAAACGCGCCTCGCAAATCCCCTTGACACGAGTCCGTCATTGAAATGAATAGTTAACAGGGCGCTTATTGCGCGTGCCTTAAGCTGTAATATTTTGCAGCATTTCATCGGGCTGTAGCCGCCTGCTGCACGTCTGTTCGTGCACTTCTGGGGCTATCCTTGCGTCGCACAACAGCACTCCGCTTTCACGGTTCCCTCCACTAGCATTATGCCTCTAATGTCACTTAATTTACCGTCTAGGGCGTCCTCATGTGAATACAGACTGAGAGAGCCGTTTTAATATAAAAAAAACCGCTTTCATGCAACGAAACGGGATTTAACGTTAAACTGTTGCCTCTTTTGAGAGTAAACGCGTAGAAGTAATGAGATTATGAGATCGGTAGTTTCGGTTTGACGTCGGCCCAGGTAATTACGTTTATTTTAATATTAATAAGCCGACGCATTGGCTTGTTTCTTCGTGTGTGTGATTTGAGTTTGGATTTTTCTGTATTTTCAATGTATTTGGACTCATTTAATTCCGTCGGTACGCGGCGCTGAATCCGAAATGGCTGCTGAATTATACCTGGATAATGTTTTACCAAATATAGGTCACCATATCCAATAGGCTTTGGTTTACTTTGTTGCGGTTTTTTATTATAAAACGCTAATAGTAGGGATAGGGTATCTTTAATTCTGTGATTTTACTATCCGCATTAATGACATTCGACGAACAATGAGCACATGACAATGATCAATGAAAATAAAAATAACACATATAATATACCGTTCATGTAGGTATGCATGCTACAGAAAATAAAACTTTCATAAACGATGTACCTTCCACAAAACCCATAGCGGAACCTAAAGCCCCACTATTCTTAGCCCATAACACTAAACCAATGAAGAAAAAATAAAACCGCAACATATTTATGTTATAAAGCAAACAATGAATAAAGTACCTGACGTCAGTAATCGGATACAATGAACGAAACACCTGACGTCAGCAATCGGTATTAACTCGAAAAATATCTTCAGTTCCTAATTCGTCAGTTTCGTGTAGAATTGCTGACGAGGCGTGATCGCGCCACGTTAACAATGTGAGGTAATGGACTTGCGAACAAATTCTATAGCGCCATTATTACAAACCATTATTGTGTACAAAACTGCTGAATGTTTCGTAAATCGTATTTATCGTTATTATTTATTGCTATCGTATACATCGCTTTATTGTTATTTTATTTTTACTAGAACAACACATTCTATCCGACTTTTTCGCATCCGATCCGCATCATTTTAACTAATTACATGCAAAGATTATAACATAGAAATAAGGTTGAATCAAACACACATTTTAGATAATGTTTAAATATTTTTTTCATCAGTTATGACAAATCAACGTTGCTTTATGTGATGATAAGGGCTTTGACGTCTGGAGGAGCTTACAGCAAGCAACAGCTTAGATTTCTATACCCAATATAATATTTACTTGCCATTTAATTCCAACCATTTTTGGCCGCAATTATTAAACAGTAGGTCCGATTTTAGTAATTATAAAGAACTCACCTTGAAATTTAGCTGAAAGGTGCCGGATATGAGGAAGCTAACATCCTGGAACAAAAAAAAACACACATTGTATTTTTTTTACAAATTATAGGTAATACACTAGGTTTATTCTGGTCCTAGACTTCAATTAATACAGTGCGGTTTTTTTTTAAATACGTGTAAAAATATCATAATGAGATGGAATAGAGAACGATGTCAATTAGAGACAAGTACACATAGATGTTTCTTTTAAACCCAACAATCACACACACTTCTGATAGCACAATAAAAGAATCATGTTATTTCGCAATTAATAAAATTAAGCGTTCTTGAGACAAGAACACCAAGTTACTTAAACACAAACAGTAAGTAGTAACCATAACATCCAACAATCAGCTAATGGCGGCTGATCCGCGGCCTGTGTGCCAAGCCATCGAGCCCCGTGCAGTCAACAGCACTCGCCGGGACACTTCAAAATGCACACATTTTTATACTAAGATACAGTAATTACGCCACAACGAATATCAGATAACTAGCGACCCGGCCCAGCTTCGCCCGGATTCAGGTACATTTTGACGGATAAAACGTTTTTGTTACATTATATTACTGGTGGTAGGTCTCTTATACGTGAGAGGCCGCTTGGAAAGGCTTATCAGTCCCATTCTCCCGCCATACAGCAGTGTATATGCACTGTCGTGTTCTGGTTTGAATCACATTGTAGCCAGAGTAACTACTCAACATATTGAGAATTAACATCCAATGTATCATGATGGCGAGCGCAGTGGAATGCGAAGCATTTATTTATAATTCATGGTGTCGCTTACCATCAGACGAGTGGCATAAGCGTCTCGCCATTCATTCCAATAAAAAAATTATAGCCTTCCTCGATAAATGGGTTATCCGACACCAACATAGTTTTTTTAATCGAACGATTAGTTGATACTAGCGCGGTTAAACAAACAAACTCTTCAGTTTTATATTAGTATAGTATCAACGCAACTTGCTGCGGTTACATTAATTGCAACGAAAGTATTCGCCTGAGAATTAAAGTTAGAAATGTGTTTATTTCCTACAAAAGGAAAGTTTTGTTGGTGCTTTATCAACAATTGAATGTAGTTATGTACATTTAGACAAAGGTAATGCAAAAATGATATGCATAACTAGAATATAAACTGCAACATACACATTTTAATACGATAAATGGAATACATTGCCATGCTATTCACGCTGGCCTATTGCGTAACCGCTATACAATGGTGAACTATGGCCTGACGCCAGTACATTAAAATCTCGATTTTAAACGCATCCCGGGATAGCAGGGAAGTGCAAATTAATTAATCCTTATTAATTACTTGATATTTTTTCTTATTTCGGTAATACTAATAATGAAATTGTACCGTTAACTACATCAAGACGCAGTGTCGTGAACATAAAAACATGTAAGGAAATTTGCAGTTTCACAACACCCAGACCCGAAACAAACGTTTGTCTCAAGTTTGGGATCACATGTAGTTTTTCGCATAATGTTTGATCAAAGATATGGTGTTTAATACAAATCAGCCCACTAACTTTATCTAGTTTATTGAAATTCATAAATATCACACATCCTGAACTGGACCGTTTCCTGAGAACCTTGACAGACGAGAAACCGGTGGGTTAATCTTACGCCGAATCTTACCGACACAAGATTTCATATCAGGCACCGACATTTGGTAAGTTTAAACAGGGGCAGGTAGACGAATGAACACATTTTACGATCTATTACATTCTTCGACTTTAGTTTGTTTAATATAATCGCCGTACTAAATAAATTAGTAACCAAACAATTCTCTAACTAACTAAACAATCATGAATTCGGCATTCATTACAACCTCCTGTTTAACGAATGCAAACACATCTCCTATCATAATCTTAAGTCAATAACCTTGCGCCGAAGAATTTATAAGGAGAAAAAAAAACAGTTGGAATTTTGAGATCCTTGGCGCGTTATCTCTGAGGTCCCGGCGGGCGCGGGGCCGGGGTGTGTGGAGGGGGTGGAGGGGAGGGGTGTAGGTCTGGCTCGGCGGCATTGTGCACAGGAGTTTATGACGCTGCGGCCCGCCAGTTCCTGGAACAGTGGACGTACGAGCCGCCGCTCTACCTACGCACAGGCCCTTTGTGACGTCACCGCGCCGAACGCGCCTCCCAGAATACAGTATTAATTGCACTCCCATGTTCAGGTTTTTGAAATTGATTGAAAACATTTATAAACATTGCCTTTATTGAAATTTCATTGTGGACTTCGTGCTATCGATGCGAGTTTATTGGAAAGATAATTTATAAGTTGTTTTACGAAAATTGATGTTTACTCTGCGTGGCGAGAGTCAAATCATTACGAAAATTAGAAATTAACGAGTTCAAATAGTATAGTCAAGAATATGATTGGAAATTCTACAAGCGTAATAATCTGTGCACCTATTTTACATTACATTATTTTATCTGCCAAATCTGACTGACCACTGCTTGGGGCGCATTTCTGGGATTGGACAAATAATGAGCTTGTTTTATCCGAATGCTCGTATTATGTCGAATCAAAGTTAAAATATTTCTGTTTACCTAGACTTATTCACGTTTAAATTGTTTTAAAATGGCAAACATATTAATGCGGAAATAAAGCTTTGACTACGCTCTGGCCGCAAACAAAAGGCCGATCAGTCGATAGCATCGCACCAACGTTATTTGAACGCAATAATGCACGCGGCGTTTTTGCCCGATCTCCCTTTCATTTTCGATTCATCCATCACAGTCTCGTGATTTGATACTTCAAGTTGCAGCGTTTGTTATTCAGCTCCGGTGCCATCATTCAACTTTTTGTACACTATTACTTCTACAATATGATTATAATTTTCTCGCATCTGCTGCACCTTCAGTCGTCGCTACGGGATTTTTGACTTTATGTGTGTTGTGTAGTGTTGATTTTCGTTTGTTGGGTGTGCGAGGATCGGCTTCCATTGAATAAGGACCGGTTTGGAGGAGGAATGCCGCAGCTTGGTGGCCGGTCGGCTTTTTGCTTTGCTGCGTGCGCACGGCGCGGCCCACGCGGGGCTCGGCGCGGCGCTCCGGCCCGCCGGCGCCAGCGCCGCTTCCCTCCTTCACTTCATGTCTGATAAACGGCACGTTGCAAATATTTGATGTAATTTTATATTTTTATGGAGGTCTGTGTCGGTGCTGCCGCCGGCCGGCGCGCACTCGTATTGCGCTGTTTGTTTCCGCTGCGGCGTCGATGCAAGTTTATTTAAGTCCGACATCTACCTGAGTTTTAGATACATGGCGGGAATGAGTTTGGATCTTTTTCGTGTGAATTATTATACATCTTATTTAAAACTGTGTTTAGTGCATCTTTATTTAGCGTTGCGTAGGAGGCCCTCAAGCTAAATGGCATGCGTGACGCTGGCAGAAACTAGAGGCTACGTGACAAAGAAGGTAATATGGAACGTGCTGTGGTCTACTACGGGCTGATGATGATCTGGTAATCACAATAGTATTTTTTGATACAGAATAGTAATAATTTTAGGTTTAGTCCAGCAGTGGACTGCATTTTTGAGTAGACTTAGATTAGTGATGCCCGTCCTCACACAAGTAGTATTAAAACACACACGAAATAGAGTAAAGGCATTAAAATGAAAACAGCCGGTTCCAATATCCGTCCAATTCAATACACCGCAAGCTCAATTTAAAATTATTTGAAACTACACATGGTTCTGATGTCATGCATTAAATAAAATTCCACGCTTTGTGACAATTCAAAGCAATGTTAGTACTTCATCTGTATAAATTAAATGTATCCACTGATGTGCGCGCGTGCCGCAAAATGACTCAATGGATTTTATAATTTTTTAAGGGTATCGTAAACATGGGGAAACGGAATCCCTATAGGATCACTTCGCTTTCCGTCTGAATATCAGTCAACCGACAGAGTACTTCCTAAATACATACTTCCCACTCACCTGAATTCATGAAATTTTGTAAGGAGGTTGCACAACGGGAAAGAGTAGATCCGGGAAAGAGAAGAGCAGAAATCGTCCCGGTTAGACAGACTATTTTATGAGGGAGTTATTATTTATTTTCTTCTAGTATTTAAATTCCAATAAATTTATTTGCAAGAATGTAGTGTACATAGTAACGTGTTAATAATGAATTGTTTTTTAATACATTCTACCACATTTAAAATGGTGTACAAATAATCGTCATAGGTAATAAGTAGGGTTTCTTCTTTAAGCAACGCTCTTATAAAACTTTGACATAGTCAATATGAGTTGTCCTTAGTCGTGATCCTTCCCCTTAAGCCGCGATAGAAAAACATGAGTCGGCAAAAAATCGGTTACATCGCTAAGGCGGGAATCCAAAAAGTTTTATCCACGTAAAATAAAAGCGCGTCCAACTCGCACTTGGCTGGGTTTTTGTTTACTATTTTCTCAGAGCCAGCGAGTGACCGGCCGATTTGGATTTAACGTCACACTTTACCGTTTGAGTATTAAAACGTAGATACAGCAAACCGAGCTGGGGACGGAAAGACGAGCGTTCTAACCAAAATAGCAAGAACTCTTCAAAGACCGGGATATGTGGAAACAAAAAGAGAACAACTTTGCCCAGCAGGGGGATACAATTTGGCTACAAAACTTTTTACCGGTACCTCCGTATATATCTTACTCATAGATGTTGACACTTATGTTGAAAAAGATAATTGCCCCTCAACCCGCCAAGATATGCTACTTGACAGACAATACAAAAAATATTCGTATAAACATTTCTGCAGTACCAATATAGCAAAAAGTAACAACGGTTTGGTTTTTAAGAAATAAGAATACATCCGAACGGGCTTTGTGTTGAGAAATTCGAGTTTACAAGTTGAAATTTGTTTTTAAGGCTTCGACAACTTTCTGTGGAAACCTAAACGGTGTTCTTTCAACTTGCAAACGATTTCCATTGGCGGCACTTTGTGGTTTATTTATAAACATTACATCATGCTGCGGCCGGCAGAGATTACTGTTTTATGTTTACAATGAAATACGCTAAACCATATTAGTCCAATTGAAGTACGAATGAAATATGAGACTGTGAGTTTTGTTTCGATTCCTTGGAATTTAACTGTAAGGTGATTTATAAATAAATTGGTATGCAAATCTTTACGTGGGTCATTTTTCAGCAGTAGACTTCCTATGCCTGAAGAAAAAGAGGTAGAATTGATAATTCTTAAAAAAAAATTACACAAAGCGATCGTAAAATCAAAATCATAAAACTTTTAAAAAATATATATTAAGACTATTCCACTTACATCTGTAACAATTTTATATACATACATACAGATACATGTATCAACTACACGTTTGGCTTAGAAACCCACTCGCTGTAACTAGTGGAGGGTCGTGTATGCAGTGACTAATCTGCCATCAATCAGTGCAGTTAGTGCTTCTTACATGCCTTCAGTTGGATACTAGCATCTTCGGCATTAATATTACGTTAAGATGGAAAAATCAAATCCACCAAACATTAAATGATAACTCTTTTTAAATATAGCAGCGAATGGCGGGAAGAGCATGCCATTCGCCTGATGGTAAGTGACACCACCACTCACGAACATCAGCAAAACCAAACAACACCTTGAATTACTTGCTTGCTTGGCATTCTAATGCACTTGCCAGCCTGAGATATAAGAAGTCTCATTATATCCAGAACTTATTGGCTACAATATCCTTCAAACTAGAATAAAACAGTTCATTAACGCTCTATAACTCTGTAAACAAGATACTCATACGACACCATAATATGTGCATACGACCATCGTTAAGGAATAATATGTATTTTTTTACCACTTTGTACAAATTTAAATAGTACAGACATAGGAAAATCTGTTCTGGACCTTATTGAAATTTAGTCAAAATAACAGTATTCAAAAATACTATAATAAAAGGCAATTATTATAACTCATAAGTCAATCAGTCAATTTCACGCAATTAAACGACGAATAAAACCATCGCGAAGGAACTTGTGTACTATAGATGGATTCAAGAATTTCTATGATATATGGAATCTGCAATAGAGCATACATGGGCTCCGCTAACTCATTAGTTTACTATCGAATTTATATCAACCATACCCAATGTTTAGAAACATTGGGTATACCCAATGTTTAGAAACATTGGGTATGTTATGGTCTAAGGATATCTCGTTCAGTAGCAGAATCCGCAATTGTGCCCACTCTTCGCCGTATCACCTAGTGTTATTCATCGACTATATAACCATGGCCTCTCAAATATTGCTTGTCGATTACAACTCAGAACAACAACAACTCTATTCCGGCGCTCGAATAAACAGCTTTTCATTTCACAGTCGGCTTCGCGTTTACTGAGCCGCGTGGGCTTTCCAAATATATCCATTTGTGACGACCACTGATAGCTTTTACAAATTAATCTAAGAGATCAGATGCTGATAATAATATAAAGCTTTTGATCTTTTATACTAACGTGGAATCAAAGAGTTCCATTTCAAATTGTCTTTTGATAAAACATATTAAATTAATATCAAATTAGTTCAATATAATAGAGAATCAAGTTCACATTGCAGCCGAGTAAAGGTCAGCTTTGAAGTCATTTGCAAGAATTTGTATTGATGAGAGAAAATATCAAGTGCAGTAATTAGCGAGTCTTTGTGGACGATACCGCGAATCGTGCCATTGATACAAGTGACATTAACTATAAGATACAAAGGATCTTTCGTAACTAACACGCCAAGAGATAATTAGCACAACATATATTAATGTGAGCAGTAATGAAGCAAGCTATGGGAGTTCGCATACAGATTGTTAAACATTGGAGACATCATTGTCAAAGTCCGTTCACGTAATTAGTTGGCAGAGATGAGCCGGGATCAGCCTGTACGGCGCGGCGTGCGGTGCGCTGGTGGCGCGGCGTGTGCGGCGTCGTGCGGCGGTAAGTAGGTGTAAACACACATGATCAAAGTTTCGTCACAGCGGGCCGCCTAAGTGTGCGCCCTGCGGGACTTACGAGTTGATAGGACATTCCGTATTAATTAACTAAATAAGTCTGGTAAAGCGAAGGAGTTTGAAACAGTCGGCACTCGGCGCTGGCGACTTGCGAGTTGTCAGTCTCGTGTCAATAAGACAGCCGGAGACACGAGACACGGCGGCGTCGAGTGTGGGGCGGGGGCGCGGCCGGGGACGCCGGGCGCCGGGCGCCGCCACCCCAGTGTGTGGTTTCCTTTTGATGTCATCTTCGCGCAAACTTTGCTACGGATCGGCTTTGAGATAGAGAGACGGAGAGTGACTAATTTGGCCCAGCATTTGATCTCGAGAACTCCTATGTGTGCGTCCCGCTCGCACCCGCCTCCGGTTGCCGCCGCCGCCGGGAAGCTCTTTGCAAAATTTCGCTTTGATCGCAAAGTTAAATTATATGGGAATTGAGCATTAAATGGATACACATGCGAGACGTGCGGCGGTGTCGACGAGCGAGCGCGGGTCCGAGCCGGCCGCGGAGTCCGTGGGCCGGCCGGTGCGGCGACGGCCACGCGGCGTGACGCGACGGAGCGGCGACGCGGCGCGCAAATAAAACACGCCAAGCGCCGTTTGACGATTACGCCGACTTACATAAATAATGAGCGAAGAGTCACTTTCAAAGTTATACATTTGTGAGCACGGCGCTTGTATTTAACTCCGCCTAATTTGCCGCGAGTGCGCGGTACCTTTGAGAGCTCCGTTTTTACTAGTTTACGAAACAGATATTTGCGCCCGCCTTCCCTTTGATACGGCACTTTGTGGAACATTTTACACGAGTTTCTTTTGAGGCCATTCAGACGGTGAGTAACGAAAGGCTGTCTTTGATAAACACGTGCGAGGACTCTTCAGTACTTATTAGGGGTGCTCTCTTTGAAAGTGCTTCTTGTGAAATCTATTTGAAACGTTCACAATATCAAAGCGGCTCCGATGAAAGCTGCGCTAATTAAACTGTCACTAATAAAATTATGTGAAAAATTGAATCTACGAGTGTTTTGTTCTCGATAAAAGACTCGTGTAATTGACGATATTTTATAAAGAAAATTCCTTTATATTAGACGTGAAATTAAGTTTTTGTCGCTAATCAAGGGCTGAATTAAGTGACTTCTCAAAATTGGTATTAATCTGGGCGTATCGATCGCGACGTCGGTGCTGAGAGGCTCGGAGGTGCAGGAGCACAGGGCTCCGACGAGCGAGCACGGAGAGCTATTAGTAGGTTATTAATGTTGGGTCACACACGCCTGTGAGTCAAAGACGAGTCCGCAAAGTGGCGCCTTTGTGCGGCCCGCGCGGTGCGGCGCGGTGCAGACCGGAGCGACGCCGCGGCGGGAAGCGCTCGGCGCTCGTGTGCGCCCGCCCAGTCGCGACAAACTCTTTGTTTCGCAACACCTCCGTACAACAATATTTATAACAACTCCTGCACACCATTACTATTTTATGTTACGCAATATTAATACTGCGCAGCGGAGTTGAAGTCAACCGGACTACTTTCTTTATAAGTAGGTATATTAGGGAACTTTGCGTTTATAGTAATAATTAATAAACTTATACTGTAATGCGATATTACAGTATGAAAACAGTAAGGCCTAAGGATTCATGGAAAATCAAATATAATTCCAAGAATTTTGTGTCACTTCTAAATGTTCTAAAATAGTAGAATAATCGTTTTTTTTATAATTTAACTGTAGTCTATCTGTGTATAATGTCACGCGCGTTTATGATAATATTAAAACTATAACAAAGTTGCGAAGACTTCAAACATTTGCATAAACAAGATCCTAATTATGAAAGCGCAACACAAAGACTAAAAGTATTACAGAAATGTAATTACTTCGGAACATTTTTCATAAGGCTTTGCAAGCTTCCTGTTCTGTATCTAACGTGTTTACAACACAAATTTATGCTGGAATAAGTTTTAGTTGGACGAATCGTGGTTTGGTTGCGTTGCGAGCATTGCTACGTCTCTCGGGTTTAATTCCCTTATTTATTATTTTTCTTGACCTTACCCAACATTTTGTGGAACAACAGTTCGGTTGCGTTTGCGCATTGATTTGGCTAATGATTTAATGAAACGTCATCAGTCTAAGATCAACCTTTTCGAGAGTACGCCTTTTGATCAATACATTTATTGCTATTAGAGACATCGTACTGCGATTGTAGATATAAGTTCTTGTGTAGAAGTCTCAAGAACCCAAGTTTCCTCACATATGTTTTCCTTTGCTGTTTAAACAAACTATAATTATCTTTCTATCTAATTGAAAATAGAATCTACTACCAGCTTCAGACAATCAGTAATGTGCCCTTTGCCTTGGTTTTGGCCCGCGACGTTCGGTTTCACAGTTCGTTTAGTAGATTGGGGCTATCGCCCGCTCCTGCGCATCCTATATTTACTACGGATTGAATTTCTACGTTAGTTTTAACACACTGAGTCAAATTCGATTGCGCGTGAGTGAATTTTGTTTCATACGATTCTGAATTCTCACAGATTACTCAAAAATATTTAAAGCCATGCAAATAAACTAGGTATAGGCGAAAGAGTTTTTATTAGGGTATATTTGGTAGTAAGTAGTATAGTTTTATTAAGGTGTAATTTAACATAGCGAAAGGTTTGATTAGAAAAAATCATAAGATTTAACCCATAAGGTGCTTAATGAAATATCTTAGTCCATCAGCGAAAGCTGTGATTTAACTAAAGTTATCGTGGTTTTTGTAACTTATGGATGAAAAAATTTAAGTATGTATCTGAACTTCAGAATGTAGGTTATTCTAACAATTATTTCTGGTTAATGAATATAATTATACAGCTGATAAAATTAGGTATCAGTTTAACATTATATGTACTTTAGGGTGTCTTCTTCCCGATTTGTTTAAAGATGACTTTGAAAGCAAAATAGAAACGGTGGAGCCAAACTACATTTAAAAAGAAGAAGAAGAAGAAAGCAAAATAATTTCCACGTTTAATGTAACACAAGATAAGGAGATTTGTGACACAAAAAATGATGCTTTGATAGAAAAAACCTTTCAATATTTAAAATCACTTAAATAATATAACAAATTTACATGTACACGAGCCAGCGAAACTCGCGCACAAAGAATGCTCTAAACGTTTAACGTACCATAACATTCATCAAAGGAATATCTCAGAGGTACAAAAAAGGTAAAAATCAAATCTAGAAACACAAACGCTTCCAAGAAACGCTCCGAATCAAAGGGCCACCTAATTTACAAATTGCAATTACATTCACAGACGAGAGTAAAAATTACGCCAACAGATTACCAACACTAAATTTAATTACCGAGCCAACTCGAACGCGTATCGGAGTGGGGATAAACGCGACAAAGTAAAAACACCCGAAAGGAAACTCACAGCATTGATATAAACGAAATTTAAATTAAGTACAAAGGGAAAGGAGATGAAAAAAAATCCTTTCATTGAAAGCTCTCATCCCCGGAGTCAGAGGGCCGGCTACATCAAAGACGCCGCCCCGAGTCTAGCGTTATCTGCGCGAAACCGGGTTTGGAAATTAGCACAGAGCTATCCTTTTTCTCTGAGAACGAGCGGGTGGAGGGCGGCGGGGGCGGCGGCGGGCGGTCAAAGACGCCGCTTGCGCACCTCGCAGGCTTTTAACATTACTCTTTCACGAGGGGTTTTTATATAATTTGCACACGGACCGACGGACCGACACACCGCCGCTCACCGGCTCACCGGCGTCAGCTGATAACACTAACGACGTGTATTATTCAAGAAAGCTACTGCTTTTTCAAACGTCTCCGCTTTGAACACCAGCGGAAACGAAAGCGTCAAACACAGAGAAAGAATATATTAGCGGAATGACTTAATTTATTTTAATTAACTATATGTTTCGCTTTATACAAACGTAATGCTTCGCGTGGGGAAGTGATAATATTACGAAGGAAGCGTGTCGAATACCGGTCTCGCAGCCGTAATTAAACACGTTTGCATCAAACTGGTCGGCCGACGAATCTCCGAACTTTTAAATGACAGCCTTCAGAGCGCAGCTGGTTAGACGCCGGCTGTGAAACGGGAGTCCTTAGGTTCGATCCCCGCACCGAGACAAATGTTTAAATGAACCACAAGTACGTATTTTGTTTTGGGTTTGGGTTTTAGTGAGATCAAAAATTCTCTCGTAGTTGACCCATGACACAAGACTCGATCTTAGTGTGGGGTCAGGACTATATATGTGAATGTTGGGTGTATATAAAAAAATAGCCTTTTTATCTGAATTATTTAGTTTATATCGCGATTACGTAGGTGTATCATTTTGTTCTTGTAAAATAACAGGATCTTGGTAAAAACCATATATTTTGATATTGCGCTAGGATAAAGACTGAGAAAAACCGAGGCCTTTTGCAAGCGCAATAGTTTATTAAAATATCTGTGTATCTTTTATGGTTGGATTAAATTTAGGTGACGTATATAAATGTATATGTTTCTAATTTGTCACAAGATGTTAATCGGCGTTTCGTAATTATCATTGTTATTTTGTTCGTCAAACGAGACACACACAGGTCGAGGTATATATTTAATAGCATAAGAGAAAAGAATAATCAAATCATCTCCTCATCTTTGGAAAATAATAATCACTGTATAACAATAACCCAAATAAAATCGTGGGATCACACCTACATACTATAGTGATAAAAAGAAAGAATTAAGTATAAACATCACATTTAAGCAATTGCTCTAATAACGACTCTTAATTCTTATCGGTACCCTAAATACGCTTTCGTGTCTTCGCCCCTCTATTTACTCTGATATAAAAAGTATTTTTTTCTGGTGGCGCGCCATGACCAACGATCCTTAACTCTTCTTCAGGGCAAAATATTTACTAAACTATTTCTTTATTAGCAAACAAAATATATTTTGAATGTATTTTATTTATTTATTTCTGTATCTGTCTGTATTAGTACATACACTTCACACTACAGACACGGTTCCGTCTTCAATTGTGAGAGGCTTGGCCATGTAATTCACCACGCTGGCTTAGTGCGAATGTCAAGTCCGTCAATTTTATTTTAGGATAATATCCTCCTGACCATCCTCCTTTGTCCCTATCCCACATTCACATGGGATAGCCGTAACATGACATTTACGGCATATTTTAAAAATGATTTGTATTCGTGTGTTTATTTGTTAATTATCTCACGTATGAGAAACCTACCACCAGTATTAATTACATGTATGATTTTTCTTTGGGACCACCGAATTATTATGTCACACAATTCTTACTTATTGTAAAAGGGTTAATTATAGCGTTTATGATCTGTTTTTATAACATAAAATGGTCACTTCATGTCAAAGGTATGCTTGATGTACTTTTTACAACCATTCTCAATAATCTATCTATCTTTAACAAGAGATTTCTTTAGATTTTTACATGCATATTATGTTTAATTTAACAAAGACAGAGAGGTAGAGATATGGTGCGTTATATATATAGCTAAGTCAGATATGTCTATCTTAGCTTAATGAAGCGTATAATTGTACCGACATAGTAATGGTAACTATTTTAAACTCTTGTTGAAGATAGATAGGATATAGAGAACGGCCGTTAGGTAATTTATCTCTTGATTTTGCCATATGATGAAGATATGTGAGACGCAGAAACCGTTTGGATAGTTTAATAAGTTGCGCTTCTCTCGAATCTGAACAATCGTTCTTCGTCGTATAGTGACGGATTTAACTTTAAATATTTACAATAGGGATGAAATAATTTGATAAAAATCTGAATATTTAAAATGTCTCATACTGTTACGTCAATCAAATGTACTTGACTGTTCTACAAATAATATGAAAGTACACTCTAGACTGCCCTTTCTCTCTCCTGTCTCTTATCTCCATCCAAAGGTTGCCTGGAAGAGATTGCCTAGTGCAATAAGGCCGCCGATTGTACTTATTTTTAATATTGTCTTAATTTCTGTATATGTCTTTTTTTTCTGGTGTACAATAAAGTTAAATAATAATAATAATAATAATGATTTGTTATATGTCTTGATATTACGAGTTTGTACCAGTTTTTGAAAACTATAATAAAATGAAGAGTTGATATACATATAAAAACGTATTTAATAAAATATAGTGTTCTAACTTTTTTAATGATTAAATCGATTAGATAAAATAGTTATTTATAATACAAGGGATAAAACTAATTTTTGTCCAATAACTATGTTGTCGAGTAGTAATTAGTAATGTCAGGGTTTTTACATGAATTTAAGATATCAAGTCCTAAAATAGTTTAATTATTTTTAATAAAAAACATTATTTGTTAATTTAAATGTAGTTATGTAATTCAGTTTGCATTTTTATGTATAACTAACAAAATGAAGTTAATAAATCAATATAAAGTACAAATAAGTACTTAAAAAGACTTCGTATTCGTTTATGTAAAAAAAAATACTTCTACTACAATAATGCCTCTATATCCCGAATTAATATTAAGTATTTAAAATAAAAACATTAGAACAACGGAATTAAACGTTAACTTTAAAAGATTCCTTTTAACTCTCCGGTTATAAAATTGTCGGAGCGCGTTGATGTCTTTTCTTAAGGAACACGAGGCTGTAGTCTCATTGTACTACGAACCGCCTTAATTTTAATATTAATAAAAACTACGACACAATTATTGCCTACAATCAATATAAAAGAGTAACTACAATTACAACGACTATTTTAAAATTAAAATCGAGCATAAAAACAAAATAACAATGCATCTTTTGTGAAACAACAAAAACAATGAAAACAAAACATTAAAAGTGCCATTACTGTTAATAAAAATTTAAACAGCGTCTACAAACAAACTAACAATATAAGAACAATAAGGTGGAGCCGATGGAGCGGCACAATGGACGCATTCAAATATTAAAATTAACAACATAAAGCGGCTACGACACAAAAACTTGCCCACGACCGTACCGTTGAGGGATGCACCGGCCGCAGCGCGACCCTCTGTTAGTCTCTCTTTAACTTACTTCAAATATCTACCTGATTACTAAAATCGCGATTTAAAAATCCCAATTTCACATACAATCCGGAAAATTCCACGAATAACTACACTTATTGTTACACACAAGTGACTATATCATAAACACTGATTAACTATTTCACTCACTGACAAACACACCGAAATATTACGAAGGAATTCACGAACTACGATCGCGTCGCAAAGTGGAGACAAGAGCGACGCAACGAGTCCACCACCTCGGGCGGCAGTGGAGCAACTGTCAGATTTCCGCGCTAAAAATGCGCGCGCCGCACGTGGTCGCAAAAGTGGGCGGAGCGAGTGGCTCTCCGGCCGCCTGATTGGCCGAACGAGCCCTTTGATCGTCCGCCGGCGACTAACTACATTGCTGTGCGCCTTAATCTCGGTAGTAACGTCCTTTTAAAACACGTAATTTTATTACAAAAATGTGTACACTTTTTATGGTGAGAGACGAGAGCGAGTGGAGCGCCGAACCCGCCGCGAGCCCGTGTGCACGGTCAATGCAATCGCAATACATTACCGGCTCGGCCGACAGTGTCCCTCAAACGACCGAACGCCGATACCTTTTTTGAACCATTAAATCGTTATAAACTCCACGCATCCCTTTGACAGCGTACACATCAAAGACGTATGCGAAAAGTTACTTTTACCATTACTTTACATGAAACCATTTTCATAATGAATATTAAATACTCTTGGAAACTTTCACCGTTTGAGAATCAGGAGGGGCAGGGCGGTGGGGTGAATTACTCAAATGACTAATTCGTGATAGTTTGACGTCAAGTGTTTAGAGATATGAAAACTATAGGTAATGTGTGCCGAGTAGTAATTAGAGACAGCGGTGTCATTAGAGAGCTCATGAAGCGCCGGCGGCGGTGCGGCGGTGCGGCGGGTGCAGCCGGCGCGGTGTAGTGTGGCGCGGCGGCCGGTGCGATCGCTGATATTAATAAAGAGAGTGGCGCGTGGTTGTAGCGCGGCGCTGCACCCGCCGGCGCCGGCTCGTCTCGCGCGCGATATTACCCGCGCACACCACGCCGGGCGCGCGCACACACACACACACACACACACACACACCAAACACACACCACGGCACACACACCACACACACCACGCCGCCCCACATATAATGTCAAAGGGTGAGCGCGCCGCCTCACAAAGCGTAAGTGCAACCACTAAAAGCCAATCCTAAGTTTTATTGATACACATTGTATTGCGACAAAGTCTCCGTCGGCGGCGGCCCCACTCACCCCACGCGCCGCACAAAGACAATATCGCGACGTCAAAGGAGCGGGCGTCCCGCGGCCGGGTGGCGCGCCCGCCGCCCGCCGCCCCCGCGCCCGCCGCCGCCCCGAGGAAATGAAAAATTAAATTGTCAACACATTTAATATCTGCGAAAACGTGCACGGCGTCGCCTTTGAACGCGTCTCCCGCCTCTCCTTTGCGGAACCGCCGCGGCTCCGGCTTTAAGTATTAAAATTTTACTCGTAAAATTTGATATTTCCTTTTAAATTTAATTAGATGTCGCGGCCCAGTTCGATGTGGCATTAGATCAGTAGCGCTAATGAGGCTCGCGGTGAGCACATGTCACAGGTGCGAGCGGGGCGCGGGCGGCGCGGGGCCGGGCGGGCGAGGCGGAGGGGGGGACGCGCGGGCGGCGCGGCCGACGCCCCCTCGCCTTTGATCGGCGCCGCCGCTTTGACAATTATTAAAATTTGCCTCGTACCTCTCGGGCCTCATCTTTTTCCGTCGCCTCGATTACGCCACGGGTTTGTCTCATTAGGGCTTTTGTATGGTATCGCGGGGTCCCTTTGATGCGGGGAGATCGCGCGACGTGCGGGCGGGGGCGGGAGGCGCAGTGCGAGCGGGTGAGACGTCCGCGGTCCACCTGCACTTTTATTGTTCCCAGTCGGGCACAAATTTGCACGCTCCACTTTGAGGTGTCTGCGACGGCGGCGGCGGCGGCGGCGTGGGCTCGGCGACTCCCCTCGTATATAATAAGTGCGGGCACACGCGGCGCTGTCCGTCCGTCCGTGAGCTATTGAATGTACAATATCGCGGTGTTTGACGAAGCCGGTAGCGCCGCGCCGGGCGCCGGGCGCGAGCTGCGAGCACTCGACACCCCTTTATTACTTCTGTTCTCTTTGTGCGCGCGCTA
The DNA here is from genome assembly GCA_030180105.1 of Hyles lineata. Lineage (NCBI taxonomy): Eukaryota > Metazoa > Arthropoda > Insecta > Lepidoptera > Sphingidae > Hyles > Hyles lineata. The sequence goes on along the minus strand of JARJEE010000035.1, from coordinate 784,994 downwards.
TCATCATCAAGCATACGTTTCGAATTAAAACTTTATACAATGACAATTTGTCGCGCGCGCGCCTTTGTTTAATTGACGCCCTATGTGTTGCTTGATCTACGCAAATAATTAATAATAAGCCTATTAATATATACATATATGTATTATTAGTAGGTTTATGCGAAAATCTATTATAATGACAATTATCATCATAACTAATTACCTTAATACCTATAACAATAAAAAATATTAGTTAATCATTAAATTATATTATGCCTAAGTCAAAATCAATAAATAACACAAGTAAATGTCTAAATTAGATTATACCTGCCACACGTATACGCAGGTAATTTATAATGGCGCCCAACGCGGTGCAACAACACTACACGAGTTTCTTTTCACTTCAACATACACTCAATAAGAATAACGCGTTTAAAAATGACAAGAAATACAAAGTCGGCGATTGTGAAAGAGTTATCACAGAGTTCATGTAATAAGGGAAAACTCAAGACATTTTAAATAAAGCTCTGTAAAAGGACAGATGAAAGGGAATTCGCTGTTTGTATTAGTGGGCAAAATAAGAGAGCGTGCACACAAGAGCGTCTTTGGACCGCGGCGGGCGCGACGCAAACGAGATACGTCCCGAGTTAACATAATTTCTTGCAATATGAAATGAAATAAAACTTTCAAATTTATACGATTTACAGACCTTCAGTTTTATCGGAGCTGCTTTAAACTTAATAAATATGAATCTCTCAAGAATGCGATCACGGGCCTTGATGTTGAATGTCATGATTTACTTATATAATTGTTATTTTAAACAGGTTATGACTTTAATTTATAAAATAAACCTGTTATTTGACTAACGTTTAAAAAACCTTTGCCTACCTAAAAGCGATTAAGAAATGAATTTAAATGCAATTAAAAATGACTCTTGTCCCAATAAAGACTACTATTACAAAAGCCTTCATAAGGTGCCCAACTAATCCAAAAAGCCAAATATCCCCAAGATTCACAAAAAGGTTCATTCAAAAATGCCCCACTTACAAGTTTAAATATACATAATTTTTAAATGCATATTAGATCAAAATCAATCCTCAAAATTATTAAAATACCAATAGGTGAACGGTTTTGGTAACTTTAATTATTAATTATATTTCCTTCATTATTTTTCGCAAAAGACAATTTTGAAGATCTAAAAATACCAATATTTACTATAAAACATGCTAATTAAAATACCTTAGAAGAACTGTAACTATTTTTAAAGTGTCACACAAACTACACTAGTGCGACAAACGTTGCATTTTTCCGAATGAGAGAGTCCAAAAATTACCCCCCGCTACGTGTAGAGTGACCCTCAGCCGGGGTTCGAATCCGTGGCATTGAGAGTCAAAGTTAACGCGAGGGGCGCGAAGAGACAAAGCTCTTTGTTGCGCCGAACACAGCCTCCAGCCTTTCATCTTCCGCCGTCCTTCAGCGGCCGAACCGACTGCCTGCTAGGGCTGCCACCTCACACGTTTTATTGTTGTTACAACTGCTGTTCAATCGTTTTAGAGCTACTTTGTTCATAAAAATATGCCGATAGTTGTTTAGTTACCCTTTTCTTTGTTTCAAGCAATTGTTTCGAAATGAATACAATATTTTAATGGGAACGTAATTGAATAATGCCGTACGTAATGAAAATATTAAACATTAGTTTATGTTTCTTTTAATATCGGTATTTTTAAATCACACTAACAGAATATAAATAAATGTTAACATCCATAATTATTTAATAATTTATTACGGAGACGGTCATCAATTTATTTAATACAGCAAATTAAATGAGACAGTAAATTTGGCCTCGAATTTGAATCGAATATGCCAATATACACAATACATAAAGATCTAGCCTTTAGGACCAGACCATTAACAATTGCGTGTTTTTAAAGTGCAGGTAGATACATTCACACTAATGAAACTGAAATAAAGTGATCTAAGTGAGCAGAGCGGCAACCCTAAAGTTAGTGCATTCCGTTTGATGTAAAAGAGTATCCTTTGGGGGCGAGACGATTTTCTTATTATCAACATTGCCGTGTATTTCGCGTAAATATCGTTTGATTTCATGAATCGTTTGCGGTCAAAGTGAAACGTGTACCGTTTTTTATCAAACATGCTATTTTTCGAGGGTCAGACAAAATCTATGTTCCCTATAAGGCATTTTACAGATAATACCGGGTATATCCAGACTACGATCGAAAACGAAGCCAGTTCATAGTTTTAGTGGCTTAAGACACAATGCAACAAATTTTTGTAGATAAATAATTCCAAAAAATATCATCATCCAATTTTAGTTGCATTGTGATTTGTGACTAAAACTACCACCTTGCTTCGTTTTCGGTCGCAGTCTGGATATAACCGGTATAAAAATCAATGATTTGTTATTATTTTTAAAATATCATTAAACATATTCGATGATATGTTTCTAGTAATTTCGAAACATTGTAATATTTTTGTAGGCCCATGTGAAATTGTCTGGTACTGCCGTAGGCCAACACCTTTTTTCCGCTTCCCCGATGGAGAGAATCGTAAAGATAAGTATTTTTAAATTTTAACCTAACTAAATTTGCAAGATGTACTTGCTATGGAACATATTTGACACATAAAGGTATTTGAGAAGACATCACTTCAAATCCATAATGTCCTAAGGGCTTGACATGGGTTGAAAGTGTCGTAAATGTCCTTCCATATAGTTTGTTGTTATATGCCCGTGTTCACAAGCATCACGAATGGTGATAATTGACGGACTCGTCTTAAATCACGTATCGTTTTATAATAACCACGTTGTTCAGAAAACAATGTTTGTGATTTTTTTGTGACGGATTCGCTGATGCGCTGGCGCCTCGCCTCTGACATCAATTCGGATATTTTGCGGAATCGTGATAGAACACGATTTCGTAAATATTGTAAGCGTCCGTCCTTCATGACGTGACGTGTTTTTTGAATCGTTAATGACGGAATCCGTGTGAATAAGGCCTTAGTCGCCCATACAGCTTAAATAGACTAACTAGGCCAGAGTAATAACTAATAACATTGTAGGGGGTTGATATGATCTATAATCAAGGCGACAAAATGTAACTTCCCGTAGTGTGCTATTATTTAAAACAATACTGGTTTTACATCACTTAGCAGATTTACTGCAGTTTTTCAATACTAATGCTACCACACGAAGTCCTGGACGTACACTGCTTATTGTATGGAGACTCTCCCGCCTTCACACACACTACTGTAACTCCTGTAAGCCAGGATCAACAGTGGCACACATTGTAATGACACGGAGCATTGAAGCTCGGCAAATTTCCGGGAATATCTAACGTGTCTTTAACCCGCAATGAAATCAATCAGAAAGTTAAATTAATAGGAGGAGTTGGAAATTATTGTCCACTATCCTCGCTCCGTGACAAATTCCGTCCGTGATTGCTTATTCTATATCAAACCATTGCTGTTGCGATTCATCCAGTAAAGGAGGTTTTGGTGAAGGTCCCACAAAGCTTATTTTTCCTCTATTTGGGCCCATCCATCCAAAAAGTTTAGCAGGTTACTTTTCCATTAAGTAACCGTCGTCTAGTATTAATGTTTTTTCTGTGAATGCTGTACCGTCCTGATTGGAAATTCTACTTTGGAAAACTGTAATCAATCTCACACAAAAACTTATCTCATTCACTTATCAATCAATAAAATCTAATCAATATAAAGCAGTGCTATCAAAAAAATACGTTCTTTAATTTATTGCCAACATCTGCGTTTGAAAGGAAAAACCCTTCCATCATTGGCAATGACGGATCCAATTGCGAAATCAATTGTCTTCTTTCATATTGGCGGAGTGTTCTGTACCTGGAGGCGGGAGGGGGAGGGGTGCGGGGTGCGGATGGAGTTTGTCTCGGAGTGGCTCAAGATTGAAATAGTAATTTGGGCGGGGCTCGGTGCACTTCGCGACGCTAAGTAAATTCGTTGAGCGATCGCTGCGATATCCGTACGGAGCCCGCGGACAAAAGGGCAACTGAATATTTTTAGGCATTGAATATCTATTATCATTTTAAGTTAATCAATTCTCGTATCTAAGACTAATAGTTATTTGGTTCAACATTTATGACCACAATTATATTTTGTAAAACCAACCTAAATATGCGAGGTTATTTCGACCCAGGGGTAAGTGGTTAGCATCGCCAACAGAAGTCTACGCCAGCAAACAATGTCAACTGGCTGAGTGTAATCACTACTATCCAAGTAATTAAAAGAAGAATCAGGAAATGTAGAGAAACTTCCACTGTGGAAGTCGATGAAGAATCTACATGTTAGCAGTACAGTAAAGCCACTGTAACATGAAAAGGCCGACTTAATGAGAGTGGCACTATTGTTTCCTTTGGCATCAGGTAAGGCGCTCGCTGGCCACACATGCAAGAAATAAATGGGGCAAACATGCTATCGGACATTTTTTCTATACAAATCTTGTTCTGTCGGTAAAGATTAAACACCTTTGTCGAAATGCGATGATAAAAACTTTACAATATTTTAATGGACTTCCTAAAAGGACTGATGAATCATAAATGTTTATAATGAATCATAAACTAATATTACTTTGTCCTTGTCGTAACATTTTACAGTTGTACAATCGTAAAAGCAATCATAAAATTTTGACTAATCAACACGATTTTTTGTAAACATCTTGCAAGCAATGAACAATAAAATATAAAGCGTGTAATTACGAATTTGTTGAGTTCATTTATGTACAATAATGTTAACTAATATAGAAAAATACAGTTAAAATACTAAACTCGATGCATGCGAAACGCATCGAAATGTGTATCTTCAAGATTTGCTAACAAATAATATCAATGAGGTATGAGTATACCTCATCAATCAAATTACGCGATACACTAAGTAGTTAACACGTAATTTGATTGATTTCATTGCCAAAAATAATCGTATCTTCGGATTAGTATGTAGTCGTCTCAAAATCTTTGTAATTAATGTATTTATCATTTTCTAGGCCAGCCGATGTTACTCAAGATCTAGAGGAGCTAGAAAATTGAGGAGGAAAGAACTTGGCACCAAACTAACGCTAGATAGACCGCTTTTTTGAATTCACAATACCTCAGCTGCGAATTCACCTTAGCATTGTTATCAGCGTGGAGCGTGGCGAATTTTTCTATTCTCCGAGCGGCAGATGTTTCCGTTGGATTGAATAGGCGATGGCGGGCGTCGTGGCAGCGTCGCGATAAATTCGGTTTGCGAGACGCCGCGGCCGCGTCGCCCACAATCTACATAATGCAAGCCCGGTAGACTGGCGGGCCTAAATCGTATTGTTGTGTTCATTCCGCGATTCGGGGAACATATCTAAACTGTTTATGTTCGCGGGTGGAGAGCCGAAATGGAGATTGGCTTTTAAGAATGCGAGGAAATAAATTGTTGCATATTTGTAAATATTTAAAATGCACGATTCAATTCATATTGGTAGAACACTCATGTAATTTCTTAAAATACTGGTTGCACACATTTTGAAACAGGACAATTTATGCATTCAAAATTACATAAAACAAAACTATGTAACTTCCACGTACTAAATTCACCAATGCTAAATGTATTTACTCACTAAATCAATCTGGTAATATCCATCAACATCTTGTCGAGAGCCAGCTAAAACTTAAACACGCCTGTGATACAGTTGATGAGGACAATTCACCCTTCGTTATTATCAAAGTTATCGAACATCGCTCGAGGCCCGTCAGTATCGGCGGGCTGACGGAGACGAAACTAATACAACTTTGCACAGCCTAGCCTAGATATTATAATTAACTCTATACTATATTGCGGTAAGTGAATTGCTAAATATTACAATACATTTTAGCTATACAGGACTCATACAAACGTAATAGTAATTGAAAAACGAATATGTTTTTAGCAGGCCCTTACAATTTTTAAAGTATAATCAACTTCATACAAGCTTCTTCGAAAAGACTACGGTGAGAATCTACTAAGGCTGTATTTTCAATGGAATCTAAAGGTTGCTAAAGGATTTCATGATGATGTGACCCCCATGCAAACGAATGTAGCTAAATAAGCGTTTAAGATTCCCAAAATCCAATTAACCAAAGGAAATATGACAGCATAGCTTAAGCATTTCTGTAATAGCTTACCAGCCCACGTGTTATCTCCTTTGCATAATCCCAGGGGAGGGGGAGGGGGGGTGTTTACCTCTATAATCCGAAAAATGCCTACATACTCCACAAAATGCTCGAATCCTCTATCGTAGATCGTAACCATAGACTACGTACGGAGCAAATGATAAGTGTCATAGGCAGTAGTATTGATTTTTAGAAGTGAAAAATTTTAAACTTATTTCGGAGTTTGGACTTCGAACGTTTGAACTTTTGAACTTCGTTTCGGATCATAGAGTAACTCCCCAGATCTTTCGACCAAGGCATCAATGGCTCAGCATAATTGTGTCGAGAAACAGTGTCGAAGGTTTGTCACTAACATAGGCCCTACAGTATTTTGGTTACCACCAAGTGCTGTACAGATATTTTAAAGACCTATACCCGACGTTTTTAATGTGACAGCACCCTCACGCCGTTTTAATAAGCGATAGAAGTTAAAAGGCCCACTTAACCTCAGTGTAACTCAATAATTTCACCCGGATAATAATACCAATGGAGCGGGCCCGTGTACTACGATCATAATTTTACCTTCAATATGGCGTTGCTTAAACGTTTAATTAGAAGCATTACCTTTTTATTTCGAATTTTTGAATATTACCGGTTCAATGTATCTGTGGTAATACTATTTTATTATATTATAGTATTATCAATATAATATATTATTGCATTATCGTGGTGTTCAATAAAGTGTTGTGTATCTGTATATTATGAACACGTAAGATTCCGAGTTCAATCATTATTTTTCGTACTAACAACATCATCATTTTCATTTCAGCTACAGGAAGTCCACTGCTGAACATAGGTCTTCCCCAAGAATCTCCACATCGACCCTGTTAGAAGCGGCCTGGATCCAGCGACTATTATGCTTTTTCTTAATTAAATTATTTTTTCAAATTGCATATTGACTTGAGAACGGACATGCACGAGATATTAGGACGACGTGACGTGTAGTTGACCACATCTTGGCAGAGAAATACCGTTTTAGTGAGAAGAGTGGAATGTTTGCGACTATCACATCAAGGACATCGGCATAATCATACCCATAAATTATCCCAATAAGGCAACCCAGTTCGTCGATCTCTGCGCTTATGATGTCACGATTTAGGTTCATATGAATACGAATACGAACTTCGTTAAAGTCTACAAGCCAATTCTCCTACAGAAAACATTTACAGCCAATTTACGTGCAGACAAAACAAACGCACGCATTGGATATCGATTACAAACATAATAAAGGACGTGCAGTGATTTTGCGCGACACAAAAAGGATTACAAATCAAAGCCGGCGACTACAAAGGGCATGTAACACGGCGACCCCGCACGCCGCGACCCTCTTCACATCCACCAAATCCTCTATAAAATTAAGCTGTATACAAAAATTCAAGTGTAGCCGGTTAAATTCGCCAAGTGGCGTTTGTATGCCGGCACGTAAAATGAATTTCTCCGTACAAAGTTTAAATCCTCACAAAGACAACTCATTAGGCACTCTACACACCAAACAGCGGAGGCATCTATAAAAAATTCAACGGAACCTTACATAAAGGAGTGAACGCTCTCATTTATATCTTCCCTTTGAACTTGAGGCTTTTTCTTTTAAGTCCCGTTCACACGGGCCCGTTTTTTTATTTAGCTACGTCGCTGTCAAATTTCTATTTTGTCGCTGGGTACCCACTTTTAAAGTAAAGAGGTGAAGTGAGATTGTCTTCTTTGAGATCGCTGAAATTTAAATTACTTTGGTAAAATAACACGTGTGTTAAAGGGATGATTGCTAGGGTGGAAGGAAGAGGGTAATATGCCGTTTCCCTTCCTATTTTGAAAAGTATGCATTATCTTTATAATTGAAATAAGTTAAGACATATCAGGCGGTAATAAGCTGTAAGTATCATTAACAATTTGGCGGAGGCCTACGTTTAGCAGTAGGCTTCCTGTAGCTAGAGAGAGAGATTATTTAGGATAATAAACTTATGTTCAACGTTATTAAGAACATCAAAGTAACGTGACAAGGACAGACCACATTTGTGTTAATTAAAAATATATCAACAATAATATTCACTAAATAAATCATCGCATTTCTTTGACTAGCACGACAATATTTTTAAATTAATAAATATTTTTATTTCAACGACAAAGTAACTATATTCATACGAAGTATCTATTGGTGAGACAAAGCCAACATTTGCCTGGCATCGCAAGTAATCCTGCCGAAACACAACACATCTATGTGGGTCAGTATTCAGTATGATAGGTTTTACAACATTCCGTTACGAATGTCCGAAAAATGCAAAAAAATTAAAGGAATTCCGTAGTAGTGGCCTGTTAGAGAAACCATCCACAGATTTCACCTGCCAAACACGCTCCCACAGAAAACGCGCCAATCTCCACCATTTATATGAAAATACACAAAGCCCTGTGTAATCGCTCCTTTCGCGCCGACTGCGTAGAGAGGCGGATCGTGTTGCGACTTTGTAATTAAATCATTCCTTGGTATTAAATCGGCCTCCTTTGATAGCTGTAGTATTGAGCCGTCGAGAGTTCTTCAGGTGGCGTCGATGACAACTTCCAATTCGCTTTCAACATTTTTTTTAATAAAAAAAGGGTAAAGCAAGCAGGAATTTAATTTTAAAACGCTGTCAAAGAGTTTCGTCTTTATTACGAGTTATGAAAAACAACTCTTGTTTTTGTAATGCATTGTGTTGTATTCCAACTTATTTGACAAAGGTGTGCCATCTACTGACGATTTTGTACAAAGCAAGCCGGTTGCTCTGATTAATCTTTGCTCGTAAAGTGTTGTTTGAAAGTACCTAATTTTGAAGTTTTAGCGTGGGGAACTATGGCCCTAATATGGTCCACCCAGATTTTGTTTGTAGGGAACTTCCGTGCTCTGTATAGGACAATTAGATGCTGATAGACTTATGCCTTCCTGTCGTTTAGACTTCAATACGAATGGGACCGTTCGTCCAATCTGGTACAAGAGTATTACAGAAAATATACATCATGTAACAACTTTGATGTGGCGTTTCTTTCGATGTGTTAAATTTCTGTAGATCTTGTAGTATTTTCCCTCATTTACGCCTCCCGCTTTCAACATATTTGAGCAAAAGTAAAGCCAAAAACAACACTAAAATGTAACGGGCAATTGTTAGTTACATTTTCGTATTAACCAGAATAGAGAGGACTGTGCGCAAACCCTGGCCAAGTGACTCATGCAAGTGCTTTGCGTTTTGAGCTCAGCCTGTGTGTACCTAAATATGCATTTTTGATTACGTCGGCATGATCGTGTCGTCCAAGAACGAATAACCATCTCACCATCGGATACATTCAGACTGCAACTGCGAGACGTAATACACAAACACCTCGAATCGACGCCACATACGGGCATTTCACACCCAAAACTCGCGACTGAAAAGGCCGACCACAACTACACGATGCGTAAAACGTGGGGACGTGTAACAGCGCCGGCCGTAAGATTATTTAGTGCGGTAATGGAGCGGAGAGCTTAATTTGTGTTGTGGGCCAGCTCGGTTTGTTCATAATTAGTTTAATATTCACCGAGCGGTCGCCGCTGGGCCCGACGCGGCCGGTGCGCGAGCGGCGCGCCGCGGACCGGCCCGACGATCGAATTAACTAAAATTGCATTGTAAACGGGAAACACGGCAAATGGACTCGGTTCATGTTGTTAGATAATACTTCGATGGATGCTTAACCGATTCAGTGGTGGTGCAGTGGTGCTCGGTCTTAAATGTTGTTTATAATATTCATAAAATTGAAGTAGGTAGATAGCAGGTAAGGTTTAGAACCAAAGAACTTGAATCTATTATGGTTATTATTTAATCAAATTGTTCTATTTTTTTTGCTGTGCATCTTAGAGCACTGAATGATACGCAAAGGAACATTCCAAAGTAATTAATTAGTTTTATAGAGGAAGCTTTTCCGACAATAATATTACTTCACATATTTTAGTTTACAGAAACAACAGTCTTCTTTTCTCATATTATGGCTTTTGTTGCTTTGTACATTGGATTCACACGATTAGAATGTAACAAGAAAACAACTCAAAATCGTTATGTTTTCTACATACTTCTACACAGTGGGCTTTCCACTAAGACCTACGTTCTGATAACCTTTTGACTCTTCTATCCAAGCGTGAAAAACCGATAGCGGAGACAGGCAATCAAACGCCGGTAGATCACCATCAAGCACTAGTTGCCACTGTATCGAGACCACAATGCACTCACAATCAGGCCTAGTACCTTCTCTGTACATAAAAATCAATATCAGCGAGCATGACATTTTAATAAAAGAGACAATGCATCCAACAATCGTGGAGTACATAACAGAACAACGGCACGCCAGCCGCCGGCCGACATAATGCGCGTCGACTTTCAATATGATACAAATATGAAACTATTGTACAGAGCACAATAATAAAAATATTGCAGCCCGCACAAATAGATGTCACGCATCGATTCAAGCTTTGGTGTCTCATTCTGATCTTGCGGCAAACAAAGAGCGGCGTCAAAGGCTCTGTGTAAAAAGGAATCCAGTGATAGAGGCAGTCAACAATGGGCCAGATAAAGGGTTGGCGCGATTCATCCGCGCCAAGCGTTTCGTTCGCACAATATATTTCACACCTACACGAACTAGCGTTTATCGCTTTATTAATCTGGCGCCATGGGTGGGCTGTAAGCTCAGAATACTTGGTTTGATTGACAGATTTGAGTATTCAAAGCAGATTTGCGATTCGGAAAAACATGACGAGTTAGGAATTGGATTATTTCTAAGAAGGGTTGTTGAGAAGATAATTTTCGGAAAATGTAGTACATTTTGAATGTAGCAATATTTGATTACATGAATGAGCCGACAGTACTTAGGAGATAAGAGAGATAAAATAAACTCATTCTGTCTCCTCAGTGAATTTCATTGTTTGATAGATCCAAGTGGTTACATGGCAACAAACGACTACCACGGCTTGCTAAATATTATCTAAGGCAGGTTTAAAATAGTAAATTCATAAGTATTGATTGTATTTGTCAACCGACTTCAAAAAAGGAGGAGGTTTTCAATTCGTTGGAATCTTTTAAAAAAATGTTATTATAGTTTCAATGATTTTCTTTGGGACAATTAAATTGTAATACTTTGGTTTTGTTTCGTACTCGTATAGTGTTTGTATTGTTTTTAAGTATTTTTTTATTACATTAAGTCAAATTATTGTACGCCAAAACGGCGGGCCTTAATTGACACATCAACCAATGCATCACAATACAAAATATTAGAATAAAATATATACACCGCGTTCGCTCCCACCCTGGGTCCCGGAGCGATGTCGCGCCACGTTGAGGTGGGCTTCCGCCGGCGCTTTGTGCCGCATTGATACAGCACCGCCGATAAATATTGTGGCGAGCTTTGAGCTGCCACGGCGGCCCCTAACCTATTACAACGCGCTCCAAGAACACTCATATCGACGATCTGACACTGCTCTATCAGTTACCGATAAAGGTCACGTTACTGATAAACATCGTAAAAATATTTAGGAATCTAATAGTTCAATATTAAATTAAGATCTATGCATTTAAAAAAATCAAATTGCCTCTGCAACCCTTGTGTGGCATAAACAACGGCTGGACTTAAGAACAGCTTATTGCACTGAGGAACTCAGTCTGAACAAAGAGATTTTAATATGTAGTGTGCCAGCCCATTATCAGTTATTGCTACACACTGGATTTCTAGTTACGAATACATCAAAAGTTCGATTGAGAGGAGATATATTAATCAGAGGATCATAATACTGTTGAAAACACTAATTTTCAGCTTGGATTAATGTGAAAGTGGAAATTTGTACGTATGTGTTTGTAGTCACTAAAACTACCACCCGACTTCATTTTCGGTAGCAGTCTTGATATGCCCTGTATACGTAAATTAATATAGTATAATACGTAAATTTACATATTAATAAATCTGTGTACTTTCTAGTACTAAAACAAACTTCAGTCTTAAGTACTGCAACGTATAAAAACTACAAAATAAATAAATGGCAACAAAAAAAATGGAAATTCATTTTCTCATTTTAAAAGTCAAAGGATTTCTCATTGGTAATGTACACTTGAAAACTTTAAACAGTGTTTATTTATTTTAGCTTTCCTCCTTTATATCGCATCACATTCACAAAGCTTAAAGGAAACCGGCAGTGGATGTGTATGTTTTGTGCCAATTATCTGGACCGATAAAATAAATACCCACCAATTATTGAAGCTTTTATCGAACGATCGTGTGCAACTTTAACAGAAGGCCGTTTAATATAATAATTAATTAATATGCAGATACGGCTTTCAAAAGTGAAGGTGAATAAATTGGTGTCGATTTTGTATCGGCAAATATTGGCGCAAAGGCTCATTATTACTTTACAATAAATTAAACTTTTAAAACTGTTAATGTCATTAATTTAAATTACCACTATAATTATGGTGTGGTATGAGTGAGACATAAAGATAAGGCAGCCGCCGAAAGCATGTTACTGCTAAAGGTCGCTGTGAAAGTCGCTGGGAAGCAATGGAGTTCCCGTAGCTGAAAGTAATATTTTTTATAGAACGCCAATAGCAAACGAGTAAAGGCACACATATTAAACCATGGTGTCAGTCCATGAGGTGCCGTCATATGAAGATAGAAAATATAATGTGTGGAGAATTTTGGAAAATATTGGAACCCTGAATGTAATAGGAGTCTCAGTTTAAACAAATACATTTGTAAATCGCATATGTAATGTTATTTGGATTGAAGATTAATAAATTATTTTCAAACTAAGTCTATTTTAATGAAACATACAATTTATGTAATTGGAAATTACTCTTCAATAACCTAATTTCAATGTAAATTCTGTGGTGATTCAACAATAAATTCAATATTGAACAAGATTATTTTTATATCAGTTATTAATTCCGGATTCAATTTACGTCGCTATAACTGCGCTAAAATTCGATAAAATGAGAATACTCATGACAAGAGCTTGCCCCCGGCCAGTTAATACGTAAACCCTTTGTGAAAATTGGTCGTCGTTCCGGAAAAAAAGAAATGTCCTCGCAAAACGCTATCGTACGAGGCGATAAATCGTAAAGAGCGAATCTGAATGGCAGACACGAGTTCTTGAGCACATGTTGATTAGTTGGCACGCGCGGCGCGGGGTCAGCGCGCGGTGCCGGTCGGCGGGCGGCGCGGGCGGGCGGCGCCTTTGTGCGGACGCTTTGATGTCGCGCGCGCCGCCGTCCGCCCGCTCGCGCGAACCCCTCATTGATTTCACTTTTGTTAATTATATTGCATCGAACGTAAGTTGACACGCTGATTTGTCACGTGTGATTGAAATCTAGCTATGCATGTGGAATGCTGGGTCTGCTCATCATTTTTTCTTAAACCAGTATTAGTGACCTTAAGCGAATCGCCTAGCACAATGTATGTTACGTTTCAATACAATTGATTTATCAACCCACAAGTCATATTGAAGAATAAGAAGGACTCCTCTTCAATGGAGTGTTCAATGAGGACGTTAGAGTTCCATTGAGGACGCTGTGGCCATAGCCTGTACGGCAGCCTATTGTGGTTTGTGGACCTTACAAACCATAGAAATTCTTATAGAGATTATCTATAGTGCGCAGGTTTTGTCTCGATATTTTTCTTACCCGTCTTGTTAATTTCCTTACAGTAAATACAAGATTGAAACATCAGAAGTGTCCTGGGATTCCGACCCGCGACCATTCTCCCCTTTCAAGTCCGGCTTGGTTTCAACAGGCCACTTTAATTTTGTATTTAACATAAGCGCATCACACCTATCTGCAATATCTAAGTGTCAGGTGTGCTGTGGGGGAAGGGGTAGGGGTGTGTATCGTCTCGCTCAGCGGCCACTAATGAGTGCGCCCCTTCACGCGAGTGCCGCCGGAATGCATGGGAGACAGAATTTTTCGGCACTCACGTATGGACTTAGGGTTGGCAGGTGACACAGTTTAGGATGTTTTCTAATCAGTTGAAGCTACTCATGATGTTCCACACTGTTTACAGATGAGTTCACGCCTGAATATCCATTAAAATGCAGTAGAGGGGTTACTAGTGGCGCTCACAAGCCGCCAAACTTGGGCCATGAAAAAATGCACACAATAGGATTCGGAAGTTAATTACAGCCAATATGCGCCTCTAGATCTATGACGCAAATATTGTTTAATCTCATTAATTATCCATTATGATAGAAAATTCTATTCTTTAAGATTTCAACAGAATCTCATAAATTCTATCAATTGTTTATAAAATGCGATATCTCCACATTACTCCGTTGATAGCTATCTCTAAGTTACGCCTATCTATAACTCTATTTCATTCAAAGGTTGCTCGACAGAGATCGCTAATTGTGATAAAGCCTTTCCGTAGTGAAATAATCAAATTTAATTTGCTTTAATGTATCTTTGATTTCGGTATTGTCAATGACGTTAGTATTATTAACAAAATTGGCTACTGTACATTGTAGCATTAGATCTGCGATTTTCAACACTAGATACTAGAACACTAGAACTTTCATACAAATATTTTTTAATACAAAAAATCTACAAAATGCTCCTTCAACAAAGGTCTCTATCGTAAAATAACTAGCTACAAATCACGTTGACTTGGCAACCATAATAACTACTTTTAAGAAGGCGGCTTTAACGCCGATCCCAAAAAGCCCTTAGTACATATTGTTCAGCTTAGCTCTTTATACGCTAGAATTTCGTGTGCCGAAAAGCAACGCGCGGCAACCCTGGCACATTCGCTTTTTGTTGTTTTTAAATTAAATCTTCGACTTGTTGTTTCCTTTGCGGTTGCGTTTACGCTTTCTGTGTGCTCTGTGGACACTGTTACTATGTTTTCTGTGACACGGAAATTAGAAGTCTATTAAAGGCCCGTTTCTACCTCAAGTGTTTTTTGTCAACATTTACTTTACTGACAATCCTTTGACTTTGATGTAGCTGACGTCATAAAATTATGAGATCCTTTGTGCAATAAACGTAATAAAAACGTAACCTAACTCAATCTAACGGTAAAAGAACAAGATGAAATTCTGAAAATTTTACTATTTTGTATAGATACATTTTAGTATAGATAATGCGGACGATAAACAACTGCTTCTTGCAAGAAGCTGGCTGCGAAATGAAACGAGGCGCAGTGCTGCGAGTTCGATTCACAGCGGCGAGACAAATTACGAGTATTATGTTCATTTTATTAGGGTCTGGGTGTTCCGTGAATAAAATCTCTGTCGCAATTTTTAAACCATCATGCATCGGCGTAAGACCCGACTCCTTGAAGTGAATTGTAACTTTGTGTATAACCGTTGCCTGCCTGAATCATGAGAACCTAGTATCAGAAGTCCAGATAGGCGGTCAAATTTACGTATTTCGGTTTGATAATTATCTTAAGAAATGCCCGGGACTAGAATTTGTTCGCTGCACATATTGAGTTGGAAATAAGCTAAACGAAATTTGGGCGCCAACAATAGCACCTCTACTCTTCAAGGACACGCACGAGCGTGCGAGACAAACAATTGTTTTGTGTTAAATATTAGCAGTTTTAAAGTAGCCGGTATTTATAAAACTATTTCCGCGTTGAAACAAAGCACTCACGGGGTCAAGCTGTTCCTTGAAACACGTTGCACGTTGCACGTGCCGTAATTTTCTTTTGCTTTTATTGCAACACTTTTCCTTGGCGTGCAAATTGTACATTTCTTTAATGCCGTGAAATCACAATCTTCGTATTGGGGATTGGAATATTTAGATATACAATTAAAGGATGTTAAAGAGCATATTAGTGATCAATGTTAAAATAAATGGTTAGTGGCTTTGCGACCCGAATTGCGGATATACTGCGTTCGTAATTTAATCAATCTATGAACAACTTAAATCTTAGTAGTATTGACTACCGGACCAAATACTTGCAATATAAAAACGATGTCCTATAACAGACTTCCAAACTGTGATTTGAATTCCTCTGATCTACTCTTCTTTATCGATATGAAAAGCAAAATTAATGACAGAAACATCAAACAAATCAGTTCTCTACCAAAGGAACATTTCGATTGAACATGAAACAATATCGATCGACGGCAGCCCGGTACGCAGCCGCATATGTCCCGGTGCAGCACCGGACCACCACAACACGAGACAGCGGCACACGATCCCGCCGTGAAATTCGTACAAATAAATAGCGCTAAAGATAATAAATTACAGGGAAATTGCTAATGATGAGCGGCGCGGGGCCGCGGGCGGTGCATTAAGCCGGCGGCAAACATCAAAGGGCCCTTTGACCGAGCCGACACTCCCACACCCTCCCCGGCGACTTCCCCGGAGCTACTAACGGATGGAATACGACAACGTGTTGACGGATTTGTTCACGGTTTTTTGCGATTATTGTAATGGATCGTATATGATATATTTTTGTTCACGTCTACATTTATAAGTGTCAAAAAATCCTATTAGACACAGTGTTAAGACCAATGATCCGTGATGTCTTTACATTTTACAAAGACCATCGTCTATTATTTTAAAACGTAAATTGTGACAAGATTTATTCGGTGAGATTAATAAGGAAGAACACAAAATCGAAGATTCCAAAACAGTTTTTATAGCGGAGCTCTTAGTTAAAGGAATTTTCGGACAACAAGTTACATATATCATAAAGCGAAAAAAAATAATGTCTTCACAGAAAAAGGCCTATCCTGTGAATATTGTTGTGTTTAAAAATTGACATTAATATCCACTGGAATCGGTAAAAGCCGTAACGGTCATTGTATATCAATAACGAGCCAATACTCAGAACTGCAATAATAAACACGAATTTATCATACAACTACAACTGAGGCATATATTTTATTTTAATGAGGTATTTAAATTTTCTTCCATATTATCTCCCTCAGATATATCACTATACAAAAAACATTTTAAATTAAAAACTTATTCATCATTTACTTAAACCAAATACTATGCTTCGATGCAAGAAATAAAGAATCAACCCATTCACCGTGTTTAAAAATATTAAACCGCGGTCACAGGGGAAAAATCATACAATGCCGCCAGAGACCAATTAATCAATTTGTCCCGCTACAGGGCTCTGACAACACGACTTCCGGCGTTCAAGGTTCTATGTCAACTTTTTAATGGTGAATTAGTGGGGACGCACCCCATTATGAGTGCGGTAAAGATGTTTTATAGACACGCACTTTGTTCACGTCGGCATGTGCAGATGCCTTTAGAAAATTAATGTTATTTCGCTTTTCAAAGGGTAAAATAATTGCAGATAATTTTCAAAGGGAATTTTTCAAAAAAGTTGTACGCTAATTTTGTTTTCGTGATTTGTTTTAATACAAAATATCCACAGGCTATTAATGCTACCGCTGATTATTATCAACAGAACAGATAAACATTTGACGAGAAATGTGCGAATTAAACTGGCGGTGGTATCGCTCATACAACTTAAGATTCTAATGTGTAGAAAATCAATAAGGCTTTTTATATTTTACTCGTTCAAAAAAAGAGATACATTTAATTTTGAGACTGAAACCAACAACAACAGTGGATTTTAAGATAAAAATATTATTTACGGATATAATCAGGGATTTGGTTAAATTTTTATATTAAAACATGTGTAACTTTCGCGTATATCTAAGAAACCGTAAGTGTATGTTAAGGTCAGGTTCATTTTTTCAGTCTCTCCTTGAGCCGATAACTGACGACCCATATATAACCCTGATTAATCACTTCGTTTTGGCATAATTCTTTGTCGTGGGAGCATTAAGAAAGAACAAGTGTATTGTTTTTGCTGGTTGCACGGTGCCGATATTTTATTTCGGGCTTGATACAAACTCCAGCCAGCTGCTACTACGCGAATGTGATTTTAACACAAAGCCCGCCTCCGTCTGATAACAGAGAGAGCGCAAAACACCCCATAACAATATACCTTTGTCATCGCAGTCATTCGGCTTCCGGATTTTGAATCATCGCATTCACAATCCTGCATACAATCCGCACAGACAGACAAACCAATAATGTACTAACCTTTGTTGATTATATAGTGAAATGAATTTATACGACAGCAAAAGAATTGGACAAACGAGCTTTATGTCAAACACCCAGTGAAAATTATGACATAACAATGTTTTAATTATTTCAAACCCTTTATTGCGATTGTTCTCATCTAGACTGCAATCGTCAAATCATGACAGAAAAAGGGTTACTTTGACTATTATTTACATGTTTCTCGTCGGTTTGAGACTATCTCTTCTGAGAGTATGAGAGACACATTTTGGCAATAAACAAAAACAAAATTGCGATAACATCGATCCTTTAAGTCAGTTTAATTTCTTTTATTAATTTTTAATGTAATTTACCGAAATTTCCACACGGCTTTTTGCTTAAATGTTAATTATTTGGTACACTAACTAGTTGTCTAGTTAGGCGCGGAGCTCTGGCAGTTCCGATAGCTGCGTGCTCGGCATCAATGCTCTCTAAGTTGGAACTTGAGACGTGTGAGGCGCCGATTTGTCTTTCTGTGCGGGAGTTGTGCATTACGGAAACTAACGTTAATAGACATCTTTTGAGCTCGCTCGTCTCCTGAGAAAATCTACTCGTTCCGTGCGCCGCGCCGCGGTTTCGTGTTGTGTGCTTCAGTTGCGAGTGAGAGTACACTTTGTTGAAGGATTTTAGCTTAACTAGAAATTTATGAATGGTCATGGAATGTACGTTTAAAGTACTTATTTATTTTCAATATTTAAGGGGATTCTTTGTCAGGTTGGTAAAGAAATATTGTTTGGAATAATCGTCGAATGTTATTTTTCACATTTTATCAGTTTACTTAATTATATTATTTTAACTTGCTAAAAAGACTTTGATTGCCAATCTATGGCCTGTTTCTGCTTCAAAACGACACAGGCTTGAATTCATCCAGCACATCGATGTATTGGAGTAAAATCTGTATAGTTTTTTATTGACCTATATTATCTGTCGAATATTTCCATTAAAACACGGACACATCAATTGCAAGAATGTTTGTTACACAAAGCCACCATTCAAGTCTGCCAAAAGCTTTTTACGTTTCATGTGAAATATTTTTAATTTTGTTTGATTGAACTAACATACATTTTTCGACGTTTCAGTTTTATTTTAACTCACATACAGAGATTACGTTTAAATTGTATGTATTATATGAATTTCATTGACAGTATACGTTGGATTAAAAATAATGATACAAATACGACTAAGGCGGACTTCACATACATACATACACTCGTGGCTTTTTCCCAGAAGGTGTACAAAGTATGCAACCAGGACGCCCACATTTCACCTTGCATATTCCATCCCACGATGTGATAGGGGGCGAGCCTATCGCCACATAGGGCACAAATTCTTGACTTCGGGCTAATAATGAACAGAAAAATCCAATATCACTGCCAGACCCGGGATTCGAACACGAGACCTCAGCTTTGCAATGATAACGTAGTCTAACTGCGCCACCGAGGACTTCACATGCCATAGATAATCTCGTTATCATCTCTATGCACTCTATGACTTGAATTCAGTTTAAACGATGGAAACAAAACATTTGATTATTGAAATAGGTTTATAAACTGTTTTTGAATATGGCTGTAAGACTTAAACATTTTTCGCCTATAAAGCTTTAGCAATAGCTCACAAACGTGTGCCGTGTACGGCGGTCTCTTTGAAGAGACGCATTAGCCCGACTCTACGAGACGCCGCGTGGCGGTTTCTTTGACAGAATTATCTTCGCCGGCCGAATATGCAAAGACAGTTCCTAGTATTCATCAGATGAGTTTAGGTCATGGGGTTACTCGTATCGATTTTTAAACTACTGTCAGCAATTCATTGTGGTTGATGGATGCACAAATTCCGTTCTAGTGACTGGTATTAAAAAGTAAATATTTTAGTATCTTAAAGGTAAGAAGCTGAATATGAATTGAGTTTAACCGGACGGCAAAGTATAGTAGAGTATGAAGACATATTCATTCGTATCTCAAAACTGGCATCAACAATAATCTTTTGCAAAAATATCACGTGACAAATTCGTATGCACGAACCTCTGTTGTTAACAAGACTTAACCAACATTTAAAAAAATAATAATATTTAATTAAAAAATAAAAGAGGTAATAGACGAGTCCACGGGCCCTCGCGCGGCGTCGTTACGGGCGGCGTAACGAGCCACTACACGCCGCGGTACCTCTCACATTCACGCCGTGCCTCTCTTCGATCGCAACTAGTAATGTATTGAGATGCGCCACCACTGCACCTCAGCAAATTGGGAGCTTTTCTGAAGGATAAGTTTTCGCGACATAAGAGTTTTCAAGTGGAGATGTGACAGTCGGAGAGTTGTTGAAACCGTAGCAATTGAGGCTGTATAGTATCGTAATATTCCAGAATATAGATTAAGATTATGCTGTGGGTTATTCAAATAATTTTAATTTAAAACCAATAGTTTCGTTTAGATTACTGAAGACTGAAAAGCTTGTGATCGAATATTCGTTATGACCAATCTTTTATGATAACTAACGCAAATATGCCGAGAATTTGCTCCAGCATTTATATACTCCATAGCGGACTTTAGGACCACCTATCGCTTTCTTTGACTCGTCATTATCAAACTAGGCTATATTATACCTATGAGTGTATATTATTGTAAGCTAGATGTAGGTAGAGCGCCGACAAGGCCGCCAGTTCAGACGGCACTCGTGCAGCAGTCGCGAGGTGTTATAATGAACACTCGCCGCGGGGCACGTGCCTCAGAGAGCTCACGCCACAATACAGACACCCAAGAATCAATTCACATTATGGATACGAATATCCAAAGATTGAGCAAAGGTAGCAGAGGAATACTTTAAGTAAACTCCTTGGTAAGTACATCATACAATTTGGGCTCGTAGAAGTAAAGTTCGTCTACATAGCGATGGGACACATGATCGCAAAAGACAAAGATAATTTTCATCTATAGTTGTTAGAGGAACTAAAGTTCAATTAAAGTCCATTACTGCAATATAAACGCTACAATATTTCCTGTGTAATTCAGCGATTCAATTAAGCTGAAAAATGTCCGTTTCAAAACACGAAGCAGAGACAAGCCAACGGCCCCGTTTAATTACAGCAATACTTTTTAAATTCCAAAGTGTGGGGGGACACGCGATGGCTCAGTATCGTGGAACGAAGACTGTTTCTGTATAGAGTGCACAGAGCACAGCGCATCGCACTACCGACCTCGGAGCCACGGCGCTGCGTAATTGGCGTGACTTGGCGCAAGACGCTACAGATTGTTTAGATCAGCGCTTTCTAAACTTTGCCACGACGCCCTTTGATTCAACCGAATTATCTCTTATTTTCTAAAACTAACGTGAATTAGATAAGTCAACACAAATGTATTATTCTCATTATTAATTATCGTCATATGAATTCAAAGGTAATCTTTAAAGTTTTGATGGGGGGTGAAGTAAGTTTGAGACGCGCAGGTCGGGGGCACTCAAACGTGCGTCCATCGCCCACTGGGCGGTTGATTGCAGCGCAATTAAACGCCGAGAATGTCCATCTAGTCTTGCTCTATGGCGTGTGTTTGAGATGTGTGTCCTCACGCCCTCTGCACCACACAACCAGCGAAGTACAACGGGCCGGCATTGTTATGGTTAAGGTAACATTCTTAAATCACATATAGTTGAATTTGATGAAGCATCACTAATCAAGTTGTGTAGATGCCGAATCCAAGAAATGCAAATGTCGAACATACAGATTGTTTTGCTTGTGCAATTAAACAAACCCCCAAAAAGGTTTTGGACCAAAGCTGTAATGAATGAAGGACGCTGAATAAAAATGAACCTTTCTCAACAAAAATATTTTTTTCAAAATACATGCATGTTAGCTGTTTAGACAGGATTCCCTAAATTACGTGTCATAATAAGACAGGATGTCTTTTTCAATTTTCTCAACGTTTCATAAGATATCTATAAAGTTTTAAGTTACTTTTAGATTTGAAAAAACGTATGCATCATATTACAATCTTGGTCATTGCTCCAATAAGTCTTTCAGACCAACTCCCCCAAAAAATTTTGTCCATGCCACTTAAATTAATAAAACA
The DNA here is from genome assembly GCA_030180105.1 of Hyles lineata. Lineage (NCBI taxonomy): Eukaryota > Metazoa > Arthropoda > Insecta > Lepidoptera > Sphingidae > Hyles > Hyles lineata. Next base: position 762,686 of record JARJEE010000035.1, on the reverse strand, counting down.
CATGCCGTGACGGGCGGGCGTACAAGCAAACACGTCCGGCAACAATCAATGACGTCTGAGCACAATATCAACAGCACACAATCGGAGGGTCCGGGAGACGCACCCGCTCGCCTCAAGTGACACTAGACATCGCCGCTCAAAGGCGAGTGTTTGCCCCTTTGTCTTACCGGGCAATTAGTGCAGTCCGTTCATTTAATTCTATCGGTCGATTAGCAATGGAGCCAGGTGCCCATTAATTGTTCGACGCCAATTTGCCCCGACGTTCGCCGGGCACCGGGGGCACACATACATACACTCACACACATATATACATATACGCACACACACACGCGCGCGCAAATCTATGATATGATATTGCGTGGCTGCGGCCGGGAATGTCGACGGTAAACTATCTATATGGACTTCTCGATAACTCACTTCCTTAAACGATATGGTTGTATCTGGATGTATCCGGATTAATTTTCTTTAGCCGTTTTTATTTTCTTGTATCATAGTTCGCATGAAGTTTCCAAGATGTCCCGGTCTGTTTATTGTAGTTCAAAATTAACGTGAATTTGTGCCCTATATGACGATAGGCTCGCCCCTTATCACATCGTGACACGTTAAACACAAGCCGAAACGTGGATTTCTTAGTAACACTTCTGGCTACCCGTTGGGGGAAAGGCGTAAATAAAACTAAGGTGTACGATTTACCAAACCACTTCAACATTCGGTGAAAAAGATTTTTTAGCATTAATTGCAAGCAAAATTCTGAAACTTTATGCAATATCGAATACCTACAAATCATGGCATCGTCGTAAAAGCTTAAATATCCCGCTCAAACGGTCTTATATTTCGGTAGATTATAGCAACAACGGCAACCCATCTGGCCCACCACTAGCCACACGTCAATCACGTGTAGAAGGTTGCTTGCGGTTTCACTTTAAGAAACAAGATACAGCCCCCATTTGTAACCCCGGTTTCGTCGCTTAGATAACATCACCGCGCAGTCATAATATTATCTGGACGAGATATTCGGTCAGTGGTACGTTAAATAGGTGGTAAACAATAGGTAATGCCAATCTCATTTTAAAAAGTCAAAGCACAGGCGAAGAAAAGATTCAACGGAGAGTAATCAAGAAATCAACACGTACGAAAACTAAGGAAGTTTCCAAGCCCGTTAGGTTAAAAAATAAAGCTGGTACAAACTGAACGTGTAGGGCAAAACCTTCATAAATCGTACCGTATCAAGTAGCAAGGTTAATTTTGAAATCCATACTGTAGCAACTTGCAGGGTTTCTAGGGCTTTTTATCCATCAATCCTTATATGAAGGGTAAGGCAACATGTATTTCTAAGAACGAATTTTGTTACAGACTACTACGTTGATACACTATTGATTAGCAGAAGAATTATATTACTCGAAATCAGTGTATTCTAATAGCTTTAGGTCTGTTTTCGTGCACTTCACAACTGAAGCTTACCCCCTAATATAATATTTAAGTATAATTTTTATTTTAGCACAAACAAATGATCGTTTTCCGACAACACCAACAAACAATATTGTATTTGAGGGAAACAAAGAGACTTCCCCCAGAGCGAGGGGTGTATTGCGCCCTGTAATAGCGCATGTAAACAACTACACTGTACGCGTATTGTATTGTATTACAAATTGTAAAGGATAAAGTAAATTACTGCGGTGACACATTAACTACATATTCTTAAGTTTTAAACAACAAAAAATTCCCGATATTTTATTTCCAAATATAATACTTACAGCAACATCTTCTGTTACTTTTCAATAAAGTGAAGTTATAAATTCGTAATAATGGATATTAGATTTTATTGGATGCCTTTTTTAAATGAAAAAATAGGTGAGGAAAGCGCATTAGCATAAGACATCCACAGACTGCACGTGGGTTTAAGGCGATTTTCGCAAAATGACTGAATTTAACAGAAGCCGAAAAGTTAGTGCAGCAGTAACTACTGAAATTGATGGTTATACATTTGAATTATAATACATTTGAAGCTCAAACAAATTAAATCATCTTCAAAATTATTAGGAAACGTAACAATATTGCAAAAATGTTATAATCATCATCACCAATGATCAGTTTTAATCACTGCAAGTATTCGAAAATGTTTACAAAAAAAATTCTTTATCTTAAATCAAACTTGAAGTAAATTCTATCACACATTATCAACATACCTAAAGTATAACAAACAGCGTTTATAGAACAAAGGTATCGACTACGACAAGTAATCACGAAACTAACTGAGGAATTAGAAGACGAGCATGTTTGTCTTGGAGGCAGCGTAAGAGTTGCGAGGCGGGCGCCCGCATATCCACTCCATACCAACTTTTATATCACGAGATTGGACGCGGAGTCGACGAGACGGAAATTCGCAAAATATCACTTTTTACGGACATCAAAACTTGACGTACAAGTAGGACTAATAATATTAGGTTGTCGCTTCAGATTTACTTCAAAGAGAACTGAAATTATTGGCGTAGTATTTTTATTTTGAGCTATTTGTGGATCGATACATTATTATAAAAACTGAATTAATTATTCCTATAATTAACTTACAAATACTCACTTTATCATAAATTATTATCCACTGTTTTCTTTGTGAACCAATAAAAAAAACTTAGTGTATATTTGTCTTGCGGCGAAGTTCTGAGGATAATTCAATGTTTTTAAATCTAATACTTATGCGTCGATTGCCACACAATTTTCATTTCTATTATGTAGATTTTTAGTAGCGAGGATATAGCAGACACCACTGACATTTATTTGTATTCCAAATTAATTATCGTTTGCTTTAACAATGTAGGATTCGATTTCACCACGAGAAATTAAAAGTGTATTTCATTTACCAGTTTGAAACTTAGCTATCCCCAATCATACAACAGATCGAATTCGGCAATAGGAAAAAAATATTATAAAGCTGATATTATTTTACAGTCAGTGAATTTGTTATACGTATTACGTTAAGACCGAAATATTATTCTTTCTCTATCGCCATCAAATTTGTTACTGTAGTAAATTATTTCGTATAGGTAGGGGAGCCGTGAGAAACCATTCATTTATGCTAGACCTGAATGTATTATACTGTCAAACGGTATACATTTCAACGACAATTTCTTAGCCAAATCTTGCAGTGCATTCGAGCATTCGATGACAACCGAAAGCGGTGCTCAAAGCGTAGTGTATACCAGCATATAAACAAAACAAAATCAATTATACCAATTAGTTTATTTATTTAACGGATAGGATAAACATTCACCGTCGATGATACGCGCATAATTGATTTGTATAATTGAGTGCGATAGGAATCTATTCCCCTCACAAAGGGCTTGGAATTAGAGTACATCAAAAGCAGCATGTGGTCAATAGGGATGTCATGACTCGTGTGCCGGTAATTATCAATATAACTGGCTTTTAGACGGGATTTCGTGTCCCTGTTATTAAATTTAAATGTGTAGATATTAATCCTAGATTTTAACCTTCAAGAAGTTGAGATTCAGGATTAAAACAGCTTATGAGGCTTTTAAATATTCACACTACTATTATTAGATCACATGTAGTATTTTATTTCTTTTCAGAAGTCGGTTGGTACGATAGAGTTTATTAATATTCATCTTAACTTTAAGTGCGTGTCCACTTCATATAGACTAGTTATTTTAATATTGTAAATAAGCATATTTATAGTTTTCCTAATCTTTTAATAGTGTACCATAGGTTTAAGTTGTGAATCTTAGGAACTAACTTGTGAGTAATTATGAATTGGTGATTGATCGACTATTCGGAAGTTTCCGAAAAACTTGAATTCAGTCTAGTGGTCAATCCATAATATCAATCAAAATAAATAAAAAAATAATATAAATTCACATCGTACAGCTATTACAGCAACACGACAACTGCAATTTAAATCTGTAAAAGTCATACACGGCGACAATGAAAACCGTCCGGGAGCTCAATAAAATACTTTTTTAAATAGTCAGATCGGTGCTTGCTTTGAGCGGGCGGCTGTAGGGGCAAGTCCGTCGGCGGACACTAAGTCCCACTTCTGCGACAAAGCTATGAATCCCCTTTACCAATCGTGCTCGCCGCGAGCCCAGAACCGAAACGTCTTAACTCGCTCGCATTTTAATTCGTGATGTTTATGAATGCTGATTAATGATTTTGAGAAAAATTATGTGGATCTGTTTAATATTTTATGGTTCTAAAGCTTTATAAAAATAAATATGTTATAATGCCCTATTTAAGTAAAAAATATATTCAATAATGAAATTAATGATTCCGACTTAGGATGTGGTCTATTATATTGGAACTATTTCGAAATAGTTGTAACTAATCACTTTCGACATAAAGATTTGAATACTTTCTGTTTTAATGTTACCTGCAAAAAAACAAAATCACAGAAATATTCAGGTATTAATTTAATATTTCTCAACACGCCTACAAAATAACTCAAGCTTAGATATTAAGGTAGAATATTTGTTGATATCTTTATCGCGATCCCTTTAGCAAGCTAAACCGAAACATTAACTATCACTACATCCATAAACGGAGCTTTCCACCGGTCGGGAAAGCCGCTCTAAAAATATATTTTTTCGACGTTAGTAAACTTCATAAAGGCGCTTACGTCGTTTCGCGCCGCTGCGGCGGTATTAGCGCACTGTCGCATCTTCAGTGGGCGGCGAGATCAAAGGATAGGTACACAGTAACCGCTCCCATTGATGTCGCTCACAAAGGGAATTGATTGTTGCAAACCGCTTTTTTTTATCCAGAAAAAGAGGGAGATTGATGACACGTGCGCGATTTTTTTTCATTGTATTGTTTGTTTTTGTTTATGAATTATCGCGGGCCGTGTTTACGTGATCACTGTGAGTAGGTTTTTAATTTGATTAATTTGTTTAATTAAAGACATAATTATGAGAAAAAAAAGTTTATGGAAGTTAGCTAAAGCTGGTAAGTTTTTAATATGAATTAAAATCTTAGTTAGTTTGCTATTCTTTTACCCAGCAACGTTTACGATTTTTTGGATAGTATATCAGCCAGAGTGACAGGAACAGGGGAGTTACTCTATGATCCTAAACGTAGTTCGAATGTTCGACGTCCGAAGAAAGATTGAAGTTTTCCACTTCTAAAAATTAATACTATTATCTATGATACTTATCATTCACTCCGAACTTTGTATATGGTTACGACGTATAATACAGAAATCGGACATTTTGCGGAGAACCTGGACAGTTTTACGTACGACGTTCGAACATTCGAACTTCCCAGTTTCGTCTTACAAATGGTAAGTTGTACAAGCTTAATATCAGGTCTCAAAGTTAGTAATTTTGAAATTACTAACTTTCAGAAATGTAAAATTCACAAAATAATATTGCTATTATATTATGATGATATTAATAAGTAGTAAAATATAGATAAAAACGGAAACTGCCAAGTGAATTGCCTATAAAATACACGACATTTCAAGGTCAAGTTCACGACATTCTGAGCTGGAAAATCCAGAGTCCTGGAGACATACAACTCGACCATATTGTAGAACTTCTTAATAGTCAAAAAATATTATTGCCAAGTCAAATGTAGTCCTCCTTCGTAGTCCAATTATTATTTTCCAGCTTTTCTACTATTTTTTTTATTTCTTTTCTTCAGGGATAGGCCGAGGACTGATCCTTAGTGTTTGCGTGCCACTATCGATACCAACTCACAGAAATTGCAGTCCTGAATGTGGATAGCATAGTCTTCTCTATGCCCTAAATCTCACAATACTAGCAATAAGTATTTCACTCATTGTAAAACTCGAAGTTTTTTTTAATTCCTTATACCCATGATAAGGCTGGAAACATACTGTTGAAAAGCCACGCGACCTGACGCGACGAGTGCTAAGTCAAATCAAATCGTACTATTCACAACTATACTATGCACACGCTATGCTACGTTGCATGGCGTGACGTATAATATAGTTGAAATAATAGAAAATAATACAATCTGATTTGACTTAACACGTGTGGGTTGGTGTGCGTCGGGTCGCGTGGCGTTTCAATAATATGATTCCGCTTTTGTCTCATATGATACCGTATGGTCAGATAAAAACAAACATTTATTGGTTTCTTACATCATCACTACACAAATACAAATTCATGGGCCCACGTAACTGAGTCTTTTGATAACCAAGCCGGCGCGGCATATTGATGTCAACCGGCTCGAGAAAACCTCTTATATGAATCACTAACCAACCAGCAGGTACAACGTTGTTACTTTTTCACATGGGTGTTAGAAAATGAAGCTATCACGTTAATTTGTTAAATAATTTACAGTTTGGCCTTTATTTCTACAATTATTTTATTTTTAAATTACTATGAATAAATTAGGTTTATACACCTAAATAACTATATTTCTTTCCATATTTAGCAAATATATATTCTTTACGTTTACGAGTTGGGACTCATTATGCATAAGTTTTAAGGAATGTTCAAATAGTATGTTCTCCCACCGTTTATTATAGGTTTTATGGTTAGTTACGTAAACAATCTACCTAGTGTTATATTTTACTTATAATATACAATAAAAAAAAGCAACATACAGTAGAATTGAGAACCTCCTCCTTTTTTGAAGTTGGTTAAACATATGTAAAATATAAGATTTCAAGACAGCATTTAATCTAGTTTGTTTAAAATCTCAGAGTACACTATACATACAGAGAAAAGAAATACATATAATATTAACTTCATGTAAATATAAACTTTTATTACATGCATAAAAATAGAATGTTATACATCTTAATCTGTTATATTGAAAATCATGATACTGCATTGTTAAACAATAACTTTCAATGTTTTATATTATCAGTTATATCATCAATGAAGATTATAAAACAAACCAGTTGTAATAATGTTTCTATGACAAACATGTAAATGAAAAATATGAATGGAAAAGTTCAAGTAAACTTTTAGATACTGACGGGCAGATGACAAGCAATGCGGGTGGCATAATTTTATCATCAATCTAATTACCTTTTGACCTCTATATTTTTACTATAGAAGATATGGGTAATTGGACTCCCACCACTACCCAACATTAATTGTAAATTATGTAGTGAAGTTTTTGTCAAAAAGTAATTGGGTTAAAGCATTCTTGACTGAAAAGTGTTACCTTTACTGCAAAAAGTTTTACATATTTTTATTAGATTTATACTAGTTTTTTTTTTTTAATATAAATATTGTGTTAAGAAATACCTTTATTTTGTACAATTAAGAACACAATACCTAACTAAACTAAAGAATTTTAAATTGACTCAAATAATTGTTGATAATAGATCAGAAGGAAAATGAGATGCTAACAATTTTTTAAAGTTAATTTGAATTATGAAAGAAATATGCTGTAACATTAAATAGTATATGTGCATAAATTATTTTTGTGCTATTGAAACTTTTCAGTTATGGTTTTTTATGTTTTCAAAGATAGTTGGGTATCTACACAAAAAATAAAAGCAATAATGCATAGCAATGTGTTGTGCACAATGCTGAAAAAAACTTATTTGGGTTTCATAACATGACAATTGGATGGTTTATTTTTAACTTTTAAATGTCTAAGAGATTCAAAATTAAAAGTGCCTATGATTATACTTTCAAGTAAAAAAAAATACAAAAAGGTAAATAAAATAGTATAAGTTACAATGGCTGTATAAACATAAGCAACACCTCAGTAACATATCTATATTACTTTGACCAAACAAGTATTTTGGAAATTCAATATAATACAGCAAAAGATAACTACAAAGTCTCACATGGATTTTAAAAAGATTTTGTAATTCTAAAATAATTCATTGTATTTTATAGAAATATTATTAATTACAAAAAAAAAACAAAAGTTTTATAATGCCAATCTTGTTGAATGTTTGATTATTAGTCACTTATCATCACATAGCCGAGTGCTGTTTGTACAATGTTGTGTTGTCTTTAAAGTTGTTCGTAAAAACTTTCTTAGTACTATCTGTATACGAAATATTAGGTCAGTGGGTGAGTAGGTGCGCGTTGGAACAACAAGTTTTGATACAAAACTTTTTTAAAGTGGAACTCGAGTCACTGCCGGCTAACAAAACACAGCGTTCAACACAAAAGATGTGTAAAAAATCTCAATACAACCGCAGACAAGATATCCTAACCTTACCGTAAATTATTTATAACTATTACCTGTTCTCTGTTGTTGTTGTAACATGAATATTATATTGTGCTAATTACAACATTTGGGACTATTAAAACACGCGTTAACATCAAAAGTGTTAATTTTAGAAGTCGTAATCTTGGAATAAGCATCAGTTTCTTACCTCGTTGACACCTGAATTCCGAAGTGATCGTAGAGTTCGTTACAACTTCACACACTTAACTTCCAACTTTCCAATAATAGTTTCTGCACTTGACAACTAATTAACACTTGTAGTAACTTTCTTTAGAGTCTTTCAACTTATAAACCAATTGAAAACAACATTTTCGTGTAGAAAACAAAAAATTATTCACACGCTTGACGTCGCCTTCGCCATGGTGTTGATGAACATGAACGCACCCTCGCGGCACCTCGCGGAACTATTAAGAGCTGTGCTACGTTCCATTTTACGTTATTTACAACATTTTGAAACAAATTGTATAAAAATATTTTGATGATGCATCTTAATTGCCAGGTCAAAAATATACCGGTTATGTAATTTGTAGAAAATCTAACAAATCTAAAAATCAGTACTAATTAACAAAGAATTAAAATATCAACATATTTAATAAAAACAGAGTTACATGCATTTTGTACAGGGGTCTCCAAACTAATCTAGTACTTTATTTATTTTATTAAATTAGTACGGTTGCGGAACGGCGGCTCCAAAGTGTTTGCAAGAGACTTGTCTAGGCTGAGAACGGACGATGGCCGCGTGGTATCGACGAGGGCAGAGGTATTAAGAGAGATCGAGAGGTTCTACGGACAGCTTTACACCTCGGTTGTCGAACCTACTGTTAGCTCAGCCGAAGACCCGAGAGCTGAGTTAATCCGACACTTTAGCCATGATATCCCGGACATCAGCCTGTATGAGATTGAGATGGCCCTCAAACAACTTAAAAACAACAAGGCGCCGGGTGAGGATGGAATCACCTCAGAGCTTCTGAAAGCGGGCGGAACGCCGATACTGAAAGTCCTTCAGAGGCTCTTCAATTCCGTTCTCCTCGAGGGCTCAACGCCAGAAGCACGGAGCAGGAGCGTGGTGGTACTGTTCTTCAAAAAAGGTGATAACACTTTGCTGAAGAACTACAGGCCCATCTCGCTCCTGAGCCATGTCTATTAACAAGCCGGTTTCCGAAAAGGCTTTAGTACCATAGACCATATTCATACGCTATGGCAGGTTATACAAAAAACCGAGGAATATAACTTGCCGCTTTGTTTAGCGTTTGTGGACTATGAGAAAGCCTTTGATTCGATCGAGACCTGGGCTGTGCTACAGTCTCTTCAACGGTGCCACATAGACGATCGGTACATCGAAGTGTTGAGATGTATATACAATAACGCCACCATGTCGGTCCGAGTACAAGATCAGAGCACGAAGGCTATTCCACTACAGAGAGGCGTGAGACAGGGAGATGTTATATCTCCGAAACTGTTCACTGCCGCGCTGGTAAACGCCTTCAAGCTCTTGCAGTGGAAAGGATTCGGCATCAACATCAACGGCGAGTATATTACTCAGCTTCGATTCGCCGACGATATTGTAGTATTGGCAGAATCGCTGGAAGACCTTAGCACTATGCTCGAAGACCTTAATCGAGTCTCCCAACAGGTGGGTCTTAAAATGAACATGGATAAAACGAAGATCATGTCGAATATCCATGTTGTGCCCACCCCCATTGGAGTTGGGGGCTCGACTCTCGAAGTTGTAGACGAATATGTCTATTTAGGACTAGCGGACCGGTTAGGCAGGTCCAATTTCGAGAGAGAGGTCAATCGTCGAATCCAACTCGGTTGGGCAGCGTTCGGGAAACTTCGCGACGTCTTCTCTTCCAAAATACCTCAGTGCCTAAAATCGAAAGTCTTCGATAGTTGTGTGTTACCAGTGATGACATACGGCACCGAGACGTGGCCTCTCACTGTGGGCCTCATTAAAAGGCTCAAAGTCACTCAACGAGCCATGGAGCGGGCTATGCTCGGTGTTTCCTTACGAGATCGAATCAGAAATGAGGAGATCCGTAGGAGAACCAAGGTTACCGACATAGCCCATAGGATTGGCAAGTTGAAGTGACAGTGGGCCGGGCACATAGCTCGTAGAACCGATGGCCGTTGGGGCCGAAAGGTTCTTGAGTGGAGGCCACGTACAGGTAAGCGAAATGTCGGACGCCCGCCAACAAGGTGGACGGACGATCTGGCTAAGGTTGCAGGAAGTCGCTGGATGCAGGCCGCTTCCAACAGGTCATTGTGGAGATCCTTGGGGGAGGCCTATGTTCAGCAGTGGCCTTACTGTGGCTGATATGATGATGATGATGATGATGAGTACGGTTGACACCAATTACACTAATAAATAACTTTTTTATTGTACTACTAGTAGTTAGTTAAGTACTACTTGATCTGTGAAACTAATCTTGGCATGTATCTCGGAGTGCCAATACAAACTTAAAAAAATCAGATTGCGAAGATTTTATACAAAAAAAGGTAAAAATAAAACAGAAACGTACTACTATTACAATTTCATTACAAAAAGTTCATAAAACTCTAAAAACTATGTTCTTTTCTCATGAATAAAACATTTTACAAAAAATATGCACATAAGTACGTTATTATAACTGTTTGAAAACTATAAAAAGACAAAAATAAGACCATAAAAGATTATCTTATCAATAATATTACAATAAATATAATATTAGAATAATATTCTAGTAGTATTTCTGTGTTAATGTAAGTTAAGATAAATAACCAGTTTAAAGAATAGACCACTAAAGCCTTCATGAATATACACATGTATATTTCAATTTGGCCTGGTGGCTGGTGCACCGACGAGTGTTGATTGTCACAGAATATTACGATAATATAGGTATAATAGACGTTTGTATAGTTAGTAAGGGTACGATTCATCATTCAGTTTCTGATGGAATTCATCTTTAACAATAAAAGGTATTTTTCGTTTCATGTTCATATTTTGTCTAGAAACACTAATGACCAATTTATTTTTTAATCATTGAGAAATACTTATACCGAAATCACATTCAACCTCACCCTAAAAGTTTACAATACAATTAACTTTTGTATTGTTTTGTGTAAGAAAAAAAATGTCTTCTATATCATATTCAATGTTTTTAAAACGTATTCTCAAACAAACCTGGTGGTAGATCTCATATATGTGAGAAGTGGCAGGTACCACCGCAATGTCTACTTCTCCAGCCAAACAGCAGTGTAAATACACTGTTGTGATCCGGATTTAAGGACATTGTAGCCAGAGTAACTACTTACTTAAGACTTAACATCTTATGTTTTAGGATGGCGAGCGCAGTGGAATGCCAAGCATTGCTTTGATAATCATGGTATTGTTTCGATTTGCTACTATGAGCGATCGTATCGCTTACATCAGGTTAATGGCGTTCTTGTTTCGCCATTATATGCCTATTTTAGCATTTTTAACAAAATATTGGGTGTAGGTATACTATGGTTTTAGACAAAAACTCTATGTATTTGCCACCCAAATACGACGATAGGAAAAAAATAACAACTAAAAGTCATGGCTTTGTTTTGCAATATTTTTTTTATTTGTTGTGTGGTTACTAGTAGTCACTAAAACTGCCTCCCGGCTTCGTTTTCGGTAGCAGTCTTCATATACCCTGTATATTTAGCGGTTGTCGACGGCGTCCTACGTCTATACAATTTTGTAACAGTTTACATTTGTATCTGTACTAGCCCATATAAGTCCCACTGCAGGGCATGGTTGATTAGGCCATATAGTCGACCACGCTAGCCTAATGCGGGTTGGCGGACTTACATACCATAGAAATTCTTATAAATCGGTATGGTATGCAGTTTTCCTCACGATGTTTCCCTTCACCGTTTTAGTGCGTAGTGATTATTTATCAATACACACATCACTCCGAAAAGTCAGAGGTGTATCCTGGGAATCGAACCCGCGACAATTCGAAGCTATGGTTCGAACCGTTAACATACGGTAATTTTATTCAATTTTAACATTAAACAGTAATCAAAAGTTGCTAATCACATTAAAGTGATACGGTAATTCATGGAAGACCTTTAATATGGGATGAGACTACATATTGAAGACTACAAAAAGAAATCTGATGTATCCAAAACCTCTTATTTTATATCTCCTTTTTTAGTTTTCCGCATATGTAACGTACGTAATGATAATCTTCTTATACACATTCATGAGGAGGAATGGAATTTATTAGTTAATATTCTTATTTTTTCAGAATTACATAACGGCGGTCTACAGAAGAGGGTATAGTAAGTAATAAAATTTATAAGACAATATTTACAAAAACTTGCTTTATTAATTCAAATTCACAATGTGAAAGAGGAAACGTCAATTGATAAAACACGCTATGATGTCTTCAAACTAAAACATTACAGCAAAAACAAATTCATAAAAAAAACGCAGAGGAGACTCTAGTCTATTTTAAATGTGAATACATACATCCAAACTCAACAAATAATACGTAGCAGTGATACATTCAAATACTTCTGATATTTGGGATGTTTGGCTTACAAAAATAATCCCATACTATGCATTCAGGCCATATATACGTTCCATTGCAGGGTATGGTTAAGCCATATAGTCCACCACGTTGAACGTACGGGTTGGCATATTATGAATGAGTTTAAAAATTCACCTGACTTTTTTACGAATAAATTGAACAATGATTGATGCTCCTTCATAACATGCATGACACAGTTGGCAGTAATTGAATAAGTGGAATGGGAATACGGGCTCAATAGCGGGGGTTTGAGGTCAATGCCTACTGCACTTTAATAGTAATATTACCACATGTTCACCTTTTGACCCTAAGCATAGCATCTTATTTTAGCGTTAAAATAACCTTGAAATTAATAACAATGAGAGAAAAAGTTTTGACAGTATAATCAATGGATTAACAGTGTCATAGAAAGAATTCAATCATGGTGCATTGCATCTATTATCTGTAGACTTAAAGAATAATAACTGAGACAATAATTACAAAAAAATGCTATTTAATATTTCCACACAAGCAGGTACGAAATAGCAAATTAAAATATAACATCGCCGCATCGACGACACTGTCTAAAACTACAAAAATGACTAAAACAAAATGACTTCATCCTTAAAACGCTACGCAATAAATAGACGATTACAATCGTAGAGACAAAAATCAAGTCATTGAGGTATTTCTTATACAAGGAACTTACATAAAGACGTAAAACAAACAGCAGCTAAAGGAGTATATAGTTAAAAAAACATGTAATTTTGTTAATCAAAAAACATTTGCGAACCCTGGAGTTTCACAAATGACCAACATTTGGTATTATGAGAGTAAAGCAACAAAAATATTATTACAACTAAGAAATTTAAATTAAAATATATTCAAACTTAAATAAATACACACAAATAGCCATGTTTTTTGCAAATCACTTCAATTTCACTATTCAACAAATACATACTACAAGTAAATAAACATTTTTTGTCAATCAGAAAGTTAGTCAAGTAAATGATACAATTTGATTTAATGAACTTCTATATTATTTTGGTTTTGTTACCTTACTTATATACTGCTTAATATTAATTTCAAAGCTTAACAGATAGCGAAATATGAATTTATTGCTTAATTTATTTGAAATTTCTTTGCTCTATTTTGTAGATGAACAATTTTACTGACATATGTTTACTAATAGTAGATCACGGGAATCATAGACAGGTTTTTTAGGACAAGAAATAAATAAAATGTATTAACTACAAATTACTTGGCCATCATCAATGATATTTTAAAACAGACAACATATACCGAGACATCGTTTTTACTGATAGATGCAAATGTTTAAACATGTCCCATACATAAATATGATCTAGCAAAATTAATCTGATAACCTCTTCAAAATGTACACACATTAGGCCTATGAACATCAAAATTTTAAATCTAATAAAATTAATTTGATTTTCACCTGAATATCATCTCATAATGGCATATAATAGAAATCATTTCTTTTCTCAGTCGCCTGGAACCTGGCTATGTCCATAATTGCAAGAGCTAAAATTACAAAGCTACGGTGCCTCAAAGTCAGTGTTTTATTTCGTAGAAACTTGAACAGATTTATTCTATGTACATATGTGACCAACACGACTGTGAGATATAGAATTGACGAATTACGTACCTAACCTAGAAACTAATATAAATATTGAAAAAACTAAGATCCACGTGTTACTTAAAATACACTAAGGCAACTCTGTAAAGCCTATGTCAATATTTTAAACATCACATAGCAGTGCCAAAGTTATTCAGCCTCTTTAGGCGGTTACGGTCTGACAAAATGATTATTGCGTTTATATGTGCAGTATAGTTGTACCATTTAAATATTGTATTTTCGTACGCACCAAAACGGATAAAGCCGCGTTTTGTTGTAAAAGACCATGACATATGCAACATATTAGTTTATGATTTGATTTGAAATAGAGCAACACAGTTTAAATGGTACCACAATACAGGTAATGATGGTAGATTGCACAATAGCTTCACAAAAAAATGTCCTTTAAACAATAATTTTGCTGTCAATACAGCAAGGCAGGTACAGATTTCGTGTTTTCTTTGCTTCTTAAATACGAGTCATTATCTACTCGTCACCTGAAGAAAAGCGCTACCCATCCTCTAAATATTTATAGAAATATAGTCATTTTCGACGTCAATATTAAAGGGCAAAATAGGTGCTATATACAAGTTCCTATAAGTTGTTAATATGCCAAAACAATATAATTTTTTTAAAGTTTTTTACGATACATCAAAGCCTATTCCACACACCACTGTTTGATTGTGAAGCAAATATATTTTACATCCAATCCAATTAACAGTTTAAATTTAGTTGGCAACCAAACCGTTGCGTGCGGAACGCGCTCCAACCGTTCTGTTCGTGCGACGTCTAGGAATTGATCCTGTGCAGTCCCTTGATGAAGTTGGTCATGTCGTATTCCTCCTCGTACTGCTTGTCGTCCCACAGCTCTGGCAGCGTGTCGAGCAGGGAGCGCGCGGGCTGTGCGGGGTGCGCGGGGTGTGCGGGGTTGGTTGCGCCACCAGACAAATTAAACAGGTCGAGCAGCTGATCCGTGCCCATCGTCTCCATTGCTGCGTTCTCGCTGCTGATCACTGTGTTCGCTGTCATTAGCTTGAACTTTTGTAGGCTGGAAAGAGAGAAAAATATATTAATAGAATTCAAGGTACCTGATTGTGAAAATAATCATTTAGAACAACTGTTGTAAATTGATAAAAAAGGAAATCACATTTGATACAATCTTCCAAATATTTTGCCAATGCTAATAGAATTTAATGACTTGTAGATTATCTATGATCTATAAGCATTTATAAACTAGTCAACTAACAACTAGGCCACTATGGCTTTACCCTTCTCAATCGTACTCTCGTTTAAAGAGTAGGCGTGCTCTCGCTAACGTCTATGGGCTAATACTAATCTAATAAACTATTAACTACGCTATCAACGTTCAGGACCTAAGGATAACTTAAAGTACAGATTCTTAACCAACCTCATGATCTTCTCTTCAAGCGTGTCTCTAGTGATAAGTCGGTACACGTTAACGACTTTCTTTTGGCCAATGCGATGGGCCCGGTCCATAGCTTGCAAGTCCTTCATTGGGTTCCAGTCGTGTTCCACAAATATTACGGTATCAGCTCCAGTCAAATTCAACCCAAGGCCGCCCACCTGTAAACAATATTAAACATTACACAATTAATTATAATCATAAAAACAACGGATTTATTAACAATTCTGACTTTATTTATTCAAGTATACTTATTTGTATTATACTTTTATTAAGAGTACTTCATCTCCTACTCCATAATATGAAGTCAGCGCAACATGCTTTTTATGCATATTTACAGGGCGATGGCGTAATATAATTTAATTCTTTCAAATATTTTCCTAACTTATATGTTTGAAATTTAATTATTGGATAAAGTGTATTTTTTACATGCTTTATATTAGCTTCACTTGTGTGTTTGTTTGTATGTTTTTTTCGAACATTTACAGAACAGTGTAATAGGGCTACTACTAGACTAGGCTTTAAATCACCCAAATTGAATATTAACAAGAATTTTCATCACAAAGAATTTAATACATCCATAGCATAGCGTTCATAGCGTTACTCACCGCAGTAGTAAGCAGCAGCAGATCAATAGACACGTCGGAATTGAACCTAGTAACGATGGCATGCCTCTGGTGCGGGGGCACTGAGCCGTCGAGACGCAGGTAGGTGACGGCGGGCAGGTGGCGCCGCACCAGGTCTCGCTCCACGATGTCCAGCATCTTCTTCAGCTGGCAGAACACCAGCGCGCGGTGCTGGGACACCGCCGCCGCCGCCTCCGCCTCCGCGCCTGATGCCGTCACGCCGATGCCGCAGTCTAGGAGCAGTTGCCTGTGAAGGTGCAACAATTTTATAAACTCTGTGTCCCCTAAAAAAACTCATGTCGAAAATGCCTCTTTTGACGATGAAGTAAATCTAAGGAATATAGGAAATTAATGACCATGTGATTAATACGTGGCATTTTTACAAAACAAAAGGTAATTATACCCCTATCAAGAAAGGCATACAACTAATCGAGGTTTAAATTAAGATTTGATATATTTTATCAAAGTATACTGGTAATTTTTGTACAGAAACCGTAAAATATATAAAGTACAAAAATACTTTAAAACTATCTTATAAACTTGGCAAAAATCAACTATGCTATAAAAACAAACTGACTTGAGCGCAGGCAGTTTAGCGGAATGTTCTATATCGTCGAGCGTGGAGTTCTGCGCCCGGAGCTGCTGCGCGATGGCGGCGGCCTCGGGGTGCTCCGGCGTCAGCACCAGCTTGGGGTGATTGCACACGTTCTGTAGGTAGTGGAGCGCCTGGGAACGACAAATAAATTTACATTAATCATTCATTCATTACATTATTCATTCATTCATTACATTATTCATTCATTCATTACATTTACATTCATTCATTCCACTTACATTCATTCGTTCATATTATTCTATTTACACATTACAAACTGGAGACTTTTATAAGTATGTGTAATTGCAGTGGGTTTCTAATATTGACAATTTGCAAAATCCATTGAAAACTTACACATAAGGCCAAACATAATATCATTATTTTCACAATAAGACAATCACTATGGAGGCTTTTACCTTATACACTTATTTTTCTCATTGGTCGACAGTTAATCAAATACACCGAGACACTCATTATTGTTGTATTAATCTCTACACACCCCCTGTGTGACGCTGGCATATAATTATTTAAGTACAACGGTTATCAAAGTTACCTGGAATACATGAGTATGTGTGTTGGACAGGTCCTGCGGCACGTGTTCTCTGGAGAAGTCCTCGTACAGGCGGCGCTGCAGCGGGCTCAGCTCGCAGTAGTAGTCCTGCGTTATCTTCGGAGGCAGTTCCTTTAGCACGTCCTCTTTCACTCGGCGCAGGAGAAATGGTAACACCTGGAATGTAGAATGATTTATAAGGTTAGTAAAATATAATTAATGACTTGTAAAATTTTTAGTCCTTCGAGCTGGATTATAATTAAAATGTATAACTGAGATAATAACGTTTACGATTACAAAATATATCATTTAATTATCGATAAACGTGATAACTTAAGTCGGGAGTCCTTAATAGGTGTGTACAATACTTAGCTACTTAATATTCGCATTAATGTTAAACCAAAGTATATATAATACTTTTATACTAGCACGTACATCACGCACAAAATCTGTACGCACTGCGCACGTACCAAGGGACGTACGTACGTACAAATGCCAGGAGTAGTGTGACAGAGACAAAAATAAAAATAGCAGTACAATACTGCTATTTTTTTTTTTACAATGTCTCCTGTTCTATATGAATGTGTGTACCTGGCGGTGCAGCGCCTCGCAGGCGAGCGCGCCGGCCTGCAGCTGGTGCGGCGTGGCCTTGGCGTCACGTGCGGCGAGGATGGGTCGTGAGTACCGCGCCGTGAACTGCCGCTCCGTGCCCAGCAGCCCCGGCATCAGGAAGTCGAACAGCGACCACAGCTCCAGCACGTTGTTCTGGAATATCAACACTTTTTAGTACTCTCTTGGCAGAGGTTTGTTGTAGATCAGGGTGTCACCATGGTCTTGTCGAAAATCGAAGTTGAGCAACTGCTTTGTAGCGGTGATTTATTCGTCATGTGAGATTTTCGTGACACCAATACCCTCCCATCCCATTTTATGTCCTGTCATTGTATTCCCCTGCCATATTTTGTATTCTATTCATCCTGTCATTTAAAAAGACCGCAACGCATTTCAGGTACTTATGGGCAGAAATTATCACTTATTATCAGGTACTGTTTAAGACAGTAGTCATATGCGAAGTGAATATTCTTGGTGAGCCTCATCCTAAGGTGTACCAAATTTGATAAAAAATATACGTTAGAATATCAACAACTAACCTGTATAGGCGTACCAGATAAAATCAATCTATGATTCGCAATAATCTGTTTAATCGCCTTGAACGCTTTCGTCTTGCCGTTCTTGATAACATGGCCTTCGTCCAATATGCAGTAGTTCCACTTTATGCTGCTGAAGAAGTCGATGTCCTTCCGTACTATATCGTACGAGGCGACGATGAAATTATAGTACTTCACTTGGTGACGCAATCGCTCTCGTTCGACAGGCGGGCCGACATATTGTAATGGCTTGAGGAATTTTGAAGGGATGAACTTTTTCACTTCGAACACCCAGTGACCTGAAAACGATTAAAACTTGATAAGTGTTATTGTTCCGTATATATTTTTTGTTTTTACAGTCGATATAACACTAAAAAATATCGATATTATTGTACGTCTGACACTACCACAACGATGGATTTTACTGGTGGTCTCTCATATGTGAAAAGCCGCCTGGATAGGTACCACCGTTATATCTATTTCTCCCGCCAAACAGCATTGTAAATGCACTTTTGTGTTTCGGTTTGAAGGATATTGTAGCTAGAGTAACTACTGGACATATTGAGACTTAAAATCTTATTTCTCAGGATGGCGAGCGCAGTGGAATGCCAAGCATTGCCTTGCAATTCAAGGTGTTGTTTGGTTTTGTCCCTGTTCATGAGCGGTCGTATTGCTTACCATCAGGCGAACGATATGCGCCTCAAAGCATTGCAAAAAAAAGTACTGCAGCGTGTTGCCCAGCCCCGTGTCGTGCAGCTTGTGTCGTATAGTTAACATTACCAGTGAGTGTAGGCGGACACACGACGAGCGAGGGCAGGTGCGGCAGGTGTTGGTGCGCGCGCTCCCAGTGCGAGCCGGCCACCACCACGATGGACTGCAGCGTCTTGCCCAGCCCCATGTCGTCGCACAATACGCCGTGTAGCTTGTACTCGTACAGGAACCGCAGCCAGTTCACTCCCGCCTGGAATATTCAAAAGAAACAGTGAGATTATGGAGTAGTAACTATCAAGCGTTTAGATTTTATTTTATTTTAGATGAATGAAGAGATAAATAAATATGGCAAAGCACAAACTACAATCTCGGCTAAAATTTTAATTGGCCAGGAAAAAAAACTACGCACCAACTCTCAAAAATGTACGAAATGAACACAGATTGAATATCATAATCTTATGTTATAGGTTCAATTTTTGAATATTATTTGAAAAATTAGACATACTTTTTTTTTTAAAGAAAATGAAGTATTTTCCTAACTATTTTTCATCACTTAAACCATATAAATTATCTGCCATAAAATCCAACCTGCTGATAAGATCGCAGCTCAGCGGACACGGGCACGGGTATCTTGTAGTCCCCTATGGTGGCCGGGTTGAACAGTTGTTCGAGGAAGCGTCGGTCGTGGTGCCTGCGCGCGCGCAGCTCGGGCGCGAGCGGCGGCTCGGGCACGGCGCCGTCCAGCGGCATGAGCTGCACCAGCGACGCGAAGCAGCGCGTCGCCATCATGCGCACTGGGAGAGACTGGTCGCTCATACGGCCTGGAATTTTAAGGGGATTTTTTGGTTAATATTTATTTATTTACTATAAAAATTCTAGTTATAATTGTTCTAATGATAAATGCAGAAATGTAAACGTGAAATAATCATAAATTATTGCACAATTATTGACAGATATAATATGTAATTCGCAATAGTCTAATGTCGCATTCACTATATGTATACATACTGAAAATACGCGTAAGTTTTGAACACAAATGTAATTTAAAGTAAAAGTCAATGTGAAAAAAGGCAACTACGTAAAGATCTTCTCTCTCCATCCCATAATTCGTACAACTCACAATAAGATACCGACCATCAGATATCCAATGGATGACCGATTTTATAAAATCGACAATAAATTATATGACTGTATAATAAAAGCTAATTGCATACACACCTAACAAGGGTATGATGAGCAGCACGACGTAAGGCACAATCTGCAACTGCAGCGTGTCCACCACCCTCGCCAGCGCCTCCACCGCGCCGCAGCGCACGCGCTCTAAACGAACGTCGTTCAGTGCAGGTATTAACTGGAAACAAACAAACAATGGTTTAGTTATTAGTCTTACGAATAATTAAGTCAGTTCAGTTAGATAACTGTTCATATTTTAAGTTAAGGTTATTTTTTTATGTTGAGTATTATAAATACTTTGGTACAAAATTGTTTAAAAAATAAAAATAATGGTTAAGTAATAAATACACTCAGTAGACCTGACCCCACATTAAGATCAATTAAGTCTTGTGTCGTGGGTATTAGAAACTACGAAAAACTTTTGGGTCTCACAAACACCCAGACCTGAGACATGGGCTTTCGGCAGAGAAGAACGGGCAAGAAACTCTATCGTTGCTCATTTCAAAATAAGTTTACAGTGATGATACAGGAGTTGCAATTCAGAGCAGTTCATAAATTATTTATAATAACAATTAATTAATATTTGAACTTTAGCATACTGTTTATACGCAATATTTTTTCTGTTCGGATAATGTGTGTGCCTCCACACCATTCTCAATCATACTCTCGATTGTAGTGGAGGCCTGTATATGGGCTGATACAGATACAGAATATGTACCTCATCAATAATATCGGGCATGACGACATGCGGCATCTGCGCGGCGAGCGCGGCGAGTGTCCTGGCGGCCATGTGTCGCAGCGCGGTGTAGAGCGAGCGCGTGAGTGCGGCGGCGGCGCGCGCGCCCGCACACACGCGCGCCCGCAGCGCCGCGCTCACGTGCGCCACCACCGCCTCGCACACCTGCAGCCGCGACACCAGCTCCTCCGCCACGCAGCACTCCAGCCGCTCCAGCTCTGCAATCGTCAATATTTTGTTAACATGGGTCTATGTGTTGCATCATCATCATCATCATCTCAGCCTCAGGAAGTCCACTGCTGAACGTAGGCCTCGCCCAAGAATCTCAACATCGACCTGTTGGAAGCGGCCTGTATTCAGCGACTTCCTGCAACCTTAGCCAGGTTTCCGTCCACCTAGTAGGCGGGCGTCCGTCTAGGTGTTTGTGAGACCGAAAAGAATTTCGTAGTTTCTGATACCCACGACGCAAGACTCGATCTTAGTGTGGGGTCAAAACTTTGGGTGTGATTGTTGGATGTTACTTATTTATTTATTATTAACAAGTCCTCAGGAAATGCTTATGTTAAACAGTAAACTTTCTGTGGCTGAAATAAGAGTAGTTACATTGTCGATAAGTAGTAAATCCCAAAGTATATTCCATTCGGTGACGCAATCACCAACAAACATTTCACTCGATTAACAGTATACTGTATCTGTATCTACCCATATACGTCCCACTGTAGGGCACGGGCCTCCGCTACAACCGAGAGTAGGATTGAGAGTGGTTGGGCCATATAGTCCACCACGCTGGCCTAATGCGGGTTGTCACAGTATACACAGGTACAAAAAAAAACACTCAGTTGATTTTCTATATGCCTGACAGATGAGGACAATAAAACCAGTATTTTCGCCCACAGTTCACCATGTTAAATATCCAATATGGAAATTAATCTTAGAATCTCACATTTATCAACTAGTATACACTGTAAAAATAAATTATAAAAGGTTTTTTCATGATATTCTTACCAGCGTCAGTCATAACTTTAGCAAGTGGCTCCGTGATAAACTCCCACAGTTTGGGCAACTTGTCCGGCAGTTCGTCACCGAAGTACTCAGCAAGACTAGTGAGTGCTAACGTCGCTCCTCGCCTTTGTATCCTTAGCAGTTTATGAGCCTGCAATGCAATCAAACATGTTTAAAAAAGATTGTTTTTTTTTCTTGCATAAGTTTACCAAATGAGTTATCGACTTACTAGACGATAAACCATTACTCTAACCATATTTATGTATTAGATGTGTACCATTAACACGTTGTCAAACTGTCAATACGGGAGCTTTCTCTACAATCGAGAGTACGATTGAGAGTGGTTAGGTCATGCGGTGCGGGTTGGCGGACTTTACATACCATAGAAATCGATGAACGCGAACATGTTGGCAGCCGCGTCTGGTCTGGCGTTACCAACGTTTAACAAGGTAAAGCTTCAATCAAATGTATTTATATTAGATACAGGGTCCAGAACAAAATTACACGCCAAAAGTGGCCGAGGTTGCTAATATGTACATTTGAATTTCGAACTACGAGATGTAGCAAAAAGTCTTAAATCATAATCAAGTTCAGGTAACAATAAACCGCATTCCTTTAAATTAAGATTTACGAGTATTATGTTTTAGACCATACTAAAATAAAATAAGAGCACACGCTTATTTGTGCTCTTATTTCCCTTGTCGTTTTAAGGCCATTACTTATAATCCAGATATTTGATCGAAGGTGATAAGAAAGCTATATATATGATGCGTGACCTCGTCCTCGCTAGCGAGCAGCGCGTCGAGCGGCAGCAGCGCGGCGGCGGGCGGGCGGCCGCGCCGGGGCGCCGCGCGCTCGCCGCTCAGCTGCTGCTCGCGCAGAGTCAGGATGCCCTGGTACTTGTCCACTGGAACACACAGTTCTGTCATTGTTATTCAGTACTTTTCATTTTTTTTGTTGGTAAGGAGGGTGGGGTCCACAAATGTGACCAGCTATGATAAGGAAGGGGAAGGGATCAAAAAATCATGAAATTCGTGTGACGTAATTTATGGATGGCCCCTAAAGATACTTCGACGCGTGTACGAAAAGTATTTATATTTTAAGTGCATTGTAAAATGTAAAATTAAGCAAAATTGAAGTAAAAAAAATATATATATACTAGCTTTTGCCCGCAACTTCGTCTGCGTTATTAACTTTATTTACAATATATTTTATATTACGTTCTCATTTCTCCGCTAAAACTGAGAAAATTCTAAAACTCCGAATCACATCACTATTTATTTGTGAACATCGTGTTCGGCAAATTATGTGGCAATATATATTACTTACTTTATCAACAACGATTTCCCGCTTTAACTCCACTTAAAACATAAAAATCCAAAACCTTACAATTGGTCATTATTTATCTATAATATGTAAATACTATTAAACATAATAAATTCCTCCCACTCAAATTTATAATCCCAGAGTTACGCACAATTTTACTTATAAGTATTAATCTGAAATCTATTTCCTTTCACGGTTCGTTTTTCCATACAATACAATTTCACCCTTTTCACTCCTTTAGGGATTGAATTTCGGTAAATCCTTCATTAGCGCTGCTCTACATTATGATAGGAAGCCCCGTGTACAATTTCAAGTTCCTAACTTCAGTAGTTTCAGCTGTACGGTGATGTGACAGTTCGATTCTACAAAATTTCAACCCTTACCATTTTAGGGTTAATTTTAGAAAAATAAAGTATGCAGCTATGTTTGTTTTTGATTGATTTACAAAAGTGCAAAGTTTTTTACCTTTTTCACCCTCTTAGGGGTTGAATTTCCAAAAATCCCTTCTTAGTACTACCCTACGTCACAATAGAAATCTTTGTGTAAAATTACACGTTTCTAGCTCCAGTAGTTTCGGCTATCCGTTGATTAGACAGTTCGGTTCTACAACATTTCAACCCTTATTTTAACCCCTTTAGGGTGATCTTTAGAAAAATAAAGTATGCAGTTATTTTTCTCTTTGATTGACTAACTAAAGTGCAAAGTTTGACAATTGTAGCTTTAACGGTTTCGATTTTCCATACAACAGTTTTTTACCCTTTTCACCCCCTTAGGGGTTGAATTTCCAAAAATCCCTTCTTAGTGCTACCCTACGTCACAATAAGAACCTCTGTGGAAAATTTCACGTTCCTAGCTCTAATAGTTTCGGCTGTGCGTTAATTAGGCTTTAACGGTTTCGATTTTCCATACAACCGTTATTTACCCTTTTCACCCCCTTAGGGGTCGAATTTCCAAAAACTCCTTCTTAGTGCTACCCTAAGTCACAATAGGAATCCCTGTCTAAAATTTCACGTTTCTAGCTCCAATGGTTTCGGCTGTGCGTTGATTAGATAGTCATTAAATCGCTCTAGTCTCGCAACACTTCAACCCCTATTTTAACCCCTTTAGGGCTAATTTTAGAGAAACAAAGTATACAGTTAAATTCCTTTTTAAATGACTAACTAAAGTGCCAAGTTTGACAATTGTAACTCTAACGGTTTCGATTTTCCATACAACAGTTTTTTACCCTTTTCACCCCCTTAGGGGTTGAATTTCCAAAAATCCCTTCTTAGTGCTTACCTACGTCACAATAGGAACTCCTGTAGAAAATTTCACCTTCCTAGCTCCAATAGTTTCGGCTGTGCGTTGATACGTCAGTCAGTCAGTCAGGTTCCTCTTTTATATATATAGACTACCTTTTGCCCGCAATTTCGTCTGCGTTATTAACTTTATTTACAATATGTTTTATATTAAGTCCTCATTTCTCCCCTAAAACTGAGAAAATTCTAAAACTCCGAATTACGTCACTATTTATTAGTGAGCATCCTGTTGGGCAAATCATTTGGCTATATACATTACTTACTTTATCAACAACGATCTCCCGCTTTAACTCCACTTAAAACATAAAAAGCCAAAACCTTACACTTGGTCATTATTTATCTATAATAAGTAAATACTATTAAACATAATAAATTCCTCCCTCTAATATTTATAATCCCGGAACTACGCACAATTTTATTTATGAGTATTATTTGCGCGAAACCCATTGATGGATATTTAAAATGAAAGTTGCTTATGCCCGATATTCCAACACAACCTTCCGTCCATTCCTTCCTTTTCCCTGACCGTAAATGTGAAACTCTTACACTTATGAACAACGTACAAAATTAGTAAAAATTAAAATATTGCTTTCCCTATCCAGTTCTTGAATTATACTATCAAGCTCAATTTTTAAGGGTTATTTTGTACCCACGGAACCCTAAATACTTTTTATAAAATTTAATCCCCTACGTGCCATTTTTCCAAAATTAGTGCATGCCAATTTCTTGTGTTTATAATAGGTAGCTGAAATACGAATTTTCGTACCAATAACAGCGGTTTCGATTGTGTATACAAAATTACAACCCTTATTTTAAGCCCTTTGAGGCTAATTTAAGACAAAAAAAGGAAGAACTTATTTTTGTTTTTAATTGACTACCTAAACTGCCAAGTTTGAAATCTGTACCTTTCACGGTTCGTTTTTCCACACAACGCAATTTCACCCTTTTCACCCCTTTAGGGATTGAATTTCAGTAAATCCTTCATTAGCGCTGCTCTACATTATGATAGGATGCCCCGTGTAAAATTTCAAGTTCCTAACTTCAGTAGTTTCGGTTGTACGTTGATGCGACAGTTCGATTCTACAAAATTTCAACCCTTACCACTTTAGGGTTAATTTTAGAAAAATAAGTATGCAGCTGTGTTTGTTTTTGATAGATTTACAAAAGTGAAAAATTTGGCTTCAACGGCTTCGATTTTCCATACAACTGTTTTTTTCCCTTTTCACCCCCTTGGGGGAGGAATATCTTAAAATCCCTTCTTAGTGCTACCCTACGTCACAATAGGCATCTCTGTGTAAAATTTCACGTTTCTAGCTCCAGCAGTTTCGGCTGTGCGTTGATTAGACAGTTCGGTTCTACAAAATTTCAACCCTTATTTTAACCACTTTAGGGTTAATTTAAAAAAAATAAAGTATGCAGTTATATTGGTTTTTAATTGGTTAATGAAAGTGCAAAGTTTGACAACTGTGGCTTTAACGGTTTCGATTTTCCATACAAACGTTTTTTACCCTTTTCACCCTCTTAGGGGTTGAATTTCTAAAAATCCCTTCTTAGTGCTCACCTACGTCACAATAGGAACCTCTGTGGAAAATTTCATGTTTCTAGCTCCAGTAGTTTCGGCTGTGCGTTGATTAGACAGTCATTAAATCACCCTAGACTCGCAACACTTCAACCCTTATCTTAACCCTTTTATGGCTTATTTTAGACAAACAAAGTATGCAGTTAGTTTTCTTTTTAAATGACTAACTAAAGTGCCAAGTTTGACAATTGTAACTTTAACGGTTTCGATTTTCCATACAACGGTTTTTTACCCTTTTCACCCTCTTAGGGGTTGAATTTCCAAAAATCCCTTCTTAGTGCTCACCTACGTCATAATAGAAACCTCTGTGGAAAATTTCACTTTCCTAGCTCCAGTAGTTTCGGCTGTACGTTGATACGTCAGTCAGTCAGTCAGTCAGTCAGTCAGTCAGTCAGGTTCCTCTTTTATATATATAGATTACCACAGCAAATATCTAAATCCTCAAGAAGTTCATGATTTCAAATCAAATTGTTGAAAATGTAGTAAAACTTCAGCGCATACATACATGCAGGCGTGAGACTAGTGGTTTCATTCTTTCCCTCCGTACCAGAGTCTCCACTGCCAGAGTCGGCTGTACTTTCCTCTGTGTTTTCTAGTGATATTCTAGGCGTGTACTCCGGATCGCATCTGGAATTATATGAAATATGTTAATGTTTAAAATATTTGAATGTTTAATATTATGTAATATGCAAAACGGTGTAGCCAGGACAGATGAATAGCTCGACTCGAGCAGGTTAGTATCATTGTTTCAGAAAAAAATTTGAACAAAATTATCGGAGATCCAATTTGTTTATGGTAGATTCGTTAGTCCGTCCTTATAGCGATCACCATATATAGTTATTAAGGATTTTTCATGGATATTCATTTAACTGTGTCGCGTTTCGCAATTAAAAAGCAGTGCGCTGAACATAGGGCGCATAATGGTTTTTTAGACTTACGCGAATGTTACACATTGAAATAAAAATATTATTTACGGATTTTATCGCGAAAGTCCGCCCTGTGACTATGAAAACTGTAAAGTGACCAAAACGTCGGGAAGTTTAAAAAATGTACAAATTAAACCAAACCCGCGTTTAAATCGGTAAATAATAGTTTTATTTTAATTGGGCGCATTGTAGCGCGTAGTATAGGTGTACCTGAGGAAGGCCTTGAGGTTGGCGAGCACCTTGTCTGCGGGCGCGGGGCGGCTGCGCGCCAGCAGGTCTGCCAGCGCGGCCAGCGCGTGCGCCGAGCGGCGCTGCAGGTGCGGCGACGGCTCGCGCTTCACGCTGTCCATGAGCGGCCGCACCACCGGGTTCAGCCGCGCCGGCGGCGTGCGCGCCCACGCCGCCGCGCTCGCCACGCCCGCCTGCACGCTAACCACACACACACACACACACGTTACATCATCATCATCATCATTTATATCCTTTTTAGCCACAACAAGTACACTACTAAAGAACAACTTACAACCAAGGAATCACTATAAATTCTATAAAAACAAATTAAAATTTAGAATGAAATGTTTTCAGAAAAAAAGAATGAATAAGTGATTTACCATCAGCTAGTGGTGAGATCACATCGTATGGGATTGACACCGAGAAACAATACTTGCGTAGGATTTAAAAAAATTGCACCACACGCCGCAGTGTTTTTTTTTTAATTTCCAAAAGACAAATTAAATCACTTAAGTATCCATAGATTGTATCATAAACGAGTGTTGCTAATATACTTACGACACATTCAAGGCGTTCTGTTCTATAGTGCATTGATTCACAGCTGTTTGCAAATTCTTTCGTCTTTCTTCTAATGTCTGAGCGACACGTTTCAACTTCATCGCGGCCACCATCGGCTGCGTTACGGTCGTCATGTGTGCCACCTAAAAATAAAACGAATATTAATTTTAAAAAAAACTTTATAAACTCGACATCATTATTGCTTTCACCTCGATAACAAAACGCTCTGATTTTATCGACCAACAGTCGATATCTTAGTATTTCCAATGTTTCATTATTACCTGTTCAAGCCTCATTATATTGTTAAATTCTTCACAGTCCACTGGCAGTTTGTAGTGTTTCATCATGGCCAACAAATCACGAGCCTCTTGCAGTATCCTGAAAACAATCGATGGTTTTATTACCTATTAATTCATCATTTATTAAATGGACAAAGAAAGGCTTTTTAAATCAGTCATTAATTTTGAGTTTGCTACTTCAATAACTTTATTTAAGCCAATATAAAGTATACCACAAATAGTTTGTATCGACTGGAATAGTAGTAATTACGCTAATGTATTTTACCTGGTGAGATTATTGTATATCGCTCACAAGATCCCAGATTTAAGGCCCCTTTCTTTCTACATCCCATTCCACATTCACTTAATAAGTCAGCATCAATGGTATCTTTCCATCCCATGAACCCACTTCATTGTTTATTTGTACAAATAAAAAAAGTATTTTACCTGTTACAATTCAACGCGACTTCATCATAGTACAGATTCTGATTAAGCGCTGTATGGAGCGTGTTGATTAATAATGGAGGTATTATTTTCGATATGTCATTCTCGTCTTGAGGGTCTTCGCTGCTCTCTTTCTCGCCGTTCTCTCCTTCCTGCGCAAAGTACTTGGTATTATTTCTGGCAATCGAGAAAAACAAAAAAAAAGTAGTGCTCTTACAAGCAAAAGTTATGACTGCCAACATAAAAAGAACATAGTTGGGTGTTTATTTTGCTTTTCGGACTGAAAGACATTGAGACATAACAACGTACGTCTCAGGATGGCGAGAACGTAGTGAAATGTTAAACATTTATTGCAATAGAAATAAATATACATGTTTGATATTTATTCGCTGAGTGTAAGAGTATGCGTGGCACCTGTTGGTGCTGCGTGCAGATGCGTGGCGGCAGCAGGCCCCGTTCCCGCGAGTATCGCGCCCACGCCGCCAGCACCAGGCTCGCCACCAGCCGCTGCAGCGCGCTGCCCGACCGCAGGTACACCACCATCACCTGGCACACACTTGCTGTTACTATACTATTATACTATCTGTATCAGCCTATATACGTCCCACTGCACGGCTCGGGCCTCCTCTACTAACGAGAGTGGCTAGGCCATATAGTCTATTATAGTACATTTTATAAATATCACACAGTAGGTAGATGTAAGATTTTTGAAGTTTAATACCGAATGGCGGCACGCATATAAGCGGTAGAATATTGTAAGTACGAGAGAGAGAGAGAAAAGGTGCACTGCACGGCGCAACATTCCAGAACAGAGAATGTTATGAATATTTATTATATTATCAAAATAAAAAGTAAAAAAAAATGTTTTATAACATACCTTAACATAACAGTTTATAGGGCTCTCGTCTTCTGGTTTGTATTCGATGCCTGGCGCAGGTTGAACCAAATAACATGATAGTAATCCTGAAACGGATAATATTAGTCAGAAAGAATGAGCAAAAATCTACTTAAAATACATTTTATTCATTAGCAAATATAATAATATTTCGTTGTATTCTAATAATTAAGTAGAAGTAAAAGGAAAAACAATTATTGATATGAACTTAACGACTAACATTGCACCAATTTTTTATTACAATGTTGTTATAACCGAAACACATCAGTGTATTTACACTGGTGTCTGGTGGGAGAAATATACATTGCGGTGGTATCTACTCAGGCAGTTTCTCACATATGAGAGACCTATCACCAGTAAGTTAAGTGTTGTAAATGTCCATAGGCTCAGTTAAATAATCTGTAGCTATATATTATGATGAAGTGGTGTCTACCGAGCACGTCAGCGGCGCGGCAGCGTGCGCGCGTGACGGCGTCGTCGCGCAGCGCGGCGGGCTGCGTGTCGGCGCCGCCCACCAGCCAGCGCGCCGACGCACGCGCGCCCGCCTCGCACCCCGCCGCGCCCGCCGCGCTCGCCGCACCCGCCGCACCCGCCGCGCCCCCGCGAGCACGCCGCTCCTGCAACACACCACACGTTCACTTCTACCCACTCAATACAAACTAATTAACTAACTTCAAAAAGGAGATGCAGTATAGATATTACTATTATATACCCAACTCCCAAAAACTACGAATTTCATGAAGTTTTTGATTTATTTCCGTGACCTAACAGAAGTTATAATATTATTGTGTTTCAAGTTGATTGAATTATACTCAGTAATAACTGATTAAATGTCTGAGCAGTGCCATTTAATATTAGTGCTTAGGTACTCTAACATCCCGACCTCTTTAAAGGCTTGTCAATGTAATGTCAGCTTAAAGTTGGTTGAATTAAGGTATATTTTAACTGTCCATATAATAACAGCCTTATCGTTATTAAAATATGATATATTTAAAAAAAATAGACATATACGGCCCGGCGCCCGGTGGACGTTCAAGTAGTTAATGATAACAAGACCTCAGAAGCACTGCTTATGTATATGGGTTTATTAGCATCTCTAGCTCAGTTAAAATATACATACAACCAATATTTTTTTCATCTTTTAACATATTACGTAACGCTCCTTTCCCCATTTTATGGGGTGACAACACATCATCATCCAAACATTGTGGATGTATATGGACGGCAGTCACCACTTACCAATATATTAAAAACATACCTTAGGCGGTGGTTGTAGTATAAGCGCAGGGTCTATGGGCAGTCGGGCAGGCTGCATCGCCAGGCACAACCACGTGGCCAACATCGGACATGCCGCCACGAGGATGACGCCTAGAGACGCGTGCTTTAGTAGATTCTCCCACACCTTAAACATTAAACAATTATAATTATGTAAAGACAAAGCACATCATCATTATCGCGGATTTGATTTAATTTTTGAATTTTTTCACTTCCCGATGCGTCGATTACTTTACAAACATTAAAAACCTGTTTACACACTGTCTGGAAAATTCTCACAAATGTCTGAAGATTCCGTTTAATCCGGAAGTCTGGTTTCCTCCAATTTATTCGCTAAGCGAATTGATATAGACGATATTATGATAATCAGTCCTTAATTTAAAATATTAAAATTTGCCTCATGTTACGAGCTACTTTAATGCTGTTTTGACAGAATTAATTTATTTTAATGGTAATTATATTTGTACGCAATATAATACAAAAAATCGATCCTAGCCAAATGCCCTGTTGTTTACTAAATATGCTGACTACTTGATTGCTTTATAAAACTTCTAAGCCAAAAATGTTTCTATAATTCAGTAATGCAACTTACATGAAATATACTCGATATTGGAAATATTTTACATGGCTAAATATCCTTCTGACAGTAATTAAACTATTATCTCACCTGTATAGCAATATCCTGTATCTCAGGAATGTGTTCAAACAGAACCCTTTGGTATATGTGCCTCATGGCTTCCTGGAGCAGTTCCGGCGTCCACATCAGGTACTGATCACTGTCTATCTCCATTGCATTCTCTTCACCATTTGGTTGAGTTATTGGAGACTTTTCACCATTTTGTGTCTGGTTTTCGTTCGTCTGGTCGCCGTCGGGAGGTTTGTCGATGGTTGAAGATTGGTCGCCATTTGGTGGCTGGTTGTCTTTTGGCAGTTGGTTGTCATTTGGCAGTTGGTTATCTTTTGGCAGTTGGTTGTCTTTTGGTGATTTATCACCGTTCGGTAGTTGGTCAATGTTCGGCGCCTGGTTGTCTTTTGGTGACTGGTCGTCCTTTGGCGGCTGGGTGACTTTCAATGACTGGTCACCATTGGGTTGTTGCTTGGTAGGCGTTTGGTCTCCGTTAGGTATTTTGTTGTTATTGGCGGTATCTTTGTTGATGAGCGGCCGGGTTAATGTTCGCAGCGTTTGGAGTGTCGCTTTGCGCACGGAGGAGGTTGAGTGATCT
The DNA here is from genome assembly GCA_030180105.1 of Hyles lineata. Taxonomy (NCBI): domain Eukaryota; kingdom Metazoa; phylum Arthropoda; class Insecta; order Lepidoptera; family Sphingidae; genus Hyles; species Hyles lineata. The sequence goes on along the minus strand of JARJEE010000035.1, from coordinate 730,352 downwards.
AGGTACGGCCAGAGGCGGGGTAGTACGTCCGCCAAGTCAATAGGACTGTGGAATAACATTATTTATTTTTAAACATACAATACATGTGTTTGCATTGATTAATTTTCTAGATAAATATCTACACATATAAAACTGATTAAAATTAAGAATAAAAACTATGAGATATTTCTTTCAAGTGTTTTTTTTCAAGGATGTAAATATATGCAAACATAGAAATGTCCAATAAGTAATTTTGTCAATATAAACGAAATTATACAACGGATATTTATTTCAGGGATTAACTCTTGTGTTCGCTAAATAGCACACATTTGAAGCTGCGTATAAATATGCAGAAGTACTAAGTAAGTAAGTAAGTATTTAAATAAGCATATGTACCCCTATTTCTGTCATTTCAGTACCATTTCAAGGTAGACTGGAATAGAATGTTTCTGGCATTAAGACCTCCTATGCACAATGTGTTTTTATATGAAGTTAAATAATTAAACATAAATATAAGCGTATACAGACTGCAGCAGGTTAGCCGTCTCGGGCAGCGCCATGAGCGCGGCGAGCAGCGCCAGGTAGGCGTTGGCGGGCGCGGCCAGGTCGTCCTGGTCGCGCAGCAGGCGCCACAGCCGCGCCACCACGCCGCGCAGCGCGCCCCGCCGCGCCGCCGCCAGCGCGCCCGCCGCCGGCGCCAGCGCGCCCGCCGCCACCGCCGACACGTCCTCCGCGCCGTCCTCCAGCCCCGCCATCAGGTGCTCCAGGGCGCCGCTCGCGCATGCTATGTCCTGCGACCATTAAAGGTGCCAAAACTAACTTTATTATTTTGTTTTTGAGTAGTTTTCAATGATAAACAGAGGGCTTCGTAGTGAAGTATTACAAAAATTGTATCAAAAGTAAAATAAAGTGCAACATACATAAGTAATCAAGGTGTTAAATTCGTAATTTAGTTAAAAGATTAGTCTTTATGAAGCAAATTTATCGATTCCGAAAATCAAAGATTTATCCAGCCCAAACAATTTCTCGAAAGAGCCAGTATACGTTACGCATCTTAAAATCATAATAAAATCGATATTATGTTGACCTTCCTAAATATGGGTAAGTAAAATAAGTTTCAGAATATACACAGCTACACAAAATAAGTGAGTAGAGTGTGTATGTGCTGACCTCCCTAGCGGCGAGCATGTACTTGAAGCCGAGCAGCGCGCCGTGCCGCGCCTCCCACTGCGGCTGCGCGGCCAGGCGCGACAGCAGCGCCGCCACGCGCCGCACGCGCGCACCGCTCAGCTGCGCCAGCGACACGCCCAGCGTCTGCGCACACGTCTCGCGCACCGGCGCCACCACCTGCACGCGGACACACACACATTATAAATAAATAAATAATTCTTGCAGACTGCCCCGCCCTCACACCCACCACTGCAACTCCTGTAAGCCAGGATCAACAGTGGCACGCAATGTAATGACACCGAGCATTAAAATAAATAAATAAGCCTTTAATATTTTTTCTCATCTTTTGATAAGCTTTTGTCTTTTATACTGCACATTATATCCTATTTAATTAGTGCATTAAATTAATATCTAATTGAATAACGTTTTATTTTTAAATCACAAGTTATTTTTTTTTCATTTAAGGCCGGTGATAATAGAGTATCATGAACATTGAATATATTAAACAAGTGAAAAAGCATAGAATTTGATGGCGCGTTCACACAATCGCCGATGTTCGCCGATGATAGGCGATGACACGTTTGCGCATCATTGTCACAAATGTTGCGCACCTCGCCATGTATTCGAGTAAGTTTTCAACATGGACGTAGTTTTGAATGAGGTTTTCAATAGATAAGTCGTCAAAAATGGACGCCGATGCATTAGCTATTAGGTTACCACGATATATTTATTATGAAATGAAATGAAATGAAAATATTTATTGAATCCATAAAATGTCATACACTATTTAGATTCAGTCATTTTTTTTCCACTACCACCCAGTTCACAAGGCTGTTTTCGCCAGAGAAGAACGGCCAAGAAATTCTAGCGTTGCTCTTTTCAAAATAAGTTTACAATACAGTGATCATACAGGAGTTGAAATTCAGAGCAGTTCATAAATTATTCATAATAATGATTATATTGTACGGCTGAGTTAAGTGTGGTCGCCCTGACCGCGGAACCGGTATACATTGTTCAGCAAAAGCAATGAAAGGCAATAAAAAAAATATTAAAAAACACAAAGTAATTAATATTATCATTATAAGCAAATTGAGCAGACCAGTCTACACACGCAGCACCCGTTCACGAGTATGACCCATGTGCCAGCCATCGGTCTCCTCAACCGTGTTATAGGGAAGTGACCGACCCGGCACACGGCGCCGCCGCAAGCACTACATTAAGTGTCTATACGCGATTTTTAAATATACATAAAAACCAAATAATACCGAGGAACCAGAGAAGTAGAAGATGGTGGTTTGTAATTGTAAATACCAAACTTACGTCACAGTAAAAGGAATATTCTTTTAATGGGATATATTTTTCACGGCATTAGAAAATAATAGTAGTTTAGGCGTAAAAACATAACACACAGACATAGACAGACACATAAACAGAAGAGTTAGAGCCATGCTGTTGTCAGTTACTGTTCAGCATGAATGGGCAGGCTCATCCAGGGCGGTACCACTGTCGCACAGTTTTTCGTTGCATTCGGTGAGTGAGATGTAACCAAATGTGCCACGAAGGCTGGCATTTGATTTTATGTCATTAATTTTTCATTTTGGAAGCCAATCATTTAACAAATCGCAATGCACTAGGAATTGCTTTTTAAAGCAGATTCTCGTAAAATCAGTAGTAGAATTTCATAAAAGAACAAAGTTAGTAGTTGCAGATATGTATATTATTTGGATTAGAAACTTGAAATGGTAGTGGACGAAGAAGGTTTTTGTTTGTATTCATGGGCCGTATAGATACACAGATGTCAATTGTGTCATCTTTGTCAAAAATATAAAAATATGGTTATTTTATTTATTAATTGTAATTATTATTAAATAGTCATGTAGAAATAGTTTATTTAGGATTATTTCAATATATGGTAATTGTGCTTTATTTTACTTATCTTTATGATATTTATTTCTAGGGTTCCAAATTAATTCTTCACTTTGGTAAAGTTTGACAAATTTAAAAGTTTCTTCGTTTGTCCAGGCCATTCATTGTAATAGATTTGGGTTTTGCAAAGATTACTACCACTCACTGCAATATTCCTTATACATTTGTCAGAAAAAAATATAACAGAAAGGGTTCAAATAATGCAGGTATTCTTGCTCTTACATATTGAATATTTCCGAAAATATCTGAATGAAAAAAGACTGACAACCAGGTTTGATGATTTATATTGGCAATGAGGAAACATCATTGTCGGACAGCTACCAAGACAATAATTAATTTGCTATGGCGTGCTTCCAGGATCAATTTATTTTTACCTTTTTAGAAAAATAATACAATTAAATTAAGCTTGCAGTGGAATTGAACTATGGTTGGGAATTTTATACTAAGCGAAGAAGTTGCACCAGGAAACAGGTGCCGAATGCCGATACAGCTGAATCGCACGCGCGCCCTGTCCTATAATAATTCGACTTACTCTTTTTAAAGTATTTGTTCTATATTCTTATTTGCAATAAACGTTTTCTGTGCATCTATAATTTTATTTTTTGCCACAAAATTTAATGTTCGTTACAAATCAATAACATATAATGTAACATAGTCATTAGTCAATAACATATGTACTCACCAGGCAAAGCGCATGATTGAACCCTGGCTCCTTTCGATTCGATTCCAATTCGATATCCTAAACATTGTTACATAACACCTAAACTCACATGTATTCATACACTTACACACACATACAGACACACGCACGCACGCATGCAAGCACTCAGGCATGCTAACTCACAAATAAAATTAAATATGGAGGACTGCCTTGGTGGCGTAGTTGTACTACGGTACGCTTGCAAAGCTGAGGTTTCGGGTTCGAATCCCGAGTCGGGCAAAGTGATATTGGATTTTTCTATTCATTATCAGCCCGGAGTCAGGAATACGTGCCCGGTGTGGTGTGGCTATCACATCGTGAGACGGAACATACAAGGCGAAATGTGACCGACTATCAATATCCACATGACCCCCAAAAGGGGGTCCACCCCCAAAATATATTAAGCTCCGCTTTCGATACCTTGGCGTAGGTCGAAAGGGGTATGACAGAGTATCTGGCCTTCCAGCCCGGTACAAACGCGGATATTGTAGCCGAGATAGGTACTTAGCAATACCTACGCCAGAGTACTGACTAAAAACCCCTCGATGGCCGTCACACGCATTGTGGGCGGCGCCGGACATCCTAGTGCAAAGGGCGCCCCGATTTACGTCCGCGTAACCGCCTCGCGCAAAACCATTACTGGTCCTACCATTATTATGGGGGGCTCAGATGATCCCCTTTACGTCTATTTTTGGATGCCTGTTTAAGTTGTTATGGGCGTCCATGACAGAGACGAGGCTCTATCGCACATCTCGGAGTCGTAATACGCGAGGGCGCACCGCCCCCGCCGTATATCCAGTGACTCCGATGATCCTTTAGGTTGCCTCTTACGACGGGCAAAGGATACCGTGGCGGAATTCTCTCACCCCTATATCACAGGGCAAAAGAATTGTGCCCTAGGATTTTAAACCGCAACCATCGTGAATATGTTGGCAGTCGTGCCTGGTCCGTTACCACCAAGTCACCTCTAGTCTAGCCCCTTTAATCGTACCCTTGATTGTAGAGGAAGCCCATGCCCTACGGTAGAACGTATGTGGGCTGATATGTATAAAGTTTTGAAGACTTAATGTTTTGTTATTTTCTTTTGGTATATATTGTAGGAAATCAACTAAGATTTCAACCCGCAATAGCCAGCTAAAATAGAAGCAGGCGGGCCTTATAACAATAAATGGAACAAACATATCCTGAGAAGACCGCGTTTCAGTAAATGCAGTGTACGTCATCGGGATAAGCGGAGTGATCTTCGAAAGGTATAAATCATAATAGTCAAATATATAGTTTCAATCATGATATTATGGACACAAACTATGTTAGTTATTTCTGAATAGTTTTCGTATTGTTACCAAACTGAACCAATTATTATACGGAGTTAACTGATAGCTCCGGAAAATGCTACATTTATGAATTTTGATGATTTTATTTCTTTCTGTTGTTGCTGGAACTTGTATTTTGATATTTTTTTATGAAAAATGAAATTTCTACAACAATACACTGTCACAAACCCACGGAGCATTTGCTAGAAATCCATAACTAGCGGATCGTCGACGATGACAGGCAAATATGGGTATTCTCACTTTACTCTCACTCTGATTACCGACAGTTGGCGAAAAACCCCGAATACGAATGTTGTAAAATTTTACTAGGGTTATAAGTTTTGGAACAAATCCCTAAATCGAGGGAAATCTTAATAATTTATATTTTAATTTGTTCATTTTATAATAACGAGTTAAATGATCAGAATCATTACACTGTAATGTAACTTAGTTAGTATTATAATAATGTAAGATTAACAATAACAATATATGCATGCAATATAAAAAAAACACTACATGAGTCGACATTCTAAGTATTTTGTCACTAATTTATTGTTATCATAGGTATGATGTTATTAAGTATACTTCGCGGACCCGCTACATTCTCCAGATTTGGGAATGAAAAATATGTCGTTAGCAACACTGCTTATATGTGTCGTGATCAAACATCGGCGATGAAAGGCGATAAGCCGTTTGTTGGAGCACAACGCCATCTAGCGATCCGCGTAGGAACTGCGCGGACAGCTCACAGCGCAACGATTAGAAAATATTTTTAATTTTAATAGATCTTTTATAGATTATCTGGATTCAATTCATTCTCTAGTTTGTATCATTCGTTTTCATTCGTTCTAACGTAAGCTTTCAATAATACGCATTCGTTTAAAAGAACAATGTACAATAATTAAGTATAATCATAAACGTTTTTATGGAAAAGAGAATTTCATTTAAACATCCTGCCGGCCAAGATTACAAAACATCATACACAAAACATTGGACCTTCGATACGGATTTAATACGTTGAGCAGCAAGAAACCAGTCATTGCCGCTAGCCGGAGAGGACGAAGCACTTGGAGAAGCCAGGCGTCAGCATCTGAGCATCAGCCAGCAACGGTCAGGTTATCCATCACTCCTCTATCTTTTCCTTATTCGTTCTGTGCTAATATCGTACTTATACGTTCCCAGAGGTTCGATCTGCGTACGTGCGTCGGCGCATAAGGTGACCCGACTTGTAAGTACCTGTGTCTTTATATACCACCAAAATGAGCGACGATGAGTGCAAATTGAATATCAGTGATCTTAAAAGACAACGCGGTGCGGTAAAAGGTAGATTAACCCTTTTTGTAAATTTTGTTAATAAATTAGATAAGTCAGGTTTAGATTCCGTAACCAAAACTCAAGTTGAACTGCGAATGCAAGCGGCATCCATTTTCTTTCACGAGTTTAATCAAATTCAATCAAATATTGAATGTTGTGTAGACGAAGAAGATTTATTGCCTCAACTAGAATACAGGGATGCGTTTGAGTGTCAATACTATTCAAGTACCGCCGTCGCAAAATGTTTAATTAGCGAAGAACAAATTGAATCGAAAAACTCTCAGTGCACTTTGAGTAAACCCTTATGTGTTAAATTACCACAAATAAAGTTGCCTGCTTTCGACGGATCATACGACCAGTGGTTGGAGTTTAGGAACTCATATGTAACTATGATACATGACCGCCAAGATCTAGATTCAATTCAGAAATTCCACTATTTAAAATCGTCTCTCAGTGGGTCTGCATTACAAGTGATTAGTGCATTGGAATTTACGGCTATTAATTACATACACGCTTGGGAGTTACTTGAGAATAGATTTCATAATAATAGATTATTAGTGCAAAATCATGTGAAGTCATTATTTTCTGCCCAATCACTCAATAAAGAATCTGCGGCGCAAATCCGGAAATTGATAGATACTGTGTTACGCAATTTACGCGCACTTAATTCTCTGAAGGAACCCACCGATTCATGGGACACGTTGATAGTGTATTTAATTGTCACCAAGTTAGATACGGCCACTGAGCGGGAATGGGAAACCTATAAAGGTAGTCTATTTTCGGATTCGCGTAAAGATTCAAACTCTGTAAAACTAGACGATTTACTTACATTTTTAAGGAATAGGGCGGATATGTTAGACATGATAAAATCGAGTAATAAAAGTAACACTATGCATTTCCAAACCAAAAATGATTCAAGGGCATCATACGATTATAAAAAACATTCCAGTGCACAACACACGAATAGTTATAAGTGTACAACATCAGGTATTCAAAAGAAACGTAACAATTATACATGTCGTTTATGCAATGGTAGTCATCCTCTCTATTCATGTGCAAACTTCCTTAACATGCCTATAAAAGATAGGTTGCAGTTTGTGACATCGAACGGTATTTGCCAAAATTGTATACGTACAGGTAGCCACACAATACAGGAGTGTGTTTTCGGTGCCTGTAAGTTATGTCGTCAAAAACATAACACATTGCTGCATGTTGATAATGACATCAATACAAATGTAGCACCACAATCGTCAGTTAACAATTATACGTCGTTACAGTCATCTGTCTCGCACTGCGTAAGCGGAACAGCTGATCAGATTGTTAACCCCGAGTGTAAAGCGTTCACCGGCGTAAATGCAAAAGCATTGCAGACAGTTTTGCTGTCAACTGCGTTAATTGAAGTAGCCGATTCGGATAATAACTACCACACAGTTCGTGCGTTGCTTGATAGTGGTAGTCAAAATTCTTTTGTGACGGAGAATTTATGTAAGCGTTTAAACATACCTATTATACAGTCCATGATACGTATTAGCGGCGTAGGAGAAACGATCTCACATGCCAATCAAACGTGTACAATTAATATGCGTTCAAAATTATGCGATTTTAAGACCAATTTGCATTGTTTAGTAATGCCGAAAATCACTGCGCGTATGCCTGCGCTAAACGTTAATTATGATTCTATGTGCATACCTACTTATGTTACACTCGCCGATCCTTCGTTCAATATCTCGGCAGAGATCGACATATTGTTAGGCGCGGACGTATTCTGGTTCTTATTAAATGAGAATAAAATGATTATGCTGGAGCGTGGTCCATGCCTACAAGATACTAAGCTGGGTTGGATTATATCCGGTCCTGTTTATGATAAACATATGCGTACCTTAAACACACCTACAGTGCAATGCAATTTTACCCAGATTGATTCCCAATTACGTAAGTTTTGGGAAATCGAGGAAATAAATATTCCTCGTGTTTTCTCTTCAGAAGAAAAAATATGCGAGAAGTTGTTTAGTGAAACTACTCAACGCGATAAACAAGGTAGATTCTCGGTCAGAATGCCCTTGAAACAATCGCCTGACGTGTTGGGCGATTCATATAATAGTGCAAAAAATAGGTTTTTGTCATTAGAAAATAAATTGCAGCGTTCATCACAATATAAAAAACTTTATAGTGAATTTATGCAAGAATACGAACAGTTAGGGCACATGACGCTTTTATCAGACAATATAGACGATGTACCTAAACCATATTACATAATGCCACACCATGGTGTTTATAAGGAGAGTAGCTTGACAACAAAGTTACGCGTAGTCTTTGACGCTAGTGCAAATACGACTAGCAATAAATCACTAAATGATATTCAACACGTGGGGCCTACATTACAAAATGATATTTTCTCCATTTTACTCAGATTCCGACAATATCGATATGTCGCTTGTGCAGATGTCGAGAAAATGTACCGACAGGTTACAATTCAACCTGATCAACGCAATTTACAGCTGATTTTGTGGCGGACACACAGTAGTAAGCCACTTCTCGTGTATCGGTTAAACACGGTGACCTACGGGACCGCGTCTGCTCCATTCCTTAGTATTCGGTGTTTAAAACAGCTGGCGAATGAATGTGGCGATGACGTCATTGCGCGCGTAATCAATGACGATTTCTATGTCGACGATCTGTTAACGGGCCATGACGAATTAAAGGTTTTATTAAATATTTGTAATAAAACATCTCAAGTATTACAAAGCGGTTGTTTACCTTTACGGAAATGGACTTTTAATTCTGTTGTTAACCCGGAAACCTGCAAGAATTTAAGTATAGGTGAGTTTTGCCAGTCTAAGACATTGGGTTTAGGTTGGTCTAATAAAGTCGATAAATTATATTTTACGTCTGATTTAAACACGTGTCAAAGCGATAAAATTATAACTAAACGAATAATTATGTCAATTATTTCACAGATATATGATCCATTGGGATTAGTTGCGCCCGCTATTACTACGGCTAAGATATTATTACAGCAGCTGTGGCTGAGTAAAATTGATTGGGATGATGAGGTTCCAAGCAATATTGCGTCCATTTGGCATAAGTTTGTGGATACCATTAAATATTTGCCCGAGATAAGCGTTCCCCGTTACGTATTACAAGAAAATGTTCAACGTAAAGAATTGCATATTTGTACCGACGCCTCGCAGGTGGCATACGGTGCGTGTGCATATATACGTTCATATAATGATAGTGATAACTCACCCGCTACGGTACGATTATTATGCGCCAAGGGTAAAGTCGCCCCTATAAAAACTGTTAGCATTCCACGCCTTGAACTATGTGGAGCATTAGTTGGAGCAAAATTATATAATAAAATAATTAATTCATTAAACTTAAAATTCGATAAAATATATTTTTGGACTGACTCCACTATAGTGCAGGGCTGGCTTCGTATGTCACCACATCAATTGAAAACCTTTGTTCAAAATAGGGTTGTGCAAATAAACGATTTAACAAGTAATTCGATTTGGCGACATATTAAAGGCAAGGAGAATCCTGCTGATTTATTATCTCGCGGTGTTTATTTTGATGCGTTAAAGGACGACCAGTTTAGCTTTTGGTGGTGCGGCCCTACTTTCTTACGCGACCCGACGTCGAGCTGGTTGACAGCAGCGTGTGATGAAAATACTTGTACTGATGTTGATTTACCGGATGTGAAACAGCATATTACGTTAAATTTTGCTTCTTTGGATGCGGATACGACTTTTACATTTGAGAGATTTTCGTGCTTTAATCGTTTACAAAGAAGTTATGCATACGTGTGGCGGTTCATCGACAATGCACGCACTTCGCGCAGTGCACGCGAAACCGGCTCATTAACAGTCAGCGAGATAACAAAATCTGTGCAAGCGTTAACGCGATTGGTTCAAAAACAATCGTTTTACGATGAATATCATAACCTTATACTTAATTTACCCGTAAAGTATAAAAATGATAAGCGCATTAATAAAATCTCAGGCCTAAATATATTTTTAGATGAGAATAATATTATTCGTGTAGGTGGTAGACTGTGCAATTCCCAGTTTAATTATGATAAAAAGCATCCTATGTTGTTGTCTGCAAAGCATCACTTTACATGGTTGTTGTGTGCATACGAACACAAAAGATTACTTCATGCTGGGCCTCAGCTTCTGGTTTCTACCATGCGTGATAAATGGTGGGTATTGGGAGCGCGGAATTTAGCTCGGCAAGTGGTTCATAAATGCGTTACTTGCACTCGCATGAGAGGAAAAACTTTAAATCCACTCATGGGTAATTTACCATCCGAGCGCCTCGAATCAAATTTTCCATTTATTAAATGTGGGGTAGATTATGCGGGACCTGTGTTCGTTTTGAACCGTAGAGGAAGAGGCTCGACTTTAATTAAAGGTTACATTTGTTTATTTGTGTGTTTCACTACCCGCGCAGTGCACTTAGAGTTGGTTGGTTCATTGTCTACGCAAGACTACTTATTGGCACTTAAACGCTTTATCTCACGGCGCGGTAAACCTTATCAAATATATTCTGATAACGGAAGAAATTTCGTGGGAGCAGAAAGAGAACTATCCGTTATTTTTGAGAATAGTAAAAATATATTAGAATTTGCTAGCAGTAATAATATTCGTTTTAACTACATTCCGCCTTATTCGCCTCATTTTGGTGGTTTATGGGAGGCAGGTGTAAAGTCATGTAAACACCATTTAAGACGGGTTGTAGGCGACGCAAAATTAACCTTTGAAGAGTTCAGTACGATATTGACACAGATTGAGGCTCTCTTAAACTCCCGTCCCATGTCTCCTCTTTCCGCTGATCCTATTGATTATTCCCCTCTCACGCCAGCTCATTTCCTTATCGGCCGGCCGTTGACTGCGCCTGTGTCCGAGGATCTGACCACTACGCCAACCATCCGCCTGGTACGATATGAGCGGCTTGAACAACTGCGACAACACTTCTGGAAGCGCTGGTCCAAAGAATACGTGTCAGAACTTCAACGTCGAACCAAATGGATGACTAACCGAGATGACATCAACTACAACAGCCTGGTCTTAATAAAAGAAGACAATCTTCCGCCATTAAGATGGAGAATGGGCAGGATTATCCGTTTATTTCCCGGAAAGGATGGAATTTCGAGGGTTGCCGAAATTCGCACCGCAACAGGAATCATCAAGCGCGCCTGTTCCAAGATTTGCCCACTTCCTGTGTGTACCGAATGAAGATGGACGCCGATTTATGAAGTCTTCAGCGGTTGGAAGATGGTTCTTCCAAGGCGGCCGGCATGTTGGAGCACAACGCCATCTAGCGATCCGCGTAGGAACTGCGCGGACAGCTCACAGCGCAACGATTAGAAAATATTTTTAATTTTAATAGATCTTTTATAGATTATCTGGATTCAATTCATTCTCTAGTTTGTATCATTCGTTTTCATTCGTTCTAACGTAAGCTTTCAATAATACGCATTCGTTTAAAAGAACAATGTACAATAATTAAGTATAATCATAAACGTTTTTATGGAAAAGAGAATTTCATTTAAACATCCTGCCGGCCAAGATTACAAAACATCATACACAAAACACCGTTCACATAATCGTCATCGCCTATAGTTGCCGATGTTGGGCGAATATGTGAACGCGACATAAGAATTGAAGCATTAACTTTAGTTGGGGTTTCCATAGCAATGATTGATATGAGTAATATCGGTATAATAATTGTGATTTTATCTATGCAACGTTCTGCATAATCTATTATTATGACTGATAAACAATATCTTACTTGATCCGACACGAAATCTCCGAAGCGATCTAGTGCAAGGACACACAATAGCCTTAGCGCCATGTCCTCAAGCCAGTCTTGGTGGGCTTCCTCCATCTAGAAACAAACAACACGGAATTTAAACAACCTGAATTACACAGTTGATATTTTATATACGAAATCCTACAAAGCTGTCTCTCGATAGGAATAAACTGCGAATAAGAATACATCCAGTATTGTCCGTTCAGTAACACTACGCCAGCGTAAGCTTGTTAAGTACATAGTTTGACCACAATTTCCCTTCCGACATTTCCTGGGCATCTCGACTAGAAGAGGAGGCACACAGAAAGTTTCGCCGAAAATAAAAAGGCCTTGTATAGTGGCGCACCTCCTCTATGGTCAAGTTGGCGTGCATGCCAGCAGTGAGCGCGATCCTGGAGCGCAGCAGCTCGCGCAGCGCCCCAGCGGCGCCGTGTCGCGCCTCCCAGTGCGCGCTGAACAGCTGCGCCTGCAGCACGCCGCACCACGCGTCCAGCGGCCAGCGCGCCGCCCCGCGCGCCGCCTCGCTCCACGTGCCGTCCGCCTCGGGCGACACCCAGCTGCCCTCCACTACGACAAATACAATTTAAAACATTTTTTTAAACTTTTAGCAAAAGATCAAATGTCTCCAAAGAGCCTGCGCTGTATCTGATGTTTGATAACAGCCGCAAAATCTCTCTATGTGAGAGGCCGCCTGGGTATATACCACCGCAATGTCTATTTGTCCCGTTAAACAGCAATGTAAATGCACTGTTGTGTTTCGGTTTGAACGATATTGCAGCCAGAGTAAGTACTGGACATATTGAGACTTAACATCTTATGTCTCAAGATGTCAAATGCCAAGCATTGTTTTTTTGCTTTTGTAATTCAAGGCGTTGTTTGGTTTTGCTACTGTTTATGAGCGATCATTTAGCTTACCATCAGGCGAATGGCATGCTCGTCTCGCCATCCGTAGTAATAAAAAAAACTAACTATCGTTATATTCTAGTTCTTAAATCTAGCACTATTTATCGCTATCTAGTACATCCTGAATAATCACTTATTTGTGTCCCGCTATTAAATGCTACGCTAATATAAAAAAAAGAACAAACATGTTTCCACGTTATTTAATCACTAGATATTCCTCAAGATCAATTGAAAATCCATTTTAAATTAGAAACAACTGAATTCTCAAAGCTTTTAAACATGTTTGTTACATGGAAACGAAAAACCGCACATAGCCTGACACTCTATACCATTTAATATAACTGGTCCAAAGTTAAATCACAACAACTCACCCACGTATTCATCAGGCGGTTCCAGTTTAATTTTCTTCCTGTCAGGCTCTAGGGGCGGCGTGGGCGGCGCGGAGGGGCCCTCCTCGCTGCAGTCCCGCGACTTCTGCTTGCTGAACGCGGCGCGCGCCCGCCGCTTCGCTAGGTTTATCTCTCGCGAACTCATCGGCTTCGACGACACGATCGGGACTAGCTCTTGTACCGGCCTCTGTGAGGCAATTGTAGCCTTAGCTAGATTTCTAACTCAAGCATTTATGTTGCAGTTATTTACTCTATACACAGCCTCCGTGGCACAGTCGGTTAGACGCCACTTGTGAAATGAGAGGCCGCGGGTTCGATCAAGAATTGTTTCGAATTGAGAAATATCCGGCGCATAAATATTTCTTTTGGGTCGAGGTATTTGTGAGACGGAAAAGTCTCTCGTAGTTCTTGATACCAACGACACAAGACTCGATCTTAGTGTGGAGTTTATTTAATATTTTTTTACTGGTGGTAGATCTCTCATATGTGAGAGGCCGCCTGGGTAGGTATCACCGCAATGTCTATTTCTCCCGCCAAACAGCTGTGTTAATACACTGTTGTGTTTCGATTTGATTGACATTGTAGCCAGAGTAACTACTGGACATATTGAGATTTAACATCTTATGTCGCAGGATGGCAAGCGCGCTGGAATGTCAAGCATTGCTGTGTAATTCGTCGTATGGCTTACCATCAGGGGAACGGCATGTTCGTCTCGAAATGCATTCCATTAATAGGGATAATAAAGTGTAATTTTGCGGATTTTTCTATAACAAACTTCATTTCAGTAGTATTTTTTTGATTTCACATGAAGTTGGGTAACATGAATGATTGATTGATGATGATGATAATGATTGACAGATAGGCTGATAGATTGTAATACATTTTATATCATATTCAAAATCAATCCGATTGTTCTTATGATTTATAAAATATAATAATACAAAATTGAATAACAACGAGATGTGTAATTTCCTGCATAATCAAAGTACATTCGACAGTAATTTTTGTTCCTCGACTAGCATGAATTTAATCCATTTCTTTCACATTAAACTAACTCCGTCGCAGTTCAAATACCATAAACATTATTTTAATTATAATTTAATGTTGTTGCCAAACGCGCAGCAACCTTGCCTGTTGACCGGAGTCCGTTCAACAGCAACTCGGTCAACGCATCTATACCGAGCCGTAACCATTTTTATTACTTCTGGATATAAGCCAAATGCACCATTCGATAAGGGAATAATAAAGGTAAATGCATCCGAGTTATTGCTTCGATGGTATATTTAGGACTGAGTACTGGTCGACCTGTTTAGTAAATAATATATAACACCCAACAGTCACATACATAGTCCTGACCCCACACTAAGAACGAGTCTTGTGTCGTGGGTATCAGGAACTACGAGAGACTTGTCGGTCTCTCAAACACCTACCTACTGGCATTTTGGTCCATGGCTTAATTCTGTATTTCATTCTTCTGCCTGCGTTTTTCTACAAAACAAAGACATTTATAGGAGGTACGAGGCCCTAAATGAATCGCATTGTTGATACTCACTCTAGGCGTTTCAGTCTTATTTGGTTGAGGCTTTACAGGGCAGAGGTCCTCATTGGTATATATTGAAGAGATGTCCACGCCCACACTAGCCGCCACGTCGAGGCACAGCCGCGCGTTCAACTGCTGCCTTTGTTTCGCTAAGCGCTCGTTTATATCTGGAAATAGAAAAATATTTTACTCCTTACTTTCCAAACTATAGTTAGGACACGACGTAGAGGAAGCAAAACATGTTTATTCTTCTAGATTAGTATATGCAATGACGACTTGATTCAAGCCACTCCCAATTACAAACATACGCAATGCACGATCGTAGTCCACAAAAGCCAAGAACTAATTACTCCTTCCAATAATCACCAGACATACATCTTCTTCATAAAAAAAAATAGTTAATTTCTTCCTCAAGTGCATTTTAATAATAATATTTTTAGAAATAAAACGACTTTTTACGGATTTTATTACGAAATTGTTTTTTTTGTTAACTTTCCGACTTTTCGATTATTACCATGATTAAACCAAATTCATTATCAAATCCGTAAAAAATGTTTCATTTCAATATGTAACATTCGCGTATATCTAAGAAACCCTTATACAACATTTAACAGATTTAAATGTAAAAGCGGAAAGTAGTACGTTCAGAATCAGCGAAACAAACAAACGAAATTGAAACGTAACTCCAGAACATAAGATCATTTTTAAATGAATCACTAAATGAATACTCTAATAAACTAAATAATGAACAAAAATGAACTTTATTTCAATGGTAATAAAGTTTATTTAAGCAATTTATAATTAATCAAACGCACACAACGATAGGTCTGAATAAACGTAATAAGCTACCAAAATAAATAACTATCATATTCTCTTTTCCGCACATTTAACTACAATTAGATAGAGCAGGATGCAGCTATTGTTTAATGCAATTTGATCCATCCGAAAAACAATGGCGCACGCGGCGGTACATCAAAAGGTTTGGCAAGTCGGTATAGGGATGCGCCGCGAAAAAAATTACTCCCGGTATTTGCAGAACCGGGCAATCCGAATCCCGCGCAATAGCAATACATGCACTTAAATGAAACAAATTAAATTGTAACAAAATCACAATGAAAAGAAACAACAAGTACATATTTCTATGTTAAATAATTTCGCGGGACGTTAAAATGATGATTAAATTCGGTTTGTAATTTTGCTACAATGTATGCGGAATCCCGGTGTGTCGAATATCCCGTTATTGCAATCCCTAAATGGGCACCGACTATGTGAAAAAAATCTAGTCGTGCACCGTAGTTATATGTGTCTACTTGTGTTTAAGTGTTAAGTAGATATTTCGATAAATTTCGCTCGCGATGTCTTTTCGGTATTCGATTATTGAATATACTGCAATGGTGAGGACTTTGGCACTGTGTGGTGATAATGTATCATTGGCATGCAGAACATTTAACAACAGGCACGGACACAGGCAATAATATTTTCAAGTTGGGGTGTCTGAGGTTGTGAATTAATCCTGTTACACGTTGTATAATGTTCATAATAATGCGTAACTGACCGGCCGCCGAGAGCGCCTCCTCGTCCAGGTCGTACTCGTGACCCTCGGAGCCCATGAGATGAGCTCCGTGCTGCAGCACCCGCTCTATGTCGAACGTGTCGCATCGCAGCCGCCCGCTGTCCTCCGGCTCTGGCTTCTCTTCTGCAGACAAGTGAGAGTCACTTTAATATAACTATACCATCTAATACATTGAACCATATAACCATCCATAGTCTCCGCCTACCCCTATGGGATACAGGCCTGACGATTATTTATGTACGTTGAACTATTCCAAGTGCTGAGAAAAGAAAATTAGAATATATCGTCAATTTACAAGACAATAATTTATTACAATTGTTGAATTCATGAAATACAGCAGATATTAGTGACAATTCTTATTAAAATTCATTTGTCACAACAAATTCATCAAGTAAGCATCATGACAATACTATGTTTTTACACTCAATCGATTGATTGTGGATAACAGAAATTCCATCTTGGCTCGCTTGTAACAAAAATAAATAAATACACCCAAATGGTCACATACATAGTTCTGACCCCACACTAAGATGGAGTCTTGTGTCGTGGGTATCAGAAATTACGAGAGACTTTTCGGTCTAACGAACACCCAGACCCGAGATAAATACTTGTGGGCCTCATAAACATTTGTCTCAATGCGGGGATCGAACCCGAGGCCTCTCGTTTCACAGCTGGCAATAATTTATTTATTGCAAAATACATTGAGCCTTAGCAGGATATGAAGATAAAAGAAGAAGTGAAAATATCCAGCCAGGCATACATTATCATCGTCAACGCCTGCAATGGCTAAAATTAATGAACTTTATCAATGCAAATGCAAGAAACATCGCGCCGAGTGACCTTTTCAATTTTCCAACGCACAAAACCGCCCACGAATTGTGTCGATTTATCTAATTTTACGTTCAATGAGTTGCATCCATCATATTATGTTGTTATGTTGCAGTCAGCGTTTAAACTAGATCACCTTCAAACAATAGTTAGTTACGACCTCACATTAAATTTACCTGCCATTTTTGTTTTTAGCCCTGGAAAGTTTTAATTCCCTACATCAAAAAAGAAGATCGGAAAGCCATTACTGCGTACAAGCACCCAAATGACAAACAATCTGTGTAACACTTAAAATTGCATCTAGACGACATGAATAATCATGTTGCATTAGCTACTATACTATTAATTTTGTACAACCAACGTAACTGCAACATCAGAACCAGCTGAATTACGACTTGATCCGTTTGCAGATTACACCGAACAGATAACCTTTTAACTTAATCACCATTTTGTATTATAAATAATAATAATAAATAATAAATAACACCCAGCAGTCACATACATAGTCCTGTCCCCACATTAAGATCGAGTCTTGTGTCGTAGGTATCAGGAACTACGAGAGACTTTTCGGTCTCACAAACACCCAGACCCGGAAGAAATATTTGTGGGCCGCACAAATATTTCTCTCGGTGCGGGGATCGAACCCGCGACCTCTCGTTTCACAGGCGGCGTCTAACCAACTACGCCACGGAGGCTGTCAATTAATTTTACTTGCATGAGAAAAATGCACTATTCGCCTCCCGCATTTCGAGGCGACGCGAGGTACCGACTACGGATATATGTATTACAAGATAAACAACTTCCTGCAGATATATCCTAACCGCATCATCCTGTGCAATTATCTGGACTATGCAACTCTGTTGATTTTATTAAAACTTCCTGTGGTGTTTATCGCACTAATAGAAATGTAATAAACTATATTATAACAAAGTACTCTGTGGTAATAAGACCGAAGTTTTCACCATATTACCTAACGATTAAACCAGAGCATTGTATAATCTCTTCCAGAGGCGGCTCGTGAAATTTTTTGATGGGGGTTCACAAAAACATAATTGAAAACTAGAGCTTACTATTTATTTTATTTGTATACAAAATCCATTCGCCGGTCTTTTTGGCGTGCGAAGATATCTATTACTTTCTTGTGAAAATCAGAAATGGAATTAATTAAGCGTTTTTCTATGCTTATCAAACACTAGCGGCCCGGGTACAAATAGATTTCTGTATAATAATATGTACGTGCGTGGTGGCCTGTTGGTAAACGGACCAGACGCGGCTGCCAACATGTTCACGGTGGTCGCGGGTTCAAATCCCAGGGCACACCTCTGACTTTTCGGAGTCATGTGTGTATTGATAGTCAATCACCACGCACTAAAACGGTGAAGGAAAACATCGTGAGGAAACCTGCATACCATAGAGGTAATTTCTATGGTATGTAAGTCCGCCAACCCGCACTAGGCCAGCGTGGTGGACTATATGGCCTAACCACTCTCAATCGTACTGTCGATTGTAGAGTAGGCCCGTGCCCTGCAGTGGGACGTATATGGGCTGATACAGATACAGAATATGTACGTATTATTATTATACATAATATAAACTTTCCTATATAAGCACGCTGCCGCCGCCGCCTCGGCCGGTCAAAAACCGCCGCAAGCGCTACGTCCCGCAATTTTAAATCTGTAATATCTTCGAAAATATTAATTTAAATCTTGTGCTGTAAAGGACCATATAGATCTATATTAAATCAATAATGTATTTAAGCTATTTAATTGGATAAGGATTAATGCTGTATTGGCTAAAATCGCTTCGAAAATTAGCCATTATTTGTCGTAAAAAGTAAATGACAAAAAAATGTTATTGTGGTATATCCAGATGAGATAGACATATACCATCGCGGAGTTTTCTGTAGGCCTTTTCAATGTGTACAAATTATTAGTACATTATTTTGATAAATCTCGTAAGGTTCAGCCTGCGTTTGCAATGTAAGCGGAAAAAAATTGATAATTAACGACATCACATTAGAAACCTCAAAAATAACAATATTTGTCCACTATTTAATGAATGTTATTATACATGTAAACCTTCCTATTAAATCACTCTATCTATTTAAAAAAATGTAGTGATAATGCATTGAGACGGTCTTGCGCCATACGAGTAGTATTTCGCGTACGCGTGAGCGGCGCTCCAGATTACGCTTATTTCTCATACGATATCTTTTGTTTCACGCGTCAGCCCGAATCGATGCTCTCTTTCGCACTCATTGAAAACAGTACTAAGAGTCGTACTAAACTTCGTTTCATAGGAGCGCAATCGCTGGCGCTCCACTCGTTACAAATTGACGCTACATGTACCTATATAGGCATTTTATTTTTATAGGCATAGTAAAATATATAGAATGTAATGTAAGGATCTTATGTATTATAAATATATATAAATTATTAAATTAGCTAAGTATGTAATTTTCGTGGGAGTGCACTGCACCAGCGCTCTTTCGGATGAGCCGCCTCTGATCTCTTCTCTTAATTCTAGGTGCATTGATTATTAATTGTAGTTGTATAAAATGGTACAAAGCTACTTTTCAAAGTAACTTTTCAAAGTAGCTTTTTAAAGTAGCTTTGTACCATTTTAGATAAATAAATAAAAAACAAAATAAACCTGACCCCACATTAAACACACATAAATTAAGTCTTGTCTCGTAGGTATAAGAAACTACGAGAGACTTTTCGGTCTTACAAACACCCAGACCTGAGACAAATACTTATCCTCACAAACATTTGTCTCGGTGCGGGGATCGAACCCGAGGCCTCTCGTTGCACAGCCGGCGTCTAACCAACTGCTCCACGGAGGCTATCTCTGTCTCAGATCTTTCGTTAATTTCAACATCATCGAAGCAAAGGTGAAGTGGTGAAAATGTTAAAAACAATAGTTTCATTAGCATTTATAATATTAGTGCGCATTGCAAAAACAATATTAATTTAGACTAGGTAGATAAATCTTCAAAGTGTTCAGTTTGCGTCAGAAACACGGTCTAGAGGAACCAAGGAATTTTCTAAGTAGGTACTTACGCTAATATAAATGACGTATGTGGACATGTTAAATTGGAATGGAAAAATCCTCAGCCATACTGCATATAAGTTCATGCACCACTTTTTATATTGCATCGGATACTAATATCAAAGGTGAAAAGACGAAAAATAAACTAGCTTAGAGAACCGAAATATATAATTTTTATATTTTTTTAATAAACTGGGTTGGTTTACACCGTAATAATGGCGCGCAAGGGGTGCGAACGAAATCTTATAAAATACGGTCCGCCCGGGAGCAGATACACTTTTCAAAATAGCGGCCAAAATTTTATATTCCGATTAAATATCGATTTTGAGACCAATTGGAACACGAAAAACGAATAAAATTCTCCTCATATTTGGTAGATTTTTCTACTACCGCTTGCCTCCTATAGGTCATAGCGTTATGATATATAGCCTATAGCATTCTTCGATAAATTATAAACACAAATAAAAAAAATCAATTCGAACCAATAGTTCCTGAGATTAGAGGTAACAAACAAAAAACTCTTCAGCTTTAAACATAAGTAGGTATAGATAGGATTATACCTTAGTCCATCCTTGTATTAAGATGCTATGAGGAAGCTTATAATAAGCACTATAGTCGATAAATAGTTATAAACATTTAAAAACTACAACCAAATTATATATCTCATTTATGTCATCACAACTTCAAATATACACACACAATCATAACACCTCAATCGAACCATGCTGAACAAAAAGAACAGTTATGTCATCACACAAAAACACTTCATCGACATCATAACTGATGACGTCAGATTAAAAATAAAAACATCAACTTAGTGGCCACATACCGGTCACTGGCGCGACCAGCCATTTTTTCATTATTAAGTTTTATATTACTCTATGTTGTATGCACGTTACGTCTGTGTCTAATAGTTTTTCTTTCTTTCTTTCAACTCCACAGAGGTGCTTTATTCTTTGCGTCTGTGACTAAAGTTTTTCTCTCTTCAACTTCCCAGAGTTGGTATGAAGGCATTGTGATTAAAAAGTAGCAAGGTCGCATAACCAGAGCTAGGTGTTAGCAAGTATTCGAAGTGGGTCGACCGTTCACCGCGCCGCCGGTGCTGCAGGAGTCGTGCTGTTTCCGTCGAGTTTATAGCTATCATGTTATT
Organism: Hyles lineata; assembly: GCA_030180105.1. Classification (NCBI taxonomy): domain Eukaryota; kingdom Metazoa; phylum Arthropoda; class Insecta; order Lepidoptera; family Sphingidae; genus Hyles; species Hyles lineata. Next base: position 708,702 of record JARJEE010000035.1, on the reverse strand, counting down.
ACTGCAAATGGTTGCGAGAGGTGCTGATGACTCGGCAGATATGGCTGTGTTGTGATGAATTTTCTGCTTACGACATACTTCAGTTGTTTATACCATATTACCAGATGTTATATGTAGAGCTCTGGAGATGTATCCACAAGAACCAAGTTTGATTGAAAGGGTTTATATATAGGGTGTAATTGATAGCCTTCCGAAAACTGAAAGGGGATGCTCTGTCAATGGAACTGAACAACTTTCCCAAAGAACCTTTCCGGGAAATGAAAAGTACGAAACTCATCAATTAATCTATCCGCCATCCCCCAATCCACCTAGGTGATTGAATTAACGGCTTAAACCTTATAAATAAAACCTACTTATTAAATAGCAATGAGCATACCAAAAATAATCGTGATTAACACTCACTATGCTATCAAACAGGTGTGCGCAGAGCTTTGTTTCTGTCTCCAAGGTGATAATAAAGGCGTGTTCCTAAACAAAGTAATTTATAAAACAATGCTTTATTATTTTGAACTAACGAAGCAAAAGTACTTTTATTTGCACCTAAATAAACAGAATCTAATAAGATCTAATCATGAAGTAATTAACAACAAACAAGCTGTAAAAATAACGCTTAAAGCTGTTCAATAACAATGAAGGAAAAAATAGAGAAAACTTGCATACCTTAGCGATTTGCAAGAATTTCCATGGAATGTAAGTCCGCCAACCCGCACTAGGCCAGCGTGGTGGACTATAGGGCCTAACCACTCTCAATCGTATTCTCGATTGTAGAGCAGGTGCGTATCCTGCAATGGTACGTATATGGGCTGATACAGAAGCTGTTAAAAATCTATGTTTGTTGGATTCGATTCAAACAGTTTTCCTACAGGACAAGAACGTAAAAGGAAATACATTGCCATAAGTACAAAAGCGCATAATTACCACTTACAAAATAACACACCTTACAGCTAGTTTAAATGTTAGTTTAAGTTACAACTAACGGACCGCGTCCGAACACGACTATGCACTCTATAACCCGAATAGTTTATGTAAGACTACAAAGCGAAAATTAAAATTAACCTGCAAAATTTAAAATGACACGAATTGTGAAACTTCCGCGTAAACATAAGAACATATCAGAGCGACAAAGTTTTATGTTAAGGTCATAGATCTGCAAAGCTTGATAATCATTATTAATTACCTTCAGGATATACAAAAAACACTTCAAAAAACTGGTTGTCTGTAAGATATTGCTGTTGAGCGATAAGACCGCCATTTGTACTCTTTGTTATAATTATTTCTGTTTGTTTGTATTGTTAAGTTTGTGTGCAATAAAGATTTAAATAATAATAAATAAAAAACACTTCATGATTAACATTTGTAAATGATATGTCAGACGTTTATCCAGAAGCAAGTTATTATAAAACAATCAAAAAAACGTTAAGCATAATAAAATTAATAATAATTGCAACTCTGTAGGAAACAGCAGGTAGGTGCAATTAAATTCAATGATAAAACATTTAAACATGTTTGTAGAACTACGACCAGATATCTATGCAGGAAGTTCAGTTGAAAATAAAATAGTACATATTTAACAGCACACATAGCCCTGATACAGTATAAAGATCTTTATAGAGAATAGTAATTATTAAAAACGACCCCTCCTTGGGACAAAAATACTTAGACAAGTATTAAATATTTGCGAATCAAATTGACATAAATACAACATTGATACAACCGAGCGACATTTCTTTAAACTGCATATACTAGGCACCATTTTCAAGCTCTGTACTAAAAATCAATTAAATAGGAACAATAGTTTAGTCATAAATGATTTTTTAAGTTTTTGCCCTCTTTGAACACGCTGTGGCTTTTCTATCAGCTGATTACGTCCAACGCATAGGTCATTCACCTTAAAACGACAAATCTTACTAAAATCTATGCGCTGTTGCCGCTCTGACACAAGTCACATAAATAAGTACAACTAAATTACTTTAAAAGTTGGCGATGCAAATAAGAAAGCAATAAATACACACACACTTACACTTTCATTACGAGAGCGACATAGCAAAACATCCTGTGCGTAAAAGAAATAGAAATAGGTCAGTACGTGTGTGTGTGACACGTACGCAATTGACCTCTAAAAATAGATTTTAGTCTGCCGCCGGTATCCTTTCAGAACGCATGTAACACGGAAGCTCCTGCGCCGCCGCGCCGCACCGCTTTGATCTTGCCGATCTCGCGCCGATAATTTTAATTTTGTCTTGTTATTGACACTACTCGTAAATAAGTTTAAGAGATTTTTTTTTATTGTGACATGACATGTAACTTCGGATAATTATTATTTAGTGTTAGTGTTTCTGTGTTTTTGACTGTTAGCCAACAATGAATCGGTCGATTAGGACCTGTACGGTGGCCACCGCGATCTCCGGACCTAATCCCTTGGATTTCTTTTTGCAGGGCTTATTAAAGAACTAGAAATTGGGTTATTAAGCATTTGAAAATCTAAAGTGCCTAGCCTCGAACACTGACTTAATAACAATTTAAACGATAATAATATTGTCCGTCACCATAACTTGTACGTTCATGTAAATGGAGGACATATCGAAAATTTAAAAATCTAGTGTACCTAAGTAAAGTATGTTGTGCGCGTACTTCAAAAGTACCTAACTACGCGCGGTGCACACAGCCACGCTGCGCTGGCGGCGTGGCCTTGGCGGCGCGGCGCCACAATAACACGCCGCGCGCGACGTTGCCAATTTGTTTTCTATTCGTATCTACAGGTCAGTGAAATGTATTTACATAGGGTGGTTACGTTTTACTTATATTTATAAGCTATTTAGTTTGTTTGAAACAAACAAAATCTCATTTTTGGTATTTTTTTTTGCGGTGTCGAATAAATACCAAGGACGTATAGTATACGTAGTGTAATTTAATGCCCATCGGTCACATCAACTTTGTATATCGACAGGGGGAAGAACGCGTAAAATGTTCCGACGTAAGTGGTGCGAAGCTCTATTGCATCTACATTGAATCGTTACTGAAATAAGGGGCGCCTCACAACAATTTTTAAAATACTTGTCATGATACAATTATGACAAAAATTTCACATTTTCACGACCATCCTTCTATACTCCAAATGTCCTGATGGGCCTATCATTTTTTTAATCAATGAAATCAGGCAACAATTATATTCACGCATATCAATATTATGATCCTTCGAGCCAGATCAATTTCAACATTTTGTGTATCTAGATTAAGCAAACTCGAAATTCAGTGAATATCATCATTTTTTTTATGCGTGTACGGCAATGACTGTGCTGTATTAAGATTATAAGTGCAATGCTGTCCAGATAGATTATCGAGATGATAAACGAATATCCCTCATTTCGGCGCCATCATGCTGGATTCCTATTGATTTACTGAATTATATCTTCGACTGCCTCCGTGGCGTAGTTGGTTAGACGCCGGCTGTGAAACTAGAAGTCGCGGGTTCGATCCCCGCATTGAGATCAATGTTTGTGGCAACCACAAATATTTGTTCCGAGGCTGGGTGTGTGTGAGACCGAAGTTTCTCGTAGTTCCTGACACACATGACACAAGATCTTAGTGCGGGGTCAAAACAATGTAGGGTGTATTTATTATTTTATTAATGAATTCATTCTTTCAACTTGTTTTAGTAGATAATGCAATTATATTTATTCTAATAGACCTTAGTTACAAATCTTTACAACTTTATCAAAAGCTGGCGAACGCTTTTAGCGGTTTATCTTTATAGGTATTCGATTGTATCTTGCTCAAGGGCGGCATGCAACTGGTTGGAATATTTTAGAGACAATTTTGATAATTGTAATTTGTGTTATGTATAATCAAATATATGATATTTATACATATAATCAAAATGATTTACATAAATTAGTCATAGTTATTGTTTATTTTGGCGAAATATTCATATATTATATATTATTTATTTATTTATTCTTTACTACACAAAAAGCATACAATATTTTACAAATAAAATTAAAGAGTACAGTTTGCGGTGTTATCGCCCTAGACGATTTCTTACAGACAACCTTTGGATGGAAATAAGAAAAGGATAAGAAGAGAGGGCAGTATAGAATTTAAAGATAAACATGCCCTTATAAGGAATAAATAAACAAATATAATATAATATATTGTATACTACTTAACCTAAAAATAAGCGATTTAATGTATTATTATGTTGGTGTACCATTTTAAGATTAAAAATATACCAATTTCAATCAGCAAAATCAGCAACACCACGTATAATTCGGGATTAATTTGAACTGACAAGTGTAGTATATTTATGAAAGTGGAAATAAATATAATATCCCAGTATCAGCGAACATTATAATATCCTTCTACTATGTTTATTGTTTACATTTCCAATAAACTAGTGCACCTAAATAAAACCTTCAAGTTACTATCATGAAATTGACTTCCCGCTACGAATGATTGCGTTCATCGCACTGATAATGCCGACAAGTGCAAAGGCTCTGCAGATATCCGCATAAACACAATCACGAACCTTAATCTTAAGCTAATCGCACAGATCAGTGACGTAAATCAGGATAATGGTAGCTTGCGTCAGGCCGTCGGCGTGTCTCGATCGACACGTGCCCTTGTGATGTGATCGGCGCACATAGCTATCATTATTGACGACCGTCATATAAAAGGGAAAGGATAACTATTTAGTATACTAGCGGACCGAAATAGAGCTGTTATTTAATTGCATATTGTTACAATCGTCAATGAATTAAAAATGAGTATACGAACACTATAATGATGTTGCAATTATTTATAATAATAACTAATTTATTTCAGGTAATTACGTCCACATTGTGATTAGTGTACATTTACCATACAAAAGTATGTTTCTACATGTAGTCCTGTCATATATTTAGTAACTAGCCGCCCGTCCCAGCTTCGCCTGGTTGCAGATATTTTTTACTCCTCTTTACACAAGATATGTTACATGTACATATGTGTTATACATATTAACCTTTCTCTTGAATCACTCTATCTATTAAAGAAAAACGGCATCAAAATCTATTGCGTAGTTTTAAAGATCTAAGCATACATAAAGACAGTCAGACAGCGGGAAGCGCCTTTGTTTTATACTATGTAGTGATAGTGGCAGTCAACACCTATAACATTAAGTTGAATATTGGAGCTGCCCTTAACTCTCTACAGTAGCGACGCAACACCTTTGCATTGATCGGAAATCAATACGGCGCGTCCGCAAACATTCCTGACGCAAGATTTCACTCTCTTGTTAAATAGGCCAATTATTATTTCACAAGCGAGGTTTAGACTTCAAATATAATAAAATGGATTAAAATTAAACTTATTTTACACTAAAGTTAAAATATCTAGTAAATATGAAAGGAACTAACTCAAGGATACTCAAAAGAATTTAGGAAATCGTACATCAATCATGGTTAAAAAAAACGTGTAACAAATTATAAACATTAAATGTTGCTCTACTAAGGACTTGGTATTCCAATCATTTTCGAATTAAGATGTAGAGCAAAATATTATTTATACAAATAGTATTTTAAAATATGTGTAAAACGTCAAATTTTGAACGCTAGGGTGTAAGTGTTATATATCGTCGTAGAGATGACCGATAGAGCAAGTAATATTTCTTAATAATTCATTACATATAAGTTTCATATTTACTATCATCCATATTTAACAGTTTAATTATCATTTTGTATTTGAACATGTTTTAGAGATCTCTTTCTATTCTCTCAAATTGTAGCTAAGTTTGTTAAAGAAGCGTATGTATATAGACACTGTCCAATACCGGGTATCTCAAGACTGCTACCGAAAACGAAGCCGGGTGGTAGTTTTAGTGACTACAAACACAATGTAACTAAAAATTTCGCAAAGAAACGCGACAATTATTTTTTATGATTTTTTAAATATCGTCATTTTTTGGTGGTAAATCCATAGTTTTTGCTAAAATAATAATTTAAACACTTTTATACCCTAGATTATTTATAAATAAAAGGGTAAACACTATTATTTTAGGAAAAAATGTATTTACCACCCAAATATGGTCATAGGAAAAAAAAAAACAAAAAAAAAATTGACACTTTTTTTGCAACTTTTTCTGTTGCATTGTGTCTGAAGTCGCTTAAACTACCACCCGGCTTCGTTTTCGGTAGCAGTCTTGATATACCCTGTATATGGATTACTAACGGATCAAAATCCAAACTTAAATAAATCCACAATTTTAATAGTCATAAAGCGGAATTAATACGAGTACATACATTTTAATTTGATTCGAACAATTCTTGAGCTGTAAAAGACTTTACGGTAGTAACGGTAAAAGAAACTCACTAAACTGGTTCAGTAGTTAAATAAACGAATTTATTGACCAGTATCGTTTACCCTTTGGCAACAAATCATAAAAATTAATCTATTCTAATCCTAGCACTGGATGCTGGAGCTGATATCGCTTAAATCATAAATACGAACTAAAGACTGCTAGTTGTTTACGTTTCTACTGGTGACCTTTGTCGAATATAAGACTTTTATGGCTACATTAAAAAGAAATAAGTACACTCTACAATCGCTTGCATAATCATGACCTCATAGTTAGATGTTTGTGTTAGGTCAGAAGTATTACTTCTATCATAAGTCTAATATTTACGACTATCATAAGTATATACACATCGACTGCTTCTCGATAACACAACAATATGTATCGATACGAGGACCAAAGGATGGCACCTGATTTCACAACTGCTATCTAGAATGGAAACCAACTAGTTTTGATAGCAAAAAACGAGTCCCAGTTACTCATATTAGGCAAAGGCAGCATCTCAAAGCCATGTCAGAAGCCCTATGTATAGCTACAATATTTTAATATTAACCGGTCTCTACTGAACCGAAATTCATTCGGTTACCACAACCCACATTGGCCAAAAACCCAAGCTCTCCACACTCCATTCAATACTCCGCAGATTACATAAGACGATATTGATATAAACTCAAATACAAAACACAATTACGGTAATAACCTGTTTTTAACAAAAACATATTTCATCTTTACCCTAAGACCTCCTTTGTGTACAACTTTAATAAAATCCTTTCCATAGTACGTAAGTACTCTCTTTGCAGATTGTGCACGAACGCGTAGCTCATTATAATATTGAAGCATACAATTTAAGACGGACCCCTCCAAGAATAATTATGGCGACGCCTAAGGGCTTTTGTAGTATTAAAGGGGCGGTATTCAAATGAAGCACCCTTCGTACTATACAAATTTAATAAAAGCATGAAACTTGACGTGTCAAATTGAAATAACCATGTGGTACATGAAGACCCTTGATATTATGGACAGCTGTATTTCATATCTCCATAGAAAGTGGATGAATCAAAGGATTAAATGGGTAAGTTTAAAATATGTTAGGCTTTTGAGACACTGTGTGAAAGGCTATAGAGATTTCCATAAGCTGCAAGTCACAATTGGGGATTAGCCATTGTGAATCCAGGAGCTTTGTAGACCGATGTCGGGACACCCGACCCTGAGCGGTTTTTTCGTTCTATCTGTATTAGCTACTATGTTCCACTTGGTATAGAACTTGCTGTTTTGTACTGAGGAGTTATTACTGTTTTACAGAGGTATTTCCTAACCCGTGCACTTGGATACTTGGGGATAGACTGCAGTCTGCACGCATCTTTCTACTGAATTGTCATGTAGAGTCTAGATTTTGATTTAACTAAGAATTACTCACTTATATATTTTAATTGCTTAGCCACTGGTATTTATAATTTTCCTCGTTTTGTCTTAAATTATTAAATCGTATAGTATTAAATTGACAAATCTATTTTCAACATTTATCCGCCCACCGATAAACCACAAATTAATTGTATCACCGGTTTAATTTAATCATTAAAAGTGTATTCGACTGCCACGGTGGCGCAGTTTTACTATAGTTTGATTGAAAAGCTTTGTGGTAGTGGGGTTGAATCCCGGGTCGGGCAAAGTACTATTAGATTTTTCTTTTCAATATCAATCCAAAGTCAGGAATTTGTGCCCGATATGGCGATAAGCTCGTCCCTATCACATAGTGGGACAGAAAAGAAGGCGAAACGTGGGTGTCCTTTGCCTTCCTTTCTGGGAAAAGGGCGTAAGTTTATGTATATATGTTAAAACTGTATGATGTATATGTATGTCAATGTAATTAGGTCGGATCATGTGGTCGAGGGGCGGCCGGGCGTGTCTTGATGGCCTCCACCGCCCTAGTAATGACACCATCAACACCCCATAATCACTGACATTACACCCACACCCAGCGCGTGCTTACAAAAAGGCGACACTATTTCCTTGGGAATATGTTAATTTAAATTTTAGGTCGCACTAGTATTTATAAATGTAGGCTGCAATTAAATATTATTCAAGTATGGTAATGTTGTCGTTTTGTTGAATGTCCACGATAATGCGCGCTTTTGTGTGCCTGAAAGCGCTAATAACTGGAACATTTGGAATAACATGTAATTGCAGTATTTAGTTGAGTGCACCAGTAGAATAGAAACAAGGCGCTTACTGGCGCTTTGTATAGAGCAAATTTAATGCTGAGTATGGCATTATTACGACTGCAATATCAAACAATGCATTGTGCTATTTATTTTTGGATGTATATTAATTTATGTCAGCTACATCCATACCATTTTTTTTCGAAATCCGTTACGCCGTTCTCAGTTCAAGAACTTTTGGCTCAATCGGCTATCAGTTCTCCGCGCTATGCACCCTACCCCCATTGCCACTTCAACTTACTAATGCGCTGGACTATGTCGGTTACGTTAGTTCTCCTACGGGATCACCTCATTCCTGATTCGGTCTCGTAGGGAAACCCCGAGCATAGTCCTCTTCATAGCTCGTTGAATAACTTTGAGACTCCTAATGAGGTCCATAGTGAGAGGTCACATCGTGTTTTTCAGGATCAATAAAATCGAGTGTAAACATATTAATTAAACTACAAAGCAACTCATTAGTACAAGTCGGAGTGCCCCAGTATCTTCACGTCACGGAAACTATTTAATGAGCACATTACATTAATCGTATCTATCGGCTTATGCCGGGTGAAATTGATAACAAATTGGCATGACAATGGTAGTGATTTTCTTATAAATCATCACACGATAATTATATACAGCGCACAGGCATAAAACTAAGGTATTGTTTACACTATATCTGGCAAGTATATATAGGCAGAAAAATGTTAGAAGGAAAGCAATGGTATGGCGAAACTGTATTCCCTTCTATATGCAACTAAATTGGCGCACATTACAGGCTTACAGAGCAGATAAATGAAACCTACATTTACAATTAGATCTAAAGCATTTCGTCATTATTAAAACTATCACCTATAGATTTTCTGTACCTAATACAGATTAATCGCTTCGTTAACCAAATTCACTGGCGCTGTACACAAGACTGGTTACAATATGGATGTACCAATTAACATCAAAGTATTAGTTTGGTGGACAAATTTACTTCAAGATACATTGTTAATATAATCAGACTATAATTGTGATTATAATTTATACGCAAAAAATTGAGGACACCATGGATTTATAATAATATAACCCTTTAAAAGCGGTTTTTGCATAATGGCTTTATCGCGGTATCTTCGCGGACAAAACATCCGTTCGTATAATCATAAGGCGACTGACAGGTGGACGATTAGCTACACTTTGCACACTTGCAACAATCGGGGTATTAAAAGCCGGTTGAGTCAAATCCTGATTCTTGTATGATATTCTCAAAGGGTTAACGCAGCATTGTACAGTACACGCGGTCAGCTGGACACAAAGCAGCGATCCCCTAATCACACGCAATAGTATGTTACACCTGGTTTTAAGAGTTTATTCAACAAGTATTCATATATTGAAACGTCAAACCAATATGGCTATGGCTACCATTCCATGTTTCGCGAATTCTAGGATAGAACGTAATTAAAGCAAACATAATTGCGTAAGATTTAAACCCTTGTATGGTTACGAAGAATAGGAAATACACAAATCATAATGGTTGTCAGAGACATTCATGTTTTCAACAACTCATTTCAACTTTTCCAGAAAGCCCTTTGAAGCTAAAAGCATTTTACAAAACATAAACTAAGTAGTTAGTCACACATAACAAATACATAGAGACAACATACAGGACGTTATATTTACAACCTCGCACATAATTGATACAAACTTTCTCCCGTTAATTTGAATACGAGCCCCGTGTATGCAATAAAACGCTTGTTACAATCGCCTCCAACATTAACGGATAAGTGCGAATAATTCACAAGTAAATGCAAGTCTTCCTTATATCCAATATTGTAAATGTGTTGGCCGTACGTGATAATATACTTTGTGGTGCCGTAGACAAGACGCCAGGTCCTCCACATCAGGATATATGTATGTGGGCGATTAACTGATATTTTGGCCACTTATGGACGTTATCTTGTATCAACCCATATAGGTCCCACTGCAGGGCACGGGCCTACTCTACAATCGACAGTACGATTGAGAGTGGTTAGGCCATATAGTCCACCACGCTGGCCTAGTGCGGGTTGGCGTGGACGTCGATGGATGGACGTCATGGGAATAATAAATTCCTCGTAATCTGTCAAACCCACCATACATGATAAGGATATTAAGTGTGGGATCATGAATATGTGTAACGGCTGCCTACATTTTCTTTTCAACTTTTAAAATAATTGATAATACATACCCATATGAATATCCAAAACTAATTACAATAATAATAATCAGGGTTAATCACAGAATGGAGATTACATAAGTATTAAGATACGAATAATATGGTTCAAGCGATACGTTCTTTTTAAATATTATATCAAAAACAGGACGTCCGGTAGAAACTGTTCTAAATATCAATAAATAACATTGGATGTTCATTCATACAAAATCATTGACCGAAACGTATAAAAAAAAAACAGAGTAAAACATAAACATGACAGCTCCACTATTTACAACTTCCGTCACAAGGAATTACCTATTAGATTAATTAATTAATACTTATGATATTATATAAACACATATTAATTACTAGTTGATGTTGGAGATCGTGGCGCCACTGGCGCATGTGACGTCACACACGTCTTATTGCGGTCTATCACGGGGAAATCCTGAATCATATTTTATGCAAATTATATTTTACTAACCTTTCTTTACTGTGGACGGAGTTGGATGCCATTCCGGTACGTTCGACAGAATCGCTTCCACGGCCTGCCAACAAGATAAAAAAAATATGAGACAATTCAAAACTAATGTGTACGACTACTAAGCGACACGGAACATAAGTTAGTTTTCCAAAAACAGGGAAGATTGTCAAAAGGGGCCGTGAAATATCAACTTATAAGTTTATAAATTATTCCTATAAATATAAAGAAGTCTATATATAATATCTTAGAGTGATTAAATCATTTCGTATTCATGCAACAGACCACATTCATTTATCGTCTCATAATTTATTTGGTGTCGGAATTCATTTTATCTGCCACGCCTCGCCAAACCCTTTTGAAAGGAATTCATTACTTATATTAACATTTTGCTATCTCATTTCGGAAATGTAGCAAGTCATATGACACTTGCATTTCAGAAGCAAAATCTATTTTGGTCGATAAATACAGCTCAGTGTATCAACAAAACTATAGTGACAGGTATCCATAAAAGCGATCACATCAGTGGAAAACACGAACAAAATCGCATCTAAAAGAATGTGAGATATTTTGAAAATATACTCGTATACGAGTATTTATTGTCACAATCGATTCGATATAACCACAAGTAAAATAATAGAAACTAAAACTAATTTATCATGTATTCCATAATATTTTTTACAGTGCCAAATATAAATGAATAACAAACCCATCATATGCTTACATATGTTTGAAACTGATGTTATAATAAATCTATGCCAAATAAATAAAAGTAATCGATTGCACCTATCAACGCCCCCGTCATCGCCAAGATTGTATCTACTTCAGAAATAATTAGAGGTTTATATTTTGAAATAAGTATTTTATTTATTTACGAGGATAATTAAATTTGTAAACAAATAACAAGAGATTGATATTCATTCCAAAATAATGTTCAAACGAAGTGGTATTTCAGGACCAATAGAAGAATTCAGTTGAAGGAGTTATACAAGATGTAAGCGTTTTGACTTAAAGATGTTCGGATGAAAGAAGTTATAAAAAAAACAGTTCGTTGTAAACTTCTAGGAGACCCCTGTCACGCCCTCACAGCCACCACTACATGATCACTCCCGTCTGTTTAGTAAGAATGTTTAGAATCTAAAATTAATACGGTAGGAATTTTGTTACCAGCTTTTAAGAATGTAGGGGAAAATTAATTAAGACGAATGCCAACGCTCTTTGATTTAAAGGTTATACTACAGGGACTTTAACTGAGGCGATGCATAATGAACCTAAACGTAATATTAATAATTATAAAAGAGAGTTATAATCAAAGCACTAATATCAAAACATTTTATGCTATTTTCCTGTTCACTGACTCTGAAAATTGCAGCATTAATGCTTTGTCCAAATGGGTAATCATCATAAAATGAGACCACATAGGAAGAGGAGCAATAGAGCATAATAATTATTATAGCTACATTATCAAATCATGATTATTTGTTTTGTAAGTATATGAAATTGCATACAGTATGCAACAAAAATATGGCGAAACGAATTTCGTCATCTTTGAAATAAATTTTAATTAAGTTGCATATATTTCTACAAATATATAGTATTAAATACACTATATTTTTGTGTAAGCTTGCCTTTCAGCTCCCCAGTTACTGAGTAGGTTATGGTTCGATTAACAGTAACAACAATTCACAATACAATTAATAATAATTTATAGTTTGAACAACTATTACACAAGTTTTGTCTTTTGAAGTTTTGTCCTTTCAAAAAGCTACAATTTCAAGATTTTTCAAATACAACATAGTGTGCAAATTTAAATGTTTACGTCTAAGCATGCGCGCCAATTTATACCAGGATATATTAAGTACGCGTAATAAAATATTTCGTCCATTTGCAATAAGTGCGTTCAACCTCAGAGATGACAAGGACCAAACATGTATCGGGGACAATGAATGCACATCTCAATAGCGCATTTAGCATTTGCGAATGATTTGTAAACAATGTTTACGGGTAACACAAATATTCAATCGATAATACTTCAAGTAATCGTGAAGAGCCAGACGAAAATAAAAGCGTACTTATCACATATTACGAGTATAGCATTTTTATTATATTTTCTGAGAGTATGAGTAATAAAACGGAATTGATTAACATTGTATCACTCAGTAAAGTGAGAATATCGACGCCAATACACTTTGAGGCCAGACTAAACACCGGTTATATGCACAATTTTACTGCCTATTGTTTAATATTTAGTCATGCGAGCGCCTATCTGTATTGTACAAGCTATTACGAGTATACCGTTTACAACCGGATAAATTGTGGCTCCAAACATTTGCTTCAAGCCTGCCAAGACACAGTCCGTTATTTTACATATCTATGCTTACATTAGAATGTAGAATATGTGACATACTTATTAGGTCACCGAAACACTTGTATAAAGAAAAGTAGGTGAATTATTGGTTTTCCCTATCGATATAAGTCTAGAACTACAATAGCACTGTTGACTTTCACAGGAAGGGAATTATTATCCGGCGTCATCTCTCTCTGCTAGCTGTTGAAATTGATTGTGTGCTGCTGGCCTAAAGAGGAGTTTTTAAATACATATTATTTTATAGAGGGAAAAGAAATAAAGGATATAATAGAATTATTTGCATTTCTAAGACGCAGTTGAAGGATGGAGGACAATGAATGCACACAACAGCAGGCTAAATATTCATATATGATAAGCTGTAAGCACCACTTTTTTCTGTAATTGATCCATTATGTATGTGGACCGACCTTCAAGGTTCAGCGAGCCAATAATAAATAGACTCAATTTTATTCCCGCATTGAGAATTTTGATTCCGTTGTTTTTCAAAGTTTCTGACTGCCACACGGCGGGTTCTGAACTACATAACACGTAAACATGGCTAAAACATTTACAATATTGATACCATGCAATTGTCAGTTAACCACTTCGTTCTCATCAGTTTCTCACGCCCACTACATTGAGATTATCTGTCTTTAGTATATTTTAAAGAGCAATAAAAACCATGAAATTATCTTCAAAATCCTGAATGTCAAAAAAGGTGAAAACATGCAAATTTTCCTTGAGTCGGCGTTGTCTGGCAATGAATATAGGACGGTCAAAATTGATAAGGTCGTGCAGGTCACACCCATTGGAATATTTCGGTTCACTTCGACTTGCAAAACAAATGTCTGTCTAGACTAGATCGATTCACGTCTTATTTACAATCCGATGTTTATTTATAATATAATATAACTCTCAGGAATATTCCGACTATTTCTCGTCATTAAACCATAAACAAACAGTAATTTATCCCAAAAATAAAACAATAAAGCTTACTGCTATGACTGAGCTGGGATTGCTTGCCTTGTTATGGTTAAATATGGGCACAAATCACCATAGAACTGCTTCCGCAGAATTTCCCAGAAGGTTTATCCGTCCACAAAGCTCTTAAAATACAAAATAATACTAATATAAGCCTCGTTACGCCGCTAGACGCTATCTTAGCATACATAACCTCGCATAACATGTATTTAATAATCCTCAGTTGAAACACATCTGGCGCATAAACGTATGAAAGTGGCGTCGGTTGTTTCGCAATCGAAATTAGATCTCGATCTGATACGTGTAACCTTTCACCGCGCAGCCAACACGGCACCCTTTACTCATGCCAAGCTGCGTTGAAACTAATATGATACTTCATATTGGCTATAGTTTAATCATTCACAGTCTCCGTGGCGCAGTCGGTTAGACGCCGCCTGTGAAACGAGAGGCTGTTTTGATCCCCGCACCGAGAGATGTGTTTTTTTTTTTTGAAAATATTTCTTTGGGTCTGGGTGTTTGTGACACCGAAATGTCGCTCGAATGCGATACCCACGACACAAGATTCGATCTTAGTGTGGGGTCAGGACTATGTATGTGACTCTTGGCTGTTATTTATTTATTTCGTGAATTACGAAAAATATCAAACCGAGCTTCTTCGCCGATGTCAGTAATTTTCTATAAAAATATCCGAAAGTAAGCGTGACTTTATGAGTCTTTAAATGTGACTAAAACAAAGTCTGAATCTAAGGTTACAGGAGTTTATCAGTTTTTTTATAACCATTATGCCATAGACAAATAAAATAATAATTATTAAAGAATCCAAATGCTCTCGGTAGAAAAATCACAGCTAGTAAATTATATGCGCTAACAATTTTTTACAAAGACCTAATGACGACCGTACACGTATTCGTAATTCACGATTTTAACAATGTCATTAGATTTTAACATAAAGAGGTTAAAACTGACTATAACTACTAAACGCTAACATTTAATTATCATAGATGACTAACAAAATAACCTTGAGCACACTAAGTTTTTGCGGGCATAGATAGATACAAGGAGTTAATTAAGCACATAATATATTCCGTGAAATGATCGATTGGAATTCAAAAAACTATTCAAACCGTAAAATCGGGCATCTATATTCTATACCAATGGTTCTTAACCGGTGGTCCACGATCTTGGGCATAGTAGGTAGGTAGGTAGACAGGTAGGCAGCTAGATAGGTAGGTAGATAGGTCGGTAGGTAGTATACCGGGTTATTTTTGTCCAGTTGCAGTATCAAGCAGTGAATAGTGGTTCAAGGCGCGTATGATAACGCTAATACCATCAGAAGTACAATGGACACGGTGAGCCGGCACTTTCGACTATTGTATCGTCCACTGCATAAAATTCACGTGCAATGGAATACTATAAGCTAGCTCTGGCCGTCGGATTCTTCCACAGTTGTTCTCATAATGAGTGCCAAGACTTATTATCAAATTGGTTGTGACATTTTATTCTGATCAGTAAGATAAAAATGATAGATGTGTATAAAAACGTATCACGTAAAAATAATTAATGTATTAATCTGTAATACTGTTATCAGCATTGCATAAAGATCATCAGGAATCCCAAGTGGTCAACTATACAATTGTACCCAAATTATTAAATTATCATCCCAGCAACATTGATAATCCTCTACGTGACCTCTTACTATGGGAAGTTTGTAGTCCGCTAATCAGTAAGCGAAACCTTTACACACTTCTCAAATCAACAAGTTAAATCTTTGGCGAAGATTTTCGTCTCACAATGCGTGATACTAAATAAGAAAATAATTGACCTCCGACCTCAGTGACTGAGGTCGGAGAAGTCCTCAGAATATCTGAAGTAATGGTCTTCAAATCTTCAAAGTAGTTGGCTATGGCAGGATTATAGAAATCGATGATTATGCCATACGTTGAACATGAATCGTTACTGACAACGAAAAGATGGTTGAGATGGTAATGTCAATTATTTGCTTATTTAGTATCACGCATTGTGAGACGAAAATCTTCGCCAAAGATTTAACTTGTTGATTTGAGAAGTGTGCAAAGGTTTCGCTTACTTGATACTAGCGGCCCGGCCCAGCTTCGCCCGGGTACAAATAGATTTCTGTACAATAATATGTACGTATTATACATATAAGCCTTCCTCTTGAATCACTCTATCTATTAAAAAAACCGCATCAAAATCCGTTGCGTAGTTTTAAAGATTTAAGCATACAAGGGGACATAGGGACAGAGAAAGCTACTTTGTTTTATACTATGTAGTTATGATAAGGCTATAAGATGACAATAGAGATAATTATCACAATATACTGACATCATCCACATCCACGTACACATTACACAAAGAAAATGATCAAAGCAACAGGACAAAGTCAGCGGAGAGGAATAACGCCATTATCCACGCACCAACACACATACGCACAACAAACCGCGACTAAAAGATTAATTTCTCAATCAGTGGAAACAATGAACACAATTACGAGACAATGTCAGTCCATGCGATGACTTGACGTCTTTGTGCAGTGACGGCGCGAGGCCTGATGCTGATGGGGGTAATACTAAATAAGAGGCTCTGTTATTTTAGTTTTTGTTGATGTGATTTTTTTTCGAAAAAGCAAATTGATGTAACAGTAGGCAAAGCACAGCACAGGGAACTTACAACCGACACAGCCGGAAGTTTCTCCAAAGGATATTCAAGATCTCATCCCGAAGTATCAAAATACCTTGTAATGGTTGCAACAAGTAGGTGTGGAAAAAAATGGTTTCTTTTTGAAAATCTAAGTACAACAGTAGCCTTCCTGTGGTTGGAGGTGATAGTGAAAAAATGTGGTAGATTAATAAAATTAGGTTCATACAAGCCGGTGGGATTTATCACTCTACATTCATTGATTTAAAAACTATTATGTCAATGTCCTCAATCTTAAATATATTCATACTACAACCATAGAGTCGTAATCACGAATTGAACATTGCAATCTGAACAGCTTCCATGAGTTACAGAACAATACTATCCAAGCGCGAGATCCCATAGGCCTCTAAGCCGTGGGTGGTAGTCCACCACGCTGCCCACTTCTGACTCTGCGTCTGTGTGTCGCGTGTTCGAATCACGCGTTTGAGCAACGGGCGCGAGCGGCGCATACAAATGCTCTCTTTATGTTTACAAGACGCACGTCCTTTATCTGATAAAGGCATGGTGAGTTTCGATCGAGATAACCGCAATTAATCTCACTACGTGATGAAAATTGCAATAGTTTCGCAATTGAGATATGGATTTATGTCTGGATGCTGACATCAAACCCTACATTTTTGGGAAAGTGCAATATCAGAAGTCAGGAATAGAGTTTTATAATTCTGGGTGTTTGATGATAAACGATATTATCTGTCAATACTTGCTAGAACATAGACGGATATAGACTTGTGTCGAAATAAAACATAACATAATAAAAATCTGCGTTAAGATTCTATGGAAAATTGTAGGTAGAGTATTTTTTGTATCTGTTTTAAAAACAGTTGACGTCACATCTTAGTGACGGAGATTCAAATAAACAACTAATAACAAATAAAAAAGTCAAAGGTGACAAATCTAATTTAAAAAATATATTCTCGTTGGCCGGGGGGACTCCCCATAAAGATAAATACTGCTCCTGGTACAATCAATTAAAAGTGAGATTAATAAAAACGTAAAACGGATTTATCAAACTTGTAAACTTTTTAATAACCTACAGATAAACAATGTTACAACGCATCGGGAACAATTAATAGCTTCGGAGCCTCACTGCATACAAATCACATAGATGATTGTTTTTCAATCCATATTTTTATTGCAATGAAACTCGTGTGCCGAGTTACAAACTCTAGTCTGCATTATTTATATTTTATTCTTGTTTTTTTCCTTTCTCGCTCACTACTACATACCAGATTAATTTGCACGTGTATTCCGATACAAAGAAACTTGATTGTAACAATATTTCATCATATTTTCATCATTTTATGTCTTAGGATAGCGAGCGCAGTGGAATGCCAAGCATTGCTTTCTCATTCGTGGTGATGTTTGGTTTTGCTATCAAAGCGAATGCCATGCTAGTTTAGCCATTCATATATCGTTATAAATACATCTTTCATCTTTCTTTGTGCGTGGTGGCCTGTTGGTAAACGGATCAATCATATTCTCGATTGTAGAGTAGGCCCGTGCCCTGCAGTGGGACGTATATGGGCTGATACAGATACATCTTTCAATAACAATCTGGTAATTTTAATGATCATAACTATGTATTATTCAAAACTGTCCAATATTGTGACGGAAACGCATACTTTTTATAAAACAAGCAACAATCGAAATATAATGCCGAAATCACGATATAACAAAAATTCACTACGATCCCCCTAAATCATCATCATCATCATCATCATCAAAAAAAACAATGAAGAAAAAAATAATTCAAACAAACTATTACGAGTATACACACGATATATTAATAACAATAGCAGTAAAAACAAATGTTGATACGCTAACAACTGTACTCCTAATTTTATTACGGACATAAAATGTGAAAAAAAAAATGGTTTGTATTTACATTTCGCAAAGGTTTACGCACTTTATCTTTAAAAAAAATCATGCATGCGTGGTCAATAAACCCATTAGTTACGGCGAATTTAGTAAAAAAATGGGTGAATCACTACGAAGTATACATTCCAAAATAGCGCGAATTTTAACACGCGAAAACTTGTTTTTCTTAAATATATTAAGTTTATGCAATTTTTATGAAGACGATATCACACATCTACTTCAACGTAAAAATCGACATGAAGTTAATATATTCGCTGTTACCTTTGTAATACCCAATTATTATTTTTAAGTTTACATACATACATAAACTCACGCCTTTTTCCCAGATCACGTAGGCAGTGATGCCAGGGCACCCACATTTCGTCTTGTATGTTCCGTCCCACAATGTGATAGGTGGCGAGCCTATCGCCATATCGGGCACAAACTGACTCTGGGTTGATAATGAATAGAAAAATCCGATATCACTGCCCAAACCGGGATTCGAACCCGAGACCTTAGCTTTGTAAGCGTACCGTAGTACAACCTACGCCACCGAGGCAGTATTTTTAAGTTTAATTGTGGTAAACGGCGAAAATATATATTTCTAAATAAATATACTTAACAATCCACAGTATGTTGTCCTTAATAACATCAAAAGTATAACCAATGCAAGAAAATTATTCAACAGTAATTTTTGTGTGTCAGACTTTGGCATATTGCAACAAAAGTTTAAAAGTTTATTCGATGGGTGAATTTTTTAAACGTTTACTAAACACACCTTCCATTTTACCCTTCGCTTTCCCTATCTATTATCAAAAATCACCAGATAATTGTATACGGGGAGAATGGAGCATTTACCGTCGGGTAAAACTACTACTAGCTTGGTTTGATTTTTGCAATATATAGAAACAAAAACTAACATTATTATTTTAAAAAACTTATTTCTGGGTGACAAATAGTCCAAGGCAAGGTGTAACTTTTAAGTTTATTTAGGTGTGGCAGTACAAAAGAAAGGAAGTCAGGGTATGTTTGACCAGCACTCATGACGGAAAGTTGAGCAACGCCATTGTTTAAAATCGAATAGTGAAACTAAAATAACCATCGGTCTATTAGTTTAACACAAAATTTAATCACTAACCGTTTGCTAAAATACAAAGAAGAATAACACTTACCTAATTTAACTATTGAATTTTACTTTATTTTCCTCTTTATAATGTCTATTACAATACAATGTTATAGAGGTTGTTACGGACTTTTAAAACAATAGTTGAAAGTGAAACGTTTTAGTAGTCTACAAAAATTAGTAATTAAAATATTATGAAATGAGATTTGTTAAGAGGCTCAGTGGCGTAGTGGAAACTATAAAATAACAGAGGGGCTATCAGACTTTCACCCTGGCGCCACATGTTAAAGGATTTTTGCTTATTAAAATAACAGCGCCTAAATGCAATTGGTATTTTTTTATTTAATTTTCAAATGAAATCTAGCAAGGTTGTGAAAATTACTCTCTGTTAGAGATATTCTCAACAGAATCAAGATAGGAATTTAAAAAAACTTATGAGAACTTAATACATTATTTTCCCTGATATGTCCACTAAATTGTGCCAAAGTATGTTCATTTCTTATACATAGTTTCAATGGCATTCACTCTGAATTTAATGCATTAAAATCCTTAACAGCTTTTTCTTGCAATTTTTGTCTTAAATCTTTGTTATAATAGTATTATAAAAATTCCTATCATCATGTCACACGAAACGTCAACTACCACGTATATCTTGGTTTTTACATAAATCTTCTGTAGTTTTATTTAGTCCGAGATAAAAGTAGTTTTATCTTAAACGCGAAATTGGAAAGTATATTACGTCACAGCCGTACGAGTTGTTTTTAAATATCATCGTGATGAATTATTGCTAATAATCAAGATTGCTTTTATTACGGATATTCGAATCCCTGTAGCGATGTTGTGTCACCGGCTATTAAAGCGAGAGGTATGTGACCCACGTATATTATGTCTGATCCGAGATTGTGTGTATGTAGAAAAGGGGAGTTGATGTTGTTTAGGTAAAGTGAATTAACACGATTTTTTTATAGTATCTAGCTCTCAATTTTTTATTCAGATAGTCTATCTGAATGTCACTATACTTAATAATAGATACACATCACTTAACGTAAGTACACGAAAAAGCATCCAAAATATTGACCTGTGCAGCGGCAACCCTAGTGTCCCAGGCGGGCGAGCGGAGGTGCTTCATGAGCCTGCCCAGCAGCCGATGCAGTTCCTCAGGGTGCGCCTTCTGCACCTCACCCAGCTGCCTGGCCGCAGCCCGCCGGGTCGCCGGGCCCGTGCCCGCCTCCAGCAACACGAACAGACGGTCCAATCTACAGACAAATAGGACTTGATTAATATAGTTTTTATAGTGAGACATACTTATCTTATAAGCAATTTTAAGGAATGTATTAAGCATTTTGACTAATGGAGTAGTTTTGGAAATATTTCCGGTGGGGACAAGTGATAAGATGTACACTGTTTAGATGATCAAATACTATTATTAATGTTAACGGATCGGGTGGTCTTTCATCATCGTACTTAGCCAATGTATAAGAAATGCATTTCATTTCATTAAAAAATGAATAAAGGATAAACAGCGAGAAAGAATGAAAAGGTGAAGATTACTGAGCCCCTAAATGTATTCAGCGCCTAAATCTCCCATTACTTCAGATAGATCATAATTGACTTTTAAAAACTCCAATACCACTCATATTTCTCTATTCATCCAAGAATATACCAACTCACATTGAAACACCTCTGTTATGACAGTGTCATGTCCCCATGAATATATGGGAGGTCTATGTCTACACATAAAGACTGACAAACACAGACTCTCACAATATTTACTACAACGACAACTATACCACAAAAGGATGACCCACATTTGTGCATTTACATAACCATGTATCAATAATAAAAATATTAAAACAAATAACATTCATTTAAACTTTATACACTTGAACTAATAGATGCAACTACGTCTGCGCAGGCAGTCTCATGTCACAAACGCTTTTATGGTATTAGTAATCTTATATGCTTGATATATCGGACCGGATGCATAAATATTCTAGAAGTAGTAAAATTATTATAATAATTTTGCATTAATTAATCTTCTAAGATAGGAAGGAGATAAGTTTATCATCCTCTAAATACTGCAGTAATTCATAATCAAAATTCAGAATCGCCTTCATGGAAAAGGCGTTTTTCTTTTTTTTATTGAAATAAATGAACCGATCATGAACGGTAGCAAAACCAAACAACGCCTTCAATTACAAAGCAATGCTTGGCATTAAACTGCGCTCGCCATCCTGAGACAAAGGATGTTAAGTCTCAATATGTCCAGTAGTTACAATTTCCTTCAATCCGAAACACGACCGTGCATTTACACTGCTGTCTGGCGGGAGGAATAGACATTGCGGTGGTACCTACCCAAGCGACCTCTCTTATATGAGAGACCTTTCACCAGTAAGGTTTCAATGCCTCACATAATTATAAAATCGATACATATTAGACCATTATTCAACTTATCTGCTTAGCAATCGTCCGAAAAATAACCACGACCACTTCGTCAAGAATGCACAACTACGAAGAAGAAGATCTTCTTATTCATACCCTCCATTTTGCTTAAGCCTACGGCAATTTAGAACAATAAGACACGCCCATTTTTATGCTTTATTGAGTGTAAATATAAAAAAACATGAACTAATGGTACACGCATCACTTGTACCTACTTAGGATGTAGGTACATATTTTGCGACGATTGACATAATTGAAGTCCCACAAGTGAAAGTTAATATCAATAAAATGCTAACGGATGCGCTTATCTTGCTGAGGGGTCAGGACTATGTGACTCAACAGTCATACAACGATGTATTCACTTGCAATACTATTTTTGTACCATGATTTCAAAAACGTATGAACTTTACCAACAAGCCATACCAAAATAACCATACCAAATTAGGACTGCATGATGCAATAAAAAATATTACCAAAACAATGGATGTATGGCAGGTCTTCAATTAAAAGCCAAACCATTGTACGGCATGGAAACAGTCAAGCAGCATGGAAACAGAGTTATTAAAGGAACAAGAAGAAAAATGATTATATTAGCTTTTGTACTACTCATAATTATATGATATAATAATCCAATCCATCCAAAGGTTGCCTGGAAAAGATCGCAGGTAACGATTAGACCACCAATTGCAACCATTAGTTTTATGTGATATATCTGTTAGTTAATAAGTTTCTTGAATTGTGGTGTTTTTTTATTGCCATGAATGACGAGTCGATCATGATACGTTCGCCTGGTGGTAAGCGATATGACTGCTCATGGACAGTAACAAAACCAAACAACGCCTTGAATTACAAAGCAATGCTTAGCATTTCACAATATGTCCGATAGTTACTCTGGCTACACTGTCAATCAATCCGAAACACAACAGTACAATAAAGTATGTAAATAGATAAATACATCCAAGATGTGAACATTGGATAAACAACTGTCGGATGTGAAATCTGCTTCGCAATCGGGGTACGACCCCGGGGTAATCATATTGACTGCGCGATCTGCGTATAAACCAACTGAGTTATCAAAACTTTTATCATCTAATTGTTTATTATCTCGTATTTTGGTAATATATTATATCATAGGCAGATTTGATTAGAACCTCTTCAATATTATTAAATCGTTTTAGATGTTATGATTTGTTACTTAATCGATACTTGTGTTAATCAAACATATTTTCTTAGCTAATTACCAGGTCTCTTAAGATATGGTTTGCCAAGTTTAAGTGTTAATATTATGTATTTCCTCAAACGTACGTGTAACCCTCGTCATTTACTTCCTATAGTAGCTGAACATGTAAATAAATATATAATATATTTTTTTTTACTATAGTCAAATCGCACGAACAATTGCGGTTGATACAAAGTCCATTAATCTAGACAAGAAATACAGCCCAGAGGATAACAAAAACAAGCTGTATGAAACATCTCAATAGAACGAACATTGGATCAATTGCCCGTAATCTAATCAGCCGGGCAAATTGCAACCAATTTATTTAATAAAACTCCACTGAACTTTTATTGGTAGCTATAAATGTTGTAAACATCGTTAAACTTGCGTTGCATAAGGAAATATGCACTTTCATCATCGAAAATTGTACGCATGATAATGTATTTCATTATTCCCGTAAGTTTAGATATTTTATACAATATGGGCACGGCATGACTCTAAAAACCTATCTTCATGAACTGCATTAAGTAAGGCTTAACATTACTTCAAGAGGTTACATGGTGACGAGTTTTCAAAAGATATTTGCTGATATGATGATATTTAGGCAGAGATGCCACTAGATCCGTCCACAGTTAGCCGAACTCATTTCCCTTCCAATATAGAGGGCGAATACTCGCCTTGTCATCGTTTATTGATACAATAATTCCAATCATTTACATATTTATATCAGATAACATCAACGTGTTATACATATAAACATTTATTAGAATACTCAATCAAGCATCTCGCTAGCAGACCTTCAAGTACTTTGTCAATATCATGGATCATTCATCCGCAAACAAATCGCACTCGGCGTGACATCTAGGAGGCATTATTTAGTCACATATGCATAAATAAAACGATATAAATATCAGACACCCACACCCCACAAATAAATTGGAAATCAGTATGTATAGGAACTTATAAACCAATAACTATACGCTAAACAAGACGCGCCAACAAAGAAAAATTAAAGAGTTTGGTTTCAATACTATACGCATTAAGATCATGACTATTTCCAGAGCAGAATGTAAATACTCGTATCCAGACTCGTATATTATATGTATACGTATGTAATATATACACTTATATTGTGTATAATCACGTACACAATGCAGATAAGTGCTAAATACTGCACGCTCCGATGGCTCGGACACGTGGGACGTTCCGCTGACGTAACATCGGTCAATAATATACGGCTATAGGTTTACCACCACCCTCGGACATGATGCATGGACGTTAACACCACCCACATCGATGTAATAGTTAAGCATTCGTGCCCTTTACCATTAGTATTTGACGTCAACAGAGTAATTTATTTCGTGAATTCTGTTTATTTTTTGATAATTCGAAAGCATCCATGATTTGGCTTAATAAAGAGAAATATAATGAAAATAATTTATTGAATCCATTAAAATGTTCAACATCATTTAGATTCAGTCATTATTTTTGGTCTAACACCCAGTTCAGAAAGCGGTTTTCACTAGAGAAGAACGGGCAAGAAACTAGTGTTGCTTTTTCAAAACTAGTTTACAATGTAGAGATTATTACAAAATTTACAAGTTGGTTTAAATCAGAGCAGTGCATTAACAATTTGTTGTAAATTTACAATAAATATTTTTGATACGAATATGTTTATGATCCAAATAGGTCTTAATATCAAATAAATAATCTATAGTCAATACTTTGAGGATGCTAAGCTGAGCAATGCGTAGAATACTAATTAAGAACGTATCTCGTCGATGATGCCATGCATCGCTTGAAACATGACCATGTACACTAGAAGCCTCAAGAAAGTTCTCAGATCAGAAAATAAAACGTGTGTATTCATAATCTAGCATGTGATTGATTTGAATACATAATAATAGCTAATATCTAAAGCCAAGTACAGATATAACATGAAAGTGATATGAAGTTTACATAAAGTATCAAGATAATTGATAATAGATAATCGTGTTTTGACGATATGATGAATGACTGAAAACATAATTATTTTCCAGTAGGTCTAAAGCAAGCATGTCATACTTCAATTAGACGCAAAAGAGACTACTGTTTTCCGAATGTTATAAGATTAGTGATGGCACTGGTAATTGAATTTTTAAGCCACCCACATAGTTACTGACGCATCTTAACAACTGCTGTAGCCAAATGGACTTAATAGGATAATATGACTAACAGGATAAAAAACTACCGGGTGACAAAGTATTTTTAACATACAGAAGACAGATTATGTGTGGGGGCGAGGCACCCACTTAGTATTTAATAAAAATAAACTTAAGTCAATAGAGGAATACGCTGATATTTTAACATATTCTTTATCGTATAATAATATAAACAAAAATAAACAGGTAAGTATACTTTTCCAATAAAACAAGATGTAAAAAACACGCCTGTAAGCTATCTAATGACTCCCCATAACTATGGCTCTATCACCATGACAGGCCTTGCCACAAGCTCTCGCATTTTACTCATCTCGGATCCCAGTCCTCAATCATCCAACGTAATACTACTGTTTATTGATAACGTATCTTCATATTTTCCAGGACGACATTGAAAAGCCTTCCCTTGCTATCACACCTCGAAAGCTACTAAATAATAGATTACGCATAGAAATAATGTTTCATTTGCAATATTGAACAATTACCTGCCATTCAGCAAATCGATCCACTACGGAAATACCAACAAAGTAGGCGTCTATTTGTCAAATGAAGAACGTATAAATAAACACCACTTCATCAATCGTGAAACATCAACAGTTGGAATTATCACTAAGGAATCGATATGTAATTCTTTACACGATGGGTTATCACATCATAGGATGGAATAAGGTCGTCAATTGTATATATCATTTGTAGCACTATTGCTTAACTTAACGCAAAGGGGGACACAGGTATCCAGAATGGATTTGAGTCTGAATATTCTGCAACTGATTTTTTTTCTATCAGTCCTATCAGCTGTAACTTTTCGTTGTCGTATTATTTTATTTTATTGCCACAATCACATGATTGCCTAGTAGGAGAGAGACTGATTTATAATTTCTCCATAAAAGTATATTAATCCATATATAACGGAAAAGACTATAAATAAAACAATTATATCTATGAAGGCGAGCCGGGCGGCTAGACTAATGGAACCTTAACGCTATTGGCGTGCAATAAAAGTCTTCTCAGATCTTTTAATAGGTCATACCGTCCACATCTTGATATAACTAGTTAGAGTTGCCCGAGATAATCTTTAGAAATAACGAGTAGCAATTGTTATCAATATAAATTAAGTATCAGTAGATCAAATTACCGGAAAAGAAACATCTCAGTAGTGTGTCTTAATTAAGAAAGTATTGAGATCGAGTTACTAATTCTATATAACTGTCTACGTCATGGCTCTATCTCAGTTTAAAGAGTTGGAAAATACCTTTCGTCTTGATTCTGTCCTTCTAGTTAGGGGATCAGACAAGTAAAAAGGTCTACCTTGTATCTTGGTCGGATGGATTGAATTACATTAACATGAATGTGCTGTTAACGCTATTGTATTTCTCGTGATGTTTTACTATATTATATTAATAGGCCACGGTTACATCCAAAACAATGCGCACAAAAGCCTTTTCAGAATTATTCACAATATCGTCCCTTTTACAGCATTAAAATATATTTGCATAAATTTACATACGCATTTGTCTTGCTGCTACATATTACGAAACGTATTGTTCGTCTTTTACTATTTATTTACTATGTCGATAACAATTAATACACCCGTAAAGTACTCTCATTTAGGTGGTATCAAAATAGTTGATTAACAACAATAATTATAAAATATTGTTTTCTTCTGTTTATCATGTACGCGCCTATCGCTTGCTTGCTTGCTACACATAACTAATGTCCAAAAATAATTTAATATTTTTGTCATCAAAACTATAAGTATGTAGTAGAAAAATAAAACGAAACTCACCGTGACTTCATGGCGATGATTTCTTTTTTTTCCTTTATGTGTTCTCCTGAAACAAAAAAAGGACTGTCAATAATCTAATTCCCAAGTGTGACCTAGAAATAAACAGTAAAGCCCTTATTCATAGACAGTTTTAAAACCCATATTATTTATCATTTGTTTTGTCTTCTTCGCTCAACCTGAATTAAAAAGTCGTTCGATCTTTCTCTTGACCAGAACATGCGATAACTAAAATTGGTTTAAAAAAGGTTTCCACAACACCGCATTGGGCCTAAGTTGTTAACTATGTCCATAATCCTTTCCATCGTAGACATACGCGCTGCTGTGTTCTTTGTTAATATTGGACCTATATTATATTATAGTCTGACTAACACATTTAAAAAAACATTAAAAACTCCAACAATGAACATTCATTCAATACCGAACATAAAAGTATACAATTGTTTTTCTCTCATAGCATTCGCTGCACAATATGCTCTATTTACTCGGAATTACCGGGCTCAAAGCAGGCTTGCTTACATTTCCAACTAACGATCAGCTGCAGGCCTCTCGAGGTGACCTACATTTCCTCAATGCCCTAGGGGCTGGAAATATCTTTTCTTACTTAAAAACAATATATTGATTCGAGACTCGCTGTGATAAATGGATGCCTAGTATGTGCTATATATCTAGCTAAAAAGTTTTAGTCCTCGTTTAGATACATACATACATAAACTCACACCTTTTTCCCATAAGGGCTAGGCAGAGGTGCTATCAGGACACTTTTCGATCTTTACGCAGATATACGTAATTATAGATATATTTCTGGATTGTTTTTCTTACTAAACGCTTTGATTTTTACTTTAAAAACTAAAATTATTCGAACAACAACCCATTATATTAATAATTAATGCATACAAAACTGTCAGTCTATGAATGTTTTAAAACAGGGATTCCATATAAATTATGCTACATAGCATCCTAATGGAATAAAAAAGGTACACTGGAGTAATTATCCACTTGTCGTATTCTGGGGGGTTACTTTATTATCCGAAATGAAGTTCGAATGTTCGGATATTCGAAGTCCGAAGAAAGATATACATTTTTAACTTCTAAAAATAAATACTTTTCTTTATAATACTTATAATTTTCTCCAAAATTAGTTTATAGTTACCCCGTTAGTGCCGTTATTAAAGATTTACTTTTGTTTACAATAGTATGCGTTACGACGCGGCTAGAGCAAAAGTCCACCTTCTTAGATTAGTGATGTAGATTACACGAGCCTCGTCAGTTACAATGTTTAAACACTGTCATGTTTACCCTTGTTTTTGCGACACAATATACAAATTAATTTGCTATATTATTAATGAACAATACCCATGTATGTAAGTACAGTACATTGCTGTGATACTGGAGACTTTTCGTGACACACTCATCAATGCTATTTCCGTTTATTCCATCATATTATGTTTATCTCAAACGCTCTTACTGGGCATATCCCCAGACATTCTACTTCCATTATCTATTGAAAATCAGAACCAATAGGATCGAAATTGGGCAATGTTTACATCATAACCCGTTTGTAGCACAAGTATTTTATACCCACGACTATATTTTTTACAGTTCACGGCAATTCAGCATAAGTGGGACACATTTATTACGTACATAATTGTTTGCATAAAATAATATGTTGTAATGTTGATTGGGGGGCAATTTTAATGTCAAACAGAAGGCAACATACTACGGCATACTCTGTATCGACAAACGAAACATGTTTTGGAGGTTCGTATGACATCATCACATCTGGGTACTAAAGAAGCTTTGCAGCTGTTATGTACTAAACGTTATAATTAGGAGACTGTCCCGCCCTCACAACCGCCACTGCAACTCCTGTAAGCCAGGATCAACAGTGACACGCATTTTAATGACACCGAGCATTGAAACTCGCCGAATCTTCGGCGAATTGTAATTGTTGAGGAGTAATATTTTTGTCCACAACCCTCCGTAGATGAGAGACTACTTAAACGTTACAATTTCAAATAATGTTATCAAAGTCAAATCAACAATGATAACATCTACCTAACACACTCACGATTCCTATCTCTTGCAATTGCAGCTAATCTCCGGCCTCAATGAACCTATATGAATCCGCAAATCTCTTAAAGCTTACTAAGCAAATATGTAACAAAAACAGAGTCATCTTTGTATTATTCAAATTGAGAAGTAAGAGTTCATCAGGAATAATCCACTAAGATTTTAACGAAATCCAATATTCACTGCATCATATGCACGGAATCCGGTTTAAGATTTGCCACAGATTCTATAGATAGCGGACCTGGTAACATCAAAGTTGTTTTTCGGGCGTCTGTTATCTGTTATTGTTACAAGGATGACCTAGTTGCAGACATATCCCAATTTATCAGAGTTTATCGCGGCTATATCGACTTTGATAACGCCACAACTTAGTAACGCGAAATCAATGTTTGTCCTAGTATTACACAAGCTCCAAGGATATTCACTGCACTGACTCGGCCAAGAGGGTACTAAAAATGGCGGATTCTGGATTAATAGTGCTGTCCAGATACATTTTGTTGCTGGCCAGAGTTATGTATAGTCTGGCTGAAACGCGGAAGAAATTTGTATCTAGAATTTCTTAAATATCGCTATTTGGTTTCTGGTTCAATGGTTTCTTCGCATCAATAGCGGGTCATAAATCGCTTAGTACAACAAAAATCATAACAATCATTTTGACGCTGTTTTTATAAACAAACCTAGGATAAACAATGTCATTAAATAATTATTTGCGAAATTAGTACGAAAATAAATTTTGATAAAAATATAGACGCGAAATATGGTATTACTAAAATGTTTTTTAAAGGTAACAATTACTGAAAAAATGAAATGTTTTTTACAGTGAAACTTAAAACTGGCACTGAAGAATATTTATAAACTACCACACTGTCAGAGTTACATTCAAATTAAAATATGTTTCAAATGCAACAAAATCACTGCACATAATTCATTCTTTAACGCATTTTTAAGCACCCAACCAACCCACATTAGGCTTATTACCATAATGTATTCCTAGAATTCGACCTCGCATACACATTTGGGCATAGTTTTCGACATCCAGATGTCCACAGCACTGAAAATTTACTATAATAGTATTCTTACTCAATTACTCCAGTCTCCATTGACCACTATGTTACGATTCGCGAGTAGCTTGGAAGTGTAAAGTTGGAGTATAATGCAAAAACCATTGGATAACAAGATTTGTGGACTTAAATTTTCGGTATAAGAATGAAAAATATATTTAATTATTTTATTTTTTTACCATTCCAGATTTTAGACCTTGTATGGACGTTGGAACATTGTATGATTGTAAAGGCTGTTAACCGCCAATTTATGAATTCGGTTCCGGAATTGGGCATTGCATTTCGTGAGAAGGTTTTCGGTTTAAACAATCTCGTACAACCTGCCTATCGGTAAATAACGCGATCTGGCAATAGACTCGCCTCCAACTACATGTTGGGACTAAATTGAGATCGGTGAACAGTTAGCGGCAACAGTGGGACCTCTGCCTTCCCGTCGACGATACAAGCATGAACTTATGTATTGTAATGTGTGAGAAACGTGTTTAAAGCAATAATCTAATGTAAATGATATGTATCGCATCTTTATCATATTTCTACAAAATCGTCTCTGTTCGTCGACTGATAGGAGATTGTATCAATTGGGTCGATCGGTCAGGAATATAAACACACTGTCAAGCAGCTGCATTTGAGTCCAAGGGGAAAACTGTTAGCTGTGCTCATTTGAAGAACTTCATTCAAATGCCATAAAAAGTAAAATACACATATATATGTGCCTACTTGATATACAGACAGCTCGGACGATATCCATAAATTCCTATACACGGTATTTTATTACTAATTGCAAGAAACGTTTGTAATGATTTTTTCTTTAATTAAAATAAAACATTAAACGACATAAATAAAAATGCAGAACAGTAACTCTCTTTCACACAACTTAATACTCGCCTTTATATTCTCATGACGAAGTCCAAGATATTCGTTACAGTAATTTCTTAGTAATAATATACACTAAGAACTCTTTGGTTCGTGACTAATGTGTAATAATAATCTTGTTTTATCTAAGACTTACAGCATTTATGATTTACCTCCACTTCAAACATCCAATTTAATAAAGCGAGCGTATGGATTTTAGCTCGTGGTAGGATATTCTGGGGGCTACTACAAAAGAACTATCATCATCATCATCATCATCATCATCATCATCATATCAGCCCTCAAGGATCTCCACAATGACCTGCTGGAAGCGGCCTGCATCCAGCGACTTCCTGCAACCTTATACAAAAGAACTATATGATAAATGATTCCGCATGTAGAAATCTACTTCTAGTGCCTTCGTTTTCACTCATATCGACTGCGATTTAACATTGTTGACATTTAATGTCACCTGAATATTATTCATCGATAGCATAAGTAAAAACTTACTCACTAGGACTAGACTTCAAATGAAAAATAGATTATCAATCAATTGATTATCGTTTTCCATAGTAATTCGTGAAGAATTGATGCATCAAATATCGATTTTGTCCGAAAAGGGCCACCGTACACTACGCAGACGCGGACGGTGGGAAAAGCCGGGCCTAAGGGCTTTTAGGCTGCAGCCCAAGGCCCCGTAAATACAAAAGGCTTCAGGCCTAACGTTTTTAATACGTTCATATTAACGACATTATAAATCTGCGCTTAATCATTAGGAACAAACGGATAAAACTTATTAAAATGAATAACACGTTTTTTGTCCCATTTTTCTTTTACAATAAACATACATAACTTTAGAAACCAGTTTTTTGACGCAATTACAATTAGGTAAATAACATTGTGGGCATCCAAGTCGTATTAGCTAGGGCCCAATAAATTCACGGTCCGCCCCAGTTGAGTATATTCCGGGTAGGTATAATGGAAAGTCATATTTTGATAATTATCACTGGTGGTAGGTCTCTCATATGTGAGAGGCCATCTGGGTGGGTACCACCGCAGTGTCTATTTCTCCCATCAAACAGCAGTGTAAACGCACTGTTGTATTTCGGATTGAAGGGCATTGTAGGCAGAGCAACTACTGGACATATTGAGACTTAACATCTTATGTCTCAGGATGGCGAGTGCAGTGGAATGCCAAGCATTGCTTTGTATTCAAGGTGTTGTTTGGTTTTGCTACTGTTCATGAGCGGTCGTATCGCTTACCATCAGGCGAATGGCATGCTCGTCTCGCCATTCATTGCAATAAAAAAATTAATAATATGTAGTCAGGTGTCAACTCTCTGTTGAATAGTCTATTCAATAGAGTGTACTGCATTGCACTTACTATTAAAAGCATTGCAAGATCTAGGTAAGGTATAAGATCTACATACCAAACGGTTTATAATAATTAGATACGTGATACTGTAGTGAGTGGCCGTTCATATCAATATCGCTCTTTACATTTTCTTTTCATGAATCCTAAAAAGCTTCACCAGAATACATCAAATTGCTTCATTGTAGTAACCCGGTATAATTTTTAAACGAAAACGATATCGCTACTTATAATTCATTTTTAACACAACTTGGAATCAGCTGGGCTATATATAGAATATGGACATTATATTGAAATTGATAATAAATTGTTCCAGTCAACTTACGTTACTTCACAAGCACATTTCTCAATTCTACCGACTTGTCATACTTTCCACATACTAATAAATGATGGTACGCGATAGCAATGTTGTCGACGCACCCTGCCGCGTTCAGTTATCATAGCAATAAAATACTAAGAGCAAGCCACCTACGTAATACATTTAAGCGCCCACACTAGGCTCAGTTTGTATGAAGTATACGAGTACATTATGTGTATGTACTATTCCAACGGGTCTCAATGGATTTTTTTCGGGGAGGTTTATGTTCAGCAGTGGTCTTCTTTCGTCTGAAGAGAGAGGGAGAAGAAGACAGACACGCTATCTATATATTTAAGTGTCTATTACACGACCAATGATAAGTCTGTTGTTATCCACGTTGGGACGGGGATAGGGTGGTATATAGGGTAAATATACAATGGGCGGCGAGGGCAGAATTATGATGTCTGGACCGACTTAATTCAGGCCAAACAATCCAATTATAATATCAAAGCAATGAGAACTAAATTGTTTTTTGGTGAATATACAATTATTGTAATTGCACTTCATTATGTGTTTGAGTTCAAGTCCTATAATATAATACCGGAGTTTTATTTGATTAATTCGTTGGCAAAGCAACATCCGTCGTGTTCAATGAAATGGATCGTAATATGACGACACAGCTGGTTATTTTGTATATTGCTAACTTTATTACTTTTCTTTCAAACGCCTACGTTATTGTTTGAATATCAACCATTGTGAAAGCTCTATTGCGATAAGGTTGTTGTGACGTCCACTTGTCACAGAGGGTAAATTAAATTAAACGACTTTGTAATGATCTGCTGAGTGCGCACATCCGCTCCGGTCGACAGTCGAATAACAACTGAACTCAGACCGTGCGCACTCGTTTTTATTATAGTTTCCCCACCACCACATCTTTCCTTTTTTAACAAAATTAAATTGTTGAAATCACATCATAATTACAATTTCAGGTTCGTAATTGTTAGTTGATTATAAAGTCCACTGTTTACAATTATTCGTTCCTTACACAACATTAATAAATACAAGAATATTAGCATTTAAATTATTTTATAATATAACTAGTTGCTATTTGAATTACATTCGCCTTTTGTTTCTGGATCAGCTGTATTTTCACACACCTTCCACTTTCCTTCTACGCGTTTAAGATGTATGATGTTTCTCCTCATTTCTTGTCCCGTTTCGTCGTTCTTTACGGTATAATCTACTCCTTTGTGTTTCACAACTGTGTGTGGCGTTGAGTTGAAATTTGAAGTGAGTTTATTTTCCTTTACAATGTTTTTTATATAAACTTTTTCTCCTATGTCTATATCCATTTCTTCCGCTTTCCTTTTCCTGTCCTCGTATACCTTTCCCTTATCTTTTATTAATCCAATTTTATCCTTGTCTCTAAAGTCTGAAATAGGTTGATTATTTTCTATGTCTGTAAGAGATGGTATTTTATCTCTAAACATTCGACCGAAAAATAATTCAGACGACGTTTTTCCGGTGGTGGTATGTGGTGTGCTGTTATACATTGTGAGATATGATAATAATTCATCATACCAATTTGTTTTTTGACTTTGACTTATTCTTTTAAGAAAGTCACGATTTTGACGTTCGACTTCACCGTTTTGTTGAAGGCAATACGGTGTTGTAAAAATATTTTTTACTCCTAATTCGTTAGAAAATAACTTAAATTCGTCGCTAGTAAATTGTTTTCCGTTATCAACGGTGATACTAATTGGTATGCCAAGTCTAGAAAAAATCTCTTTAATTACTTTAATTGTTTCAGCAGATGTTATAGTTTTCATAGGTTTAATCTCTTTGTATCAACTATAGTAATCTACTATAACAAAAAGATAATGACCACTTGGTAATGGCCCCAAATAATCTATTACTACATCTACCCAAGCGTGAGAAGGCAACTCACGACATATCATTGGCCTTGGGTGGTTCGGTGCAGATACCAAGGTACACCCTTTGCAACTTTTAACGATCTTTTCAGCATCGACATGAATTTTAGGCCACCATACTTTGGTACGTAAACGTGTTTTCATCGCTACGATACCAGGATGCCCTTCGTGAGCCGCTTTTAATATCCGTTGACGTAATTTAAGAGGGATAGTAATTTTATTTCCTCTTAGTAAAATACCCTCGTATGTCCAGAGTTCTGTCTGAAATACTCTATAAGTGTTAATTAACGGATCCCAGATGTTAGATGACAAAGCATCTTTCACAAGTTGAATTTCGTTATCTTGCAAAGATGCTTCAGTAATTTCATTCTTCCCTGAAGCGTGAGGCCTAGCTAGTTGAATAATTTGGTTTATATGGTATTCATCTTCAAACTGTTGGGGGTTATTTATAGAACATAAACGGGTTAACAATCAGTAATATTACTTTTCCCGGGTTTATATATTACTCTGAAATTGTACGCTTGTAGGCGTAGAACCCATCTTTCAATTCTGGCACAGGTTTTTGATTTACTACCAAAAATCACCTCTAATGGTTTGTGATCTGTAATTAAATCAAAAGACGCTTTTCCATACAGATACATAGCATACACAAACGTTACAGACATAGCCCTTAGGACTAGCAAGTTAAAGTGGTATTGGGTTCTGGAGGGGAGGCCACGTATAGCCAAGTGCAGTTTCGGACGCCCACCTACATAGTTGACGGACGATCTGATTAAGGTTGCAGGAAGTCGCTCGATGCAGGTCGCTTCCAATCGATCGATTCGATTCGATCGATGTGTATAGCCATAAAGTTGTGATATCTCTTGAATCTTTACTAATCTCGACTTGGTGGAATGCATCTTTAATGTCAAGCTTAGAAAATACCTGTGCTTTTTTGAATTTTGGAAGCAATTGATCCATAGTAGGTAATGGATGATTTCCCCTGATAATGGCTTTATTAGCCGCTCGCATGTCTATACACACTCTGACATCCCCATCGGCTTTGAGGACTGGCACTATAGGGGACACCCAACCGTAGGGATTATTTATTGGTTCAACAATATCAAACTTAACTAGTTCATCGATTTTCCTATTGATTTTTTCCTCTAAGGGAATGGGTACTCGCCGGCAAGGCTGAGCAATAGGTTTTATGGTCTTATCTATAGAAATATGGAGAATAACATCTTTTATTTTAGGAAAACTGTTCATATTTACCGAATTGATTTCTAATCCGAGCCTCAGAACATTTAAAGCCATCGCAGTTTCCTTTCCTAATAGATCTCGCGTCCCTCCTTTGACAACATTAAAGGTTCCCATCTGTGTTATCCTTTCGACTTGAATGGCCGCAACAAATGATCCAATGATAGTTAGAGGTGTATCGCTACCATAAGCAAAAACCTTTTTGTCTGGATTAGCGATTTGATTTATCGCGTTAACTTTGCATTGCTTCAGATAGTTCCAGGTGCTATCACTCAAAATATTGCATCTACTTCCCGAGTCTATAATCACTCCACTCACTACTATTCCGCCGATATTGCATTTAATGGTGACATCATCGTCTATGTGAAAAATATGGTCTACATTTGTGGACCCCGCGGTCTCAGTTGTTAATTTACTCTCATTTTCTATTGTGATAAACCTGGCCCTCTTGTTTGGATGTTTATTAGGATTGGACCTTTTATGTTTCCTTTTCGAATCCTGGGTCTTGCATTGGTTTCTAAAATGTCCAACATATCCGCATTTCAAACACTGCTTGGATCTGGCAGGACAGTTATAACTATCTGCGTTATGTTGCATAGGTAGTCCTGTATCCTCTCGCTACACCGCGAATTACTGATTTTCTTGTTATTGCCATTCAATTTTAAAACTGAACCAATATTCCTCGTTTATTTGTTTTCCCTTTTTATATATATATACTAGCGGTCCGGCCTGGTCCCGCCCGGCACAGACACATTTCTCAAAATGGCGCAAAAATGTTCAACTCCGAATAAATAACTTTTATGTTTCGTAATATTATGTTGTACTTTTACTGTTCCTTTATTCCCATGATTTCATAATCAAAGCACTTACCCTTATCCTCGTCGCCCCTTGTGACGTCCACTTGTCACAGAGGGTAAGTTAAATAAAACGACTTTGTAATGATCTGCTGAGTGCTCACGTCCGCTCCGGTCGACAGTCGAATAACAACTGAACTCGGACCGTGCGCACTCGTTTTTATTATAGTTTCCCCACCACCACAGTTGTTATAAAACCATATCCTCGTGAATCATATGATGAAAATGCAAAACTTCATCACGGTTTTAAACAAACGTTACCGACATAGCCCTTAGGACTAGCAAGTTAAAGTGGTATTGGGTTCTGGAGTGGAGGCCACGTATAGCCAAATGCAGTTTCGGACGCCCACCTTTGGGTTCTGGAGGGGAGGCCACGTATAGCCAAGTGCAGTTTCGGACGCCCACCTACATAGTTGACGGACGACCTGATTAAGGTTGCAGGAAGTCGCTCGATGCTGGTCGCTTCCAACAGGTCGATGTGTATATCATTTGATCATGTATGTATGTTATACATGCATACAATACCTACATGTTTTTCATATTATAAATTATAGTTAATGTTTTCTGCACCAATAATTCAATCGACGCTTTTTTCGAAAATGTCAAAACTAACAAGCTCAGATCAAAACAATCCAAGAGCATTACGCTTAAAAAACAAATGTCACGTCACAAAATTATGCGATTGTATGTTAATTGAGCGCTTGATTACATCGAGCAAATTTGTTAATGTGACGATTTAATAAGCGCACCGCGAACGTCAACAATAGGCAGTTTACACACCATTATAATGGTTACTGTTGGCAATAGGATATTGTCTATCCTAACATCCATATTACGTCTTCATAGAAGCAACGGTACAAGATTATTCTGCGTTGTAGAGTCAGCACTTAAAAATAATATTTGGGTTTTCGTTTTATTAGAACATTCGTTATAACCGCCATCTGCATAACATCTTGTCTTACCAGAAATAATTAAACGAGAAACCAGACATTCAATTAATAATAAATGATAGTAAGCGTAATCCTTTAGTTACTCCGTAATTAGCATTTAACGAATATGGTTACGCCAGGCAAAATCTATCGATACTTAAATATATTATACATTACATTATACTCAATATATTATAACAGGATTAATTCACAACCTCAGACACCCCAACTTTGAAATATTATTGCAATCATAGTTTATGCTTTGAAATCGTACTACCATAATTACAAAACCTTTTATTTATGAAATTAGTTATACCAAATTTAGGCACTTAACATGGTCACCTTACGAGTTACAAATAAGAGTGTACTACTACACACGCTCGCGGACACGCACACATGTACACAAAGCCTATTCACACGAGCACTGTGGTTCGATTAGTACAAGCTAGCGAGACAAAATTATTTATTGGAGTATTTTACTTTGTGCAGCTTCTTTATGATGTTTTAATACAGATTTAGCAAAAAACAAGAAAAAAAAGAAAAATGAAAAAAAAAATCAAAAAATTACAATACGTACTTTTTATTTTGAAGGGTTTTTGAGGTAATAATACAATATTAAGTAAATAACATTAATAACAGTAAAAACTCAAGTATTAATAATCTAACTACTAATGACATGCTTTATTACGAATTATTAGCAATATTTTTTACGCTAATTACATTCAGATTAAAACCAATATGTTTTAACTAATAATAAAGTTAAATAAGACAACACAACAACAATAAAAGAAGGTATGATACACAGCTCAGAAACACATTAGTACAATATTATTTACAACCCTTATTTATTCTACTTCAGTAAATTCTTCTTCTGAAGAATCTTCTACATCATATCTTCTACATGATATCTTAATATTTAGACAAAATCTACTATGACTAACACTAGAATTTAGATTAATAGAAGAGGGTATTATTAAGTCTAAAACCCCAAAAGGAAGTTTACTTGGAGTTTTTTGGAAATTCGCGAAGACCATTTATTACAGGATTAGATGCAAAATAATAACATGTATAGTAAATCCCTATTCGTGGCTATATATGATTTTTTTCGAGTATCGTGCTCCAGAAATCTTCTATGATCCCTATTACGTACTTCCTGAGCTTCCTCAGAAAGCTGACCATTAAGTAGATGAGCCAATTTCACAATAGCTAGACTGAGCACAAAAAAATTGTGCACAGTAACCGGTATGTAATACCATGAATAAAGACTAACATACATACATTTATTTGTGTCCTGTATAAAATTATTAAATTTAACAACATCAATGTCTTAACCTGAAGTTAAAGTTATGAGGATAGTGCCAAACTTCGTAATTAATGTCACATTTACACTTGTAATATCGGATGCCTATTCAGGACTTTCAAAAATCCAACTTGATTCAACGAAATCCACTAATGGAAACCCAGGAGTGGGGGCTTTACTTGATAATGATGATGGTGAGTGAGGTATGGATACTTTATATGTGAAACCCTCATATAACCACTCAGATTTTGAAGACAAGAAGCGATCGCGGCGCTTCCCAGAACTTTCCAATTTTTCTGCGCAATCTATACTAATCTTATAAAGCTGCAGAGTTTGTTTGTTTGTTTGAACGCGCTAATCTCTGGAACTACTGGTCCGATTTGAATGATTCTTTCAGTGTTGGATAGTCCATTTATCGAGGAAGGCTATAGGCTATATATCATCACGCTATGACCTATAAGAGGAAAGCAGTAGTGATATTTCTAGCAAATACGAGGAAATTATGTTCGTTTTTCGTGGTCCGATTGGTCAATATTCTAAACTGATAGTCAGAATTAAACATTTTGACTGCCATTTTAAAACGTGTATGCACCCGGGCGGAGCCGGGCCCGACCGCTAGTTGGTTGATAATCTTCCAATTAACATTTTGATTACCCTCACAGATACTACTGTGATATTTGCTAGATCATGTTTCATCGATAGAAAATCGTATAATAGTCCACTATTACGGTTGTTCTTGGGATGTTTCCGCCATTCATCAATAAAATCTCAATACTTGCAATTGAAAATTCGTATTCTGAAAAATAGACGAAATGACAAAGTTGCACACAAGTGGCTAAAATTACAAAATTTTAAAAGCTAACAGATACAGCTATGATATATATTATTTCCAGCCCGGGTACAAGAGGGTACAAGTATTTCCTAGTCCAACGAAAGCAGAAAATCGTAAAAAAAAACGTTTTTTAATAAATTTGAGGTATTATATAGAAGTGCGGTTTAACTATATCCATTTTTTAAATTTATGAAGTTCATACTCTTAGCTTGAAGATCTGTAAATAATACTTTTCAAATACTTAAACTTACTGAATTATGATGTTACTTCGGTAAGCGCAAAAATGCAAATAAAAAGTAATTTTTCAACCATTCCTTTCTATAACCACCTCATTAACTTATGAGTAGTTGACACAATTGCAAAACAATTCTTAGAATTGGGACACCTGGGTATCTGGCTAGAGGCTCAGGTAATAAAATCCAGGTAATTCAGTAGTGACTTTTGTCTAGCTAGCTTGTACTAATCGAATCACAGTGCGCCGGCAGAAACGGCCAACAATAAACGAAATACAAATTACGTACGTAACTGATTACCGGGTGGTTTAGTAAACAAATTATTATTAATTTAATCTGTAAGCATAACATTTTTGTTTTAGCTATAAAATCTAAATATTTTACTTACTAAATATAATGCGTACGAACACAACATAAGATTTTAACATTTTGCATGAATGGACTGTTAAATATTATTATTTTCACTTCCGCTAAACTTAGTTCCTACAGGCGGGCAGGATACGGGCGTCATTTATTATGCATTACTAATGAATAAAGACCGGATTATATGCAACATAAAAAGCTTGTTATATGCATGCAAATATGCATGAAAAATTCTTGAAATATGCACGAAAATTGGCAGAATATGCGAAATTTTCAGTAGTAAGATTGTGTCTACGATCATTTAGAATATTTTTGTAAGTGGAAAATGTTCGCTCACACATCCACTGAGGTAACTGGGCAGAATTTGAACTTGGGTGCTATGTTAGCAGTTATAGTTTCTGGCAAAAGATCTGTCGTCCCATTAATGACACTATCAATTTGACACAAACTTTGAAAACCTGGGTTATCATCTTTCATTTTATTATCGTAATTGTCAAAACAAAAGACGCGTGCGGCTACTGACTGCGTTCCGAAATGCAGTAAAAAAGTCACAATTCTTCCTCAATAGCTAAGCTCTTATATTTTGTGACTGTTATTAAATTTGGTCGCAATTTCGAAACGCAACGAAATGCAAACGAAAATGTATCACGGTGAGTGCTCTGAAGAATTGTTCAACTTGATCCCCTCCTCTCCATT
Source organism: Hyles lineata (assembly GCA_030180105.1). NCBI lineage: Eukaryota > Metazoa > Arthropoda > Insecta > Lepidoptera > Sphingidae > Hyles > Hyles lineata. Next base: position 666,815 of record JARJEE010000035.1, on the reverse strand, counting down.
CCTAACCAGAACCACGCGTGCTGGCTTGCGAAGCCATAGCTTGACGGTCCACACCATCCCGGCGCGAACCAAACGGTTCTCGAATTCGTTTTTGTGCCGCACCGTCAGGCTGTGGAATTGTTTGCCATCTCACGTGTTCCCTCCTTCCTACAATCCTGGGTCCTTCCGCCGCGGTGTGAAGAGGCACCTTAGCAGGCCGGCATAATTGTTTCCATTGGCATGGGACTGCCGTCCGATACCAATGGATACTCTGCCTGGGCGGCATTGGCACTTTCCATCAGGTGCAATGCCGCCACTATGCTAGGCCAGTTTAAAAAAAAAATCGCAGGGTGAGAAAAAAATTTTGTAATATGCATCATAACTTGATCTTAGGTAAAATATGCTATTACCGCTGAGAACGGAAATATGTTCGGAATGTCCACCACCTTGATACACTTTGATGCACATTTGCGTAATTGTTCACGTTATTTATGTAAAACTTCAGTGTCACTCTTCCCTTTTAGGAAGGCTGCCACTATTCTACTTTTTAGTTCCTCCACATTAGTACTTTCACTCAAGTATACCAGAGATTTATTACGTCCCCATAAAAAAAGGTAAAGAGGCGTCAAGTCAGGTGATTGGTGTCGTGACTGTTGTTAAATGTCCTGCATGCCAATGATACATTATCACCACACAGTGCCAAAGTCCTCACCATTTCAGTGTATTCAATATTCGAATACCGAAAAGACATCGCGAGCGAAATTTATCGAAATATCTACTTAACACTTAAACACAAGTAGACACAGATAACTGCGGTGCACGACTAGATTTTTTTCACATAGTCGGTGCCCATTTAGGGATTGCAATAACGGGATATCATTGTAGCAAAATTACAAACCGAATTTAATCATCATTTTAACGTTCCGCGAAATTATTTAACATAGAAATATGTAGGTACTTGTTGTTTCTTTTCATTGTGATTTTGTTACAATTTAATTTGTTTCATTTAAGTGCATGTATTGCTATTGCGCGGGATTCGGATTGCCCGGTCCTGCAAATACCGGAAGTAATTTTTTTCGCGGCGCATCCCTATACCGACTTGCCAAACCTTTTGATGTACCTACCGCCGCGCGCGCTATTGTTTGTCGGATGGATCGAAATGCATTAAACAATAGCTGCATCCTGCTCTATCTAATTGTAGTTAAATGTGCGGAAAAGAGAATATGATAGTTATTTATTTTGGTAGCTTATTACGTTTATTCAAACCTATCGTTGTGTGCGTTTGATTAATTATAGATTGCTTAAATAAACTTTATAACCATTGAAATAAAGTTCATTTCTGTTAATTATTTAGTTTATTCATTTAAAAATGTTCTTATGTTCTGGAGTTACGTTTCAATTTCGTTTGTTCGGAGTACTAAATGAAAGAGTGTAATTTACTTGGTCTTATCTAAGTAATTATTTTGAAAAAAAAAATACCTACGAAAAAAAATTTTGATATCGGTTCAGTAGCTGATTCTGAACGTACTACTTTCCGCTTTTACATTTAAATCTGTTACATGTTGTATACCAACATCTATTTTAGTGCATATATTGGAAAAACCATAGACTCGTAGTGCAAGCCCTAAATATACCACAGTAAGATCATAAGAAGGTATATGCTGAGCATTTAAAGGAATTGTCATAAATATAAGAAATAAGCAAGTTTGGTACAAATAAATGCATATAAATTCTATAAACACAGTTATGTTTATAGACTTACTTATGACAATATTCACTAACCAATTGTTATCCAATGAGTAATTTCAACAGTAATTGTAAACTCCTACACAGGCAACTTGTCAATCCAATTAAATATTATAATAATCCAGGTGATTTAATACACGCAATTATACTTTTATCCGACATTTTTTTTTTTTTTATTTTTTATTTTTTATTTATTAGGGAAAACAAACAATTGTATATTACAGAGTTGTACAGAGGATAAAGTTATATTAACAATGAATAGGCAAATATACAATCAACAACATTTTCCACGGATAGATAAATAAGGATTACATATGTACAGGAGGCGTTAGGCGTATGTTTACATCTTATTTAAAACAAAAACTTAAACTAAAACCAAAAAATAATAATAATAAGTAAATTGCTTAATGAAATAAAAGAAAGAAACAAAACAACAAAGTATATAAATTATAAAATAGGAATATTATTTGCAGAGTAAAGTCTTTAAGTAATTAAATCTTATAAGTGCGTCAGTTCATTTGATGTGAGTATATTCACAATTTGCCTTTTAAAGCTGTGCGCTGACAGAGAGAATATGTCGACATCCGTAAAGAGACTATTATAGGATTCAACTACCCGGCGCAGGGGAAAGCGCACACCAGCATTGGTCCTGCAGGAACCAGTTGCGAAGAGTTGGCGCGCCCTCACCTCACGCCGATGTACTGTCGTAGGTACTAAGTAACAAATTTTGTTATTAAGTTCGATGCAATCAATGTGACCGTGGCATATTTTATAAAGCAACATTGCTTCCAGTTGAGAACGTCTAGATTTTAAAGTGAGCATTTTATATCTGTTCAGTAGCTCTTTATAAGTCAGCCGCATGCGGTGACACTTGTTATGCATAGCATGCAAAAATTTACGTTGGACAAGTTCAATTTGTTTTGTGTATTTCTCGTAAAGTGGGTTCCAAACGCAACTAGCGTATTCTAATTGAGACCTTATTAAAGTCATGTACAGCTTCAGATACGTATTGGGTCTTTTAAAGTTCCTACTGGCTCTCATGACAAAACCATACATTTGATAACTTTTGTTTACAATGGTATTAATGTGTGTATCTAGATGTAGCTTGCTATCTAATTGAACGCCAAGATCACGAACAGACGACACTCTAGTTATATCAATGTTATTTAATTTGTAGTTAAAATTAAAAATGTTCCTATTTTTAGTAAATGTAATGACGTTACATTTAGGAATGCTCAGATGTAGCTTGTTGTTGGTACAGTACATAGAAAACCTGTCCAAGTCCTGTTGGAAAAGATGGGAGTCAAGGGTCGAGGAGATTGAGCGGTAAGCTTTGAGGTCGTCGGCATATAATAGGAATTTAGAGTGTAGGAAGCATTTATCTATGTCGTTTAGATAGAGTATGAAAAGTAAAGGGCCGAGGATGGACCCTTGTGGCACTCCTGACGTTGCCTGAATGTTGCCAGAATGGTATACATTCAAGACCACCCTTTGTACTCTATTAGTTATGTACGAGGAAAACCAGCGCAGGAGATCGCCTCTAATTCCATTAAACGCCAGTTTATTCAAGAGCAGTTCATGATCGACCTTATCAAAAGCCTTTTGAAAGTCAGTATATATAGCGTCAGTTTGATACCCTCTATCTAAATTTTCGAACAGAGAACTCGTGAAACATACTAAGTTTGTAGAAGTTGATTTGTGCTTAACAAAACCATGTTGCTGGGGAAGTAAAGCATTATGTAGGAGCGGGTATATTTCAGCATGGACCAGGGTCTCAAAAAGTTTAGACATAGAACACAGTATAGAAATTGGCCGGTAATTTTCAATGTTATTTCTTGCCCCACTTTTAAATACGGGAGTAATATTAGCTGATTTCCATAAGGCAGGAAAAACTCCTTCAGATAAAGATTTGTTGTAAATAATATGTAGAGGCTTATGGATACTTAGAGCTGTGCGTTTAAGGAATAAGGCAGGTATCCCATCTGGGCCTGGTCCTTTGTTATGGTTTAAAGACTTGAGTGCTTTAATGAGCTTGTCCGATTGGATTGATAGGTTAGTAAGGTGGACGCCAGTGCTCGAGTTATCAGCAGGTGAGGCCCATGTATCTGTTAGGGTGGATGCCTCATATACAGTGCCAAAAAAGATTGCGAACATATTGCAAATATCTTGTGGATCCTTACTGGATCGTGACTGGTAGATCATAGATGCCGGAATTTCAGACTTAACTTTTCTATTTGATAGAAATGTCCAGAAATATTTAATATCGCTAGATATACTGTCCTCTACGGAGTTTATATAGGTAGAGAAACATTTAGTACATTCAGATTTAAATCTGGCCCTGTAAAGAGAAAATTGCTCGTAATCTGACTGGTTTTTGTATCTTTTCCATCGAGTCCAGGCTTTTTCCTTATTATTAAATATATGGATCAGCGATCGTGAAAACCAAGTGGGGAATTTAGAGACCTTTTTAGGTATTAGTGGAGTATAATCCTTGATAATAGGATGGATGATAGAATAAAACATATCAAGTGCTGCCTCGGAGGGTAAACTGTTAAGTAGAGAATTCCAATCAAATGTGTTAAGACGTTCATTAATAGAGATGTAATTAGCTCTACGAAAATTAAATCTCGGAGCAGATTGTCTTTTTAAGTAGGTTGTGCGAAGTGGAAAAGGGACATCGATTGATAAGGACGGGTGATAAATGTTTGGCTTTAATAGAGGCTGTGAAGGCTGGTACACGGAACAAGATACATTTGAAAAGACTAGATCCAATATTCTATGTTGATAAATTTACGGACCGTTTTTCGGTAAGCCGTGTGGTTTGTATGTTTTTTTTTTTATTTTTTTTATTTCTATGAATGGCGAGACGAGCATGCCGTTCGCCTGATGGTAAGCGATACGACCGCTCATAAACAGTAGCAAAACCAAACAACACCTTGAATTACAAAGCAATGCTTGGCATTCCACTGCGCTCGCCATCCTGAGACATAAGATGTTAAGTCTCAATATGTCCAGTAGTTCTCTGGCTACAATGCCCTTCAACCCGAAACATAACAGTGCGCTTACACTGCTGTTTGACGGGAGAAATAGACACTGCGGTGGTACCCACCCAGATGGCCTCTCACATATGAGAGACCTACCACCAGTAACACTGCTGTTTGACGGGAGAAATAGACACTGCAGTATTTATATTCAATCACTTTTTTCACTACCACCTGACAAGAAACTCTAGCATTGCTCTTTTTAAAACAAGTTTAGTACAGTGATCATACAGAAGCCGCAGGTTAGTTGAATTCAGAGCAATTCATAAATAATAATTGATTCATATAACTTTGACAGACTTATGAAGATATTATCACATTTCCATTCCATTCATCAGCCAAAGGAAGTCCACAGCTGAACATAGGCCTCCCCCAAATGATTTCCACTGTGACCTGTTGGAAGGAAATTGATATTACCTGTGATATCTTCATCATGTGTTATCTTCTATCTGATCAGACAACCTGGTAAAGGTTGTCTGATCAGATAGAAGAAAATATCAATTTCCTCCATCTTTTTCCATTCACTTTTTAACAAAAACTGCTGGACATACACACAGGTAGGTGTTAAATGGCAATCACCTAAATAAATCCCGATGATGCACAGGTAAATCTCATCTCACAAGGAAGGAAAATATTTATCAAATGATGATGTTTACATTGAGTACATTGAATTATTCATTTATCTTTTCGTATGCATCAAAGACATTGCATAAAAAAGAAAGAGATAAAATGTATGTCACAAATATTTATGTACTGAACATAGTTTTCTATAAACCCGGATTTCATTATTACAATACATATATTTGTAGTAAATTTATCTTTGAAGGCACTGGTTAAATAGTTTCAATTTCACTAAAATATTGCACGCTCAGAAATTCAGTAGTAAAGAGACCAATAATCTATTCATATATATTTGGCACCCATTTTCAGCAGTGAAATGTATGGTTCAGAGTGATGATATAAAAAAAAGAGTAGTCAAAATCTTTAAGCCAAACGTAGATTACAGTCTAATATTATTTGAATGCTATATCTAATACCATATATTCATTTATTCAAAACTCTCATTTGCATTATCTCTTACTACAACCAAACAATGTTATTGTTTGCAATGAGCATTTTTAAATAATATAGGTAGATAGTTTACAAACAATTGTTGCCTTCAAAGGCATGAATGTTATACATGTGTGACATAGGATATTGAAAAAACGAACTGCATCAACTAATTTTTGAATGGTACAATATTTTCAATAAAAAAACTATATTGATAGCTATAGCGAGCAACAACATATGTTGGAAGTAGCAAAAAATGTACTAAAATAAATTGGCTCAAGACGTAAAGAAGTAAATGTTGTATTAAAGAGATTAAAAAAAAGAGGAACAGCATAACTTGATAATAAAGACAGTTGTTGTTGACAGTTGTGGGCAGGGTCAACAGCAAGAAATACAATTTTGCTGATAAGTTTTATTATGTAGTGAACATAGATTTATATAACACTTAAGAAGTTTATCTTTTACTATTAATATCTTAACTTAGGTATAATTTTATTGAGCCCAATTTAATTAATAAAGATAAATGTCATGATGTAACCTTATCAATAGACTCTGTTACAATAAGTACCTAGTGTAAACAAATGAGTGATGGAGAATGTTATTAAATAGGTACTTTGTTTTGGCTATGAAATAGCAAATATTGTTTTAAATCTTAAATTACTGTTTAAGAACATAATAATTTGGGGCAGCACTCGAATACCCTTCTTAAAGGTAAACATATTGGCTACAAAAATCAATATTTCACGGAGAAGAAAGTGAAAATAAGATAAATTTAATTGCGATTTGTGTGCGGTCTGGCGGAGATATGTTTACACGGCCACCAGCTTTCCCTATCACTCGGCACCACTCCACGTCCATAACCCGCTCTATCGGAAACGTAGCCACTGACCACCAGTCGCGTTAGATCAAAACATTGTGTGCACACTAACGGTATGTGTGTAACTCAACCCTTTCACGCGTGCTAACATATGGCCCTGGCAACGCGCTTTTAGCCATCGCTCCAATTAATGCACTCTACATCACACGCAAACACCTCTAAATACGACCTTGAATTACCTAAATTAAAATGTGACGAAAGCCTCATACGTAGCGAGTATCCGATTGATTTTTCTGTGCCACAATTTTTCTTTCTATCGCACAATTGCATATCCTTCAAGTTAATATCGCACAATCCCACTTACCCTATTCCACAAAGCCGATATCAGGTCACTGCACTCGCAGCTTTCCATATTTCATGCAACACAAATTCACACACGATATCATTTTCGTCAAAATGCACAAACAAAAAAAACCAACGTGACGAGAGGAAGCGCATCGTTCAAGCTTCAAATTTATACTGACAGCCATGCTGCTGATGAGTCCGTCTTTATTGTGGACTTGTGCGCTGATTGGCTCTGCGCAGGTTGATAAAAAATATTAATTGCAAGGTTCCACCAATCATGTGCGAGGATTTGAAAAATTCTTGATTGTTTGCCAAAAATTGGGTGATTGAAATGCAATATGTTGTACGTTTTATTTTTTCTGAGCAAATATAAATGTTATGTTATTTATAATGTGGTAGTAGTTAAAGACCTAGTTACAGTAAATATTTTTATTATTTTCTATACTTTTGTATTAAACCCGTGAACTGAGCCTAAACTATGGTAAATACACAGAACTGTAAAAAAATATATTGGTTTTTATACAAAAATAATTGAAATTAAAAGAACGATAAATAAAACGGAATGATTCGAGACTTCACGTCAAATAAATGCCTTAGGCCGTATTCCACTTGGCGTTCACGGTGCGGCGCTCAAAATACTCATTTCGCCGTTCCACTTGATAATCACGATCGATATAGTCGCGGTGAAAACGTCAAAAATGACGTTATAATAATTATAATCTCACGCGACGCTTACGACGCGCGACGACACATCATGTCAAGAGGTGGGTAGTGGTATTGGTTTTGACATCAATACAAGAAAACTGGTTACTGTGAAAATTAAATTATAGGAAATAGAAAAATATTTTTGTAGAAGTTAATATTTCTGCAGTGGTTGCCTAACGTGCATCCATAAATGTATATTATCTATATTATATATATTTATCTATATTATATATATTTTAAGTATATTATATATATTCCATATGTAATAAATGAATTACTTTCTGAAGCATTATAGTGACATATAAAATTTTGGCTATATTCAGCTATATATAATTAATATTTGGCTATATTTATTTCTACATTATGAAATTTTACTGAAAACAAAATCATATCATCATCAGCATCAACCTAAATTGTTGTTCATTGCTGGACATAGGCCTCCTCCAAATTGCGCCATTTTACCTTGTCTTCAGCTTGTCGCATCCAGCATCTGCCAGCGACCTTTCGAAATCGTCACTCCACTTAGCCGGTGGGCGTCCTACACTACGCTTGCCAAGACGCAGTATCCACTCAAAAACACGTCTGCTCCAGCGGTTGTCGGTTCTTCGACAAATGTGACCAGCCCACTGCCACTTCAGCTTGATAATCCTATGTGCTATGTCTACGACTTTGGTTCTCTGTCAGATAAGATCGTTACGGATCCTATCCTTCAGGGAGGTTCCAATCATAGCACGCTCCATAGCTCGCTGAGTGACCCTGAGCTGTGCGGACCAGTCGTGCTGTGAGTGTCCAAGTCTCAGCACCGTAGGTCATAACAGGTAGGACGCACTGGTCGAAAACTGTAGTTTTCAGGCATTGTGGACGGGGTGACGAGAAGACTCAACGTAGTTTGCCAAATGCTGCCCAGCCCAGCTGGATCCTCCTCGTAGCCTCCTTCTCAAAGTTGTTCCTACCTAGTTGAAGGATCTGTCCAAGGATCTGTACAGCGACAGGTCTTAAATCAAGGTGGTGGTTGATCATAACCTTGATTTTATCCAAGTTCATTTATTTATTTATTTATTTTATTTTAGGAAGGCTTACAGACAAATTACAAATATGAGTAGAAATAAATGAAATATATAAAAAAAAAGCTGACAACAAACCTCCACCAATACATATATGAAAAAATAAAATTAAAATAAGCACCTTACATTAAACTTAACTAAGAGCAATATATCTTACAACAACAATTTAAAACATGTGTGTGTGTGTGTTACAACACATTAGAAGACCTATTCGCTGTGAGGCTGAAGCTAGGCCGTCCAGCATCTATTGCAGCTCCTTCAGCGATTCCGCCATTAAGACTATATCGTCTGCGAAACGTAGGTGTGAGATGTGCTCGCCACACTCGTAACACTCACGAACAAGTGGAACGGGAAAAATCGCGGTCGTAAACGGGTGTGTCATGCTTGCCAAGTGGAATACACGAGAATTTCACAGAAACTTCAATGTCAAATATAAATTTTGTAGGTTATGTTTAGTGTCAATAGGGTGCATCGTGAATTATAGTTTAAAACTTGAAAAATGGGGAAATGGAAAAATAAGAACCAAGAAAGAAAAAAGAAAGTCAATTTAGTTTTTGACGAAGCAAAGCGAAAGTAAAATTAAACATAATATAATATGTAATTCTCTCTTGTATAGTAATCTCCAGTTAAATAAGCATGTTGTGTTTTTGTAATTTTAGAGATTTTTTATGCGGATTTAGAAAACGGAAACTAGAACGTAAGAAGAAAGCACAAGAAGAACTGCAGCGTTTACTCAAAGAAGAAAAGAAACGAATAAAACAAGAGGTAATTAGTTACAATGCTGCATAACACAAGCTTTTTTTTTACACAAGCTTTTAGGTCTTGGATGGTGTTCTTAAAACAACTTTTTGTTCAAATATCAGATCTACTTACAGTGTCAGGTTGTTTTGATTGCGGTACTTCTAGTATCAGCTTAGATACTAACAGTACCTCAATAATTATAAGACACTAATATCAAGACAAGGGAAGTGTGTGATGGCCAGTTGGTAAACAGATAAGACGCGGCTGGCAACATGTTCATGGTGGTTGTGGATTCCAATCCCAGGGCATAACTCTGACCTATTGGAGTCATGTGTGTATTAATAATCAACCAATAGGCAATAAAATGGTAAACACCCCCCCACCCATTGACATAATGTATTTATTATACTGTTGATAAAATTTATAATTGCAATAAATTATTTTTATGTCAATAAATAATGCAAAAAAGTGTGTGTGTGTTCACAAATAACGGCTGTAACAAACTTTAAGATATCATTATTACAAATTCGAGTATTGAAATCATACTATATATAGTATTAAAGAATTTACTATCATAATACTGCAATTACACTTTTCAGAACAAAGAGTCATACAAAAAATTAGTGGTGTCCAGCCGTCCCATACCAGACATAGAGCAACTACTCCAAGAAGAATATGAAGATGAAGATGTTAATGTCAAAATAGTAGAACTGTCTTCAGACACACTTCAGAAGAAAGATTTAGTCATAGGAGAAAATAGACCAAAAGAACCTGTAACTGAAAAAGCTGGAAAGAAAAAGGCCGAAAAAACTGTCAAAGCAGTCCCTGGTATGGATTTAGAAGAGGAGAGTGAAGAAGAAATAGAAGAAGTAGATAAAGACGAAAAGTTAAAAACCAAGAAGGACATTAAAAGAATGTTAAAGAAGCAGGCAACTAAAAAAGTACAGAAAAGCAAAGTATTCCAAATGAAAAACAAATTGGAGAGGGTAAAGAATAAAAAGAAATCACAACAGAAAAACAGACATGTGGGAAAAATAGAACAGAAAAAAGATAAGTCTAAAAAGAAGAATTTTAAAAGAAAACATAAATAAAATATATGTGTGTAAACAAAAAAAGTATTTTATTTCACATGCTGGGAAATAAAAATTTTACCGTTTTAAACGTTCATAGCACTGTAGCTGCATTATTATAATCTAATATTGTTTTTAAACACATGATATTATAAAAATAATTCCACCAGTAGTAATAAACACCTAAAATTATGTTTAAGTTTCCTAATCAATTGATTAGCTTTTCTTAATGCTCTAAATAACTCTTTATTGATGGTCTTTATATGTTTCATTTAGAAAGGCTAGAAAAATAAAATCAAATTGGTATATTATTCTTATTCAGTGTTCAAAAGTTAACTTGCTATTATATTGATTGACTTTCAGTATTAAATGACCAGATTAAAAAAATGTTGATTATTTTTTATTTTTAGGTGAGTTTTTGGGCACTGTCTTTTTAGTTTTATTATTTTTATCATTAGTCATTAATTTTGATTTACTTCTTGTTACTCTTAGTTGATTTTCTTGTGGTTCAAATTCATCACCACTGTCCAGCATACTATCTGGAACTGAATTTTGAAATTTTTTTTCTTCTTGTAATTCTAACTTGGGTACTTCAATTTTTTGTGATTTTTTCTTTACTTCAATGTTGCCTAATTCCTTTGTTTCATTGATTTTGCCAACTTTCTCAGCTGTATTTTGTTCCTTGTTTTTATTTGGAGTGACTTTTCTTTTGTAAGTTTTTATTTGTGCGATTTTGACTTCTGTTTCTTTTAAATCCACACTCTCCACTTTTTTAGCTTTTTTAGCCTCTGTTTTTAAAAACATGTTATTTTCCTCTTTATTAGTAATACTCCTTTTCTGTGGTGATTTGTCTATTTGTAACTGAAGTTCATTTTCTTTTCCTGTTTCTTCAATAAATTCAGTTTTAATTTCTGTTTTAAGCAATCCTATTGTTTGTGTAGGTGATTTTAAATCTTTTACTGGAGATTTTTTTGGTGATTTTCTTCCTTTCCCACTTGAGGGGCAAATGTCATTGTTCAAACACTCATAGCACATAGGGCCAATTGGTAAACAAATGGTTTGACCAAATCCAACCATTAGATGATTTACTTCACTCCATAGATCAAATGGAATCCATTTTTGCAACTCTTTGCGGGTATCTTCAGGTGTGTTGGTGGGTTTCTGCACCCACCCTATTCTGTTACTTATTCTATGCACATGAGTATCAACACCTAAAAAAATATTAAAATCTATCATTGAAATGTGCATTGATATGAACTATGAATGCTTGAGGTTAGGAAGAAAGAAATCAGCAAAGTATATATTTTCAAATCAGGCAAGATTGGTACAATAAAAAAATACAAAAGGCTAAATACTTAACAACTTACCAATTCCAGTAACCTTATTCCATGCAACTTTCATACAAATATGTGCCATTTTGGGTCCCACTCCTGTTAATTTGCACAATTTTTCCACTGAATCAGGTATATCACCATTGTACTGGTCTTTTAAGGTCTGGGTTGTTTTCTTTATGTATTTAACTTTAGTCTGAAACATTGAAATGGTATATAGAAACAAGGATTTTTTCACACATTCAGAAGAATGGAAACAATTTTTATTTATTATTACTGTTTAATTTTAAAGCAATAAGATCTAATAGTTTGTGATGTGGTCAAATTGATATGTATGAAAATCAATATAAGTTAAGCATAGTAGCTACCAACTTTAGCACAAATAACAACAATGCTTTATTTACTTAATTCATTATTGTACACATTAAAAAAGAATAACAGTGGAACTGATAATAATTGTTTATGAACTTTACCTTCCAGAAGCCCACAGGATAAATGAGTTTTCCTAATTCTTCATCACTCATTGCCAGTACACTGTCTACGGTGAGGCCTCTTGCTCGGAGCCTCTCCATGGCAGCAAATGTCACTTGGTCTTTTGTCTGACTCGACAGCATCAGGGATATGAGTGACTGATACCTGTATACCTAATATAAAAAGAAAACATGACAATTAAAAATGGATGATGGTCTTATTAATAAGATTATTAGATATTAATAATATAAAGATTAATATATATTAATAATAAATATTAATTATTAAATTATTACAAATATTCCCATAATTTAAAAAATCTTAGTTTAAAGATAAGATGAATTACAAAACATTGTTTATGTTTATTATTGGCTAATTTCAGAAAAAAACATGTGATACAAAATCTTCAATTCAAAAAAATATAACAGATCACCATTGTTTTATTTGCAATCCTCTCAAGAACATCACAACTATTTTTAAGAAAGTTTACAAACCTGTGGGGGTGCATCTGGGTCCATACTCATATGGCACCCCATGGAGTCAACAGGTGCATCATTATTTGACCTCATATTCCTTAAGTTTACTAAAAACTCTCGCCAATTTGCAGGTTCCCAAAGTCCAGGAGCTTCCTGTGTTAATAAAAGTTAAATGGAATAAATTACTGTTATTGCACTTTATAAAATTGAAATTTAGTTTATTGTACAATGATGTATTATTTATCATAGTATTAATTGCAATGTGTTGTTAAAGGTCATAAGGAATATCTATGGTAAAGTTAAGGCAACACTATTTAACCAATTAATTAATAATCACCATAAGTTATGTACAAAAATATTATATGTATTTCTTTACTAACTTTAAACATACCTAACTCAAACCTGATATTTCTAGTTAATATTCATATTGAAACATAATATGATTGAACAACATAAATATTTATTTTTGTTTATTTAATAAATGTACCTTTTTTGGAGGTGAATCTTCTTCATATTCAATTTTGATATGAGGTTTTTTTTTAAATTGGAATTTACTTAAATCTGGAATCGAACAAGATGAATTCGACTCCTCATTATCTGATTTATTAGACTTTAGATCTATATCACTTGGATTATCACTGGAGATCTTTATGCCCGAAGAAAATTTTGTCTTGCCGTGAGACATCCTGCACGTAATTCTAAATAATCGAATAATTTTAAATATTGTCCTTCAAATCAACACTATCAACAGTTTCTTTGTCATAAGCTGTTAATAAATTATATCAATACAAAAAAAAGTTTTGCGCGCTTCTAAAATATTTTGGTTCATAATTGGACTTCCATTGACAGTTACCAGTTATACGTTCAGAAATAACCCTTCGGTAGCTTGTGTTCTTACAAAAAATAAAATGTTACTAATAATAATAATTTGGGGGTTAACGTCACTCGCGTCCGTAGGCTTTGACTCTAGTTTCCCTACACGTGACCCCTGGGTAGTGCCAAATGAGTGACACAGTTCGTGGTGGTAGGATTTTCCGCCCGGGTAGCGACCACCATTCATAGGGCGTAAAGACCGCCATAGTGTTCCCTGCTAGGGGAACGCGTTCCAGGATCAGCCCGTGATTCTCCGGTTTTTCGAGGGCCTTGAGTTCGGGCATGACGTTGTACCGTGTGAGTATTTTTGGTTCGCGGTCGATGGGAGGGATTTGACCCGCCGGCCAGGGAGACCCGTAGAAACGGTTGTCCGCTGGCCGCCCGCGGTACAGTACAGGGGCCCAATCGTGGTTAACCACCACGAGAGGCTGCCTCACCATGCCGCGCATAATCTTGGGTGGGTCCGTCGTGCCGGTTGGTGACCGGATGTGGGGTCCCGGCGGCCCATCCCGGGAGGGTACGGGGGCCCTTCCGTCCGGCGGATCAATTCCGCTCCTGTCGACTATTTCGTGCCGGTGCTCACTCGGTCTTCTTAGTGCCCGGCCTGAAGCTCCTCGTGCCTCTTCACCAAACCCATCCCTTCTTTAAACTTCATGACATTGCATATAAACAGAGCAGGTCCTTCAGCGGTGCATAACCCCACCACCGCGTTCACTATGGAGTTCGCCAACATCCGCGGTCTCCATACGAACCTCAATGCCGTCCACCACCACCTCGAGACGGCCCGGCCTGCTTTGCTCTTCCTGACGGAGACGCAGATTCGTTGTCCGACCGACAATTCTTACTTGCTGTACCCCGGTTATTCGCTTGAAGAAAACTTCAAGCCTAAAGCCGGGGTATGCTTGTTTGTTCGTTCGGACGTCTGCTGTCGCCGTCTGCGCTGCATGGAGGACCCCTCCTTCTCTGCTCTGTGGGTGCACGTGGATTTTGGCTCCCTGAGCCGCATTTACGTGTGCCTTTACAGGTCACACAACGGGGATGAGGAGACGACTCGGCTGTTCAGGTATCTTAGCCAGGCGGCTGATGATGCGCAGGCGCAGTTCCCGTCGGCCGAAATGGTGGTCTTGGGGAATTTCAATGCACATCACGAATTGTGGCTGGGATCCTCCAGGACTGATCATGCTGGAAGGACTGCCCATGCATTCGCTCTGACTCATGACTTGACACAGCTGGTGAACCAGCCCACCAGGATTCCGGATATGGCGGGTCATGAGCCTTCTCTGCTGGACCTTCTGCTGGCGAGTCACCCGGCTGGGTATCGTGTGACCGTTAGTGCGCCTCTGGGCACTTCCGATCACTGCCTGGTTGGGTCGTCAGTACCTTTCGCTCCACCTCCACGTCCCGTGCAGGTTAAGCGGAGGGTCTGGCATTACTCGTCGGCAGATTGGGATGGTATGCGGGAATACTTCGCATCCGTCCCTTGGAGGCAACGCTGCTTTGAGGGCAAAGATCCTTCAGCGAGTGCCAACGCTATTGCTGGCGAGATTAGGCTAGGAATGGATTACTACATTCCTTCCTCTGAGATTGCCAGTAAGGGCCGTGGACTGGTTTAATCGTGCTTGCGCCGATGCTGTCGGTGACAAACAAGCGGCGTATCGCGCTTGGATCAGGGGTCGCGCCAAGAAGGATCCCAGTATCGGTTCCCTCAAAGAAGCTTACAACCGGGCCACCAAGGCCTGCAAGAAGGCTTATGTTAGAGCGGATGCCCAGCGCGTTAGCAGGATTGGGCGTGCGTTGGCCAATCACCCGACTAGCAGTCGTGCTTATTGGAGTTTGGCCAGGGCCGTTCAGTCTTACTTCTGCCGTCCAGCATTGCCTCCGCTGAGGTACCCGGAAGGTTCGCTGGCTCACAAGCCGCAAGAGAAAGCTGCCTTATTGGCAAACCTCTTTGCGGCTAATTCCCGCCTCGAAGACCGTGGTTCTCAGACGCTGCCCACACTGCCTGATTGCGGTTTCTCAATGGCGGATATTCGCATCAGGCAGTGTGATGTGCGGCGTGAGTTACGGTCTCTCGATGTGCGGAAAGCCAGTGGTCCGGATGGGATACCAGCGGTGGTTTTAAGAGCTTTTTTTACTGTCCCGCCCTCACACCCACCACTGCAACTCCTGTAAGCCAGGATCAACAGTGGCACGCAATGTAATGACACCGAGCATTGAAGCTCGGCGAGTCTCCGGGAATGTCTAACTTGTCTTTAACCCGCAACGAAATTAATCAGAAAGTTAAATTAATAGGAGGAGTTGGAAATAAATTATTGTCCACTTCCCTCCGTGCAAAGCGGGTGACAAAACAATGAACTAAAGAGGCAAATAACCTCGCAAAAAGACTTATACGGCCGGAGAAGCCAGCCGTAAAGCACCACGGATCAAATTATTGTTACCTTAAAATGGGACCTATTTATGTGAGCTTTTATACTTGATTCCAGTAATATGTATGGCAAAAACGCCGGAAAGCACGGAAGTTCTTCCTAGTCTCTACAAGGTCCATGTAGTATACAACTCCAGATGTTATTTGCATACTATCCAGCATGGTTTTACGCTCATCCTGCCAAAGACTACACTCCCAAAGTATATGATGCGCGGATTGTTCATATTCGCAATTAGATGTTGAACACGGGCACGCAGGCGATTCGACAAGCTTAAAAGAATGTAGTTTAGACTTAAAGTTACCATGGCCCGTGAGGAACTGTGATACGCAATAATCGACATCTAGCCAAGTCTTTGTCAAACGATCACGCACGCAAGGAAAAAATTGGTATAAATGCCGTCCCTTCAAAGATATTTCCCATCTATTTTGCCATTCATCTAATAGTTCGCCATATACCACTGAAAGCGGTTTAAATAATCTTTCAACTTTTAAAAGTTCACGTGCGGTTAAAAATCTTTTATCCATATTCTCCCTAGTAGAGTAATACATGGCGGCGCGACGTTGCACCTCCAGGTCGACTGGAAGTACACCCGCCAGGACAGGCAAAGCTTCCGTACTAACAGTTCTATATGCCTTACACAAGAATATCAACGCCAAACGTTGGCTCTGGAGCAGTTTTCTTCGCACAGCACCGATAGTAGCCCTATCAGCCCATACGGGAGATCCATAACAAATACATCCTAAGTAAGTTGCTCCATAGATGGTTTTTAGTGTATTGAATGATAGCCCCCACGTTGATTTTGATATTCTTGTCAAAGCAAAAAAGTTCCTTTTCGACTTTTCCCCGACGTTTTTAATATGTTCAAGAAAGGAAAAATTCCTTTCCAAAATTAATCCAAGATAACAAACCGAATCTTTTTTCTTAACAGTGATATTATTAAATTTCATTCGCGGCGATGATTTTAAACTTCCTTTTAAAAGCAATTGGAACGTTTTATGTGGTGCAAAATTTAAGCGATTTCGATGGCCCCAATCACTTATTAATTTTAAACTCGCATCTGCCATATTTTCCAGTCCCGATCTACTGTTTGACTCTATTAGCAAGAGGCCATCGTCCGCATATCCGGTCAAAGAACACCCTGACGGTAAGGGAATCGCAAGAAAATCGTCGAAGCCTAAATTCCACAAATAAGGACCTAGGACCGAGCCTTGTGGACAACCCATCGTCAGTGGTTTCGACACGGCATAGTGTCCAAGTTTAAGTTTGGTTGTTCCGTGCGAGAAATACGAGTAAATAAGTGAATATATATTTTTAAAGCAGCCTCGTAATTTCAACTTAAGAAGCAGCATTGGCCACCAAGCGTTGTCAAAAGCACCGGAGATGTCCAGGAAAATACCGAGTACATATTTGCGCGACGATGTACTTACCGCTCTTCTAACCGAAATTGCCGCATCGATAGTTGACTTACCCGTAGTAAATCCGAATTGATTTTCGTGAAATTTTGGTCCACCCGGTAGCAATCGGGGGACGATAAGACGTTCTAAAAGTTTACCTAGCGACGGCAAGAGTGTAATAGGTCTATACGACTTAGGATCATGTGGAGGTTTATCGCCACTCTTGGGTATTATCCGAATGAAACCGGTACGCCATACTCGCGGAAATACCCCTTCAGCAATGCATCTGTTATAAACAGTAAGTAACGCGTCGCCTGCCGATTTACACGCCTCTTTAATCATTTTGTTCGATATTTTATCGTCACCGGAAGCCTTGTTTAGGGGCAAAGATCGTACGATTTCACTAAATTCATCAAACGACGAGAGATTTGAATCCGAAGAGTTCGGCAGTTCCCCGGCCCACATCCTAATCTGCTTGTGATATTCTGTGTCATTTTCAACACTATCATCCGGAATTAACGAGTGTAACAGAGCTTCCGTTGTCTCCTCAATACCAGTGGTGAAGTTGTTGTCAATTTTTAGATTCTCAATATAAGCCAAATTGATTGACCTATTTGCTTTGAACTCATGGTATAAAGGAGACCACGGACCTTCACTATCTAACCGAGCCACAATTTTTCGTAACAAATTTCCTTTCGATTTTTGGACAGCCGCTTTATAATGCGATCTGGCAACTCTCAGTTTATTAAAAGCAGATGTTATTGCTTCCCCTGTGACGCAACGTCTTATAAGTCCGTTATAACGCCTACGCGCTCTGCGAAAAGTCCGACGTAGCTGGACAAGTAAGTCATTCCACCAATCACACCTCCGAGTGTGTGTAATGGAACCTCGACCGATGGTAACGTCTGCGCAATATGTAAATGTGTCCGACATAATCTCGGCACAGGATTCAGCGGATAAATCATTGCGAGTGAAGTCCCCGGCATGTCGAGCAAATAGCGATCTAAATAAATCCCAGTTGGCGCCTCTGGATTTATATCTAAAATTAAAATTATGTACCGGACCCTGTGTCAATCTAGGCAAGAACTCGTACAAAATCAGGCGATGGTCACTACACGACGCGTCTGGCAGGACGCGCCACCTATCAATACGGACGTCTCCACTAGAAAGTGTGACGTCAATAGAAGATTCGCCCATAGGGCTACTGTAAGTAGGTGGTGCATCGGGGGTGTTATGTATTTCGAGATTCATCTCTGCAATGAAATCTTCTACAGCGCAACGTCGCTCGGTATCGGTGGAGCGATATTTGCCATACCAAAGGACAGATGACGCATTTACGTCAGCACCTATAATAATTTTATGCCCAGCGAGGGACCGCAAGACATAACGGAGGTGATGCAGATGAGGACCCACAGGATCTGAGTATTGAAAATAACAGCTCACAACATAAACCTTACAAATCGGACTAGACACCTCAGCGACAGCACAGTGTGACGTCATAAGATTACGCACTGAGGTGATGGTAAGATTAGAACCCGACACAAAAATACCTGCTCGTGAGTTGTTATCGAGTTGTACTACCTTACTACGTAATCGCGCATGTTGGTATTGCTCTTGAACTAGAACGATATTTAATTTATAATCGTGAATTAACGTGTCTAATTCTGACGTCGCTACCCTATCGTTATGAAGGTTTAACTGACCGATTGTAAACTTATCCATAATTGTTTAGTATTGTGTCGACAGAAGTAATTGCTCGATTTTGTTTTTATAAGTTGGGCACTCTTGAGACCCACAACGATGGTCATGTGGTTTTTTAAATCTTTTACAAGGCGCACATATTGGCTTAAATTCCGGGTTCGATTTTTGCGGGCACGCCTTAGTTTCGTGAGACTCAGCACAGATGGCGCACGTTGGTGTTTTAACTGTGCAAAACTTTTGTACGTGCCCGTAATATTGACAATTTAAGCAACGTACTACTTCTATGTCATCAATAAAACGGCAGGTGGCCCAATCAATAAAAAGTTTGTCTTTCGTATTCATTAAATGTTTGCGAACTTCCGAGTCTAATTCTAAGCCTATCCATTTACGACCGTTATCTAAAAGGCGTCTGCGAGTTATTTTAACGGACTTTGCAAAGTCATCCTCCTTTATGGGCAATTGGTCCTTGATGTTTTGACGATATAATGCTGTTAAGAAAGCGCGGTCTTCCATGGAGGATAGCACGTCTTTAACTAAAATACGGGGGTCTTTAACTAAAATTTTAAGAGCTTGTGCAGCCGAGTTGTCTCCTGTACTGACTCGCCTCTACCGAGCGTCCTACCGCACAGGTGTTGTGCCGGAATCTTGGAGGGAGGCCAATGTGCAACCGATCCCCAAAAAGGGTGATCGGTCGGACCCTACCAATTACCGCCCTATCGCTATCACCTCAGTGATGTGTAAGGTCATGGAGCGGATCATAAACGCTCAATTGGTCCGCTACCTGGAGGATCACTCGTTGATCAGTGACAGACAATACGGTTTCCGTCAAAATCGATCGACGTGTGATCTTCTAGCGTTTGTCCTGCATCGCTGGGGTGAGGCGATTGACCGGCGTGGCGAGGCTCTTGCTGTGAGCCTCGACATAGCCAAGGCGTTTGATAGGGTCTGGCACCGTGGTCTTCTTTCCAAGCTTCCGGCATACGGTCTGCCCGGCAACCTGTGTTCGTGGATTTCCGGCTTTCTGCATGGGCGTAGAATACGTGTAGTCGTTGACGGACACGCTTCGGCGCTCTTGTCGGTAAATGCCGGAGTTCCACAGGGCTCGGTGCTGTCGCCCACCTTGTTTATTCTGCATATCAATGACATGTTGTCGCTTGGCAACATTCATTGCTATGCAGATGACAGCACGGTTCATGGGCGATACCACTGCGGGCCTCCGGGTTGCCGAGTCGAAACTGTGAGGGGACGTGAAGATCTTGTCATTGAGCTCAACCGGACCTTGGATCTCATTTCTACATGGGGTTCCAAGAATATGGTTGAGTTCAATGCCAAGAAAACTCAGGTGTGTGCGTTCACGTGCAAAAAATCCCCGTTCTCTCCCCTCCCCATTCTTCAGTGTACTCCCCTGTCAATGCGGAATGACCTGAGTATCCTTGGTGTGGATATCCGCTGTGATCTCAATCCAAGGAATCACATCGAAGGCGTAATATCTGCCACATCACGCAGGATTGGTGTCCTGAACAGGGTGCGTCGGTTCTTCACGCCCGGTCAGCTTTATCGTTTGTATAAAGCACTCGCACCTCTGGGATGGATCCGCCCAGTACCTGCTCGATGCCTTGGATGGATTGCAGCGGCGGGCCATCCGCATTGTGAATGATGCAGACGTTACGAGCAACTTAGAGTCGCTACAACTCCGGAGGGATGTCGCCTCTCTAAGCGTGTTCTACCGCCTGTATCACGGGGAATGCTCTGAGGAATTGTTCAACTTGATCCCCTCCTCTCCATTCCTTACCAGAACCACGCGGGCTGGCTTGCGAAGCCACAGCTTGTCGGTCCAAACCATCCCGGCGCGAACCAAACGGTTCTCTGATTCTTTTTTGTGCCGCACCGTCAGGCTGTGGAATTGTTTGCCATCTCACGTGTTCCCTCCTTCCTACAATCCTGGGTCCTTCCGCCGTGGTGTGAAGAGGCACCTTAGCAGGCCGGCATAATTGTTTCCATTGGCATGGGACTGCCGTCCGATGCCAATGGATACTCTGCCTGGGCGGCATTTGCGCTTACCATCAGGTGCAATGCCGCCACTATGTCGGGCCATAATAAAAAAAAAAAAAAACATACTCATTTGAGGCAATAGTGGCACTAACCTATAATTTAATTAAAATGTCGTAATTATTAAATAATTCCTAGAATTAACTTAAAACGACAAGCTGCAAATCACAGCAAAAAGAGAACAGTGACAGCATTGAACATGATGACATTTCATTAACAGAGATTTTACTTTTTAGTCTGTGGTTTTCAATTGGCAATTTGTGTAGCAATTATTTACCAAAGATTTTAAATTATTTTACTCAATTCGAGTAAATTCAGAAGTAATTCCAAATTTATTATAATGGTGGAATTACTTCTTGATCCAAATATACGTTTATGGGTGTTCTTGCCCATAGTTATCATCACCTTCTTGGTTGGTATCGTGAGACATTATGTTTCGATCATTTTGTCTTCTCAGAAGAAAATAGAATTGCTGCAGGTTCAAGACAGGTAATTCACGCTGAACTCAGAAGTATATATTCTACGATTTTTTCGGAATCATGACTAATATAGTGAAGGTAAAATATAAATATAACCTATTTTGGTTTTTAGTCAAGTGATGATACGTGCAAGGCTTCTACGAGAAAATGGCAAATATTTACCTAGACAGTCCTTCGCAATGCGTCGCCACTGGTTTAACAACGAAGAGACTGGTTATTTTAAAGTGCAAAAGAGAACTGCAACCTCACAGGTAGAATACATTAAAATTAATAATAACACTTTCCTATTAAAAACTGTATCCTATTAAAAACTATTCTTTGTTTCTGATACTGCTTGACACAGGTTTCAGTAGAAATTTGAGGGAAGCTATATTCAACTGAGTTTTAAGTAAACCTGTATTATTTTCAGAATCCCATGACAGACCCTGGCATGATGACAGACATGCTGAAAGGCAATGTTACTAATGTGCTGCCCATGATTGTGATTGGAGGCTGGATAAACTGGATGTTCAGTGGTTTCCTTACAAGTAGGTTTCAATTTTAATAAAACATCTCTTTTACTTATTATGTTTAATTTATTAATTATTAACTTACAGTAATTTGGTTATTAAATTGTTTTTTAACTCATGGGTTAGGTTAAATTAAATGATTCTGCCTCTATGAATTCAATAATTATTTGATAATTTTGAATAATACTGCTTGATGTATTTGCATCTTTTATGGGTTAATTATTTTTTCTACAGCCAAAGTCCCATTCCCTCTGACAATTCGTTTCAAGCCTATGTTGCAAAGAGGTGTGGAGCTCACATATCTGGATGCGTCCTGGGTTTCTTCTGCATCATGGTACTTCCTAAATGTGTTTGGATTGAGGACTATTTATGCTCTTGTTCTAGGAGAAAATAATGGTAAGTGTTAGAACAAAATAGTTCATCTTTAACTGCAATAAGTAAATATTTTTTTTTTTATAAACACTAACATGTAAAATTTTTGATATCTTCACTTATTCATGAAAGTATTATTTGCTTGTAATTCAGTTTCAGTGAGGCACTTATAAAGACTATATAAAACCTTTCAGATTTCTTATTTACTTAATATACTTGTAAAAAAAGTTTGTCTTGAAAATATCCATTTACTTTGCTTGCAGCTGCTGACCAGTCAAAGATCATGCAAGAACAGATGTCTGGAGCAGCTATGGCGATGCCTCCAGACCCAAAGGCTGCTTTTAAAGCTGAGTGGGAGGCTCTTGAGATCACTGAACACAAGTGGGCCCTTGCGACTGCTGAGTCCGATATACTGCACAATTCTGAAGAATAGTTGAATATTTTTGTGTATGCTAGAATAGGATGTATGTTTGTGAAGTGGGTTCAGTTTTATTAATATATTTATTATGACTATTATGTTTAACTAAATTATTTACTGTTATTTAAAAACTCACAGACTACTTTATTATTTAATTGCAAATCACAGCATAAAGAGAAAATTTGTTCATTTAGTTTGAAGAAAACTTTAAAACTCTCCTTTATTATCTATACTTTAATATACCAAGACTGGTGCCGAAAATGAAGCCACTACCATCCAGCTTCATTTTCGGTTTCAGCTGAAGAATGTGTTTGTGCCCGCTAATCTCAGAAACTAATGGTTTGAATTTAAAAGTTATTCTTTTGAATAGGTTATTTATCGAGGAATGCTATAGGCTATATAACATCACCTAATGACCAATAGGAATGGAGCAGTAGTGAATAATCTTTCAAAAACGAGGAAATTTTATTCTTTTTGTGAGTTTCCGTTGCGTGTACTGTGTGAACGATTGAAGTTACGCTACAATTATGTATGACGGGATTGATGTAACGGGGCGGGATGGTAGAAGCATTAGAGGGCGGTAGTCAAATCACAAATAATAAAACACACAATTGCATTTTTCAAAAAATGTTTATATCAATGCTAAAGTTTACCGAGTATATACAACATGACCAATAGAAAAACATCAATAACAAACAAAACTTTTAATGTGCTATGGTCTGCTTTTGGATATGACAAAATCTGATTAGGCACTACTGGAAAACAAAAGATCTTTACAAATTTTTTGCAATGATTGTCAAGTGTTTTAAGAACTGAATCCCTTCCTTCATTTCTATTAATCTCAGTTGCAAAATTATCATCATTTGTAAAAAGCTATCCACTGTCCAGGAATTAATAAATAATAATAAATACACCCAACAGTGACATCCTGTCCTGATCCCGCATTATTGTCGAGTCTTGTGAAGTGGGTATGGTCTTACCAACACCCAGACCCGAAACAAATACCTGTGATCTACACGAATATTTGTTTCGGTGCACGTCTAACCAACTGAAATGAAATGAAAATAATATATTGAATCCATTAAAATGTTTCAGTCTCATTTTTTTATCTACCACCCGGTTCGGAAAGCGGTTATCACTAGAGAAGAAGGGCAAGAAACTGAAGAACTGCGCCACGAAGGCCGTTAAGGGATTGTCATAAATGGGTCCATTTGTAGAGATAGTATTATATTTATTCTGCAATGAGACATAAACACTTATCCACTTGGCCTCTGAATTGTAATAATAAATATACATTTTTAGAAATCACAACTTACCTGGTCCTTCGAGCCATATCTTTCTACATAACTGGTAAGATGACAATGATTGCAAGAAATTACACCATGATAAACATTACTTCTCTTCTTTGTGTCTTATGATAATTTTAATTGAATGGAATCTTATAAATGAATATATTTGTTGCAAATTATGATCTAGAAAAAACGCGAATATTTATAATAGCACATACTATTTACCAAAGCATTCATCCAGCAACTTATTTTTAAAATTATAAAGAAAAAAAGACGTGCATACATAGTTCAATTAAATAAAATTATAATATTGGAGCAATCGGCTTACAAACGTATTACACAATAAATGGAAGGAGATACAGTTTGATCAAAAATGTTTTTCTGAGTATAAAATGATTTAAATATATAGATAGAATTTTATTGCGACTCCTCATCCAGGTATTGAATGATTATTTATTTAAAACTGTATAGTACACCTTAAACTAACAATACAGAAATAAACGACGAAAAAAGTTTAGCAATAAAATTATACATTCATGGACTGAAGCGTTTATCCAGGAAAAGTAAGTGGTAGTGACGCCACTAGTACCATCCAGAATTTGCCGAGTATAAGTTAGTAACTGTGACAGAGGAAGAACCTGTCGCTATACCAGAAATAATACGAAAAACTGGTACTATGGACTGGAGAGTTTCAAGTTACAACACTACTTTGGTTCAAGTGTAAAAGTTACCAAGTTAATTTCAGGTTACATCCCAAGGTGTGTTAAGTCCAAGTTATTTATCACTTACTTTTATAAAAAAGGAAAACTATGAGAAAACAAACATAAATATATACAAATACCACAGTTCCACTCCAGCCTGTTAGGGTGGTCTGGTCAGCATTAGGCACAATAACCTATACAATAATAAATAATGTGTGTATAGGAGGTATTCGGATCTATAAATATAGATTAATATTACTGCCTCCACTTTTTAATATTTTTATTAAAACTTCTTTGACATTGTTACAAAAATTAAGACATATTTTACAATTTGTATTTTAAAAATGGTTTCCCGAGAATGGTTTTACTCATAGTCAGAAACTTAGGACAGCAAATGTAATAACAATTGGTGCCATACAATTAAGAAGTTGTTTAAGCATATTTTAACATTTGAATGGGGTTCATTGTCCATATTTTAGCACCTTTCATGAAGCTAGCGGTATACATTTGGCTCACTATATTCAGCTATTTTTGATCAGACTGTACCATGGAGCTTTAGCAAACATTGAGCAGAGAACAGTGCAGAACATTCTTTATTGTATAAATACGCTATAAAATTTCAGTCATTGACAATCTCACTATGCACATGTATATTATATATTTTATGTAAAAAATGTAATGAATATTGAAATGTTAATACTTGTACTCAATTGTATTGCGTTTATAATTCTCTATGTTACGGAATATTAAAACCCTATTGGTACACTAAAAATTAGTCAACAATTGAATGTGCAAGATATAATTTTCACTATATTTTCATTAACATACATTTGCTATAAATATACGTAAGCATCAATATATATCTGGATCTGCAAGCAAAACGGCAGTGCATTCATTATTTTTTGAACCAATAATTTGTATTGCTTCTTTCACAAGGCACCTGAGAATTCCTCTATTAGTCGAGGTGTCTTAGATTGCAATCTGACCTTACGATTTGGAATACAATCAGTAATATAATAATATTGCAATGTATTAATAATGAACTATGTAACAGCATGTAAAATTGGTTCTAGGCAGCAGTTTGCATTTCGTGAGGTTGTCATAATAATATATACTTACATTGCACCATTACATAATGCATTAATCCATTAAAAATAGTTTTAAGATGATATACAAATTTGTATTCGCTGTAGAATAACATATAATTAAATGGTATGTTCTGCACGGACAATGATAACATTTAACGAAAAATAGGAAACATTTACAATTGCTTTAAAACTCTACTGATTCCAAAGAAAATTTCTTTATTGCATCCCTCCATAATGGCGCTTTTATGCAAGAATGTAATATTTTTTTAGTTCAGTTTAAGTATAACAATTGTATGTTGCTCGTTGATTTATTACACAATGGATGGCATTTCTACATTCAAGAGTATTTAATGTAGGAGTTCGATATTACCAGGAAGATTCCAATCGGGCGCCAGTCGTTATACGATAAAGTGGCTCATCTCCAGTTTGGTTACTATTACAGTGGCTTTGTTAGCTGTTAGAAAAGTGTAAGGAAAATTAGATCTAATTGTGCATCTTATGTATTGAAGTTCAATAGTTTTTCTGTGTGAAAAAGCATATTTTTATTCCTCAGATGCACACAATTTTCTATAGATAAAATACGGATTCACGCTGATAATGTGATTCAAAATAAGTTCTAACGATTTGTGATTCGAAATCAGAAGGTCCTCCAAATACAATTTGCCTTGATTTTTTTCTTGAACTTTGTAGATCAGCCGTCCATTGCATAACACGAATGTTCCTTTATGGTGGCACTGTCTGCTTGTCGGATCTACTTCTTGATGAGCTGCACGACGTCCTCGTCCTGCACGGTGTGGGATAGGCCGACGCGCTGCGGCGAGTACTTGGTGCTGGTGCCCCACACCAGCGCGTACTTGAGCTGCGCCGCCAGCGAGCGGTGGATGGAGTGGCACACGTGCTCCACTGTCACTCCCTGGAATACACCACACGTCATTCACTTCATCAGTCTGTTGCAGACCACTGATGGACATAGGCCTCTCTCAAAGTACGCCAGAGGTCGGTATGCTGCTTCATGTATCCAGTGGAATTGCCACTGGCTAGATAATGTTCAACACTATGTTTACCAAGGTCTCCATTCCAAAACAAGCTTACTCCAGCAGTTATTATCCAGAAGGGCATTGTAGCCAGAGTAACTGGACATATTGAGACTTAACATCTTATGTCTCAGGATGGCGAGCGCAGTGGAATGCCAAGTATTGCTTTGTAATTCAAGGTGTTGTTTGGTTTTACTACTGTTTATGAGCGGTCGTATCGCTTACCATCAGGCGAACGGCATGCTCGTCTCGCTATTAATGGCAATAAAAAAAAAGTTATCTGTTATCTTATTCACTTATTACTTTCCATTGAAATATTGAATCATAGGTTCTCGCCAAATATCCGACGCGCGGCATGGCGACCATTAGTATGGAACATGCCGTCACAGTCACACTTGACGGGACCATCATTATTGCAATGACTTGCCTTTACCTCTGGCATTGCTAAAGTGAATGGTATCGGCAGGCTGAAGCAGGCTTTAAGCATCCTAAAATCCCTAATCATTATGGCAAATAAAGAAGTATATTTAAAACTTGAATAGAATACCCTTCTTAAAATAAGTCCGTCATCGAAATCTGGTGGCTGTCCGGGCTTCTTGGTGTACACACGGATGAGCGACAAATATTCCCACAATGTCTCCAACAGATAGTCTAGGTTCAACTTCATGTTACAACTGGAAAGTGGAGATAATATCATTGATTAAATATTTTTTTAAATATTAATTAATCAACAATTGAAAACAGTTGTCCCCAAAGGGACCAAACAATATATGAATTGAATATTATAATTATCATGTCATTGTAGTACCAAAACACACATGGGTTCTCTGTTTAATGTTATATACGGTTTAAATGCTGGACAACTGTGGGTATTTTATTATCTCTTCAATTTGTAATGAAATGTTCAAGTTGTATTGAGTAATCAACGACAAAGTTTTGGCCGCACTCAACTGTGTAACAAGACGAGTTTATAGCATTATTTCAACATATTAATGTCTAACCTGACAACAACAGAGTGGGGCTCCCTGGCTATCCTGTCCACCTCCTGGATGGAGATCTGGTCGATCTTGTTGTACACGTAGAGACAGGGCAGGTAAACGCGATTCGCGAGGATCACGTCGATCAGGTCGTCCGGCGTGCAGTCCTCGCGGAATAGCACCTGCGCACGTCAAATTATATTTCTTTTTTATCATTTGACTTCGTGATTGAGAAAAAAAAAAACAATTGAACAAGGCTTTTAAATATTAAGTCAAAGAGTTTCTAGATTTTTTTACTACTACAACATATAAATAGCTTCAACTAAATACAAAAATAAACTGAGTATCTTCATGAACTCCTTCCATTGTTAAATGTAAAATAATGGCTAATAAATGTAAAATATGTATCAAATTATAAAGCTTTTTTAAACATTACCTCGGCATTAAATATTTTGTATTCGTGAAGTATCATTTGCACCATTTTCTCATCCACCTTGGTCAACTGACATGTTGAATTGAAAGAAAGACCTCCGCCTTTCTTTACCTGTTTACAATAAATGTATTACTTACATTCAATTACGTTTAGCATTTAAATGATTATCCAAAGACATATAGCAATTGAAATAGTTTTTCTAAATATTTTCTGTTTTTTTTTTCTTATTAACTTATAGAGATGGTCAAATAAAATTGAGTACATAATATGAAAATGTTAAAATGTAGATTACAGAAAACAAATCTGTGTAATACCTTAAAGTAAATGTTAGGTTTGTTCTTGTTCAGCCTGATACCGACACTCTCCAATTCTTTCTCCAGCAGCTGTCGGTGCACATAGGGTTTGGTCGCGTCCAGCATCATCAACACTAGATCGGCTGTACGCGCTACTGCTATAACCTGCAAAACAAAACGCTTTTATATTCAAATATGAATATCAAATCACTGTTGAACAAAACAAATAAGCATGTTCTCCAATCTAGCTGATTTCTTAGGTGACCCATGGTGAAATTTTAACTGGCTTATATTCAGTGAATTCCTGTAACAATTGCTATGTTCTCTACTCACATAGACGCCCAATGCCGCATGTGTAGGACATAACCATCACTCCAGCATCTCATAGTGCCTGTGACAATCATTGCTATATGCTTTTTTTTCTCCCACTTCAACTAACTAATCAGCTTGGGCAATTATATAGTTTTTTGTTCAGCTGTACATCTTATATCCGATTCGTGAAAAAACATTACCTGTCTTCCTCTGCCCTTGCCCTGGGCGGCCCCTTCAATGATACCAGGCAAGTCAAGCAGCTGTATGTTAGCCCCGCGGTACTCAATCACACCAGGAATGCAAGTGAGAGTTGTGAATTCATAGCTGGCAGCCTCTGAATGTGTGTGCGTCAGGGTCGACAGCAGAGTTGACTGGAATAAAAATAAATATTTAAATTTATATACATACTCATACTATAAAAAGTTCCATGGTCTGTACATAGGATCCATCAGAATTCCACCCCAGCAGATTACCTATTGTAACAGGCAATATACATATCTAGAAGATTCATCAACATCATTAGCTTCTGCAAAGCACTTTTGCTAATAGCAATAAGAAATTGGATGGCTGGACCAGACATTTGGTTTAACTAATAAAGTTATTTGTATAAGTTTTATTTAATAACAATTTTTCAAGTGAAACTAGTTGACTACCAAGATTAAAAGCATATAACAGTATCTTACCTTACCCACGGACGGGAAACCAATGAGTGCAACTCTTGCATCACCAGATTTCAGTACATCAAATCCTTCACCTTTATCTCCACCCTTTTTGGAGGGCTCCAACAACTGTGATCTATACTTAGCAAGCTTCGCCTTCAGCAGACCCAAGTGATACTCAGTGGCTGGAAATTGTGGCAATACATATAACAATATGTGACACTACATTTATATATACTATATGATACTATATAAATCTTTTGTATACACATTAATAGAAGATGATGGAATGTCACTGAAATTGGTACGAGGTGGGGAAAAGTTTTGTTATAAGAAGATTATTAGAAGTTCGGCGAAGGAGGACAACACAGCTAATGTTGTGTTTTTCCAACTTAGAATGTATACATTTAAACATAAACTACTTTTCAACTTTACCACAGCATGAGACTCTGAAACACCAAGACATAGCTTAAATTCTTGAATATCATGTTATATTATCTGGCCACCGAGGACACTATTATCATGTGTAATTAACACCGAACAACAATTTGTAAAAGGAACCCAAGTTTCGGAGATAAGGAGGAAAAAAATATTAACGCAACAATAAGAAACATACAAATACCGGTGATTAGTTACCTTTATTCTTCTGAGTTCTCGCTATTTCTTTTTCGATTTCAGAGATTTTCTCTAAAATACCCATGTTTCTCCAAGTACAGCTGACAAAAAAATGTAACCACGTAAACAACTAACCGTGACAATAAATTAGCAAAACTATCATTCACTGTAAAACAAATAGCATTTCGCTAATTATATATAACTTTAACAGGTATAAATATGAATTTTATCCTATATTTTCATTTATTTAATCACAAGTCCCAACCACAGGAGTTAGGTTATTTCTGTTCCAGGTAACCGCAATTTGTTAGTTATTCACAGTTTTTCAGAAATGTTTGATACATTTTTGAAATACTATTAAAATTACAATTTTTATGAGATTAAACATTAAATAATTGAAAAATCTTTAATTGGAGTACCTAGTTATAGTCTAATTTTATTTTTGTATTGTCCCATGATTAAATATCATTCATAAAGCATATATTTCGACATTGTTCAGGAGAGATTATGTTCGATTTTAAAATATGAATGTCGCTGGACCATAAACGTCACTTCGAACCTTGCAAATATACCGGAAAGCGAAATATTGAATAATAATATTTTAAAATTATGTGTTAAGATTATTATAAACGTAGTAATTTATGTAGATTTTATGAATAATTGGTCAATTACATTTCATGCTATTTTTCAGCGCAGGTTTCAAAACGAACCTAATACAACACTAAAAAACTTTATTCAATAGTTAGTTGGGCGGGAAATTCAAATAAACAAGAGGAATTACTTAGCTAACATTATTGCATTCTAATGTAAAAGAGGAACGTTAAAATAATTAACATTCAATCATTAATAGTCGCAACCATCGCGATATAGGATGTTTATAGGCTGGTACTCTAAATACATATTGACCTATCGTGAATTTTCCTCGTCTGTTTCAAAATAACGAATCTAAGATGTATACGATTAATGTGATGCTTATCATCATGTTATTATTCATGTAACTATCCTAATTAAATCACTCGGGTGGAAATTATTGACGGTATTATTTTATTATGTTAAATAATCTATAAAATATGATTTCAGTACTGGTACAAACACTTTGGACAAACGTTATACAAAATCAATAGAAGATATTGCTCTTGATTATGAGGATGATAAAAATTCAATGATTGCTTTAACTGAAAAAGGTATTTATGTAACTAATTCCTTGCAGTTTCTTTCTTTAAATATTTTTAATTTGTAATCGCCTTTGTTATACAAAATAATTATAGATATAGTGGCACTTGTGGGATTTATGGGTTGCCCCATTGATGAAATGTTTTTAAATCAGTAGGATGCTCCTTAATTATCTCACAAATTACTTCAGCTTTAAAATAATAAATAATAGTAAAAAAACAGTTAATTGCTTCAATTTACAAAACGAATAACCAGTAGTGTAATAGGATATGACTTGGCTCATACTGATCGGCAACTTAGTACCGAACAGCGCTGATTTTCAACCACCCCTGTCTCCCTATGGTGTTATGCGAGAGTTGGGACGTCCGGGCCTTTGTTAAATCGAACGCTACTACATTCTGTTATATTATGTGCTTGAACTATAAACAAGAATAAAACAGAATTTCATTGGTGTATTCTTTTTTGCAGAAGATACCCATCTATACGAAGACTTTTATGATGAGCTAGACAATCGGATACGAATAGAGCAGTCTATGAATATTATATTTTTTGGACCCCCAACATCTTTCATGAGGCTCGATCCTGAAACTGTACTACATATTCTAATATACACAAAAAAACATTTAATACCTATTAACAGAGTTTTACTTGCGTGGGATATTATAACAGGTTTGTGGATATCAAAAAAATAAAGAATTAGCAATCCAACAACTTAAATACTCTTATGTTCTTCTTGTAGATGGAAAAACAGCAGCATTTTTACAAGGTCGAGAGTTTTTAGCATTTGGTCCTTTACTAAACGTTATACCAGAAGAAGATTTGTATTATGTAAACTTCGGCGATCCCTCTGTGCTCAAATATTTCTCGAACCATGATGTAAACTTACATAACCGCAAGGTTAGTTATGCATAAACAAAAACAAGTTTCATTTAGTAAATTCAATACAATTTGTTGCTAAACACATAACATATTGCTGGTGAAAGGTGGAAAACCAATATTCCAACTCAATTGAGAATATCTTCGGAATAAATTCCAATTGATTACGACAGATGGCGTTAACTGTTTGCTTTGGTTTAACATCTTCTATTTCCGAAGTTCCTTCGCCGATAGGTCAGTGGACTGTAAGTTGAACAGCGAAAGTGAAAACATTCGTGTCAAGGTCACCTATAGAGAAAATCGTTTATATATTCTATCATACCAAATGATGCGAATAAACTATGTATATAGCTGGAACTGTAGACCACCTTTCTTTCTTTCATCCAGTCTAACTTTCGCACATATCGGCCGGAACAGCCATATTAAAACATTACTTCGATGCTTTATCAACACGATCTCGTTCTGCCTGTTCTTATCCCACGCTTGGTGGAATTAGGGCAGCATAAGCATGACTCTTGAACTATTTTCCTACACTTTAAATGAAACGCATTGTTTAATAAAAAAATAATAAATAAATTTATTTTTCTTAAAAAGAAAAACCTATGAAGATTTGATTTTTTATTTATTTCCCTTGTTCTTCAATCCCTTCCAGCCTACCATCAGTTTTCTAGTTGCCTTTGAAGTTCAGGTTCTTCAGCTAACTTAATATTTTTGTTTGTGAGACCGAAAAGTCTCTCGTAGTTCCTGATGTCCGCGACACAAGACCCGATCTTAGTGCGGGGTCAAGACTATGTATGTGACTGTTGGGTGTTATTTATTTACTTCATATTTCAGTACGGTGTGCTAGTAGCCGCGTATCGTAGATACTACGGCAACAACTGGACCAAGAACAGCACCTACATCAACGAGTTAGGTTACATGTTGTGCGGTTTCCCCTCCACTGACCTGCAGAGGATTAGTCCTAACACATTTAAAGAAGTTGGCGTGGACGTACTTGGCAAATTGAAGAGATGCAGTGTTAATCAAACTAAGGTGTTTAGCATATTGGCATAAATAATGCAAAGTCATTCAACAAACTTTATGAATGACTTTGTACATGATGATCATGTAAGGTCAGATCAGAAGACATGGTATTCCCGACGTTATTTTTTTCTACATCGCGCCATATCGGTTTTCTAACGGCGGGTTCGACCCCGCACTGAAAGAAATGTTTGTGCGGCCCCCAAATATTTCTTCCGGGTCTGGGTGTTTGTGAGACCAAAAAGCCTCTCGTAGTTCCTGATACCCACGACACAATACTCGATATTAGTGTGGGGTCAGGACTATGTATGTGACTGTTGGGTGTTATTTATTTATTATTGTATCAGAACATGTCTGTATCAGCCCATATACGTCCCACTGCAGGGCATGGGCCTACTCTACAATCGAAAGTATGATTGAGAGTGGTTAGGCCATATAGTCCACCACGCTGGCCTAGTGCGGGTTGGCGGACTTACATACCATAGAAATTCTCATGAACCGCTATGGTATGCAGGTTTCCTCACGATGTTTTCCTTGACCGTTTTATTTATTTATTATTATTATTTATTTATTTCTAAGTGCATGTAAAGCATAGTAATTAATAATGATCATGAATATAAATAATTATATAAGGTAGAGCCACGCAGTTAGTAATGACTCAGCATGAATGGGCAGGCTTCTCCGGGGTGGTAAAACTAACTCACAGGAAATAAACGTGAAGCGACAGCTTTCCTGTCGCGCTTCTATTAAATTAGTGAGATCACCTGATGCCCAATACTCCTTCCTAGTGCCCTCTTCCCATCCTTTTTCCTTTCCACTCCCTTCCCGATTTGACGAGCCGGCTACACACCTATGATCCGCACTTTGCGGATGTTCATGGGCGACAGTAATTACTTACCATCAGGTGACCTGTTTGCTCGTTTGCCTGTCCTATGCGATAAATGTGTAGGGTCTGCCACGACTGCGACCGTAAACAAAGCCGGGTGGTAGTTTCAGTGACTACAAACACAGTGTAACTAAAAATTTCGCGAAGAAACGCGACTAATTTTGTTGTGATTTTTTAATATCATCGTATTTGGTCAGTAAATTCATAATTTATGCTAAAATAATAATTTGAACCCGTGCGTACCATAGCTTCTTTAAAAACAACCACCTGGCTTCGTTTTCCGTTGCAGTCTGTATTTACCCTGTATTCACGGTAACTGATTTTGCTGACGTTTTTTAAAACTATTGAAATTAAATATTTTAGTATTAAATAACAGCGGCACGCTGGTCATATATTATGTAATTACATATAATGTGTCTATATTTTTTCAGACTCTTTACAACATAGCTACACATCCCGATGCTTACGGTGAACCGTACAAGTGGTCATCACACGAAGTCGCCAGATTAAACGCACTGTTAACGTGTAAGCACAACATGATTATAAAAAAAACAAGATGTATAAAATACTTTGACCATTTTAACTATTTGGATATTATGGTAGCTGAAGGTATTTTATTTCTATGAAGGGCTAGACGAGCGCGCCGTTTGCCTGTAAGCGATACGACCGCTCATGAACAGTAGCAAAACCAAATAACACCTTGAATTTCAAAGCAATGCTTGGCATTCCACTGCGCTCCCCATACTGAGAGAAAAGATGTTAAGTCTCAATATGTCTATTAATTACTCTGGCTACAATGTCCTTCAAACCGAAACACAATAGTGCATTAACATTGCCGTTTGGCGGGAGAGATAGATTTTGCGGTGGTACCCAACCGGCGGCCTCTCACATATGACAGACTTACCACCAGTCAAAACCAGATATAAAGATAGCATCGTTAATTTGATACGCGTATTAAAATTCGCTGAGCTTAGTGCCGTTCTAAGATGTAACTTATAGCGACAGTGAGTGAGCAATAGATTGTTTTCCTTCTTCTGCAGAGTTAGCCACAGAGCAATAAGAAAGAGTTAGCTTACTATGGAGTTATACGGGGCAGTGGGCACAAATTACCTTGTGTGTTGCCCAATCTGAAAATCGACCTGAGGCAATGGCCTAAGGTTCACAAATCTTACACGGGTATACTTGACCAGCAAGGAAGTTACCAAAGTCTGGGCCTTTAATATAAAAACTTACATACATTCAGACATAAATTCATGCCTTTTCCCATAAGGGGTAGGCAGAGGTGCTACCAGTGCACACACGTTTCGCCTTGTGCGTCCATCATATTATGTGATAAATCAGCGTATCTGCATATCGGGCACAAATTCCTGACTCCGCACTGATACTAAATAGAAAAATCCAATATCACTGCCTGACCTGGGATTCGAACCCGAGATCTCGGCGTTGCAATCGTACCGTAGTATAACTACGCCATCAAGAAAGAATAAAAACGTTACACGGATAATTAATATTTTTTTAATATGTATTAAAACTTATATTATTTTTGTTTGTTTAAGGCATTCCTGAAGAAGATATCAGCTCCATACAATTAGAAGCAATAACAGCTATAAGTTCCAAAGTAATGAAAATAATGCATCAAGATAAATTAGAATATTTTACAAAGCAACAAATATTGAAAATGCATTCAAAAACCCGACGAATTTATATTTTAAGAATGCAATTAAAGAATAGTTTAGATATGAGCCATCTTACAGATCGTGCAAATAGTAATTCGATTAATTTGAAAAACTATGTTCGATTAATTTTAGAACCCATTATACTTATTTACTATTACTTTAGATTACCTCGTAGTATTTCTTTAGAATAAATTGTTCTAAATATATAATATAATTTACAAAGCAATAAATAAGTAAAAAGCGTTTTCCATTTGCACACTCAAATAATATTCATAAAAGACGTATCCTTTTCGTAAGCACGATAACGGAAGTACATTGTTTTCGCGGGAGCACAGTCTCTCTCTTGTATTATTAAACAAGTAGTGTCTTTTTCTATTGGAAATAGTAGCTGATAATAAAATCTAATTAGAATTTGAATCAGATTAATTTAAATATAATTTCTTGGGGGTGTAAACAAACATTTTATAAGTTTAATTCATTTTCAATTACTTTAAACATCCGGTAAACTTTTTTATATGTATATTTGGTATATATTATTAGAAATATATCCATTCTAAATACCATTACATATTTCAATATTTTTATAAATATTTATCTTGGTCGTTTCATTACATTCATTTATAACTTTTGGTATTTTTATTATTTTAATCACCATTTTGTTTATTCGGGCGCCATTTTGTTGTAGCTAGGGAATTCGTTTAGACATTCCCATTTTATTATCAGAAATCACGGAGAACGACTGCTAAATAATTAATTTCGTAATTGTTATCTTAAGTAAAATAATCTAAAATGCCTCCTGTTAAACATTATTCATCTAGTGAAGTGAATCAATATGAATTATCATCGAGATTATTGTCGTTAACCGAAAACACGTCGTATACGCTTACTCAAATCAACGGGCAGAGAATTTACAGGAAGGCTCCTCATGCATGGTCCGGTCCGGAACCCTCCAGAAGCTGTGAGGTAAGAGAATCTTAATTGTGTGGTATGCATTTTATACGAGTAGGACTTGACCGCTATTTTTTATTGAGGATTCTCCGTATTTATATTTCTACCTCCCTAAGTACCTATTTGTTTCATGTGCAGGTAAGTACTCTAGTATGAAGTTCTCTAGTATAAGTGTTATTATCTATGGGTAAGTACTATTTGCTGTGTATCTATTTATTTATACCAAAAGAGTAACGTTTTTCGTATGACCTTGAACTCGTTAAAAGTAATCCCTTTGTGTTATGTATATACCTATACTGACTTTTCTATATTTATATTTGCACACATCATATGCTCAAAGTTAGGCATAATATTTTTCTTTACTAACCTAGATCCATAATTTGTGTCCAAGCATAATGATTATTCCCTAAGATCGTAATCGTACGTAGAATTTTGGTATTATCATTATCTTGGTAAGTACTGAATATTGAATATTTCGTTCAATATCACATTTCGTCATAATATGTTCCATAAACATAATAATCTACGACTTAATAAGTATTAGTTGCTAGGGCCCTGGCGCAGTGTGATCCGGGTGCAAGTCTTTTTCGTTACTACTCTATCCATATATTCGGGCTTCCCTTATAATCTTTTGTACTCAAACTGACTGCCCTATCCAACCAGCCAATCTCTGACAGCTTGTTAGACGCCAGTTGTGAAACAAGAGGCCGCGGGTTCGATCCCAATCGAGACAAACTGTTTGTGTGAACCACTATTATTTATTTCGGATCTGGGTGTTTGTGACATTTCACATCTGAGAACATTATGTCTAACAGCCTTATTCATAGACAGTTGATAAATCAATTTTAGTTAGCAAATGTTTTGTCTCTTTCGAACGACTTTTAAATTCACTTTGAGCCAAGAAGATAAATCATTCGATTGCTAAAATACGTTCTAATAAGGCCGTGAGTACACAAGCTTCGATCAAATATACACTAGATACACAGTTCCCTGTAAATGTTCCTTTAAAAAGTGGCCCCGATGCATTGAAACAAAAAAGCAAACAAAAAGATCACATATACCAATTAAATTTACACAAATTCCACCTTATTCCTGAGGCGTAAAGAAGCTTTTCACATAATTTTGTTTAAAGTCTGAATGACACGCCCCCGAAAGTAATAAAATTTTACGACTTTAGTTGCACAGCCGGACAAAGGCACAATGGAGTAGAATGATTACATCTTTTTCTAAGAATTTACAAGAATGTAATAATTATATTATCTTAAATATGTTGTCCGAATATGTAGTGCATAGGATTATGTAATATGAGTCACACACACCACACTCGAATTGTTAGGTTTAAAATTTTCTTCGTCTATTTCTTGCGAAGTAATTTCACGCCACTTATTCCTTTTTATTGCATTAAGTGGAAATCTGTTATAAATGTTTCTGATGTATTTTTATAATAAGTATACATTAATTATTACAAGTAATTTAAAAAAAAACTATTCCATATATTTTCTGTTCCAAATCATGACACTACTCATCTTTGTCTATTTAAGCGAGTAGAAAGGAACAACTGCGATGCACAGTTTGTTGATTTTAATTTGTTAAATTTATTTATATTTAATTATTGGTACTCAATTTCACATATTTATTAATGTAGAAAGCAAGTACATGGATTATAATTGCCGAAAATATGAAATCCCATGTGTTTTAAGCTTTGTAAGTGTTTTGTTTTTGCATTTTTTCACAGAGCATTTAAGCACTGTCACAAGCAGCGGTCGGTACGCGACTAAAGGCGAAAGAGTGCTTACTCGAAATTTAAGCACTCTTTTTCGGTGCCATTTTCTAAGCGCTCATGTTGTATCTAGTGTATATTTGATCGAAGTACACAAGACTAATACGTAAGGGTAGTATTGAGTAAGTTTATCAATAGGATTGGATATATCCGACATCTGAGGTAAGATTATTTCGTGTAACCCACAGTGCAACCTTTAACTTGTAAGGACTATTATAACGATTATAATATAACGCACGCAATGTTTTGTAAATTTTATTGTAAGTTGTAACTCCAATTAGGTTTTTATTGGAAGAATTCCTCACGACTGCTTCGAAGATACGCTGGTGCCGCTATTCCAGCAGGCGGGCGAATTGTTTGAGTTCCGTCTGATGATCAACTTTTCCGGCTGGAACAGGGGGTAAGATTCTAGGCATATTTAAAATGCGGTTATGCAATTCTGAGCCTCGAGATTTCAAATATTTTTCTATTTTTTTTCCAAACCAGATATGCTTTCGCGATGTACACAACTGACGCTGAGGCTAGTAATGCCATTCGTCTTTTCAACAACTACATGATAAGACCTTCATGGCAATTAGGTAAGTATAGAGTAAAATGAGATTTGGTTATTTTGTATAGGCCTAATTAATAGAGTTTAAAAACCTTTTTATCTAATATTTTGTCCTCGAACTACTTTTCCATTCAGTTCGAACGAAGACGACAAAACATTAAAAACTGACTTTGAATAGGGCCGTAAGTGTTTATTAAATTAATTTAATTGTGCCTAGGCGTTTGTCCGTCCATCAACAACTGCCGTATATTCATATCGCGAATTCCGCCGACGACTGCGTCGGCTGAGATAGTACGGCTGCTGTACGCACTCACTGACGAGGTGCAAGAGGTTCGCATTCGGCGCTCCGTGGCATCTTGTGCCGCTATCGTGGAATACCGCTCGCATCGCGGCGCCGCGATGGCGCGTAAGGCGCTGGTGGCGGCGGCGGCGGCCGCGTGGGGCGCTGGCGCCAGGCCTGCCGTCGACTGGTCGCTGCCGCAGTCGCCGCAGCTTCTCAAGCAATATCGAGAGGTAATCATTCAACAAACATTATCAAATTAAATGTATTCCAAATTGGCTATGTGGAAGTTTCGTGCTTGACGTCACTTTCACTATTAATCCTTA
The DNA here is from genome assembly GCA_030180105.1 of Hyles lineata. Lineage (NCBI taxonomy): Eukaryota > Metazoa > Arthropoda > Insecta > Lepidoptera > Sphingidae > Hyles > Hyles lineata. The sequence goes on along the minus strand of JARJEE010000035.1, from coordinate 626,842 downwards.
CATCGCGGCTTCTTGTGTTCTGTTGATGATCAATTTACTTGATGGTTCGTGTAAGCTTGACTTTTATCGCGTACTCAGGACAACGCAATATAATAGTATCGTATTAAATACCCTATATTATTTAATCATATCCAATATCGCTCAATTTCAAATTATCTGCATTGACTACGAAATATGTAAGCAATGGCAATCGGTTAAATCACGTAGATTGGGCGCTGGACCCCCGAGCGCGGCGTGGAACTGACTCGGGCTCCCGAGGAGAGCATGACTAGCTCTCCCCCGCCCGCCGCGCCGTCCTATACGCTGGAGCCGTGGTCGCAAGCCCGGCGCCTCCGCATGATACACGAAGCCCAGCGCAACGCCGCCGCTGAGTGAGTTCACTGCATATCATGTTATTAGACACAGTACCAAATTAAATCTTAATGTTATTTATTCAGTCCATTGATAGCAAATATAACTTCTAAATTGATAAGTAGTGGTAATAATTTTTAGTCGGTTGGCGCCGGCTGGGTATGGGCATATGTGTTGATTTTCACGTTTCATATCACAACAAGGATACATAAATCCGCATTGAGACACCTGCTTACAAGATTGGAATATGATATCGCTATGACTAAACTGTTGCGATAGCGAAATTCCTATCTCGTCTATTATTTAAGAAAAAGATAGATTCTCTGTTTTGGTTCGGGAGGTGTTTTTTCAAGGCTGTATTTATTGTCTATATTATTGTCGGAAGTTAGAATGTTTTCAAAATATAAAGATATCGTGGAGCGCTTGCGCATCAAATACTCATCCTCCTAGCATAGCGAATCGTGCCGAGGGAAAAAGCTCTTTTATAGTCTCTCGTTGGTATGATAAGTGGCAATTCGAACTGTTTACCTCTGTCCAGTTTAGTTAGTTATATGTATTCAGTTTCTACTTGGTTGGAACCAAGTAATAGTTTTCACACAGTTTTACGTTATTTTTGGTGAGGGGCTGTGTTCAGCATTGGATACACGTTGTCTATTCGGGTATACTACCAAGAGCCAGGTAAGAGGATTGCTCTACGACCTTTGGTGTGTGGTGAATGCTGTACTAGTTTAGCGTACATTCCAAGGTGGTCGAGCCGGGTGTCGAGCGGCGTGGGCGCGGAGAGCCTGTTGTCGTCGATGTCGTCGCTGTCGCTGGGCGGCGCGGGGCCGGGGCGCGCGGCCGAGCGCGGCGTGTGGTCGGCGGGCTGGACGGGCCCGGCCGCCGCGTTGCCCACGCCCGCGCCGCGCGACTTCAACCCCTGGACCGCGCGCCATCCGCTGCAGGAGTTCATCGCCAACGGCAAGCACGTACAGTGAGTACGGCGCTGCTCGGTAACACGCAGCCACGGAGATGCCATCCTTGCAGGATCATTGTGACGCCTTGCTCAAAATATTAGTAGAGGCTTTGATGCCAGATTTATCTATTGCCACCCCATTTTTTTAATAACGCTAGGATATATCCTCTCTCTCACTAAATGTTTCCTAGATGAAGTGGAAAATGAAATTACTTCAATTGCGCTAATTAACAATTACAATATGCACCTAAATAAGACATGATACATAGGTGTTACTCAATAATTCTGCAAGACATGGCACGAATTTCATTTAATTTTTGTTGATGTTGATTAATTTATTGCATGAATTAATATTGCACTATGTTTGTTTGTAACACGCTTGGTTGCGTAGTAGGGTTATGGAGTACGAGAGAGGCTAACATTTGCATCTGAAAATTACCACGTTCGGACAAGAAACTTATTTTTACACTGTGTAAAATAATCATCTAAACACACACGTGTTTAGTTGATTCGAAATATTCGTGTAATCAATTTTTGCGTTTACATAAATATAGATATGTGATTTCACCTCAACATTTATGCTCACAAGTATTTCAGCTTTCTGTGAAAAATGAATTTGTATAGATGGTTTTGAACATCTTAACCAAATGACATTCTATAAAATAAAAGTAAAGCCAAATGAAGTATGCTTTGTTGAATACTAATATTTTTTGAATGTTCGTCAGTAATATTATATGAAATCGTTTACTTGGTAATATATCCTAGTGAAGTAATGAAGCATGCTAATTGGTAGGTTTATCATGTCATGCGACAAATATCTTGCGGGTCGTCACAGCGCTATGGTTGCGTTTTTACACTTCGTTTAGAAGTCCGTTGCAAGGTGGCTATTTCGATTTCATGATTATTTTGATGATGGACAACATCGCCTGACGTAATAAACGCCCTTATTATTATGTTAATGGAATTGGTGATTGTTATTTTCATAATTAAAATGCTTTATTACTGCATTTTGCACGGCTGAAATATTTTTATACATTTTGCACCAAGCCACTGCTTCTCTCGCACTCCTGATAAGGTATAAGAGAGGTAAATGTAGCTTTTTAATTTTCGACATTATTTTAATTTAATCCTAAATGTATTTTAATTAAGAATCCAATTGAATGGCGTAATTATTTATGTATTAAATTTGAAGATTTTATAAGGCAACATCGGTATATTTAAGCATGAGTCTACATAATATTGTTTTAATGTTAGAATATGAATTAAGGGCAACCGTGTTCCGCCGAGGGCGCCCTCGCGAGGCCGCCGCCACTGGCTACTTGCATTTTTGATGTTTTTTCAACGAAATATTCATGTTGTAGTTTTACTATTTCTGTGTATGAATATAAGTCTATTTAAAATCAGGTTATAAGTAAATCAATTTGGAACTGTTTTCTCAGCAATTAATTAAATGCAGCATTATGAAATTATCTATCTTGTACAAGCAATTATCTAACTAAATGTAAACATTTTGTAACAAGCCAATATGAATTTATCTCTCGATGTTTTGTGAGATTTTTAAATAATATTGCATGCCAGTGTTGATTAATAAATTTAAGTATAATGGTTTCATGAATGTGCTGTTTTATTTGTTTGTAATTTGTGTGTTTGTGCTTTGATTTGCTTGGTGCTGTCTGCTAACACATCACACTACTCCCTAGTTTCCTGGGATTAACTTGGTTATACTAACGCTTTATTATTCATTTTCAAATCAAAATTTTAAAAAATCTTATAATACTCTTCACAAGATTTTTTAATTTATTAATTACTGCTATCACTTTTTCAGAACATGTTGTTTCAGACTATAACGACGTTTTTTTATTTTAAATTGTTTTAAAATTTTGTTGCGCTGTGTATGTACATTGGTTTATACGGAAAAAATCTCGTAAAATAGGGCATTGACGTATCCAAGTACCAGAAGGTAAGTACAAGACAGCAACGACAGCAGCCCAGAGAAAACCTTGCGTTATCTACGTGCTTGCGATAAAACTTAATCGCAGCATTAAGTTAGCATTGACGCTTGCTAAAACGCTCGGCTCAAACAAAACATAGCTGCCGCGTGGGGCGGTCGTCTCCGCCGCGTGCCATGTCGAGTGTTATGTCACTGCGAGTTACGTAGTGGTATACTAGTTGATAAACAGTGGAAGGTGAGCCGTGTGCAGGCGCAGCGCCATGGTGGTGTGCGACAAGTGGGTCGCGCTCAAGATACTCGAGTTCGTAAGTACTAGCAGCTTTTTAACATAAACGTTGCGACATCACATGTGCCGTGATGTAAACATTGCATTTGGTAACGTTTGATTTGTGAAGAGCATGCGCTAACAGCGGTCATTTTAGCTTATTGAATAATGTTTATTGTTTTATGGGTAATCAGTGTGTGGTTGTGAAAATTGCATGTGGTTCCAAAATAGAAATTGGAAATTAATGTGGGTCATGGTTTTATGTATGCACATAGCATAGCTATTAATTCAGCTATCCGGGTATATTGCACATGAAATTATAAATTAGTAGTATATTATTTTTACCTGGATTTGCAATGAAAATTGTCTCCTAGGGATTTTTATCAAAATGGATATTGCAAATATGTAGAATATATCGTAGCAAAATAATATTGCTCCGTAATTTTAGCGTTTATGATATTCTACTGCCGCACTTAAAATGTTGCGGTTATAAAGTTCAGCTTGTCATTATTGACTTAACATTAACCTGACTTTTTAGTGTTTCGAAATTCACCATTAAGCGATATTCTAATAGGGTTCCAAAGTGGGTTCCAAACATGCATTGATCGAAAGCGTCCATGGCGCTGTTGGACGCCGACTGTGAAACGAGAAGGCTCGGGTTTGATCCCTACACTGACAACAGCATTTGTGCTGTTGTTATCCACCATGTGTTATACCTATAGAAGCTAAACGGGAGACTGGTTTCAATATTGCATACGGAATCTGTTCTGCTACGTGCAAAACAAATATTTTTAAATGTATGTTTCTGAGGTATTCTTATTACCATATCCTAGTTAGGTAATAAGGCAGAGGGATCTAAACTTCAAAAACAGATTTAAGGTTTAAAAGCTAGTGGCGGAAAAAATGGCAGGCTTTATGATATTACTGAGGTACATATTATTAAAACCAGTCCTACGGGCGTTGACTAAATGCGCCATTCAAATAAACAGCGACTCTACAACCCCCCTGGCAATGCCTAATTGGGCCCTAACGACTAAAATCTACATATATTTCATTTCAATTAATATTAATTGGAATGCATACACCACTCCTTCACACTGTAGTAGTTGACAAACCAAACCTTTAAAGCGTTGCGCCAGGGTAACTGGAATATGAATTATAATTAGGTTTACTGAACATTTTCGGGTTGGGCTAGTTTTTCGCAATGCGAACTTATAAAGATAATTAGGTCAATGTTTGAGGCGTTATAATTTGCATGTGAATGTCACATTTTTTATGACTGCTCGTGTGAATTGTTTCAAAACATGTAAATTCTCTCACCCAACCCTTTTTTGGTGGTACGACTATATTTGAAAATTTAAAGATTCTAAATAAAAGATAAACAACATTTTATGTATCAATGGTTACGCCATTGATACATAACAAATTAACTGATTTGTTTGTTGTGACAAAGATCATTGTTATTTATAGTGCCTAGATCAACAATCATTAATAGATTTATAAACTACAGTACCTCTGATTTACATTATAATGCATCGGCCTATTGTTACTAGCGCAATGTGGATAGTATTGTAGACCTTATGATATATTTGAAGAATCCTGGGGCGTGTCTGAGATGTGAAACATTCACAAGTTTTAACGTGTCTTGTAGAAACCCTGTGTCTCATAATAATAATTATACATTGTAAGGACAAAAATTGTAAAGGTCCGCAATGCATACAATGTTTTTAAATTCTCTCTATAGACATTAATAAACATTTTATGCTGTCACGTCATAGAAGCTTATAGCTGATATAAGGAAAATGGAAGATATTTCCATACCGACACTATAGCTGTACTATGTGCACTATCGAGTTATGAGTACATAGCTACCTCAATGACCGACACTTGCATTCAAACAATGTATTGTGAGCCACCGAGAATAAACAAGTGTTACAGTCAGAATTTTCATATTTAACTTTTAACCTTACAATCCATTGATAAAACGTCCTTACTAAACTTCCATGTTGTTTTTTGTTCCATTTCTAGTTCCATGTTTTAAATTCATCATAGTTTTATTTTTGTTTCTCATAACTAGCGAATATAATTATTGAAGAAACTCCAAAAAAATCCGAATCTTGTGTCTTAAAACTTGTGATTACGTTTTTATGAGTCATCAGCGAGTAATTAATTGTAGTTGCGATGCGTAATTGCGTAAATGACCGCGGATCTTACCTCGTGTCTGCTCAAGACCACTGTCAAGTCTATGATTACACGGATTAATTGTAAAAACGTGGAATATTTTAGTTAGTCACATATAGATGAATATGGCGTTGTTGCTGATTAAAATCTTTATGGGAGTTCGTAAATATTTGGCAATTTAATTATTATCAACCAGTAGCAGTTGCCAAGCATCGTATACCTAGTTAGTAAAATAATTTTAGACTTACAATATTGTAACTCCTCTCGTTGGTGTAGAGTTTAGACCAAGGGCTAGACCTTAGGATGTATAAGCTAGGGCCTTGGTTTAATCTCAGGTAGGACAAATCCACATTTGTCTATATTGATCAATCAGCTCAACGATCAATCGCCTCAGTTACCTAGATTGGGTCTAGGCTTTATCATATGCTGTGACATACAGAGACTCCGATAAGAGGACGTTCGTAAGAAATCTCATAAAGTTGGTAACATCTTCACAATGGCTTGGTTGGGACTAGTGCCATCTCTGTCTATCTTTCTTTTCTGAGATACATGAGCGAGCTTAATTAAGTACATGCTAACATAGTTTTTACTGAAGCTCGTAACATTTCAATAATCGGCCGGAATCCTATTAAAAAATCATGTAGCCAAAAGTTTTCGGAACTTTAAATAAATTGCATTCTTCTGTGGATGCAATAAAACAATCTTATACGGTGTAATAGTAACTGTAAGCTATTTTAAAGTAATGCGTTTTTTAGCAATTATTGTAAAATTTACTGTATTTGAGAGTGATAAATTGTTTTGCGAGAGTATTGAACTAGCTATTATACCTACGTCCCATTGTTGGATTGTTACAGGGTATTCTCCATATCAAATTATGGACTGTAACAACCACACATGCTGGTTGATGGATTTACTTGTTTGGTATCAGAATTGTCTCAAATCTCCTATATTATTGACGACTTTTTGTCATTGGAAACACCAATTTCCAACGATTTAATACGCTGTGCGTAGTTTCGAACTCCTCAAATGTGGTAAATGCCCACACTGCCTTCCAACCCTCGTTACTTTAGCGCAGTGGTATCTAATAAAGGACTCATTGTATTTCTGTAACTATGAATTTGATGTGTCATGTGATTCAAAAATACCTCAAACTACTAAGTAGGAATGCATTATGTAAATAGAATCGAAAAAAATAGAACTACAATTATTTCATAGAACCTACCCAATTGGACCGTTAAACGCGTGTATTATTCCAAACTCGCCTGATGTTTAGCTCTCGTTTACAATAGATGAGTTAGATTGAGACTCTTATGTTATAAATGTAATCCACCAAATCAGTCTATTGTGAGTCCGCCGCCTTTACCTGTGTTATACATTCTTGTTAAAATACTGATATGCAGGTTTCTTCACTATATTATTTAAACCATTAAATTGTATGCTAATCGAATATCAATAGACACAAAACTTCCCAAAAGCCAGAATTATGCTTTGATTTTTGAATCCGCGACCACTTTTATTGCAAATTGAACTCGGTGCGATGCCAATAAGCCACTATGCGTTTACGCCATTTATTGTAATTATAATTTAAAAGTATCTTGAAGCATTTTTCTTGACGTTTCATTTTTAAATTGCAAGTGTTAATGATGTACAATAAAGATTACTTTGAATACTTTTCCGTATTCAAAACACGGCGCTAATGTTTACGTGTTGTCTAACAAATAATGATAATTATGTAGCGGTGGCTAGTCCAATGTCGCTCCCACGGCAGCAGTGACATCACGCGCGACAATCGCCGAAGATGAAGGACCGACGCGCTGTACCGCCTATTGTTAGGGGACAATGGAGATGTTTCCTTTTGGGATACGCTTCCACAAGCGCCTCGCCGTCAGTACGCACATAGTTACAAGGTTTCACAAAAAACGTTATAGTGAGCAAATATGCTTTTTTAAAATTAATGCGTGTTTTTTATGAAGCATAAAACATCTCTAGATCTGCGACAACAGTTAATAGTCTACAATACATAGTTTTAGGGGTTCTGTTAAAACAAAAATAGTTTGAGGTATTTATTAGCAAATAAACTACCTATAAGAAAAGACTAGGATCCCTTAATATTCAATTTAAATTTAATAAATTTACCAAAATTGTAATGAATAAATAAATTATATTTTAAGACCTCATATTTCAATTTATTTTAGTTTTTGACCGACTTCAAAAGGAGGAGGTAATCAATTCGACTGAATTTTTTTTTTGTATGTTTGTTACCCGATTTCGCCGGTAATTACGAACCGATTTTGAAAATTTCTTTTTTATCGGAATGAATGATATACTGGGTTGGTCCCATAAAAAAATGGTGGAGATCTGATGAATATCTTCGGATCTGCCGACCAGAACTCCTCAAAATTAAACTGGCCAGCATTAATTCTTTTCGCGTTAGATTAAGTATAAGTAAATTATTACAAAGGGCGGGTGAAAATGGGAAAAGGGTGGGGGTGGGGGTAGAAAATAGGTACAATTGTAATTACTCAATATCTCCGGCAGTACTTAATCGATTTAAAAAATAACTTTTTTGTCGAATAGTATTGTATATTAGGTTGGCCCAAAAAAAATATTGTGAAGACCTGATGAATATCTTTGGACCTGAAGGGCGGAACTCCTCAAAATTTAATAGTACAGCAATAATTCTTTTTACATTAGGTTCAGTATAAGTGTATTACTACAAAGAGGGAATAGAAAGGGGCGTGAGGAATGGGCGTGGGGAAGGGGGGGAGGATATAAACAAATATCAATACTTAATATCTGCGCCAGTAAAGAACTGATTTAAAATAACTTTTCTGTAATATGTTGATTACATATTTCTGTATAATGTTAATTACATAAAATATGGTGAAGATCTGATGAATAAGTACATATCTGGAGAGCAGAACTCTTCAAACTGGGCAGAAACGCAATGATTTTTCGTCCATTAGGTTCAGTATATTATGTGTTTTATTAAAAAAAAAGGAAGTAAAGAAGGCGTAGAGGAAAGAAGGTGACGAGTGATTACCACGCATACGCACTCAATATCTCTGGCAGGTTGAGCCGATTTTAGTGATTTTTTTTTATCATAAAAACGAAATGACAGTTGGCTACATAAAAAGAATCATAAAATCGAATAATTATCTTCGGATCCGAATACCTATTATTAATTTTTGATTCTGAAAATATAAAGGATCACAATGATTCATTTTTATATACGTAGTCGTGCCATAAGTTCTGTACCTAATATAAAGGCGTCTAATTTAAAGGCAAAATGAATAAAACACAAGGAGGTGTGCTTTTTTTATTTAATACTTAGTATACAATTGTAAAAATATACAAATTATTCAAAATATCCACCTTTTGCCTTTACAATTTTTTTTTAACGATCTGGCCCTTCGTCTATCGCCGCACGCACCACTTCTAATGGTATCGAGGCTACTCTTTTCACTAAATCAACTTTTAATGCCTTAATATTTCGATGAGGTTTCGAGCAGGCCCTCTCCTCTAAAATATTTCATAAATGGTAGTCCAAAGGATTTAAGTCCGGGCTTCCTGAAAACCAATCTTCAGCAGCAATAAACTCAGGTAAATTGGCTGCTAGCCAGCGCTGTGTTGTCTTAGCCTTGTGTGCGGGTGCTGAATCCTGCTGAAACATCCAGTGCTGTCCCGCGAACATGGTTTCGTTTAAAGGCTTAATTACCTGCTCTAAAATGTCATTTTGATAGTTAGCTGCCCGAGGTTTGACCCCCTGTTCACAGAAATGCAAGTGGGTAACGCCATCGTCGCCACTCCCCACCAAACCATCACAGATGCTGCGTGACGTCCTCTCTCTACTTTAGAAATTTTCTCAGCCGCTTCTCGAGACCTGTGAGCATAAACTCTGTCATTTTGGCGATTAAATTTCTCTTCCACAGTGAATTTTTTTTCATCTGTAAACAGAATTTGGCGGTAACTACCACTCACGTGCCGTTCGAGTGACTTTTTTGATCTTGTTGCTCTTACGTGACGTAAAGCCACTGTCAAACGCTGACCAGGAGTTCTTCGATAAGGACCAAGCCTAAGGTCTTCTTTTATGATGCGAGACATGGTCCGTGGTGGGATTTTCATCTCTCGTGCCATGATTTTTTGCTTGCGGAGAGGATTTCTACGAATTCGCTCAGCTACAGCTTTGACGGCTACTTTCGTTCTTGTGACCCGTGGGCGACCGCTTCTTGGTCTGTCATCGACAAAGGACATCTCATTGTATCGCTTTATAGAGCGATAAACAAATTTTAAAGTTATTTTTAATGGTTTTAAGATGTCAAAAATCTCCTTAGGTGTTTTGTTACACTTGTGTAACGCGATCACTGCAATACGATTCTCTTTAATACCCCACTCCATGTTTACTGTTAGATGTATTGTGTTCAAATGACTTGTTTGTATACTCAGTGAGTTCCTAAACCTTTATCATGTAAGCAAACTAAACAGCACCACTTAAAATATTTTTTATGAGGCACTTAAAAAATTGACAGAACTTATGGCACGACTATGTACATTAATTCCAGTTTTTATTATATGATCGCCTTTGTCATCATTACAATGCTTATGAAAACTAAAAAGTAAAAAATAAAATAATTTAATTAAAAATTAAAAGACCGACTTCAAAGTGCACTACAAAGTAATAAATAATATATATTTCATTATACTAGTACACATTGATTAATTTTCTTAGTGACTTGACTAGCCAACAAATCTTAAATACGTAATATTTTGAAGGCGGGTCGCCAAGTGACGAACACGACGACTTACACTTAAATTAAATTTGTGTTAAATATCCTAGCGAAAACACGCAAGTTTTACACGCAATAGAATTTGTCTAAACGTATATAAACTCACGCACTTTTTTTCCCAAAGGGGTAGGCAGAGATTCTCCTGGTATCAACCAGGACACCCACGTTACGCCTTGTGTGTTTTGTCCCTCGGTGAGTTTGTGGGCGAGTCAATCGCCATATCGGATACAAATTCTAGACTCCGTCCTGATAACTAATGGAAAAATCGAATATTACTTTGCCCGTCCTTAATATATCAGCTCTTAATAAACACTGTTGAGCATCGGACTTATCTGCAATCGAGGGAAAGATACAAACTTAACTACTTCCCTTTCTTATATTTTCCTCACCATGATTCCTATCACTGTTAAAGTGCTTAGTAATTGTCTATAAATATAAAAGTGACTCCAATAAGTCAATGGCGTACCATGGAATTAAAACTCTTGACCACTGTATCTTTTATCGTATCCAATTCATTATAATTAGACCACACATATGACACATAATAATTCTATTAAAATCTCAACATTGTACACGTAGGATCAATATGTTAAATTAATTTGTTTCTAATTTACATATGGACCTTACTGAGCGCTAACGATAATATCAAATTGTGTTACATTTACTTAAATTTGTTCTTGTTCGGCACTTGGCGACCCGCCTTCAAAATATTACGTATTTAAGATTTGTTGGCTAGTCAAGTCACTAAGAAAATTAATCAATGTGTACTAGTATAATGAAATATATATTATTTATTACTTTGTAGTGCACTTTGAAGTCGGTCTTTTAATTTTTAATTAAATTATTTTATATTCATCTTGTCCCGAATTCCTGGGATTACAATCTGTCATGTAATATAACGTGGAAGTACTTTTTGAGCAGGTCCAACTGAAGTAGCTTTTAATTTGTATTCAAAACATACAGACTATTTACTTATACACTTACACAATGTTTGAAGCGCGGTCGTCTATTGTGCGCTTAGGACATTGGACTCCATTCAGTGAACTGGCTTGAATAGATGGCCATTAAAGTATTAATTTGTCTTATCTATGAGAAGTAATTGACATACCTATTATGCAAAAAGTAATTGGAATATTTATCCGTTTTCATAAAACAATATAGTGTATTAGAAAACGACCTTTAAGTTCTCTGCTTCCTGAAGCTGAGACCAGACTGATCGCTTTTGCGATTTCGTTTCGAAGGCAGTAAATATTTTTAAGTTTATTTTTCTCTTGAATATCTAAGCTAGGATTATTATATTATTATTGTGGGGTTTTGTTAAATAGAGAATTTACATGCACGAGCATCCACAAAGCAATCATAAAACTATCTGTAATGTATGTACACCATACTGGCGCAACTAGCCCAAGGCCCATACATTTCTGGACCATCTCCTTTAAAATTATGTTTAGTGTCGATTCACTATATCTCAGTTAGCAAAGATTGATCTTATGAAATGAAAACACGATAAGATACGGCTCTTGTGAAGATTATCAGAAAATACCAAAGATTTTTTCGGTTGCACATCTTTCAGTCATTCTCAAAACAATAAATCAGTTAAGATGGCAGATTAGATAAAAAATATTTTTTTCTGCGCCGGTGATTGTGGGTTCGATCCCCGCACATCGTTATATTAATTTGCCCCGAGAAATTTGTTTGGTTTCGGGAATTCTTTGATATGAACATTTTGTTAACTCTCTCTATGTAGGAGTAATTTAAGTGTTCAAAGCTGATTAAATTAATATTTTATTATCAGTGCCTCGGTGGCGTAATCGTACTACGGTATGATTGCAAAGCTGAGGTTTCAGGTTCCAAGATGGGCAGTGATAGGTATTTAATTTTTCTAATAATTATTAGCCCGTAGTCAGGACTTTATATCTGACATGGCGATAGGCTATCACATCGTGGGACGAACAATATAAGGCGCATCGTCGGTGTCCTGGTTGCACCTTTGCCTATCCCTTCTGGGAAAAGAAACATGTTTTTATATCTGTATGTAGGTAGAGTTAAATTCAATATAATTAAAAATAGCATTTCACGGCCGGTAGTAGTTTAAACAAACGCCTATTTCCGCAGTTATTCTGCGTGGCGTGCCTGGTCACCCGGCGCGTGTCCCAAGATGACGAGGCGCGGCTGGCGCTGCTCCTTCAGAAGCTGTCGAGAGAATGGTCTCTGCTCACATCAGTTACCTGGGACTCAGTCGGTGGCGCATTCGCCGATGCAGTATACGGAGGCAAGTAACACGACCTAAAATTTAACTTTTTTTTTGTCAGGCTAAAGGCTATTGTAACGTAAAGCCAAGAGTAATCGCGGCTTGCATGTTAAAATCGACATAAAATTTCTAAATGCTGATAAACATAAATACTGTCTAAATTCCAGTAGTAAGTACTTCTATTAGAACGTACTGGTTTTTAATAGGTAAGTGTATATTGCGATGCACAGTACACGTTTCAAGTGCAATTTTATTAACTTGTTTGAATAGTAATTAGCATAGTTGCATATTTTGAGTTCATACTTATTTTGTATTACTATTATTTTATGTAATTATCACCTCGAAATATAAAATTTTTCACTTAATTGCATTTTTTCAGGTTATATGATAATCACGTTTGGACTGATAGTGGCCAGAGTATTCCAAGAAATACCAAAGGGAAGGCGGATATTGGAGGGGTTCTTCCTTGGATTTGGGATGCTGTTCTTTATTGTCCTAGGTATGTGTTGTATTGGATCTACTCTTTCGATGTAATTAGTTATAGTAGATACCATTTTAGCGGATTATATCTCATTTTATAAAATATTCAAATATTAATTTGTGGTTTTTCTATGCAGGTGGACTGGAGTTAGCATCATTGGATTCTGTGCCACAAAGCCTAATTGCGAACGCAGCCGTGCTGGGCAGCTTGTCGCTAGTAGTCGCCGCACTCTTCTTAATTGACCTTATGGGTCCCAGAATTTACTTCGCGACGAAACCTACACAAACAGACCAAATAATGGCTTCACCTAAAGTAGAAAAGAAAGTTTCCATAGTCGCAGCCCCACCAGTTAACGGTCATTTACCAGGAGATAAGCAGAATGGTCACGTTCCACCAGAGAGGCCCAAAGACTTAGACCTGGAGAAGATTATACCAGACAAGGACTTAGAAAAAAATAAGGAAGAAACCACATTATTTGAAGAACCTAAACTAAGTTATACTAAATTTGATGACGTGGAAAAGGACGTTTTAGAGAAATCTAAATTTGGGTCCGTGAGGAATGGCATAGAAGGAGGCAATTACGTGAGACTATCAGATCCGTTGTCAGAACCAGATAGACTACATTACGAAAGAGAATTAGCGAAATTCAACGAGAGATACTTTAGAGATTATCTGGATAATTTTGCAGGAAAACTCTCGGTCAAAGAAAACTATTTGCCCGAGCTACAAACACCCGTCTTCGCTAAAGTGAAAACTGGTCGTTTGAAAAGCTTAAACGAGGAAATATCACCATCATACGAACAAAGAGAGAGGTCAAAATCACCTTCTAAATCGAAAACTGTAAGTACACCAACTCTACAGCAATTAGAAGATTATTTGCGCGGTTCCCGATCGAAAAGAGCTGACACCCCAGCCCTGTTTCCAATGGAACCGATTGAAGAGAAAGAACCAACAGACACTGAAGGCAGGGCTTCAGGCACACCTACTGACCCTGGTTTTGTACAATACACTGCAAATAGGTGGCCGGACAAACGAGATTTACGAACCCCGCGACACAGCCCCACATAATATAGGTATTAAGTAATAGTTGGTATTGACTGATGATTTTCGATCCACCTTGTGTGAATGGAGAACACGGAATGGCAAAGTGACGTCAACTTTTTGTCGGAAAAATTATGAAATGATCTATTGTGGATGCTTAAGTGATTGTTTATTTATAATTGTGTGTTTCAATTTTGTAAATGTTACTTCGGATTCCGATAAAAAGTCGGACGTTTTTGCCTAGCAATGTGAATATGTGTTTGAGATTTTTGCATCAAGAATTACATTAATATAGTTTTTTGAATACATTTGAACACTTAACAAAACATGACGCGTTTTAATTAATTCCCAAAATTCAATTGTGATGTGGTTTTTATGTTTTCCCACAAGTAAATATGTTTGAAAACAAAAGAATTAAAGAGTTATCAAGGTAATGAGTTGTTTTCACAGATCCTAGTGCTCGCAGGAAGTTCGTTGGTCCGGCAGTCCGCATGTTCAAGTGGTAAATTACGGTTAATTTAAAAATAATGATGTCGTGTGAGTTGTGACACATGCGTGTAGATAAAACTCGCCTATCCTTGTGCATGACAACGCGGTATCCTAAATCATGGGTGTTGAAATTTCGCGGTCATAGCGCCACTTTGAATACAAGAACTATTTCAAAATCATATCAGTATTTTGTCGCATTGCACTCAGTAATTATTAAACTGCATTGTGTAGACATAAAATTGTGTAGAACGTCGAGACACAACCCATCTCCTGTATACTATATTTTGGTTGAACTGAATTTAACATTAGATTGTCATTTTTATCGCGCTGGCTTAAAAGATAATAGTGAAACTTATTTCATTTTAATTTTTATAGGGCATTTACCCTTGTTCATGTGAATGAATCTGTTAACCTTACTTACTCTTCGTTGTTAATGAAAAAGACCTTTGTCGTATCGCACGGTGTACGCTCCATTGAATCGAAGCTGTTCTGTTGAAACGAATTAGTAATGTTAGCGAATGTCAAGAACGCATTGTGCTCGCCATGACAGCTTTGTCATAGATTAACAATGGATACCACGCGGAGTTTGTTTAAGGTCACACAGCAGCAAGGGAATGTATCAAATTAATTTGATTTGCATAATTTAGGCGTAAGGGAGATGAAGCGGCGAAACTGTGGAAGCTTTTCAAAATGGAGTTTTAGACAACATTATACCTAGTTAAATCTGGTTTCATTGATAATAAAGTAGCACCTGCATTTACCTACATACTTATATTGTAAAGCAAATATTTTATAAAAAATATCGAATGTGAAATCTACCTGCCTACGATCTCGATTATTATACAAACACAAATACGTATACTTAATTTTTTTTTGTGTCGTACAATTAACATATGTATAATATATATTGTTTTTATTTTTTGAAATCATGATTATCATTTGTTTATTCTACACAATCGTGAGAATGCTGATGCAAGTTAAGGTTATTTTAGACAACTTTTATATTGTCAATCTTTAATTTAGTATGATTTACATGTGATCCTAAAGCGCGCTACACACCAAAGCCGCCGACGAGACCACACAACCCGGCGACCTATAAGAAAAGGATCATATCGGTGACAAGTGCCCGGCCATGTTGCCCACATTTCGACAACGCAAGCGCCTCTGCTCGTCATAAAGTCAACAATGTATTAAAAATGTTACACCTTATGTAGAGTCGCGGCCATGTCGCCGATAAAGTTTTCCGACTTGCAATGAGTGAAGCCGACGGTCGTTGCCGCCAACAAAAATGTTGCCGATAAGTTTCGGTCGCAGCGCGGGCGGGTCGTTGGCTTTGGTATGTAGTGCACTTAATATGGTGACAACACAATAGCAATTTTTTTTATGAAACTGTTTATTGAAAACATGAGCTATTTGTATTGATTTGAAGGTGGTTTTGCTACTATTTCAATCTATGGCTTAATTAGGTGTACAAACGCATTAAGTTACGACACCTATACCTGATAATGTTTGCTCGTTAGTTAATGCTTTAGGTCGTAACTCGTATTCAACTTACAGAACAAAGAATACTGATAAGTTTCCTGTGACATGCTTTCACTTACATTCTAGAACACAAGTCAAATTCAAAGGCGTTTGAAGTTGTGATAGTTTTTTTGTCTTGGATTTAATGTAATGTTCAGCGATTTGAACAGCCAAAAAACCTGACAAATATGAGGGGAGGTACTACCCTTACATATTTATTTTTATGAAAGTTATTAGTCTGCTTCTGTGCCAGTAAGGCAATTTGTAATAATAAATTATTTAATTACCTAAGCAAATTCTAACTCATGCGTTTGAATTGATAAATATGCATATAGTTATAAGAAACCTTAAAGAAGCATATTTTAAGTTATGGAACCTAAGACCTAGTAGTTCTACATTGCATTGCATTTAACAATAAATTACTATAAATCCGGTCTTCGAGTTTGATTGTTCTCTCTGTTAACAAGTATTACTTCAAGCCTCTACACAAGTATCTAGCCGGATTTATTTTTCCTTATATTTTTATGAGCATAATTACCTACAGTTAATTCTGATATAAATAACTGATATTACCCGCTTCACATTTGTATTATTTATTTTATGACAGATGTGTGAGTCACTAATTACCATCGGGGTCGTAAGTTGCGCACTGCTTTATGTTTTTATCAATTCCACGGGTATTATTTCTCACGGCAATAACCTCGGATTTGATTTTCAATTGCTAACTAAACGTCTGAAAATTCTCATTTCCACAACAAAAAAGTTCTGTACTTTGGCAATGCGACCGTCGACTTAGCTAAATAATGTTGTATCTAGAATATTATAGTCGAAAACAATATGACGTAGGTGATATATAATGACGAAGGTAGTTGTTATTTTATACAATTAAAAATTTCTACGTTTTCGGTTGCTATCAGTCTAGGTCAGTATACAGAATTTCCGAAGTCCCCCATATAAACCGGCTTGCTCTTTAACATTGTAGTTTTTTGTCACCTTTTGGATTCACACCGTGTATAAGTACGTCCCATTCAGTGTAGATCCGGCTATAGATTAGAATCCGGCATACCTAATTGTGTTTATCGGTGTCAGGTGCACTTCTTCAGTGCTTTGTCCATATTTAATTCCGTAGGCCCTGTCGAAGTGCGAGATTTATAGTCATATCTAATTAGCTGTGAACAATATTCCACGAACCTGTTGCGACCAAGTTAAAATATCATTGTATTTCTAAAATGGTACAACTGAAGGAACCGATATAATTTTTCAATAAGCGGTAAGGCTGATGGACAATACATAAATAAATAAATTACTGGTAGAAGGTCTCTCATATGTGAGAGGCCATCTGGGTGGGTACCACCGCAGTGTCTATTTCTCCCGTCAAACAGCAGTGTTAACGCACTGTTGTGTTTCGGGTTGAAGGACATTGTAGCCAGCGTAATTACTGGACATATTGAGACTTAACATCTTATGTCTCAGGATGGCGAGCGCAGTGGAATGCCAAGCATTGCTTTATAATTCAAGGTGCTGTTTGGTTTTGCTACTGTTCATGAGCGGTCGTATCGCTTACCATCAGGCGAACGGCATGCTCGTCTCGCCATTCATAGCAATAAAATAAAAAAAAAATAACACCCAACAGTCACATACATAGTCCTGACGCCACACTAAGATCGAGTCTTGTGTCGTGGGTATCAGGAACTACGAGAGACTTTTCGGTTTCACAAAAACCCAGACCCGGTAGAAATATTTGTGATCCGCACAAATATTTCTCTCGGTTCGGGGATCGAACCCGCGGCCTCTCGTTTCACAGGCGGCGTCTAACCAACTGCGCCACGGAGGCTGTCAACAATAAAAAATAAACACGTGAATGTATTACTGTTAAATGGCGTTAGAAGCATATACCAGGAACATTTTTCATTTAATAGGATATCAATTTAAGTGTTTCTATTCAGACATTAAGTTCAATAGCATATCTTACGAAATAACTATATCCATAAAACACAAAAACACGTGGGACGTCTTTAACACATATTGTGACAAGTTCTACACATCTACTTAGACAAATTATGCATCTCCGGGGTCATAGTGGACAGTGCTGTCAGCCTTGGTCGCACAAAGGAGACGTTGTAACCGCCGACGTGGGAACCAGTGTTTAAAACAAGCGACTGCGATCATCCGCGTCATGCGTCAGCGCAGTTGAAGAAATTTCAACAAAAACTACACATGGTAGAGAGCCTATGCAACAGAATGGTTTTCCTGTATATATTTTCAAACGATGCCTTTTAAACAAAATACAAATTAATACCTATCGACTCTGTTATTTCTCCCTGTCTTTATCCCACAATTATTTGGAGTTGCGACAATATGAGTTGCTGAATAATTTGGAATATAATATTACGCCCAGGTGTAGGTTTGATATCAATATTTTTGGTGATGAGCCCTCTAATCCACTATCCATCATGCTGGCCTAAAACGGGTTTGGCAGGCGTCAAAAATAAAAAGATAACCAATGATCAACTACGATTCTCTTCACCTATACAAACTCTGAAGTGAGTACTTACCTACTATCTATGTACGTATATTATGTAATATAACAAATCATTTATAAATAGAGTTTAAGTTCTATATGTATTGACTTGTAATAAGAGCTATTTAATGGCTAATAAACGAATTTCATTTCATTTATGTGAACTCAGGACTGTAATTCAAAAATAAAACGTAGTTATTAATAAATATTGAGAGGTTATAACCAATATTAAACAATCCCCAATTTCTAACCAAAATTTGGAGGAACCGTACATTTTCACATAGATTTATACGAATTTCGTATTGAGTTTGAGGGTAGTTTATTTTTTTACCATAATTATATTGGCACTCCCGTATTTCAAAGACTCATTTGTGTTCCTGTGCTCCACCCTATCGGACACTCGTTTAGATTCCTGTGTAAATTATTATGTTATACCTACTTTGAAGAAATAACATGAAAAATGAAGCTACTTCACCACTTTATTGAGCATTTTCGTGATGAAAAAGTTTCGTCGACAGCAAGGTTAGTTTCCTTACTAATTAATATACACATTTCACAGGCAAAATCTTGCAGGTCATTTTAATTGTTTAGGCTTACGTGTACTCGTATGTCGTGGAAAGATGTTAAAGAAATTATAGTTTATTGATAATAATTCAAGGTCATTTCCTGAGCATGCATGTTTTTGTGTCATGTCGGTATGTGCGTGGTAGGCTGTTAGTAACGTATTAGACGCAGCTGCCAACATGTTTTCGGTGGTCGCGGATTCAAATCCCATGGTACATCTCTGGCTTTTTGGAATCATGTTTCACTTGTGTGTAGTCATATTCTATCTGGCTGGCCTAGTGCCGATTGGCGGACATTATATACCATAGAAATTCATAGAAATCGCTATGGTGTGCAAATTTCCTCACGATGTTTCGCTTCCCCTATATAGTGCGGAGTGTTTATCAAATTTAAAAAAGAAAATTGAGGGTAAATGGTTTTTTCCTGGTCAGATAGCGAGATCAGCGTATTACTACGTGATGCAACGTGCCTACCTTACCGGGGTAGGTACTGCTTCTCTCCTCGGGAGACGGGTGAAATGTACGTATAATTTTGTTGGAACTACATACAGGTAAGGTTATTGAATAATTTATTACTAAAATAAATTCTAAAGTAAGTTGTAGGTACCTATATACTTCCAACAAGTTTGATAGGATGATATTGGTCGTTATGGTTATTGACACAAATACCGGGTATCTCAAGACTGCTACCGAAAACGAAGCAGGGTGGTAGTTTTAGTGATTACAAACACAATGCAACTAAAAATTTTGCTAAGAAACGCGACAATATTTTTTTATATTTTTTTAAATATCGTCATTTTTGGGTGGTAAATCCATTGTCTTTGGTAAAATAATAATTTAAACTCTTTTATACCTTAGAGTATTTACAAATAAAAGGATATACACTATTATTTTACGAAAAAATGTATTTAACACCCAAATACGAGCATATAAAAAAAATACAAATAAAAAATTTGTCACCGTTTTTTCCAAAATTTTTAGACTCATTGTGTTTGTAGTAACTAAAACTACCACCCGGCTTCGTTTTCGGTAGCAGTCTTGATGTACCCTGTATATGTACAAGGCGTAAAGCGCGTAAAGTGTAGAGCGTTATTGAAATTAGTCGTCGCACGCAATGGTTTTGAAAATGCTTGCTTGTACCTATTATAATAGTTGATGAAATTTAATAAAAATGAATTCAATATTTTATATCCCCGTTTGGACGAAATCTATTAATTTTTATTAATTTGATATTTATTTTATCGTTATTTACATGGTCATGTTTTTAAAAGTCCAAATGTACTGAAGAGCTTATCCTTAGTTTAAATAAATGTTATAGATGTTTGTTTTTTACAAGTAATAAAAGCCGTAATCTTACAACCTTTTAACTTTTCACGTAAGATAATCCGGTAACCTGCGATCAAGTGAAGTTAAAATAAATGTTTCGAAAATATTTGGGTCCAATATTTCATTTTTATAGATTCAAATATTTATTTAATGCACCTTCGTCTTACATTTTTTTAATATTTTGGGCCTTCGTTACGATGGCATCCGGGCTCGTTGTAGTATAAAAATGTACCTACTATCTGGGGGCTTGTAATAGTATTTTTTCGGAGCCCCAAACGAACCTGGCCAGAACGTAATAATTATGTACGTAATAAATAGTCAATAATACTCAGTGAGTAGTTAAGTTCACTTATATATGTATTTTCATTACCAGGGCGACATATTCATTTGTAAAAAAGCACAAAATTTACAATTCAAGAAAAATTGGCCCCGTACTTTTTTTAAAGAAGGTTCTAAGTGTAAATACTGGGCGTATCAGGTATCCTTAGACTTTGTTGAACAGTGTCACACGCTGGGTGGGTCAAAAATATAGAACATCATCATTAGTCATATTAAGCGCTTACTATGTAGTGTAGAATAGAGTTCGTCAACTTTAACGTAATACACATTTTTAATTTGGTACATAGCCACCCTACTGTATCTATCTGCTATAGACATAGTAAGTTGCCCACATACCTCCCACGTGCCTCCTCCATAATTGAGGGTAAAATTGAAAGGGATTAAGCCATATAGTCCACTACACTGGCCTAGAGCGGGTTGGAAGACTTTGCATACCATAGAAATTCTAATTGCTATGACAGGGACAATTGTGTGCACTGGGATATAAACCTGCGACCATTGTGAAAATGTTGGCGGCCACGTCTCGAAGTACGACAAAGACAAATACTTCTGGACCTCACAAGTATTTGTCTTGGTGCAGGGATCGAACCCGCGGTCACTCGTTTCACAGCCACGGATCCCGGAGGCTGTCAAAAACATACATCATCATTACATTTTACGATGCTTTAAATGTACCTAAGTATAACATTTATATGTCTATAGTCTATACTTTAGTATGCATCCATTTTGTGAAACTGTAGACGTGTTCCCAGTTTAACCCGTCGCGTAATGTGTTTAATTAGGCCAATTTTGTTAACAGTCCCCTTCGAACGAACTGGGTGAATGTGTAATTTAAATGCTAAATTCTAATGGCCCTTGACCAAGAATTTTGCAATTAAGCCGAATAGTCCGAAATAGATGCTAGAGATATTTTAAAATCGGGCTTCAAAAGTTTACGCACCTAACAATTTTTAATAAAAAAAAATACAGCGTACTTATTTCAAGACTGCTACCTAAAACGAAGTTGAGTGGTAGTATTAGTGACTACAGACATAATGCAAGTAAAAATTTCGCGACTTTTGAAAATTTTGTGACTTTTTAAATATTATCGTATTTGGTGGTAAATCCATAGTTTTTGCTAAAATAATAATTTAAGCCGTTGCGTACTATATCGTCTTTAAAAATTTAAAAATGTTAGGAAAAAATATTGATTTATGACTCAAATACGTCGAAAGGAAAAAAAATCAACTTGTGTTTTGCAACAGCTTCAGTTGCATTGAATACAGACAGTATTCACGAAAACTACCAGCCGGCTTCGTTTTTGGTAGCAGTCTTGATATATATACCTTGTATAGTTAATCCAATTAGGTTTACTATGTAATTTTGCATTTTTTATTATCTGCTTGGTAAAGGCGTCCCCGATTTTCTCCACTAGTACCTATCTAACTTTAGCTAGCGCCTAGCAGGCGCGGAATTCCTTTAGAGTCTAGATTATCTCGCGAGCTTTTCGTAGGAGTCTCCCACGGTCGTCGCCAGTTTTTTGGTATCTATTCGCTATTTCGCCTTGTCTATGTGCCTTTCCCCTTTATTTAAAGCCTGGCTCTTCTCCTTGTGAATATAATGAAAGTTATACGTGACAGCCTTTGAAAAAGAGGTGTACCCCTGTATCGGCAGAAATGGCTGTGTAATGACTGATCCACAACTCACTTGGTAGTAATTTCATTCCGGGCTGGGTGTTTATGACAACGAGTAGGCACGTCGTAGTTTCTAATACCTACTACACTTATACCTTAGAATGGAGGATTAGGATTTAATATGTGAATATTGGGTTTATTTTTTTGCAATCATTCTTTTTTTTATGTGTACTGACCACTTTGTGCCTACGTCTAATCCTTCTATCACACTTTTGTTATTTAGCTTTACCCACCTTTATGGAAAATATCTTCTAGTTGCAAGTAAATCATGCATTCCGAATGACAAAAAAAATCTATAAGCCCCAAAATTTCTTCCACATTTTTGATATTTAATAAAACAAATCATGTAAATATAATTTTTATTCTGTATCTACAATATATTCTCGTACATTGAATAATTCCATTTAAATATATTACAAGACAACAATATACCGTTATAAGTACAATAAACATGACTCCGACCTGTTTTTGGCCATTTAACTCCGTAATAACGTCTACAATTGACTTTATACCGTGATATATAATTCGTTTTAAACATAGCACCTAGTTTTCACTCAAACAGGACACCGTCGCAGTAAAACATCGTATTTCTTAGCTTTACATATATTAAGTGACTTCAAAACATGTTCAAAACATTTATTTGACATAGTTCAACAGATATTAAACTATTTTATGTTGAGCAATAAACGCTAAGCCATAATTTAAATTTAGAATGTAACCATACAAAAATGTTGGATAAAGAATATTTTTTATTTTACCTAAAAAATCATTCAGAATAGTATAGAAAAATATGAAAATGTCGTATTTTCGTTAACACAAAACGTTGTCCTTGGAAATAACCGTACTATGTAGATAATAATATGCATTCCTTTAACAACTATATCGATTTATACATAAATACTACATACCTACTAAATTACAACGAATTAAACGTACTTAACATTTGAAATATATTTTGATGAAGTAAAAAAATAATAAAAGAGTAAAAATATCACCGCATATACAGACTCCATAGTTCAGTTTGGGAAATGTCTAAAACTAACTTAAACTTCGTGAGAAAAATGATTAACAACAGTACTTGTGCATTGATTGTGTAAGAAATTAAATGTTTTTTTTTATATTCCCTATGGATTACAACTCATCATACATGGATAAATAAGATAGAATATAGATTCAATTTATCTTAATGTTTAATTGTTTATTTAATTCTTAAATTTAAAATAAATGACTAAAATGAAAATAGAAGTTAACTAATTGCGTTGCACTTTTCGGAAACAATGATCGAACTAAAACATTCAAATTTACTTGAACAATTTGTCCTTAATTCTATCAGTGTTTACTAAACGCATGTCCTTAAAATCCTATTATCATTTCAATCTGTTGCCTAGAACTAGATGATATGAGCTTTGCATTGGACGGATTGGTTGCCGACAGTGAGGTATGACGTACCGTACGAATAATTAATATCGATATGTTCCACACAATGTACACGACACGCACACACGTTGCACTCAGGTCCTTCAGCGATTCACTTCTCATGCGTTGAAAGCTGGAAAGAAAGAATTAGTAAGTATTTATGATTAATGTACAACATATAACTAGTTGTTACGTAATTTTTGTATTTTTTATAATATACAGGTTTAGTTACAAACGGTATACACATTAAACCACAACTTCCTAATCACCCCAGGTAACATTGTACCAAGTGTCAGAAATCTAGATTTGAGTTTTTAGCTTTTGATCAACCCGTATATGTACGAGTCTTTTTACGGCCAGTTATGTTTCCGAACCTAACTGGAGTTCAGGTAAGCGGTAAGACTACTCGTATGTATACAGGGTGGTAAAAAATCATGAAAACTAAAATCAAGATTTTTGAAAATAAAAATCATATCTATTTTTTTTCATACATTGTACAATGTCACCTGGGCTGATGAGGAAACAGTTGTTTTCACGTATTTTTGTACGGAACAGCTGATTATATCCGCGATTTCGGAGTTGACGCCCCAGTAAAAATTGATCATTTTATTGTGTTGGGCAACTCTTCTTTTCGGCATTATTTACCTTTTCTGACTAACCCTACATTGAATTGTACCGTGTAGTTACATAATGTATATTTTGGTCCTATGTTTTGGTCATTTCGTTCCATCGGGCATTAGGGTCGACACACATGAAAGTGGTGCGGCGTGCTCTGCTATCGTAGCCTGCTTCGCCTTTGCTAGCTTACGTGCCGCAGAAACGAGAGACCGCGAGTTCGATTCCCACACTGAGACAAATGTTTGTGCGGCCCACAAATATTTCTTTCGGGTCTGGGTGTTTGTGAGACCGACAAGTCTCTCGTAGTTCCTGATACCCACGACACAAGACTCGGATATTAGTGTGGGGTCAGGACTATGTATGAGACTGTTGGGTGTTACTTATTATTTATGTATGTATGTGCGTGTGGGTTGTGTATGTCAGTACCGGGGTCGTGTCGGTGGTCCCGCTGCAGCGCGATGTACTGTCGCACGAGGCGCGCGATCTCGTGCGCCTGCTCGGCCTGCAGGCGCGTGACGCGCTGCTGCAGCAGCGAGCCGCACTTCACGTCCAGGAACAGCGTGCCGTCCTCCGAGCGGACCTGCCGAAACATCACGTAAGTAGTTTCATTCAACTTTTGTACTGCAATCGCTTTAAAGTCGGCTGTCAAATGAGGAATCGCAGGTTGAATCTGATTGGGGTGAGGACACAATGTGCAATAATGCAAAAACAACATGTTATTGAAAGAAGTAGGTATGTTAAGAATCCTATGTTCAGTTATTTAGGCTATCCATGTCAATGGGGTATAATATTGTATGTTGTATGTTGCAGGGCTGCGTACCTTCCTAGTGGAGATGAGCTCGGCGTAGGGCCAGTGCGTGTCGGTGTCGTGCGAGTGCGGGTGCAGCAGGTGCACGCCGCGGCGGTTGAGCGCCAGCACGCACTCGCGCCACTCGCCCGCCGCGCCGCACACGCGCCGCACCGCGAAGAACGACGAGCCGAACAGCGGCCAGCGGGACAGCACCTGCCGATGTAGCGTGTGTGTGAGTATTACCATATAATATACAGGTGTTTTATTAACAATATTATAGAAGGGTGTAATAATACAGCATGTGCCTTTTTTCAAATTCATCTCGTTTGATTCCTAGCTAGGCATATTGATTTATCAAAAATGTGAATATGCACTTATCATTATTAATTTTCCAAAACGAAATCCTTATAAGCAACATTATCGAATAGCATAATAATGCAGTATGAGGCTTTTTTTTTCAAATTCATTGGATTTGAAGGAAGGATATTGATTAATCAAAAATAATATTTTAATTTTTATCAAAATCGAACTTTTGACTATTTTCAATATTTTCTATATTATATTAGTCATAATTTCGGATTTGACCATTTACGCTCACTTGAAAAATTTATCTATTTTTGAATACTAATAAGCGAAGGTGACTGTTTCATACCTGCAGCACTTTAGACTTAGCCGCGGCCGGCGTAAGTGACCTGGCATGCGGCCACTCGGCGGCGACCCAGGAGGCCCACTTGGCGGGGCGCGGCTCCCGCAGCGCCAGCAGCGGCTTGGGCAGCAGGAACTTGAGGTCGCGCGGCGCGGGCGGCTCGGCCAGCGCGGCCGCGCGGTGCAGCAGCGCCGCCACCAGCGCCGCGTCGCGCACCACGCCCGCCGCCGGCGCCTGCCCGCCCGGCAGCACCAGCAGCAGCCCCTCCAGGTAGTCCGGAGCCACCTGCATGCACAACATTATTATCACACTACTCTCACTGCTCACAAATCAGCCCAAGGAACTCCACTACTGAAGATAGGTCTCCCCCAATGATTTCCACAGTGATCTGTTGGAGGCAGCCTGCATCCAACGACGTCCCGCGATCTTTACCAGGTCGTCTGACCACCTTGTGGGTGGACGTCCTACGCTGCTCTTTTCGCTACGTGACCTCTATTTGAGAACTTTTTGGCACTATCGAATATCAGTTCTTCGCACTATGTGCCCTGCCCATTGCCACTTCAACTTACTAATCTACTGGGCTATGTCGGTTACTTTAGTTCTCCTACGGATTTCCTCACTCCTGATTCGATTTCGTAAGGAAACTTCGAGTAGAGCCCTTTTCATAGCTCGTTGAATGATTTTGAGCTTTTTAATAAGGGTCAAAGTGAGAGGCCACGTTTCGGTGCCGTATTTCATCAATGGCATCAACTGTCGAAGACTTTCGATTTAAAGCACCGAGATGTTTTGTATGACAGTATACACTATGTTTAAATGTATGTAGAGTACGAGCCATTGAGGGCTATGCTCGGTGTTTCCCTACGAGATCGAATCAGAAATGAGAAGATCCGTAGGAGAACAAAGGTTACCGACATAGCCCATAGGATTGGCAAGTTGAAGTGGCAGTGGGCCGGGCACATAGCTCGTAGAACCGATGGCCGTTGGGGCTGAAAGGCTCTTGAGTGGAGGCCACGTACAGGCAAGCGAAATGTCGGATGCCTGCCTACAAGGTGGACGGACGATCTAGCTAAGGTTGCAGGAAGTCGCTGGATACAGGCCGCTTCCAAAAGGTCATTGTGGAGATCCTTGGGGGAGGCCTATGCTCAGCAGTGGACTTCCTGATGATGATGATGATATGTATGTAGCAGTCGCAGCAGATGCACTCGTACCTGGTTGAAGAGCACCTCGGTGTAGAGCGGCGGCGCATCAGTCCGCAGCGGCGCGTGCCACACGGAGCGGCAGAAGATGAGGTAGAAGGGGTGGTGCGCGCGCTGCAGCTCGGTGGTGACGTCCAGCACGTACTCGTCTCCTGCCAGCGGCATGGTGAGCGCGTCGCCCGCCACGATGCAGTACAGCGAGAACTCCGCGCGCTCCGGCTCGCTCGTCACGCCGATCTGGAGCATGTTATAAGAGTATTCTCATATATATATTCACATGTTAGCCACTGCGACGTTGGGGCGACGCATGATTCTTTTTTTTTATGTCAATGCATGGGAAGACGAGCATGCCATTCGACAACACTTTGACTTACAAAGCGATGCTTGGCATTTCACTGCGCTCGACATCCTGAGACATAAGATGTTAAGTCTAAATATATCCAGTAGTTACTCTGGTTAAAATTCCCTTTAATCCGAAAAATAACCTACCCAGAGGGCCAGATGGATACCACCGCAAAGCCTATTTCTCCCGACAAACATCAGTGTAAATGCACTGTTGTTTTTCGGATTAAAGGGCATTTTAGCCAGAGTAACTACTGGATATATTTAGACTTAACATCTTATGTCTTAGGATGGTGAGTGCAGTGGAATGCCAAGCATTGCTTTGTAATTCAAGGTGTTGTTTGTTTGCTACTGTTTATAAGCGGTCGTATTGCTTACCATCAGATAAACGGCATACTCGTTTAGCTATTCATTGCAACAACAACAAAAAAGGGGTTTGTCGATGTTCGCGGCGTTGGCACCCACCAGAAGCGAATCAGTGCGTAGAAACGCGTAGCTCGAAAAAACATCAATAAAAAATGTGTGAGACGCGCACGTACGCACTAATCCTAATGTTAAATATCGCATGCATGCACGCATCGTGGCCTCGAGCGAACAAAGTGAGTCACTTCGGTGTAGCTACCGCCTAGTATCAATAAGTACAGCAGTAGTTAGTATACACACCAGTTCGCAGAGCTCGTTGACGATGTCCTGCACGACGGTGGCGCAGCGCGTGTTGACGACGCGCTCGGCGCCGCCCGGCAGCCGGTACAGCTGGCGCCGCGCCGACCGGCCCGCCGACACCGCCGTCACCTGCACATGTTGCATTACGTGTACGACATTATAAATGTTAAAAATATTTCTGTGTTTTTATTTTCTGTATCAGCCCATATTCGCTACTCTGCAGGGTAAGAGATCTACGATCAAAAGAGTACGATTGAAAGAAATTAGGCTCTTATTATAGACCTATATTAGAGGCCCAAACCAGGCTATATGTAGGCTGTAGCCCATTACGCTGGCCTAATGAGGATTAGGAAACTTGTTTCCCCAAAATGTTTTATTTCACTATTGATCAAAACCCACATTATTCTGATGAGTCAGACTTCAAAGGTGTGCTCTGGGATCTGAATCCCACGACCACCGTCCACATGTTGGTAGCCATGTATGGTCCGCTACTAACAGGCCACCACAAAACCGTGTACGCACGATTCCCAAAAGTCATCGTACCAAGAAAAGCAATAGAATCAAACTACATAATATTGACCGCGAACAATCGGATAGTAAACGCAATAAGTGCAATATTCTTTACCTCTTCCACACTGGGTACGTTCTTCCTGCCTCCACATCGGAGCGTCTTCCTGAGGTTGGCGAGGCACACGGACGCGGTGCCCTGGCACGGACGCCGCCGGTCTGCCGCCGCAGCCGACAGGTATTCCACGAGGAACGGCCTACGAAAACATTTATTTATTTTATTCCTTTATTTTACACCAAATTAATCTTAAACTAAACTAATATTTAATATAAGAGTACAATTGGCAGTCGTATCGCTCAAGACAATCTCTTACCGGCTATCATGGAATGGATAAGAGAAGGAAAATAAAGGTAGGGCAGTCTTAAGTGTGCTTTTAGGATAAAGCTTGAATGATAAAAATAAGAAATAATGAAAATATAATAATAAAATAAAAACATTATACAGGGTGTATCAAGACTGCTACCAAAAACGCAGCCTGGCGGTAGATTTAGTGAATACAAACACAACGCAACTAAAAAGGTTGCAAAGAACAGAGACATCTTTTTTTTTATATCGTGTTTGGGTGATAAATAAATAGTTTTTGCTGAAATAATAAACTAGGCCTTGCATAGGTACCATGGCTTCTTTGGAAATAAAAAGGTGAACACTATTATTTTAGAAAAATATTTATGTAGCACCCAAATACGAAGATAGAAAAAAAACAGTCCTTTTTTTTGTAAAATTTTTAGTTACATTTTCTCTAAAGTTACTAAAACTAAGGCTCAATTGCACAAACTAACTTTGCCAATACCTTTCACCTTGAAAATGTCAATCCCATACATTAGCAAGGTCAAATACGTCTCAAATGTATGGCGATGACAGTTCCAAAGGCAAAGGTATTGGCAAAGTTAGTTTGTGCAACTCAGCCTTATACCCAACTTCGTTTCGGTAGCAGTATTGAAATACCATGTATTGCTTCGATTCAGTTACAAAAAGGTTTAAATTTAGAAGAATGGCCTCTAGGGCAAAAGGAAGTGATTCAGCTTATTCTGATCGGCAACTTACTACCCAGCAGCAGTGATTTATGTCAATATTTCTTATGGAAAACTGATCTTAGCAATATCCTGGCAGATAATATAAAAGTGCCGTTATTAATTAGTACCACCAAAAGATTGCACAAATCATATACATCTGGAAATGTGACTATCAAACGGAAAACTCGCACAGTGTTTTTTCTGGCTTGGGAATTCTAAACAAGATTTCATGTGCGCACAGCCTATATAAGCTGCCATTTGAACCAAGGACATTTAAATTAATTGGTTTGCTATGGTTCTTGAAAATGTTATTTTTAAATGTGATTCTAGTCATCCGTTTTAGGTTTTAATTCAATCAAGGCTGTGTTAAATCAACATCATACCGGATACGGTGACAAAAAAATTACGACATTCTAGTAACAATCGTTTGATAATGGCATTGAATTGAAAAATACTTTCAAATTTTCTATTTTACATTTTTTTGTTATAAATAAATAGTTGAAATCAAAATCTTTCTAAATTTCAATAGCGATGAGATTTTACTGAACTGGCCCTCTAATGTCATGCTCACGTAATCAAATAATCAATGCCCTTCAATAGCCCCTCTACACGATGGGCCAGCGCTGGACCAGCGAGTTGGCCATCAATGGCCATGTGAATGATGGAAACGCAACTACGAATACTGATCACCCTTTGATGTGCGCCGAAAAAACCGACACCGACGCCATTTCAACATACACTACGCCCTCTAAATGAAGGACCATCATAGTGGAACATCGCGATGGCCCATCGTGTATAGGGGACAATAGCGCTAGTAAAACTGTCGATAGTATAAATATTCTCGTACCTGAGCGTATCAGAGCATGTGAAGTAGGCGGCGAGGATGGACATGAGCCTCCAGGCGCGCTGGCAGGAGTCGGCCGCCTGTGAGCGGTTGGACGTGGTCTGCTTCATCAGCTGGCAGTACACCTCGTCGCGCAGCTCCGGCACCGAGTGGCAGTGCTGTTACACATACAAAGTTATTGTTTGAGGGTGGCTTAGGGTTCATGAGTAGTGGCTTTGGCAGTTGAAGTGGATAATATTATTCATTTACAATAATTTATCTTTGCGCTGTATTCAGAAATAATATCATATGATAGAGCTTGCTATCCTTGGACTGTTTATAGTGCCTGGTTTTAATAATATTTTGTTTAAGAATAATTCTCATAATTCGTATTTTAAAAACCAACAAATCTAAATCAAACAAATCTAAACTCGAGATTCGAACCCCAGACTCAGCTTTGTAATCGTATCGTGGTACAACTACGCCATCGAGGTAGTAATAAACCACGAATAAACATTTCAATATTTCGATTTGCTAGGGAGCAAGCCCATAGCAAATCACGATTGATGCAGGGTACATAATAATATAAGTGTACGTTTAGTATAAATAAACTATTGAAAATGTTATGGTGAGTAACTAGGTAGATAAATAACGTACAACAAAAAAAAAAGGGGATGATGACATCAGGCAGGTTGCAGGCGTAACATCGAGTAAAGTGGCCAGAGAGCAGAATGAAAGTGGCCTATGCCAAACGGCAAAGCAACTTACAGAAAATAAAGAAATATTTAAATATATTTTAATGTGCGTGTAAAAACCTTGTAACTATTTAATCTAAATTTAATCCACTGCCAAAAGATCAGAAGTCCCCTACCACAGCTCTTAATATCTAAAAAAACGGTTGTAATATCCTGTAACATATTTGCTGCTACGAGTTATATGAGACTAACTACTCGGTTGTTTCCTATAAATTTCCACAATTAATTAATATCTAAATAAGGGTAATGTTTAAAATATATACTAACCATAAGCACAGTATAGACGCATTTAACTTCAGTCAGGTCCTGGTGCATGTTCCTTTCAGCTGGCTGGAGGTCGCCGCAGTATGCTCGTATGCAGGTGAAGCACTCGAGCGCAGGCGGCGACAGCGCGGGCGGCAGCCGCAGCAGCGGCGCGCGCAGCGGCGTCGCCTGCCACTTCACCACGTCCGTCTGGGCCTTCCATGTCCACTCGTTGCGCTTCGCCTTGCTCTTTAGCGATGAATCCGCTTTAAGGATTTCTAATCTGTGGGTAGAAGTGTTTTGTTAGTGTTCCAATTTTAAAATGACTTAATAGTAACGGTAACTGCTGTGCCGAATAAGTTTTAAATGCGGATTTAGAAGTGATTTAGGTCGTAAGTTGTTACAGAATAGCACGGCTGATCAAAACAGTACAGGCAAGACGGAACATTCAGAAATCCAAAACTTCACAATTATTATGGTTTATTCTCGACTGAATATAAAAAAATAAGAATAAGACACACTTATCGTTCGCTATGGCTGATTTTATCCTACGTGCACGGTGATCCATATCTTAGTGAATAACAATAATTTACCCCGGGCGGATTCATTATTGGTGCGATTGTTTTAGTGAAACACACTACAGAACATAATATTTCTAAATTACTTGTTAATTATGATCAAAACAGAACGTCACCATTTTGGTCACTATGGTAGTGGATGCGACGAGGCCGAAGCGACGGCTCCGTAATTACACTTGAGAAACGTAAAGCTACACATTTGTAACAACTAAACGTAAACAGCACTGAAATTTGAATTTAAACTCAAAAGTCTTACCACGGCTCCGGTTCAAACAAAACTATTTTCTCTTCATACCGGTATTGTTATTTATACCAAAATGTGAGTTATGACAATTTACATTTTGCCATATTTTCTTAAGATTTTGTAGGGTAGTTACCAAGCACCTAGTGCGATTATAAGTTGCTTATGTAACATAACAATATGTACCAATATAATGTTTTTTCTCATTTCTATATGTTTAAATTTAGGTATTTCTCTACGAAACAAAAATATATAAATAGAATAATAAATGATTCGCATCCTCCAATTAAAATCGCGAAAATATATTTTAAGGAAATAAAACCTGTTATGAGCTAATTTTAGAATAGATTTACATTTATCGCATGTATCTACGATTTCCATTAGATTAAAAATAATTTCTTTTCACTTCCTTTATATGGAAAGGAAGTAGATAAAAGATGAATCATAAGATATTTCCAAAATCTTGTTTTTCTAGCAGTTATAGGCTGTAGTAATATAAACAAATTAATTCTCTTTATGAATGAAACATCCGAATCCGAATAATTTTAATTTTAAATTTGCAAAAGCCTCATATTATTTTAGACTGACAAGTAAAATATCGCAAAGATATATAAGTAAATATAAATGTTGTACATTATTATGATGCAAAAATTTCTAAAATGCATTCAAATGTGATATTTTAAATTATGCAGCGATAAATGGTACAACTTTCTTTTTGATGCCAAAAACGACGTGCAGGATGTAACAGTATTACAAATCAATATTCATCTGCAATAGAAAATTCAATTTGCTGTCTTAACTGAGCTAGGTTTAACTAATTGATGTGCTTATAATCTAGAACGGTCGTAAGTGGCCACACGTATGGCGTCATTGATTGACTGTTAGACTACGAACACCCTAAGGTGGTGGATCTAATATTATGAAATAATCTTTTTTTGCACTGGAATTCTCTAATAAAAAATATTTTATATATTTATAATATTTATATTCTTCATTGTATACCAGGAAAACAAATACAAATAAAAAACTAACTTTAAAATAAGAACAATCGGCGGCCTTAATGGACAAGGCAATATTATTTTATTATAATTTCTTCACATTCAGAGATAACTTAGAGCATATTAATTTGTATGGAAATGCATGATTTTTGACAAACGTGAGAATAATAAACCAACAGCGCTTAGCGAGAAGAGTGCCGCTTGTAAAGCATAGGTCAAAGTTTTCTCTTTCTGATATTTTTTTATTAGTGCGATGTGTTAAAGTACCTACATAGAAAATATTGACACAGTACAAGGTAAAGTACGTAAAGACATAAGATGTGGAACTTTATGAGGTTGAAATCACAAATAGCAGTATATTTATAATCTGATTAAACATTAATGTTCTTGTTGTGAATTGCTTTCCAACGCGCGTCGAAGTGTTAAGTCATATTTTATTACAAATACGATGTGTCATTTATCGAATTCAAATACAAATTATTGCTAAGTTCCGGTTGTCGAGTTATTTAAAATATTTGTGATCAAACAAAAGGTTTATCAAATTTTAAGTTGAGAAAAACAATGTTATGGGCCTTAAAAGACGAATACATAATTAAAAAGTAACAAAGTTAACACTTTCGCAGACGGTCTCAGTTCAAGTTGTGTTCTAGAATGACACAATAAATTGCCATACAAATATATTTGGCGTGTAAATACGTTGTGTTCTATAATATTGAATGTTAAAAAGACAAGATGACAAAAACGTTTTATCACGTTTTCGTTTGCAAACGTCGTGTCGTGTGATATGTATTATGATGGACACAACGTATAATGACGTATGGATACGTTGGACGTCATTATACTTAGAATTGGAATTTTCTTGATTAATGAAGATGGGATGAAATAAAAGAAATGGTCTTGAAAAATGGGAAGTAATAGAACTTTTTCACTAACAACGGCCAGAAATTGATACGAAAAAGTGTTTTCTTGGCCACTATTTGATTTTCCGATAATTTTTAATTCATTTGGTTTCAACATATACATTTCGATCATTAATATTTATAGAAAATGAAAAACTGTGTGTAGGTGTACTTTTGTTGCACAATAAAATTGTCGTCGTAAACCACCTTTGGTTAATCTGTGAATATGGATTTAATAATTGCACAAACTTTGACATAGATTTATATCTGACATAAGGTAGATAGTACATAGAGGATTGAAAAATTACAAAAATATGTAGGATTTATCAATTATAATATTAGATTGGTCCACTCACTCTAATAGGAAGGCACAAATAAATATTTAAGAAATTAAGATATGAAATTGAATTGGATAGAGAGTCTGAAACTCTTGAACCGTCCACTCTTTCAATATTTATTATTATAGGCATATAAAGGTGCACTGCGGGACTTGCAGGATAGACGCTCCCGTAGAACCAAATATAGTCTAACAAAATTCTGTATCAGCCCATATACGTCCCGCTGCAGGGCACTGGCATACTCTACAATCGAGAGTACGATTGAGAGTGGTTAAGCCATATAGTCAAATAATCAAATATACAAACAAAATTCCAAATAGTAATAAAAAAAATTGTTATATGCATTTTTTTTGTGCTGACCCCGCAATTAATATAGTAAAATTATTGTGATATTGCCAGACATACATCAATCAAAAACTAATTCGAGATTTCTCGCGCACCGAATAAGGTTGTGGGCATTCCGCTGATATAAAATTAAATTGTTACGAAACACGGATGGTGGCAAATGGTATCTAGCCATTGCATAATTGCTCATGAGAAACGGGACATCATTATCCAACGCGAGAATCTGTTAAAAATTAGTATATTAAGTAATGTGGCTTGTCGGATTGAGAAAGACCTTTAAGCCCATTCTTCCGGGATTTTCTATTGTTTGTATGTCGGTCAGTCACACCACAATTATGTCAGCTGATGAAAATGTTACCGATACACATATTAATATTAATGTTACGTTTTGTTTATTTCTTTTATCTCGAACACATGTAATTAGAAATGATTTTACGATTATGACTTGCTTGTGTGTTGGTTGGAGATAGGAAATGAGTTATTAATATTAGTTCAACTGTGATTTAGTTGAGATTCTATTCTAGACTTGAGAGTTTAAGAGAAGAAACGAATGAACGTAGATTCGATCCCTGACAAAATCCAATCAACAAATATTTGTGACTGTTGCCAGAATGATAAAAGTCCGTCGCATGTTTTGTCCAGGATACATGACTCGTATCTATGGACCCCGGACTTTGCTTAACAATTTGTATGTTGTTACAATGACGAAAGTCCTTCGTGTTTTTTGTGCATGATAGAAGCCTGTAGCTACAGAATCCGGACTTTGTTCGATTATTAAGTAGATATTAATTAATCGTTTCTTACTTAATCGTAAAACGTGAACTAATGACAATATCGAAAGGTTATCCCATTCTATTTCCTAGATTTAGTTACATAACTTGGTAGATACTATCTCGTTAATTTGCATATAAACTGCAAAGCAATACAAAATGTTTGTCGATTGAAATCAAACGCTGTGAATTGTGTCGCACGGCTCGGCCACCGGTCAAGGGAATGAAGTCAGTAAATAGCGCGCAGGTGGTATAAGAAAAGTCAAAGAATATATAAATTATTATGCTTAATTGTGTGATCTATATTGCAATTAAACTTAGGTATATAAAAATATATACTTAAAATACCGTACCGATTTTTAAGTCAATTATAGAAAAGTCAGTTTTTGAGAATCTTAAACCTACTTTAGCCTTTTCGACTTTGTGTATACATCTAAAAATATGTATCATTGAAATATTTTTTGTCAATTATATCGCCTAATTAATAGAAATATATAGCAAGCCTGGCGTCTGATACTTTCTAATTCAACTGGAAACATTGAAATAGTTATTTTATAAAGACTTGAAGGATTTATAAAACTATGAATCAAGGCAAACACTTAATGAATCTTCCTATGCATCTACTAATAGACCTAACAGTTCATTTATAAATATTTTCAACTGCAGCCACTATTAATATAGGCGCTCTAATGATCATTCCGATGTCGCAACCGCACAAGGCGATACACAGATTGCAATCGCGAATATAAACATAAATATTATCGAATGTGGTAGTTGGTACCCGGTGCCTAGCGAGACCACTCCTTGTCGTCCTTGCTCCTTCGCGGTGAATGTAATGTACCTGTGCGTCGTTGCGGGTATTTCGTAGTTACTATTCGGTATACATAGAGGAAGCTGTAGTAGGTATATACGTATGGAGCTAGTGTAGGTACATAGAGTAAGCTGTAGTAGGTATGTTAGTCTATGCAGCGAAGTATTGGATTGAAGGTGCTGAGTATAAATGTTATAGTGGAAAATATAAATTGTAAAAGCAAAATATTTTAGAAATACTACGAATTTCAAATGCGTGGCGTTTTGGTAATCTTATTCATACCTTGACAGTCTTATTAATCAAGTTGGATGAGTCAGATATTAACTTTAGCCCAATGCTTTAGAATTGACTCGATTATTTTGAATAGCTAGGTATTCACGACTTTATTATTTAACACGGATGTACTTTGGTTCAGTTCTTCGATGTACCCACTGATTTTAAAAGCAAAAATAATGAAGAAAATAATCCAGTTGATTCTAATGCCTTAGGTTAATCCTTCGCTCATATTATTAATAGGCTCTGAGTTTATGAACAGGCCCTGAGAGTTTGGACTTCACAAATATTAGCAAAAATCAAGAACTCTCTAATTACGTTTTACTATTCTATTAATTGGGTTGTGTTTGGGAATACTTTAAAGTTCTTGTTAGAAACGCATGACAGAGCATTCAATATATTATAACTCCAGCGTCCTAGGTATATTTGATAGATTCTTATTTATCTATTTTAATTCAATTGTTAAAATATTGTAACCAAAATTGAGTACAGAGGCTAATAAGGCATAAGTGAATTATGTAACAAGTTACCACTAAATATATGCAGATGAAAACGAAAATCATGACGTCCCGTCGTATGGATTAGCTATCTCATTGTTTTAGACGGAAGTTTATGCATGATGGTAGTGTATGTTGGTCACTATTAGTATAACAATGGATTGAATACACCGCGTGTACCGCATCATCCGTGACCAATTGTCTGCAGGTAACCACAGCCAACATAACAATATTCTGAATGCTGGATTGCTGTTTCTATAAATACGAATGCTTATTTATATCACGAAATGAATTGTTAATGTTTCCCTTGGCCTCTATGTTTTTAATAACTTATCCTTTAGAATATTGTTACTGTTTTTACCTGCAATTTTTCGCGGTTAATTCTTGGAAGTTTTAAAATTCAATTACAAGTTTTATTGTTAGCACTTAATAGGTCTTTAAGTTCTTTTACGGATGCCATTTCAACAATACCGGACATGAATTTTGTATCAGTCTTTAAGTTGTAACTAAATATCGGATACAAAAAATTTGTTCATTACATAGCTTTGAAACATAATAGTACGTAATGATATCCTGCGGAACAATCTAAAAGCGATTTGTAAAAGGAAATGAGGAAACCCTGGTCGGGAAATCTTCGGTTAAGCACGTAAATTATTAATGAGCCGTTGTTAATAGTTCGCGTTATGGTTTCCTATCGGAATTGATTTGCATCGTTTTTATAGCGAAATAATGGAAAGTGATCACCGTCACACATCAATACAACACGTGAGGATGTTTATCCGGCGTTTAAAGAAGAGAATGGGGGGTAAGGACGGTGTTAGTACAGGTGGTTAGGAAGTGCGACGCTGGATATTAGCTTCCCCCAAAAATGGATGTGATTTTGCCACACTTGGCATACCTAGTGAACCTAGATAAAGTGCCTTTTGACACGGCAAATTATAATGGATAAGTACTATAGACGGACAAGGTGGACGGATGATCCAACTAAGGTCGCAGGAAGTCGCTGGATGCAGGGCGCTCCCAACAGTTCGATGTGGACTTCGTTTGGGGGAGACCAATGTTCAGCACGTGGAATTTCTGTAGTTGAAGAAAGAGAGAGAGAGAGGTACTGGGAGGTAGTCCTTGGTCATCGACCTCCTTAGCGACAAAATTTTTACATTGTGTCACCACACGTTGGGCTTGAATTTGGCGTCAATACCAAATTCATTTTAAATTACAATACAATAACTGTTTGTTACATTGTATTGTATTGAAATGTAAACCTTATAACCCCAATTAGGTCAGAGGACTTGGCTCCATTCACCACATTTTTATATTCCACATAAGGGCACATTATCTACTCGTCTGAGATTAAAAACGCGAACTATTAGGCCATTACCATAAAGCACCAAACATGCAAAATGCGTAGGGATTTTACATATTTTCGAAATGTTTGTGGACGACTTTTAGGCATGGCGGTTTCATCAGGATGTTTCGCCATTAAAGCGGTTGATATTACACTATATAAAGTATACAAATTAACTTTAAAAGGTCAGATATTTGGCCTGGATTTATACCGCTGATTTGGCAGATGTTTCTGCTACCAACTGGCTCAACTCTTAAACATTCAAATAAGATTGTTGATGTAAAAAGTCAATTTTGCGGTAATCTTACAAACCAATTTCTACTCAATTTAAGTAATAAAACGAAGATTAAAAGAAATCAAATTTGAATAATATCATCGAAAATCTTACGTAAAAGGCAGACTTACAAACTCTTTAACAATATCAAACCAATAGGCAATAACCTTCGGAATGATGAAAGAAATATTTAATGACCTATAGACACAAATTGTTTACGATTGAGTGCAAGAGGTGACCAAAAAGGCGAGCTCACAAGGTTTCGAATCCCATAATAGGCATTCAAAATATCGTAAATCACAATACGGAATCTAAATAGATACCAAAGTTTTCTGTATAGATATATTCACCACAGATAAACTGTCTACGTACATACATTCGTGATAGAAACACAAATTCCAGAAAATATGTATTTAAATTTTACCCCAGTAGTGATGGAACCCGGAAAATCCGAGGTGGAAATTCATTTTACAACCGTTTAAGCTTTTTTTAAATTATTGAAAGATGTGTATGTTTTGCTAGTAAAATATTAATATAGTGTGCATGTTGTCGTGTCGTTGCTCTATCGACAACGTACAGCCGATGGACCGTGAAGTCCTCGGTTCGATTTAACCGGGCAATCAGCCGTGATGTTTTTCTTTGAAAAACATAGTGTGCGAACATAACACAACACGAAATAGTTTCCATAAGATTTCTAGTAGAAATATATTTTCTAATCCTGTTGTTGTCATAAGTCACAAGTTTTTGAAATGCAAATCGTAAAAATGAGATTTCTATTACTAAATTAAAAAATGTAAGTTATAATTTATCAATAGCTAATTTATCAAGGACTATACATTTCGTATGATGATGACGACGACGAAATGATGTATGTAAATGTAAATATTTGCAATCGAATAAGAATTAATATAAGCTATTGAAAAGGACAGAGATTAATTTGTGATGGTGACCTGTGTACAACGGCACGATATGATGTAAAGAAAAACAAAACATAATGATGTATTTGGCGGGAAAAGTTTACCGAAGTTACATCCATTAGCCAATTTGTTAAAAATCTAAACTGAAAAAAGGTTTCTTACTTTAAAATAACAAATCGTATGTTATAAAACAATATTTCGCATACAAAATACACCCAAAATGACGTCCGAATTTAACACAACGATAAACCAAAAAAAAAATATTTTTTTGAATCTCCAACAAATACCCATTAAAACAAATGACGTCACACAACACACGACACAAAACAACAAAAACATATCTCACAGCAAATCGTTGTGGTCGTCATCATCGTTCGACAAACTGTCGCCGGACATGTCGGCCGGGGCTCGCGAGCTGCTCGACATTACGACCCGACCGCCGCGAACAGCGAAAGTGGCTGTACTGACTAGTGACTACTGACTTCTGACGCCTGAGTTTGACTGCGAGTGTGACTTGTGACTGTTGAATAGTGAATTCTGCATTCGGCTTTCAAATGTTGCTTATGTTTGTGGACATTTAATTACAGTTGAGAGTACAAAATGTAATTCGTATAAATTGTAATTACTTATTATTAAAGTTGCTGAGCTTTCAGTTTTGTACCGGTTGAAAGGTGACGTAATTTTTTAAATAATAGAGGAGTAAGTGTTTCTTACTAAAATTTAAACCGGTCATGCAAATGATTGTTTTTTATGGCTTTATTTCATGTAACTGAACAAGTACATAGATGTTGCTTAAGGCTATGTTATTTATAATACAAATATTACAAATATTCCTGTTACTTTATTGGTGAAGGAGGTTTAAAATTAATTAAAAAAATCAGTAATAGTAATTACTAATTTTGATTCATCATAATTTCCAATTCATTTTATTATATATTATTTCGCTGATCAACAATTAAGCAAAAAGTAAATTAATATTCTACCGACCACATAACTATATTTCTATAATAATGTTCACTCAGAGGAACGGCAACATGAATTAAACTGCAGATAACAAGACAAGCGCATTGGTAAAAGCACATTGGAACTTACAATGAACAAGCTACATATAGCTTTCCAGCATATTTCCAGCAATTTGTAACGTAGCGCAATTAAAGCTGTTTGGCCATTGCAGATTTCCATTCGGGTAACGGGATACGTCTTTCTAGAATTATTGTGGATACCTAACTGAGAATTTTAGGAGACATTTAACGGATTGTGAGTCTGAATATAAGTAGTAGAAAGTGATTTATGATATTGCATAATATTTACGGCATATCACAATTCATTTTGATCGAAAGTATTGTAATTTACCAACGATACCTATTTTGGATATTTCGTAATAGAAGTCAATGGATAGACCCATTAAAACCATCATACACATATTCCCGACCCTATACTAATATAGTGTCTTGTTTCGTAGATATCATGAACTATGACATTTTGGTCCTACAACATCCAAAGCAAAAACAAATATTTTTGTTAACGCTTATATTAATATTATGTTTCTTCAACGCTAAACTTGTTTTCCATTTCTCAGTCAATTTCTTACAAACTGCGTCACCGACGATTTCCAAAATATTTTGTGTGATTTAGTATGGGTTGTCATTTGTTATGCCAATAAATTAATTACGTATTTCGATGAAGTGCGAGAGGTCATTAACTGCTACGTTATGTAAACAAGGAAACGACATTTGTTACGATCTAAGATTCCTTAACTATGAAGTGAACAAAAGCCTAGTAGAGTAAAGATTGGACTGACGAAGACAGGATAGTCGGTGGTTCAAGCCTGCGACAAACAACAGATTTTTTAAGCTACGAGTATATTCTTAATTAATAATTGCTTGCATTAACATTGAATTAAATCATCACGAGGAAACCTTCAGATCCAAGAGTTCCCTACAAAAATTCGGAAAGATAAACGTTTTGCCTAGAATTCCTGTTCGTGAAATCGTTGGTATCAGACAGTAGCTCATAAAATTATACACCAAATCATTCTATACAATAGCTTAAACGTCATATTACGCGAAACCCATAAATATGGGATAAGGCTGTAGCAGAAGAGGTCAACAGCTGCATTACATAATTACAGTAACTAGGAAATGCTGTCAGCCATTGCATGTTAAGTGCGTACGAAGATTCCTTTACCACGTACGCTGCATGCGTAAGTAATGCTTATGTTAATTACAATTAACGCCGTTTTCTTTGTGCCTTTTCACCATTACGCAGACATAGTACTAGGATTGAGCAATTTTGTGATACCTAGCATGGTAGATCACCTGTTGTTGTATTTTGTGTGGCGGCAGTGTGCATAGGTTGGATGCCAGTAATTTTTGAGTTATAATCATAAGTTAGGTTGATAATAAATTTGTAATAAATCGATTCGATAATACTGCATTTATCTTGAGTTGATAAATTTAGAAGCGTAGCATACATTAGGTAGCAGTTTGTTTTAAAAATCATGAGGCTAACTGATCTGTAATATCCACAAATCATGTTATAGGGCAACCAGAAATATTAAAATGATTATAAGTAATTGTATTGCATTGAACCTAAAATAAAATTACATTATTATAGAAGAATTACAAAAACCTGGCTAATAATAGACCTATGAATTAATATCTTACTACAAAGCTACTTTTCAATGAGTCAAATATTTGCGTGGCATTCTCGAGACGTGCCCAGTTACTCGCTAGTCACTACGCAAGGACAATCTCAGCTCGATCAAGAATTGCATTCCGACGTTATGATTATGACAGCTGGGTTGAACTCTTTGAAGCATACAAGGCTAATAAATCAGACATTGAAGATAATGTTGCCTCTTATGGATTGTCCTCAAGGTTGTAAAATTCATCGATCTTCGCGGATCTGGGCTTAAATCCTATATTTATTGAGGATGATGAATGATGATAACATAACTTTTAATTATATTTAGGTACTATTTCGTTTACAACATGACAACTAGTCACCTTCTCGATATCAAATTATCAGTCGGTTTTCGTTTATCGTTTAGTAATAATTAACGAAGGGGGAGGCTTATGACCAACAGTGGACTGCAACGGGCTGATGATCATGATGGATAAGAAACGATCAAATCCAAAAAAATGGTAAATAGAAACTTAATATACACATAAAACACAAATAAACGTATAACTCATACAATAAAACAAGTACCAAAACAAAATACTTGCATTCGGTCTTTGATGCGCGTAGCGGCGGCGCAAGGCATCTTCCAACACGACAACATCCACGAACACTTCACAATACCCACTATACTTAGTACTCACAACACCCAATACCCGACACCCGTAATACCCAATACCGTCAGCGACAGCCGATACCCGTAATACGATAGTCAGCGACGCACTACATGGCCGAGGGTGTCTCGTCTTCTGATTGTCCCGCGACCTCGCTCCGCGCCAACAGAGTTCATCTAACTAGGGCTGCCCCACTTGAGAATATTCTTTATTGCTCATTGTTTTGATGCCTCCGTAATGTTACCCAACTTTTGCGTAACATTCATTGTTTCAGTGGTGTAACGATGGCTGAGGGAATTTAGGATTGTGAGGAAGTTCAAGTGTTTTGTGGTGAAAGAGTAAGCGGGTCACCTGATGGTAGGTTATTATCGCTCATTAGCATCTACATCATAAGAATCGTAGGTGAGAAAGAGAAGGAGGAAGGAAAAAGACAGAGGATGCAAGAGGTTATTTGAATTCCGCAAACGGGAGAGTTGTATAAGTGCTCCTAATCTACAGTGAATCTTAATGCACTTTTCTTCAAGATAATTAAGAATTCTCGTTTTACTTCTTAATTTTTAATAAATACTATCCACTATAATTACATCTATGTCTAGAAATGTGAAGATTACAATATTTTTTATGACGATCCTAATCATGTTGAACCGTGAATTACCTATAAACGACTTAATGACGCTGTTGATCCGTAAATTATGAAAGACCCTGAAATAGTCTGATTAGATTGAATTTAAAACCATTAAATTATCTAAAATCAACCCAGATATTACAGTACAAAATGCAACGATCCAGCGAACAATCGAAGTGAAACATGAAGAGAATCATTAGTGGAAAGTAGCGCACTACTCATTATCGTTACGTGTAGCTCGCACCAATTTGACAACATCTGATATTTACTAAAATTAATCAACTGTGAAAGTTAACACGAAATCTTTACTTAAACATTCCTTTGTAGAATTATTATCAATACTGCTTTTATATTATACGACAAATTCATTTCTTTCAGCGAAGCGTGAAGGAATACTAAATTGGTTTGGTTAAATGTCGACTGTTCAAAGATTATATCTTAAACATCGACTTCGTTCTTGAATTGCTCTATTGCAGTCTTAGTAACTATGCAGCTGTTAGCATGCAATTATAGATGCGACATGGTATGTA
This sequence comes from Hyles lineata, assembly GCA_030180105.1. Taxonomy (NCBI): domain Eukaryota; kingdom Metazoa; phylum Arthropoda; class Insecta; order Lepidoptera; family Sphingidae; genus Hyles; species Hyles lineata. The sequence goes on along the minus strand of JARJEE010000035.1, from coordinate 582,337 downwards.
TTAGTTACGCTTCTTAAATCTAAAGTATTCGATTACTATTCCAATTCCAATCTTTTTCTACAAAAAATCCAAGGAACCATGGATTTTCACGGACTAAAAATTCTGTAACTCTACTATAAACGAATTGTATTCACAAAATGTGTTACCCCGCTGCTGCACGAAAAAGAATAAACTAACAAACTTACTTTTAGATTTTTGTATCAGCTCATATTACGACCCACTGCCGAGCACGACAATCTCTCCTCTGCAATCGAAAATACGATTGAAAGGGGCTAAGCCTTGTAGTCCATCATGCTAGCCTAGTTCAATTTGGCGGACTTTCTATAGAATTTTTACTAATCGTTATGGTATGCAAGTTTCCTCACGATGTTTTCCTTGACCATTATAGTGCGTGGTGATTGTCTATCAATACACACATGTAGATTTATAGGCACTTATTGTTTGTTTGAAAATTAAAATAGGCACGGAAAGAACTCTTAATTTTCATTCTTATTTTTGATTTTCAAGTATCATAAAATTTATATTCTTTTTAAATACAAATCCACTCCAATAAATTACAAAATAAGCTTAAGATTTATAATAACAGTGAGCGCCTGATCGACGTCCGTTGAGTTTTTGCTGTAATTTTTTGGCAGGCGGTTTTTGCGATTGTAAAACTGTTCTATTACAACCATTTTATATAACGGTTAAATTAGGTTTAATGCTGTTTGTTTTCCGTGTTTTCTACTTGGTTATTGCTATATAATTAAATCGTTCAGCTATGTTAGCTGTTAGGTTAATAGCTTGCGTTTCAGTAATGTATTTCTTTTCAGAAGTGCGCCTACGCGATTTGTCGAGTTATAAATGATTTTTTAAAGAAGTAAATAAACATAGGTTTAAAATAAATTTTAAGGCTTATTGTAATTTTTCCACACGACGATTGTTCGGATCTTAAGCAATTTTTAAGTAAACTTTTTTCTAATTTTCCTTTTTTAGTAAAAGAAAATATTAGTAAAAGAAAATGAAATATTTTCTTTTATTTCTAGCTCGTCTTTCAACCCTGTCAAGCCCCATTAGAGTAACACAGAGGAAAGTGTCCGATGGTTCGTGGAACAAGAATTCTGCATTCAATGTAAAGCAGGGCCCACGGTTTTTGCAAAGCATTGTGCGGTGCGCCATAGCTGCGTAGGAATTAAATAATTACACGTAATTATGTGATGCTCGTTGAGCTTTATTAGATTGTGTATAGAGGGATCTGTTATTTGTTTGAACGTCATTTATAACGTTACTTTACGTCTTGTTTCATAACTGATTTTGTGAGGCATAAAAATCGGTTTCAAATTTTTATGTATACAAGTTCAACATTAGAAAAATGTGTAAGACAAACTATAATAATTGGACTGGATCGAAAATCTCAGACGCATCTCTCACCTACGGATTGATTTGCAATGTATTACAGCCTCATATTATCTATAACGTAGAGCACACAAGTGACGTCAAATATTTTTATGGTCCTTCGAGCCGGATCATCCTAATGAATACTGACTACATTGCATGCGATAGCCAATGCAATGAAGTTATTCAATGTGTATGTCTTCAATTTAGTCAAAATACCTAAAATAACAGTTCAAATATGCGAATATTTTCGAAGTCACGGTACACGTATCGTCCGTGTGCACAAGGCAACAGATGTGTTGCAACGAGCCCGCTCACCTGTTTCGCTATCATGTGCGTATCACACGTAACAATAAACAAGCGCCTCCATACACTGTAATATGTAAAGCAACTTGCATGTTGATCTATGATAACTTGAAATTGGACAAGTATATCAACTTTTTATTGTTGTAATAAAGATATTATAACTCATAATTTCCCACTAGCAAGCATGGGAATTGGGGGCATCGCACTAATAAAAATATTTATAGTCCATCAGGATTGTCTAAAGTAAATGAAGGGGTAGGCATAGGTGCCAGGACACCTACATTTTGCCTTGTGTATTGCGTCCCACAATGTGATAAGGAGCGAGCCTATCGCCATATCGCGCAAAAATTTCTGACTCCAGGCTGATAATGAATAGAAAAATCCACCATCCATAACCGTACCGTAGTACAACTACGCCACCAGGCAGTCAACAGCATAAATAACTACGAGTACAATCTTCGATCGGAAAAGTCATAGGTGTATGCCTACCCACGACATCCGTTTTGGCATTCCATGTAGCTCCAAGTAGGTTATCGCTCACTCAGTCATTATATTCCATTCAATGTTGCATCCGAAATATGTAAGCCTAGCAACAACCTACGTCCACTCAAATTCACTTCAAGAATCCATCATGTCAAGGTATTTATGTAAAAAAGTATGAATCTATTATATGTAATTTGAAAGACTCCGCGTTTCCTTAATGAGCATTGAGGCAATTATATTTATCAGTACTCACTCTGGGCTCTGTCTGAAATGATCCACAGCGAATTGCAGCAGCGGGTGTCTGCCGTCGTGCTGCGGCGTCGTCTGTTCTCTTCTCTCGTCTCTCATATCCCTCTCCCTTTCTCTATCCCTCTCTCGTTCGCGGTCGCGTTCGCGTTCGCGCTCCCGCGGCACCGGCGACGACGTCTGCGCTCTTCTCTCCGCATGTTCTCTCTCGCTCTCGTCTCTGGACTCTCTGAGTTCGCGTATCTCTCGGACTTCGCGCGAGTCCCTCGTTTCTCTCGAGTCTCGGGTCTCTCTGCTTTCGCGTTCGGGTATACGCTCCTTCGCAACACCGTTTGTTGTTGCCTTTGGTTGAACCTGTAACAAGTTGAGTGTTACGTTAAATACGTAAAATAACTATTTTTTTACATGGGTGGAAAAATATAAAATGGTGAATAAGCTAAATGTAATGAAAATATGAAAGAAAGGAATATTACCAAGATATAATTGTCAATTTTAAGCAATTACTTTAAATACCTCGATCAAATATGTTGGTTATACCAATATTTTCCTACAAGTATGGAACAATGCGAATAGCTTCCGAGTAGGTGCGTGCTGTGTTCGTTAGCCGGTTTGTTTATGTGTGCCATGAGCCACGCAAATAATTCAGGTATCTAGCATCGCGCACATTCACGCTTTCCCGAACCGCCGCGATGTCTCGACACACCGACATTGCTAATATAGATACAGTTAATTGGTTTTGGAACGTTAAATCAAAAGATGATTTTCTTAGGCTCATAAAAGATACCAGAAAACATTAAAGGTGGTATTACAGTGTGGATAAGCTTCAGCTTTATGATAATTCATTAATTGAAGGTTAATTTAATGATGGGGTGACTTAAATGCTCTATCTGTAATATTTCTTTCAGTTTTCTTTGAAACTGAAAAACCCGTATTCATACCTAAACCTACGATACAATACTTAAGTGAATCTTCCTGCATGTTTTGTCAGGTGGTTTTGTTAAAAATTCACACGACTAAAATGAAATAAGAAAAGCAATAGTTTCATGCGATGATGTTACTCTAGATTGAGGACATATTATTCATCAATTTAGAGAGGAGAGCGTCCGCTACTTTCCATGCCACAGCTTCAAATGAAATCTAGAGATGGCCTGACATTTCAGCGCCACTCGGATTTCACTAAGCGTTGACACAAACGATTATGATCGGATTCTGTTGAAACCCAAATAGTGTGAAATAAATCTATGTACAGTATTGAAATGGCTGAAATGATTGTTGCTAACGGTATATAAAAAGTGCAACTTTGTTTTTACTTATGTATTTATCTATGGTTAATTTATCTAGGGTCAAATCTGATCTATGACTTATTAATTTTTGCATTTCATAATATAATTAACTGATTCGGTTGTTGCAGTTTCCTAAGGCATTACACACTGATTTCGTCAGTTTATTGAAAATTCATACATATAAATTTTGGTGCGGTGCAAGACCAAACATTTTGGTTTAATATTAGAATTTACTATTTAAACATTAAATTAAATTCACAATATTCAATACCTTTGGTTTTCGTTTCAATGTTTTCCTACTTAAAGTTCTGATTACACCGTAAAGATTTTCCATTTTTAACTCACAAACACAACACTTTTTCAATCAATGATCGATTTAGATAATTGATTTATAAAAAAAAAACAAATCGATTTTTGGAACGCCGCCACTTTTAAACTTCGAATTTCCAATTTCAAATAAAGAATACTCTATTGTTTTGGCGCAGTTTCCGGCTGCATGTGCGGAGTGCGGCGGCGCCGGGTGGTGTGCGCACGCGCATCGCACCGCCACGCCATCTGCATTAATATTGATGCAATCTGGACGGGCGCGCTCCGATTCATCGCTAATTTCTTTCGTAATGCGAATTCTTCGCTAGTTTTTAACAACATTTTCCAGTTAACCGTTGGGGAGAAATATTTTTGTGCTCACACAGCTCTGATAAATCCACGCGATGCTAAAATTATAGGTTGTTCTTAACTGTATATCAATGATTTGTATGATATTCTCAATGTGCATTTCATAGGCACATTTATTATTTATACGAGAATACGGTAATATTAAAAATGGATTCATTGCATTTAATGTTTTAACTCTTAAACAGATACAAGTCTTTTGTCGAAATGGAAGCAAATATTTGTTGATCGCACAAGTAATCATTCCTTTCTGAGGAATCGCAAGCATCGAACCCTGTACTGGTTCACAAAAATAAAATAAGTAGGTACCTATCTTTTTTTCTTAATTAATTCAACGTCTGTATTCCCAGAATTGTGTGACTGCACAGTTCACTTAGTAGATGAACAGTCCAATTAAATTACATTACTTAAAACTATGTTATGTGGTCACAAACAGTTATTCCACAATCCGGTTTAATTAAACTCCCGATGTTTCGTAACACTACAAACATGTGAAACTCGTAGTTTTTAATGTATTCTACGCGTAACAGGGGTAAGTAACCTAATGTAATACATTATGCCAAATATCAAGGAAATCTAACTCCTGTTCATTGATTTAAAAAGTAAAGATAGCCTCAAAAAATAAATAATAAATAAATACACCCAACAGTCACATACACAGTCCTGACCCCATACTAAGATAGATTCTTGTGTCAAAACAAATATTAAATTAACTTAATTTTATAGATTTATTCGAAACGGTGATAAAAAATACTATCAATTTTTTATTAAGCTTTCTGACATACCAGCAAACATTTTCAAAATTGATGCACGCGACGGCTAATTTAAGTAACGCTTCACTATAGAATAGAGATGTACTGGAGCGCGCGCACCTTTACGGCTACGAACTCACGAAGCGGTTTTCACCCGCGCCCGCCGCGGTTGCGAGCCCGCAGCTTCTGTAGAATGCAGATATAAGTTAAAAAATAAAATCACATTTCACGAAGCGTTTTCTGCCCGCACCGTGCGCGGTTGTTTGCGGCTCCCGTTGCACCGGCGGGCAACGAGTAGAATCGCGCGGGCCGCGGTCAGCCAAAGTCGCGGCGAGTTGCGCCCGCGCGCTCTGCGTTTTGTTAGACATTCGATACATACGATCTCTTTCCTGAATCAGTGGATGCACCTAGATTTTTTTAGGCCTTCTTTTTTTTAATCTTCTGTGAAGTAAATATAACGCAACCGCTCGTTTTTGGTGTGTGTCCATGGCGGTCTGGAACTCAACAATCTGATCGTAAATAACCGCCCGCCCTGCAACCGCGCCTCTTGCGGGAAACGCCCGCCAAGTTTGCGGGCGATAATCGCAACCGCGGCGGCTACATGATCGTATGGAACTCCGGTCTCGTGAGTTTGGAAATAAAACCGCTGTTCTTCCACCGCGGCGGGCACGGCTGGAAACCGCGTCGTGAGTTCTTAGCCTACGTCGGAAAACTTTACGCGCTTTCCGTCTTCTCTATATATTATGTCAATGCTCCGTCAATTAATTTAATTTTCTTATTGATTTTGTTTGTTTGACCATGATCTCACTATATTATTTCTTTATTATGTATCTTGTTCATGTTGTATGAGGTTTTGTTTAAGACACATGAAGAAAAATTTAAATCATTTGTGATATATTTAATGTATCTGATACCTGTATTTGCTCAATTGACTTATGTAGGTACTTGTAATTTGCATGCCCAGTTAGGGTTGAATACAGAGAAACTATGTATCTCCGTAACATCTGTAATAATGCTTGTAACCTGTATTCTGTAAATATGGAGAATTTTAAATAATCAATCAAGTAAATAATGGTTTACTGGTGGTAGGTCTCTCATATGTGAGAGGCCGCCTGTATACGTATCACGGCAATGTCTAATTCTCCCGCCAAACAGCAGTGTAAATGCACTGTTGTGTTTCGAATTGAAGGACATTGTAGCCAGAATAACTACTGGACATATTAGACTTAACATGTTATGTCTCAGGATGGCGAGCACAGTGTAATGCCAAGCATTGCTTTGTCATTCAAGGTGTTGTTTGCGAACGGCATTCTCGTCTCGCCATTCATTGCAATAATAAAAAATACTCGTATTCGTGAAATATGCTGGACTAAAAATCCCATAAAAGGATTAATCTAACATGTTTTACATATAATGGCGACTTCGTACCTTAAACAAAATATGAGGAAATTGGCCGTCAATTAAATTCATTATGATGGCGGGATAGTCGATGTTCCAGTATGTGAGATGAGCGTTGTAATTAATAAATGCTTCGATTACATTCGATCTGATGGTGTTTACGCTAGACCGTGCGCAGACAAGTGCAGCTAGATCAATGGCACGGATGTGTCACGGTGTAGGGCTGTCGCGGAGGGATTAATGAAAACAAGGATTTCCTTTATTTAATCATCCATATTGTTAAGTACAAGTTTTTCAAATTGTTGTAACTGTCCTTTTTGAATTTCATGGTCTTATTAGTATTTTTCATTGTAAATTTTGAGTATCTATCAAAAGTTTAGTAGCTTCTGTTATTGCAAGAAAGCATATATTGCCTATCCATTGCGTTTAGTTGTGATAAAAACAAACAAAATAATCTAATTAAGAGATAAACTATAATAAAAGGCCTGTTTTGTATCGAATATTCATAGAATACTGCACTTCATTGACATAGGCTGCACTGGTGAGCAAAAAGATCATTTCGGTCCATTGCTAGATTTACGCGAATGTTACAGATTGAACTAAAACTATTTTTTACGGCTTTTATCACTAAATTTGGTTTCACTTTGGGAGGTTAAAAATGATTAAATCTTTTATTTCAATAAAATATTGCAATAAGTGTGGCAGCCCTTGCAAGTGCGTGGCGAGAGTGCCCTAGTTCTCGGAAACTCGGGCCGAGGTCCAGGAAATCAGTTAGTACCTCTGTTACACATTGCAAGTGCGAGTGACCACTCAGAGTCGGTGTTTTTGCACCGCTGCGTCCGCCAGACGGCAGGGCTTTATCAAGATGCCAGTGATTTATTACATTATGGAACTTTACTGGATCCTCTTTCATTGGTTTTGAGTTATTATTGCGGATTTTCTGGTCGAGGTTCCGATTCGGATGAGGTTGTGAATTATAAAATTCGTGGATTAGGAATTGTCGCTTGCACGACGGATTACCTATCGATGACAACAATTTTCACAATGTATTCTGACTACGAACTTGGTTTGAAATCTAAAATATACGTAACGTACGTAAACGTTTATGGAAATAAAACTCTTATGTAGGTCATAACCAAATACTAGAAAACTGGAGCAATTAATCATGCAACTCATTAAAGCCGGCGCGTAAAATAATTACCGGCAATCGCATTTTCACGACAACATCGCTTAATACGTCGTCCATTACCCGCCATTTACGATCGCATGAGCAAGTGTGGCCAATGGAGCGGTTAATGTATGGGCGGACGGGATATCGCGGTAACTCACGTTAATGCTGTGAAAGTGTGCAGTGCCGTTTTCCTTTGTCATCAACGTGGCATACCCTTGACGGGTATTTGATTATACAGAATAATAGGTGTGTGGGACTTTCATTGAATATGCGAAAGGAAAGTTCGGATTTGAATTGCTAGTGCGTTTGATTTCAAAGCTGGGAAATAACAGTGTTTATCTAACACTAGCTAGTAACTGCATTTCATTTCGATGACTAGCGAGTCTTGGAGTCATTGAGTTACATATTACTTACTATGTCTCACAGTAGATTAAAAGCCTTCTCTCAAATTATGCGAGTTGTTGCCAAACAACAGTTGTTCAAAAACATTTTAATCAACCATAAGGATTTTTACACCGCCCATAAAATAAAGATGTGCTAAAACGGAGTACCAACCAACGCCAAGATCAAAACGTAACTAACAGGGTAATTGTATATGATTTTCATATTGGATGAAAATCCATATTTCTCCAGAAATGAATACGAAATTCTGATATTTTAACTATGAGGCTATAAGGCTCTATTTAATTAAATTACTGACGTCACTTCATAATAATTATAATACATTATGGATTATTTAAATATTTAGAAAACAAAGGTTTCTTACGTTTACGCAAATGTTATACATCGAAATAAAACTAATTTTAACGCCCACCCTGTGACCACGAAAGCTAAAGCAAATGAATCAACGGGAAGTTAAAAATGTTAAAATTAAACGAAATCCGTGATATAATCCGTAAAAAATAGTTTTATTTCAGTATATGTTGATATTTTTATAATACATAGTCCACATTAAAAGTATTACAACATATTATATAAAATAAAGTTTATTTTTAGAAGACGTTCAACAATTTACATATTTATTATAAGGTCAGATATGCCGACAAAAACTTGATTGGTTTTCATCATTAGTGTACATAATTTGCTGAGTATCTCACAAGGTCATTGGGCCTCCCTTTTTTGAGCAATTATCCCGATCGCTATTTGATAAATTGGTTACAAAATAGTAATTTGGCAGTAGTAGTTGTCCTCAAGCACTCCGATTTTACACGGTCCTTCATTATAGTGCTTTGGTTTTTAGGTAACAGTACTACTGCAAGTAAAATCAATAACAATTACATTGTTTACTGTGTAGAAGCCATGTAGAAGCAGAGACCGTTGTTTATGCAGATTTGAGGATAATGTCTGTTACTCTTAAATTTTTCTTTCCTGCTAACTAAGGGGGGATAAGGATCCATTGTTTTCAACTTTAAGTTTTAATTATATCCCTTCATATCTTCAATCAAATATACACTAGATACAACATGAGCGCTTAGAAAATGGCACCAAAAAAGAGTGCTTTAAGCACTCCTTCGCCTTCAGTCACGCACCGACCGTTGCTTCTAAAACGTCGCATAACTTTAGACAATATTATGTGAAAAGCTACTTTAAGCGCCAGGAATAAGGTGGAATTTGTGTTAATATATTTGGAATATGTGATCTTTTTGTTTACTTGTTTTCATGTCATGCATCGGTGCCACTTTTTAACAGAACTTTTACAGGGAACTGTGTATCTAGTGTATATTTGATCGAAGCTTCATATTCATCCCCTCAAAGAAAAATTAAAAAGGTGAAGGATTGACCGGAGACAAGTCGAAGGTAATGCGTGATGCATTCGGTTCAAGTGTACAGGAATTCAAAATTTAACAATATTAGATCTATTGTATTAAGATGCTTCATATTGGTTCAGTTTTGTTGTATGACCTTCCATCGGCCCTGTAATATCGGCGTCGCGCGTGACCAATTCTGCTGAATTATCACTTCGTTAGCGCGTTTGCGACACATTCGCAAAATATAACCCGGCTAACACCGAACTGTCATTGTCGTTAACATTTACAGATGCTGTGGCCTCACTTCTCAAACTGTCCGGTTAGTATGTCAGTTATCTGACCCAGTTGTTGCTGAACTGATGTCTTCATTTACTTCTGTTTGTCGTTTATACTGAGCTAGGGTAAATTGGTTTGTTTGGTAGATTAACGTTGTTCTAGTTACTAGATGCCGACTGCTTTAGATATCTTTAAGGGAGATATTCAGCAGGGGACTTCATATAGCTGAGATTAAGATCGACAATTTACAGCAAAATATGTGGAAAGTTAATGGCCAGAAACGTAAACTGGGCGTTACATCTCTAACTTCTTTTTACTGAAATAGGAATATACACTGCATTATTTTTAAAACAGTTCGACGTAAACATAGAAGTATTGCGGCACTCAAAAAAGAAGCCGTAATAAAATCTTTTGAACAGTCAATTATTAATAACGTAACACGAACATTTCATGTCTATTAACACGTGTAGTGTTTGTTTACAATTAGCTATATTTTTCATACAATTTTTTTTTCAGATATTTATATTGAAGCAAGTTTGCTATCTCTGAAACATAAGACATTAACGGGTCTTACTCTTCTCTAAGAAAAGTTCTAAAATTTTTTATAAGTTTATCAAAGAGATCTAAACAATGGTCTGAATAAAAAAATAAAATAACATAGCTAGTAGTTACTACAAGATATCAATAGACCTTTGTCGATATGGATCTTGACATTAAGATCGATCAATACGCGGAACTAAAGCACATTTTTCTCTAAGACTAGTTTCTCAATGCTATCGACAATTTTCCTTATTCCGTGGCACGCTTCAAACTGGATATCGAGATGACTTTGAGCAATAAAGTGCTTTCCACTGGAGGTAATTAACAAGATGCTGTATTGCTGTGAAATTTCAATCGAGGCGAGTGTTATTATAGACTGCATTTTGTATGACTATTTTATTGTTGTACATACTTGAATATATACAGCAGTATTTTATAAGAAAACATACATAAGATCGATCTTGTATTGCTGGAAAAGTAAACGGTCCCATAACTACGTCACTTTAAGAGGAAAGCTCAAGATACCCTTATGGTACCCCGGCGGAGACCGAAAAGTTAGGCTTGCCAGTCCGGCACTGCGGATAATGCGACCGAGCCGAATCTCAACCAATCCTACAGATCTAAATGTCTTGGTGGCCATCTCTTTTCCGTCTCTAGATGATATTACATCTACAGACGAAAAAGAGCAATTGCCATTTGGGGTGAAAAATATAAAAGAGAGAATAGCTTCATAATATCAAGATGGATCTTAAAATACAACACTGACATAGTACTGGCATTTTAAATGGATGAACAGATTATAAAAGGGTTGTTTCTAAAATATGATTTCTGTCTCTAGCCGAATGATCTGAAAGACTACTAGCTTGATAAAATAATACAAAACATTTTCGTCGTTTCTAGCTTCAGGAACTAAAGGCCCTCTTATCTTTCTTGACGTGAAGATTAACTTTACTAGCACTTTCACTATGCCACGGTGTATGTGTCGAGATCATAACGATATGCGAAGAGATGCGCGTTGCTTCTATGCAAATATAATCAACGCACGTCATGGTGTGCCTGTACAAATACGTATAATGTGCAGTAATAGGGAAATTTCACATAACGGAAGAACTTCAATAAATAAAAAAATAAAAACTGGCCAGGATATTATTCGATGTACTTATAATATAACTCGCTAGATGGCGATTTGCAGTAGTTTGGTATATTAAATTATTTCGATTTATTTCATTTTGGGGGAGTTTAATTAGGGGATTAATAATATTAAGAATAATTAGCTGCCTCGATGGCGTAGGTGTACTAAGATACGCTTGCAAAGCTGAGTTCTCGGGTTTGAATCCCGAGTCGGGCAAAGTGATATTTGATTTTTCTATTCATTATCAGCCCGGAGTCAGGAATTTGTGCCCGATATGGCGATAGGTTCGCCACCTATCACATTGTGGGACGGAACACACAAGACGAAATGTGGGTGTCCAGGCACCTCTGCCTACCCCTTCTAAGAAAAAGGCGTGAGTTTATGTATGTGTGTATGTAAGAATAATTGAAATTTTCATACATGCATAAACACCTTTTTCCCAGAAGGGTTAGGCAGCGGTGCTAACGTGGGTGTCCTACGTTTCGCCTTGTGTGTTCTGTCCCATGATGTGATAAGGGGCGAGCCTATCGCCTTATCGGCCATGTCTTACGTTATTACAATTATTGATTTATATGAAATGAAAATTATTTATATGTCTCGTAGGCAATTTAAAGCTGTTATAACAAGTCAATACACTGTATTTATTCTTTATTTACAAAATATAAGGTATAGCTTATTTATGTAACATAATTGTAGATATATCCGAGTCTATTTTACATCCCAATTATAATCTAATACAAACACAACAATGAGACGAGAGGAAGGCATTAATCTTTGCGTTGCATAAAAACGAGAGATTCCGTTTCTCAATAATCATGGGATTGTCTGCTCCCGCGGCGAGCTTAGTGCACTCGACCGCTCAATTATACTGTTACATTATAAACTTCAACTATTTTACTTAAATTTGCGCTTGAGTAATATAAAAACAAATCATTTAATTGCATCATTCTATTCGAGATATTAGAGTCACTGTATGGAATTTTAGACTTTGTAGGGCCTCCTCAAGTCCTTATCATTAATTCATTTTAAGCAATTATTTATGAAAAACTCATTGAGTCAACGCAGTTATTCGCCACCATTATTTTGGGAATTAAATTTTATTTAGGAAAATATCCTAAACATTTAATATTTTTAATCACATTTGATATGGTGGGAAACTAGATCCGAGATGCTGAAAACTGGGGGGTACTCTATGATCCGAAACGAAATTCGAATGTTCGGTTGTCTGACGTCCGAAGTAAACTTATATCTTAGTTTAACATTTCTAAAAATCAATACTATTCTCTATGATACTTATCATTTTCGACGAACATAGTCTATAATCATGAAGTACGATACAAGATTCGAACATTTTGTGGAGTATCTAGGCACATTTGTACAGTTTTGAGTACGAAAATGTTCGGAATATTGGAACTTCTTTTCGGAGCATAGCCCCCCTGGGATGATTCGCGCCTATTTTGGGAAGCCTAGGCAATCAGTAGTGAACAGCAATAGGCTTAATTTGTTCAGTATTAATTATACAACATTATAAACAATAATTAACGTAACATTTTCAAAAGCCCCATGGTATAGCACAGCAAAAGTGGAAAGGCAGAGAATGGGCGTCGGTTGCGGTCACGCTCTCAAACCTTCGCAATTAGTCCGATAGTGTCTACTGACGCCACGCAAATCTCGCACAATTTGGACTAATTTAGAGTAATTTTGATGAGTGAGATCTTAACCAAACGCGGTGATCGCTGGTTAATTGCTTGTGAAATTGATTATATGTGTGCGCCACGATTTCGTCGCGTAATGTCGTTTATTTTTATACATTCAATGTTTTTATATTCTTTTCATTGTGTTTTATTCAAGCTAAGGAATAACAACCAAAGCAATGGTATCCTCAACAAAGGACATGTCCCAGTGTATTTGAAAGTGAAGACATGACGTTGTTATGTATAAATAAATACACCCAACAGTCACACACATAATATGTTACAATTATATGGGCCAGTTACACATTTTCTTTATTATGCAAATAAATCATTAATACACTTGGACAGTGACGTATACATACATTAAAGTCGGTTCTACAGTTAAAATTTACGTACGTGGAAAAATGCCCGCAGCTTTTGATATCACGGTTAATATTCTAATACTTGTCAAATTAGATCTGGAGGTGCAAAAATGATATCAAAGATGTAGGGACTAGCGAGCAATAAATTATTGTATTAGCTTTACTGGTAGTAGTTCTCTCATATTATATGAGGCGTAAGTACCACCGCAATGTCTATTTCTTCCGCCAAACAGCAGTGTAAATGCACTGTTGTGTTCCAATTTGAAGGATATTGTAGCCCGAATAACTACATACTAGGACTTAACTTTGTATGTCTCAGGATGGCGAAAGCAGTGGAATGTCAAGCATTGCTTTGTAATTCATGGTGTTCATTAGTTTTGCTGCTGTCCATGAGCGGCCGTATCGCTTATGTCGTCCCGCCATTCATTGCAATAAATAAGAAAAAAGCTTCTCAAAAAATGAACCGATATTAAACTACGCCTTAACGTGCATAAAAGGCTTGCCATTGTACCCTGACGTAGACTGGGAGCTATTCTACGAAACGATACGAACTTCGAATGTTCGGATCTTCGACGTCCGGAGTAAGATACATGTTTACCACTTCTAAAAATCAATACTATTCTCTATTATACTTATCATATTCTCCCAACTTAGTATATTGTTGCGACCTACGATAGAGGATTCTAACATTTTGTGGAGTATCTAGGAACATTAGTGAAGTTTTATGTACGGCGTCGGAATATTCGAAGTTCGTATCGTTTCATAGTGACAGGTCTCAGTCACAATATAATTAACTATGCAGTAAGCAGGAACCACGGTTCAGTGCGCGCCGCGCCGGCCAAACGGCTGCGTCAGGTGTCATCATATTTTTTATAACCCGGGCCCCTTTATTAGATCGGAGGTTTGGTCACCTTGAGGACTTATTTAAATAACATATGTTTTTAAAACGGTCAAATAAAAATTGGTTGAAATGTGCGTGGGAATTTGTTGGAGTAACAGAAAAAGTCTGGCTGGCGCAGTTGTAAAGCTGAGGTTTCGGGTTCGAATCCCGGGTCGGGCAATGAGATATTGGGTTTTTTCTATTCATTATCAGCCCGGAGTCAGGAATTTGCGCTCGATATGCCGATAGGTTCACCCCCCATGACATTGTAGGTAGGGACACACAAGACGAAACGTGGTTGTCCTAGTAGCACCTCTAATTACCACTTTGGGAAAAAAGCGTCAGGTTATGTGTGTTATGTAACAAAAAATACCTAATGCTATCTCTACATTTTTTAAGGTATTATAAATAGTACGAATAGTTTTATTATTGCATCGGTATTTACTTAATAAAATTATAATTTAGAGTTGTTGTTTTTTAGAAAACGAATTTTGAGAATAATTTATTAAACAAAATATTATTAAAACAATGCACTATAAACAGTTCAAGGGTATCAAGCTTCTATTGACCATTACATAATTTTATTTCTGAATACATTGCAAAGATTCAGTTATTATAAATGAATAATGATATTAGTCCACTTCGAAGGCCAAAATAATATATATAAGATTATTGTACAAAGAAACGGATATCCAAACTGCATTCAGTGTTTGGAGTAATCAACGTAATTTCCTGCGCGAGATATTCAAAAAACTTATTCAATGGATTGGAAGGATACGGCCTTTTATTAGCAGAGGAACTGTATACTACAAAATAATTTTATTTGAAACTGAGGTTTGAGCCGGCAATTTTTTTAGCATTCGTCTATATCAGAGATAATCAAACTTATTTCTTTTACCGCCCCCTTTGAAAGTCTATTATTTTTCAGCGCCCCCAATTGATACACTCCTAACAAAAAAATCATGTCTTTAATTTATTCAGTTATAATGTGATATATTAATCGGCTCTGGTGTTTAAACTTACAATGAGCCGATTCTTACCCAAAAAATATATTTACAACTTGATTGTACTTGAGTATTTTTAGTGATTAAACCATCTTATAGGACAGAAACATAAACTAATTATTCGATATTGAGTAGTAGGTAGGTTATAATTTTAGTGAATTTTAAAATATAAAGTAATTAAAATTACAAATCAACCATCGCCCCCCTTTTTTTCTGGAATCCTTAACGCCCCCCTCTAAGTCTCCAATGCCCACAAGGGGGCGATATCGCCCACTTTGGGAAACTATGGTCTATATTATTGGCGTGTGGCAACTCACTGTAGGGTCAGAATTGGTAGAATGTTTGGTGTATTTACGCGGTTTGTTTTACATGTTTTATGCTTCTCCTAATAATTCTAATTTATTACAATTTAAGACTTACACAATTAATTTAGAAATATATTCCATTTTGATGACATTATTATGTAAGACGTTGAAATAATTGCAAAAAAGCACAAGCAAGCAAGACACAGTGCATAAATTAAGACAATATTTAGCTTTTGAACTTTACAAAACTAGTAGTATAATAGTCTAGATTGTTATTATAAATTACGCGCCGCATTCCTACACTTCATACATAATATTTTATTAATATTATACTTATCAACAGTTTTATTCTTTTTTTATTCACGTATAAGATTAATACATAAAGGTTATTATTGAATTATATGAACTTGGTTAAAACTCCATATTTTTTTCAGGTCCATCATCCATACCTAACTGCACTTTGGACGCTTGCAAATGTTTCATTAAACAACATATTACATACATTAAATTTAACACGGCCCATTTGTTATATTTTAATTGCCAAATATTTACTTCGGTTTCAATTTTCTTGTATTTTTACAACTTATTCGTATTATGCCTTAAATAACAGCGACAGGGCTCACGTAGCAAAATGAGCTCGTTATTTTGCGTTCAGCTATCTTTCGAATTGAAAATTTCATACAAAGTGGAGTATCCAATCTTGGCATTCAAGACCTCTCGGTTTTGAGCAAACATACTTTGTAGCTCCTTTATGAAGCTATCATATAATTATTTATATCTACATTTACATACAAAATAGAGTACAATAAACAAATAAATCGCGTACAAACTAGTGCGACACTCCGTTATATCGATTAAGAGCGGTAATGATCGATTCTGATTACAATGCGACTAGTGGCTCGGTATTCGTGTCGTGCTAATGTGTTAATGTTGTATCACGTATGCCATTCCGATGTGCGTTGAGTTTTCTTAATAATCGCACTCAATGACATGTTAACTCACAGAAAATGCTCGCTGTTAATCGTCGTTGAATAGAATCGTTCTATTTTTCAATTGCTGTATATGTAATGACTTCATTCCATGTATACCGTTTTATTGAAGATCGTGTAACCTCGTCTTTATATTTTTATCAGTTTTAAAAATAACCTTTTGATGCGTAAACTGTTTCGTTTTAGATGTCTCATTGATAACAACTTCAATTTATGTTGTATACAGTGGCTTTATAAATTATAGTAATGGCTTGTGTTATTTATCGGTACATGTTTTAAAAAGCATGTGACAAAAATCTGGAATAACATGGGCCAAAGATTCACGGTATGTAAAAATACGCATTATTATCAATTAATTTACGACCTTTTAATACTTGCTTTAAGTCTTAGCAAAAACAGAATTCATTTAGCGAAGCGCTAATATGGCACCGTAACAGCTGTTTTATGAATATGTCTTATACTGGGTAAATTCAGCTGATACCAGTTTCATTGCTATTTTGAAACCTACATCACGCGTGTCCCACTATTTATCACATATGCAGAATCCCGCGCTAAATCGCGTGGTGTCATCGGCTGCCGGAAACGGAAGCACGCTTCGCTTGACAACGTCATTGTTATTGAGGCCGGGCGCGAATGAGCACGGTTTTGTACCAGTATTTTAACATAGGCTTCAAATTGCGTGAGAATTCCTAATACTAGCATGCCGATTATATGGTGGAAAGCGATCGTCGTCACTGGTCGTCAGGGGAGGGATGTGTTTCTCATGTATCAGCTGTTTTTATAAGAATGCAGCTAAGGGCTTTAGTTTTTGATTTAAGCTATTTCATGTGTTTTGTAACTACATAAAAGGCCGTCTAATTCAGGTGCTATTTTATCTAGAATAACTATTTGGAATCATGACTCTTTCTGCCAAATCCTGGGAATACAATGCAAGACTAATAATTAGTCTGTTTCCAAGCGATATTGAAGCATAAAGCAATGCGGGCAACAATACCCGCCCCTAAGATTTTTATAAAACGCTTTAATTCGTATCTATTAGAAATAATTTAGCCTGCTTATCACTTAATACAATTTACATAGCACTAGTGCGTGTGCAGTGAGTAAACTTTCCCTCCCCTCTCGTTCATTGTGATGTTTTCTTTCACTTTTTCATAATCATTAACACATGTACATGTTCCTGTATCACAATGCACTGTTTGTATTGTCAATTAAACAAGATTAATGGAAAGCTCTTTGTTCAATTACACGGGGTATCGCAAATAATTAATTGGAAATGTTCGTTGCAGTGTTTAATGTTCATCCAATGAAAATGTAGAATATTTTGTACTTATATGATCTCATATTATTTACGCGTGAAAAGGTATATTTCAATTAAAAAAAAACAATATCATTATTATAACTAAGTTATGACATATCTAATTCCGTTTCTACGAACACATTAATTTTACAATTTCCATGTCTCTTAATTTAACAATTTAAAATACAATTTTAAAGTATTTTGATTGACATGTCGCTTATATAATATTGTAAACACATCTTCACCGCTATATGAATAGAAGCAAACATGTGTATTGCCATAACTGCAGACGCGATAAACAACTTTCAACGTATATTAATGTTCAATAACATTTCCTTATTAGGATGTCAAAGCTTATAACCCATAATGTATTCATTATATTTACTTAATGCAGGATAACTAACTGGTAGTAGGTCTCTCGTGATCGTAGGAAGAGATGGCGTGTTGACCTTGACAAATTCAGCTGCGTATGGGCGGCAACGACAGAAAATAGAGACAGATGGAAGGAGTTGAGGGAGACCTTTGCCCAGCAGTGGGACATTATAGGTTTATAAAAAAAAAGTAGGTCTCTCATATGAGAGAGGCTGCCTGAGAAGGTAAACACCGCAAAGTCTAGTTCTCCCACCAATAAGCAATGTAAATGCACTGTTGTGTTTCGGTTTAAAGGACATTGTAGCCATACTAAATACTGGACATACAGCATACTAGCACTCGCCATCCTGAGACATAAGATGTTAAGTCTCAATATCTCCATCAGTTACTCTGGCTACTATATCCTTTACACGGAAACACAGCAGTGCATTTACACTGCTGTTTGGCGGGAGAAATAGAAATAAGGGTATGTAATGTATGTAAGTATGTCACAGCTCATCTTTAAGGCATAATGTAAGTGAGCCTACCGCTTAGTTATATAGACTACTCGACCTGTGAGCACTTCCGGTGGGATTTGCGTAATTTCCGCTACGTACTGCACTAATGCTATTATAAAATACTTGGTATTGGTCGGTTGTTTAAACAGCTAATGAGTTGCGTGGCTTGTTGATTGCTTCCCTTTGGATTAAATACTACATAGTTGTTTTTTATTATTTAGTATCGATAGGCTGCTTGAAATTGATAGTATAGTTGCAAGTGAAATCAAATAAAGGCTCGCGGTTTGAACCCATACCCACACGCTCGTTTTACAGATGTAGGATATCATCGGAAAGGAACTTACATGTCTAAGGTACAGAGCCTATGTGCATGCATTGATAACTATAAAGTTCTAGGTTTTAATATAATGTATTACAATCATACGCATCAAGTATTATACCATTTAGCCCGAACTTGATATAAAAACAAACTTCACAACTAAATAGCGATAAAAACATGATGTCTTACCGTGGAGTCCATTAAACCATATCAAAAGTTAGCAATAAATATTTCTCGAAGCTCCGCCATTTAAGCTGTGTAGATTGAAGCCGGGTAGATTTATCGCGAGCTGTGGGATGGGCCGCCGCGCCCACAGGCCTACAGCACGCTCACCGTTATACGATAACCCGACGTGAGATAACTATTGATCAATTTAACTCGATTGGTGCGTACGATTTACAGGAAGATTGTCATTGTTTAATTGATTTTGAATTTCTTTTTTATTTAAATATTTCTCTCATCATAAAAATTGAAACAACCTGCAAGTTTAGGTTTTGTAAGTATTATCAGATTTTTTTTATAAAAAATTGAATTTAGAACATCCACATTAGCATTTGAAAACCTCATATTATTCACTATTAAACATGCTATTAAACGACATTTGACATATATTCCTAAATATACATTTTTTTCGGATAATCCCATCGAAACATAAACTTGCAAGTTGTTTCGATTTTTTTGATGAGAAGTATAGTTTAATGGATCTCTGTTTACAAATACACAGGCCTAAAGTTCTCCCCTTCTGGAAAATATTTTGCACCACATTTAAGGGATTCTATTATAACCAGTTTCTTTGATTACTTTCCCAATTACAATTACTGAGTATTGACTGCTTTACTATCGACGGATTGTTGTTCAAAATATAATTCATCGCGTCATTTCCTTTTCACTAAACAGTAAACACCCTTCTTTTGTAAGTTATTTATTTTTGCATATTTTTGTACCTACATATTGCATTATTCACGGTCATTCTTAAAGTCGCATTTCAAACAAATGTTCCAGCATCTTCTCGGCTATAGGGCGATGGTGAGTAGCTTTCCTTGAGTTGTGAAGGGTCATGTTCGCGCCTGAGATGCCGATCGCGTGACAACCACACTTTATGTAACTGTGGGTAATTAGCTGCGCCGACGCATTCCGACTTTACACCCAGTGTCTAGTGCCTACAATACTTACATCAACACTATCGGTTTGTTTGTATGTGCATTGGTAAGGTAACTGTTGATTTTAGACAGCCTAACATTGGTAAATTAAAGTAGTTTAAAAATAAGCGGTGTAATCTCATGTATTTAGATTTATTACCATTATTTGGCAATATTAATAGCTATAAGAAGATTATATGTTCAATATTTCTCGATTTTTCTTTCTTTCTCTTTCTTCTTGAACGTGAAGAAGATATGACTAAAAAAATTATTGATCTTTGGTCAATAATTTTTTGGTCATATCTTCTTCACGTTCCTAGTATGTATATTTGTAGTCAAAATACAACTAAAATAGTATTGAAAACAAACATTTCTCGCCAATACGTTAACTCAGCACTCCGCTATATTTCAAGTGGCGTACGACGTACAGCAATAAAGGCAGAACGCACGGATTAGAAATTTTCATACAACTTTTACTTTATGATTAAAACGCGAAATTATTTAGTTGCTTCGTTAATCTTATGAATATTCCACGGTTATGTTATGTGACGGACGTGCACTACGAGCGTACTATGAAACATATTGTGGTGAAATGCGTTATAAAATGCCACTTATATTTGGAGAAATTGTATACTTATTAAAAGTGCGTGAAGGCCAGCTGGCTACGGACCAGACGCGGCCGCAAAGTTTACTGTGGTCATGGGTTCAAATCCCAGGGAGCACCTCTGATTTTTCTGAGTGTATTGATAGTAGTCAATCACCAAGCACTATAACGGTGAAGAAAAGCAGCGCGAAGAATAAGAAAAAGAAGAATATTTCGTGTTCAAGTTAGTTGTTAGAAGGATCCAATTTAGGTATATGGTCATAATTATATTGAATACCTAAAGAAAACCGGATGAAATAAGTCAGTAAAAAAATATTACAATTATCGTAGAAGCAAAAAGTTACCTAATATGTTTTGTTAAAATACCGACGCAACATCAGTCTTTTATACATTTTATACGTACAATTACTACAAACGATGCAGTGAACACAAAATATTAACAATAATGAGCAAAAACGAACAAGAATCAAGAACATTATTAAATAAGTCCTCAATAATATCGATAATGAATAGAGCATACAAATATCTAACAATAAACATATTGCAACAATGGGATTGCTTAACACGCAAATCGATTCAATCAAGAATCGATTTGAAAGTGTAATCGATGACGCAGCACGAGACAGAGATTAAAAACATAATATGCGAATAATAGACGCGTTTTCAACATTTACAAAATGTCAAATGTGCAATTACTATGAGTGGTAATAAAATAATTATTGTACGATTGTTGGCAAACGCAGTTGCATATGTAATAACACAGATTGCATTTTTCATCTTAATTAGAAATGTACTAAAAAAGCAAAAACAAAAATATTTATTATAATTAGTCGATTTAACTGAACCAAAATCGATTTGTCGTGTAATTCGATTAACCTCATTTTTGTAATCCTCAATCGAAAGCTTTTAATTTTTGCGGCACTATAACAAATAACTTTCGACTTAATTGAGTCGTTAACGAATTTTTCTTTATTTTAATTACTGAAGAACAAAGATTGGCTGTTAGAAAGATTAATAAACTGATGAAGGACCAATAAAATGATATTCCTGTTGCTTTATTTTTTAAGTAAGATAACTTTGTAAGTCATCTTGCTATATTTAATAAGTATATTCGACTCCCTAAGTCACGCTTAACTAACTCTCAAAAGCGTTTAAAGAGGGTTTGAGGAAGCCCCATTTCCGTTAAGAACTATTCCCCTTAAATTAAGGAACCGAAAGAAAAGTGGCATTCATTCAGAAATGCTGACATAAATGGTTTGAATGTTAAAAACATTTGCTTTTTCTACAGTAAATATCTTATCAAATCAAAGGATTATTCAACTGACTCAACCGATCGCCACAGAAAATGATAACGAACCTGTTCTAAATGCAAAGTACAGTGAATTTCGTCACCTATCACGTCTGGGAACGGAAACCGCACCTGAACGAGTCGATTTTATTCCGAGCTCAACTTTGACCCCAGATATTTGATACTTTATAGTGCAGGTATTTTGTGCTAAATTTAATTCAAATGTTTGATATCTACCATAGATTTTGCCATAATCAGAACGGAATTATCTTTTACTGTATATTCACGAGGAAGGTACGTTTTTAGACAATAAGAGATTTGAAGAATGTCAAATTTTTAAGTGTGATGTTTTCACGGTTTTTGGTAACCGTTCTTTATACCTGCGTGGTGAAGAAGCTGAACTTCTCCACATGACGAAAGAAATAATATCTACTGGCAACAGATAATTATCCCTCCGCATTCGGTAAAATAAAATCTAACTTTCCAAGAAACAGCCCTTGTAACAACTTTAAATGTGTTAATGAAGTTACTTAATTAGGTAAAATATTTTTTTGCTTGTTCGTTCAGTCAATACTGTTTTAATTAAAAATGATGTTACAATATTATAAACACTGCACATTGCGTGTCTATCATAGCAGTGTTTTGTAACGTTCGTAGATAAATTTCAATGAATTGTGACATTATCAACATTTACGTGAGTTTTTCCAATTATGCTATATTCGATATTAAGTCATATTGTATTAGTTTTCGCAATAACCAACCTAGGATAATTTTGAACAGTTCTTGAGAAATTACTGAAGATTGGTAATATGAATTGTGTTATATTTTTTAAAACATTACTTTTGCGATGTATGTGAATTTTGGGAGTATTTATTTACTTACTCTACTAGGTTCGATAAATATTCATATTGTCAGTACGAGAGGTGAAGTTTAAAGAATTTCCATGACCGTTTCTGATATAAAATTGTAGATGAAGGTGAAGGATAGATATCTTGATTAACGATAAAAGATAACCGTGAGTCTAATGCATCTGTCACAACATACTTAACTCTTGGTTAACTTGTTTACCGTGTTTTATATCTAAAGACTCGATGTAGATCATCCTTGTCGTTGAGATTGTCAACAGTACTATAAACGAGCGTCTGTAAAACTGTTATTACCACAATTTACCTCGTTTTAGCTTCACCGCGGTCGCGTTAATAGTTAATTGTGACTTGCACGGGTATTGGGAAAGGATGCAATATTCATGATGCAGCAAAATTACTAATTGTTGACATCTTCAACACGTCAGCAGAATGCGCGCTGTCCACTCTATTATTATTGTTAACAAATCATATACTATGCAACACACTTTTTCATTACGAGCTATGGAAGTATTTCCATAGCTCGTTAAACGGTGTTTAGTGGACAATTCTTAACATTATTATCACTCTGCGCAGTTTTGTATGCCATATGTCATGTGTAAATATTTGAGGAGCACTGTTTCGTGTAATTTATGTAAGGTCGTTTCTGCATAATTGTATATTCACAGCGAAGTAAATAAACACTGAAAATTGCAATACTCAAACCTGCATCAGATCCGACACGGTAAGACACAACACACACACACATTTACCTGGCTGTCACACTTCTCGGTCAAGTTCTCGAAGCGCGCCAGGATCTCCTTTACTGACACTTTGGGCTCGGTAGTCTCTTCGTGAATCGTCTCCATGTGACCACTAGACGATGATGAGAAACTTTGCGGGCACTTCTTCACTCGGTCATGGTTGACCTTGCGTCGCGGCGGCTCCGGTTCAGCACGGGTGTCGGCACCAGAGTCCGAGTCGGCGGAGGCGTCTGCACTGGACACGGCGCCTTCTGATGAGTTGATGAGCGAGTCGAGGCTGGGCGCCCGGCGGGGCGGCGAGAAGTCGTCGGCGTCGTCGATGCCGTAGACGCGCTGCAGGTGCCGCCAGTTGTCGCGCATGGCGAGCGAGAGGCGCGGGCGCGGGCGCTGCATGATGCGCGCGGTGGCGCGGCCGCTGTCTGACTGAACGGAGCGTCGCGCGCGCGCACTGTCGCCCTCATCTCGGGTTGAGGTCAATCAGTTATGGTGCTATCACGGTGTTTTCGTTAAATGGTGAAAATTATGCGACCAAGTTACTAGGTCAGTTTGGACAGGCTTCAAACCAGCGATTTAAAGCGAGGACGTATTGTGTAAAATTCCGTTGTGGTAAATTTTTGTGAACGGTTCAATAAACCTGTATGCTATCATAGAGCGATTTTATACGAATAAAGTCCTTCGTTGTTATTGAATAGCCCGATTGACCTTTACGCTATCAATGGAGCATTTAGTTCACCTGTTCAGGCCGAATTTCCTGTTGAATTAATCAATGCCACGCTACAAAATAATGTAGAGTTTTTTAGTTCAAGTTTGTTTCAGCGCAATGACGATCGAATGAAAGTGGTAAACAAATTAATAATAATGCCATATTACGCAAGATAATATTATCGCGTTAAATAAATATTTTTTATTATTTTCGTATTCAATAGAAAATTTGCAAAACATTGCATTTGTTATGCGACGTTGGCTGTTTACATAGTAAGTATTTATAAGTTGTAACATTACTTTGGCTTGAGATGTAATGTGGAAGATCCAAAGGACTACTGTTATCAGCATTTAGATATAAAAACGGTACCAGAGTTCTATGCTCATTATATTTACAACTCTAGTACAGTTCTCGTAATGATCCACACAATTGTGTTGATAAGTTACCTACTTTGCAGCTTGTGAACAAAATAGCGTGGATTATTTAACTCGATCGTGGCGGCTTCCAAATATTACGGTTAGAGCATAATAATAATATTAAGCACGGAAATTAGGCCATAAATTAATAATACAATCCCAACGAAAATATAGCTTGAAATTTGATGCACAGAATGCTACAAGTATATTTTAACATGACAAACGAGCCTTGAAGTCTCATCAATTGTACAGTATCAGTACAGTGGCGCCTAACCCACATCAATATTATTTGAGAATACAGCATTTTGTACGTCGAGTAAATATGCCAATTTACATTCGCTTTTCCATATGCTAGAGGCCGTCGACCCACACACTGCTCCTTTCACATCGCATAGGAAATACTACAATTTCGATTTTTTTTATTTGGTAGGAATTGTGGCCCATTTAATAAAGCATGATGCATTACTGAGAAGAAAACGTTTTATTTTGTGAACAAATATTAATTTGTTGCTGCGTTGAGCCTTGGTCGAGCCATATTCGAGCCACATTGGCAGAATGCTGGCTGGTAAAATATTGGATTTTATTACTTGCTTGGAATGCTGAGGTGGGCTCTGAATTGTTAACATTTTCCAATTGACAAACACCGAAAAAATGTAATGTGTTCTTTAAAAGTAGGCATATTTTAAAAAGCTGATATTTGAGACAATACAGGGAAAGAGAGTTCACACTATGTCCATAATTTCATATTATTCATTGCTAAAGCATTTGCAAAACACATCAGTTTAGAATTCGCAATAATTTCACTAAGCCTTATCCTTAGAAGTCGCTGGATGCAGGCCACTTTCAACTGGTCAATGTGGAGATCCTTGGGGCCTATGTTCAGCAGTGGACTGCCTCCATAGCTGAAGAGACAGAGAGAGAGACTTATCCTTACAAAAATTGTACAACAAAAATACAGAAAAACCTTGATAGGTAAGAAAATGTATGCTGCTATTGTAAAACCCAGGTTCAATAGAGGCTAAATTAAATGACATAGGTTTAAGAACGTGCAATTTTCATAAAAGCCGGTGAAATCTCCCACATATTCACGAAAATTAGCACGTCTTTGAGAGTTTGGCCGTGACAGTATCAGACGTTTTAGTGCAATAAGAATTATGGCTGTAAGGTCGTATAGTTTAGTCTAGCAGCATAATGTGGGGTCAAGGATCGATTTCCAGGCGGGAAAATCTACTTTAATCGGGTTTGAAATATCTCAGAAGTTATTGAGACTGATATTTGTGTCCGACATAACGATACGTTTACGCTACACTATATCATCAAATAAAAAAATATTGCAATGATTAGCTAGACGAGTCAGCTTTTCGCCTGATGGTAAGCGATACAACCGCTCTTGAACAGTAGCAAAATCAAACAACATCGTTAATAGCAAAGCAATGCTTGGCATTCCACTTAACGCTCGACATCCTGAGGCATAACATGTTATGTCAATGTCAATATGTTCAGTAGTTAATCTGGCTACAATTTCCTTCAAACCGAAACACAACACATTTACACTGCTGTTTGCGGTGGTACCTACCCCGGCGGCATCTCATATATGAGAGACGTGAATTATGATAAAATCGATGGTGATTCCGTGAGGTTTAGATGAAAGAAAAGAATGCAGTTGTTCATAATGGTTGATTTTTAAGTCTTTTATAGGATACAAAAGACAAGTTCATGTTCAGGCGGTTTTAGATGTATTTTTTATGTCTGAAATTTGTGTGGTGTACTATTTTTAATTGTGCAACGACATGCAATGCAATGCTATAGCAAGGTTGCGTATAACCCTCGCAAATGTGAGAAAGGCCTAATAAGATTAAATAAGACTACTCAATGAATAAGTTACATCTTGTATTACGTCAAAATATGGTAATGAGTGCAATTCAGTTTGTTTTCGTCAGTAATGACACAATACTGAGAAAAAATGCGATTCTCGTGAGTTGAACGAAATAAAATGTTCCGCTGATTCAATCATAAAACTCATAAGATGTTAGATACGAATTTAGTGTAATCTCGGGGTTTCTTGACCCCATCCGGTGGTATTCAACTCAACAGTTTCTAGGGATATTTATTACATATTATCATCTATTAAATGTATCTGCATATAAGAGAGAAAGTCTTAAATACTGATTAACACAAGCATAACATAATATCCTACATTAGTAACATGGTTATTGACTTAATTCTAAGCTATGTAATAAACTAATTTCTAATAACACTTCAAGCGATCTTCAATTGGAACTCGTAAGATAAATTATCGCCTTTAGGAACTCACGAGTTTGTGTGATGTTTGTCTTAGAGTTGTGTTGCCAAACATACGGAATTAAGAATCATCAAAATTAATATTTGAATTAGAGTCATAATCTAATTATGTAAATTAAACAGCTACTAGTAAAGCTTGCATATTATAAAAGATTAAATATCGTGTCATTTCGTCTGTTCGTTCATAATTATGAAAGGAAAAGAATATCCGATTTATTTACGATAGCCTACAACGAAACGAGAGGCCGCCAGTTCGATCCCTACACCAAAACAATTATTTGTGTGATCCACAGGTATTTGTCTCGAGTCTGGGAGTGTGCGAGACCGAAAAGCCTCTCGTAGTTCCTGATACCCACGACACAACACTCGATCTTGGTGGCGTCAGTATTATGTATGTGACTGTTGAGTGTATGTATTTTGATTTTCAACCACTGGACTGTCCGTTTGCAGAACATCCTGTAACCTTTAATATGGTGTGTATATTTTAGGCATCTTACCTACGTCATGTAGTGCGACTTGCGATCGATATTCAACATTTTAAGTTGCGTCATGTCGGGCGAAGTTGAATCGGGCTAATTTTCTATTAATTACATGATTCGCTTCGATGGCACATGATATAAGAGGGGCAAAAGAGCAGATATTTAATGCCTTCCGTGAATAATGGTACTTTGAAATACAATGTTTTGTATGACTCGTTCTATCAACCATGATTACTCTTTCATTACAACAAATAAAATAGTATTCCAAAGACTGAAAACTCATGTGTAAAGATTTTTCATGTCATTAAATATCTGCTAAGGTGAACCCTGTCCCTGGCTTTACTTCCCAGATACTATTTAAATTAAAAAAAAATGTTTATTTTAAATTGGATTGTCTATTTAGAACAATTGACGTCAAACAAGGGACCAGTTGCGAAATCTATCTGCTAGGTGTGAAAAAATCATTGCAATGAACCCGAGGAAGAGTTAAAGAAATATATAAGCAATTTTTGTGTTGCTACGCACTCACAACCTATTTCTGAACGTCATAATTACTTTTAGCATAAAAAGTTTTACAAAATAACTGTAAAAATAAACAGCGAATACATTGTGCGAAGTAATTGCGCGTTGAGTTCCAACTTCCAGCGAACAATGCGTTATATCGGCCAGATGTGATCGTGCGTACGCGACGTAGTTACGGCTTAATTATTGTCAGTACTGTTACAAAACCATCATTACACTGCAGGTGGCAGATTTATATGTAAAATATTATCATTTGTGTAGTTAAGTGCAGAGGAAATCCATAACTGTAACGCCTCGGAAGCGTAAAACCAGTTCCATTTATAAAATATTGATAAAAGTGTTATGTCCCATACAACTTCTTCCCCTTCTGAGATAAATAGTCCAATCTTTAATGCTCGCTTAGTTTACTAAATATAACAAACTTTTGAGGAAAATGGATATATGTATATACTTCACGGGAAAAAACGTGGAAGGTTAGATATTAAGGCTAATGATAAATATTTCGAAAAATAATACAATTGCATCCAGATTATTTTTGAACCGAAATCTCAAAAAAGCGCATAGTCCGACTAATCATACTCAATAAGGCGCTGTTTTACTGTTATCCGGTTCATTATCATCATTTTGGTCCCAGGAATTCCACTGCTGAACATAGGCCTCCCCCAAGGATCTCCACATCGATCTGTTAGTAGCGGTATGCAGCCGTTTATTTCAAATAAAACAAACCACCCCATAATACTGTTAAATATATCTAAGCACCACAAAGTGGGGATATTTTGCGGTGGAACAGTAAACGTCTGGTACAATTTTCCTTAAAATTACACGTTGCAATGGAGCGTCCCGCATTCTCGCGGGCGTGGGCAGTGCGTCCAATATAAATTACCGACCGTCGTTCGACCGGATTACTTGAAATATTGCTATGATATTTACTGAATCGCTATTTATCTCTATCGAGCCTATAGGATGTATCCTAGAGGCCATCAACCCTATTATTTAAGGGCCGGTGGGCCTTACTCAACCAAACTGACTTAATGAGTAAATTAAATACGACAGACTTTATAAATACATACATAAACTCACGCCTTTTTCCCAGAAGGGGAGGTTGAAGTGCAACCACGACACCCACGTTTCGCCTTGTATTTTCCGTCCTACGATGTGATGGAAGACGAGCTAAATGCCTGTAGCCATATCGGACGCAAATTCCTGACTCCGGGCTGATAATGAATAGAAAAATCTAAAATCACTTTGCCCGACGATTCGAACCCGAGACAATCATTTTCAATCATATCGTAGAACAACTGCGCCTGCGCCTGCGCCAGTTACGGTACAGGTTTGATTGATTTAATAAATACTTTAATTTGATCCGTGGTGCTTTACAGCTGGCTTCTCCGGCTGTAAAAGTCTTTTTGCGAGGTTATTTACCTCTTTATTTCATTGTTTTGTCACCCGCTATGCACGGAGGGAAGTGGACAATAATTTATTTCCAACTCCTCCTATTAATTTAACTTTCTGATTGATTTCGTTGCGGGTTAAAGACAAGTTAGACATTCCCGGAGACTCGCCGAGCTTCAATGCTCGGTGTCATTACATTGCGTGCCACTGTTGATCCTGGCTTACAGGAGTTGCAGTGGTGGGTGTGAGGGCGGGACAGTCTCTAAATACTTTAATGTAATAATTGTTTCAAGAACGCTTACGATGCTCTATGGAAAAAGTTTTTCAGGACTTATCCGACTCGGTAATAACCTTTTAATAAGTCTAAGAGTTGGATTCAAAAATTGATAGACTGTTAATTTAGTATTAGAAAAAAAAAAAGAAACTGATGCGGTATAGTATACATCGAAATGTTGTGACACCGAAGACTCATACATTTTCTGATACAACTCAAAACTATGGTGGGAATGAGTATTCCACATATAATTATTGTTTGTGTTTATTTGACAGTCTCTGTGGCGCGACCCACACCGAGACAAATATTTGTGTGATCTACATACAGTTGTTTCGGTTCTGGGTGTTTGTGAGACCGAAAAGCCTATCGTATTTTCTGATACCCACGAAAAAACTTGACCTTACTGTGGGGTTAGGACTATGTATGTGACTGTTGGGTGTATTTATTTATTTTGATCCATGTGTGATACTCATTACGAGCGCGGCAGATGGCGCGGTACAGTTGGAGCAGCGGAACTGCGAGCTCACACCGGTCACCGTAACGGAATCACTTTAACGGGAGCACTATGCTTTACTTGTGTTTTTAATACAACCTCCTTTTGTTTAATTAGCTTTGGGTGTAAGGAGTTATGTGCATAAAAATGAATTTAAACGGATTTTAAAAACAATATTTTGTGACATAAATAAGCGGATTAATTGCGGATTCTTTATTCAAATTAACAAGAGTATTTACATTATCATGCCACTTCATTATTCACCGAATTCACAAACAGGAGGTTCTCAATTCCACTGCATGTATTTTTTAAAGAAATGATTTAATACCGAAGTTGACGAATCTGCACGAATCATCGCTATAATATTTGGATGTTTTTTTTAAGGTTATTTTATCTATCAATATCAGATTGACAGCTTCCGTGACACAGTTGGTTAGACGCCGGCTCTAAGTCGAGAGGCCGCGGGGTTGATTCCCGCACCGATACAAATGTTTTTAAGGCCTACAAGTATTTGTCTAGATGTCTTTGAGACTGAAAACTACGTGTTTCTGACTTCTGATACCCACGACACGGGACTTAATTGATAAATAATAATAATAATTACGTTACAAAAACTAAAATCGAAAATAAAATAAAGAAAACAATATTTACACTTCCACTATAACCGAAATAAAAAACTTGTAAACATAAGCAACCGTCACGGATTCGCCGCGAGCGTTCATAATCGTAAGTAACAGTACCAATTACGTACTCATTAAAGAGAGCTCATTGAATTGTTAATCATGGCTTTGTTGTAGATCTCTTTTAATTAGGGACTTATTATCTCGCGGCCTATGGGAATGATGTTTTATTAGAAAACGGACTAAAATCTGTTGCACGAATAGACGATTATTGGATATCATCGATAGTTTTTATGAATCGATGTTGATTCGATTAAACAAATCAGTGGGAGATAATTTAGTTTAAATATTTAGGATGCAGAATAAGGGATTAGGCAGCATTATTCTCCGTTTCACTTATAACAGTTTATAGGTAGGTACGTAGTCTAATACGATTTTATATATCAACTGTCAGTTATCTGGTATTTGAGTGCCCCTTTATTAATGTGCAAAAATATTAAAAATAACTCAGATATTTTTCATCAGATATTCATTTTACAAATCATACTTTTCAAACGCACGATTTTAAGACCCAACTAACGATTGATGCCGGTATCACACATTAGATATTCATTAAAAAAGGCTGTGATATCCGGCGGTGTATTTTTCCATTACTTAAACTTATTAATTTATTGAATAAATGTATTAAATATCGAGTATATGCAATATTACATCTGAAATAAATCGTACATAATATATCATGAAATAAGTATATTCAGATAAGATTTAAATATTTATTATACAGTCTTTGATTACTGTCCTATTTTTGTATTATGTACTTAGATTACAATAGTAAACAGGATTTCTTTTTTATTCAATTAGCTGAAAGAGTGGAAAATTCGATATTATCTTATTTAATTGTGCAGTACCTAGAGGAATTGAATTTCAGTGGGCCTGGTAAGTGTCTCCATCGATCATAATTCTTTCGCCAATCGGTAATGTATGCAATCAGATTATTGTAAAGTGCAATAGATTATAAAAGCATAAGCGCCAAACAATCCCACACATATTTCTGATTCCATAGTAACATAAAAGCAATGTATTGTGGCTATTAGAAATTCTGTATCGGCCCATATACGTCCCACTCCCACTGCATTCTGCAGGGCACGTGCATCCTCTACGAAAGAGCGATTGAGATGGCCATATTATCCACCACGCTGGCTGGGATTCGAATGCGCGACCACCGTGCACATGTAGACAGCCGCGACAGACTCTACATCGCATACTTTTAACATTATTCATTAAGGATTATTTATAGTTATTAGTAGTCAACATTATCTTTTTGGATGTTGTAAGTGAGAGGATATTTTAAACCACAAACGATTAATAAAAGTACATAAAAATATCGTAAAATAACTGCGGCCGCGATCGTTCGGTACTTACGTTACATAAGGCCGCATAATGAGCTTTCCTTCGACGTTCACAATGATGAACATTTGATGGCCGCGTCACAAGATGGCCGATACCACATCAAATACAGATTTGCCAGTCATGCGTTCAATGTTGTAACGTGATTAATGAATGTATATATGTATTACCTAATGTTGATTTTTTTTTGTGACTTTGTTTTTAGTTAAGGTTGAATAGATAGAGAAATACCAAGGGGTATGTTATAGTTTTAATCAATGTTGGTCGCACATCTTTTGTATGGGTTCGAACTCGTGGTCCCCTAGCATTTAACACGTTATATCTATTATTCAGCAGACAGCATCTCAAAGCAAGAAACAAAATAGTCACTCCATGAACATAAGTAAACCTATGCAAATTCGAAGGCTTTACAATACTTCTTAACACATTGATCCGAAGTTATCGAATACAAATGTAATATAAAAAATAAATATATTGCCCAAAACCTGTTCAGTTTATTGTATAATTCGCACGTGAAACTTATTGAGAAATTTCGGAAGAGGGAACGGTTTATTAAACTTTATCTCGGCCGGCAAATTGCCGTGCTTGATAAAATAATTAAAGGAACTGACGAAAGTAAGTTTTTGTTTACAATACGGATGTTACGTTTGTTGCCGCTGGGTTAGGTAACTGGTAATGTCATGCTAAACATATTCATTTGTAATAGCAAATTGTGTAAAAGGCTCACGAATTAACTTACTGCTGCCCAATAATACCTACACTTTTCATTATCCAAAGGTTTTAGTTAATTTCCATATTAAATTTCAGTAATATGGCACTTTGGAAAACTCTACATACCTAATTATACAATTCGAATATTTTTAGAAAGTATATTTAAATGACACTAAACGTACCGATAAAATCCTTAAAAATATTGTTTGTAAATAATTTCTTCATCAGTGATCAAAGTGTGAACTTATGTAAAATCCATAAAAGTTAACAACTTACACAACAATAACAAGGTAACATTAAAAATATAAATAAATAAATTATGCAGATTATTCAGATATTTTCTTATATAGTCCATTTCCGTCCAAATCGTGCGAGTATGCGTAAACATAGACGAATCACGTACCCAATAGATGTTGCAAAATTGAACATCATCAGTATTGCCGGAATCGTGTCAATGTAAATAACTCGTGAGCTTCGATGTTAAGTGTTTGAATTATGTAAGTTTTTATAGGCTGTTATGAGTTCTATGATGTGTTAATTATTCTCAATTTTGTCACGCTTTAACGTAACATTTGAAAATCAAGATCAGTAGTTCATAAAGTGATTTTATGTATGGTTCGATGTATCCCACTTATATTATAAATGCAAAAGATGTTTTAGGTTTTATTGTATAAAACCTTATCAATATTTTGATAAAAGATGAAACTTTAGAGTGTGGAATATAGATAATTATAAATCGGAATTCTAGGCTATAGCTTATTAGGTGAAAACCTAGGCAGAGCGGCGCCTGGAGCTAAACAGATATATTTTAAAATTTACGTGAGTTTTAACGTAAACATTCTGCAGCAAATCGGTCATATTATAACCTAAATAATTCCAACCGGCTTACCTTCTGCGTGGATTTCAACATATTGTCATTTTCTCTATATTTCCGATTCCTAGCTAGGCGTATTGATTTATCAAAAAACTAAGTATGTAGTATTAGTTTTCATCAAAATCGGGCTCGTAAATCCTTTGAGCATTTTCGCTATTCCTCATAGTTTCGGATTTGGCCATCCACGCCCACTTGAAAAACTCACCCTGTATATTTGATCGAAGGTGTCAGGACTGTTTAGACGGTTGGTTGTTATACAAGTTGTACATACCTGTGTGTACTGCAGCGCGAACTCGGTGATGAGCGAGTGCGCGTGGTGCGCGAGCGGCGCGTGCAGCGTGAGCGGGGGCTCGCGCGCGCCGCACAGCTGCAGCGAGCCGGGCGCCGGCGACGACGCGCGCAGCCCGCCCAGCGGCAGCGACCGACGCACTGACAGGCCTGATGGACCTGCACACGTCACGGTAGGGTTAGATCTATTATCAGCTAAGGAGTAGCTTAGAGAAAGGGTACGAGCGGCCGTCCAGAGTGCCAAAAGTTAAGGAACTTAATAGACCTATTGTGTTGTCAAGTAGTACACACTGACTATAGCAATTTCCTCCAGGGCATTCTAGCAATCTTCTACAATGGTACCCTTTCTATCGAGAGGAAAGTTGTTAAGTTCTCCAACTGGTACCTTGTGGGAGGCAAGAAAGGGCATGCCGATGTGAATTTCCTCTAAAAAACAAGCAAGCAAGTTGGTTACTCAATGCTCTTCACGCGTTAGACGCTAAAAATATTTAAGCTATCTCGGTTATTTCTGTGTTTTACACATCTATTGCTTGTTCATATAAGTGCATAATTTAATCTTACACCTTGTATTAATTCGTCCACCTGTAGCTACAATTGACATAAAAAAGAAATATATATCATACCTTTAACTCCAATAGTAACAGCATTATGCGAGACAGCGAGCACAGCGTTCTCCCCGGGCGGTAGTCTCGCTGCGAACAGCCTGGCGAAGTAGAAGGGCCACGAGCGCGCCAGCTCCACGGCCTGCCGCTTGACGTGCGCGCGCACACCCCCCGCGCCCCCCGCCCCCGCACCCACCGCCACGCCCTGCGCCTGCAGCCACGCCGCGCCGGAGCGACGCTCACTCGCACTCAGACGCAGAGAGGACATGCCGCACTTTATGTCGTACACTATCTGTTGGTAGATTATTCTGGATTTAGTTAAACTATGCTGTGGTAAAGCAAGTTTTCTGATTAATCTTGAGGGGAGATTATCCCCTCAGTACAAAATTCTATTCAAATGTATCTAATCTAATGCTGAATGTAGGTAGAAAAAATGCGCGTAGGTCACTTCGACAGTATTTACACTTGTAGTCGTTAGTAAGTGTATCTTATGATCCTGACAAACTTCATCCATTATTTTATTGTAGTTAATCAGCGATATTTGTATATAGGCATAACAAGCGTACCTGTGTGTATAGTAGATCTAGTATGGCGGGATCGTTGTAGGTCTCCAGCGGTGAAAACACTTCTTTGCGCACGCGCAGCTTCCACGGCACGCGCCCGTACGTCAAGAACGTGCGGTCGGATGGTAATAACGCTGCGGGGGCGGGAACATCGCCTATGGAAAACAAAAACCACTCGTTAGTCATTGCTCATTACCCATTTACAAATATCGAAGTATTCTGAATAATATAGTAAGATTTATTCATTTATTTTTATCTAATACCGAATATTTGATTGGAGAAAACTCTAAGTTTTATAGGTACTCACGTTCTAAATGTTCCGTTTTGTCCGTAACGTGTGTCGACACGGAGTGTCGTCTTTCTGCCTCTAATTTTCTGTTCCTTTCCTTTTGTACCATATGAGTCTTGAAAGTAGCTCGTTCACGCTTCACTGTATCTGTGTTTTCGGAGGGGAACACAATGTCTGATCTTGGACTTTCTCGCGCCCGTCCCATTAACATGTCCCGAGAATTCTTCCTACCGTCAAAACGTTCAAAATCATCATAAAATGGAGAACGTTTCCGCTCGAACGTATCCGTCATTCCATTCTCTTCTTTCCGTCTTTCGGCCCTTGTTGGATGCATCTCGTATATCTCAGACGCTTCCCGACCAGAAAAGTCATCCCGTTCTCTACGATCAGTTGTATCAGCTCCTGATTCAGAATCCCATTCGTCACGACTTCTCTGGCCTCTGTCGTCTGCGTAGCTCTGAGCTTCGGATTCATCGCCCCAATCATCTCGTACGCGACGCTCCCTTCGGTCAGCTGTCAAAAATCTTGTAGCTAAGTCGTCTCCCCGAGGTTCTGAATCTTCACGACGTCGGGAGTTCCAGTTGGCGAGGAAGGCGTGACGGTCGTCTGCTTCTCTGTTTTGGTGGACGCCGAAAGTGTCTCGATCTCTGCGGAGTTGAGCGAATGAGGACTGATCTGGTGCTGGTGGGGGCGGTGCAGGCCCAGCAGGAGGTGTAGGCGGGGATTGAGGTGGAGGGGGAGCAGGGCCAGGTGGCGCGGGCGGCAGGGGAGGAGGAGGAGCATCCCACCGCTGGCCACCTCCTAACTGACGTTCTAGCATTAACTTTCTTGTGTCTTCTAATTTATTGATCGTTCGTGGAGTCTCCGTTGCGGACGACGTGCTCCTTACCGAATGATTCGCAGTGACTCGTTCCAATCTTTGTCTCATTTCAGAGCTTAGTTTTAGTTTCCCCACACTGCCAGGGGAAGGTCTTTGTGCGCCAATTTCGAAGCTTCTTCGTGCTGTTCTTTGGCTCGGCGGCTCTCTGTTGGCGGGGATTCCTCCTTCCACTTCAAACTCTTCCCATTCTATACCAGGTGTTACTTCAGACTTCGACCGACTTCTCGGCGGCTCGTGTTCTATTCCGTTTGTCTGCGCCTGAGGCGTGTGTCGTCTGTGTATTTGTCTCATTTTGAATTTGGTAAAATCTTCAGCTGTCTCTTGGTTGACCGCGTCTTTTGGCGGTGGCCATCTCCATTTTCCGATTCGTACTGTTTTTGCTCTACCGTATGGGTCCATGAATCCGCGGATTTCGGAGGGATCACACGCGTGTAGCGGTGGAGGCATGGGAGGTGGCGGGGGCGGCGGGGCCCCGGCTGAAGAGCTCTCATTTGACTCGCGTCTGGTCTTCGCAGTGCTTCGTGGCGGTGAGTGTACTTGCGCGTGTACTACAGTCGATGATCTCACAGGCGACGTTGGTTCTGACTCCGACGGCTCTACTACTTGTCCGGCTAACAAAGTTTGTAAGGCTTGGTTCTGCGCGAGCAACTGTTGTTGAATTTGTAAATTCTGTGCCATAGCGCTTTGTAAGAATGCGCGCTGTAAATTCTGATGGTATGAATTGATGTCTACTGTCCCGGGTGGTGGTAGATGGAGCCCTAGAGCCGCTGCGAGCGCTTCGGGTGTGGCTGGCATGGTCGGCGGCATCGACAGTGAACTGAAACTCAATGCAGATGTGTTCGCTGAAGCGGCCCTAGGCGTCGCACCACCGCCTTTTATGGCACCGGACAAACCTTCCCCATCAGTCAACCGTTTCAGGCTATCATTCATAAATATAGGGTCGAAAAGGTTGGTTATGTAATCATCCACAGAGTCGACACTCGATTCCTTTCTACTAGTTTTTCTCTTATCCTTATCTTTCTCTTCTTTACCCCCTCCTTTAATTAAAGTCTGCACGTCTAAATTGTCGAAATCATCGATTTTCTCGTTGAAATCGCAATCAAGAATATTATTCATGAATTCAGCGTAGTTTTTCCCGCCCTTGATACTGGCGGCTAGAGACCTAGCGTCGGACAACTCGTCGATGTTCGGGTCCAAGACTGGAGAGAACAGATCGTCCAAGAATTGGTCGACGTCTGAGGCTTGACTTGGCACGCGCACTCGACGTACGTGAGATGCCAAACTCGGTGCTTCTGATGTGTCTGACATTGCGGATGACCTGTATGAGGAAAATCGTTTATTAAAATTTCAATAATTTATTATTGGTTAATCGAAAAGAAAAAAAAGAGATTTTTGGGTATCTTATAAATATATCGATTAAATTTGAAGAATGATAAATATTAATAAACTGGATCATATAGAAACAATAATATCTTTAAGATGTTAAACATCAAATATATTTAAATCTCTTACCTCACACCACCAAACTCCGAGCTCTTCTCAATATAAGCCCTGCTAGACTGAGAACCAGCGGGCGCTCGTTTTCCAGCATACTGCGACTTGATGTACCTGGACGGCACCGCTCGAGACCCAGTGCCGTACTCCATCTCCATGGCGCCTTTACTACTGGCCACACTCGGCGCTCCACCCAGCCTCTCCACCGAATGGTATCTATCATTTAATCTAGACTGGGACAGTCCCAAATCAGCCAATTTTGTCGGCTGGGGCGCAGGATTGTCTCCTAATAAATTGTCGAGCGATCGACTTCGTACTTTATCAGATTGTTGTTCGAAATATCGCTCGTTGAGGGCTGATTCACGCGACAATATGTCGTGTGATGTTTTCCTTGAGTAGTCGTTGCTGTGTTTGGACATGGTGTGCGAGTCTTCGCGCTCCATCTTCCAGTTGTATTCGGAGAGGCCTTCGTCTATCGACTCTTCGAGCATTCGCGGTATGCTTGGCGAACGCGACTTTGGTGGTTCGGGTGGTGGCACCTAGACAAGAATAATATTATTGCTTTGTTTTTGTTGTAATTGCTTAATATACTACTACTATTTTGCGATATTTCATTTTCACAAATTTCAATTGTGACTGTATTTATATTAATAATATTTCCAAAAAAACGACATTATTTTTCCCTTGCCATAAGAAGCCAGAATATAGAGTTTTATAAAAATAGTTGCAACGATTTCCCCTATAATATTTCAACCCTTATTGTACCCCTTTAGGATTACGTTTAATAAAACGAAGTATGCTATTATTACTGTTTTTAAATCAGTAACTAAAGTGCAAAGTTTGACGTCTGTAACTTTAACGGTTTAGATTTTTCCATACAAACTTTTATCCCTTTCAACCCTTCGCATCACAATAAAAAGTAAGCTATGTCCGTTTTCAAGGTCTAATCTACTCCTGTGCCGACATTCATCAAAATCGGTCTAGTGGTTGAAGCGTAAAAAGGGGACAGACAGAAAGAGTAACTTTCGCATTTATAATATAGGTAAGGATGAAAGCTGACCTGTGGCCTGACCGCCTTGTCGGTGTCTACAGAGCCGGCGCGCACGGAGCGCGGCGGCGGCGCGGGCGGCGCGTGGCGCGCGGGCCCCCGCAGCGCCTCGGCGCGCGAGCTGGGCAGCGCCGACCACGTCTCCATCTCGCCCACCGCGTCCAGCGCGTACTCGCACCCCGCCCACTCTGTACATAAGGGTTATTAGCTTCGTCTTCAACAAAACAATTAAAGAAAACCTTTCGTTTGATTTTTAACCTTATTAATACCAATAGGCTTCGATCAAATATACACGAGATACAACATGAGCGCTTAGAAAATGGCACCGAAAAAGAGTGCTTAAATTTCGAGTAAGCACTCTTTCGTCTTTAGTCGCGCACCGACCGTTGCTTGTGACAGTGCCTAAATGCTCTGTGAAAAAATGCAAAAACGAAACACTTACAAAGCTTAAAACACATGGGATTTCATATTTTCGGCAATTATAATCCATGTACTTGCTTTCTACATTAATAAATATGTGAAATTGAGTACCAATAATTAAATATAAATAAATTTAGCAAACTAAAATCAACAAACTGTGCATCGCAGTTGTCCCTTTCTACTCGCTTAAATAGACAAAGATGAGTAGTGTCATGATTTGGAACAGAAAATATATGGAATAGTTTTATTGTGTTTAAATTACTAGTAATAATTAATGTATACTTATTATAAATTAACATCAGAAACATTTTTTACAGATTTCCACTTAATGCAATAAGTGGCGTGAAATTATATCGCAAGGAATAGACGAAGAAAATTTTAAACCTAACAATTCGAGCGTGATGTGTGTGACTCCTATTCCATATTCCTATGCACTACATATTCGGACAACATATTTAAGATAATATAATTATTACACTCTCGTAAATTCATAGAAAAATGTGTAATCATTCGACTCCATTGCGCCTTTATTCGGGTGTCCAACTAAAGTCGTAAAATTTTATTACTTTCGGGGGGGTGTCATTCAGACTTTAAACAACATTATGTGAAAAGCTACTTTACGCCCCAGGAATAAGGTGGAATTTGTGTTAATTGAATTGGTATATGTGATCTTTTTGTTTGCTTTTTTGTTTCAATGCATCGGTGCCACTTTTTAAAGGAACATTTACAGGGAACTGTGTATCTAGTGTATATTTGATCGAAGCCAATAGGGATTCAAAAGTCAGTTTATACATTAAATTAGTTTAGAATACTTTTAATTTATTTAACAGTGTACTGTTGATTTGATTCTCGCACCGACATGTATGTGTCGTGGAGCACACATACATGTCGGTGCGATATTCGTTTCAGGTCTATGTTTTATTTTATTTTATTTTTATTTATTTAAGGACATCCAATGGTAATTACATTGTTTCTTATATCTAATACACTTACAATTTAGTAACATGTTAAATGCACTACCTGCAGGCGTCACAACATGCATTGAATAATAAATAACTGCTAAGTCATATTGGAATCAAATTAAAAAAACATAATGAAATCTACAATCATAAAATTAAAATTAAACAAAGTGAAATATTAACAAAATTAGAAGTCAAAAGAAATAACAAAGCAGTCACAAATAACAACAAAATAAGTAAATACTATGACAATAATTAATATGCCTACAATTTCTTATCACTTATTAGTTTCATAACTTCAGTCTTGAAAGTACTCAGTGAGTCATTAAACACATCAACGCTTTGGCCGAGAGTGTTGTAAAATCGACATAACCTGGCTATTGTAGAATTTTGTTTCAGATTGGTTCTCGATGAAGGTGGACACAATAACCCCATGGGTTTTCTTGGTATGTTATATATATATATATGTTAAATCAAACGTTTGTAGTTTCAGATACCCGTTACTCAAAATTTACATGATTTTATGTATTATATCGTATTTCCTTTTAATACAGGGGAAATATAAAAAATTACTCCTACGTACTTGTAAAAATATATCTTAACTTTACATTATTACGGGTCATGCTGAGATTTGGTATCCTATTCAAGGTTTGCTATACACTACGCCTAACCTTCCTATGATTCTTGACGTTGTATATAGAGAGTCAGCAATGTATATTACCAGTGAGTTGTCCGTCGTGCTCCATGGTGAGGGTCCAGCCGGGCGCGTCCCTCGCGACTCCGGCCGCCGCCAGCGCCGCCGCCGCCGCCACGCTGCACCACGTCCACGACTCCACCGCCACGTGGTGCACCGTGTCTGTAAATATACCTTACAATTACTAATTCTTCGTAGACCGCAGTTGTGATTGACGACAAGTGTATTTATTTTATAATTTTAGTTTTTTTTATTAAGGTAAGTAGATAAATTTAAAAGATTACGAAAAATACGGTATTGTTATACAGTAATATACTCCGGTATTTTCAATTATAACTAATCTTATCTAATTTTATTTCTTTAATCTTTTGCTATATTTTTGTTTTTTTTTTCACATATAATAATATTTTAATTTGCAGAAGTATTATACCCATATCTTGAAAGTCCAATGTTCTTTTAGCATATTGAAAAGCAAACATATTATTAAAATATTTGCAATAATAAAAAAGATGCATAAATATGTAGTATGATACCGTCATAAAGCCACAGCGGCAGTGCAATCCTGGCATCGGT
Organism: Hyles lineata; assembly: GCA_030180105.1. Lineage (NCBI taxonomy): Eukaryota > Metazoa > Arthropoda > Insecta > Lepidoptera > Sphingidae > Hyles > Hyles lineata. The sequence goes on along the minus strand of JARJEE010000035.1, from coordinate 540,598 downwards.
CCTGGCGGCGCGCCACTCGAGCAGCGTGGGGGGGGCCCTGCGCGCCGCCCCCGCCCGCGCCGCGCCGCCCGCGCCGCCCGCGCCCGCGCCCGCCGCCAGCCGGCACAGCGCGCCGCGCCGCGACGCCGGCGCACGCTCGCATACGAAGCGTAACAGGTATCTGGTACGTTACAACTTTATATTATTTCTTGGAATAAATAAATACAATAGAACCCGTTTAATACGATTTCTCGCATAATACGCCATTTTGCGTCAATCCCTGCAAACTGCGATATGTTTTCATACAATTCTTTAACGGTTAATACGATTCGTCATCCCGTTCAATACGTCTAATACAAGGTATAAAACGAGGTTGACGTTGTTTTGGAAGAAGAACCCATAATACTACAGAGTACTCCTGGACATTCTTCCATTGATGACAATGTCGTACCGTACGAAGTTCAATCAATTGAAGGTCTTATTGATAATGTAAATAACACACAAGGAGAGGCTCTAAGTTATCATGATCAAGAATGATCATCAATCTTTTTGTATAAAGTAACAAAAAGAAAGTAAATATTAAAAAAAAATATATAGATGGTTTACATACTTGTAGAGCGGCGCGGTGGGCTGGAATGCGCAGAGGCAGTGCTGCATGAGCTGCCACACTCGCTCGGAGGCGTCGGGCGCGCTGGCCTGGTTGCACAGCTGCACCAGGATCTCATCCCGCAGCCCCCGGGACGACAGCCCGCGGGATGCTATGTAGTCTGCTAGCACCTGGACAAATCGAATATTTATTAGGGGCTCTTGGAACAAATCTAACGTGATGAATGAATCGAATTGTAAAAAATATATTTTGATGATTAATCCTTACGGTATACATACCAACTATCAATAGCTCTAGACTAGTCCTTTTGTTAACCCAATACAAAAACGAACGAGTTTAAAAAGAATCGCCATTTATAAAATGCAAAAAAATCTAGTCCTACTGTTTTATGAAGTTACCTTTAAGTATTATTTTATCATCACATCAACTAATTATTCCAATACACTTACCTTCTGCCTAGCCTCATTCCCAGCAGCAGATTCATCGCACCACCTCAAAATCAGTTTAAACGTCGCCACAGCATCATTAAAGTCCTGGTCCCTAACAGCGGCCTTGGCCAGGAAGGGTCGTGTGATGGGATGCTTCTTGGCGCTGAGCTGGCCTCCGTCCGCGAAGTACACAGAACTGAACTTGGAGAAGGCGAACTGTTGGAGATCCCGTGGGATTTGTGTCCGGTCCTCTTCAACGTATACGTCGCCTGATACCTGGAAAGAAAAGGAAATAATATGTAAATAACGTTTTTTTATAAATTGATATTGTTTATAAATGCGAAACGGGAAGTTAAAAAAATTAAAAATTAGACCAAATCCGCGATAAAATCCCTTTCATTTTTGCACTGCGTAAATCTTAGAAACCATTTTGTTTATAGTTGTGTAAACAACTATAAACAAAATTGTGGTGGAAACCTCCTCTCAATCGTACTCTAGAGGAGGCCCGTGCCCTACGGTGCGCTGTGGGACGTATATGGGCCGGTATAGTAGTGGAAACGAATAGATTTTGTGCTGAGGGATAATGGTCTACCTATTATTACAAAGACCTACCTTTTATTACTGTTAAAGAAAAATACTTAAGAAAATGTTTTAAAGTGCAATGCACGCTATCATAAATTATGAGCATTTTATAAACAATCTTGTCACTTTTGTATTTACTTTCTTTATGCTTGCAAGTATCAAAGGATTATACCACGCACGCACTAGCCAAGAACATATTTTCAATATTTTATCTTTCAACAGAAAACTAAAAACATATATAATATTTCATGTCTCAGTATTTACCTTGACCAAGTTCTTCCTGTCTGTGTGTGGTGGTTGCCACTCGTCCAGTTTGGATAATATAAAGGCCAGTTCGGCAGGCACTTCCAGTACTTGCAGGCTCTCCGCCTTGGCTTTCTCGCGTGCCTTCTCTTCTGCTGCGCGTCTCCTGTTACAAAAATATTTCAATATTCTAGATAAAGAAGGCAGGTAATTGAAGAATATCAATTAAAAAATGTTTTTATATCATTTTTAAAAATTAATTATTGAGATAAGCCTGCCACTTACTAAACTGCAAACCAGTATCAAAAGTGGCACGCATTTTAAACACACCGATCAGCTCGAAGAGACTGGAAATGTCTAAATTGTTTACTAAACGCAACGAGAAACGAGATGGAACAAAATATCTTCACTAATGGATATGCTGTAGTTGACAATACTAGGATGTAGTAAACTCTGCTTTTCTGCTGAAGTCAAGATATTATCGATCAGCTCTGATAGTAGGTACATAAAGTTAACCGTTTGTACAGGACCTATCATAGCGACTCGTGTAAATATGTCGCGTTTACGTTTCATTCTGTGTACAACCGAATACAATCGGGCCTATAGGGTGTTATTGATGTATCTATTTAATTTAAAACACGTTTTCCTAACCCCTCCAGGTAATATTATATCACGTTTCAAGAAAACTACCTGGTAGTTTAGTAAAAAATTACGATTCAAGTTTTCAGGGTTTTGAACCTTATATGCGAGTATTTCTACTATACACGTAAGTTCTAAAACCGACCAGAAGTTCAGCTAACCCATTTGTATACGGTTGGCCAAAAATCTTAAAAACTAATGTCAGGATTTTGGATAAAAACATTTTTCTCCCAAATTCAAAGAATGTATATTGTCGTAGAATTGTGTAAAATTTAATACTATACCATGATATTGACATCACCCTGTATATAATGCGAATTCTCGTGAGTGAGGGTTGAGGTTTACTCCCTCTAGGCTCCACTACACCCATCACGAGGTGCAGTGTAGGTAGTTAGTTTTCCCACCCACCATGAAGTGCAGTCTAGTATCACTGGTAGTACTTACTTAGCAGCGGCCTGCTGCGCCTCGATCCTCCTGCGGTGCTGTTCCTTGAGCGCGGCGACCCGGCGGCGCGCGCGGCGGCCGCGCACGAGCGCCTGCGCGCGCACCACGCCGCGCCGCAGCCGCGTGTAGCGCGCGCGCGCACACGCCCCGCGCCACCACGACTGCACCTTCACTGTCGAGCGACGCAGCTGGCGGTAGCGCTTCCTGTGATGGTAAGGAGGTTTGAGTTGTTAGATTATTATTATTTTTCTTTGAAAGAATTACAATAGAGTCCTAGAACCTGTTGTTATATATTGAGTGTTTATAACACTTTTGTTTTTTGCTAGAATCTTTAAGTACTTACTTTATTTTTCTTATTTTTACCTCATAATTTACAATATAAAGTTTATGATAAATGTTTATTACTCTTACACAAAAGGAAATTAAATTGTTTGTTTATTAAGAAATTTGTTGTAAGGAGACATTAGCTTTTAAAAAAATGCTGTAATAACAAACGATAAAAACATAAAAATAAACCAACTGTAATTCATATTATTACTATGCGCGATGAGTATTTGCAATCATTTCTCTTAAATTAAAATCCACAAACTTCGCCCAAATACACTAACAAACAAACATAAAAAAATATAATACAAACCATATATCAATAAATAATGATTATTATAGTAATTAAATTAAATATGAAAAGGCAACTTGTTACAGTAATGACATACCTAGCTAGATATCCTCGTATATGTGCCTGTAGTGTAGTGGCCGCTGCGCGCAGTTTGTCACCGCGCGCACGCTCCAACGCTCGGTGTAAAGCCTCCCTTATGAACACGCGGGCAGCACCCAGCTGGTAGTCGGCACCGACTGAAAATAAATGCATTTATTTATTTAATCTGAAGGCTTACAGATTTATTACAACTACAAAATAAAGACACGAATGTACACTTTTTTCTATATTGGTGCTACATAAAGGCAAGCGTATACCGGGACCGCATGGCAAGGAATTTAATTTCGAATGACATTTCTTAATGTCGCGACATCATTCGATGGTTATTTATTTATTAACACTTTAACGCACAAAAAGAAAACAAATATGTGTGATTTCACTTTACACATGAAAAGTACAATTGGCGGTCTTATCGCCGAAAGGCAATGTCTTACAGACAACCATGGGATGGATTTAAGAATAGAATAAACAGAGGGCAATCTAAAGTGTACAGAATTATGGACGGTTAATACTCGTTGAACCATTTTGATTGCACTGTATTACCAAGACAGTTTGCCATGCTAATAATTAAGAAAACCTGTCTGTTTGATAGCCTAGAATATAATACAAAATCGTATAAATGAACCGAGGCGGAATAAACAAGAAAAAAAACACTAGGTATCCCACTAAAGTGTATTAAACAAAATGTTTTAAATTTACACATAATAAAAACAGTTACGAAACGATTCCACTATTCATTGCATCGCTTAATATTTTGGTCCTTCGAGCAGGATTCTCATCACTCAAAAATTTTTACGTTCACAAATCAATTATACAAACAATATCACAGTAATAACACAGTCACTCACACATCGCCATAGCTTTCAGAGTGCTCCCTCTTTTCCTCACAATTTTCCACATTCTCCCCATTTTCACCATCACGCGAGTGCATCACTAAACACTTATGAACGAAATGAATAAACTTAGACAAACAGTTTCTTGATCAGATAACAACTAATTAAATAACCATTGAAGTAAAAGTGAATGAATTAATACGTTAATAGGTTTCGTCATTATATCGGTACCTTAATTTCTAATGATAACTGTAGAAGTGTAAGTAATATTCGGCGGAGAAGCCAACGTTTTGGCTCCACTAATTAATTATGCAATCATTTATCGATTGAAAGCGGAATCATAGTACAAGTGAGGAATTTTTATTTGTATAGTTAAGTTGAGACTGAGAAGATATAATTTTTGCTCTCGCGTGACATAGTGACTTCAACGTACCAGACCACGGTAAGTTGAATATAATTCAAATAAATTATGCAAATTACAAAGGGATTTCCATTGTTGTTTACAGTAGTCGCTATCTGCACAGATACGAATATTGTATCCAAGTTATTAGTACAAGAATATTAACATCAATTTACATGTAACTGTCTGGGGTGTTACTCAATGATCTAAAACGAAGTTCGAATGTTCGAAAGTTCGAGGACCGAAGAAAGTTATATTACAAGTTTTCCACTTCTTAAAATCAATACTGTATGACACCATTCACTCCTAACTTATTATTACTATGGTTACGACATCCGATAGAGAATTTGAAAATTTTTGGAGAACCTAGGCAGTAGGCAATTTGCTTCTAGTTTTACGTAAAATGTTCGAACATTCGTTTCGTATCACACAGTAACCGCACAGATACGAATATTCTACCACCAGTTATAGGGACAAGAAATTAACAACAATTAACTAGTAATTGTCAATGTCGACCGTTATTTCATTAGTTTCGTGGCAAGTGGTTGCGGAAAGCCTAATAAATGTTAGGTCATGAATTCTAATCCTATATTTATTTATTTATATTGTAATATTGTTAATATTTTGAGAAGGATGAATATTCTATATGAGTTATATCCTTTTGTCACAGCTGGTATTACCCAACACGCTTTATACTGGGAAAATAAGTATTGTGCAGTGAGGTACAGTTGTCACAGTTGCAATTTACCATCATACGATATTTCGTATTAGTACGGTAAAGTGAGTGTATTGCCACTTTGGCACACTAAAAAAATATCATCCCACGAAGTGCTACAACTATATACACAAAACAATATATATAATGTATTTATTATAATTATGATAAATGAACTAACATATTCTATACAGTTAGATGATTCAATAAATCACCTTCAATAAGAAGGACAAGACGAAACAATAGATGGGACTCACCGGCGCCAGTGGGAGGCATCTCCGCTAATATGGAGTTGCAGATCTCTCGGTAGGGCGTGGAGCGCGTCGGCGTGGTAGTCAGCAAGTACCTGGTAAGATAATGTATTTTGTTAAACAGGGTGTAACAAGAGAGCTATCGAAAACGAAGCCGGATGGTAGTTTTAGTGACTACAAACACAATGCAACTAAAACTTCCGCAAATTAACGTGTCATTTTTTTTATTATTTTTTAAATATCCTCGAGTTTGGGTTTGCTAAAATAGTATTTAAAAGAAAATAAAAAAGGGTGTACACTATTATTTAAGAAAATACTATGTATATGTATATACCACCCAAATACGATGATAGGAAATAAAATAACAAAGAATTTCGTCGATATTTTTGGAAAAACAATTGTGTTTGGTGTCACTAAAACTACCACCCGGCTTCGCTTTCAGTACCACTCTTGATATACCCTGTATAATTGTAATGTATCTGTATTTTAAATAACGGGGGTGACGTTTTCATAATTGAAAAAATCCCTTTTAAATAAAAAAAACAACACATTTACTCTTACAACTCACCGATATCTCTCCACAAACAGCTGGAAGGGTATCCTGATAGGGTATCCCATCTGCCTGATCTTTATTGTGTCCAGCATGCCGGTGTACCGCAGCTGGGCTAGTACGCACGGCATGTCGAACTTCATGGGCGACTTGTCCGTGTTGGGCTTGATGCATCGCACGAACCAGGGGTTGCAGCGGGACATCGACTCCAGGAGCTGGTGGAGGCTGTCTGAGAACCTGGGAGGAGAAGGTAGCTTTAGTATAAGAATTGATAGTGGAGGGTAGTGAGGTTCTTAGTTCTTTGGATTATTTCACGAGGGGTTTTCGATGTATTTTATACCTGCTACGAAAGGATTGATTACACTTGAAGATAATATCCAAATAGAGTCTCCAGAGGGAGATGGATATCTTTCGTCTGATGTGAGCCTGATCAATGTGAATTTGGTATTAACTCAGGATGCATATTTACACCAAAGAACTATTAATCAATCAATCGTCACGCACGAGCACGAAATCCATGACACTTTAGGTGTAGAAAATATAAATTAAAAATTTATTAAAACAAAGTATAAGTAGTCATACTACATATACTTTTTTGTACGACACATTTTAAAATTATTCTAAAGAGTGTCACCGAAGTAATGTTCACATTTCAATTTAAACACCCAGATTATATTTATAGTAAGATATAGTAATAAGTAATAAATTATAGTATAGTAAGATATATAAATATATTTCACACTCTAACCTAGCCGCCACAGTAGGCGTCCTCGGCTTCATAGTAACAAAGCGTCCATTAGCCCCTCGCGGCAGTGTCTTGTTAGCGTCATGCTGAGCCCGCAGCTGCGTTGACATCTCGGCTACAAGCGGCACCTCGCTACTGCACAATAACTCTAGTACATCGGCCCGTAGCGCGTCCCGGTTCTTGTCCAGGAACCCCTCCACGTTGTACCATACTTGCCCGGCGTAGTGTTTTATCTGGAATGTAATCATGAGTTTAAGAACTATTATTACAAAGCCGGTCAAGAAAATCTATGTTTTTTTCTAAAATCTAAAGTTTGGCATGTACTTTTTAAGGTCAAGGTTGCACTTGTGTCCTTTCGTTTCATCTAAGCACATCAAAATTATCAGAGTATCAGCAATATTCCAATTAACAAGGTAGATTTTTTCTCCCTTAACTACTTAAGCCAAATATATTGCTTCGTAAAATATTGAATACTTACACCAAATTCACTAGCTCCCAGCCTTGGCCGAGAGTACAGCTCGTTCAAAGCATGATTGTAATGGCACTTCTCTAAGAACGAGGCGTCTGATGCACGCGGAAAATTGCTCTCGTCGTCCAGCAGGTGGAGTATACCAACTGGCTTCTTGCTCAACAACTGTATAACTGCAACAGACAATTTATTTTATATGCTATGTTTATGGCAATAAGATTTATTTTTAAGTAATGATACTAACCCGGAGAATTATCGTTCCAGGTCAAATTTGACCATTCTAGTCTCTCCTTTTGATATTCTTGCTGCTCCAACTTAAATATGTGCTTGTTGAAATAATGTTGCAGCGTTTCGTTAGCGTAATTTATGCATAGTTGCTCAAACGAATTCTCTTCCAAGTCTTCAAAGCCAAAGATGTCCAGGAGAGAAATCCTGTGAGCGTCGTGTAGCCCGGCACGGTGGACTATAGAGTTTATTCGAAGTACCAGCCAGTTAAATAAAGAAGAATATAAGGCTTTGGCGAACGCGTCTCTAGCGTCCAAAGCTTGATCGATTGGCAGAGGAGATCTCATCAGCTCTGCTCTCGCCGCGGTTACTCTTGTTGTCAAGGCTCGTGCTAATTCCTCAGCAGGAACTTTCAGTAAATGAGCTGCCCAGCGCACCTCAGCACCGCCACCTAATTGCACACCTTCTTGTCCGTGACGCAACTGTCTTCTATGGAAGTACACATTTCCTAAATGCAATACGGAAGCCAAAACTCGAATGATATCTTCGCGCTCGGCGTCTCCAATACCTAAAACTTGCATGGCGCCACATAACGCGGACCAGTCCGCCCCGGCGCCAGCACCACCAGAATCTCCACCTTGATTTAAATAGAAATAATGTTCGGCAGTCAATAGACCCCTTGATCGTCTTTGTTCTTCGTCCAATCCAGCCAACAATTCATAAAATACATGGTAATTTCTTTCACCCGGTGACTGCGTGACTATACGAGATTTTTCTAGCAGGTAATGAGCAACCCTCGCACCGGCTAAAGCGCCATCTTTGAAATATAGTTCTAGAAGTTTTCCAAATCGACTAGAGTTGTGGTTTTTTGGTGTCCGCGCGTTTCCAAACGCTTCTAAGAGCGGAGCTGCTTCTAATATTTGTTCGGAGACGGGCGCTCTGCCAGGCGGCGCTGGTGCGACCGCAGCGAGGAATTGTACAGCTAGTTTGGTGGACTCTGTTTTGCCCGCACCGGACTCGCCGGAGATGAGTATGGCTTGCGGCTGCGGCAAGGAGGAGCGGGCGGCAGCTGCTATAGCGAACAGATGCGGTGGGAGGTCTCCTAAAGCCTCGGCAGCGTGGTACCTGAAATAATCACGATAATTATTAACCAATACGTTAGTATGGTAAAGAATATAATTTTTTATTCGACGCTCAAAGCGAGCGATTCTGAATGAATCGTATTCAAATTACATAACAAAATTTTCGTTACGCTTTTATAGTGTTATGCATTTTAAAAAGATCTTAACTTTGTAGCGCATCTGCCACGAAGATCTCGGGTATAATTATCTTTATTGCACATTCACATTGAAGTTACATTTACCTCCTGGCAGTCTGCAGTCCATACAGAGCGTCGACGGGCCTGTAGGGGTTGACGGCGACGAGGATGGAGCCGGCGTAGGTGTAGATGAGGCCCTGCTCGTATCGCAGCTTGAGGTTCCACAGCAGCGCGGCCTCGTGCAGATCGTGCAGGCGCGTCATGTCCTCCACTCCAGTGGGGCCGAGCTCTTCGCGCGGCCACACTGGGTCGCCTTCATCCTCGCCATTACCCATTTGCAGGGCAAACGTTTGGGGCTGTCAAGAAAAAGAAAAAAAAAAGATTAACTCGCAGGAACCTATAAAATCTAATATAATTTTAAACGTTCATATTTTTGGATGAAAAGATTCTTTAAGATCGGGGCCCACCCTAAGGACGTGTGATACCGAATTCACATCAACATTTTTACAAGACTATTTCAACCTCCCTTCGATCAAATATACACTAGATACAACATGAGCGCTTAGAAAATGGCACCAAAAAAGAGTGCTTTAAGCACTCTTTCGCCTTCAGTCACGCACCGACCGTTGCTTCCAAAACGTCACAGAACTTTAGACAATGTTATGTGAAAAGCTACTTTAAGCTCCAGGAATAAGGTGGAATTTGTGTTAATATATTTGGAATATGTGATCTTTTTGTTTCATGTCATGCATCGGTGCCATTTCTTAACAGAACTTTTAACAGAACAGGGAACTGTGTATCTAGTGTATATTTGATCGAAGCAATCTCCTATAAAATATCATTGCAAGATTTAAGTTCACTATTGATTGATGATAGTGCATTTAATTTAATAAAGTGCTGATCCCTAATAAACACGTGCTTAGCACTGTAATAGTCATCAAACAAACTGTTTTAGCAAGTAACGCTATTAAGGTTCACACAGAATACAAGCGAATCCATTTTCAACACAGCGGGTGTGCTTCAAAAGCTTCGTCAACAAAACACGAGTCACCAACGTGAACCCGTTTGTATTAATGTAAAAAAGAATGTAGTAAAAACAGCTACAAATACTTGTCATAAAAAATAATAGGCTTTATTAAGATCGAAATCTTCGCGGGTTGGTGTGTTAGTCACAAATAAGTAAGTATCTAGTAAATCAGTATTTTAATTAGTTGAGGTATTATAAGTTACTAAAATTGATCTAGTACATGATAATAGAACAAAGAGCATAACTGATAACATAACATTTATCTGTAATCGTTTGCTGATAAACACAGCACTTTGATTTAAAAATAGTAAACTGAGAAATTATTAAATTATCTTGATGTATCCACAAAAAAGTATAATGCTAAACATCAACAGCCAGACAGAAAATAATAATCTTCGTAGCCATAACTGTGACATAACTGCTCGGCATTGTGAGTGCTGCGACCCGAAGCACAGCGCTCACTATCGACGCCACTCCGATTAACCGATTCACCGCTCGCTAGCTTACCACATTTCTTTTCTATCGTCGTAATAGAAATGCAATGGACTGAAATAAATCTGATTACGTCGGAGGAGTCGCAGTGAAGACTGTTTTGCATAAAGTTAGATTATGCAGCGTTGCGCTCGAGTAGCCAAACGATCGATTAGCACTTTACTGTTAACTGACCCTCATATCGAAGCTGCACGTTAGCTAATAAATGTACGATAGTGCGTTTCACTATCAATTTCGGCTGTGACAGTAACTGTTTCTGGGTCAAGGAAAATATGACAGTCGTGTAATACGTTTTTGTTTTTATTACATTACTGCAGTTAAAAGAATTGCCTGTTGTTAGTCGCTATACGCTAGTACTACTATTGACGACTTCGTTTTGGTTTAATACTGATTTACTGTGTCTGCCGAACTAACTAATTAGATATCTAATTATAAATAAATTCGATAAATATTCTGAATGATGATGATTCTCTATCACAGGTTATTCATATTGAAACATTTATAACCAGTATTTATATTTATTTGTAATGTTTTTAGTGTAACCATAAATCATCAATATCCCTAAGAGATTTTATCTATCTATATACATTTACAAGAAATCAATTACGTGTTTTAAAAAAACATCCAGACACAAATCCTTGAGCGAAGGTACCGCCGCAGATCGTCGTCCCCTTCGTTTTTTACTCAATCTCGCACATAATAACTTTGATTCGCTTCTACAATCATTACTTGGTAGTTTCTGCCGACGGCAATATATCTTGCATGCAGACTCGCACGATTCAGTACAATTGACTACAGACCGAAGTGATTCCAGCGGTGTAGAAGCAAAATGAACGCGCATTTGTCACTCATATTCCTATCTTACTTAAATTTTTTCATGTTGTCTTTAGCTGGTTGTCGATTTTGATAGTGTTGTTTTTCTTTTACTTCTCGTTTTGATATAATCATTTCAATGTCAGCCGTTTGATGATATCTTCGCGAAACGGTAGCCACTCGATGTTGCTTCATCATTATTATTCTCTTGAGTGCCATGACTTTAGAATTGTACGTAATTTTTTGTTGTTTTTCACTAAACAAGTTTATGTTACCTGTCGTTCCGATCATCTAAATTTCCATCTCAAGTATACGCATAATCTTTTTCATCCGCTTTATTAGGAAACATCGTGTGATTATTGCATTTGTTGTCACTTCAGACAATTCCAAGACTTTCTTAATGACTTGTATACCGAAAGAATTACAGCGAAGCTCGTATTCGCTGAATTGAGCACCGTATGCCGGCGCAAGTAGTAGGTAACTGGCTGCACCGTAAATGAGTGCTTAGTTTGTTGACTGTCAAGAACTGTTATGAGAGCTAGGATAGCGGCTTTGAAAACCTGACGGGCTGTTTCTAAGGTAGGTAAGCCTAAAAATAAAATCTAAACATTGCATTTATACCAGATTTATACCCATAATAAGTTTGTATTTATTTCCATACTAGCTGTCGGGCCCGGCTTCGCCCGGGTGCAGATAGTTTTTGAGTCCAATCCACATCAAGAACATATTATTTCGCGTGTCTACTAACTATATTTCCCGCGTGCCGTCGACTATATTTCCCTTCCGTAGGAGAGGACATCCCGTGCCAACAATTTGAATTTGAAAGAGTAGAAAATATGTATATTTGGTTTCCTGACTCATCCCACGGGAACACTACATTTTTCGGGATAAAAAGTAGCCTATGTGTTAATCCAGGGTGTCAGCTATCACTATACCAAATTTCATCAAAATCTGATGAGCCGTTTTTTCATGAAAGAGTAACAAACATCCATACATCCATACTTACAAACTTTCACCTTTATAATATAGTAAGGATTACAAACTTTCACCTTTATAATATTAGTAAGGATTATTTCGCGTGTCTACTAACTATATTTCCCGCGTGCCGTCGACTATATTTCCCTTCCGTAGGAGAGGACATCCCGTGCCAACAATTTGAATTTGAAAGAGTAGAAAATATGTATATTTGGTTTCCTGACTCATCCCACGGGAACACTACATTTTTCGGGATAAAAAGTAGCCTATGTGTTAATCCAGGGTGTCAGCTATCACTATACCAAATTTCATCAAAATCTCCTGACTCATCCCACGGGAACACTACATTTTTCGGGATAAAAAGTAGCCTATGTGTTAATCCAGGGTGTCAGCTATCACTATACCAAATTTCATCAAAATCTGATGAGCCGTTTTTTCATGAAAGAGTAACAAACATACATACAAACTTTCACCTTTATAATATTAGTAGGATCCTATTAGATTAGATGGATATTATTCGTATGTGCGTGGATAGCGACCACCGAGTATAAGTGAGGAAAACACTTCATAGTGAAGAAACAGTATAAACTAATACACATTAACCTATAATAGGTAATAGAAGTCACTGTTTTAACGTGCTATAAAATATTTTTATTAGATGATATTATGCGAATTATACACCTATTTATGCATAAATCAGTATAAAAATGTATATTAATAACCGTGACAGAAAAGACCTTACCGATTACCTGCTCATTATATTTGTCAAGGTTAAATTTTACCGTCAAGGGTAATTTCGAGATAAATACATACCGAGATTAATACCGAGGATTGCGCATTACTTTACTAAGAATTTTTACTTGAACGTAGGTATTTTCCACTTGGTTTCCTTTGTAAAAACATAATTACGAATAAGGCATGTCTTTTGTAACAATAGTTTTTGATTAAACTAATAGATTGCCTAAATTATTCACTTAACTTTGAAGTTGAAGAAGAACATAGTGACTCCAACGCACCGGATGGTAAGTGGTTCAAATCTAAACACGAAAAACCTCAACACATTTTCGACCACTGTATCGGGTAATAAAAATAATGGTCAGAAACCAAGAGTAAAACATATGAAAGTTCCGCTAACCATGCATTATAAAAATTATCAACGGTAATTTAAATTCTTTGAACAGTTCAACATACTCATAAATCATCACGTGAATAGAGAAAATGCGATCGTAAAAATGAAAATGGATATCATATCGAAAATTCCAATCAAATCAGAAGTACCAGGCGGGCATAAATTAGCAGCGATCGTGGACTCGCGACTCTCTATCGACATTCCATCGGCGGCCTTGCGATCGGCCGAATGCCTTTTCTCGCCAATCGCAGTGAGGGATAATTTCCTACACCTGTCTTTGTTGTGTGCCAGATGCGTAGTGTACACTACTTTTTTAAACGCAATTCTTAAAACGCAAAAGGCAAAGGAATCTTAGTGTATACAGACGACATGTGGAGAAAATATAATATCATTTATTGCAACGTTCTTGTGCGATAGTTGAATACGTTTAAACATAATGTTTTTGTCACTGCGTATGAATATTTAATTACAAAATATGCAATTTTTTGGCTTTTTTTATTTATAAAATATTGGAATAGTTTGCACCAGTTTGCACAGTAATATTAACATGCACCGTTGTTGTTAGTAACACTTGTATCACAGTAAGACTAGAATGTGAAAATTCTTATGTAAATGCATCTTCTTATTTCAGTTTAATTGTATTCCTTAACATCGACATTTAATTATTATTGTATTAAATCGGAACAACTAGCAACATTGAACTTTGATGACATAAGATCTTTACTGTATCAGACCGTAATTGCCCGTTACTGAGCAGGCAACTTTTTTTTATTGCTTAGGTCCAGCAAACAGTTCACCTGATGGTAAATGATCACTGGCGCCCATCCACAACGCTTGGATCACAGAAGGAAAAATATGGGAACAAGAAAGGTGTATTAGGTAGACAGTGTTGGTGGACTTACAGATAGTTACTTTAAAACTTTTTGTAAAGATATTTTGGTGGTTGGAGGTTCAACCTTTGATAGACACAAACGTTTGTTTGGTCCAAAAATAATCGTTTGCAAACTAGGATATGGGATTCGTCAAACTCTCCCTATATACAAGACTTTTATCAAAGTGCTAGCTCAGAAGTCGGAACGGTGTCTCTGACAGTAAGGTCTAAATATTTATGATCATTTCCATTCCTGAAAACCATTATAGAATTCTGAAACTCGATCTCATTTACCGAGTAAACCAAGCCATACACAGTCATTACTTCCCAGAATTTGAATTTATTTACTATAAAGCAATATTATCCAATGGCAGTAGTAATACAGCATGTTTTTTTTTTCAAAATCATCGAATTGGTGACTTCTTTCTGCATTTTTGCTATTCCTCATAGTTTCAGATTTGGCCATCCTCGCCCATTTGAAAATTCAACCTCTATGCATTGCTTTTTAAATCAAGATGTTGTTTGATTTTCCCACCGTTCATGAGAGGTCGTATCGCTGACCAACAGGCGAACGGCATGCTCTTCATTCATTGCAATAAAAAAAAAATATACACACCCCTATAAAAAATCTGTGTGTCATCATATAAAAATCTACAATGGTGCACCTGCATACCGGAGAGGTCGAATCTCCCCGGCCTTGCGGTGTAAATGAATGTGGTGGGTTATGTCACGGCCGAGTCATTACGGCTGACTCCTCGGAGCGACCTTGCCAATACCTTACTGATGGCGTGTGTAAATTATAACGCATATCTGAACCGCAGCTGTCGTCACAATTATGTATGGTCGTTTAGGAGTAACAATGCGTTTATGACTGCATTTATAGTTTATTGAAAGGTCTTTCAATAGGAATTCTTGTGCCTATTCTGTGTTCTGTCTTGAGGATACATATATACGTGTATGTTCAATTATTATGAATCATCCATATTGATCTTTAACTATTTTAGTATGGAGATATAGAAAATTATATTTTTATGACATTTCTCTAGTTATGGCAGTAGATGCTCTCAACATAATTTAGTTACATCATAAAAAATACCCGAGAACTCGAAAGAACTTACTACCCATTAAACCAGGTAAGAAGATTAGAAGGACATTGTTGCCAGAGCAACTATTGGACATAATGAGACTTAAGATCATATATTACAGGATGGCAAGAGCAGTGGAATACCAAGCATTGCTTTGTAATTAATGATGTTGTTTGATTTTGCTACTGTCCATGAGCTGTCGTATCGCTAACTTTCAGGCGAATGGCATGCTCGTCTCGCCATTCAATGAAATAAAAAAAAATTGTAAAAATCATCTCACGGCGGCCCAGATATTATATTATTTTAAAGTAATGTAACACATACATACATACATAAACTCACACCTTTTTCCCAGAAGGGGTAGGCAGAGGTGCCAGGACACCCACATTTTGCCTTGTATGTTCTGTCCCACGATGTGATAGGTGGCGAGCCTATCGCCATATCGGGCACAAATTCCTGACTCTGGGCTGATAATGAATAGAAAAATCGAATATCACTTTGCCCAACCCGGGATTCGAACCCGAGACCTCGGCTTTGTAACCATACCGTAGTACAACTACGCCACCGAGGCAGTCAGTAATGTAACACAATCCAGTGTTATTTATAAAAAAAGGCAGATGAGGTACAAATCGTTAAAATGTTTGTCGTTCTTTGCGTGCTTAATTAATGTCCTTGAGATTAAAATTCTCGTCTGGCCTCATCTACAGCTAACGCTCGTCTTTATGCAAATCGCCCCTTCATTGACATTGGTCATGGTTAAATACATTCCCGAGGACAGTTAACGATGAGAAATTAATGAGTTAAGGCATTATGAATCACCTCATTACCCCAGTAGGCATTATCTGAGATCCGCGACTCTTAAAATTTTATGTCAATTCATTATCTGTTTTTCTTTTTAGGACTATTTTATTGCAATTATTTATGAGTAGCATGTAGCAGTTTTAAAATTTCAGCATAAGTGTATCTATGTAATAATAACAATACAATATAAATGTTGTAAAACAATTTTCGTTCTTATTTTACGAACCAGCGCCTGTTTGAGATAAGCCCATGCAAGAATAAGGCTAGGCAACTGAGGTTATGGCTGCATTCTCACACGTATTATGAATCCATAAAGAGCAAAGTGTTTTAATCGATGGGATTATGAAGCATTTTTGCCACAATGACCTAAACTGATCATAAGTAGTTATGCAATTCAGGATTTTTTTCTATCATATTTACGAAGTTTTAAACCATTTCTACTAACTGGTCATGGCCATTATAGAGACCTTAGACACATCGTAAAGTATATACTCTTCGAGGCATAGAAAATTGAAATCACTGAACGTGATCCTACATATTTATATAAATATCTCTAGTAATAAGTAACACACGTTAGCACATACATACATAACAAATGACGTAACCTAACTATGTACACTGTAGTAATAATCTATTGTAAAACACGACATGTACGTGCTTCCACCCGAGTCTCTTACCATATTTGTCTAGTTTTACTTGCATTATTGATATCCAAGCAAAACGGAAATATCGTAGTGTAGGAAAATGAAAATGCGACGTATAATTTGGCGATTTGTATTTAATTATTTACACGTAATTGTAATGAATACGTCATCAAGATTAAAGTCAATTTCACAAACCATAGGTGACTTCTCAGTCTCACAACATAAGGATCCGAAAATTAATGAATTGTTCATTACACAATCACTGCAATTTTAACACAAGACGATATTAAAAGCATTTGTATGTA
The DNA here is from genome assembly GCA_030180105.1 of Hyles lineata. Taxonomy (NCBI): domain Eukaryota; kingdom Metazoa; phylum Arthropoda; class Insecta; order Lepidoptera; family Sphingidae; genus Hyles; species Hyles lineata. The sequence goes on along the minus strand of JARJEE010000035.1, from coordinate 523,373 downwards.
GCATCTCATAATAATTGATCTCTTCGAGTACGCACCTGTCCATTGACGACGGCGCTGACGAGTAGCACCCTGGCGGCGCGGTGCACCTCGATGAGCTCCCCGGGCAGGGGGGCGGAGGCGCCGCTCGGCTGGAACCATACCGCCGCGCCCTCCGACCACTCCGCGAGCCCCCCGGAGCCCGCCATCCTGTAACACACCGGGGGTAAATACAGTGTGCCAACGCCACGTCGAGAAAAGGTTATTATATCATCATCATTCCACCCACAGCCACACTCATAATATATACGGTATTAAATAAAACGATTTCATTAATTAATTTTTTTTATTATACTTTAATATTATTGCTTACATTACATAAATAAAATTAAATAGTGCACTGTAATAATTATTTCATGAAAAGACTGTTATTGTCAAAAGAAGAGCGGTGAGCAGCCGCAAGGAGGGGCTGGAGACTGGAAGCAGATGGGCGACGGTGGCGGAGGTTGGATGCAGAATGGCTCCAGCGGAGGCGGCTGCACCATCATGGGTGGCGGAGATGGTGGTTGCACACACATAGGAGGCAGTGGCGGTGGCTGCACTGTGATGGGCGCTGGCGGCGGTGGTTGTACGCACATCGCAGGAGGCGCCGGTGGTTGCACGCTGATAGGCGCTGGTGGCGGTGGCTGAACAGTAATCGGCGGGGGATTGGGTGGCTGCACCATGATCGGCGGCAGTGGCGGCGGCTGCACCGGCATCGGAGGCAGTGGTGGCGGCTGTACCAACACCTGTCCGAGCGGCGGAGGTTGTATGACAATCGGCGGTGGCGCAGGAAGCTCGATCACTATCGGCGGGGGTAGTGGCAGGTCCAGCACTAGCGGCGGCGGCATGGGCGGGTTCACGTACATCGGTGGCGGAGGAGGCGGGTTCACACACATGGGTGGTAGTGGCGGCGGATTCACGCAGATCGGCGGTGATGGCGGCGGTGTTACAGTTATCGGAGGAAGACAAGGAGGAGTGACGAAGAGAGGAGGTGAGGGTGGTGGAGTAACTGTTATCGCTGGGGGTAGAGGCAGCTCGATCATCATGGGTGGTAACGGCGGCGGTGTCACACATATGGGAGCCGGAGGTGGCAGTGAAACATAGATCGGTGCCGGCGGAGGCGAGGGTAACGATAAAGGAGGTGAACAGCATGAGCAGCCTTGTGACGCTAAATATCCGTATGTGTCAACATACGGATACGCTCCATAGTACTGGGCGCTTGTAAACTGTAACAGAATAGCATAACAGTGAGATTAAGGTTGTCAGCAACGATATTTAAAGATTCAAACAACATAAACAGAATTTCAAATTCTATTGACTGTTTCTTTTGCAGTTACTGATACTTGATACTGTACTTAATTTCTATATAAAGAAATCAACTTACTTGTATTAGAAATGCTAGTAGAATCGGGATCATGTTTGCCACCTTCATGGTGACTGAATGAATGAATTCATCAAGATCCTACACTATTTTATACGGGCATATTGCCCCAGTGTATGCAATGTGGTACAAAATGTGCAACCTTTATCGATTTCATAAAACAATTTTATCGATTATTATCAAATAAACATTGATACTAATGCAAATGCGTAACTTAGCAGTGGATGGTAGATAGATAAGACATGTATAGGATTCAGAGATATGAGAAAACTGTTACATCACTTAAGTTATGTCAGTGGGTACAGGCTTAGATAAGGTGTAAGACAATACAGGAAGGGTTTCTTATCTTTTTATCTATACGACACAGGTCCAATGATCTTTTTAGAGGAAACAAGGTTTTCATGTACTCTGTTAATTTAAAAATCAGCTTATAGCAATAGTAGATCTTGCAAGTTTGAGCTAAATTCTTTTCCATTGTTACTGCACCAATATTAACTAAAAGGGAAATAAAAATGGAACTTACATAGTTTACAGGTTCTTCTCGTCGGTTATTGCCATCCGATGATCAACATATACAAATATTTTTGTTAAGTTGCTTAACAAAACCAAAAGATAATATTTATAACCTAGATCGCAAAAAATGTTTAGTCCTGAAACATATTTTATATAATTAATTGAATTTTATCATTTCTAACAGAATATAAACAAGATACAACGAAACTTAATCGTAGCAGAAAGAATTGGAGTATCATATTATTATATTACTTTATTGAAAAAAATACGTAAACAAAAGCTCGTAAATTGTCAATCATAAGTGTTTATAGTAAAACAAACACGTTAACGTGGCCCTATCAAAAGCAACATCGTGCGGGTAATCGATGTGAAATCCGCTGGCGACGAGCTAAACTAGTTCACGTGGAAATCTCCATACACACCGTGTAGGAAACATAGGGTTTCACTTTCTTACGTCGGATTGTCGCGTGTAAACAACACGAGAACAAATATACGCAGCTCATTTCAAAACTGTGTTTCTTGGATTTCACATCGTGAACTTCAAAAGCCAGTTAATCGCTGGATGTAAACCGCTTGTAACACAATGTGGGAATCCTTGGGGAAAGCCAATGATTACCAAATGGACCCTAAGTGGACGAAGAGAAAGAGGTAGAAAGACATGGAGAGAATATCAGTCATCTACGTAAGTAGATACCACTTAGCCTAGTTTGTTTTCATTTTAAACTTTTATCAGCTGTTTTTTAATAAGCAACATTAGCTTACCAACAAATATTACCAACCAGCTGAAGACTACAAAATTAAGTCTGGTAAATACATAACAATAAGAAATATACGCCTAAGTGTGTCTAGTCTGAATGTCAATAAACACATTTCTATGGTTATTTGATATTCAATACAACGTAGGCTCATATTCTAATGACATGCGGACTTTGATCGTGTTTTCCTTTGCCGTGGAGTCGTGACTTACATTTTAAAAAGTCATTCTTTTATTATTTGCATCGGCTCGATGCGCCACTGCACCTCAACATTAATATCAATATCTTGTATTAAAGAAATTTCTAGCTAGAAAGCATTTTCTAATTATACTCGTAAATTTAATCATGTCTCGTGATTTTAAAAAAATCTCAGCGAAATTTCTATATCATTCTTAGGCCAAAAAACTTTCTTGAATTACGAACTTAAAAACATTTCCATTCCAACCTGTTGCTGTTGGTAGCAACCTGCATTGTTTTGGACCTTTGCCATACATACATGTATGCAATAATTATACGAATGTTTTGTTTATCAACTTATTGTGTTCTACGTCACTATCAATTTCAAATGTTAATAATCTGTCACAACTTAACCCTGCAATCGATCAGCGAAGTGCCACATTACACTGTCTGATAGTTTGTGTTAATACGTGCAATGATGCGCATACGTCGGAAAAAATTTGAGCGTCGGAATAAAATCACCCTTATTAAGAGAGCTGTCGAAATCAAAAGCATTTATTTTCACAGTATTACCAACCAAAGGACATCTTTAAGATACACCAAGGCATACAAGATATTTCTCTAACAAATGTAAGTAGTTCTCGACCTTATAAAACACATATGACCCGAAAAAAGTTCATTGGATCCGGGAAACAATGGCACACGAGCCCGCTTCCGTCTGCCGGGCACGTCTCGTGCATACCAACTCGTCTGCTATCCGGCTAAATGTGAAAGTGATTGCTTACTCGAGGGTCCGAGAGTGCCCGAGTGTCGTTACAATTGGCCGGGTAATTGTTTTACGTATTCGGGCTTCAAGGCGATGCTTTCTACAGACGTCCCTTGACTTCCTAATCACAATCTTCCATTGTGAGAGAAATTTAACGCTAATTTATTGTTTTTTCCACCGGAATTAAAAACTATCTTAGCTGGTTATGAATAGAGTCAACTGGAAGGAAATTAAAACGCCTATGCACAGCTAAGAAATATAACAGTCAGCTACGACACCCTAAGGTCTAAAAATAAGATGTGGTTCCCGTGATATTGAACAATAATATACTTCTCATTCGCGGACTTGTCTTTCGGCCCAATTCCTATTCCCTATTTCGCGGATTAGATTAGTGGTATAGAGTAGACTTGGTAACATATTATTGGAATCTAAAATTCCAGCGGTATAGTTGCGGCAATATCATTAATCAACTCGACTTTGATATTCTGAATTTAAATCAATATAATACTAATTATTAACGAATAAACAGTAATATTCATTATATGATGAAAGTGAATCGTTCTATTCACAAATATTCATCAAACACATTCGAAAGTGATATAGCTAATTCTCGTTTGTCTCGTTCGGGTATAGTATAAAACAGAGAAATTATTAATTAACACACAAACGCATCTCATAAATAAAAGATGAACGAGTTTGGATAAAACGTACGTACCGGAAAGGTAATAGAAAGTAACGTTAAATTGTTAATAATATCGTTTGCACACATCTCGAGCCAGCATGGGCGGCAAATGCCTAGTTATTACATGTCATAGAATATTGTCTGGGATTGTTACGTTTGCATATGTAATTGCAGTGCGTATTGCTTTCAAAATAAGAGTTACGTCTGTATGAATAACAGAAAAGAATCAAAAAGCATTCGTGACGCAAACGGGAGATGTCTAATTTTCCGGAGTCTATTAATCTAAGTCATAAAGTCTTAAAGGTGTTTTTTACAATTGATTCGATTTACATCTATAACCAATAAGTGACATCATCCAAAATATAATAGTTAATTGTTTTCTTGACACTAATTAAATTGTTCAATACGTGAGCCTAAAATGAGCTTTCCTCGTTCCAAATAACCATGGATGGTTTATAGTCCATTCACTAGAGGGCGGTATTCTTTAGCTTGCATTAGACGATAATACGCTTAAATTACTTTTTTTAAGTCAACTACTAGTCAGTCATCCGAACAACGCAGTACCAGAGCAGGTAGTTCAAGTATATGGTGGTATGTTAAAGGCCGTTGCACCAACCGGATATCGAAGGCAAACGGCTCTATCCACTAGCCATAAAGGGCCTCTGCAAGTATGCGCTGCGTGACTTAGATTCTAATTCTTATTTATTTTATTGTTATCGTCGTAGTATCTAGTCTAGAAATTATATTATGGGACTGTGGGGACATAGACTTGATATTTCGGGTCACCCTTCAATGTTTTGAGTTAAGTATTGCATTAGGTATTGATAGTCAATCATCACGCACTGTAACGGTGAAGAAAAACATCGTGAGGAAACCTGCATACCATAGCGATTTGTAGGAATTTATATGCTATTTAAAATCCGCCAACCCGCCCCAGGCCAGCGTGGTGGACTATATGGTCTAGCCACTTTTAAAGGTACTATCGACTGTAGAGGAGGCCCGTGTCCTGCAGTGACAGTAACGTGAATGACAGAATAAGACGTAATGCAACTTGACCAATACTTTATTAAATAATTCTAGAATTAATTCTATCAAGCCATTGTTCTTCGGAGTTCCAAAATGACAACACAAACGAAAGATTATCGTAGAATGTGTATCGCGACAACAATGCAGAATGTGGAGATAATCGCCTGGGCCATGCTCGGTTGCATCGCATCCATAATGCAGTGGATGTTTCTATTGTCACTTGGCCTACATAGCGCGTGTTTCCTATCCTCCTTTATACTTGATCTGCTGTAAAAAATCACCTACAGCCATTGAGTTACAGAGAGACCACACAGAGAGAAAACAGCCTCCATTCAGCGCCAATTATAAAAAGTGCTAGAGCGCAGTCCTCGGATATTTAAAATGTCTTTATTAGAAGCTACCAGGATACCCACGTTTCGCCTTGTGTGTTCCGTCTCACGATGTGATAGGGGGCGAGCCTATCGCCATATCAGGGACAAATTCCTGACTCCGAGCTGATAATAAGTAGAAAATTCCTACCACTTTGCTCGACCTGGGATTCGAACCGGATACCTCAGCTTTGCAATCATCCCGAATTATAATTGCACCCGAGATAGTCGGGTAAAAATGTATTTTCTTAAAAGTTTAAATAATATATCGCGACCAATTACGCCTCTCGACCAATCCGAGTTAATTAATGCAGAATATCAATGCAAGTATCACTCGAGAAAGCTTGTATCGGTGTTCACTGTTCGATTCCGAAATCTTTAGTTCATTTTAGTGTCATTGAAAAACTTTGCGTGATACCAAACATTAATGGAGTTCGCACGTAGTTGCTCTTACTTTGGACTCGTAATATAGATTACCTTCAAAGTTATTGGGACTGTGACTAGATTTTTATATTCTACAGCTCTTATATTAGATAAATAATTTACATTAAAGAATTTGAAGTATAGATCGCTGAGTAAATATTTAGCGGAGGTCTCCTATCACTAAACTTTGTATAGCTCACAACAATTATGACAATAACATCGAATAAATTTAGTACGCTTTAATAAAATTATAAATATCCGACACGTATCTTCCTCCTCTAACATTGCACATACATACATAAACTCACGCCTTTTTCCCAGAAGGCATAGGCAGAGGTGTACTGGGGCACCCAGTACACCTCTGCATGGGGCATTTCGCCTTGTATGTTCCGTTCCACGATGTGATAGGGGGAGAACCTATGGCTATATCGGGAAAAACTGATTCCGGGCCGATAAATAATGAATAGAAAATTCCAATATCACTTTGCCCGACTCGGGATTCAAACCCGAAACCTTAGTTTTTTAACCGTACCGTACTGCGACACCGAGGCTGTCTAAAATTGTAGCAGTTATAAAATCTATTTAACGCATTTTCAAAACTGTCACTTGGATTATAGACACAGGTGCCGTGAGCAAACCGTTACCAATTTATACATTGTATTCAAAGTATTCTTTACGGCAGCCTGTTTAGGTTAGTGGTATATTAGGATGGCGTGGACGCCTTCCTATATAACCTCAATCCTTAAGTTAAGGAGTTAAAGTTAATTTTACAATGTTAAGAGTATCATGAATATGAATAGTTAGACCAATGAGACACACATATTCGTGACCACGTGAAATAACTACCTTGTATATCAGGAACGACGAAAACGTACACCAGGAACAATTGTTTTACCCCGAAAACGAACCCGTATATTCTTTTTTTATGCCCCATTATTCTGATACGTTGAATAAGCTGTCAATAAGCATAAATAGCTCAAATTATGTCACAAACATACTGTAAAACTGTGTAAATTAAAAACAAAGTAACGTAATATTATAGGTTTCCAATATGTGTAGTTTTATTAGGTACTTTCTAGGTGGACCCTGTCTAGATGCCTTTAGATCTATCTCTAAGTCCATATGACACGAGCATCGAGGAAAATATAAACTCCAAACTAGTTTGGACCTCAAGCGCGGCTGTCCCGTTACGCCGTACAAATTGTGACATTGTCTTCTTGTCATACGAGTACATTCGCAGCCGCGAGCTGATAAGTGACGCCGTACTATTTTCTTTTTCTTACAGCCGATTTACTTAATTTATTAGCTTATTTTCACAATTTTGGAAGAATATTAGATGGCATATATTTCTTTAAATTTTGGGGGATGTCTATGGATAAAAAAGGGTTTTTTAAGAACGTAAAGATCAAAAAACTATGTTAGATAAAATGAACTTACATGTTCTGCTATCAGGGCGCCGAGTCAAACATTAAAAATCAAAGTAATCAATATACAAAGTAGTACAGTATGTTAATGAAGTATAATCTCAATGTTATAATTTGCATTGCAAAATAATAATCAGATCAAGCATTCCAATTTCAAATTAACTAATTGTAATCTCCTAATTATTATTGCTCAAGAGTATCATAATTAAAAGTGAAATTAAAGATGTTTTGTTACGTCAAATCAACCATTAAGCATTGCGCAACAAACATGGCGAATCTAATGGCTGTTTTACGTAAACGCCGTGTGAAATAATTGTTAAGAATGTTTAACAAGCTGTTGAAGAAGGGGAAATTCGAAATCCTACTCTACAAAAATCACGCTAATTGTACCACTATCACACGTTTGCTGTCACGCTACGCTTTTTTATGTTGACTCCCGGGAGCTTAAAGGTCTATACGACCCTTTTTCCGACACTAGTTGTTGTTGGTGTTTGTGAAATAATCTCTTTGCATCAGGAGACGCCTGTACTTCTATTAAAATCAGTGGTGCCAATTCATTAGATTTATTATCAAAATAATAAATCCATTTATCTTGGCCTGACTTAGATTACAATAATTAGTGGTTCACGTTCATTTTAAATTGCAATGAGAAAGACATAAATAATGAGGGTATCATTAGGATTCCGCTATGGACTCAATTTAAATCAGTTGGGTTTCCAAACAACTTGATTATATAATCGGTCGATAGCCTTCACCTTTGCCAAACGAATACTTATCACAATAAAAATAAAGAAGATCTCATTTTAAATATTTCAATTGGCTTATTCGTCTTTTACATCAAGTCTTATGTCATCTTTACTATTTCGTTTTAAGATGAGCAATATTCGTCATAAGAAAATATTTTTTAGCAGAGTAACGCTTCGATAGTGCTTAACAGGAGCGATTTTAACATCAAACAATATATTATCTTATTACCTACTATTTAAATCAATAAGAACAGTTATACTAGCACTAATTACACAAATGAGTTGGGTTGGTCTGGATGTTGGTCACCAAAATAACCATCTTAAAGAAAAAGCTTGGTTTGTCGTTTTCCGTTCGATCAATACTCGAAGGTAACAGCTACATCCAATGCTTCCATCCTTCATTATCAGATTAGACTGCTATTTTATACGCTTATCTTGATTGTTTAAATACATCATTATTGTGTATTCTCACACTATTTGGACTAAAGTTTCCACACTAAACAAAAAAGTCCCCTAAGCTTACATTTTAAACTGTGTCCCTCACCGGAACCACGGCTATAATAACATGAATCTAATAGTGATAATTTTCCGCCGTTTACCCGCCCATTATACATTTACTCACAACACTAGGAAACTGATCTGATTTAGAAATGCATTCAAGGGCACGTCAGTCTATTGACTTAATCTAGTGTAGGGTTTTATTCAATTTTTTAACTAAACACGTAATTGACTTTTTTACGCAAAATATAAAAAAGAAAATCCCAGGTAAAATAACTTATTCTTATTCAAAACTTGTTATTCAGATGCTAGAAGGCATTTATATGTCGCGGTATCGATACCCGAATGGGAAGGCAACAAGGCTTTAATGCCAAAACTCTACGGGGGTTACTTTATGATCCGAACCGAAGTTCGAATGTTCGTACTTTCGACGTCCGAAGATTAAAGAAGTTAGCCACTTCTAAAAATCCATACTGTTCTTTAATATACTTATCACTTATTCTCTTATGGGTTATTTGGAACATAGGTTATCTTTATTAATACAAAACTACACGTTATCAGAAACTATGACAAATCTCTTAAAAAGCCTCTTTTTAACGAGAGCACGGAATATCATCTCATCACACGTTTTGAGATTTTATCATAAGTAAGGTTTAGTTAACCGTTAGAGGAATGTTTACGACCTTACTTTAGCTAGTTTTTCTAGTGAGTTTTATCAAACATATTTAATTTTGATTACATACCTAATTTAAGATTTTCTTTTATTTTTAATACTTGTAGTTGATAAATTATTTGTATTTGTGCTTATTTTCTGTATTAGCTCCTATATTACACTGCCTTCTGTTTACTTTTTCTTAAATCCAGCTTATGGTTGTCCGTAGTCCGTACAACATTGCCTTTGAGCGATAAGACCGCCAATTGTACTTTTTATGTATCTATATGATATTCGTTTCATTTGTATTTTTTGAATGTGCTATAAAGTGTATATAAATAAATAAATTACGTGCCTTTTATTTTTGCTTGGCGAGTTTTGGCGGCGGTTCTTACAATTGACATATAGCAATGGTTAACAGAGTCTAAAGTCTCGGTGGGCTGTGAGGCTAAAAAATTGTTTCACTTTATCGGCCTTCCTTAAAAACAGTGAAAATGCCTTTTGTTTTCAGCTTGAGCAAAGAAGACGCAACAATTTCGATACAAGAGGTTTTCAAACTGTCTGAATAAGGTCCCTCTATTTCTATGGATAAGGCCTTACAAATAGATCAGTTACACCACATATTTAACGTGAGAATTTAAGCGCTCTTTTATAAATGTCCAGCTGTAATACATAAAGTAGGTTAAATTACATAAGCCTGCGTAATTATGAACATTAATTCATACACTGCACCGCAAAACAACTGCAAGAAAAAAACAATATACAATCCATGTATGCATACCCAGCATTTTTCAACCCGGAATTGTATGCAAGAAAATACTTTAGTAGCAGAACATTTGAAACACTTGAAGAATGAGACGTGTTGTTCCTGAGAGCGTGTGTACGTCGGTGGCCCATTGACACCGTTGCAGCCGCGATGCTCCTCCGACTAACCCCGATCCCACACTTATGTAATGCAAAATCACATGTTTACTGTTTTACTGAGCAGTTTTAGTATGAGACATGCTGGTGCCAGTACTCAAATGTAGAATGGTTTTGGAGTACCACTGTCCCGTTGACAGAAGATAAGCAATTCTTTATTGCGTGACATACAGATTGTCAGAGGCAAGGGCGGATCCAGCTTCCAAGCCAGGGTCATATAGTTCTTGTCAGAACACTGGATACGATTGCAATAATCTAGTTTGTAATCATGTTTCCTTTAAAGTTTGTTACAGCCGTGATTTGTGACCACACACACACATCATTTATCTGTACTTTTAACTTTTATCAAAAAGATAATAAATAAATAGATTTTGTCAATCTGGAGCCAGCCCAGGGCGGTCATAACCCCCATGACCTCCCGCCCTGGATCCACCATCGGTCAGAGGACACAATGTTCTGTCCCAGAGTTGCTCTCCCGGATGCTTTTCCGTTGCATTCCTAAAAGTTCGACAAATCATCTCAATTTGTTCAGGTATAGTTTGTTCTAATTTAACGGTAGCAATAGTAGTAAATTATCGTCTGGCGAAAATCGGTTTGGTAATCCTACAAAACTAAATGAATCGTACAATAGATGGATGTACTATCTACATATACGAGTAGCCATGCTAAATCCATCATAATATGACGCAATTAGAGGCGGCTCTTTGGCTCTTACAAATGACACTGAAAACATGACCCAGGTTATTTATTGTATTAATAAAAAAAACATAAACTGCAGACTCGTTTTATTACATATCGTTTTGATAAAATAATAAATCATGTTAAATGTAATCAAGCAATTGCCTAAAACAGAACTACTACATAAATGAAAGTTATTCAAAACGAACAAGGACATTATATCCACGTTGGTGCAAACAAATTGTCACAAATAGTAATTTACTGTCCTCTTGCGGACGAATCCAGGAGTTTAAAACGGGGGTATAAGTATGTAACTCTTCAATGAGACAAATGTTTGAGAGATCAAAAAAAAGGTATCTTGGAACATAAAATCTCCCACACCTAGATAGAATGACAAAAAACTTATAACTACGGTGTCCGACGTTAACTATTATCGCCTTGGAGGTATCCGGTCATGAAGAAAGTTTGACCGTAGTCGCCAACATAAGCGAATAAAAATATCGAACGGGATGTGGATATAACGCAAGACACGATTTAAATAAAAACGATGTTAGTAAACACATACATAAACATTTAAGCAGAACTAACAACCGGTGCTGCAATTTTGTCGAAGTGTTTTTGCGTCACTGATCAATTACTTTTTTACATTATTCATAAGCTTTGTAAAATATCAAAGGTTCATGACATGTGTGTTGATGGTAAAAAAAATGTTTATTCGAACACAATTAGCAGATATTAAATCTGTAATAGTGTTATTCCACATTTTGAAGATCTATGGCGCCTCGTGGAGGACAGAACCCAAACCGCGATAGCAATTTAACTACCTGCCGATAGTCTCTATTATATATTCTCTATGTTGGTCTTTATCGTCTTAAAAGTCTCTGCACATGAGGCTAATTTGCCTTTAACATGAAATCTATAGTATCCAGCTACGTTTAGGTCTGTGAGCTCCAGCTATTTTTCTTAGATATCTGTGCTATTCGAATACAACCGACTTTAAGCACTGGAATTAAATTGAAGTGAGATGCAAAAATGTATAATGCTTCTATATTTACTGGGAGACATGACCTCGAGCGGCTCTGAGCCCGGTCCATATCTCCTTTATTTCATAACTTTCGAGTTAGTCCAGTTAATGCGAGTGCGTCGGACCGGTTTTGCGACGTATCAATCGGCATCTACTTATTGCGATATAGCTTATGAAACGGCCGCGAATGGCAATTGTAATGAGCGTTGTAATGGCTCACCGTAATGGCAAAGCTACCAGCTGACTGATTATAGTCTAACTGGATTCCTCCCATTTGATATGATTATTAAAAAAGGTAGGTATTAGAAAATCTGCTGTGAGAGTTCCGTAGGTTAGAGATTTTGTATAGTATATAAACTATAAACTCATTAGTCTAGTAAACATAAAACAGATCAACCCCAATTAACTAGCCCTATCAATCCAAAAGGAAGTATGTGCACTGTAACAGTACCTACGTATATCAGCTCATTTATTTATTGATGTAATGGTAAAAATACGTTATAAACAAACCTTAAATACTGAATTGTTAAGTCTGCTCTTTAAGATATAATTTTCTCGAGCCAATAGTATGAAAAGACAGGCAAATTATTAAAACAATAAATTTATCTCACTCTCCCTTCAGCCTCAGAAAGTCCACTGCTAAACATAGGACTCCCACAAGGATCTATCTAGGGGGGTAGTTTTCAATACTCTCTATAAAATAAAACTATTTTAACAGATTAGCTAAGTGATTGCCTTGGTAAGACGTTTGCAGCTTCAAATACAACCTAATTGACTGATGTCAGCGCTGCATAGGAATTGAGAACAGTTTCTGTCTAAACAGAACCCTAATAGTAATGTTAGAAAGAACTGCTTTTTTATTAAAACCATGATTAAGGGGCCGTATCAAATGTTAAATGATCAACCTATACCCTCAGGCAACACTCGAGGCTTCAAGAATTTCAAATTATTCTCAAGTCTGGGTTTCAACGGCATTTAATTGGTTATAATATTCATGTGTTCTATCTTAATTATACGAGTGATAGGTTAGTTTAAAGCGAAACGAATTGCTGAGGTGCAGGTTACGGGGTCATTCCTAGATTTAAATCTAGTTATTTTGAGTGAAATGAGGAAAAGCTAATAATATACAGTTAGGATATTTAATAAATTACCCAGAAGCTTTTAAAGACATATTACAGGCATATCAAGTTAAATAAGTATCAAATAAATATTAAATAGACTTTGTTATCGCTAAGTGGGAAAGACATGTTTATTAAATAATTGTAGCTTTCAAACGTAGGCGTAAAAATTAATGCACACCATGAACAATAGTCTGTGGGATGTACTGACAGACTGTACAGATGACGTCACAATAGCACATCGTCTTTGGCACATAGCACGCGAATTTAAACCTTACATTTAAAGAAATAAAGAATATCTTACACCTTGGAATCGACCAATGTATAAAGACCCATGTGAAGTAATTAAATACATGTATTGTGGAACGAGTTCCGAAGCGTGACACTGAGCGGGAAGGTCACGAAATAGTGGGCAATACGGGTTCACGACACAATAGGTGATGGATTAGTTTTAGCTTTTGCAAATGTTCTTTTGGAAGTTGAAGGAAGACTGTTGTTTGTGTTAATCGCTTCATCGAAAGAAGATTGTGTTTTTGTGCCATAACTGTTTGTTTGATGGCACTAATTAATGGTTATGTTTTGAAAAGATTTTAATGAAATACACATAGCATTAATTTATTATTTAAGAAACAATGTTGAATAAATGACACGCAAACATATAACAAAAAGCCTACATCACTGAGTTTTTAATTAATCAATATTCATTAATATTTTGTAGCTTTTTCAACATTAAAGCACAGATTAAAGGCAGATGCGACTGTGGTCCTACTGATGGTATGTTGCACCCACCTACATTCGAAGCAATTATAGCTATCTTATATCTAGAGATACAACCGCAAATTTATAATTATTTATACCGCGATATATGTCCCTATTAATCGGTGAATACACAATGGTCACAAAAAACAATAAAACAGTTCCCACCAGCCCCACATAGTCCAGGCCAGGTCAAAGTTAAATGATAAAAAATGTAAGTCACGTAATTTGCACAATGGTTTAACAGTAAACTACAATGAGACGGTATGACCGCTGCAAACGGCACAGGGTCACTTCCAAGTGTGAGAAATAAACATAAAGCAACCATTTTCCCAACATTGTGATATTGATATTTTTGGGAATGAATTAGATTGTATGATGTTATTTATTTTTTCATTCTATGTTGCATTATCCTGACGTGTCTTAGATCTGATTTGTGATTTCATCACACACAGTATCAGGCCTCAGGTATAATGATGTTTTTATTTTGCGTTCGAACTGCAGCGGGCGTTTGGATCCCATATCTATATGTATTATTTATTAGAATTTTTTCCAGCCAGATATTTTGACTATCAAGCCGACTTATCAAGGCACTCTTATGTTCATAATATATTTAGGTATATGCATTTACTCAAATATCTCTGCATCACCCTAAGGTAGGCTGGTAGAGAACGCCTCGCCTTTCTTATAAGTGTATGAGAAGTGTTAATAAATAAAAAATCTATTCTTGCATTAGCTATTAGCAGAACCAAAACAATACTAAATTGATTTCATATTTACTTCACTAGGAGTATTTAGTATACAACCCCTCGTTATTCCCTTGGTTTATCGTGTACTAAGTTACGAAGATTGTCTACAAAGCTATTAACAAAGAAAGTTTTTACTCTATTAGCACATTGTTAGACAAGTGCGGAATTCACTTTAAAAGCATTACGTAACTAGAAGTGAGAGAATTTCATTTTTACCGAAACAGAGAACTTGCTAATATATCTATTAACAAAAGTTGAACATCAAACGCGATTTCTTATAATTTGCAAATGATTTTCAAATGGGAATCAACTAACTTGACTAAGCTATGTGTATAGATCTAATTATTGCATCATCATCATCATCGTCAACCCGTCTGCTTCCTCTGCTGGACATAGGCGTCTCGTATTATTGCATCTGTATCTGTATCAGCCTATATACGTCCCACTGCAGGGCACGGGCCTACTCTAAAATCGCCAGTACGATTGAGAGTGGTTAGGCCATATACTCCACTACGCTGGCCTAGTGCGGGTTGGCGGACTTACATACCATATAAATTCTTATAAACCACTATGGTTTGCAGGTTTCCTCACGATGTTTTCCTTCACCGTTTATTATTATTATTGCATACATCGTCCTAATTATTTTGACGAATAAATTGATGTTTGTAATGATGACAAATGGATGGACTTTAGTAGAATGATGAAAAGTCTAAACATCCACTACGATTGCCAATACAGTAACTATGGAGATCAAAGATTTAATATAATGTTTAAGTTAAGTATATGAGGGATTTACCAATTGCCAATGAAAGGTATAACCTTAACATTAAATAAGGTGATAAAAAGTAAAGTATGCACTTGTGTGCAATACTAATAATCTGAAGGCAACCAAAAAAATAATTGAAAAGTTCAGCGCCCGGATCTTTTTGTAAATATGAAAAATTGTTAACACACTCGAATCAATTAGAAGCAGCCAGCATCAATTGCGATAAAGACAGAAAGTAAATTACCAGAATTGGAAATTAACATTTCCTCAAACAACAAACGTTTAGTTGGAAACCAATGACACGAGAACAATTTAGCAATTAAGATTCACGCGTTGCGCTAGTACAAGAATTTCGCATACTTTCTGTTCGCCGTGTCAAATGGGATGCGACGAAAGTTGGAAAGTGGGCGCGCCCTCTCGCGCAGACGGATTGCCTCATACAAACTAGTACTTATTGAGTAATAAGTATGGAGCTAAAGTTAAAAGAACAACATTCATGAGATTCTTGGGGTTGTGTAGTCTTACTGATTTCGACTGTCATTCAGTACAGACATTTTTTGAGTCATTTTATTTTATTTGGCTAATTTGTACAATAGCTAGGAATTGAGATATCAACGATGTTTTCCTTTAGATTTGCTATAATGCTGTTGAGCAATTGCTTGTACCTTTAGAGTGCATTTATTAAGTAACTGACCTTTACGAGCATTCTTTGTTTCATAATTTACAATATTATGTCATTGGCAAAATGTAAAGGGATTGTCATTTCGTGCACTTTGCTTTAGTAACCAAAGTGAACTTTATGCTTGGGTCAATTTTGTCAGCTGATTTTTTTCGTCGGAAAAGTAATAAACATCAATCACGCCATATTATGTCACTAGTGTACATTGACAAGGACCACTTTGGGTGATAAATCAAAGCCTTCATGATAGGATGAGTGTTGATTTTGCCGACTTCGCATAGTCAAATAATATTAATTTATGACTAAGAATTACGTATATAAAATACTTGTTGTTTGTTTGATCATTTATTACAACTTTATTACAAACTTAGAGCTACATACATAAAACCAGACAGGACCGATAATTGCTCAACTTGATGACAGATGTCATAAACAATAATAATACCATAGACTATTTTCACAACTCTTTACATCCCCTTTCTTTTCAAATTAACAATAGTTTTTTAGATATGATGGCTTTCTAACTGTCCTGCCTGCTCTAGTTCTGTATACATTTTCATTTTCGTTTTGTTCCAATAATTCTACATTTTCTATGTTTTCTGAACTTTCCTGTCTGTCAATTCTTTCATCATTTAATATAATATCACTTTCATCCATATCATATCTTACTTCTAATTTCTCTTGATCTTTACATTTTAAAAGATATCTTCTATTCCTATCCAAGTTTTGTCCATTTTCTGTTACAATTTTATATGAATTTGGTCTATTATCTTTATCTATCACTTCAGCATATTGCAGTGGTTTAATGTTTTTACTATCATTTAATACAACTTTTTCTCCTTTCTTCAATGGCTTTAAGTGTTTTGTATTTTTATCATAATACTTCTTATATTTCCACGCATTTTTATATAAACTATTCTGAATTTTCTTATTTTCATTACTTATTTCTTGTTGATGAGGTAACAATCCTGATAATGTTCTATTCATTAACAATTCTGCAGGAGATTTATAGCCAAATTCACTAGAAATTGGTGTATTTCTATATTCTAACAATGCTAAAATTCTATCTTTACCTTCATAATCACATTTTTTAAACATATTCTTGACTGTTTGCACATATCTTTCGGCTAAGCCATTACTTTGAGGGTATAATGGACTACTAGTCTTATGAATAAAGTTCCATTCTTTAGTAAACTGTCTAAATTTAACATTCGAGAAATTAGTTCCATTATCTGAATATAATATCTGAGGTATGCCAAATGGTGTTGCAAATGTACATAATTTGACACTATCTTCACACAGTTTTACTTGAAAAAATGCTGTAGACGCATCTAATTTGCTAAATATAATGGAACCTGCCATTTTAGAAGAAATTTCTTCAAATGTAGGTAGCTTATAATGTTCTCTTTTTATACACTTGTTTAAATTATTAGGGTCCAAACATATTCTAATTTTTCCATCAGGTTTTTTCACTATTACTATGTTACTCACAAAATCTGTGGGTTCTGTAATTTTTTCTATGACCCCTAATTTTTCCATATTTTCTAACTCTACTTTCAATTTATCATGCAATGGAATTGGTACACCCCTACATGCTTCTATTTTTGGTACATAATTTTCTTTTAATGTTATTTTATATTCTGCATTCTTTAATAATCCAATTTTCTCATTGTTAAATAGCTCTTTAAAGTCATTAACTATATTTTTATATTCTTCATTGCCTATTTTAATATTCATCAAATATTTTCTTTCCATTAATCCTAACATTTTAATAGTTTCAAATCCTAAGACTGGCATACATTCACCATCGACAACAAAGAATAACAATTTGACATTGTTATCATTAATCAACTGACAATTTAGTCTAATTTTGCCTACACACTTTATTTTGCTTCCATCATAGTTAAATAACAATTTACAATTTTTATTTATCATATGTGTCAATTTTAAGATTAATATTTTGTTTAACGGCAAAACATTACAGTCTGACCCTGTATCTAATTTGAAATTGATACTTTCGTTATTAATTTTAAGAGTCTCGCAGAGCTCATTATTGTGATTATGTACTGTTAACATTCCTAACCTGTACTCTTTGTTAGTATTACTCTGGCAAATTGTATGTATTTGGGTTTTACACATCTTACTGTAATGTCCCATTCTCTGGCATTTGTTACATTTCACCCTATATGCTGGGCATTTATATCCATGTATATAACCACACCTTTGACATCTTTCCTTTTCTCTCGGTCTCCGTATGTTCTTGAAGTCTGCCTGAGGTACTGCTATTTCCTTGAAGTCCCGTTGCTTCTTAAATCTCGAGCTGCTTTTCTGCTCTTCTCTTTTGTCTGTCTTGACAACTGCTATATTAGTGTCCTCCTCAAAATTCTTTAATTGTAATTTTGTAACTTCAGACATTTTGCAAATATTCATACATCGCTCCAAGTCTAAATTTTGTTCTTTTAATAATCTTTCTCTTAGCATCTTATCATTTATGCCTCTTATTATTTGGTCTCTTATAAGACTATTTCGTAGACTTTTGAATTCACAGTCTAAACTTAATTTTTTCAATGACATGACATAGTCATCAAACGTTTCTTCAAGTCCTTTATTTCTTGAAAAAAATAAATGTCTGCTCATAGTTTCATTTTTTAGCGGTTTAAAGTAATCATCAAACTTTTTCACAATTGTTTCATAATTCCTTTGCTCATCCTCGAATTCAAAAGTATTAAAAATATCGACGCCATCATCTCCCATAACATGAAGTAACAGTGATATTTTACCTTCATCGTTTAATTTTTCTTCTGCCTTCGACGCTACATAGTATAGGTCATACTTTTGTTTCCATTTCTTATATTGTTCACTGGGGTTTCCACATGCTGTTAGTATTAATGGCGGCGGCTGTTTCAGATCCATAATAATCTCTTTTTTTCTTCTTGTATTTTACAATATTTATTCGCCTCCGACTGCGCCATATAAAATACTTGTTGTTTGTTTGATCATTTATTACAACTTTATTACAAACTTAGAGCTACATACATAAAACCAGACAGGACCGATAATTGCTCAACTTGATGACAGATGTCATAAACAATAATAATACCATAGACTATTTTCACAACTCTTTACAACGTATATCGAAGAAAATCATTCAACAGATTTTAGAAATAATAAAAGGCATGGAGTGATTCGTCATTTTAGCTAGAAATAGTCGTTACTTCTCCCATTCAAAATATATTGCTTCATAGCATTTATTGACCTGTTCTGAGAACTTAGATATAAATGCTTCTTCATTTATGTTAACTTACATCTCTCATCATTCTCTGAATGTAGTTCCTTTTCTTCAATGAAATTGGTTATCACATTTAATAGCGTATTAAATAAAACTTTGCATGTAAATGGTATGGCATAATGATGATAATAAAAACTCCACGGTCAAATTAGAAAATCGCGCCAGATGTTTGTCCAACTTTCTAACTGTGCCTATCTGTGTATGTCTGTGTGTGTGTGATACATAACAATTTTCCTGTCGTAACGATTGTTACGTACTAATGGGAGAACAAAATGGGCTGCAATTTATAAACTATCGATTTAATGCTCGTAAAATTTCAAGGTCTTTTACGGTACTTTTATTACTAGAGGAAATTGATTCGTGTTGAAAAGTGGTATAATTCTTTAGCGTTTAATTTATGTAAATAGCGGTACAAAAGTACGTAGTACTAATTATAGAAAAGTTTCAAAATAGGTTAGATATTTTTTTAATAATGGCAAAGAAATCATTCCATGCGAGTGCAGCAAAATACTTGCGATCTAATCTACGTGTAAATTGGACCGATGAGTCTGAATTGATATTTTAAAAAAAGTGTAGGAATTTAAGGCGAATAATTTATTAAACAACTATCCATCGAGGATCAATTGGGTTTTTCCACACAAAACAAAATGAAGTCGTATAATTTTTATGGGTAATCTTTTGTCATTTTTAAAGCACCAATTAGACTATGGAAATAAATGTATCTGTATATGGTTCTAAGATTTTATGCAATTATCTAAGGATTTCCGCAGAATTTTTAAAAAACTATAATTGGTTTAACTTTATCGTAATTGATTCAACAACGTCATAAGCCATAATTATATATGACTCATATGATATTGTATTAGTCTTGAATAATAGAAACAAAATAGATTCGGGACAAATTCTTAGGCGATCACCTCGTGCCCTTAACCTATAAAGGTATCAGCCTATAAAGGTCCCACTACTCTACAATCGGTCATATAGTTCACCAAGCACACTAGGTGTGGGTTGGTGGACTTTACATACCTTAAAAATTCTTACAAATCGCCATTTTATTTAGGTTTCTTCCCAATGCAATGGTTTCCTTCACCGTTATAGTGTGTGGCGATTGACTATGAATATACACATGACTCCGAAAAGTCCGAGGTGTGCTCTGGGATTAGGGACCGCGACCACTGCGTTGTCAAAATGTGGGCAGCCGCCACTGGTCTACCAAGAGGCCACTACATAGTTAAGCTTAAAATAAAGAACAAAAATAGAATAAAAAAATCGAATACCCAATACACACAGTTACAGTTTATATTTTTTTAAAATATTTTTTTCATTTAATTCCTATAACATTTCATTGACATCAACGTCGCATGTAAACAGGTGGAAATCCGAAAGCGTAAACAAATACGGAACTGCCTTGTTGACAATTATCAATCACGGCCCGCCTAATGTCATTAAGGGCGCACAAGAAACGACCAGATGAAAACCACATAACTAGAAATTGATAAGGCTGATCATAGACTATAAGTTAAGTGAAATCGAATTAAAGAAAGAATATCAGTATAAAAGAAAATATCATTATAAAAAAATACCAACGTAGCTGACAAAAGCGTTACTTAAAAGTTACAGGCAACCGTATTGAGACAAAATAAAAAAATTGGAAGGTTATAAGTATGATATTTTTTGAATAAATAAAATAAACTATTTGTTCCAATATAAGTTACTTTATTCATTATATTTTATATATGTACGATATTGCGTAGAAGAGACTGTTCTATTCAGCTAAGATGCAACCTCGTCAAGCAAGGTAATGCACGTACATAAAACCTGACAGAATGACCTATTTCTACACTGTTTTACGAGTTGCCAGTTAGCCAATTATTGTTTTAAAATATATTATGCAAAACATACTAAACAACTTGCAAAGAATCTGTTTTTCCCAATTTCAATTAACATCAGTTTGAAATTATATTAGCAGAATGTAAACAAAAACGAACAAGACTCTTGAAGGTATGCAATAACACAGTTGAACTGGCGTTATACTATCTGCTATTTCTTATTTTTTTACAGACGAAGCTATTTACTTGGTCATCATTTGATTAAAAATCAAAATTATTACTTTTTATATTCAATTTGCATTGCCCGCGTGGCGAAGACCTGCGTCAAACGGTGTCGTTGCGTCGACTTCGGACCGCACCTATCACTTTCATCCAAACTTTTGGGTGTGTCCATACTTTTTCTTATAAATCAATGCGAGGCGTTTATGATGCCATCCGTCTTAAGTTTCTTTAAGTATTTATTGAACCAAATGATCTGGCGTGTTTGTTTTTTTTATTTCTGTGGGATGTTACTGTGGAGAGACATTTAAAGTGAAGACTTTAAATAGCCAAAATTAATTTCAGACTGAAGTAATGTTTTTTCTGTAATATTCATAGGTGTATGTGTAAAATAAGTAGCTATAAACTGCAGCCTTCCTAGATAATTGATATCAATACCTATGGAATTCGGGCAGGCCAGTGTAATATCGATATTCATCACGCCTGGCTGTAAGAAGCTCGTACATAACACAGTCATCAGTGCGACCGCAAGTTTTTCACCACGGTAACAGTAACGTTGACATAATTTCCCTGGCTAATGGCGGCTCGTGGCCGATAATGACCGGGGACAGTCGACTGTGACATCGGGACTGCGTCGGTAACGGGATGCTGGTATAGTTTTAGCGCCAAGTATGCTACTTCAACATATATTAGCAGAGGATAGAAATGCCAATAATGCCAATGCAAAGGCTACATCTAAGAAACTTAAAATTATTTAATTACTTTCACGGTGTCTATTTTCTATGCAAACTTTACTAACCGATTTCACCTTCGTACTGAATGTATTATGAAAACTTATTTGCCAACATCTATGTAACTCAGCGACTGCTCCAGATTTTATTCGTCAGAATTCAAATTAATAATGTGTGATTACAGTTACGAATGTCAATAGACAGGATTAAATTCGTAATACCATAAAATATGAACATGTCATATTACTTCCGAGGGTGGAATCTTCGCCCCGCATATCAATAGGATCACCCACTATCGATCTTGGACCGGAAACAATCTAGACGAAATTTGGGTGCCATTAGTAGCTCCTTCGTAAGCCGCCTCAGTTACAAACATGGCTGAAAAATTAGGACCGTTCTGCCAGTGATCAGTGTCGGTAATCAGTCATTAGTCCAAGTAGGTGTAATGGGAGATGTCCATCCCGTACGCTTTCTACACATTCTCTTGTTGCGTTTGTTCACACGAGAGGCGTAGGGCAGCGTGCCCAGCGGGCTGCGACGCCTTTAAATAGGGCTACCTTCGCAGAATTTACGACCCTTATCAACTAGATTAAGTAAATCTATTGACCAGATATGTGAGTACGATTCTGAGTAAGCAAATATTCATAGTATTTCTAAGCGTCGTAATTATTGAACGAATTTATTTAGACAAGAATTTAAAAATTCCTTTTTCTAATACGGACGATAAATGATTACCAATAAATATGATTAAATTAGTCCCATTTTCTAGACATGGGATAATTATATCAAGTACTGTCAAGAATTCTGAGTAACTCAGACATATTCAACAAATCTACATTCGAACTCTTATAATTTAGCAAGCACACAAAAGGCAATATCATACTGACAATAAAAGTTATTGCTGTTAAATATTGATGCATGTGGCAACCCTACTCGCCAAGGGTGCGAGTGACCGGCCGTCGTCCGCTCCGGTCAAGGCGAAAGCCTAGCTTTACAAAGGGCTATGTCCAATGTAGGCTTGTTCTTAGGTTTCATAGTGACTCACGTCTCACGGTAAAAGGAGATTTGATGACTTTTATCATTGTAACTCCACTGTAAGAGAAATTTTCAATTGAGGTATTTTTATACACATTTGCATTATTACAGAGTAAAAAAATATAAAACTTATAATCCACTAATAGGCCAACTAAATATAAAAATAGCTATAAATTAAGTTCTCTTTATAAAACGACCAAAATATCATCGAAATCTATCAAATCCTAAAACATCCCAAGTAAATCCCCATGCCGTTTACAGCTTTAGCTTAACAAATAACTATCCTTGCCAGACAAATTCCATGACATTGAAACACCTACAGTCGCGTCCACATTAATTATTCAAGCATTTCCCTCAATGTCGGAACGGAATCAGGAACTACGTGCCAAACTGGCACATGGCATTGTGAATGGAAGCTGCGTGCGAGAAAGCCACGGGCTGAGGAGTGGGGGTGGGGCAATAGTCCTTATGATGGTCGTGACGGCACGCGCGGTATTGGGACCACGATGTTTGGCAGTTGGCACCACAATAAAACCATTTGCATATCGACATAGGTTATTGACTTTGAAGAGGCGTGGAAAGAGTTTTGAAATTAATGTCGTTGGTGGCATCATAAGTGATGGAGGTCTTTTAATTACGTTTTTAAGCAATGACAAAGATTTATTGGTGTTTAAAAATAAATTGTAAGTAAATAATATCTAAAAGGCTGCCTGGAAGAGATCACAGCTAGTGATAAAGCCGTCAATTGTACCAAGTCTTAAGTTTTAAGTAAATATATTTTTGTTTATTTTTCATAAACTTTGGTGTACAATAAAATATATAAATAAATAAAATAATAATAAAACACGAAGATCGTAAATTCCAGTAACGAACATTGCAATTTAAGTGGCATTGTAAAGTCGTTTTACTGTGTTGCTCACATTTGCCACGTACTCCGCTGTAAACCACATCGTAAGGAACAATAAAGTTTTAGAACGCAATAAAATTCGCTTAACACGCGAGAATACTGAATCAAAACCAATAGCATACAATTTTATACAGGTTTTTTATACAAGGACAATATCTTAAGGACAATCCGAATTCCTCTTAACATCAAAGAAAAATAATAGTCACTATTCCTTGAAAAATAACGATATAATAAACTGATTCGAATGCAAGACATAAATGATCCCCAAATAAATTGGTGAGTGTGAGTGTCAAAAAATTTGAACTCCTTCCCTTCTCTCTCTAAGTTTTCAAATTATTTACATCTGTAACAAACTTAGCCCTTTAATACTGAATTGTTTACTCCTTGTTTATAACTGAAATTATCGATAACACAAACTGTCACTGATTAACTTTGCTATTCATAGAATGAAAAATGTAAAGGATAAAAATGGATCCAAATATTATGTCTTTGTAAATCCCATTTAGCAAACTTATAGAAGTCTAAAACAAACGAAGGAACTGCCAACTGATATGGAGGTTTTGTGCATCCGTTGTAGGTAGGACACGTAGGAGGTGAAATAGTAGCGCGGGCCCCGAGCGTATCGAATCTACAACTGTATTGTCTGCGCATAGTCTCTACATCTTGCGTACAAACGAATAGAGAAATGTTCATAAAACTTATTTTAAAATGCTCACGTCCAGTAGGTTGTAAATCGCAGCTAAGTTTTTAAACCGTATTTTAAGGATACCAATTAGAATTTTGTGGATTTTTATGCCAGATTGGGAACTACCTTAATTTGGACACAAATTGTAAGTTTTCTTCGTATTAAGTAAATCTTAATGTAATTTGAAATAATAAAATAGATCACATTGTAGCTTTGTTTATCGGTTTAAGAATTTGTTTTATAAGTTTTAAGCTATAATTTAATAATTTTTATATTCTAATCAAAGTTCTTTGCACCACAGCTTATAAAGCCAATTATTGTACAAATTCTAAACTGAATGGTTTATGCGTATAACAGTACCGGCAAGTCTACTAAGGATTGGCAACCGGCCCACGCCACTTCCGACGTGTGGACAGTATTAAGGCCCACTTTTCCATTGTGTCCACTGTTTCGATACACCGTTGTTTAATAGAAGGGTTACCTTCGATTACCTCAGAGCCGTAACGGTTCATATAGCTTCATACTTTGTAATTTACTATTTGTAATTTGACCTACCTATTAAAAAACCATTTACAATTTGTGTGATTAGTTTGTTTGTTTTGTCGTTGATTTATTCTGAAACTATGGTAATGTTTCTGACAGAAGGATAGACTACTGGATAGTTTTTAGATTGACTCTGTGTATTGACATTGGAGTATTTGGTGTAACAACTTGAAAAAAATACGATACTTACACAATTACTAAAGACGGGCCAAAAATTTATTTTCCAATCTGACCGTTGATTATAGTTAATGTTGGCGTTGTTCTTTTAACACTAAGCATACCATTTACTTCTTTACGACCCTATCAAATGCATCTCAGATTTTTTGTAATTAAAAGTTTAGCTATACCGTTAGCGTTGAAACGATTAAAATAAATCTTAATTCAAATGATACAATAGTCGTAAACCTATTAACATTGTGTAAACATTAATTTTATTCTCCCATTCGAAGTTGCCCATAAGTTTAAGTAATCTTTGAAAGATATATTCTAATGGTATTTAGGGTCCGTAAACATACTAAAGGTGTGATTTTCGATTGCTTATCAATGGCAAATTGTCCCAAATACCATCCAATCGACATCCTACAGTGCGTCCGGTGCGGTTTTATTGCGCCTATACCTGCTTTTGAATGTCAGCAAAAGATAAACTAAAACATATTTATAAATTAGCCATATATGTACTCACATTTTTTTCTTTTATTCTGTATTTTATAACATGGATGAAATATATGGAGATGGAAAGTAAACTAAGCTTTTACGAGTATAATGTTAAGGCAAGATTTCATTCTGAAACTTTATATTTGTGCAAGTTCAATTAATTCGTACAACGTATCAACAAGACTATAATTTATGCCACAATGGAAGCGGGTGGGCTTTATATCACACGAGGCGGGTTTTAAAACCACATCAAATCATGTATTTACAATCTACACTTATTTGTTGCTGCCTTAGGTGTTATTTTGACAGAATTTTGCATGCAATTTCCTATACAATGCAATTTTCCACCTTTCTCGCAGAATCTAAAAATGAATTTTAGAAGTAAAATTAGCATTGTAGTTTAAAATAATAAGTCATGTCGAATCTCCAAGTATGCACATTTTGTAAGAGCCTAGTTTCATGCATACGACATTTGCGATGCTAACTCGCTAAGTATTTGTGAAACGTCTTTCTGTCTGTGCTGCGACTATTACGAAACCATTCTCTGGTATTTATTACTCGTACTTATGTATTTGTTATATATTCAACATATTTTGCACTTTGGTTGTGATGAGTTTTATGTTACTAATAATTAATCGCCTTATTACTTTAGTGTATAATATTTGTATCTAAGGTCGGATGTTGCACTAAGTTTTTCATATGACATATTATATGATTTATTTATGGAAAGTAACTTGAAGGTCAGGTACAATTATGATAACATTAATTAAATTTTAAATAGCATACTGCAGTCTTTTGCAAAACCTAAATGTCCTCGATGCAACAAGTTTGCAATATACAGAATCGACTTTGTTCATATTGAGTTTATAAACCAATTTTACTTTTTAGTTATTCAATGCTTCATCTTTGCTTCGTTTTCTATGCTTTGTCGTCTAACCAAATTTAACACGTTAACTGCCAACACGGTCAATGTTGTGCGATGCCTAACTTTCCTATCAATCCAACGAAAAATAACACATTCTTTTAAATTTTTATCGATTGTTTTTTTTATTATTTAGTTAGAATACACTCTTAATAATGGGTTTTATTAATGCGGAATAATTTCTGACTCTCCATCAAGAATTATTAATCATCGAACAACATGGAAAAGTATACTCATTTTATTGGCAGTTAACGTGTTAAAAGTCGTTCGGAAGGGTCAGAATATTCGTAATTATATTAACTAAAATAGGGTCTATGAATAAGGCCGAATGAATTTAACTTGTAATTTTAAAATAACATTCTTGGTAACAGTGAATATAAAAAAATAAACTTGGTCTAAGAATTCTTTATTAAATATTTAAATACTTAAGGTTCTCTGTATTTTATTTGTTTAAACGTCTCATAGAACATACCAAGGTCGGCAGAATATCGTTGCACAAGTAATTTAAAATGCATTTGCTCAAACAATCTGCGTGATTCATAGGTCGTTTATATACTATATGACTTGGTGACGTCACCGTCATAACACCCAAACCGGCAGAACAAAACGTTCCTTACGTTGCAACTTTGGGCACATTAACTTCTTATATTATTATTTAAATAAACAAATGTACATAAAACATATCTGTCAACTATCACCTCCTGTTTTTGATTTCTAAGTGGAATAAATCAATTTTGTGTATATTTTTCACTACGGAAATGTCTAAAGATCAGTACAGAATTAGAATTTGTACGCATCATAGCAGAGCGGTTGCACCCATTACATTTCGTTCACTAGTGGCAACTGTTTCTACCCCTTCGGGGACACAAGCGTGAGTTTAAATATAAAAGAATAACTGAACGACACTTCAACTGAGGAAAATGTAACTTCGGTCCTAAAGTACTTACATGCTTGGTTAATCTTGGTCAACTAAAGTAAAACGACATTTCTAGTTGGCAGGGACATCATATGATACAGTTTAACATCCGCCTTATTCATACAATTTTAAAAGCGATTTTAGTAACCGAATATTTGTTTTCTTCGTTCAAACTGAACATTCGATAACTAAAATTGCCAATTGGTTTTAAAACTGTCTATTTGTTAGTAAATTATCTGTTAAAAATGGAACGTAAGACTTTGTTGAAAATGGTGAATGGCATTTCCTTTTCCGAAGACGCTTGAACTGGAAACGGTCCTTCAAATTGCCTCCAGGATAAAATACTTATTTATTAATTGACTGGTTTTTAATTTAGAGTTTAAACATAATTTCGATTATACGACATGACATCCTGAACCTCGGAGTTTTAATTTAACACTATGAATAAGGTAGTAAGTTATTTTACTTTACTTACTATGGTATATACTTATATGGTATATGCTCCATGCATGATGCAAGCACAAAAACCGTTACACCAAGCTGAGCAAATAGCCCTTTTAAATTCATTGGCATTTTGTTTTGTGATATGGATCAGTGACCATCGATGATTAGTATTACACGATGCTTTCATAAAAGCTTTTAAATGTCATTTAAACACAAAATATTATAATAAATTGACGTATTGAGAGACGGTTGTTACTTATATTAAATTTAAAAGGACACAGGATATTTATTCGAAAGTTGTCGCAAACGAATGGCGCCATTAACAAAGCATTTGATTAATAAATACACCCAAACAGTCACATAATATATAGTCCTAACCCCACACTAAGATCGAGTCCCGTGTCGTGGGTATCAGAAACTACGAGAGACTTTTACGATCTCACATACACCCAGAGTCCCAGACCCGAAACAAATACATGTGGTTTACAGAAACAGTTTAGTGCGGAGATCAAACCCGAGGCATCTCGTTTAACAGCCGCCAATATATTTTACTTTACAGATCTATTTTATAAAAAGCAAACCGAGTAGTACTTGTCACTAAGATCAGACTTACATTATCATTCACTTATCGCAAATAAAATAGTAGTGTGATGATCTACTAGTATTCTTTGCAGATACAGCGTCAGACGTCAGTAGTGCCTACAAAAAAGCTGATTGTATAATTTTGATGCGATTTGTCGTGTCGAAGATCTGTGGAGAAAGCGCTCGGCACGTCACAAAACACATTGGACTATTTAGCGGATTTCACCGATTTATTCAACGTCTGCGAACACATTCTGATGTTTCAGCTGCTCCTGAATTGGACAGCTGCACGCATGCGCAATTAAATTTCGGATTTTTTTACCCGCTATCCGCTAATGCCTAATTGCGACGCATCAGACCACATAAATAATACTTAATGCCTATTAATTTAATTAAGATGATACATTACATTTATAGGTATGAATTACGCACATTGTAATAAAGAAATTTCTGACAAACATGCAACTCAGTTAATCTTATACGACTGAATCAATGAAGTAGCTTCGGATTTACTGCACCAATCTATGGGAAATAATATCCTTGTTGAATTCATTTGAAATTTCGTGGTATTGGAATCAATTGTTTTTTTAAACAGTCTCAAATGGCAGAAATAACACGTGAAAGTTTTTTTTGGTCAAAACTAGGTTTTGAGTTGAGTGAAAAAAATGCGCTAAGTAGATAAAGCCAGTCCATATCACATCACAAAATCATTAACTAAATACGCAATTAAACTGTGGGTGTTTATGGAGTAAATGCAAATAATTTCAAAATCGTGACTCGTCACGAAGACCTTAAAACATTTAATCGTTTGAACACATTAAAATATTAATTATGCGTCACTTAAATATTTATAAGGTTAATGCAGTTATACTACTTAATATATTTTGAGAAGTAGATTAATAAAGCATTTGATTTTATAATTACCGTCGTTATTATTAAACCAGAAGTTTGTGACGGCGTGTTTGAGGGGTTCAGGATTCAGACCTAGTTTCCAGGCTTCAATATAAGTAACTAATAATGTGATGATGTAGTAAATTCTTTAATTTGGTGCTTATTTTATTTGTGTATTTTCTTTCACAAAATCGTTGTTGTTACTATTATAGACTCTGGCAGTTTCCTACAAATGGAAGCTCTCTGGAAGCTGAATACTCTGATTAATTTTGATATGAACGATTTTTGTCAATGTCGTATAACAACTCAAAAATAAAACAAAATGTGATGTCTACCAAACAACATACCCTACACACCCATTAATAAAATAATTGGCAATTTTGCAGTACTAATAAAGACATATTGCACTGAAATTCGTATAAATAGGCTGCAATCGAAAAATAATTAAAATTACTAATCGTGTCAGTCGATATCTGTTCAGTATCTACGCATTGATTACATAAAGTTATTAACGCGTAGGTTAACGAATAACACATTTGCATTGTCTGCCTATGTGCACCTCCCATGAGGTATCTTGATTGTATGCTTTAGCATTGAGACGACCTTCCTTTTTATTTTTTATACAGTGACGCCAAAAAAAAGATTGTGGGGTCAAATAGAGGTTTATTCTTCTTCTTGTTGGATATAAGTGCGACGATAGATATACGAACGTTCTCTTTTGGACGTGATGCCATTTTCAACTAAATCAAACGAGATCGGAACTTAATATGTTGTTATTCCATTCGTAAGATTTTGATACTTAAATCCTACAAACGTTAAAACAAATTATACGTCGAAGCCAAGGCATTATGATTTAATGACTCACGACGAAAACTCTTAAAAAGTTTATCAAATATTAGCAATGCAGTGAAGCCGTGAACTTTGCGCCGGGCGAGCGGCGACCATCAGCTGACATCACCTAAGGTTTCGGCGACCAGTCACTTCGACGCAGTAAAGCTGTATAACTCACGATCCGATTCCACCGGACGTGAATGAATTGGAAAAACGTGCCTTTACGTCATCTTTTGATCTCAAGATGCCGACGATAACTTTGCCAAGTTTGATGTAGAAAATAATAAACAACTTGTGCACCGTATTTATAAACATATTTTTTTTCATTGAGGACTTAAAAACTAATTTTTTTCCTCATTCATTTTGATCCTTGAATGAATTATTATATGCAATCATTAAATTGGCCAGTCTTATTTGCCACTTCCAAATAACGATTTAATTATTGCATGGTCGCGTGCCATAACCATGTTCTTTTATTACAAATCATATTGTTAAGAGTATAACGAAAATGTGTTATACTTTTTGTACGGAATTCGCATAATAGCCATATAATTCGTCGCTATCGCAAAAACAACGTAACAATCGAAGTCGTCATGGACCACCACTTCAGTTAATATCTATTGGTTTGCATTGAATGCAGTAAAGCCTTCGCTTTATATTTAAACTCACTCGTAGCTACCGGACTTGTTTTTCAAAGGTCAAAATAAGTCAACTTGCTAATACTTTCGATAAGTTCTTAGAGATAAATTATAGAAAAGCCTATCACCTATTTTGTTTTTCATTCGTTGGTGGCCCTAATTCAATGAAGATACATAAATTATTTAAAAACATATTTATAATTTGGTTCTAAGCGGAAAAAGTATAATTTATAATCCATAACACCGGCGGTCCAATCAGTTATTTCTGATTTAGGCAAAAACAAGTTTTTGTCGTAGATTGTTCGCTAGAGGCGGCAACGGTACCGCACTGACGAATAGTTCGTTCAATCAAATGCATTCCAAATCAGTATAGTTACATGATACATCGTACCTATATTTTTAATTTTCATCAAATATGCAGTTTAAGGCTATAATCGACCACGCTATGGTTATGCACATGTGTTATATCAGTTTTAACGTATTTCACACTATTTTTAAATCATAATTTCATTATCAATTATTATTATTACTTTTATAATTGGGTCATTTAATAGAGCGTGTTTTGAGTCTTATAAACTATTATTTATTATTTACTTAAATGGGATGAAAATGAAGGCAAAACTAAAATAAACGGCGTGGTCTCCTCTCGAGAACACGTCTAGCCCAACGGTTGTCAGTTCTCCGACAAATGTGACCGGTCCGCTGCTACATTAACTTGCTGATCCGTTGGCCTATGTCAATTACCATGATTCTCTGTCGAATAAACTCATTCCTGATTCTATCCAATCACCACCACCACACCACATGAGAAACACCGATCATAGCCTGTTGCATAGCTGGTGCGCGACTTTGAATTGGTGAACTAATCCCACTATCATTGTTTACATCTAAGCACCGTATATCATTACGCGTAGGACGCACTCGTAGACTTCCGTCTTCACGTTTTGCGGTATTGGCGACGAAAAGATCCGACTGAGTTACTCTCAAAGTTGTTTCTACTGCCTGAGGTAGATATATTCCGGAACTACTTCAAAAATAACTCCATTGACAGCAATGGGCCCCAGATCAACATGTCCATTACAAATGATTTTGGCTGTATCCAAATTCATCCGGAGACCGATGCATGTTGTAGAATCGGCTAAGCCGGTCAGCAAATCCTGAACGGATTCAGCCACGATGACGGTATCGTCCACAAATCTCAAGAGTGAAGGTGAGGAAGGTGAAATGTCGGACAAGGTGGATGGACGACTTGGCTAAAGCTCCTGGAAGTGGCTGGATGCAGGCCACCCCCAACAGGGCGAACAGATCCTTGGGGGAAGCCTATGTTCAGCAGTGGACTTCCTGTGGCCGAGATGACGATGATGATGAACAAATCCGACATTTTAAAATCTAAGCGCGATATTTTATCTTGATTTTATTATCTGTTTTTTATTTCTTACATCATTTATCGCTACACAGCACCAGTGCGTATAATGGGTGCAGGAAAACATCGCGAGGAAACCTGCATATCAAAAATATCTTTATAAAAACTACAGTGGTAAGTGAAGTCCAGTGATAGAAATAGGTAAGAATAGTGGATTCAAGCCTAAGTCGTACCCTTAAATCGACCTCTTTTAAGTCAGTGGGCGATTATAAGTTAGAGTTGGTTAGTGGTCTCCACGACAGCCTCCGTGACGCAGTTGGTTAGACACCGCCTATGAAACCAGAGTCCGGGACTTAGATCCGTGCACCGAGACAAATATTTGAGACTTACTAGTATTTTTTTCGGGTCTGGGTGTTTGTGAGACCGAAGTCTCTCGTAGTTTCTGATACCGACATTGGGATTAAGCGATCTTTATGTGGGAAGAGGGTATTGAACTATTGGGTGAGGGTATTGTTGGGTGTTTGTTTGTCTCTTTGGCCATAAGAGGAAAATATAAAATATTTTATATTTTTTTTTTGAGAAAAAGTCCCAAGTATGGTTTGTTTCAAGGATTTTAATGAATATTTACAGTAATAAGTATATACATTTTTTACCAATATTATATTTCTTTTATTACGGGTATATTCGTCACTGGTATCAGTTATAATTGTTATAAAGGATGTAATCCGAGGTAAACATTTTCGTTACCTGGTGAAATTAGAATGAGCTCAACCAGCATTTATTACGTCATATAAAATACATTCTTATGTTCAGTACCTACTATGTTAGGACATTTTTATGCAGTGTATGCAATGTTACCACAATGCATTTTATTGCTGCCAAGGACAATGACCTGGAGGTCGTAGAATGGCCCTTTAAAAGGATTCCAGTTTTATAAATATAAAACCAATTACTGTTCTCTGTTGGGTACCGGTAAACCACTTAAATCGTTGCGAATTAATCAATTTCTACATATAACTTAAATCGATTAAAAATAATAGGTCTTAAAAACGGCACGCGCGATTCCACTTCCGGCAAAACCTTCGGAATCGGAAGTCCGAGAAACCAACAACATCCTTTTAACACAGGACGACTGACACATCGAGTTACTTCGAAATAACTTGAACATTATTTAATATTCGTCTAACGACCTTTATAATGATATCTATGTGTTGCAAAATATTCTGCCGATGTTCTTCAACGTATTAAATTCTTGTATCTCATCTAACTTAACTAGGGTTGTGCTTTCAAAGTAGGCACATAAACATCGTTAAAGTACCGGATTTTGTGGAACACGTATAATATAAAGCAATAACGCGAAATCCAACGTCACCCAGACACGTAGGTACACCTCAAGTCGACTTACAGGTAAATAAGCGACGAGACACCCGAGTTCCTTGAAAACCTCCGTCAACTTTCACTAAACTTCATAACACACACAACACTATTGTCACAACGCTATTCACTCGTGAGTAACAGATGAACACCCCTACGTAAATAATTTACACACATATTTTGTTTAGTTAAATGTTTTAGCAATCGTGGTCCGCGGCCACCACAACGCTCTCAGAGACGAATGAAATGACTGGTCCGGAGTTTGCTTGCGCGAACGCAACACCGCATTCCAAGAGTGCTAATCGAGGCACGTAAACTACTTTTGTCTCTTTTTGACAAACTGCAGACCCACTAGAGCGACAAAGATGCGAATACCCGCGCTTACTTCCATTCGGTATAGGTAGGTAGCCCCGTTATTCATACACAGGTAAGCGCTATAATATTAAAAATAAAAAAATATGTGTTAGATTAATATTAGACGATAACAATGTTACGAATTATTGCATAAATCGTTACTTTGTTGGTAAGAGTATATTTTTGATGAATATGGCCAGGCTTTCATTCATTATAAGTCGCTTTCGTATGATATAATTACTCAGAATAATGTTTTTATTATCAAACGCTGTAAGTAGAGCGGAATCTCGACACATTTTCGCAAACCAATTAGCCATACTCGTAAAATCGCAGATGGTAATAAGAGTTAGGAATTATAAACATTTGTGGTAAAAGTGAAAGCTTAAAATTTTATTTTGAGTGTTGAGTAGTTAATTTAAATTACCAAATACGAGATGTTACATCATGAGGGCTTCGGAAATATGTTGTGTAAATAACGCAAATTGAAAATTATGATCTTTAGGTACTCTGCAAGCAGATCAATGATTGAACAATTATCCCGTTAAATTCGTTGTATCTTAGCACAATCTAATTATGTTATTTAATAATGATGAGATTACGACATATTAGAACATTACTTATTCATGGAAATAGGAAAATAATAAACTACAATATGGCCTTCATTACAACGCCTGTAAAATTTATAATAGCATATTTCAAAGTCTCAACACCCAGAAAACAACTTTTATTTTATAGGCGTCATAGATACCGTCACAAAATTATTATGAAATATCACCAAGGATAATAATAAAAGCGTGTTGCATCGATCCCGTGTAAGTATAATGACACAATAATATGAAGAAACAGATATTATGAAGCGTTTTTTGCTTAAATAAAAACAATTATCTTCAAATAATCATCAACACAGTACTCCAAAGCATCTGCCGAGTTATATTAAATTAAAAACCACTAAATATGAATATATACTACTGCAGTTCATAAAATGTCTCTAAATCGAAGAGCCCCATGCATAGCATTGGAATGTAAACTAAGTTTTAAATGTTTCGTAATTGAAAAGGTTTACTTCCTTACTTAGTTACTACCAATACTTCCTATACTATATTTAACAATTTCAAAAAATACAATTTATGGTATGGTTTTTAATTTAATTAAAATTAAAGTAGCAGATAACCTTAGAATTATTTAATATCATATCTAGATCAATAAACTTAAAGATCGTTAATATATCATATTCTCGTAGGTAGGTAAAACAGGTACATAAATACCTATTCCCTACCTTTTCTCACAGTTGGTGGCTAGTCATACTACGGTACGATTACAAAGCTGAGGTCTCGGGTTTGAATGCCAGATCGGACAAATTTCATCATTTTGCTGATAGCCCGGAGTCAGTAATTTGTGCCCGACATGACGATAGGCTCGCCTCCTCGCACTCGATATCACATCCTGCTACGGAACACCTCTGGGAACACCCTAGGTAAAACGTGAGTGTCCTGGTAGCACCTCTGCCTACCCCTTCTGGGAAAAAAGTCGTGACTTTATTAGTATGTTTATTACATTGTGGACAATTCTAAATTGATTATGGCGCCACCCATCCAGATTAAGTGACGGGATCGTGTGCGGATTCATATTTTAAATAGGCGATTAATGAGTGTGGTAGTCGACTGAAATTATCGCTTTTTCAATTACAGTCAAAAAAGTTACAAACAACTGGTTGTTGAAGTGATATTTATAGGTCTACCAGAATCTCATGGTATTTTGGGAAATTTGAATTTACGCATTGCAACACTGGGGTAATTGGATGAACATATTTTGATACTTTCAATAATTGTAGTTAATTATTATTTCAATTGACATGATTTTTTTTAGTACAACTTTGTAAATAAAGTACATAATGTTGTAAGTATAAATATATAGGTTATTTAAGCATTAAAATGGCTTCAAAATTGTACTTTTAGATTAATAGCCAATTAAAATAGGTAAATAAGATTTGTTCAGTTTTAATTATAATATACATACGGGATGGACTTTAGTTTATCTGTCCAAGATATCAGGGTTGGGAGGGAGTGGGGGGGGAGGAGGAAGGTGTCCCATGTCCCCTGGTACCACTCCCATGAAAAGGTGACGCACCATTCCGGAGAAAAACCAATTAATGTAACCTAACTTTAGTTTAGACTTTAGTTTATTTGGCCACGCAAAGAGCGGTGAAAGTGATCACAGGTGGTAGGGATTGAGTCCCTGATTACAACAATACCACTCTTATTAAAAGGTGGTGTATAATTTTCGAGAAATTAATGAAAATATTTTCTAACCTCAAATCACATATTAGGTAAAACGGATGTTTGTTGTTTTATTTGTTTTCTAAACAACTTGGAAATCATGTTCCGATGGTAGTTAGTGTACCCACTTTGTGGGAAAAATAGGTCGACTTTGTCTCAAAACCGACTTAGGGCACCCCGACTTCACGTAGACTTTTGGATACCACCCCTAGAGTGTTTATAAAAAGCCGGAGGCGCGGAGGGAGAGCAGCCCCCGCCCGCTGTAACGAAGGATAGGCAACCGTGCGAGCCGTAGCGGCTGAGGCTAGTCGCCGGAGGCGACCAGCAAGCCGAAGCTGCGGAGGCGAGCGTGGATGCCTATCCTTTATTACGCAGGGCGAAGGGGCTGCACTTCCCGCAGCGCCGGAGACGTTGCAGAAGCAAGTTTGTTTTGAAAACAAGTGTTTTGAGGCTAGGTTACTTAAATTGGTTTTTCTTGGGAATGGTGCGTCACCTTTTCATGGGAGTGGTACCAGGGGACATGGGACACCTTCCCCCTCCCCCCCACTCCCTCCCAACCCTGATATCTTGGACAGATAAACTAAAGTTTTACCTACATACGTACCTTACGAGTATTTATAATATAGAGGGAGCGCTGGCACTTCCAAAACGTAGATAAAAATGGTGGTACCGAGCCACCACTTTCGTTTTAATTCTCTCTTCTTATTAGTTCTCACTTAATCATATCATAAACAACTTTCAATTTCTAAATTGGAAGTAGTGTGATTATGAGTCGGTTTTATTTAAATAATTATTCGATTCAAAAGATTATACGAAAGATTCTAGATTGTAAAATAAAAAACGTATAATTTTATTGTCAGTCTTCTTTATTTAATTAACTCTTTAGTCAGAGCTTACTTCTACATACTCTTTCTGTACATTTTTTGATGAAGACGCTAAAGATAAAGAAATAATAATAAACCGTTCCTTATCTAAAATCTCTGAAAACTCCTATAAATAGGTATTTAATGCACTACTGTTTAGTATCAAAAATGATATCAAAGTATATACGATAAAACACATGCACATATCTAACACTAACCAAAAAAAATTAAGTATCAAAACTATTCAATCCAACTTATTTATTAAAACGCAATCGATTTTAAAATCGACGATTTTGTTTAAATTTGGCCAAATTATTCACGGATCTGGCGATAAACCTTGTAAACAATGTGTCGCACTTGTGATTGTAGAACTAATTTGTATATTTTCGCTAAGGAAAAATAGAAATCTTAAAATATTCACATCGAATGACATAACTTAAGTTTTGAATCAGCTGTTGACCGTTGGTATTGCCACATAAAAATCATTATGTTTGTTTTTAATTTTATGCCATGAGATTTTGGTACACCTATAGTGGTGGTTTCCTTTGAGCAATCAGCTTCTTATGGTTAAAAAGGCTGATAATAGTTTTTTTAAAATGTATGTTATGATGAACCGAAGGGTTAATACCAATTTAATATTTTCTATAGTAAATAATGTTTATCAATTAATAATTGATGCAGCTTATGCACCTACCAATCAAATTATTATGAATTTATGTGTTGTTTTTCAATTCTTCGTTAAACAAAAGTACACAACATTGTAGTTAAATCGATTTACAATTAGTAGATTAACATAACATTC
This sequence comes from Hyles lineata, assembly GCA_030180105.1. NCBI lineage: Eukaryota > Metazoa > Arthropoda > Insecta > Lepidoptera > Sphingidae > Hyles > Hyles lineata. Next base: position 485,105 of record JARJEE010000035.1, on the reverse strand, counting down.
GATAACAATAATCGAGTCAGCAAATAATAGCTTCACTATTCATAGCTGTCACTTGTCAGTTGTCACTTGAAAATATTGTGGAAATTATCATCGAAATTATACTCGGAATAAATGTGCATTATTTAATGAAAACAGCATAACGTTTTAAAATGCCTAAAGTCCGCAGAAGTCGTAAATCCCCTCCAGAAGGATGGGAACTCATAGAACCCACATTGGAAGAGTTGGAACAGAAAATGCGGGAAGGTAACATAACCTGTACTTTGTTGTTGTTTTACGTGTATACAAACAGCATTGTTAAACCGTTACTGTTTCATGTTTCAGCTGAAACCGAACCTCATGAAGGGAAACGTAAACAGGAATCATTGTGGCCCATATTTAAAATTCATCACCAGAAGTCTAGGTATATATACGATTTATTCTACAGACGCAAAGCTATTAGTCGCGAACTGTACCAGTACTGTTTAGATGAGAAGATAGCAGACGCCAACCTTATAGCGAAGTGGAAAAAGACGGGATATGAAAACTTGTGCTGTTTACGCTGCATTCAAACAAGAGATACAAACTTTGCTACAAATTGCATCTGTCGGGTACCCAAAAGCAAGTTAGAGGAAGGACGGATAGTGGAGTGTGTTCATTGTGGTTGTAGAGGTTGTTCTGGCTAGTATAAATATATACCCATAATATTAACCAAGTTCTATAGTCTTAACTTTCACAACCCATTTACATGTTTATGGGCTAAACACCATTGATTCACAATAATTGCAATTTAAACTGATATTGTGATCAGTTTAAAATGTTTGGCAGTGTCAAGTTTTTTTATAACTCTGTGTACTTCAAATATGTTTCACTAATATTTAGTTCAATAGATTATTGGTCATATACTTGAATATTGTTTGGAACTTGAATCTATGATAACATCAATCTATGTTTTAGAATTACTAATACAGTATAATCTCACTAATCTGGCATTATTAAAAACCAGAGGATGCTGAATTATTGGAAAGTTCAGTTGACTGGATTATGGACAAAAAATAATAATACTTAATACTCATTTAAAAACTAATGCAATTCCTAAAGAGAATATAATGCATGTATTATATTTGTGTTCTTGTTTGATAGCTTTTATTGTAAATGTAAATCGTGAAACCAACATGTAATGACATAGTTTTAAAATAATCCTTTATTGATGTCTGCTTTTGTGAAACTTGCGAACTTGCAGGTTTAGGTCTCTACCTGAGAGAGTGCCGGATTATTTGACCTACTAGTCTTCTAAAGTGCCGAATTAGTGAGATTATACTGTATCCATTTTTAACTGTAGTAACTGTGCGCAAAAACAAAGAACCAGCCAGGTGTGTGACTTGGGTGTATTGAGCTAGGTAGATGAGACACCTTCAGGGAGATGGCTGTCACTACTATATTGCACTCAAAAAGAATGATGTGTGAACACAATCAACCTGTTAATATAAGTGATGAATATAATACTAGGCTCACATCAATGTTGTTTTAATGGGCAATGAAACACATGTTTTGAACAATATGAAAGACTTTTAGTATTATGTCATCTCAATATTATGCATATAACTTTTCACTCCTTATCAAGCACCTTTATCATGTACTGCACATGATATGCAGTCTTTGGATGACTATGAAAGATTTAGATGGTCTTAGTTTTTTAATTGCTCATTTAGAATATAAAATTATTGTTGTAGTAGTATAGTACCTATTTGTTAGGGAATTTTAAAAAAATGTTAATATCAAGCCAACTTAGTTATCAAAGCAGTGATAAAATGATAATCAGGTTCTCAAATTGGTTTTACTGCCATCTAGTGTAAACATTTAGCAAAATGTGAAACCTATGTGTGAAACACTCAAAAGTGACTTAATTTGTGGTGTGTATGGTCTCATTTTTTTAAAATAAATAAAATTAAACCAAAATTAATCTATATTTTTTATTATACCCATATTTGCTTTGGTAATAAAAAAAACTACTAAGTTAAACAATAACTTTTTTAAAGTTTTTGCCTATTATGAATACAATTATTATCATCTTTAATTAATAAATTTTGTATTAAAATGGGCCTAATAATGAAAATCAATTTACCAAATTATGAAAATTTGTTGCAGTATTTAATTATACAAAGTTACGAAAGAAACACTCCAGAATTATTCACACAAACAATATTTAATACCAACAATTTATAAACTTCTGAAAATTTACAACAAAAAATAATTCACAACCTCTTTTTGGAAAGTACTTATTACTATACTACTTTTAATCAGTCTTGTACTCTTAGATAGTATTCATTTACATAAAGGAACAACTGATACATATATTATTTGAAAACATTTTACACCATTATAGTCTTCTGATCCATTTCTTTGGACAGTTCTATAATCAAATCTCTATAGATAATTGGGTTCATGTTCTTGCCCAGCAAGTACAAAATGAACCAATCACCAAAACTACATCTTTTAACTATTTTTACTACAAGACTCCTCTTGACATTTCTGAGTTGTCCCATACTCATCATAGTGCGTAGAGGAGGCAAGGAGAATACAAGTACACGAAAAAGCACAGATAATGTGGAGACAAAGACTAGTGCAATGAGCCAAAACCACAGAATCACAAAGATCTTTTCGTTGACAATATTTAGGGGCAGAACACAAAGCCGGTCCTTTACTTGAAGAGAACCAGAGGGTCCATAGCTACGGAGCCAACATTTTGTGAGCTTGGGGAAGAATTGGTCCATAGGGTTGACTGACGCAAAATCCGTCATGTCGGCGGGGACGCGAGGGACATGCGTGAATGCAGCGAATGCAGCGCCATAGTTACGAAATGCACCTCCCAGAAATACATCCAACAGGAAAATCTGACCAACCTATAAAAACAAAACAAGTATAAGTAATATAAATAATTAATACAACATTCCTTCGATCAAATATACACTAGATACACAGTTCCCTGTAAAAGTTCTGTTAAAAAGTGGCACCGATGCATGAGATTAAAAAGAGTAAACCAAAAAGATCACATATTCCAAATATATTTACGCAAATTCCACCTTATTCCTGGAGCTTAAGGTAGCTTTTCCCATAATATTGTCTAAAGTTCTGCGACATTTCGGAAGCAACTGTGAGTGGGTGACTGTAGGCGAAAGAGTGCTTAAAGCACTCTTTTTTGGTGCCATTTTCTAAGCGCTCATGTTGTATCTAGTGTATATTTGATCGAAGCAACATTCCCATAACAATACAAGGACTGATCTGGTTTTAATTTGCAAAAAAAAAAAAATACATTACTTGTATGAATGGATAAACTAGTGCCATCTAGTGTTGAAATGACAAATGTCCAAAGTTCCACACAAAACAACAAAAGGCCTGTGGGTAGCCATTAGTTAACTAAAAAGTTTTAGCTACAATATAAATGTTATCCAAATATTGTCTTTTATTCTGCTTACTGCCATAAGATAATGATAGTTATTACAAGGCACTTACCACATTTATAAGGTTCAGCATTTCACAGAAGGCATAGCGTAGTGCATACATGTTATGGGCATAAGCATTTGTGTAATTGAGATAGGACACCAGCTCTCCTCTGCGGAAATCTGTCCAATCTTTTGAAACTACTGGACTAGCTGAAAGTTAAATTAATAGAATTTGTTTGTAGTTTTTAAGGATAGCAGAGCAGAACTTTTTTTAAGCAACATAATTGTTTTGTCTCTATTTACCAATATATATTTAAGTAAATGCAAATGATATTAATATAAAATAGAAATATATAATTATTATGTTATGTAATCAATGGGATTGCTTTTAGATGAAACAATAAAGTTGTTTATTTAATTGTTTTACTACACTACATAATTCAAAATAGCAATATTTAAAGCAGCTGTCACTAAAATTCAAAATAATGCATACTCAAGTCTGCAGCTAGAACTTTCAAACGTCCACCTTCCCAAATCTTCCAAAGATATCTTGGTGTGTAGAACATGACGGCTTGTCCAAGCAAAACAAAGCAGACCCATTGGTAGTATGTATGTTTTATTTGCTCATCATTTTCGGATTTGTTCGGACCAACACCAACATATGCCATTTCTCTGCCTTCTACACCTGTTTTTTATAATGTTTTTAGTTGGAAGGTGCTTTTGTTGACAATATTACTTTAATTTTTTTTTGTGCTGAAGTTTTAAACTATTAAAAAAATACAAACAATAAAACAAGTGTATATACATTTTATTTGCTTGATCATAACTATAAATTAATACACCTGCCCATAATCCACTCACATTTTTTTATGTTCAGAAAAAGTTACATTTGTACAGTTACATTAGTATATATTATACTTATATAAAAAGTGCAATCATTATGTATTGTTAGGTAGGTTTTAAATACTGATGATTTTTTTCCAGTAGTTCTGTAACTCCAGATAGTGAAGTACCATTTTTTTTTATTTTGTTGAATGGTGAGATGAGCTTACCATTCACCTGATGGTAATTGATATGACTGCCCATAGTCAGTAGCAGAACCAAGCAACACCATGAATTACAAAGCAATGCTTGGTATTGCACTACATTCGCCATGCTGAGACATAAGCGTCTCATTATGTTGTTAAGACGTTAATAAATCTTTTTCTATGAAACCAATCGTTTTCTTTTGAATATTCTACAATCTTCTATCAACTTGAGTAAATTCGAATTAGAACTCATGCGATTCCCGCGTTGTTATCGAACCCATGTCTGCCGGTTTAAAGGTATTGAATGAAGTTGACTTACCAATAAGTCTGCTTTTGAGCGTATAAGTGCCGTATATCCAGCAGTAGCTGTTTACCGCGTCTCTGTCGTTGTCTTTGTCGCTGTCGCTCATGCAGTGCATCGGCTCACCAAAGAACTGTTTTGAGGTCACTAGCAACGTGAACACAAGCAGCATTATCACGGTCATTTTGTAATGCATACGAAATACATTATTATCCGTACAGACATTTTCGAACTTGAGAAAAGACCGAAACGGCATGAAAAGGTCAATCATTTTGAATTATTATACTTTCAGACGCAACAGAATTCACAAACACAATACCGCACGTTGTAACTACCCGCCAAATAAATATTTGAGATATTCACTTTTGCGCCTCGTCAACTACCGACATTGACTTTTATAATTTGTCAAAAAGTGAAAATGAAAGTATTACCGGAACTCAACGGAAGCAATCCTTTTTTATGAATTACAAAAATTGTGTAAAAATAGCGATTAATTTAACATTATATTCACTTTTCGTATAACAAGAAAAAAGTCTTTAATAAATTAATTATTATAAATAATAACTTAGTTAAATTGATTATAATTAGATAGAATAAAGTAAGAAAATAAAAAAAGGAAATGACACTAAAGTAGGAAATGGTCTAGTCAATAAAGTTTATTTTAAAATAATATAAAGGAAGTTGCTTTTCATCTCTTCATGTGAGTAAAATAGTTAATTAACGAAATTAAATAAAACATAGATTAATTAAGTAAAACATTTTATTGTTGTCTATTTGTATAAAAAAAGTGTAATAAGAGCATGTATATGTTTTCACTTTTCCCAACAGACAGATTGCTCCCAATCTGTGGTCAAATCAAAACAATACACTTTTTAATACATCAATAATCGATATCAATTAGGAATGTTAAGTCTATGGACATAAATTAGTAACTCAGCTCACATAATATAACTCTCATAATTTATTTTCTTAATTAATAGTTGAGCAAACTAGGACCTACCTATTACATTTTCATAAGCAATGGTTATTTTACTCATCAGATAAAAATACCTTAACTTTTAAAAACTCTGACTTAAATTATTTTCTGACTCGGGAGATTTCTTGGGACTGGTTGGGTCCAATTAATCAGGGTCTAACGAACATTGGTCTAGCTAAATTATTTGATGTTCTGTAGCACATTTGTTGTAAGTAATTCTAAGTACATGGTAAATAACAATTACAATTTACACATTGCAGTAGTTCAATGACATAGACGTGTTGATGGATCTTACTCTAGGTTATTCCTTAAATAAGTTAGGTTCGTATGTTACTTAAAATTATGTAAGTTATAAAAGGATATCGCTAATAGATAATTAATTTAAATTTTGAACGTATTTTTCCATCACTCCTTGATTTTATATCCCTAAATGTTACTTACTTACGTTACTTGAATATAAACGAATATTTTGGGTACAATTTATATTTTTGAAGATATTGTTAAGATACCATAACCTAGCATACAGTATCCCATGATATTTAAATAATATACTTACTTATTTAGTATACCGGTAACTAAAATTGGCACATATAATAATCTTTAATTGATTAAATAATATAAACTTTTGAATGAAAATGATTACTGATTTCGCACTGGCATTTCCCGTAAGCAACATTTCAATTTATTTATTTATTTCAAACTTTAATTACAACATTTTATACAACTAAAAAAAATAATTTTTTTTGTAAAGACATCGAGAGACACCATAGTCGCCTGGTTAGTGGCCGTTGGTTTAGTGGTAGCATTTAAGGGCTGTTTAGATGAAGTTCTGTATTCAAATCCCAGTTTGGATCATCCACTGTGTAAAATTGATTGTCAGGGCTTAATTGAGGAAGGCTGGTGCAATTTACTTTGGTGCTTAAACTTTAGACTCATTTGGTTAGGATTTTCTTATATTAGTCCTCTGAGTTTTATAATAAGATTGTTCCCCATGTCAAAGCATAAGTATTGACGTGACAATCTGCTGATCAGTGTTGGAAAATACATCCAGATATCGTAAACTTTTTATTAAAATTTCATTGACCTATTTATTGCATTTTGGTGCAAGTTTATTTAGGATTTTATTTTTTAGCAAAAAGGTAATTTAATAAAATGCCAATTAGAATATGTTTTTGGATTTCTTGAGAGCAAATTATAATATAGCAGGACGTGCGTATGTGGTGTTTTTTTATTTTTGATCCTTAGTAGTTACTTTGACTATGAACTTATTAAGTCGATTAGGGACATTTTGGCTTCAACTAGCTTATGTTAAAGTTACAAAACTATATCCTATTTTTTTACCACGCTTGCTGCAGGCATTGTAAATACTACAATAATGTTAACACGCCTTACCCAACATTATTATATTATCTATCATTTACAGCAGAGATGTACTCAGTTTCAAAACGGCGGTTCGGCGTTCAGTTAAAAAAAACCATGTGTGTAATTGGTAGTAATTGTTTCAAATTCTCATAGAGCTCTTAGGTGTATTTACAATTTCTTTTAAAATTGAGGCGAATTATAGCTCTGAATTTATAACCTTGACGTCACAAAAATCCAGAACCAAATCAAATACTCGTAAAGCGGGGTTCGAATCCAGGGCCGATTATTTCATAGACGTCAATCAACAACAACGCCACGGAGACTTTCAGAGGAATTATATACTTGGCTTTATTATAATATCAGTAAAATTCAATAGTGTTTTAGTTTATTAAATGGTCGATTTGTTGATGCAACTTTGGCTAGTCAATATAATGTAAAAAAATGCTTATAAACGATTTCAAAGGTAGGCCGTGACGCACTAAAATTAAAAAACTTAAAACTGTTAGTATTATCTATCATATCTATTTATCTAATCTACAATTAAATATTTCACTACTAAATAAACATATAGTGAAGATTATAGTTTTAATAATTACGGATCTGTGATTTAAATTGTCTCTGTTAATCTAGTATTGCTTATAAGTTCAACATGGCTGGTTTGTTCAGTATCATGCATTCATAATAAACTTTCAAATAAATAAAATCCACAGTGATAAAAGTGTACACATACTTCATATAGTCGTAATTCGCACTGTCCATAACCGGTTCTTCCACCACACACAAAATAAAATCCATTATTATTGCTTATAATTTACTCTTAACAGTGTCGTTATGTTCGAAGGCCATGTTCCCTAGGGCGAAGATGTTGTCTGGATCTAGTGCTTTCTTGGCGGCCAGGAGTAGCAGTCTACCAGGCTCGCTCACTGTGTCCGTGTACCACTTCTTACGCAGCTTGCCTACTCCGTGGTGGTGGGATATTGAACCTGTTAAATAATTAAGATACCTTCTAAGTTACCGGTAGTCCGTAAGAGATCGCCTCGATAAGATTGCCTTTTGTAATATTTTGTCGTCTATTATTTCTGTATTGTTAGTTTTAGGTGTAAAATAAAGTTTTAAATAAATGAATAAGTATTGGGAAGATAAAGAAATAAATAGATATCACCAACATACGGAATAAGTATGCTCAAGAGCGGTTTCAGTTTCGTGACCACAAATAAGTAAATTAAAGAGGTCGAGACCCGCTCTCGTACTTATCTTGCTCTAGGCACTATAACTGGTCTCTCATATGTGAGAATACACCTGGGTAGGCCACCACAATGTCTATTTCTCCCACCAAATAGCAGTGTAAATGCACTGTTGAGTTTCGGATTGAAGGACATTTTAGCCAGAATAACCACTGGACATATTGAGACTTAACATCTTATGTCTCAGGATGGCGAGCGCAGTGGAATGCCGAGCATTGCTTTGTAATTCAAGGCGTTGTTTGGTTTTGCTACTGTTCATGAGCGGTCGTATCGCTGACCATCAGGCGAACGGCATTCTCGTCTCGCCATTCAGAGGATGTCTTCTGAGAGATAATCTAAGAGATGTCTTGTCTTGAGAATTTCTCTCAACTATATTGTATATGAATACTAACCGCCAGAAGCGATGATTTCATCTCGTGCGGCCTCCTCGATCTCTTCGTAGGTGGCGACGGGGTCCTCGCAGTTGCCCGTGTAGTGTCCGAAGTAGAAGTATATGCAGCAGCCCGCGTCGTAACTACACACATTAATAATAATAATAAAATATATTAATTAACTAAATTGTGTTGCAATTTCTTAAAAAAAAAAACAACGTATCTAATAAAATTGCCAGATGCTTCCAAACTAGGCCTAACCTGTCTTCTTGGGAAACTATAGAGTAATTGTAATAGCCTATTTATATTTTAAAACTAGCTGTACCCGCGACTTCGTCCACGTGGAATTTAACAAAAACTTTATTTTTCTATAATAAAATAATTTTTCTAAAATAAATGTAGCCTAAGTTACTCCTTATTACATTAGCCACCTGACAATAAAATTCCCGTCAAAATCGGTCCAGCCATTTCATAGATTAGCCGGTACAAACAGACAGGCAGACAGACAAAAAAAATCTAAGGTCATTTTCGTTATAGGTATATATATATATCGATATATAGTTGGATTTTTTTTTATTTTCACTTTACAAACAGACACTTCAAAACAGTCATTTCAATATCTATGAACTCTTATTTCGAAATAAATAAATAAATAATAATTTGATTAGTTGAATGATTAATTGATTTAACTGACATTGAACACATGGTCAAAAATGCATGTGCTGGTATTATTGCTATTTAGAACTCGTATTAGAAAAGTGTCAATTGTAAGATCATTCTGAGTTTTGGTCAAGGGGACCGGGACATTTTGCCAATACATCTTGACCTTAGCATTTGATTTCAGAATACTTGAATTTTTAACGGCTTTGTGTAAAATGGAAGATTTTATTTTAAAATTTAGTCACAAAAAAAAGGTACCTATTCCTAGTCTAGTTTAACTCGAGTCTGGGTGTTTGTGAGACCGAAAAGTCTCTCATAGTTCTTGATACCCAGAAGTATAAGACTCGGTCTGAGTGTGGGGTCAGGAATAGTCTTGACACACATATATATATAGTAGTCAGTATGAGTACGCACGTCTGCGTGAGCCTGCAGGACACGAGGTAGCGCGCCACGTGTCGCGCGGCGCACTCGGCCGCCACGCGCCGCTTCACGTTGCGGCACAGCGCCAGCGCGCGGTCCCACGGCACCGACGTCTCGAACGACTCCGCCACTATGTCGTACTCCATCGCCACGTCCTGCCACACATACATCAGCAGCGTTATTATCATTATCCTCATCATCAACGTCAACATCACTATCATTATAATCATCAACATTATCATCGTCATCAACATCATCATCATTATTAGCATCATTAACATCATCATCATTATCATCATCAGCCTAAACTAGTGTCCACTGCTGGACATAGGGCTACACCAAAACGTGCCGTGAAATATCTTCAGCTTGTCGTTTCCAGTAGCTGCCAGTGACCTTTCGCAAATCTTCATTCCACTTAGCTGGAGGATGTCCCATAGTAAGCTTGCTAAAAGGCGGTGTCCACCCAAGAACACGTTTATTCCAACGGATGTGGGCTGTTCGAAAGATGTGGTGAGCCCACTGGCATTGCTGCATACTACTACTATCCATGACCGGTCGGATTACTATCAGGTGAATGGCATGCTCCTATAGCCATTCATATAATTACCCCAACATTTTCTAATACTTGACTCACCCTCAAATACGCTATAACAAAAGTGAGCGTATATCCCGTCTCGCCATTGGCAGCGCCGGCCGGCACACCGCCATATTGCGAAGCTATGCTGTTCAGCTTCTTCTCTCTCTCCGCCACCTCTTCCGAAGAGCCTTCCATGAGCAGAGTGACTACGCACAGCTTCTGAGGGTCGAAGCCTTTGATGCGGGTGATGTAGAGCCTCTTGAGTCCATCAAGCAGGACACCACCCCAACTGTTCTCCATTTTCAGAGCTTGTCCGAAACGGAACTGGGACATTATACATATTATTAGTATAATGTAGTGAATGATTTGTGAGGAGTCTTGAAGAAATCTGATAGTCGAAAGAAATTTCGACAAGAATTACAAAGGTAGTTTATCTCCCGCAAAATAGCAGTGTAAACGCATTAATGTGTTCCGGTTTGAAGGACATTGTAGCCTGAATAACGACTGGATTAATTGATAATTAATCTTATCGCTCAGTATGATCAGCGCAGTGGAATGCCATTGCTATTGTCCATGAGCGGTCATATCGCTTACCATCAGGCGAATGGCATGCTCGTCTCGCCATTACTTGTATTGTTTTTTTAAACCTAGAAAGATGATCCTTTCCACATACCTGTTCATTGTCCATGAGTCGGATACTAGATGGTTGTAGGCGTCGCTTGGCCACCTCCCTCTCGAAGTAGAACCCGGAGTCCCAGTCCGGGAACACGAGCGAACCGTACCTGATCACTGCCGGCAGTGGACGGATTTTTATTGTCACCTGTAATGGCACACCGCGACTAATTAAAGATATAAATAGGAATTTATGCTTTAATCTTTAAACTATGTGAAGATAATAAATATAAATACCACGGCTCTAACTAAAGGAGAATTCACAGTATCGGTAAAAAATATCGTTGATCCCGATACCGATGCTGCTTAAAATTCATTATAGCAATTTTTATGGTTTGTCCTTAAACGTTTTCATGTTTCTCCTAGGGCGAAAGATTTTTAGTAAAGAAAAGTAATTATCACCATATTTTACATTTTGTTTACAGAGACGAAGACAAAAAAAAATATTTAACTTCAAGTTCTTTTCATTTCTCCAAGAACTCTGGGCCTGGTTCGCAATTATGTTTATATTTATTAAAAATATATATTTTTCCCTACACAAGGTTTCATCGAGGCCTAAAAATTTTCGCACCGATCCCGTTTCATAGTAAAATGGCCATTCTCCTTTACTCGTCTTAATTTTTAATCTTTATTTAACCAAAGATACAGTACATACAGGTTCAAGCAGAACAGTTCAAAAGAACTTGATTTGGTATAAAAATTCCCAATTTGAAAAGGCCATACCTCAGTGACTACGCCAAAGCACCCTTCAGAGCCCATGACTATATGCTCCCACTCCGGTCCACACGATATCCTCGGCACGCGACAATTCTTCTCCATCACACCAATCGGAGTCACTACCTGCAACCATTGTTTATGCAAATACCCCAGCTTATTCCTTTACACACCTTTCCTCGTCTTTTAGAAACCTTATGACCTCCCTGGAATACCGAATGAGTGGTGTGTTTAATAACTTTACTCATATTTAACACGTATTATCATTGTTAAAAATAATTAACAGATAATTTAATTTACTGAGTAGCTATGGAAATTGAGCAGGAGTCGGAAAAAACTGATGATTAAATTTTTGGAGATAATTCGGAAATTCTCTATCTTGAAATAAACTAAACAAAATACCGCGTAGGCTCTCAAACACACATTGTAAAAAGCAACGTGATTTGAAAATAAATCAATATTTTTACCTTAGTCTGAACAATAAGATCCTCGATATTTCCATATGTGTTCTTCTTCATGCCGCTGGCCCTGGTGGCAACCCATCCTCCAAGAGTGGAGAACTCATAGGAGTCAGGCTCGTGGCCCACCGTGAACCCTCGCGAGCGCATTTCGCGCTCCAGGTCTTGGCCTACTATACCAGCCTGGTAATAACATAAAATAATAAATAATTACACAGTCACATGGATAGTCCTGACTCCACACTAAGATATAAAGCTTGTGGCATGGGTACCAGAAATTACGAAAGACTTTTTGGTTACCAAAAGTAGTACTAGTACTTAAATAACATACATGTCCGTAATAAGGGTTACTCGTAGACAAATACCGTCAACGTGGAGCTCCTTTAAAATATAGTAATAGTACGAAGGATGACAAATTCACTGAGTTAAAATCTATTGTAATAAAAAGACTATGTTGATGTTGATGCCGAGATCAGAAACATATGTGCTCTAAAAAGGCAGGTATTACCGAACATAATATGTAGTTTGAAATATTTGAAAAGCTTGAATATAAAAATAACTCTCTTTCTTCGGTCATAGAACTGAATAAACTTATACACTGCTGGAAGTAGGCCATAGTCAGTGGCGTAACTACCCCATCGGGGGCTCGTGGCAAAATTCATCAAATGGGGCCCTTTGTAAATGTAAAAAAAAATTACATTGTAGTTTCGTTTTTATGATTATATTTTAAAGTGCGTGGTGGCCTGTTGGACCAGGCGCAGCCGCCAACATGTTCACGGTGGTCGCGGGTTTGAATCCCAGGGCACACCTTTGACTTTTCGGAGTTATGTGTGTATGGATCGTCAATCATCCCCTCCCCATTCTTCAGAGTACTCCCCTGTCAATGCGGAATGACCTGAATATCCTTGGTGTGGATATCCGCTGTGATCTCAATCCAAGGAATCACATCGAGGGCGTAATATCTGCCACATCACGCAGGATTGGTGTCCTGAACAGGGTGCGTCGGTTCTTCACGCCCGGTCAGCTTTATCGTTTGTATAAAGCGCAGGTCCGGCCGGGTATGGAGTACTGTTCGCACCTCTGGGATGGATCCGCCCAGTACCTGCTCGATGCCTTGGATGGATTGCAGCGGCGGGCCATCCGCATTGTGAATGATGCAGACGTTACGAGCAACTTAGAGTCGCTACAACTCCGGAGGGATGTCGCCTCTCTAAGCGTGTTCTACCGCCTGTATCACGGGGAATGCTCTGAGGAATTGTTCAACTTGATCCCCTCCTCTCCATTCCTTACCAGAACCACGCGGGCTGGCTTGCGAAGCCACAGCTTGTCGGTCCAAACCATCCCGGCGCGAACCAAACGGTTCTCTAATTCTTTTTTGTGCCGCACCGTCAGGCTGTGGAATTGTTTGCCATCTCACGTGTTCCCTCCTTCCTACAATCCTGGGTCCTTCCGCCGTAGTGTGAAGAGGCACCTTAGCAGGCCGGCATAATTGTTTCCATTGGCATGGGACTGCCGTCCGATGCCAATGGATACTCCGCCTGGGCGGCATTTGCGCTTACCATCAGGTGCAATGCCGCCACTATGTCGGGCCATAATAAAAAAAAAAAAAAATCACCATGCACTATGATGGTGATGGAAAGCATCGTGAGGAAACCGGAGCCATTTGCAAGTTTCTATGATATGTAAAGTCCGCCAACCCCCACTGGGCCAGCGTGGTGGACTATAATTAATAGTTTAGCCAATCTCAATAGTACTTTGGATCGTAGGGGAGGCCCGTGCCCTGCAATGGCACTTATATGGGATTATACAGAAGAGCACAGAATCTTTTAATGACATGGCTTCATATTTGTCATTGGATTATGATCTAATATCACTGCATAAAATCTAAAAAGGTTTCTCTAATAATGATTAAAGAGTGTTTTTAACCGACTTCAAAAAAAGGAGGAGGTTCTCAATTCGACTGTATGTTGCTTTTTGTAACTCAATTTTCATTTCTTCCTATCACATAGTACCGATAAACTTCACATAATTGGTCTGTTTTAGAAAAATCTTGAGTATCAAATATAATGGAGTTTTTGGGCCCAAAACAGCAATTAGCTCTTTTTTGAATTTTCGGACTTAAGTATTTTATCTGGCCCTTGGACTTATTTAACCATTCCTCTAAATTAGTATCACATTATGCTAGTAACTGCTTTATTACGGCTATCTGCGCTTTCTCTATGACCACGAAAAGGTATTTTTTTTAATTAAGTGAACTTTCGATATTTCGTATCTCTTTAGCGCATTTAAAATTTATTTCTAGTCGTCATAACCTCAACTCAAACATTCATCATCAGCCTTTTGCTGACCACTGCTGGACATAGGCCTCCTTCAAATTTTTTTCACCCTGTCATCAGCTTGTCGCATCCAGCATGTGGTAGCGACCTTTTGCAAATCGTCACTCCACTTAAGTGGCGGGCGTCCTACACTATGTTAGCCAAGAAGCGGTTTCCACTCAAGAATACAAGACAAGATATGGCCAGCGCACTGCCACTTCAGATTGCTAAGTCTGTGTGCTATGTCTTATAACTTTGGTTCTCTGTCCGTTCAGCTCATTACGGATCTTATTTACCAAAGAGACACCGCGCATAGCACGCTCCATAGCTCGCTGAGCGACCATAAGCCATTGGACCAGCCGTGTTGTGAGAGCTCAGCACCGTAGGTACCGTAGGCTCTGGTAGGCACTTGTTGAAAACTATCGTTTTCAAGCTTTTGGGAAAAAAGTGTTAGCTGACGAGAAGACTCGTAGCCTCTTTCTCAAAGTTTTTTCTACCTAGTCAAAGGGTAATCCCCAGTTAAGTATATTTGGGAACAACAACGAGCTGGTGGCCACATAAAGCGAAAGGCTGGATCAAGGTGAGGGTGGATCATTACTTTGGTTTTGTCGAAGTAAATTTTTAGACCTATTCGCTGTGAGACTGAATCCAGACCGTCCAACATTTTTTGCAGCTCCTCCAGCGATTCCGCCATCAAGATTATATCGTCACCGAAACGTAGAGGCGTTTGTTTATTATTTTATTCATTTATTTTTTAATTATTGGCGCTGTCTCTTGTTAACCCAATGGTCTCTGGGTTTACAGTGAACCTTTCTCAATCACAAATCGTTTCACTTCATCATATTTGTTAGACTATAATGAAACAAAAATATAACATTTAAATCAAATACATGATGAAGAAATGTTCGTTATGTTTAAAATGTAGTCAATTGCTTATTATTAATAATTTCGTTATTAATGTTATATACTTATCTGCTTACACCCTGTCGGGCTTGAACCTATCAAGCCAGGGATCTGTCGGGCCTGAGACCCTGTCAGACCAGGGCCTTGCCGGTCCGGGGGCCCCCTTAGGCCGGGGGCCCGTGGCATTTTGCGCACTTTGCCACCCTATTGTTACGCCACTGGCCATAGTATACTTATTATCCAGTAATCTTTACTAAGCAGTACTTCTGTCATATCTTGAAAGAATATGACAAGGAGTTATTGTCTTATTCTTTCATGATGTCGAAAGAATATACCTCTTACCTGAACTCTAGCCAGCAGCTGTTCCTTGTCTAGCCACAGTATGGAGTTCATTTCACTGGTGTCGAGAGCTACAATAGGCCTGGGTTCGTTAGCCGGACACGTCACAGACCCTGAGACCGAAGTGCCGCCGCCGAACGGAATGATCACGAAGTGGTGCTTGGACGCGCATTTCACTATTTTCTCTACCTGAAATGTGAATGCAAGGTTTGTAGTTGATTGGTATTTTATCTATACTAATATTATAAAGCTGCAGAGTTTGTTTGTTTGTTTGAACGCGCTAATCTCTGGAACTACTGTTCCGATTTGAATGATTCTTTCAGTGTTGGGTAGTCCATTTATCGAGAAAGGCTATAGGCTATATATCATCACGCTATGACCTATAGGAGGAAAGCAGTAGTGATATCTAGCAAATACGAGGAAATTTTGTTCGTTTTTCGTGGTACGATTGGTCGATATTTTAAACTGATAATCAGAATTAAACATTTTGACCGCCATTTTAAAACGTGTATGCACCCGGGCGAAGCCGGGGGCAACCGCTAGTATAGAATATACACGGTTAAGTTTAAACCAGACTTATTTAATACCGCGTTAGGTCTATGTATATACGCCCTAAAACACTTAAAAGAAACCCAATATTTAAAGTATTTTCGGAATGAATGACATGGGTACAATTTTCTCTCTGCTAGTCAGATTTACAAATTGTGTCTACAATTTCGAACTTTACAATTTTTAACGTTTTAGTTAATAATCCGATAGCACGCAAAACCAATATCTAAAAAAAAATGAAAAATATTTTATTTCAGTAAAATATTACTGAAATAAAATGTTTTTCATTTTTCAATATCTAAGGCCCTTATATTCCGATATCCTGCTTTCGGTCAAATTATTATGATAAATAATATTTAGACAATTACAGTCAAATTTCTACCTCTGGACGACCTCCAATCTGTATGACATTTAACAGTTCTACGCAAGTAGCAGTCTGGAGGTTTTGTTCGCGATACTACACTAATTATTACGTTTTAGAGGAATAATCAACATTTATCATTAGACCTTTTAACACTTAATACGACGTATATTTCAAAAGTGGACTTTGTACTTATTTTGTAATTTTAGGCGCAGTATTGCAAATCTATAGTTAAGCATCCTTTTTGCAAAATACAACCAATTCCGACCCCCAAAGAAGTATGAAATAGAGGCAATTCGAAGAATCTTACTAAATCATTACGAAGAAAACTTTAATAAAACCATGATTTTTTCCAAGATGATGAATCAATATCCTAATATAAATGTTAGTCGGTGATTTAGAAGATGGCATTATATATTCATTCAGTGAAGAACACTAACCTATATTATGTAGTATTTGCAAATGCATATGTTTGCATTTACAGTTGACACAGGTTCTTTCATCATAACTATGCGCTGGATAAATTATTAATGTGTACCAGTGAATATGTTAAATTGTTAATTGTTGGTAAACATTTCATTAATTATTCAACTGAGACAATATTTAGCCTAGATATTTTATTGTATTTATCTTTTCAATCATCTATATGGGTGAATTCAGTTTCAAATCGAGTATTATTGATTTTTTTTTTACAGGAGACTGTCCCGCCCTCACACCCACCACTGCAACTCCTGTAAGCCAGGATCAACAGTGGCACGCAATGTAATGACACCGAGCATTGAAGCTCGGCGAGTCTCCGGGAATGTCTAACTTGTCTTTAACCCGCAACGAAATTAATCAGAAAGTTAAATTAATAGGAGGAGTTGGAAATAAATTATTGTCCACTTCCCTCCGTGCAAAGCGGATGACAAAACAATGAACTAAAGAGGCAAATAACCTCGCAAAAAGACTTTTACGGCCGGAGAAGCCAGCCGTAAAGCACCACGGATCAAATTATTGTTACCTTAAAATGGGACCTATTTATGTGAGCTTTTATACTTGATTCCAGTAATATGTATGGCAAAAACGCCGGAAAGCACGGAAGTTCTTCCTAGTCTCTACAAGGTCCATGTAGTATACAACTCCAGATGTTATTTGCATACTATCCAGCATGGTTTTACGCTCATCCTGCCAAAGACTACACTCCCAAAGTATATGATGCGCGGATTGTTCATATTCGCAATTAGATGTTGAACACGAGCACGCAGGCGATTCGACAAGCTTAAAAGAATGTAGTTTAGACTTAAAGTTACCATGGCCCGTGAGGAACTGTGATACGCAATAATCGACATCTAGCCAAGTCTTTGTCAAACGATCACGCACACAAGGAAAAAATTGGTATAAATGCCGTCCCTTCAAAGATATTTCCCATCTATTTTGCCATTCATCTAATAGTTCGCTATATACCACTGAAAGCGGTTTAAATAATCTTTCAACTTTTAAAAGTTCACGTGCGGTTAAAAATCTTTTATCCATATTCTCCCTAGTAGAGTAATACATGGCGGCGCGACGTTGCACCTCCAAGTCGACTGGAAGTACACCCGCCAGGACAGGCAAAGCTTCCGTACTAACAGTTCTATATGCCTTACACAAGAATATCAACGCCAAACGTTGGCTCTGGAGCAGTTTTCTTCGCACAGCACCGATAGTAGCCCTATCAGCCCATACGGGAGATCCATAACAAATACATCCTAAGTAAGTTGCTCCATAGATGGTTTTTAGTGTATTGAATGATAGCCCCCACGTTGATTTTGATATTCTTGTCAAAGCAAAAAAGTTCCTTTTCGACTTTTCCCCGACGTTTTTAATATGTTCAAGAAAGGAAAAATTCCTTTCCAAAATTAATCCAAGATAACAAACCGAATCTTTTTTCTTAACAGTGATATTATTAAATTTAATTCGCGGCGATGATTTTAAACTTCCTTTTAAAAGCAATTGGAACGTTTAGCAATTGGAACGTTTTGATTTTTCGTTTTGGAGTATTATTGATTTAAATACTTTTTCAATTTTTGTCTATGATATTATGTTTTGGTAATTGGGGTAGAAGTGTTCTCGAATGGACACCACGCCTCGGCAAGCGAAGTTTAGGATGCCTATCCAACCAGGTGAAGTAACGATATTCGAAAGATGGCTGTTAGCGGTTGGAGATGATGGGCTGAAGATCGAGTCTAGTGGCGTGCCATTGGAGAGGCCTATGTCCAGCAGTGGACGCGGACGGGCTGATGATGATGATGATGAATTCATACCTGCTCATGACTCTCGGGCCAAATCACGGCATCAGGTATCCTCGGAAAGGAGTTGTTTCTGACGTTGTAAACATCCTTCAGTGTCTGCCCGTGCGCCCTGATCAGTCTATCCATTCCTTCGGTACTGATCAGCGCGATCTTCTCCAGCTCTTCCTTTACGTCTGTCGGCAACTTGCTCTCGGCAAAACTCGTCGGCACTTCGGGAATCTTCGGAGGTTGGGACGGGTCTATGCCGAAGTTGTCCACAGCCCATTGCGCTAGGTAAGGCAATTTCTTTCCGCCTATGGAGTATCTGAAATGAAATGGTCGTTTATAATTTAATGTAAAATAATGTGCGTAGGTATATAACAAATGCGGACCAAAATGTTAATAAATAAATGACAGTAAAAAATTTAACTTAATGTTTAAAAATAATTCAGTGTGACCTTTAAACGAGATGCATGACTAAGGTGGTTGATTTGGCACATTGATAATGGACAATTAAAATCTTATTTACATTAATTAGCATAAAAAATAAAAAAATAAAAAAAATGTAAATAAACATCCGTATTTCTGGGAATAATTAACATAATTTCTATATATCTATAGCAATGGCTATCCTTTGCGTCAGAAACCACCAAGAGCGCTAGTTCCAACCCAGATCTCTAAGACGTTGGCCTATGTCTTTCACCAATAACATTACTTTTGTTCCCTAAGATACGGTTACCTTCACGGTAAAAGGAACGAAGAAATAATTCCCCAAAAGTTATTTCAGCAGCCCTCTTCGTTGGGCGTAGGTGGCTCATAGCGAAGGTGCTAACGCAAGTGGCGTCCCAAACCAATTAACAGATTTTTAAATATATTTTTTAACATCTGCGATCAGTCGCCTAGATTATAATCAGGTTGGTTGTATGAGGTTGGGGTTTGGCGAAAAAAACAGCACGTCCGCTCTCTTGAGTTTTTTGCATTAACAGAATTAACATTTAGTTTCTGCTGGCTCGTTATAGTGACTGTGATGCACCTGAGGTCTGATGGTAAATTACTCTATTCTAGGTGGTTCTAAGCAATAGAACGCGGCACACTTGTTTTTTTTTTTTATTGCTATGAATGGCGAGACGAGCATGCCGTTCGCCTGATGGTAAGCGATACGACCGCTCATGAACAGTAGCAAAACCAAACAACACCTTGAATTACAAAGCAATGCTTGGCATTCCACTGCGCTCGCCATCCTGAGACATAAGATGTTAAGTCTCAATATGTCCAGTAGTTACTCTGGCTACAATGCCCTTCAACCCGAAACACAACAGTGCGTTTACACTGCTGTTTGACGGGAGAAATAGACACTGCGGTGGTACCCACCCAGATGGCCTCTCACATATGAGAGACGTACCACCAGTATAATCCACCACTTGTATCGGTTACTATCTCGAGATTTCCACCATTGTATACGGTGAACTTCCTCGATGGCGCAGTTTATCTAGCTACAGTACGAGTACAACCCTGAGGTCTGGGTTCGAATCCTGGGTCGGTCAAAGATATATTGGATTTTTATATACAGTATTAGCTCGCTCCAAAAAAAAATATTTAGAGATAATTTATAATACACGAAATGCATCATAGTCTATTATGCATTGGTATGTGAATTTGGAGCGTGTTTATTAAAAATTACTTACATTAAAACCACGATTAAAGCAATTCGCGTCGTGATTTTGACACAAAGAAATGAAGTTTTTTGGGAAATGAATGACAATTTTTTTATCCTTGTTGTTTTTTTTTTGAAATATAAACAATATTTCGCTCTGGAGTAAACTTTATCTATGTGTATTAAGGTTGAAACTGACAAAAAAGCCTTATTACACCTTCTAGAAATTAGTATTGTCCCTTCCGGAGTTCAGACCAGTAACCTTCACAGCCGTTAGTTTCCCCGCAACTTTGCTATTCATATTAAAGTATTATTTTTAAAAGAAAACATTTTTATGTCATATATTTTTTATTTTTTTGAGGTGATTCGCTGTACTAGCTGTAACCAGCAATAAGTATTGCATTTGTATATTTCTAATTAATTACAATATCAACACAACTGTACAAATATTCCTCGTTAGCCAAGATGTATAAATATTGCTACTGTAATATAATAATGTTGTGAAAATGACAATAATTGTCAGTGCATATGTATGTGCAAACTCGTGAAGTAGCCTAGCATTATAAGCAACCTCTTACTCGAATCGATCGATTCAGATGTCGGGTTTAATACAAGAGGCCGTAGGTTCGAACACCGCCCCCAGAATCTTTTTCAGTGGATTACAATTAGGTATTTGTTTCGGGTGTAGGTGTTCTTCTAATGGCTCCTACATACTATGCCAGTGGCCCGGCCGGAGGTTATGCCACCAACTAGCTCGGCGGCAATCGGCATTGCCGACGGGTGTTAGAGCCGCCGGCAATTCGCAGAGATTTAACTGTTCCATTTACAGTTGGAAAAAACATTGTTATTATCTTGAAAATCTTGTCGTCTTAAATACTCGTATACACTGCATTTATTCAGATAGATATTTTAGTGCATCATAATCAACCAACCAGTTAAATAATTATTTGGCGTTTGCCCGCCCTTATATAGAATAATGTATTGTTGTGGTAAAGACAAAGTAAAATATAGTACCTTTGTATCTAAACATTTAACACCAATCAACAGAGTATGAAAATCCCAATTTGTAAGTAGTAATAATTATACTATATAGACATACATACATAAACTCACGCCTTTTTCCAGACGGGGTAGGCAGAGGTACTGGTAGCAACTAGTACACCCACGTTTCGCCTTGTGTGTTCCGTCCCACGATATGACTCGGGACGAGCCTATCGCCATATCGGGCACAAATTCGTGACTTCGAGCTGATAATGAGTTGAAAAATCTAAATTCACTATCACTTCACCCGACCCGGGATTCAAACCCGAGACCGCTATATAATCATACCATAGTACAATTACGGCACTGAGGCAGTCTTACTAAATGGAAAACTTGATTTTTTAATTTTTTCTTCCTTCTTAGAAAACAAATAAATGTAAGCCGCATTGTTGGTAAAGTACTTGTAGCTATTTGAGTTAAACGCCTTTCGGCGTATATCAGTGGTTGTTAACCTTTTTATTGTAGGATAATTCGAATTAATATTTGCCTTGTCAGTCAAACAGCCGACAAATATTTAGCGATGCGTACTTATTCAAATATACTAGTTTTTGACCGCGATACGGTATGCATAGTGGTTAACACCTGAGAGTGAAGTGGGTAAAACCATCAACCAAAACGTAATATTGATGTGTTTAACTGATTCTGTATTTGATCTCTGATTGAAAAATTTCGAACTATTACATTAAGAAAAATGACACACCATTATATCAAAATATTATGAAGTATTAAAACATATTTAAATTCCTCAAAGTTAGTTTGGAGTCTGTGAAGCTATATGGAAAATTATAACGATTGGATGTTTTACTCAGTTACATGATATATTTCCAATAATTCCATTCTTAGCATATAGTAGTTACAGAAAAATTCAACACTCGATAAAATATTAAAAATATTATTAATGTTAGACTCAGACGTTTCCGTTCCACTATGCAGTTAACTATACATAAACTACGAGACTTTTGGGCCAAGACAACCAGATTGACTGACTTTGTAAAACCGGACTGAAGTTAATTGATTTGAGGAAATATGTCTCATATTACACAAATATTATGTCGAATATCATGGGGATATCCATCCAAGAACATAGGTACCTCACTTCTAAATACTTTAAATAAACTACTAAACTTTTTATACTAATTGTCTTTGTATGGTTACGCATAGGTACATAATTTATATTGCGGAAGATGTACTCAAAGTTAAGGCTATAAGTTAATACAAATAATAAAGAACTGTCTCTATCAACACGAACTAAAGTAGTTATTATGTTTAACCTATTTCCTTCTAACTGATTTATTAGTTTCTGTTGTAATTGCTTATTAGTAATAAGTATATAATAAATAAATTAGTATTACATACATATACACGAAAAAATATGTTTATTTTGCTATGCCGCCGAACAATTTAACGCTTCCGCACACAAATAGCATCCAGAATAGCATAGTTTCAGAACCATTGTATAATCATAAATATGAAAATAATAAACACCAACATACGTCAAAATCGTGAAAGCAGCGAAATCTGAACAATATTTAGACGGTCAGAGAATCATTTTCTTAAGAATAGTTGTGCAAGACAAGGTCTAGCCCTATGTCGCTTTAAGTTCATGTTACATTGATATAATAAGACAAATGTTTACTGAAATAGGATTCCTCAAAAGTTATTGATTGACATGGTAAATGTAGCCAGAACCCCCAAATTTAACGCGGCTAACTTCCAATAATGAACACCAAAACATTTTTTTAATTTCAGTTTTACAACTCAACAGAAATAAGGAAACGAATAATAATATATTTTTGTAATATAGCTAAGCCAAAAATGAATTGAGTACCATATGATGCAAATCCGACAATTACGAGTACCTATATCATGAAGCTCACGCACATAGACTACCATTTTACAAAACTTTATTAACACAACTAACAAAGTAATCATTTCTTTCTTATGGAGTTATTCCAGCTGGTAAAATGTCCTGTATCGATGCATTTGAAGATACACAACTTTTTGTATTAAGAGATTCTATGCCAGCCTTACAAAATTGTAACAAGGAAGACATATGAAAATTAATATACAAGTGTCCATATTACAGCACATGCAAGGGCCAAGGTCCTAAGGTAACAACATGTCCATTGCGCATGTTTAATTAGGTTTAACTCATTGAAACTAATACAAAGAGATCAAATATTGACTGTCAGTGCAATCAAACAATAAAGTATTGTGTCCAGCGTCCAACACATTGTGGATGCTTATTGCAAATATGCAAACATGTTTATTTATCTGTTCTTTATACACACGTACGATTGCTCAACGGTTCTTTTATGAGACTGGTACAACTTTCAAGAATGAAATAGGTTTTATTGTACTAAACGAATTATATTTTTTTATTATGACAGCCTCCGTGGCGCAGTTGGTTAGACGCCGGCTGTGAAACGAGAGGTCGCGGGTTCGATTCGTTCGAAATATTTGTGTGAACCACAGGTATTTGTTTCAGGTCTAGGTGTTTGTGAGGCCGAAAAGTCTCTCGTAGTCCCTGATACCCACGACACAAGACTCGATCTTAATGCGGGGTCAGGACTATGTACGTGGCTGTTAGGTGTATTTTTATTTTTTAATGTTAGTTTGATCTTGGCTCTGTCCAATTTTGTTAAATTAATATACCATAAAATAAGATGATTGTAGGACCATCCTATTCAAGCATACAGCGATTCAGGGGTATTATTTTAGTATAATAAAGCACGCCCTACGTCCTATTGACTAGGCAATGTTCAGCGTATCAGATATCCAAAAGAAGAGATCCTTAGGACAGCAAATTGAGTTTAGATATTATTTGAGCAAGTTGAAATTGCACGTAGCATTAAGCCAGGCATGTTAAATAGGGCACTAAAGGTCCATAGAGTCGAAAAATGGGAAGGTAGCTACGTACTGACACATCTATCTAAGGAGTTTCTATGTCAGGTGGCGCTAGACGGCTTATCGTCAACTGTGGACTTCCTGTGACTTTAGATTATGATGATAAGATTCAAGTACTAGCATACAATCATCAAGTCATTTCGAGTACCAACTGCTAGGAACCTTTATGAATAGTTCTATAGTATTCATCAAACTAATGTACACTCATCTAAATTTAGGTGCTGTCAGAACTGACGTGTGGTGTTTAGCAGTAATTCATTTGTTTATTATTTGGTTTGTACGATCGTAATAACTTTTACAAATAACTCAATTGTGACTTCCTTAATGTTGCCCATGTTTAACTGTTAAGCGTTGATGTTATCACGTCGGGCAACTCAATAAATAATTTAAGAAAATCTCGTATGAGTATTCAGTTGCCACGTGGCGAAAGAATCGCCCTCTATCACGCCTCAAGACAAATAAAAACTAGCTCGGCATACCGTGGATGCCACCAAAGCCATCTCTGCCTACCTCTTCGAAGATACATGTTTGTGCTTATGTATATATGTTTAACTATTGACTTTGGTACGAGGTATTACATCCGTCATCGTGTATATATGTTTTCAATATCAGTTTACCTTTGCCCACATGATCATTGAATTTTTCACTCATTTTAAGGCCAATGTTATTACCAAATAGTGTGAAATGATTATTTCTCGTGCAAATACATGGCATGGAGGTTGCATAACCACTATTTTTGGAAGCTTCACGGTATGCTGTAATGTTGACAGTATCTTGTATCCATTAGAACGTAGTTCCTTTGTTTGTTGACCGTACGCAATGTTGACGAAGGGTGTCTACGAGGCTGGTGACGCAGAATAAAATTCAGATGCTTTTAATACCATGTGTGAAGTATTTGTTGCTTGTACTTTATGTATTACAAATGAAAATAAGTAAAATTATAAAAGCAAGCAAGATAAAAGTAAGATGAAAGCATCATATAGCGTTAGAAGATTTGAATTACGTACCTACTGCCGTAGGATGAATATTATAATTAGGCTTTTTTACGCACAATAGCATAATATACCTATACAATGTAAAGTGTGAGGTGGAAATTATATGTAAGGCAATTTATTTTATTTTCTTATTTACATAAAATTTTTACTTCCGCCCTACCTGTAACCAATGCTGCCCTACCTCAAATTCGACTCTAGCTAAAACCCTGTATCCCGCGTGGGACAAAGTGATCGTGGATTTGTGTATTAATTATCTGCCCGGAGTCAGGCATCAGTGCCAGATATGGCGATAGGCTTGCCTCTATCACATCGTAGGACTGAAGACACAAGGTGAAACGTAGTAGTAGTAGCATATTTGCGTACCCATTCTGCGTAAAAGGTGCGAGTTTATGTATGAGTTTTAAGCAGGCCGAAAAAATCGTGACGATCAGTGAGATAAAATAATCTCTCGCTCTTTATTTGAATTGCATAACACCTAACATCTGTTTCAATGTACACAGTTTGATTTATCAAAGAAATTGCGTGTGTATTTAATCCGCTTCTTGGATTTATTTTTTATTGCAATAAATGGTGAGACGAGCATGTCGTTCGCCTGATGGTAAGCGATACGACTGCTCATGAACAGTAGCAAAACCAAACAACACCTTGAATACACTTGAATGACAGCCTCCGTGGCGCAGTTGGTTAGACGCCGCCTGTGAAACGAGAGGCCGCGGGTTCGATTCCCGCACCGAGAGAAATGTTTGTGCGGCCCACAAATATTTCTTCCGGGTCTGGGTGTTTGTGAGACCGAAAAGTCTCTCGTAGTTCCTGATACCTACGACACAAGACTCGATCTTAGTGTGGGGTCAGGGCTAAGTATGTGACTGTTGGGTGTTATTTATTTATTTGTTATTTATTTAATAACAAAGCAATGCTTGCCATTCCACTGCGCTCGCCATCCTGAGACATAAGATGTTAAGTCTCAATATGTCCAGTAGTTACTCTGGCTACAATGCCCTTCAATCCGAAACACAACAGTGCATTTACACAGCTGTTTGACGGGAGAAATAGACATTGCAGTGGTACCCACCCAGATGGCCTCTCACAGATGAAAGACCTACCACCAGTAAAGTAATTCAAGAAAAGACGTCAATTAATAAATTAATTCTAATTATACTAACTAGCTAATTGTATGGAAAAGTAATTCGGTTATTCGAATAATACTAAAATATTTAAATAGTTGCTGTCGTATTAGCATTATGAGTATAGCGTAGGTATATAGCGTATATGTATATTAGGTAATATAGCAATCACTTTAACTTATTCACGTTTCAAATCAATATATGTTCAGAAATTACGTTATTATGCTTACTCTTCATCATAAACACAATCATTAGTAAATAAAGAAATATAAAAGTAGTAACTTAATAAACGTAACAACGCGACAGTTAAATCACAACATAATCATCATTTAAACTTTATTACAAAACCCACAATGTCTCCTTGATTTATCACCATTTTACTGCCGTCTTTTGTTATTCATAATTATAGACATTCGCACCTCGTCGTTGAGAAAAATTTTATTTGCTATAAGAGCTTTATTGGCAATACCCTCTCACGTCGTACAATAGACGATGATTACTGTATTGCTTCTGTCGACACGGATTTATGCGAACGAGGTGTGTGTGTCCTCGAGGTACGGTCGGTTGGACGTAAAATAATAATAATTTTATTTATTTCAGACCCAACTGTTAGTCCACAGTGATTATAAATACAATGATATAATTACAGTCTAGTCCGTCAGCTATCATAGCTAAAAGGTTGTTGTCACTGGCCCGAAACCTGCTTAACATTGACGCGCATCGCTTGCGCAGAGTTGCGAAAAGCAGTCGATGCGTGTCCCGGCAAACATGCCCGATGCACGGTATGATCAGCGCATGCGTGTGATGTTAGGAGAACTTAGATTCCGGGTATTATAATAATTTCAAGTGAAGAAGCGTTTCATCAAGGGCTAAAATGGTAATTATAAGGCTTCGTCACGGTCAATCGGCACTAAATACTCTAAGATCAAATTTTGAATATCGTATTCATAAAATCTAGTTACATATATTTTTTTATTTAATAACACTGGCAAACGAGCAAACAGGTCACTTGATGGTAAGTGTACACTGCCGCCCAAGAACATCCATAACGTTTGGAAGGCAAGGCCGGGCCCATAAAATCAGGAGGAGAGCGGGAAGGAAAACGGATGGGAAGAGAAAAGCGGTACCTGGCAATCACACTCACCGAACGAAACGCTACAGCAAAGCTGTCGTTTCACGTCGATCTCATGTGAGACAGTGGTACTGCCCCGGACGAGTCTGCCCATTCATGCTGAGTCACAACTGACAACAGCGAGGTTCTACCACTTCGTAGATGGTACCACTTTATTCAATAAAATCGAGGTCATTGGTTCAACCTTTGACATCTATCTTTCCTTACTCATTATTTAATATTTACGATGAAAATCAATACTGATTCAAAGGTTAGGCTTGAAAAGGAAATGAAAAAGCGAAGCTATCGAATGAATAATTAAGAAATTGCCATACTACATGTCGGTTTTTAAAGACTTGTGATATAACTGACCTACATTTATATGATGGATCACTGCGCGAGCAAATTGCCTATCCTGTGAGCAATAATATTATCAGGACAAAAGTTTGCACGTGTCGCCCACATGTTGTTAACGACTTCAAAATGGATCAGTTTGAAGTTTTCCTTTCAGCTTTTTATTGACTTAGATCTTTAGGTATTTTACGAGTATTTAATATATATTGATCATCAGAATACTAACTCATCGGCGTAACATTATTGATTGACATAAATAAGTCTTAATTACATTTCATAGATCTCTAGCGTCATCGGTGTTCCTTTGGTTCATATTAAACACACTTCATGGCTCATTCCATAAGTAAACTCAGGTGGATACCGTTTTAGATGCCACTGCGCTGTAGTAATATATGTTTGAAATGGTGATAATAAAAAGTGAATCTCACCGAATCGCAGAGAAAACGTCACAATTAGATATTGTAGCAATTTGTTAATGGAGAGTCCAACACCATTTTTATAGTTGGTCGTGGTTAGGCATTTCGCATGAGTTTATTATTTATTTATTTATTTAACTCTTTTTTGCACTGTACAGAGAAACAACAACGAAATCACAAGATAATAATAATAGTACAAGTGGCGGCCTTATCACACTAGGTAATTTCTTACAGGCAACCATGGGATGTTGGAGTTTGGATGGAAGAGCCGCCCGGCGCCCGTTTAGAAATTTAGCAGAAGCTTCCCTATTCAAAAAACCTCTATCAGACCCATATCAGGCTTCAAAAATCTATCAGACAAACCCAACACAAAGTAGGCATTTGCCTACCACAGTGGACTGAATAACGTTACGTTTCGGTATTTGGAGAGGGCGCAGATCCTAAAGTCGGTGATTTAGTTACTAAAACAGATAAGCTATTACTATCTGCAAGGTGTGTCCATTCAAAAATCGGTCAGTATAATGAAACGTTGACGCATCGCATGGCACGTGCGCCGAGTGAATTAACGGGAAGTGCCAATTTAGCAGCCGCCCACCAGACGAGCTCGGACTCAGCTGGTAATAGCCCGATATCAATGACACCGCGGCCACTGTCTTTGCTACTGCAAAAACTATTTATTGTTACTGCAACAACAAGAAACGCTTTAGACGAATAGGTTCATATCTTGGGCTTTTTAGGATTCACAAGGATGAATCCTTCATGTTTGAGCCCAGCTTATGAGCGGTCATGCCGCTTACTATCAGGCGAGCGACAAGCTGGTCTCGCCATTAATATCAATAAAAAAAAAACTGTGTGTGGTAATGAGCTGAAAGTGATGATGTAGATTATGATAATACTTATGACATAATATATCAGTCTATATAACCTCAACGACACTTGTCTTCAAACGAGTGTTCATTCATCATCATAGGTCATTGTCTACCACGCTGACCTATTGAGGGAAGCGGACTTCACACGCGACGTATATTTCTGTAATGATCACTGTGGTATGCAGGTTTCCTCACGACACCATTTACATAAAGTATATTTTAGATGAAACAGTCTGCCTCTAGAATCGTAAAGACGAAAAAGTGCAGTTTCGTATGTATTATCCAATTAAACTTATAGGTACCGTTCAAAATCACAATTCCATGGTCTTACGGAAAATAATATTGAATTTTTTGAGTGACGCCTGTACAAACTTGAAAAGTATGAAACGTCAATCAGTACCTATTTAGATTATTGCCTAAATTGTAGGAACAATTACCCAGCGCTGAAATTTCAGCACCGATATGCATTGAAAATAGAACCGAGGAACAATACTAAACAACAGATTCGAAATATGTTTTTTTTGGTCATGAGTAAGAAGCTAATTCTTAATTTATGCGTGAATTTAGAAATAATTTATTGACTTAATTAAAACCCGACTGCCAATAAATATTTTATAATAATATTAGCATTACAAAAGAGTGATTAAGTATATCGACAAATACATGAATTTAACCAACTAATTGATACATAATGTAACAAAATATATATGTACGGTTTAATCGTTTAGTAAAAACAATTAGAAGCTTTTATGAATTTAAATTTTTCAAGTGCGAGTTGTATTCGGGCAACTGGGTTCTGTGCCATGCAATTAATTAAGGCCTGTTAATGTTTTTTTTTTATCAATGACAAATGAAGTATAACTTGACATTTTTCATTAACTTTAAAAGCCAAGACAAAAAAAAAACAATATTCGTTGCAGTTCTAATAATTTATTTTAATGTAATGACAAAATATTTTATCTCGAAATGCCTGCGATCAAAATAGTCATAAAGAACAATTTATTAATAACAAACATCTGAAATTTAAGAAAGACATGAATATATGTTTTTTAAATATATTCTGTATCAGCCCATATACGTCCCACTGCAGGGCACGGGCCTCCTCTACAATCGAAAGTACGATTGAGAGTGGTTAGGCCATATAGTCCACCACGCTGGCCTAGTGCGGGTTGGCGGACTTACATACCATAGAAATTCTTATGAACCGCTATGGTATGCAGGTTTCCTCACGATGTTTTCCTTCACCGTTTTAGTGCGTGATGATTGACTATCAATACACACATGACTCCGAAAAGTCAGAGGTGTGCCCTGGGATTTGAACCCGCGACCACCGTGAACATGTTGGCAGCCGCGTCTGGTCCGTTTACCAACAGGCCACCACGCACTGAATAAATTGTATTAAATATATTGTATGTGGCTAATTACCACTTTGTTATATCAGCTGTCAGTGGGCCGGTAAATGGATAAGCTTGATTTACACAATTGTGGCACCGAATGGTTCCATTGCAACATTAAATATAATTTGTGTTTTAATAATATTTATGTTGTGTACATAATGATTTATCTTCAAAATGATTCATACAAAGATCGTTTCGTGTCGTGCTTTCAACGTTACAACCGTGGTAAAATATTATAAATAGAGTTAAATTGATTGATAACGAAGTAAACGAAACGAGATGTTTGATGTCGGGGATATTGCGAACATTGCACTTCAGTCGGCCATCCTTTGACGCAGATGCTGATTTTATGAGAAACTTTAATAGGACAACAAACATGGCTATACTCAGTTGTTATAATTTTCATTGGGAAGGTCATTGCACAATTTAGCTCACCGAATGAAACGTAACAGTAAAACTATTACTTCACGTCAATTTTCTGTGATAACGCCCGGTCTTGCTGACCCATTTGTACGAGTTTTAACTATGAAGATTCAAATGAAAATGAAAAAAAAAATTAATCCATTAAAATGTTTAACATCATTTAGATTGCCATTTTTTAACTATCACCCGGTTTGGAAAGCGGTTTTCCCTAGAGAAGAACGGGCAAAAAACTTTAGTATTGCTCTTTTTAAAACCAGTTTACAATATAGTGATTGTCACAAAAATTGCAAATGGTTTAAGTCAGACCTATCGCTCATAACTCAAATAAATAATATTTAGCACGCAATTGCGTCATCAGGAATTAGTCTACAACTCTAGACATCCCCGCGTCACCGTGTAAAGATTTCCACATGGCATTATCGGAAACATTCCGCATAACAAATATGTTCATAACACATGCATATATGGCTAGTGTTAAATTGTTATGAACAAGTTAATAGACAAGTTTTGAGGTAGTAAATATACACATGCCGACAGCTGACGTCTGTATCAGTGTTCAGCCATATACGTCTCACTGCAGGGCACGGCCTTCCTCTATAATCGAGAATACGACTGTGAGTATAGTAGGCCATATAGTCCGACACGCTGGCTCAGTACGGGTTGGCGGAATTTATATACCATAGAAATTATTACTAATCGCTATAGTATGTAGGTTTCCTTACGATGTTTTCCTTCACCGTTATGGTCCGTGGTGATTGGCTATAAATACACACAGGATTCCGAAAAGCCAGAGGTGTGCCCTGGGTTGCGAAATCGCGACAATCGTGAACATGTTAACAGCCGCGTCTGGTCCGTTCACCAACAGGTCACCGCGCACTCAAGGCTAATTAGGTATTGATTAAATTCGTTAATTGTGGGATTGCCAAACAATTAATTAGACTTACAGATTCTAAAATTAAAATAACATTTAACAGTGACCGGTACGCATTTCCTGGGATGCATATAATTGTGCGTAGCTCAATTGACCTCGAAAATAAGCTACGTCACGATCGGACTGAAGACAAATACTCAAACTTAATGTTCCTGTATGATTTAGATGTAAATTACTCTTTAAATAACTGCTTTTTTTTAATGATGTAGAAAATACCAATATTGCAACTTCTTTAAATAATCCGGTTCTATTTAAATATACAGATGTAGCCGGTAAAATTGACCAACAGTCATTCTTGATGTCCATAATTACTGACTCATGGCAAGAATAGGCACGAATATATCTGCCTGTCTGTCGTCCCCGATCAGAACCAACAGATTATAAATAAATAAATATAAATAAAATTCAATATGGAGATCCTTGGGTTTGGATTCCTGCTACCTGAGGTTTTATATGACATACATACTTGAACTCACCCTTTTTTCCCAAGAGAGGTGCGAGGGCACCCACATTTTGCCTTATATGTTCCGTCCCATGATGTGATAGGGGCCAAAGCTATCGCCATATCGGGCACAACTTCCTGCCTCCGGACTGATAATGAATAGAAAAACCCAATAGCACCTTGCCCGACCCTGATTTCAAATCCGAGACCGTAGCTTTGTAACCGTATCGTAGTACGAGTACAACAACGCCACCGAGGCAGTTTTCTATGATATAGTTGTTATTACGCAGCTTTTTGACTTAAACAAACCAACAGAGTTTACTTCCCCATCCAACACCCAAAATTCGTCTAGACTTTCGTAATTTTATAAAGCTGAAAGTTTATCTGCACATGCTCTAACATAATAGCACTCAACTTCCAAAGCAACCACGATCGGAACTTCATAATAGCTGATCGTCAGAGGCATACCTACAAACTTTCAGCTTTTATAAAATGACGAAAGTCTGGCGGCCACGGGCTCTTAGTCTATTAAGGCGCACCGTACTGGAATAAAATCAGACAGTGGATTTGGCAGGGGCGGATTCAGCCTTAAAAAAATGTTGTGGGCACGACCACCCGAAAAACGACCAAGTGAGGGTCTACGTATGATCTTGCAAAGAAGATTATAATTTTTGTACGACTTCAAATGATACCAAATTATTTAACCACAAGTGTAACTACATTTTCGTAAATATTTTAATATTCTCGCCAAAACGTTTATAATTTAAACTAAATCAAGATTCATTTCTTTGTGTATATTTAGGAGTGATAACCCGGATAATCTTTCTTGTGCAATTGAAGCACTCAACTAAGACTACTTTTTTACTTTACTCTGCGAATTTATTATATTGATACTTTGATGATATTTATTAGGCATTTGGTATAACATTATTATGAGTCCATCGAATAGACAGTGAAAGTGTGACGTCATAAGTCTATTAGGGTTGTAGGCATGCCCATCGTGTCCACTACGGTGGATCCGCGCTTGGGATTTGGACCATTCCATGTTTGTATTATAATGCAATATCCTTCTCCACTTACGAAATGACAGATAATGAAATAAAAATATGTATTTCAAGACAAGATGAATATATTATGACACGTTAATTAAGTATATAACATTTGGTTAAATTGTTCATAAAAGTGAGAGCATGTTATTATACAATTAATTAAGTGAGTGATACAAGGTTAAACAGACCAAAATTTAAGATTATCTCAAGATACAATATTTAAAGTTGAGTAATTTAATGTAATTACTCAAAACTAGTTACTATTAAAACTGTATGGCCTAACCACTTTCAATCCAGCCTCCGTGGCGCAGTTGGTTAGACGCCCGCTGTGAAAAAAGAGGCTACGGGTTCGATCCCCGCACCGTGACAAATGTCTTTGAGGCCCACAAATATTTGCAATGGGACGTATATAGGCTGATACAGTACTCAAAACTAGTCGTAGGAATACACGCTGGTTACATTCTGCTTAAATTAAAAAAAAAAAACACTCACCTGTCACCCGTAAAACTGGCCGAACTGCAGCTGAGTTCAAACTTGGAGTCTTTGTATCCCCAGCCGTACCACTTCAGCAAGTCCTGTCTGTAAAAAAACATGTAATGAATAAATGAACGTTATAAAACTTTAAGGTTACATTAATACAAATAATAAGATCACTACTGGTGGTAAGTCTCTCAAATGTGAGAGGCCGCCTGTGCAGGTACCACCGCAATGTCTATTTCTCCCGCCAAACAGCAGTGTCAATGCACTGTTGTGTTTCAGTTGGAAGGAAATTGTAACCAAAGTAACTACTGGATATATTAAGACTTAACACCTTAAGTCTCAGGATGGCGAGCACAGAGGAGTGACAAGCATTGCTTTGTAATTCAAGGTGTTGTTTGGTTTTGCTACTGTTCATGAACAGTCGTAGCGCTTACCATCAAGCAAACGTCATTCTCGTCTCGCCATTCATTGCAATAAAAAAAGCTTAATAATAATACAAATAATTTGCATCAAAACAATCCGAATTGATTGAGTTGTTAAAAATAACTGAACGATTTAGCAACTCAATCAATATGGAGTTTGGTGTCGATAAATGTGCGGTTATCCATGTGAAGCGAGGGGAGGTTGCGGTCTCTGATGACATACAAGTCTCAGAGACTGTAAGTCTCAGGTCCCTCTCTGTAACGGAAACCTACAAATATTTGGGTATGCCAGAGGCTCTTGGTATCATGGGTGCAGATGTAAAACAATCGATGAAAGAGCGTTTCTTTAGCCGCCTGACAAAAGTACTTAACAGTTTTTTGTCAGGTGGAAACAAGATTCGCGCTTTCAATGGTTGGGTTATGCCTGTACTCATGTACTCTTTCGGCATACTCAAATGGACTCAGACCGAATTGGACGCCCTGGATCGTAAAGTCCGAACTCTCCTAACTGCACATCGTATGCATCATCCACGTTCGTCAGTGATGAGGTTGTACATCCCGCGGAGATGTGGGGGCCGAGGCATTCTTAATGCTAAGGACCTACATAATCGCGAGGTGTGCAATCTCAGGGATTATTTCCTTCGCAGTGACGTGGATATGCATAGGGTTGTAGTTATGGTAGATAAAGGATTTACCCCGCTGTCTTTGGCGATTGAGAACTGGCGGAAACCTCTGGTGGTAGGCATTAGGGATCGCGAGGACATATGGAAGAGCAAAGAGCTGCACGGTCGGTTCTATCGAGCCCTTCACGGGCCTGATGTGGACCGACTAGCGTCTGTGTCTTGGCTGCGCTTCGGTAACCTCTTTGGGGAAACCGAGGGTTTTGTCTTTGCAATTATGGACGAAGTTATTAAGACGAACAACTATAGGAAATACATCCTGAAGGACGGTACGGTCGACATATGTCGGGCATGCCACCGTCCTGGCGAGTCCATCAGGCATGTTATTTCCGGTTGTTCGTATCTTGCTAACGGCGAGTATTTGCATAGACATAACCTAGTAGCCAAGATCATTCATCAG
This sequence comes from Hyles lineata, assembly GCA_030180105.1. Taxonomy (NCBI): domain Eukaryota; kingdom Metazoa; phylum Arthropoda; class Insecta; order Lepidoptera; family Sphingidae; genus Hyles; species Hyles lineata. Next base: position 449,489 of record JARJEE010000035.1, on the reverse strand, counting down.
CAAATTGCTCTTCGATATGGACTTGTGACTTCTGAAGTGCCATATTACCAGTATGTTCCCCAACCAGTTCTCGAAAATGGTTATGCAACGTTGTACTGGGATCGATCTGTTATCACAGACAGGACTATTGTCGCCAATAAGCCTGATATTGTGATAATAGATCGATTGGCGCGCCGGGCTATACTTGTTGACGTCGCCATTCCGCATGACGATAACCTCATCAAAGCTGAAAAAGATAAATTGTCTAAATATTTAGATTTAGCACACGAGGTTACCGACATGTGGGATGTCGATTCAACAATTATTGTCCCGATTGTCGTTTCTGCTCATGGGTTGATACCAAAGAGCCTCGACCAACACCTGCAGAGGCTCTCAATTGACTGTTGGGTCAAAAGTCAAATACAGAAGGCAGTACTACTGGACACGGCACGCATTGTGAGGCGGTTCCTCACTTTGTCTCCCTAACCGCCGCGCCGGTGGCTTGGGTCTTGAGCTTCACCACCGGAGGGTAAATAAATTATTTTTTATATTTTTATATGTATATTTTTTATAATTTATATATGTAAAAATAGAAAAAATATGTTAAATTAAATAAAGAGAATATACAAATAATAAGAGCGCTATAAAGAACGCTGTGTCTACAAGATGGTTAATAGAAATGGTCATATAACTACTCTACCACCAAGCTAAGTGTTTTCTGGCTAGCACCAGCTTTCCTTTGCAATTACACGGAGGATTGAGGAAAAAAAGACGTAAGATTGGGAAATAAACAGTTGAAGACTGGCGCTTTAGACATCAACTATTCTGTAGTTAAGAATGAGACTATTGCTTGTTTTCTATTCATCGTTTTTAATTCTCTTCGACATTTTTTATTATAACGTTGCTAAAAGATTTGTTTATTAAAACTAAAAAACAAGTATTTATATACATATTACAAGTCAATGACCTGATAGGCTGATAGCATCAGGGCCGATCCCTAATCTATTTTAAAACTGGTATCAAAATATTATCGTACAAAAATAATTCCCATTGAAGTGGTTTACTTGTAAATCAAGGGTTTTTAAAATGTAAGCCTTTTATCGATGGTATGACAATATCATTGCAAATTAAGTGCTTGATTGCCCAATGCCCATCAAAATGAAAGAAAACAAAAGTGACAAGCTTACGAACTAGACATTTTAAAAAGCACATGTGTGAGAGACGAATTAACATCGGATATCGAAATTCAAAAGTATCTTGTAAAGTTTAAAAGTGTAAAGTAGCTCGGATAGTGCGTGGTGGCCTGTTGAAAAATGGACCTGACGCGGCTGCGAACATGTTCACGGTGGTCGCGGGTTCGAATCTCAGGACACAACTCTGAATTACAAGTCATGTATGCCAGAGCGCTTTATAAGAATTTCGATGTTATGTAAAGTCGCCAACCCGCACTAGGCCAGCGTGGAGGACTATGTGATCTAACCACTCTCAATCGTAGTCGTACCCTCTATTGTAGAGGAGGCCCGTGCCGATACAGTACATCCATACCCGAAATTAAACACCCTACAACCGGTATCTGTACATTGCAGGACAAAGGCTTTTTTAATATTACGCCATCAAGACTTAATGACATAGGATTTACTCATAAGCAGGGAAAGTGGGTTGATGAGCGCAATTCCAAATTTAATGGTCGTCTGGAAGAGATCGCTTTTAGCGATAAGACCGCTAATTGTTTCATCAAATGTACATCTGCTTCATATTTTTATTTTGTGTTTTGTGGTGTAATAATAAAGAGTTTTATGATTTATTATTCCTCCGCCCTCTTGCTGGTGCATACCACTTGGCACCAACATTTCGCTCATCCAATAGAACAACGACGTAATTACAATGATGAAAATGTTTGATTGTTTTATATGATATATTTTTTTTAATTCTTAAGTCTTTACACGAATTTATTATGAATTATGGTTCATAGTAAAGTACACACATAAACTAATAAAAGATTTCATCAGAATGGTTGGAAATAAATTATATTTTTAATGAACTTTTAAAACATTCTTCCGAAAAACAGCTAAAAAGTAATTACGTCATTGTTCTTTTTGATGAGCGATTTATAGGCCCTCCGTGATCGACTCGTTATATGGGGTGTATCCAAACTGCGACCGAAAACGAAGCCAGGTGACAGTTTTAGTGACTTCAGACTCAATGCAACCAAAAAAATTTTGCAAAAGGAAGGCGAATTAATTTTTTTTATTTTTTTTCCTAAACTAAAATGGTATAAAATAATAATATATACTTTTTTATTTTTAAAGACCGTGTGATACGTAAGTGTTTAAATTATAATAATAAGGTTAAATTTATGAATTTACCACCCAAACACGATAATAATTAAAACATCACAAAGAATCTGTCTCGTTTAACTTTTTAGTTGCGTTGTGTCTGTACTCCGTAGACCGTAGTCACTAATACATTATTTTGTGCTAAAACCATCATCCGGCTTCGTTTTCGGTCGAAGTCTAGATATACTCTGCATTTTTTTATTTATTTTGTTTTAAAACATGGAAAATTTACGGCTTATAACAGAATAATTAGACACAGTATAAATAGCATAGAGCTAATAACAAGTTTTCATTTATAGATACACTGATATAAAAAAATATATATACTAGTATATCTAAGAAAATAAGTACCTCATTGGCTAAAGAAACTGTGGCTGAAACGCCTCCTCGCGACAGACACACTGGTTGTAAAAGCATCAAGATCATGTTGTTTACATAATTTGTTAAAGGTAGCACGTACCAAATAACTATTCTATCGATAATTCGAAGATGCCTTCGGTACATGTATTGGTGGATTAAAACGAATTGATAGAGTTGGTATATTAAGAAATAAATAATTCGGATGTTCACAGTTGTCTGGCAGGTATCGCTTTAAGCGATATGACTTCCCATTGTAACAAAGTCATTTTGTTAATTATTATTTATTGTATTCCATTGTTTTGGTTACAATAAAGAGTTCTTGTATTGTATTGTATTTTCAATTACTGCTCAAATAACTCAAAGAGGATTTATATAGCAAATATTCACGAGTATTGATTTCATGCGAAATCATTTAGTTATGCCGATTGCCGATATCTTTTGTTGAGCACACAATGCATAATGTTATTATTTCAGCACTTAATTCTGAGTACCGCATACTGATGCAACTGACAAGTATTGTTTATTTAAAATTACTTCAATGGGCATGATGCAACATCTAAATGTATAAAATACAAGACGTTAAAAATATAATAAGTCTCTAACCTTGGTATATATTAAATTATAAATTTAATGCATTTTATTACTGTAGTAACACTTAGTTTTTTGCATTTTTTATGTTTCGTTAAAAAGTATTTTACGGCAATTTATCACGATATAGTGTAAAACAAATTCGCTTTCCGCTATGTATGCTTAGATCTTTAAAACTACGCGACGGATTTTGATGCGGTTTTTTTATAGATAGAATGATTCAAGAGGAAGGTGAATATGTATAAAATGTACTATATTATTGTAGAGAAATCTATTAGCATCCGGGCGAAGCTGGGTCGGGCCGCTAGTACAAAATAAATAATCAACTAAAAGAATTGAAATAGTGCACTGCATCGTGGGAAAAGATTTTTCATCAAAATCAGCGTAATAATTTAATTGTATATACATACATAAACTCACGCCTTTTTCCCAGAAGGGGTAGGCAGAGGTGTCAGGACACCCACATTTCGCCTTGTACGTTTCATCCCACAATGTGATAGGTGGCGAGCCTATCGCCATATCGGGCACAGATTCCTGACTCTGGGCTGATACTGAATGGAAAAATCCAATAACACTTTGCCCAACCCGGGATTCGAACCCGAGACCTCAGCTTTGTAATCGAACTCTAGTACAACTATGCCACCGAGGCAGTCAAGTTAAATATCTATATGTATAATAATTTATTTTTTTATTTGGACATCCCAATATACTTACTCTAACTAAGCTACTATGATAGATGTTTCGCCTCTTTTTATTTTTTATCTCTTCTTTTTATTTCTAATTTATAGGGAAACTGGATTTGCCTTTACAAAGTCGCATAATGCCTAAAACCTCACATCTCTTCCGTTTACGTGTGTCATTATCAGATAAGGTGAGTGTTGCGCATACTTGTAAATATTATTTCTTGTAAAAATATGATATAATAATGAAACGATAACTTCAACGGAATATCGGTCACTCACTATCTTATCGTTTATCATAATTTCAACCTACTTTCAAATCAAATCTTCGGAATGGCATAAGGAAGTTTATATAATTTTCTGTATTTTGTTGTACTGTGAGTAGAGTGTTATTCTGCCGACCTCAAGCTAAAATGCCGTTAAGTACTAAAACCACATTTTGAGTCTTGAACAAAATAGCTTTTTTTTTAAATGTGCTACTTAATAACACGAGGTCATCTTTAAGACCTTGGAGTACTAAAAATATATCGCAGGAGGCACTTTCAAATAGCGAAACTTTCAATTCAGAAATGTAATTTATCGCTTTTTTGTGCACAACTCAAAAAGCGGTTTTTGTAACGGCATTTTAACTTGAGGACGGCATTATTGTTCTCTAATGGAAATTGGTCACTCCCCCTCATAAACGTCCCCTGTCCCATAGGAATTGTCGATGTGTCACCGCACTTTATTTCTAGGTGTGCCTAACTAGGAATAATGCACATACCTTTTTATTCCACTCACACTTAAATGTATTATTTGCACAACTCAATTCGATCTTGTAACATAAACGTTGTAATAACGAATTTTGAAGACATGACTCTCACCACGCGGAACTGAACCATTTGGCGTTCTTCTTTACATAGATATTCAGTACAAACTAAAATCTTTAAGCTATTTCATTCAGGCTATAGTTACAATCAGCTTAAATGTGACCATCATATTGAAACGAGAGGCCACGGGTTCGATCCCTACACCGAAAGAAATGTTTGTGTGGCCCACAAATATTTCTTCCGGGTCTGGGTGTTTGTGAGACCCAAAAAGTCTCTCGTAGTTCCTAATACCCACGACACAAGACTCGATCTTAGTGTGGGGTCAGGACTATGTATGGGACTGTTGGATGTTATTTATTTATATCACACTAGCGGCCCGACCCAGCATCGCACGGGTGCATATAGATTTCTTTACAATAATATGTACGTATTATACATATAAACCTTCCTCTTGAATCACTCTATCTATTAAAAAAACCGCATCAAAATCCGTTGCGTAGTTTTAAAGTTTTAAGCATACAAAGGGACATAGGGACAGAGAAAGCGACTTAGTTTTATACTACATACAAAAGAATAATGTAAACAATATTCTATGAGTCATATGGATAACTTATGATGTATGAATTGATTAAAACGATAAATTATTTTATCATAAGTTGACTCACTACAATTACAAGAGGCATAATTATCAAAATGTGTCGATTCAAGTTTAAACAGCATCAAAATTACGGTGCATATTGCTACATATGCCGGTGCGCAACTTTTCGGTATACTTACTTGAGTTTAGCAAAATATTTGTAAGGGACTCATTTATATTACCTTACTGGTGTACATATTTTCCGTAAGCTGATAATGTGGGATTGTTACTGGTCTCAGTTGGCCGTATAGGCCTTATACTAATACAAGCCAGTGTAACACAAATTGTATTGTATGTATAGCTACTTGCGTGTTCAAAACCAGAAAATAATACAAGTGTTATATTTTGTGCACTAACTGAAAATTAATATTATATTAAAATGTACATAATTTTAATTTCAATATCAAGCTAAGAAAGATTTAGTAACTAAAATTTAATAACAAGCTCTCTTGATAATCGAGGTTTCGTTCAACTTGTCTCTGTGTAAATCTTAATCGTTAAAATGTGTGAAATTATATTAATCCATGGCTAAACTTAATTTAATTTATCTTGTTAGTCATGAATGCAATGATAATTTCAACTAAACACCGTTGACTGATAGGTAGTGAAGCTGTAGTAATGTGCACTTCATCAGCAAAATTGTGTCAGCTAATGAGCTTTAATGCGCAGTCATAGGGTCGAGGAGAATTAGCCCAGTCATAACCATACTCGTAATTAGCAGTCAGTAGTTATTTTTTTTTTTATTGCCTTGTAGGCAGACGAGCTAACGGCCCGCCTGACGGTAAGCGGCTACCGCTGCTCATGGACCTCCGTAGTGCCAGGGGACCAGCGCAACAAAGTCGCTGCTTACCTCGATGAGAGTACTCTCTTTAAACCCCGTTAATTCTATTAATTTATATTTTTATTATAAAGTAGAGGTAAGAGCTAGCACATTACTCAGTAGGGAATAATCATCGCCCTTTAAGCGTTTTTTAATATATGATGGGATCAGAGTAGCCTATTTATTTTATTTAAATTCTTTATTGTACACTAAATTAACTTCACAATAGAACATTATATTACATAGTAGTACAAAAGGCGGTCGTATCGCTCGAGGCAATCTTTTACCGACTACCTTGGGATGGACAATAAGAGATGGAAAAGAGAGGGCAGTCAATAGTGTACCAAGTAAGATAAAGCTTGACAAAAAAAAAACAAACCATTATAATAAAAATATTAAATAAAATCATACATGCAAAATACGTGACATACGAATATAATTATAAAATTAACAAACATGGCATATATAAGATATATAAATAAATATATACATCCATGTATATACACATACAAGTGCACAGATATCCTAATAATATATACAAATACATACATAATATATATAAACAATCAATCACTCGACTAATATAGCAGTTAAAGGGAGAGGTAGTGTTCCTATATTAATTCAGGCATCTTATGTGTCTCAAACGGGACTGTAGCGCTTCTAAAATTTTTATAGAAGCTGGCGTGAACACGTTTTACGTCATACAGGGAAAAAAAAAAATTAAGCAATTTTCTGTTCAAATTGACACGCCTAAGAATACAATTATTACCAGTCTTGCTGAAGGGCTGTTGCTGACTGCAAAATACCGACACTTGGTGGAGATACGAAGTTTCTACCACCAGTTATAGGATCCCTCGCACTTTTTTTATCGATGGAAACAACAAAGCCCTCATAAATGACAATGGGGTCAAGTGACACTGGTTGAAGCGAACCATTACTCTTGCTACGACAATCTAAATTCTACAGCAATACTCTACCATTTTACATACATACAGAAACTCACGCCTTTTCCCCAGAAGGGTTAGGCAGAGGTGCTGATAGCAACCAATACACCCACACATCCACGTCCCACGGTGTGATAGGGGGCGAGCCTATCGTCATATCGTGCACAAATTCCTGACTCCGAAAACTCCTGAATAGAAACGACCAATATCACTTTGTTCTACCTGGGATTCGAACCCGAGACCACAGTTTTCTAATCATACCTTGATAAAATAACGCCACTGAGGCAGTCAATAATTAAATGCATTGCCAGATTTATCTCATCCTTCAGCTTATTTTTGTTATTGAAGTATTAAAATCATATTTTTGTATATTTATAGACTTAATAAACATTAGCGCATAAATGTGAATAAAACATGTACATACATACGATTTCCGAATGTAGACAAAATTAACTTCAACAGTCTTTCGACATTTGCTATTTATAGCTGACCTCAGATTCCAAGGATCATAGGTAAACACCTAGACAGCTGGAAACACTTCTAGCGTTCCAAATTGATGGACATCATGGTATTCAAAAAGGATTAATGTTAAATATTAAAAGTATATTACGCTGGTCCATCCATACTGTAATCTAAATTAGGTATATGAGGCTCTAATATCCATTACTTTTAGAAGGGAACCTCAGCTTTTCTTGCGACATGGATATTTAATTGTTCGAAAGACTTATTCAGTAGTATGAATGTACTCAGCATAATTAAAAAATTAGCATAGATTAACAGATACAGTCAAACAAAATAAGATAAGAAAACATTTTAACCAGACTCTATTTTTTTTACTGAACATATACCTTACACATACATAGTATAAAACAAAGTCGCTTACCGCTGTCTGTCTATCCCAATGTATGCTTAGATGTTTAAAGCTACGCAACGTATTTTGATACGTTTTAGTAAATAGAGTGATTCAAGAGGATGGTTTATATGTAAAATACATTCTGAATATTATGTATCTGGTATGAAATGAAATAAAGTTTATCAGAGGTTATTTACGTTTTTAGTCCACTGATTGGATGACAAATCACTACGCTTTGCTACTGAAGTGGACAAAAATATTTCCAAATCCTCCTATTATTTATTGATTATAAAAAAAAATCTGCATCCAGGCGAAGCTGGTTCAGGGTGCTAGTTTGTACGTATAATATACTAGATTTTATACGTTCAACTATTGTAAATGAGGAAGCATGTCCGTATAATTGTACGCAGCAGCTAACATTTCGTCTATTTCTGGCGGTAAATAATGATGAGATGAATGAAACATCTCGCATGGCGAATACGCGCTTGTTAACTAAGTACAATGTTAACACTCCGAATGTATTATTTTAGGTACTTCCGTCAGTACCCGGATGTAATTATTCAAGATATTTTAAAAGGGTTTGAGGATGAGTAATTGTGTTTTGTTTCCTTTATGTTTTACCCCAATTATTAAAGACATTTTCACACACACAATTTCCTAAACATATAATTTAATTCATAATTTGTTACGTTTTTGGTAACAGACAATGCTTGTATACTTTTGTTTCACAAACACCCAGACTCGTAATAAATACTTGTAGATCACACAAATATTTGTCTCGTTTGGGGAATCGAACTCGCGGCCTCATATTTCACAGCCAAGATCAAACCAACTGCGCCACGGAGGCTGTCAAATGACATGATGATAGTGAAATAGGTTAATAAATAAATAAATAAATAACACCCAACAGTCACATACATAGTCCAGACCCCACACTAAGATAGAGTCTTGTGTCGTTAAATTAAATTTATCATATATGCACTGTAGTTTAATAGTGATGTTTCACGAGGTAAAAACAGTGGATGTCTTTTTTCTTAACTCAAGGCCGCGAGATATGTAAAGCATTTTACTTATTAATAGTTGTTAGCTGAGCTAAGTAAAAATATTTGCACCGTGGGAATTAATATGTTTTTATTTGTTCCTGTGGAGCAATATCAAAAAACGCTGAAAATAATATAATTAATATAACTTAACACTGGTTGAATTTATAATGCACTTATGTTTTTATATTGTTAGTTACTATGTGTATCTTTTTTCTTCATTATAGACGAAGGATAAGATTTTGGCAAATATGTTTTACAAATGTACGCCTCTTACCTTTGTTCTCCTTTTAATCAAATGTATAAACAAATTAATTCTGAACATTTAATTAAGGATGTTGAGGAATCAATTTTAATTAACCTGTAAAAAACAAACCAAATTGCATCGATCACGTTATGAATCGTCGTTCGAAATCGGCGTTATCAGTGCAAGGTCGGGGCATCCCTAGATTTATATGCGAATTATCTTATAATATAATTCCCACTGCTGGCCAAACGCCTCCGTTCCTTCCATTTGTCGCGGTCAAATGCTTTTTGCCGCCAGTTCGGAAGATATGACTGGAGTTCATCCCGCCATCTCCTTCTAGACCTACCGCGTAGTCGGTTTCGGCTATTGGGGAATAAATGGTGCACCCTGGGATCGGAGATATAATCTACGGTCGAGGGTCTACTGCCAAACAACTCAGGCGCGTTAAAAGATGCAGATAAGTATAAGATTCTAGCATTTAACGTCCGTACTTTAAAAACAGAAAACGCGAATTATTATAGTTATAAAATATAGTTCACGCAATTACAATTAATTATACATTATAAATATTGAATTCCTGAAGAGGTAGGTTGAGGTGGTGATACTACCTCCCACCGTCATCAGTCAGTCAGTTTGTTTCCGTATATAGCAGTGGTTCTTATTTAGTCATGAAGGACCATTTAAAAAAAATCTGTCTTGCCATTGACTGTTAAGCCATTGACTCGGTTGTAACTTAATAAAGTATCGAAATGTATATGAATAAAGGGTCTTTCCTTCGACGTATTAATAAATAATGCAAAAAATATTTAAAAGATGGCTCCGCGGGCCATTTGGGTTCTTCCTGTGGTCCGTGGGCCACCGGTTAAGATGTACTGGTACATAGAGAGATGTATATCACCATATAGCTAGGGATAGATTTTTTTTGTTATGTATTATTAAAAACTGAGAAACAATAATTACTATTAATGACCAAAATATATGTGTAAACGAGGAAATCAACACGTGGCCTCTAGTTCCATTGGCGGCTGTTACCCACTGCACCCGTAGGGTGACAATTGACCATATTATTCAATGTTATTACTGATTACATTATCACTCCATTATTTACATAACAAAGTATTATAGTTCTCACGAGATGCCAACCGATTACAAATAAAGTCCATGACATTTCGCGAAAATAGAAAGCACGCACGAGTATTTTTAAAAATGCAAATGAAACACTAAATATGTTCTGAAATTATAAGTCTTAATACACATTAGACATTAGATTGGTATTCCTATATCTATAATATAAAATATTTGACCTAATATACACAGACTGCATTTATCTTCATAAAAATCTGATTTGATTTGTGTTTAGCTGTCCTTGATTAAGATGCACATATTTTTTAAATAAACAATCCGATGTGCAACGTGTATCGGCTTACTAAACGGCGTCTGTTGGACAATATTAACCGGATATCCGTTTCATCTCATAACACACTCACTTAACACGTACTCCGGCCTCCAAAATAACGTAAAGAGCCTTTTTAGGAAAAACACTGTCAGCGCTAAAAATCTCACTATGAATTTAGATTTGAACGTCTCTATAAGGGGATTTGCCATCCTGTCAGGTCCAATTAGAAGTGCATATTACGTATTTAAATACTGTACTGTATAATCCCATATAAGTCTCACTTTAGGGCACGGGCCTCCTTTAAAATCGTGATTACGATCGAGATTGGTCTAGAGCGGGTTGGCGGCCTTTACACACCATAGAAATTCTTCCAAATCGCCATGGTATGGTGGTTTCTCACTATGTTTTCTTTCGCCGTTATAGTGTTTGGTGATTGACTATCAATACACGCATGATTAGGAAAAGTCAGAGGTGTGACCTGGGATTTAAACCCACGACTACCATAAAAATATTGGCAGTTGCGTTTACCAACGGGCCACCAAAACAATTATTCGCGCAAAAATTAGTCTTACAACAAGGATCGAACCCGCAGGTCTTATTTCACTGCCGCCTACACGCTCATTACTTAGAACCTGTCAAAAACGAGCTTTTTCAGTTATAGTTTTCTTTTTATAGTTAGCCAGCTATGAATTTTGGTAGTACATTTTCTACAAGGAATGGTATTACGTTTTTATGTACGTAATGTATATAAATACAGTAATTATAAGGAACAATATATTCGAAAGATTTTATCGAAACTATTTTACGAAGCTGTAAACTTCCATTGGGTCAGAAGTATGGGAGCTACGATTTTAAGTATTATTAGAATACATATTCATGACTAGAGCTGAAAAAATATTATGTTTCAGCTCCGAATGGATTCAATGTATAAGTTTCACAAAAGAGTCGATCAAAGATGAACATGGTATCATATAAATTTCATTCAGTAATAAAAAGCAATTCTCAGTTTAGTTTAAAAATCAATAAACATTTTGAAAACACTTCTGATTACCAATGATTGTGCCAGCGTGATGTGAACGACCAAAGATCATTGCGACTTTTTGGCGGGAAAATACAAGCAGGAATTTAGTATGTGCGAAAACTATAAAATGCAACGTTCTATCTACGGGATACCTAGATATTTTTAGATCCGCGCTTGTTAATTATACTCGAAAATCTGGAGCAAACCGGCGCACCTAATTACACTTGCCAATACGTTACGCCTTTATAAGTACAAAAAATACAAGGAAAATGATACACACAACATTTAGGCATCAAAATTACTAGTAGAGGATAAATCAATAAACAAACTTACCTTTTTCTTGGTATAGTACTCTTTACTTTTATAAGCGTGCTGCTGCTGTTTGCGTTGGAATCGCTGTTTATATTTTTATCACTCAAACTTTTCTTCTTAACACTGTCAACTGTTCTGTTTTTATTATCACACTCGGTGTGTACATCGTTCATCGTATTATTGGAACTACACGCGTTCACAGCTGACATTTTTACAATGGGCGACGATTATGGATTTATGCTGGATACCATTTGGAACGATTTTTATAAATCGCGCAGCCCGCCGCGCATGTGGTGACGTGCCTTATCGCTAAAACAGTTTATCAATGCGTTTACAACGCCATCTGTGTTTTACGTGCGGTTATAAATACGAATATGGCTGAAATTTTATATGTATGTGCATTTAGTTCTGTTTACTTTTCATAGAGGGCAGGAAATAAACTATGTATAAATGCGTGTATGTAGTTAGGTGTAGTAATTTACGTACTAATCCAGGAACTAGATTTACAAATCATCTTACTATCTTACTTTAATACAGTGGACCCCCGGTAGTCCGACAAAAATTTTGCAGGGCAGTGTCGGACTATCGAATTTGTCGGATTATAGAGTACTGCCTAAGACCCCCTATAGTCCGATTTTTTTTTTTTACAAAAGTGTACCTTGTAATCCGATTAATTATAGACTCACTGATAAGATTCTTTATATGTATTATATATATGTACTCTGAAGTACAAATCATGCTTCATTATGTTTATCAAATTTAGTAAATGTAGCACCGCTATCCTCTCGCATGTAGTCAATTGCAACCTAAGCAATCAGAATCAAAACGCGTCGAGCACAATAATGATGATGCGTACAAGTTGTAACTTGTTCAGTCATGTATTAGCGAATATTATCAAAAATTAATATTCAATAATAAATAATAGATCATGTCGGATTATAGGGGGTGCCGGATTAGACAGGGGCCGGATTACCGGGGGTCCACTGTAATGGTATTTAATAAATATCTTATTTTTAGTTTCCCCAGACGCCTCTTGTTTATTTTTGACGGCTAATTGGAGTAAAATTTTAAGAATATAAATATTTATTTACTATTTGGTTTTCTCTTTAATATATTTATTTAATTAACTGCAATAATTATGCAGTTATTGAATTAAGAAACATTTGTATAGCTTTTTAATAGGAAATATTGAATAACTGAATACCATTAATTTAATAAAATATTTATTGTTCAAGTTTTATGTAAGTTGTACAAAATTTTCTTAATGCTATAATAACAACATATAGTTAAAGCACAGGCTTCGCCTTAGAGTCTAATGAGAATTTATTTCAAAAGTCGAGACTCGCTACATCTACTTAATAACGGTTACGTACAGTAATTACCCATTTGAATATTTTAGAAAAAATTGAGGTACATCTACATTGCCAAATATCTTCATTACTAAATTATGTCTCAGTGTGTTAATATTTATTAAAACGGAAAAACTTATTTATATATAAAGAATACTCATAGATTGGTATATTCATTTATTTGGGTCAGATAACAGAATAAGCAAATTCCAGTTTTTTGCACGACACAAGCTTAAAGTTGGTAGTTGTCAAAAAAATTATACATAAATTAAGTTTGGATCATTAGTTTTTACTGTCACGTAACAAGTTAGTCATATTTATCAAATATTAGCCTTCAGATAAGTAGCACATTCAGTCTTATTTGCTTTTAATGCACATTACTTACTATCCTTGCGTTTACATGCGTAAATTTAAGTAATAATATTTAAAATTAAATTATTTCATATACGCAAACAAGACAAATTATATCAGACAAAATAAAATGTGCGACAGTAGCAAACGCACAAGTTTTTTATACATTGTGGAAAACTACACTTAAAAACTTACACATTATAGACATACTTCATTTTAAACAGTAGTCAGTATTATAGTATTACAATAATAAATGCGTATAATGGAACAATTATTCGTAAGGATATAATACGAGTTATTTCTAAAATAACTTAAGTTTAGGCCGCAATATATCTAAAGAGCAACTTTAAGTTAAATTCAGAAATATCCCGTGCTAAGACTAATTAATAGTTACAATTATCGTTGTAAGGATTCTAAATAATAATTTAAATTCGATATACAGTCTTAATATAATATCTAAGCACCTATCGATTACTTACTGGCTACGTGGTGTATACTGGACTCTATATACAAGTGATGTTTAAATACATTGTGGATATGTGTTAATTATATCCTAAATAGCACATACGTTACTCGATTAAATATATATTGTCGGTACCAAAGTTTTTGTAAAACGGTTTTGTTAAGTAGCGCCAACTAAGTATTGTTATTGAAAAACAATTCGGTACGCAAGATCGTAAGATGCCAATTTCACAGTTTGACAGTTATCCTTAGTATGTGTGGCCTCAAAAGACGCAAATATACTTGCGATTGCACGGGAAACGGAAGTCCTATTTCACGAAAGTGCGAAAATTATATTACGTTAAACATTTTCTTCATTAAGAATTACATTTGTGTTTGACGCATAATAATAAAAACTTCGAAAACTATGAGAGACTTACTTAACTCCAGAGACTGATGTTATACGAGTAAAATATATTGTAAAGGCGTATTGACCCCTATAATAACCATATTCGTATATTTTCAATCAGTTATGACAATTTTTACCGTAAACTAAAGAGAATAGTAATGTTTACTTATCACTGCTATACTATTTTTATCAATACGGGCAGTGTAATCCACATCAAGTTGGTTGCCAAGATTCATCACTGGGTCACATTGGGTGATTGAGTGGGCCTCAATCAACAATGTGGGTGACGGATTTTAAAATTAAATACACATAACAAAAAAAAAAACAATATTGATTTTATTCATGTCTTGACTTTGCTGAAATGGTTATTAATATTTACGATTCGTATACGCTTGTTTTGATTTGAATTACTTATTATAAAGTACTTGTGTCTATTGCTGCCAATTCCTAATTTTTTTATGTATTAGTCATAGCGGAACATTCATAAGGAACGATAATATCAAGCACGTTTCTTATTAAATTCGAATTGATAATAATTATGTAATCATGGCTTATTAAACATAATTTTACAAATCGGCGTGTACTTAATCAAAACAAAGCTAATGCCTTAAATCGATATAATACATTCGGCAATTACGGCAATAACCTGTGGTACTGCGTGGACTTCTTATCCTTGTCGATGACGTAGAAAGACTTGGGCTTTCCGTTGCCCGAGAAATATTTCCTGAACGAGGTCTTCTTCGCTGGTACGTAGTACGCCAATGAGTCCAAAGAATTGGGATGATCGTTAGCACCTTTGGGCCATGTTGGAGTACTCTCTACGTCTAGAAGATCGTCGTCGAATCTCGCTTGTGGTCGGTTCTTAGCCAGCTTCTGCAGGACGGGTATGTTCCAATGGTAGACTCTTGCAGGCTTGCCGTTGCTGGTCATCTGTAGGGGTAAGGTCCTGGCGGCGGCGGGCGCGGGCTCGGCGTGCGAGTAGTAGCTTGTATTGGGTGGTAATTTAATCACGTACATTCTCGAGTCACCCGTCGCGTGCCGACGGCCTTGCTCGGCTAATCGTTTCCTATGATGAGCGGCGGGGATCCTGAGTTTTTTCAGGCCCAGCGCGCTGAGCAGTTCGTGTGTGGTCGGTTCTTTTTTGTCGGCGGTGAGGTTGTCGTTGTGGCTGGCCGAGGACATCGGGGCGCCGATTGCGGCCGTCACAGCGAGGAACAGGGCTGCTATCCTGTAATAAAAGATAATTTGCAATTAGTTTATTTGTCATTTTTATCTTTCGAATACTGTGCTTAACAGTCCGATTTGGATAATATACAATGTAAAATAGTAGCAGATGGGAAATAGATAGGTTTGAGCTTTTCCACTTTCCAGAAATTAATAATATTTGAAATAACCAACCTTTAAATTAATTTACTGAGTGTAAAGGTAAATATAAAATCTATGTTGAAATTCATATAAGTATACAACAAAAATGTTTGTAAACTTCGATAGCCGTTATAATAATAGCCCTTTAGTTTATAGAAATCGAACAAACCCCGTTTGCTTTTATGTTTACACATTATTCATAAATGAGTATTGACTGAAGCACCTATCGCTAGTGCTAAAACCTAAGGCCTAGCTGTAAGCCTTATACAAGTATAAGGTAAGGTAATGTACCAAGGTACATTACAAAGAACAAGGTTTACATGTTTGCTATCTCTAACTAAGAAGAGAACTCAAATACGTGTATCGGTGAAACTCGATGTGTCCCTAACGTTGGCTGTAGTCTGATATTTCAAAAGCAATTAGCATACCTAAAGGTAATGGTATACTAGATGCTTGATAATTTTTTTGAGATATAATTTTTTATACTTTCAATTTCAAAAAATACCTCATTTGCATCACGTAGTATATTATGTGCACCAACCTCTAAACTTTTTTCGTCAAGTTAAGGATGCCAAAATGAATTCTTGAAATTGTGATAACGATCATGAAAACGATGATATAACGGGGAGGTTATTCATCCTGGATACGTTCAAAATCTATTATTTTGCTTTTATTTAAAAAAAAACTTTATTCATATTGTCATTGTCACTTATTTTTCCTGCAACGTTCCCGGTGCGCCACCATCTGAACCACTATAGGCAGCTCTACAGCGCTTTCAAGCTAAATGTGTTTGTCATAACTGAATATGTTAGCGAGTTGGCTCGCATTTGCGAATGGTTTGTTTCTAAGAAGTGTGTCGTTTTGTTCGCAACTCGACGGTCAGAATGTGTTAAGGTTCGAAGTTAAAGTGAGCTTTCTTTTAGTTACTTTGTAAGGATTGGGTTGCAACTCACATTTGCGTCTTATTCAATATTGTATGCGAGATGGCGAGGTGCAATTTTGCAAGTTTTAGTGGCCATGAAGATTTCTATATTCTATAATGGGGTAATAAACAACAGACATCCTGAGTTGTTTGAGCAAGAATCACGAAATAATGCTTAAGAAGTTCTTTTATAAACCCATATCAGTGCTTTATAGGCTATAGGATACAAGATCACGTAGATATAAATTTTTAAAGAGCCTTTGAACACGGGGGGTGTTATGCTTGTTTTTAAGTTAGAAATCGGTATTTCAGCTTTTGATATGTAGCCGAGGAGAAATCTCTTCAAGCATACAACTGGTAAGTACATGTCATTAACTCATTAATATAATCGAATTTAATTTATTTACTATAAACGCCTATAATAATTAATTACGAATTCAACATAAAAATAAATATTTTTCTTTAACAAAC
Source organism: Hyles lineata (assembly GCA_030180105.1). Classification (NCBI taxonomy): domain Eukaryota; kingdom Metazoa; phylum Arthropoda; class Insecta; order Lepidoptera; family Sphingidae; genus Hyles; species Hyles lineata. The sequence goes on along the minus strand of JARJEE010000035.1, from coordinate 432,159 downwards.
TACTTAATATTACAACAGTATTTTTTATGCCTATCGCATCTAAGTACATATCAGACTGTGTCCACATCAAAGCGGTAGCAGGCGATGATTCGCATACAATTTATCTTGAACTGGTGGTTACAGTAGCGAGTAGCGACGCAACTTTATTATTTACGTATCGACGCGTGTAATCCGCCGCGTGCCGTGTTATTAACTTTGGAACACGTACCACTGCAATTTTGTTTACTGTTAAACTACGAGCAATAAGGAATCAGATCTAGATTCTTGTCTAGATGCCTATCAGCGTTTACATTGTAATATAACTCGGTTCACGATGTTGAAGTTTTTGCAATGTTTGTTTAGAAACAAAATAACTCATAGAGTTTGTATTTTGGTCTCTATATTTTGAAACGGGTAACGACGTTCCTACATAAGGTCCACGCAAGTAAATGACCGTCAATAAAGTAGTTTAAATAATCTAGGTACATTTTATAATTAACTACGGCGATTATCCTGTATAAAAATGACTTTTCTTATAAAATATTTATAATTTCATACAAAATTGTATGATTAGATGACAATCGATTAAATATTTTAGTCGATTATCTCTAAAGCATGACATATGCCCATCACTATCAAGTATTTGGACTAGCACCTATATAATAGATAGCTGTAATTTATTCTTACACTATTTTCTAGGGTACCTATTTATCAAGTGGATTAACATAGCAATAGTAACGGAGTCAGAGACGACAGGTGGAGTGTCGCCAAATGGAGCGTTCCACTGTCCGGTGCTTGCGGATGTTTTGCCAACTCGGTAATGGCGTGACATAGTATGCAGATAATGTCAACTTTGTTCTCAATACATTTAATATACTCGGCCTAGTATATTTTTTATTGATTATAGTAGTTGACGTTTTAATTACATCATTACATGGATAAAAATATTAAAACTTAATGGAAAGGTACGAGTTAGGTATGGCAGGCAAAAAAAAGAGTAAACATCAGACAAGTTTTTAATTCGCCACATTATTTAGATATAAAAATTATACAATAAAATTACGGAGATACTAAAAAGATAACTTGTTTTAGGTTTGAAAAATACTTGCTGTATATGTGACTTGATGAAATAATCTGCCCGCATCCAGCGTATCCCGGTGATTATCTACCTTGTTTTCAACTGCGGTGGGAACAACTACCTCCTAGCAGATAGCTTCCGCTATTCCAGGACCGTGTTCAACAAATATATTCAGTATTTTTATTTATTTATTTATTTATTTAATCTTTATTGTACACATACAAAAGAACATAACAATATAAAGAAATAACATCTATAAAAAGTACAAAAGGCGGCCTTATCGCTAATAAGCGATCTCTACCAGACAACCTTTGGATGGATATAAAAGAAGGAAAAAGAAAGGGCAGTGTAAAACAAAGATAAGTTAAACTCCAATAGATATATATTATAAAATAGGTAATCATAAAAAAATACATATAAATGACATAATAAATACACATACGTCATACAATTTTAAATAATTACATAAACATCTATAACAATTTATAATTATACTTCAAATGAAATATATTATTTTTGTGATTCTGTATCTGTAACAGCCCATATACGTCCCACTCCAGGGCACGGGCCTACTCTACAATCGACAGTATGAATGAAAGTGGTTAGGCCATATAGTCCACCTCGCTGGCCCAGTGCGGGTTGGCTTTTGTGATTACATTTAGGTAAAAGTGTATGTATCTATTGCTCGTTGATTTTTTCAGGTTGGTACCACCGAAGTATTGAAATCAAACTATTATTTGAAGAAATAGAAAAAGTCAAATATCAGCAAATGGCAGAAAGGAACCCATGAAATCATTAGGTACCTATGGATTATTGATTCCAAAAATAATTATATTGAAACCTTTAATGACCTGGTCATAGATCTTTCAAATAAGTATTCTGAACTATATATACAAGTCATTTTTTATTTATATTAGATATGTTGGTATTAATTTCGCGCTATTTTTCATCGGCGGCTTTGCGTGACGATCCTCGTTTTACAGTAATTATAAAGGCCGGTGATAGATGGCACTGTGTAGTCGATTACAGGGCACTTTGCGTTTAAATTAGTCGATTTTATTATCTCTTAATTGAGTCTATATATTGTGATGGACCCCTTCATATTCTCTCTCTATTATGATTAAGATTAATAAGGACGTCAGACTTAATAACAGGCAATTTAGTACTAGGCACTCCGCAGAGAATATTAAGGTGGAGCTCCTACAAAATAATATTCTAATTTCTAATCCAATTAAAATACCTACTTACTAAAGGATTACCATGGCAGAAGCACGAATAGTGCAGTGCCCAGAAGAGAAAAAAAAGGGATTACCATACTCAAGATTATAAGCAATTCTACTAATCTTGATATATTTTTAACACCCATTAATATTATGAATAATTAAAATTAGCTCTTTTAACATTTTCTTCGTAATAATAAAATTTATATTAGAAAATACTTAATATCCCTAAAATCATAGAATTATTATCGTTAATTTATTTGACATAGCGACAGCGGTAAATAATAAACACCTAATAAAATGTTCAAAAGTGTGATCAGGGCAATTGTGTGGGCAATAAATTCGTTAATGTGGGCACGTAACGGTCCCATTACTATTAGTATTATCGATATAAACCTCGGAAGCGGTTAACATTGCCGCGTGCTATGTCCACAGGCCGACAAAGTTGCGTGAGACATGTTAATTTACGGGTAATCTCTTTTATAGTGTTGATGTATGGTATTAATAGATTCCTACGAAATATGAGTTATCTATTAATATGATGAGAAATGTGAGTTATTTTGTCTTTTACAAAAATATAGTTCGATTACTGCGTTCTAGTTTAGCTTCTAAATAAGAAAACTTTTGATTTTTTCATTAAAATTATTAAACTAATCCTTTAAAACTTAAGAGTCACAACATTGAGGCTTTGAATTTATTTACGTTATTTGTCGTCATGAGTTACTTTAATCCTTGTCCTAGTTTGATCTCGATCTATTTCCCTGATTAATGAAGCACTTAAGCCGGTTAATTATCGCCCTTCATAAGACTAGGCGTTTAACTTTCAATTTAAATTGGAACACATTTTCTTGAGAGCGTGACTGGTCCATGGTGATTGATTTTAGGAACAATACCTAAACCGCTGTAACACTAAAGTCCCGTTTTACTCACGAGGTTTCCAGCCCAGGGCCGTCGCCAGCGGGGCGGGCGGGGGTTTGGCCGGTTGACCTCCACTCCTGGGTCACTAAGCGGTCAACGCACCGGCGCGTGCGCACCATGCATTTGTCGCCACAGCTTTCGTAACCATGACGGACTGCCATATTGGAATTCCTTTCAAGCACGTTTGAAAATTGAAAACCGTCAACCGAGATGTGGGCCGCATTCAGGAATAATTGTGAGGAGTAAAAAATAATTTGCCAGTAATAAAATACATGATGTCGTAATGAATAGCAGTGACGGACATAAAAACATTAAAATAGTTTACTGTGCTATTAATGTGGCGACAACGTCGAGTATTCACTTTATATACGCAATATGGTTCTTAATTCGCTAAAAGAAGCATTAAGATTATAAATAGCGCTCATAAATTAAACGGGGTCTATTATTAAAGGACTTAAAGTCCTAAGATGGGGTATTAAGGTCATTATTCATAATTTTATCTGCAATTTTTCTTACCATCTCGCCTCATGGGCTACTCGACGGCATTCTTGAAACAGCTGCATTTTCGATGTTTAATGATGCAGTAATAAATTAAGCTCATAATATGGCAAATAGGTTAAGATATTCAATAAACCGGCTGGCTAAAAATATTACACGTTTTACTTTGACGTGTTTATTACTTTTTAATTCGATGCCAAAGAACTGTGCTTTTTGTAATTACTTTTGGCTTATTTTTACAACGAGTTTTGAAAGCTACACATAGCTGTAATTATTTTTCATAGATGTTTGAAACACAAGAACCGTTATTTCTATTAAGTACTAAACAAAATACTACCACTATTATTTCACGAAAAATTGTAAAGATTAAACATTTGACACTAGAATTCTGTAATTATATACTTAAACATAGCAGACTTGTCTTCGTAATAGATATAAGATGTGACTTTTATGCGAAGTCCTTTATCTTTATGGGAAGGGCCGGTTGGTAACTAAATTAGTTTGAGATAATGTTACAATATGAAGCGAAACATGATTTATAATAAATTGGGTGTGCCCAAGTTTGTCATAACAAAGATTATCTTCTGGTCATGATTAAGACCCAATCAGAGAGAGGCGGTATCAACAATATGGGCAAAACCATACATTGAATCCCTTTATAGACAGCGTCTGTGAGACAGTAGCCGCGGGCACGATCTCCGAACAGAGACTAATATTTGTGTCACCTATAAATATTACCTGACCTATACAGTAGTGAGACCAAAAAAAGTCTAGTTTCTATCAGGCTTGACTGTGATGGCTTTATTATTTTTCATAATATACGTCTCAAATAATAATAGCGTTGATGAGTCCAAAGCACGAAGAGATTACCCGTGCAGCTGCGTTTCATCTAATGTTGTACATAACACGGAGTAATAATATTGCGTATAAAAACCAAGGAATAACCTTTATGTTGTGTTTTTTGCATTTTTCCTAACCACACGCAGCGGCAGGTCGTTGTTCCTCAACCGCAGAATCTTCACGGCGCAGCTACATAAATACTCTATGTGAATTTGACGTAATTTATTTTATTACTACGCGTAATATTTGCTTTATACATCTACATTCTTGTGGTTAAAGAAATGATGTAAATGAAGACATATATTATGAGTTCTTAATTTAAAAAGCGATGTAAGAAATGGCTATGTATATTCCATGTGACAAATTTAGAGGGAGTCCTGACCTCTTTATAATGTTCCCAGTACGGTTCTGGTGTTCAATGCAATTTGTCCATGCTTTATAGTCTACACTTACATATTACATTTCTTAAAACGATCACAACGTTTTCTTATATAAATATTCAATTTGAAGGTTCGGAGAGTTACATTGAGTTTTTTTTAATTTAAACTATAATCAACTAGGTTTTGTGACTTAACATCTTATATCTTACGTTGGAGAGCACAGTGGAATGCTATGCATTGCTTTGCAATTCATCGTGTTTGGTTTTGCTACTGTCCATGAGCGGTCGTATCGCTTACCATCAGTGAATGGCATCTCGTCTCACCATTCGTGGCAATAAAAATAAAAAATTAATACAGAATTAGTTACGGGCAAATAGCTAAAAAACTAAACAAATTAGAGGAATTTATTTCATACTACTTACCTATCTTTGGAAAGACTCCTTATAGTATAGTAGAATCATCCAAAAAGGTACTCAAGTGCTACACTCATTGTTCAAGAAATAAAGAAATATACTATGACACATCGTAAATAAAAGGAATACTTATAGAAATCGTTTCTATAGGAATCAATTACGCGTTGTGCATATCTAAGGGTATTATTTCAATGACACGTAGATTTCTCACATTTTAAGTTTAATGGCACGAATAGTACTTTACTTTTATTACTTCTCAGGTCTTAGATATGATCGGCGTTGGAACCTGTTTTTGCATCGGATATAAATAATTCATGCTCTTGAAATCATTATTCCAATGGTGTTACGATATTTATAGGTTATTTTGTTGAATATCATGACTAAATCTAAAATTACTTTCCTTAAATCGTTTAAACTATAAATGGCAACGTTAAAAACAAAAAAAAATGCGTAAAGTAATAACCTCTTCTTTATTAAAATTAATTGAAAAAAGATGACAATCAGTAGATTTTAGATCCCAACCGCCTTACTAATTTAATTTAGAACACAGTTTTAGAAGAATAATTAAAAAAACAAACGTAAACAATAATTGCAATTAATCAGTGTTAATTTTGTAAGGCCGCAGAAGCATGTAAGACCATAAAAAGCAATCAGTGTCGCCGAGCAATGAATGTTCACAGATAAAATGTAAATTGCCCGCATTTCGTCTTGTACGTTTAGTTACAAACTCGTTTCTTTTCATTTTTGCCGCTGCGTATACTTTTCTAGTCGAGGTATGTAAAATATTATATCAATAAATTAATCAAAATGTAGTATGATTACAGTAGTTAAGCAAATTAACGGAAAATCTATTGGGTCGAAAGATTTTAACTAGAATGTTATTAAAGTAGAAATTTATCCATCTTACAGTACCTAGTAACTACAGGTTCTTGAGAATCTTGTATTATTTTATCAGTTAATTTGTTACCAAGATTAAGAACGTGTATTATTGCTTACCCACATTCTCATGTAGCTTTAAGCTGATAAAATAACAGTTGTTCTTTGGAATACGAGAATAATGGACTGTCCATGTCTGTTATTTTTAGTATTTTATTTAACGTTTTTTGTCAGTTAAGTCCTTAAGCTTTGTTTAAATAAATTAGACAACTAGATTGTGTTTTAACCAATTGCATGCAATACTGAGACCTGAAATACAAAATTATATTTTCTGGAAAATAATTGTAAATGTAATCAAATTACCAACATAAGTAAGCACCGCGCACCCAAAACAGTTATTCACAAATAAGGAACTTAATATACTCATTATTTTCAACATATTAGTAAAGCATGGCATCTGTGGTTCACTGGTTGTCGTGAATAAATAAATCATGCTTTGGTATTTTTAACTTTAATTACAATTTACAATAAATATCCCCAGTGTAGTTTCCGTCTCAGGTATTTTACGAAGCATCAGAGCTTTACGAATTGAATCGGCTTTTCAATGTAGAATGGACACCAGACATAATTTATTGAAGGATAGATCGACTCGTGGCGGATTTTACAGCCCTCGGGCAATGTCGAGGCATACGCCACCTCTCGGTCTCGATAAACATTAAGCCTTAACGGTTGGCCCTTTGTGCCCGTAGGAATAATATTGTTATTGTTATGAGTTTCATTTTCATTTTATGAATTTGGATTTGTTATTTTTATTAAAGTTACGTTTAATTATTTGGTTTGTGTTTATGATATTGGAATGGGCTTTTGTCACAAGCTTTATGATAGTTAAGTCAGCATCTATTTCAGAACTTGAAATGGACTGTTACTAAAATTATAAAAAAGACTACATTGTATCAAAACTTAAATAAATAAATAACACCCAACAGTCATATACATAGTCCTGACCCCACACTAAGATCGAGTCTTGTGTCGTGGGTATCAGGAACTACGAGAGACTTTTCGGTCTCACAACACCCAGACCCGGAAGAAATATTTGTGGGCCGCACAAACATTTCTCTCAGTGCGGGGATCGAACCCGCGGCCTCTCGTTTCACAGGCCAACTGCGCCACGGAGGCTGTCATTTCAATTTGGTAAAATATTTTAAGGAAAAATATTATTATTACTGCGTAGCATCCAAATAATAGCTGTACAATTATCCTAGCTTATCCTGGGCTTACAGAATCTACGTATTTTACTTCTGATTAAAAGTCTTTACCGCGTAATAATACCCAGAAGCCGTTAAAATTAAACCTCTTTGGAAACATAAATCTGACGCAATAAATGTCTATTACGCAAATCTAGTGGAACAGTCGGTTAAACCGTCAGTCCCGACTATCGCTTAAGCAAGTTATTAGGCTTATAGGTGACACGAGAGTTCCCACACAAGATTGTCGACTAATCACATGATATTAGTGTCAAAGCAGCCGTGGAATGCGAGGCTATTATATCTAAGAGTTATGTAGATCAATTTCCACACTTTATGAACATTACAATAAGTATTGTTTTTACTTCGGTACTTACAAGCTTTTTTTATAAAAAAGCATTGGTAAGACGTGTAATTTCGTTACAAAAATAAGGTAATTTTATCTTCGCTTATGGCGGCAATTAAATAAAATTATAATTTATTCGACACGTTTTCTAAAATGCCTTTTAGACCTATTACTTGTGAGAGATGTAGCCGCTTCTAGATAAGGAACGTGTTACAGCGACCAGCGCAAGTGTGTCGCATTCCGGGATGCAGAGCGATTATCTAGGTTTCGAGCAGGTTGGCATAATTACCAACCAACCGGAAGTTCCCGACGTGTATCAAAGGAAATCAAACAACTGTCTGATTTCAAATGTTCTTATTTTAAAATGATAAAGTCCAATGTTAAAAACGTATGATGTGTGCTTATTATAAATTAGTGTTGCCCAAATTCAGTCTTGGTCTTGCAGTCTTGGTCTTGTTCTTGCGTTTTTGCAAGACCAAGACCAAGAACAAGACCGCGTATTTTTAGCAAGACCAAGACCAAGACTGACCGTGCAAGACTTGAGCAAGAACAAGACATAGCCTGCAAGACTCTTGCGTCTTGCAGCTAGGACTTAGCGCTATTTCACTGAGTAGTTAGGTGTAACAGTTCGGTGTATAGGTAGGTACGCTTAGGAATTCTATGAGACGCAAAAAACTGTATCAAAGAATATGAAAAACTGGACCTATGCGCATTACGACTAATACCATAAACATAGCGAATAAAAAAATATCTATTAAAATCAAACTGAGTGCATGCATAGTTATGTTTTAACCATCGGCACTTTGATAATGCGGCATCAAAGGTTTTGTACTTACTTCTCAAAGAAATTTGCCGCTTTTCGGAAGTACATGGTTATGATACACGCGCCGGCGGCTTCTTTTGAAATCTAAAACAATCGTTGTCGCCACGCCGAAATCATAACATTTGACACTATTTGATTGCCGCCATAGGGCGTAGGTATACTCATGCAAAATAATTTCGAATTTTAAGAGTACCTACAGGTGTTCCAAAGAATAAATAAGTTTCAGAGTGCTTAGAATGAAAATGAATACATTATACTGATCACGCAAGTAGTATTATGATTGGGATAAAATGGTAAGGATAGGTAGTAGATGTCATATTAATTCATTCTAGTAAGTATATATTATAATATTGATTACTTATATGGTTTTAAACTAATTACTTAGGTACTATTATTGTACATTTAGTCATTATATTTCTTAAGTTTTTACAAGAAAAAATAGCAAAAAAGTGTTCAAATATCACCCCGCACCCGTTTAATAAATATTGTAGCCACTTTTAAATATACTTGAAACGTGTAAAAAAATTCTACAAAACTAATAAAATAATATAAAAAGCGTAGGTACTTACCTACTAATAAAATAAAAAGCCTGCGATAAGAGTTTTGTATTACCTACTTACCAGCCCGAATATCTCTGAGAGAGATGATGAGAGTAAGTATTTACTACCTGTGCCCGCGACTTCGTCCACGAGGAATAGTAACTTTGGAGGTATAGTGACGTTCAGGTCAGTTGATTTTTCGAATTTCTTATCAAATCTTCAGTTATTTATTAATCTGCTTGATCTTTACTATGGCTATGTTAATTCAAGCTCACAATGTTCCAATTCTAATACGTTTTTCTAAGATTTAAAGTAAACTTTAATAAATAGTAATAGACTAATAGGTAATTGCAAGACTTGCAAGACTCTTGCTGCAAGACCAAGACCAAGACCAAGACTGGGAGCGCAAGACCAAGACCAAGACCAAGATCAGGTGTATTGGCGCAAGACCAAGACCAAGACTGGCTAAGTCTCGTCTTGTTCTTGCATTTGGGCAACACTATTATAAATATTGAAATGGACAACTTATTATGAACAAATGCTTTATCACTTTTTCCGATCATAGCCTTTTTACGCAAAAAGAAAGACTACTATGGTAGAGATCTATTCCTGAAAAATCTTCCTAGATAAAGTATGTTTTTTTAAATTTTAGCAATTTAAATTATATATAGGGAGTCGCCCTTTTCACATTTGAATTTAATAATTTTTACTAATGTGAAAGGTTGCAATTTCTATAACATAGTTATTTCAGCTTTATGGGCATATATAACTAGGATATTATCAAATTAAAATTTCTTTCAATTATTATATGAAAAGCACTTAAGACCGCATTCCATACGCATTCGTAGCTCTTTGGTAAATCTTGTAAAGAATTTTTTAATGTTAAACCAATGAAAATAAGCAGTGAATAAGAAACATGTAATATATCGATGCGATACCGAGTGGTTATCGTTAACATTTAGTGCTTACAATAAACCGCGATGGAATGTTTCCAGTTTCAAGCACATTTATAACCGTTTGTATATAAGTAAATGTCACGCTAGTACATTGTATCGAATACTTGAATATATACACTGAAGATATAAGGATTGGTGACTTGTGGGTCCTTAACATTTTGGACATTTATTAAATTTGTATGAAAAAGTCGCCATAGGTATGAACAAAGAGCATTATATTGAAGATTCATGATTTTAATTTTATTGATGTCTTTTGAAATTAGTATACTATTGAGTTAAATAAGAGGGGTAGCACATCAATCAGGCGTTCCTTCAAGAAATCGTATGCCAAATCATTGTTATGCGTAGTTTAGAGCCAATTCCACGTAGGTGTTAGGATTAACAGCACAAGATAAAGATTCACCCACACGAAAGGCTTAAACAAACATTATCGTGACTTATTACCTCACATCAACACCAAAGAGAAACGATTAATTTTCTCTGCTGATTCTAAATTTGAATATTTTTTGCCAGAGTCGTGCGCTCACAACGCGCGTCCAGGATGGCGCATGCGATTTTTCTCATCGCTATGTCTCTTTTTGTGTTCAATATGTTAATTTGTGAATTTATTCACAGAGACAATGCTTTTAGGCCGGCTAGTGACGGCGCGGCGAGCACGCAATCACCGCATGCATTTGACTTGGCCGACAATTAACTTATTACAGCGATATCCAGAGCATAGTAATACGAGAACGGACTAGGGTCGAAACGGGTTAATGATTTCTATAATTGCATGTAACTGGGCACTTTAATTATGCTATTTCTTATGGTTTAACGTTAATTATGGTATTTACTTGTCATGGGGATCAATAAATTATACTAATTCGAAATGTAGAGTGGTTTCCTATTTGTTTAATAGTGTTTTACGGTGGCAGAGCTTGGTATGCTGCTGCAAGACTGCTCATAAGTTATGTACTTGTTATAATTCACAAGTGTTTTATTACTACAATAATGTCCAATGACGAAATTTTTGTTGCTACACAAGAGAGGAAAAGAGGAAAAAACATCACATTTTTAATATTTTAATTTGTTTTACTCGGAGAATTACATTATTATGAATTAAAAAGTAAGCTGTCTGTTTTGGAGCTTACAATTATTATATTACACACAGGGATAAAAATACGAACATCCTAAAGATTTATATATTATGTTCGATTTCTAGATAATTCCTTATGGAATTACTAATCATTACTATAAAAATGTATGACATTTATCTAAGTTTCTACAATGATAAATAATCTTGATATTCCTACGGATTCTTGGCCAGGAATATCACAATAACCAGCATCCATGACTCACAATATACTTTTATATGTGGCAATGGCTTTAAATCGTTAAACAGTCCTACTCCGTACCTGGCCGAGTTTATCTAGTGATATAATTTGGTGCGGGCGGCGCGAGGCGTCGCGTGCATCGTCCATACCACGACACATACGGCACCTCCCAATAACACGAACTTGTTCTTATTTATACTGCACATGCACACTTTATTATTGATGAGGTTCGCAAACAGCAGAGTAAATGCACTGTTGAGTTTCGGTTTCAAGGATATTGTAGCCAGAGTAACTACTGGACATATTGAGACTTAACATCTTGTGTCTTATAGGCGGCCTCTCCTATATGAGAGACCTACCACCAGTAGTAGGAATTATATTCCTCCCTTACTAGGATAAAGTAATAGAAAGCTATAACTGAAACCTCTCTTAATCCATCAAGCCTTTTCATATTTTTTTTTATAGCATGTTACGCCATACTAACCCGCAGGCTATTATCATAAACACATGATCATCTAACCAGATATCCGTGAACAAATCTAACACAAACATGTATAAAATAGATTTATACAGTGTTCCCTACCTCTGTACTAGTACCCGGCCTATTTACATACGGCGTAACAAGATTGGCCTCAGCAAATTGGATTTAACACAAGCTGCACTGGCCGTTCTCACGACATCCCACATTCGCAACACGGCACGTTTCAGACCTCGTTTGTGGAATATACTAGTGTGAATTTCAAACAAACTATATCATTTTTGAATAGAATACGTGTTTAGGTATTCAACACGCGATTGTGCTAGAACAGTTGCTGTTTGAGAACGGTTTGGAGTGATTCTGACGGCATGGAAACTTGTTTATTAATATTATTGTGAAGTCTTTTGACTTATTTTTTTTAACATGAAAGAATATATCAGGAATCAAAAAAAGATAAACACGAACCAATTGCACTTTAAGATTTCATTCAATTTTTTTACATTTGTTGTTAACAGTACTCCTTGCAATTTCTTTAAATAATTCTATAAAAATCTATAAGTTCTTTAATACTTAGATATTTAAAAAAAACCACAACGTACTACTTATGCTTTAAATTTTCATTATAAAATATGAGATTCTTAATCATTATAGAAAAGCGATATGACTATTTGTTAAATAAAATCACATACCTATTGAATGCAAAGGCTATAGCCCATGAAATTGTGAAATAAGAAATTAAAACAAGAGCCAATCGAATTTAATAGACAGGCGATTAAATAATACTCCTAGAGGCCTGTAATAGCTTCCTAGTACGTGCTATCATCCAACAAGGCCTTGTCGCAACAGCTTATGTGTTACTCGTCATAATTTCAACACTATTTGAGCTTCAAATGCACGTGCACTTCCATTTTTGTGATTGATTGACAGTTGGCAGAACTGAAAACGGCATGAGCAATTTCCTAGCAATTTGTGATATCTAATTCTGTTTTTGAGGCTGATAATACTGCTATTATGTTTTTGACATAGAAGGAACAGACTTACACTCATAGATAATACACTATATAGGACACTTACACTCCTTACATCATTGGTATTGATCATTTTATAAAAATCTATTAAGCAATTTAATATGATATTGGTCCAAAATCCCAATATCGCGAGGTTTCCAGTGCTTTTATATTCGCTCTATATCGCCCACATATTTGATATTTGGCAACTGATGACGAATGTGTACCGTCAAAACTTTAAAACTATGGTTTAGCTTGTGTTCTATGTCTATTGTCCCACTATTGTTTCAACTATAGACAATAAAACGGAATTCAATAATTATGTTTTATTTTATTTTATTTTTATTGCGATGAATGGCGAGACGAACTTGTCATTCGCCTCATGAACAGTAGGAATACCAAGCAACACCTTGAATTAGAAAGCAATGATTGGCATCCACTGCGCTCGTCATCCTGAGACATGACATGTTACATCTCATTATGTCCAGTAGTTACTCTGGCTACAATGTTCTTTAAACCGGAACACAATAGTGCATTTATACTGCTGTTTTGCGGAAGAAATAGATATTGCGGTGTTACCTACCCAGGCGACCGCTCATATATGAGAGACCTACCACTACTGCCAATGTTACTACCCTGTGTTTAATATTTTTCTAAACATTATTTATCTTTTGATTCAAATCATGACGAAATGATCTGTACCAGTCAACACCTAATTTCAAATTAGTACATATTTTAAACTTTATCATATGAATGAATCTTGTTAGGACACGATGCAAGGGCATCAGTAACCTGTAATTCAGGTATGGCTGGTTCTATCCTGACTCTTGGAATGCTAATATTGACTGCAAAGTGTCATACTTCTGATCAGATATGGTATATGTTGCAAAATGTATAATAATTATAAATCAGTACGATATGTATTATCAATCCAAGGTGACAATATTTATAACGTGAAAAACAATGTTACAGTTAATTAGTATAAGAACTTGTAGCTCATCAGGTAGAGCATATCGTGATAACAACCTTAAGTGACGCAAGTCTCGCTTCACTTTACAAACCTACCAGCCGCAAAGACGAAGAAAAACCTTATGGGTCTCTAAAAAATTCAGACAGTAAATAGTTACGCTAGTAATATTCAGTAGGCATCAGATCTAGGCAGAAGACTCAAAGCCAAACCGCTTTTACGAATCGAAACCATGAGTTTTTGTCTTTACGTTAAGGGAGCCCAAGCTAAACTGAATGCCAATATATAACACCATTAGTTCAGTAAGACATTAAAATAAAAACACGCTGATTTATACTTAAAGGAGGATTCCGTCCCACATCTCAAGAATCGACTTTCTGTCAAGTGTTTTTACGCGGACAAGAACAGTCTCATTGCGACGGCAGTGTAGAAATACTTTCACGTCACAGGCTATTCCCTAGACGGTTATTTATCACCGTCCAGTCAGTACATTAACATAAAAATGCGATTGAACCCTATTCAATGGCCATAACATTGGTCCCAGTAGCGCTACCTACCAATTAGCACTCAATCTTAAGGCCCACTGTAGGCTGGCACAGGATCGCATTCTAATGTTTAATTGTGGCGTATATAGGACATTATAAATTCCTTTTTAATTAAGTTAGAATTACTGGAAAGGCACAAATCGTAATTATTTTAGTATTTTTTCGCGACACTGCATGCCGTTTAATTGATCGTAAGTGATACGACCGCTTATGATCAGTGGCAAAACCAAACAACACCTTGAATTACAAATCAATGCTTGGCATTCCACTGCGCTCGCTATCCTGAGACATAAGATGTTAGGTCTCAATATGTCCAGTAGTTACTCTGGCTACAATGTCCTTCACACTGGAACCTACCAACAGTAAAAAATTACAGTATTAGTACAGTATTAGACCAAAATCCATGTAGTGTTTGAATGCTACAACAGAGTTTGAAATTGGAATGCCTATTTTATCTACGAGTATTATGTTATGAAAGTGTCTCATTTCATGTTAATAAAGAGGTAATTTTTATACATGCAGCAAGGAATTCCTCTTAGTTAATGTTATCTTAAGACTGTATCCAGCCTAAGATGCTACTCCAAAGATGCAGCACAGTTTTATAAATGTTAACCAGACTATTCGACTCAAAAATATAAGTTGAATCCCTTATTCCATTCCCAATTCAACTAAGATGTTATAATAACAAAAATGAATATAATTATATCTGTACATTTATATCTTTTCAAAACAAATAAACGTGCTTTTCTGTGTCATGAATATAATCAAAGACGAACCAAGTATATAATATTAAGTATACCTACCTTCGCGGCGGCCCTGTATGACTCTCAAAATAGCCTTTTATAAATACCTATGGGTCTGGCCAGTCGGCTTATGTTAATTGCTGTCGCGGCACATTTGTATTTGTGCGTTTATTTTCGTAATTGTACAATTCATAAGATAAATAATGTAATAGTATGCAAATATGTCTAAGGTATGCTTTCGAATTATATTGAATGTTTATCATCATTGTCGGTCGCTGGCTGTTTAATAATAGGCTACGGATTTCACATTCACATTTAGATAAATGTACGAGTCATTAAGGTTACGGGTTAGGGCGTGGTAGGAACGAAAAGTCCCTTGCAGCTCCTGATATATGATACATACGAATTTTACTATCGAGTAAGACGTAGGTTAATTTAGTGTGAACATTAATTTAGTACATTCTTAACACTTTTTCATTATATTTTATTCGTTCACTATCGCCTCATCTAGAAAAGGACAAAATCAATTAATTAGATGAATTGACCTGTACTCATTTTTTTTCTTTAATTACGCCGATTCCAACCAGTTCTGTCCCGGTACATTTATATATATTTTTTTATTTGCCAGGACGCAGTAGGTTTGTCGGATCCGCGCCACGAGGTCCGTGCGCCTATTTTTATCCAATCACGATCGACCAGATCGCCTGTTAAGCTTATAATTGAAAATTCTTTAACCGATCCGCGACGATCTCGCTAAAATGTTGTTGGAGTTTCTTAAGTGTTCTTTATCAGGTACATCGCATTCATTAGTATGATTCCTTGGAAGAATATTATTGATACTTTAAAAGCTATTTAAACACATTTAAAATCACATAGATGAAGAGGTTGGACATTTGAAAATCAATTTTTCATGATATGATTTGGCAAAAAAAAGTACAGACACAAAGCCAAATACAAGTTTTCTTAAAAAATATGGACATCTGCCCCTCGAGTTATAGTACTTGAATCAATATTAGATTCTTTGCCACTAAATCAGGTTGTCATTTTTTTTTAAATATTCGTTTAATACTAACAACTGTCACACATGTTTATCTTTAAATTTATCGAGGTACTAGGTATGTGTAGCCAATGTACTTATAATCTACATACTCAACTCGAAACTAGTTTTATGAACAATTTTATTAGCCACAAGATTTAGGTGCGATGGTGGCTACTGTCGCGTTCTAGACGTAATTAATTGTAAAACAGTCTGCGACCGACAACAATGCCGGGTATTTCGTAATAATATCATTTAATACGCGGCAAAACCTCCAGGCGTGCCAGGCGCTAATTTATTTATAAAACACTGTAAAAAACTAATAAGACTACGTATGGAAACAATCTCGTCCCGCGCTTTTGAAATGCTTCAGCATTGTTTTTAAAATAACTTAGTTTTAAATATGGAATTATTTTAAAAATGTTCTAAATTATAACCAGCCAGTGTTCTGCGTAAACATAGACACTTGAAATATTTTATACACGGTGCTTCTACATCGTTGGTTGGGGTCATTAGTAAATAGTTTTTGTCTGGGTGTGTGGAATCATTTTGAATATGTTGTAAATTATAGCCAGCCAGACTTTTGTGTATACACAATATACTTTTCAACACGGTCCTACTACTTGGTTGATCTAATTATGGCTGGTTGGTGGCAACTGGCATCCATAGTAAATTCTTTGTCGTCTGGATGTGTGGAATTCCTTTGGAAGGATATATTTAGAATTAAATTTTGATACAGTAAACAAATAGAATTTTAATTCAATCATTTTCACAAGAGCAAACAGATCAAAGGTTTAACAAAAATATTATTTATATAGCATGAATTTGGAACATGTGATTAAAATAATGATTATTTAACTTTTGCTATGGGGACAGCAAAATATAAAAGATATCTTTAATCCATATTTGTACAAGTCAGTTGTTGTTGCTCGAATTATTACTAATAATTTCTTGATTACTTATCTAGTATTTTTATCTTACTACATCAACGGTAACTAATTACAGTGTTTGGTAACCCAATAGTTCCCACGAGTATTCATCACGGAAACAATACCCTGCCATCATGTATTTTTAATCAACTTAATAGAGACAGAAAGTGTCGATATAAAAACCAGTTCCATACTTACAATCAGACGAAATATATAGTTTATATAATATTTAATTGGATAAAGTTATTTTCATTGTGACTACACGTGTGAAATTTTTCAGTTTATTTTTTAATAAGTTTGATTTGACATAAACAACATTTTGTTAATTAGAATGAAGGAACCTTAGAGTATTAATAATATTATATAGGTACTCTAAGGAATGAACTTCGGAAAAAGGAGCAGGTTGGATAAAACAAAAATATTACATAAAAAATTACACGCTACTTGTTAAATGTATCATTCTAACTTAAAATAATGTTTCCTATAATGCTATTATACTAAGGACAATATTAAAAGCCAAGTTAAACAGTTCGTTATCATCTGTCATAATTACGTCGAGACTCGAGCTAAATCGGATAATATCGGGATTATTTGAACTTAAAGTGTCCGTAATATCTTTATGAGATCTCGCGCTGCGGAAATTGTGCAAATTAATACATTTTAGAAAATGAGCTGCTCTTTATACGGTTTATGAGTTTGCGAATTTATTTAACTGTTAGATATTTTAATATTTCTTTTGCGAAATGAAATATTTTATACAAATGTAGCTTAAGCTTGGTTATGTATTAATAGCATGTTCATGGATATTAAGAATTAACTAAAAAACAAACCAAGCTAGCGTCAATTGACCCACGGTATTGACCGTATAATCGCTCTGTCTTATTCTTGATGACGATTTACTCTGTAGCCGTATTGCTCATTTCATATTCTAGGTCAATAAAAAAATGTGATTAAAATGAAAGATTTACGTTCCAATACGTAAGTAAGTAAGCATTTTTATAGGAATAACAAGAACCTTATGATACTAATTGACAGGTCCAGATAAGTACCAGCAGCGCCAAGTAGGCTTAATAACAAAATTATGCAGATATTTTAATGAACCATATATCATGGTTCGGTGGGTTTAAACGTATATGATACGCCGTTACACTGCACTTATGTAGAAAATTGAATGCACATGATCTTGCCAATCACCTATTTTGAATACGGTTGGTAATCAGGCTTAATGATTTTAAATTCAATAACTACATACATAAACTCACGCTTTTTTCCCAGAAGGAGTAGACAGAGGTGTTACCAAGACATCCAATTTTGCCTTGTATATTATGTCCCACGATGTGATAGGGTGCGAGCTTATCGCCATATTGGGCACGAATTTCTGACTCTGGGCAGATAATGAATAGAAAAATCCAATATCACCGAACGACCCGGAATTCGAACCCGAGACCACAGCTTTGCAATCATACCGTAGTACAACTGCGCCACCGAGACAGTCGAGGCAGGCATAAAATTACAACCCTGTTATTTTACTATCGTACATCTGGGCGTGGATTTTTACTATTGAGAAGGGTCCTGTCTTCATTGACAACTTTATTTTAATACAGACACGACAAAATTAAGTTAATAAAGGATCAATTACTGGCTGGACAGTGCAGGGAGAAAACCTTCACAAGGTACGAAACTCGTCTATGTACCGACGCAAGAGAACTGTATTTCTAGTTAAGCCCGACACTGATGTGCCTATATAATTTTGTATCCCTGTGACAAATAAGCGGTTGCGTCATAAGATACACTAATAATAAATAAATTTAATTGAACAAAAATATTTTAAATAAACTAAAGTATAATTTTACAGTGCCAACTGCAGAAGCTAAAAGTTTAACTGTGTCGCAGTCTCTGGACGGCACTGATTTAACTTTCCCATGAAGATAATTTGTGATGGTGTTTTTCTGGTTGTTCTACTGATTTCTGACAATTTCTGACAATGCGGGCCATCCGCATTGTCAATGATGCAGACGTTACGAGCAACTTAGAGTCGCTACAACTCCGGAGGGATGTCGCCTCTCTAAGCGTGTTCTACCGCCTGTATCACGGGGAATGCTCTGAGGTAGTGTTGCCCAAATGCAAGAACAAGACGAGACTTAGCCAGTCTTGGTCTTGGTCTTGCGCCAATACACCTGATCTTGGTCTTGGTCTTGGTCTTGCGCTCCCAGTCTTGGTCTTGGTCTTGGTCTTGCAGCAAGAGTCTTGCAAGTCTTGCAATTACCTATTAGTCTATTACTATTTATTAAAGTTTACTTTAAATCTTAGAAAAACGTATTAGAATTGGAACATTGTGAGCTTGAATTAACATAGCCATAGTAAAGATCAAGCAGATTAATAAATAACTGAAGATTTGATAAGAAATTCGAAAAATCAACTGACCTATATGTCGTTTTCCATGGAAGTAACTGTTTCTTAATAAACATTTATGATTTATAAGCTTACATTTACTAAAACATGTAAAAAAACAAATTAATAAAAAATTAATTAATAAAAATTAATTAATAACCATGTACTTCCGAAAAGCGGCAAATTTCTTTGAGAAGTAAGTACAAAACCTTTGATGCCGCATTATCAAAGTGCCGATGGTTAAAACATAACTATGCATGCACTCAGTTTGATTTTAATAGATATTTTTTTATTCGCTATGTTTATGGTATTAGTCGTAATGCGCATAGGTCCAGTTTTTCATATTCTTTGATACAGTTTTTTGCGTCTCATAGAATTCCTAAGCGTACCTACCTATACACCGAACTGTTACACCTAACTACTCAGTGAAATAGCGCTAAGTCCTAGCTGCAAGACGCAAGAGTCTTGCAGGCTATGTCTTGTTCTTGCTCAAGTCTTGCACGGTCAGTCTTGGTCTTGGTCTTGCTAAAAATACGCGGTCTTGTTCTTGGTCTTGGTCTTGCAAAAACGCAAGAACAAGACCAAGACTGCAAGACCAAGACTGAATTTGGGCAACACTACTCTGAGGAATTGTATAACTTGATCCCCTCCTCTCCATTCCTTACCAGAACCACGCGGGCTGGCTTGCGAAGCCATAGCTTGTCGGTCCAAACCATCCCGGCGCGAACCAAACGGTTCTATAATTCTTTTTTGTGCCGCACCGTCAGGCTGTGGAATTGTTTGCCATCTCACGTGTTCCCTCCTTCCTACAATCCTGGGTCCTTCCGCCGTGGTGTGAAGAGGCACCTTAGCAGACCGGCATAATTGTTTCCATTGGCATGGGACTGCCGTCCGATGCCAATGGATACTCTGCCTGGGCGGCATTTGCGCTTACCATCAGGTGCAATGCCGCCACTATGCCGGGCCATTATAAAAAAAAAAAAAAAATAAAAAAAAAAATACTATCATAACATACAATTCTTAGTGTTTTTGTTCAAAATTAAACACCAATTAAAAGAATCATTGTAGAAAAATTGTATAATGCGATCGGCACTTATCTTAATCGACATTAAAGCAAATTACTTGCGGCACTTTACTCGGAATTCCAACAAAAAGTTCACTTTCACGGTCAATCAATCTGTTTGATTATAATTAAGAATAACAATGTATTGTACGTAACAAATTTCCTCTAACTACTGAATGATTCATTGCTTGCGATACAAGCGTACAGTTGGAAAGTAAAGATCATCTCACGTTTGAGTTTTTGTCACGACTTGTTTTGTCTTTGTGCGACTGTCATTCAACATTTATAATCCGGCACGCCAATTATAGAATTTGTCATGAACGCTACTGAAATTACGTACAATTAGTACCGCACGTAGAGACGTTTAATATCAATTAAATCGTTTCTTAAGCGCACTACACACCAAAGCCAGCCAGCCCGTCGCGTCGTCACAACCCGGTGGCCTACAAGAAAATAATCATGTCGTTGACAAGCGCCCACAGGTGTTGCCCGCCGACATGCTGGCGGCATGTGCTCTGCCCTGTTGCCCAGCGACACTCAAAAACGTCATTAAAAAAAATCATGTCATATCAAGCCGCTGGTATGTTATCAACATTTTTCGACTTGCAATGAGTAAAACCGCCGACTAGCCCGCCAGCAAAATGTTGTCGATATGTGGGCGGGTCGGCGGCTTCGGCTTGTGTAGTGTGTAGTTATCTTCGAAAAATCTATTTTTATTTATTATTTATTGAATTGAATGAAATGTATATTATTGTAACATGATAGTTAAACATGCCTGTGCAGTTTACACGCTCTATGCCATAGATAGACAAATGAACTTCGTGAAATTAAACATTTATAAAACGTATAAAATAGACCCGTTTAACATTAAAAACGTTCGTTAAAACAAAAAGACTCGCCGGCCATCGAGACTCCTTTTTTAAAGTAGATAATTTGCCTTTTAAGGTTAGAATAATGGGTGTATCGCGTGCATTTTGCCCATTTATTTATATATACTGGTGAAGAGACCACTTGAGTCATTGCAGTGGCTTCTAACCCTTCTTGTGCGGCACCTTGTTATTGTAACGGATATTATTGAAATGTCCTATTATATATACGTTAATTAATATTAATGTCCGTGGGAGGCTCAAGAACTATCTATTAACTTGGTGCTTAAGCTGCTATACCGATCGTTATAACTGAATTAATTTTTGTGTACATTTTTATATAGTAACTAGTCATTGCATGATGACACACAAAAATTAAATATGGTTACGTTGGGTTTCAAACCGCCAAAATTATTGCAAGGATTGTTAATTTATAAAAAATATACAAAATATTTCACTTCCATACATTTTCATAAAAATATATTAAATTAACTATATTTTACCAAACTTTCTATCAATAAAATCATTTTACATAATAACTGGCTATTCACAACAACCGAGAGAAATATTCACATCAGTAATTTTCACAAAATTTCCACTCAAATATCGTAATCCGATTAAAGTCCAACATCCGAATTGTACCAAAATAAAAACGGGATTTTTAAAATCAATTTTTACGAACTCAGGTCGCCTATTGTTGGCCAGTGGTGCGTTAACTGAAATCGCGGGGACAATGCGAACAGTCCGCAGTGTGCATCGCAACGACTTGTATTAACAGACTTGACTTGTACACACAGGTACTTGTACACACAGAGACTTGGACACACAGTGCCTTGAATTTTGTTTAGAACCACTGTGTTTATCCTTACAACGGAGGGTGGGTTGAATCAGCAAAATTGTACGAAAAACTTACTACGTGTCGGTAAATAGCTGAAATTTTGTATTGCCTCCGCGATGTGTGAGTTAAGCTGGAAGGCTAGACATTTTAAAACATAATAAAGAGGACTTATTTTGAAATAAAAAATATTTCAATGTGTAACATACGCGTAAATTCAAGAACCCATCATGAGGACTTATTTCTTACATAACCTTTTTTTTGTCTGTGTTTTCTTACAAAATATATTTTTGTAGCTTCATCGGTATACTTGGACTAATAGCCATTGGGTCTCAAGTTCGATTTCCTAGATAAGCAATTCACAATAAGATTTTCTATTAATAAATTAATTTTGGGCTTTACACATCCCGTAAGAATGTGAGCATGCAAGCTACCACTTAAAAACTTACATCTACTTTTACAGGGTACCCTAAAGCAGTAGTGAATCATAGCATAATTTTAGTTTTTCATTTTGTCTTTGTTTGTGCAGTTGTTGTGCATAACTCGAGTATTCTTGCAACAGTGCCGTATGCGCCGGCATCACTTTAATGTATAATAATGTAGAAAACGATTAAAATAAATCATTTTCCCGTTAAGGAAGCCTTCATTAATATCTTGAACATAAATTCATCCTCAAATGTGAGTAGATAGTTGAAGTTTTTATCATTCGGAATTTGTGTAATTCTTAGTGCTTAGTTGGAATAATGTAAATTATATTTCATTTTCCGCCGTCACAAAAACTTTTTACGAGGGGCTAATAAATATTAGCTTAGTATATAGAATGTATTTTCGTGGTATGCGCCGTAAGACGGAAAACGACCTCTGATGTACAGCATCCGAAGGCATCGTCATTTGTTATCATTGCCTCTACCTTTAAACTCGTATTTTATTTAAACATTTTTTTAACTAATCCATAACATCGTATGACTCAGGATGGCGAGCGCAGTGGAATGCCAAAAATTGCTTTGTAATTTATGGTGTTCTTTGGTTTTGTTACTGCCATAAGCGATCGTATCGCTTACCATCAGGGGGGTTATTCTATACGCCGACACAACGACGAATGTTTGAACGTCGTACGTAATACCGTACGAATATGCCGAAATAGGTACTTTATAAAATTTCCGAATCCTTTATCGTAGGCGTAACCTTAGAATAAGTTCGAAGTGAATGATAAGTTTCATTTAGCATAGTATTGATTTTTTGGAAGTGTTTTTTTTATCTTATACGTGGACAGCGAACATTCGAACTTCGTGTATGGAGTAGCCCCCCTAGCGTATGGCATGCTCGTATCGCCATTCAATGCAATAAAAGTCTGACTAATTATGCCCTGCAATTTAGCTCAAATCGGCTATCACTGAAAAGTAATCCAGCCCTGTAAACACGTCACGTCGACACACATCTGCAATGTAGAGCGGGCCCGAGAAAGTGAACAGTCATCGCCGACATATTTTAGGATGACGGTCCACACGCGAGCCTAATTCAATTTTATAATTGATGCCGCATCTCGCCGCACGCTGGCTCAATTGGATACAATATTACATCGAGTAAAAGTAAAATCTATACGTTTGATTATTTTTTATATCGCACGACAGTGATTAGACGATGGTAAGTGAAATTCGAATTTAATAACCACCAGAGAGATGATGAAAAACTGATATACGTGTTATACTTGCAAGGATAATTATGGCGGGTTTTTCTACTCTTGGATGGTGGATGCTTTCCAGTTTAAATACAAATTTCGCGTCTTAGATGACTCTTCCCAGTTATACAAATACTTGACTACTAAAATCAGGGAATTTGACTAACTTTGACGTTGTTGATATTTTATTATTTCCTTTCTCCAGGTTACCGTATTGAGCTTCGGCAATATTTATCTCACTTAATAATTAATGAATTTATTTATCAATTTAATAAACTCCAGACCATTCCTGAACAAAAATAGTCATTCCTGTCACTGTTCAGCCCGACGCGTCATCTCCATTCACTTCACGTCATTACCATAAAAACGAACACAAATTGCATTTAAAATATCACTTAGCAGGGCTTGCAAACTTGTTTTTTTGTCAATTAAATGTTTGTTTTATGCGTTTGAAATGGTTTACTGGAAGTTTATTCAGGATAAGTACCGATTAACCCAAGTTTTTAGTACAACGAGATAAAATATTATTATGAGAAGCCAATGTTTACACTAAATTATTGAAATATGTATTTATTTTGGAAGCAACTCATTCGTACAATTTTCAATGCATTTTATTTTCTAAGATGCTAGGATTTATCTAAAAAGTCAATTAATCATTTATGATCTTTAATTTTACTTTTCTAACTTTAGAATATCCTGTATCAGCCCATATACGTCCCACTACACGGCAGGGGTCTACTTTACAATCGAGAAAACGATTGAGAGTGGTTAGGCCATATAGTTCTTAATTTTAGAATATATTGCTAAATATATAATTTTATAAAACTTACACTGTTTATTTGTAACAAAATCGTGGCATAATCCTACAGCCATTATTAGAAATTAATGTACCATTTTACCTTTAAGCTTATCACAGAACCACACAATCGGAGAATCTTATCGCGCACACATGTACCGAAGCAACTTCTCGAGACAAAATGTGCAGTTATTTGCCTGCGGTGGAGTAACATGTAGACTGTTATCTGCGACACAAGGACAGTTCCCTGCTTAATCGAGACGTGGCCGGACGTAAACATTACCAATTAAGTTATTTATTGCTGGAATACTTGGAATTTGTATGAAGTTATACGTGATTTTCAGGGCTTGACATAGTGTCATAGGATCAATTAACTTTATCACAGCCTGTTATGAAATGATAAGTTTGAGTGACACTTGTGTGATCGATAATTATTTTTACACGGTCAATATCGTATTGCTGAAAAGTTTTTACTAGCTCCTGATACCTACGACAAGTCTTTATATACTCAAACCTTAGAAAAATACTCATGGTCCACAAACATTTTTACTCATGTGTCCAACCCACAAAATCTTGCACCAGTATGCCGTCAAAAATTCGTCAAGTCCACTACCTACTGCAAAAACTTATATTTACGTTCAACAAACCCAGTGAACCGTTAACACGAAAAACGCAACAAATGTGAGTGACACAAGGACGGATGGGCATCAAACCGGCGACCCGGAGGTCGGCGACCGGCGGCGGCTAGCGGGAAGCGCCGAGCTACGCGTCTATACTCTATCCTCTATAGCACGCCAGTTAGCGCGTGCCCACAAATGTGTATACTCAATACACTGGCTACCAAGTGTGCGGACTTGGCCAATAAACCATCTTACTTTATGGCATAAAATGTATGCCTATAAAAACATCGGAAGCATTTTTTTAATTTCAATAATTGGCGAGATTAGCATGCCGTTCACCTGATGGAAAGCGATACGAAAGCTCATGGACAGCAAAACCAAACAAAACCATGAATAACAAAGCAATGGTTGGTATTCCAACAAATAGCACCAGGAAGTGCATACTGCATCCATAGAATCACATCTGTACTCTTGAAGGGTTACGCAGTTTTCATCGACATAAACGTAAATTTTTTATAAGCCGCTGCACACGCATTAAATCACCTACTTAGTTACATATTCAACATTAATAAAATATATTTATAAAAAATACCAAGTTCACAGATTTGCCAGCACCCTAACCACAATAAGTAATAAAGCGGTGCTATTTAACACCGATGGATATAATTAGCAATGTAAGTACCTGCACGGGCATATGTTTTGGTTCGCGTGAAGACTTGTCGACGACTAACACGTTCGTAAACACCCGACTAAGTGCCGCCGCCGACTAATGTTCGCACTTCATCGTTTACGACCAGGCGGCTTCTTTGAGCAGACAAAGACATATCTACATTTAATAAAAGGAATTAAATAAATTATTTAATTTAATTAAATAAAAACTTTTAGTTAAATGTAACGTAACGCACGTTGTTATATTAGAAAGGCAACATCACAATCCAAATTTTCTTGCAACATGTCAAACCTTATATTGCTCAGATTTGTCTTGTATAAGTGGTAGAGTCAGGCTGTTGTGAGTCATGCATGACTCAGCATGAATGGGCAGGCTCGTCCGAGACGGTATCACTGTATCACTGGAGATCGACGTGATGTGACACCTTTGCTGTCACGTTTCGTTCATCGTCATCATCATCATTATATCAGCATCAGCGGACATAGGGCTTTCCCAAAGTACGCCACAGACCCCGGTCTGATGCATCCAATCACTGCAGGATTGTAGTGTATTACGTTCAGTGAATGAGATAGCCGAATACCCAATACTCGTTTCCTTTCCCCATCTTTTTTCCTTTTCGCTTCTCTCCTGATTTGATCGGTCGGCAACACATTTATGATCGAAACGTTGTGGATGTTCATGGCTGATAGTAATCACTTACGATCATGTGAGGTGTTTGCTCGTTTGCCGGACTTAATTAATATTTCAGCTAAGAATAACAGCGGAATACGTCATAAGTGCAGACAAAATAGTAAAATCACCTATACCTTATAACTATACTCAACACATATTGCATTGTAAACAATCTCCTATTCCTTGTACGACTACACCATTTATTTGTATAAATGTTCATGTCAGAACTCACATAATGCACAACACGATGCTAAAACCATATTGCATGAAGATACAACATCAAGGAAATAAGCAACGGTGATTCCTAAGCTAGTAATAGAGTCCTTGTTATCGCTTGAAATCTGAGCATGCGTGCCATTCCTTCGAGGCGTGTAGTATGTACAAGTATACTACGTGCGTATTGGAATTACACCTAAATATTGTTCGTACGTGACTCACAACCGCCGTTAGAGAGATTGCAACGTGGATTATATCCGCTCTTTTAAGATTCGAAATTATCCGACAGGGTTACAGGATGCTTTTGGAATTCTTTATTTATTTTGATTGCAGGTTCGGTCCTCACATCGAGACAAATTTTGTGATCCGCAGGTATTTGTTTCGGGTCTGCGTGTTTGTGAGACCGAAAAATCTCCAGTAGTTCCTGGTACCCACGACACAAGACTCGAACTTAGTGTGGGGTCAGGGCTATGTATGTGACTGTAAATACACCATATATTTATTATTTATTTATTTGTTATTAAAAATATGTATATTTTATATTAAAGATAATACTATAAATAATTGACTAAATTTAAAAAGTGACTGCAATTTTGTGTAAATAGCTTTTAACAATGACTATCAGCATCGATTTACGCATTGAACGAATTTTTAAGGCAAAATTATTAATACAGGCTCAGACACTTTTAAAAAAATAATGTGTTATAAAATTATGTAAATCCGCTGATATATGAAAGAAGGACGCGAAATCCCTCGGGTAGGAATTACGATAAGGTATATTTTAATATGTAATTGATAATTAATTGCTCAATTGATAAATAAATAAAAGTATAATTATTTGTTATACCAATTTCAAACGGGAACACTTTATAAGTCATTTAACTGAAAATGACTACGCGTCTCCTACAAATAACAGCTCAGTCCTATTAACACTACAAGTTAATTAACTTTTATGGAATTCTGTAATAATCTTGAAATTGCAAATTCCTGAGATGAAACATTGCGCACGTGAATTACTACGCCATGTTTTAGCTATTTGTACCTACTTGATAAGCCGTTATAGGTGATTTTAAAACTGTGGTTACCACTTTGAACATCTAAAACGTAGTAAAATTGACTTGAATGAATTAAATTAACATTAAATAGCGAGCGCAGTGGAATGCCAAGCATTGCTTTGTAATTCATGATGTTGTTTGATTTTGCTACTGTCCATCAGCAGTTATATTGCTTAGGCGAATGGCATGGTCGTCTCGACATTCATAGGAATAAAATAAACCACAAAAGAAACTGTTTAGTTCAGTTGAATATTTTGATAAATTAGCTGCTAAGTTGTTAATATGTAATAAATCATAATAATAAATACACCCAACAGTCACATACATAGTCCCCACAACACGATCGAGCCTTGTGTCGTGGGTGTAAGAAACTACGAGAGACTTTTCGGACTCACAAACACCCAAAACCGAAGTAAATGTGTTTCACAACAAATATTTCTTTCTGTGCGGGAATCGAATGCATTCGAAATGTGCAGTTTTCCTAGATTTTAGTTCACTTAGGTTAAAAGGGACTGTAACCAATATCGAACGCGCGCCAATTTAAACTATTTGCACAGAGCTGCACCCAACTTCAGTTAAGTTCACTTTTTGACTCAAGTATATAAAAAATACTTGCAATTTTAAATACAATGTATCTATAGCTCTATATTTTGAAAACCTCCACTTCTGATCTTATTCGAAAAGTTAATGAACAAATATAAAAAATTAAGATTTTATAATTAATAGCGTAATTTAATTAACAGTCTATTAAAATATTGATTACCGTATAAAACATGGCAATTTGTTGTGCTCTTAAACGCAGATGAAATGATTGCTCATCTCACGGTTTATAAACAATTATATTTTATAGAGATGAAGAAAGCCTTAATACTTTTATTCTTAATTACATATTATGTTCTTATTCTTAAACATAAAAAGATATATTTTTTGGATGTTATCATTCAGCCGTGTAATAAAAATTTAAGCGAAAATGTATGGTGTACCACATCAGACTTTTATCTTTGTAGAGAATGGCCAATTTAGTGTGACTCTACCACTACACGTCCTGTATTTATATGGTATTACCAAAACTATAATACAATAATAATTTATAGCCCCCAAAATATTCATGAAACAAAGTTTTTAGCTTCCATCGTGGATAAAGTCTAGGAGGATAAAAATATGTTTACGCTAAAAAAATTCCCCTGTCTGAAATGTTTATTATGTCATTGAGTTTGCTGCGCAGTACATTTTTACAATAAAAACTGAATTAAGACTGTAAGGCCGTTCTTATAAATGATAAGCATAAAATTATATTCTTAACTTTATCCTCGGCTGCGCCCGTCAATCCGATTACGTTCGCCTTACGGTGGTTGTTTTTACACGCAGAAGAGCGCTTTCGTTTTATCAATATTTTTTCCTTAATTTAGATATTGCTAAAAATAACTGTAGTAGTTAAAATTAAACTATAGTATCAGAAAAGACAAATATCGATTTAAGTACTTACTTAGTTTTAAAAATATAAGGAATTCTCTATAAAGTATCGCTGACGGCAATAGTTAATTGAACGGATCATGACAAATTTGAGGTCAGAGGTCTGGGAGAGAGAAGAGGTTAAGAGAAGCTTAAGACATACTTTTTAAGTTTACGTGTGCACTGTGCACTCGTTGTAATTTATCAAAATGACAGGGCCTTGCCACTATTTATAAGAACTATTTCAAGCGTTAGATTTGTCGGTTTAGGTCGCGAATCTTCTGACGAAGTATTTTTTTCTTATTTTGGATTGGCCTTACTTCTATATAATATGTACCGTTAGTAGAAACACCCGATTTAAGTAAATATTTCCATTTTATAATGGAGACAGCAGACAAGAATTCAATTACAAGCAAAACATTTGACAGGCCCCGTGCAGAGGGCAATCCGCCATGAAACGAGCCGCGAGTTTGATCCGAGCCGGGACTAATGTTTCGATCAATAAATATTTATTTCATTACTTTTGGTGCCCAAAATCATGCCACCTTATCTCTGATACGTACGGTGTAAGATACGGATCTTAATGCATATTTAGATGGACTAAGACTTAGTACGAAAAGAAATATATAAAGCAGCGAAATATTTCAAACTTTTAATTCCACAGCTGTCTTCCGTCCACTAAACGACCTAAACTGTCAATAATGAAAAGAAAATGTTTAAAGTGTCGCGTTTAAGGGCATTCCCCCTATCCCCATAATAGCATACAAATATGAGTTAGATGTGAGTGCAGATAAGGCTGTATTGTTAAGTCTGCCATTGTCTGTAGAGATCTGGCCGTAGATAACAATAGCGAGGGTTTATGAGTCTAGTCTAGAGTCTACCATATTAAATGTTATAATGCTTCAACTGAATGAAATATGCAAGCAATTATTAGGCTTCGCGAGAGACGGCTCTCGGATTAACGGTGAAGATCCTAATTAGGAGTTGAATGTAGTCAGCTGTTTGATTTTCTGTATTCAAATAATATACCTCGTGTAATTTTAATACTGTTTGCGAAAAATGACGTCACAGCACCTTCAATCTACAGTATATTGTCATCAAGTTTATGTTTTTAAAGGTGTCAAATACCTGCCTTTTTCGCACACCTCATAAATGCATGATCAGATCGGCCTAATGTTGAATAAACTTCCTAAATACATTACCCCAACGAGATGCACAGTTTTTGTAAAAAATGCAATTTATGTCAATAAATCTAATTCTATGTTTCCGGTTGAAAATAAATGTAGGTACTTATTTTGATGAGTCGCAAAACTTCGACGTTGCCGGAAAAGGGATAACGCAATTGGTACTTATATGAAAAATTGTTTTGCGTTGACTCTTTCGGTTGGTTAAGTATCAGATTATTTTAAGAATTAATGTACCGACAAGTTCAAGTTATTTTCCAATTGTTGAAGTGAAAAGGTCAAATGAATAAAAATGATTTGTCTTCATGCATGCTCCAAATCATTATTATCAATTACAAAACGTTGCACATAAAACTAACTATTTAGCACTCGTAAATTAGTAGTGATAAAAAGAAAAGTTAAGATCACATTTCCAAACATGAATATCTAAATATTAAATAGCCTGCCAAACATATTGTCTTCTATTGATATTTTATTATACCTAGAAAATGATAAGAACCAACATTAAATTATAGCTTGTTATCATCGTACCTTGTTATTCCTAAAAAAGGTCAGTGAAACTGATTAACTACACGCTATTTATAATATTGTCTAGGTCGCTGTCGGATGCCCGCAAAATAAAACGTAATTTAATCCTGGGGAATTTTACTTAGCAATTGAGTTGTTATTTTTAGCAGGATAAAATTGTGTACTTATATCTTATTCAGGAAATAGTATAATATAACTTTTCTATGGCTTAATTATTAACCAATAATTACTTATTAGGCAACCTCCGTGGTGTAGTTGGTTAGACACCGGTTGTAAAACATGAGGTTGCGGGTTCGAAGCCCACACAAATGAGACAAATATTTGTGTGATCCATAGGTGTTTGTTTCGGGTCTGGGTTTTTGTGAGATTGAAAATTTCTTGTACTTCCTGATAGTCACGACACGAGGCTCGATCTTATTTCTCAGTGTGGGGTCAAGAATATGTATTTGACTCTTGGATGGATTTATAATTTTGCGTCGCAATGATTCGAACTGTTATTTTTTGCGACAAACCAGGCTATTTTATTACTGCTGTCCCAGAAAGCCCCAACGGGATATACCACAACCATGCTGTCTTGCTGTGTGTCTGTATCAAAATTCTAGCTTATAATATGACAAATTATCTAAACACTACCTTAACAATTACCATTAATAACATAAATTTGCATTTATAATCTTTTTTTTATTGCTATGAATAGCGAGACCAGCATGCCGTTCACCTGATGGTAAGCGATACGACCGCTCATAAACAGTAGCAAAACCAAACAACACCTTAAATTACAAAGCAATGCTTGGCCTTCAGTACCTAGGTATTAATCCTTTCTAAACCTCAAACAAGTTTAGCTTCAACACTTTCATCGACTTTAGCAATTAAGTAATCATATTCAATAATCGAATCGTTGAATTCGGCCATGTCTAGATTCACACCTAAACAAATTACTATGTGAGCAAAAAATGAGATCGCAAAACAAGCATCAATGGACGCGCGTGGCCCGCTGTCATGGTACTGATTGACCATATTGTTAATTATAAATTTAGCGATGCAGTAATAATTAAAGGTAACCGCTTTGCTGTAACTAGAACGGGTCACTTTCGCTTGCTGCGGTATTCAATTACCGGTAGCATGTTTGTTGCTATGGGGATTTTTTTATTAATCTTGTTCGACATAGGTCGCTATGGAAATTATTAACATAGGCATATGTTTAGCAGTAGACTTGCTATGGTTGTCGAGAACGAGAAAAAAGAGAGAGTCAAGGTCAAATAAACTTAATATCGTGAAAGATAGTAGGGGAGTCAATGATCTTATAATCCAGGATACCAATAACCTAAATGTAAAACATTAGATAGGAAAGCGGATGAAGACATCTGTAGGAGTAACGCTGTGTATGTGAAGTCTAGAGCTGACTACCAACAAATGACTCAGCTGAAGGTGAATGATTCTAACCACCCATTAGCATTCACACGTTAAGGTTCAGAGATACCATACTTACCTTTTAAAATGGCTGTGAAAAAGAGGAACAAAAGAGGGGAGAAGTGTAAATTGTCAAGCCTCTGGCAATATCCGGAGATGTGGGATTATTACCGCATCCTTTTTAAAGACTGTTTATTCTTTCTGTAATCACAGGTTGAAGTAGTCAACCATTTGATACTCAATTAAGAAAATTAACACTTTCGCTTATTTCGCAGTGTTACATTGTAGATAATGATTCCACATTGCGACGAGTTGATTCTATTTATCGTCATTACTACAGTTGGTCTTTATATTGGAACTTGATCTATTTAACGACTCAGATCAAAGGGATTTTCTAGGGCTGTAACATTTATGTTTTAAAATGTAGTGGGAAGATGTGTGTATTACGGAGTAGTTAATTTAGTATTGGTTTAAGTATTTGTTAATTTATGTACACTTTATATCACACAAAAAAAAACTAAAATCACAAACGGAAGAAGTTCAGTTGGCGGTCTTATTGCACAAAGGCAATGTCTTATAGACTATTATGGGATGGATTTAAGAAAAGGATTAACAGCATTAGTGAATTATTAATTAGCTTCAACAAATTTCTGTATCTATAGAAATGTGAGAACATTTATTACTGACTTGTAACTTAAGTACTCATATACTACGAGTGCGTTACTGGCGTTTTAAAAGAACTTTACAATGCTGAACATGCGAAGAGCGAAGATTTAGTGAAAGCCACCGAAAACAATAGGGAAAACCCATCAAAATGACCCACACAAGTGTTTCGCATTATAGGTTCGTCCTATTCACATCACGTTTAGAGCGACTGGCAAAATCGTGTCGGCAGACGAGAAATAGCTTACATTCATCAGGACTGCTTAGCTCTGGGAGTATTAGAGTAACTTTTTTCTTGTAATACAAGTATTCAAGCTCTACATAAAATCTTTTAACATATTTCGCTGCTAGTTTTAACATAGAACTAGATTTAAAATCTAAATTAATAAGTCTACGTCCAGCAGTAAAAGATAGAAAGACTTAAAATGACTGACGTCTACTAATTACACCTTTTAAAGATTAACAGATAATGTGACTTTAAACGACTACGTCAGGTATAAACTAGATCGGATCATTTAAGAACAACAGGATATCCACTGCAAAGAAATATGAAATATTAATGTAATGGCGGATGTTATAGATCTTGTGATGGAACTAGATTTATATCTATCGAAAGAATTAATGTCTGACATGATGACCCACATTTTCTAAGTCTTTGATTGAACGTATGATCGTTTTGTGCTTATACCAATCGATCAATAAGCGCAAAAGGTTTATTAATACCCAGATCACACACAATACTGACCCTACATTAGCAAAAAAGTATTATGAAATGCCAGAAACTTATGTAGATTCTTCGGACAAACATTATCCAGCGGGGTTACTCTTTGACCCTAAACAAAGTCCAAATCTTCAGACGTCGTATGTCAATGTAAGAATGTACCTCGGTACTCCATAAAACTTTCGAATCCTGTATTGTACGTCGTGAATATAGACTGAGTTTGTAGTGAATGATAAGTGCCATAGAGAATAGTATTGATTTTTAGAAGTGGATAACTTGTAAGTTACTTTGGAAGTCGAACGTTCGGACATTTGGACTTCCTTTCGTATCATATATTAACCTCCCAGATGTAATCCACATAAATGACACAAATATTTGTGCTTAGGCAGGCAGACTGGTGGTAGGTCTCTCATATGTGAGAGGCCATCTGGGTGGGTACCACCGCAGTGTCTATTTCTCCCGTCAAACAGCAGTGTAAACGCACTGTTGTGTTTCGGGGTGAAGGGCATTGTAGCCAGAGTAACTACTGGACATATTGAGACTTAACATCTTATGTCTCAGGATGGCGAGCGCAGTGGAATGCCAAACATTGCTTTGTAATTCAAGGTGTTGTTTGGTTTTGCTACTGTTCATGAGCGGTCGTATCGCTTACCATCAGGCGAACGGCATGCTCATCTCGCCATTCATAGCAATAAAAAAAAAAAGTCAGGTTCGAAGTCGTGGTCTCGTATTCCAGTTGGCTTAAGTAACTGCATAACGAACGCTGCTAAACAATAATAGTAACCTAAAATGCATATAGTTTTTAATTTTTAATATATTGAACATTATTTTATGCAATGACAATATGCTACGACTGAAAATTATTGATGCTTTTTGTAAGTGACTTTGATTTGATACAGTGACTGAAATGTACAATATGGACCCCTGGTGCCCATAACACAATTTAAACCTTTATTTGGGCGCCAGAGTTGAATCTAACACTTGCGTTTTGGCTTTATTGTTTCGTATGTCTTTCTTTAATGAAGTTTATTATTATTTTTATTCTTATTGTTAATCATCTGACTTCCTCAAATATACATTCGATTCATAAATTCAACGAAATCACCTACTTTAATACTCGGCACAAAAATAACTGAGCTATTTTTAGCAAACACTTTTTTCGTGGGAAAATGTGTCATAATAAAAACTGTAATTGTTGACGTGATTCGAAGAAACGACAGTTAATTACAAATTAGTGGGATGCCGGCGCATGAAAGAGAAAATAAACGCGCTGTGTACTTATTAGGGTTGTCCACCAACAGCTTATATTGATTTGCCGGGCATTTCGGGTCACAGACCTGGGGGCCTAGACTGATGTTACTTTTCTGTTGGCGTGAACGCCTGAAAAATCAAATGTATTGAAATGACAGAAGTCACGTGTCTGCCAAATATCATTTCTATACATTTGATCTTACCGCAGGTGTTCACGCCAACAGAAAAGTGAAATTTTCTTAGAGGCCCTGTACAAGTCAGATATGTGAGCGATACGACAAAGCAGCCCACTAATAATAATGGAATAATGGATCACTACAACCGATATATGTAAATATGCAGGTATATAATACATAAGTGTGTACTTGGCTTTTCAAATATTATATGGATATTCCCTATCATTTTTAGGTAATGTAGGTAAAACTAAATGCCACATATGAATTATTATTTCACTTAGTTTTGTAAAACAATAGTCGCTGTCAAGGCAACACTTTTCATAAATTTGATTATAATGTACAATAAAAACTTCAACACAAATCGTATTTTTTAAACTTAGTAGTACCAAAACTTGACAACCCTATTTCTACCGGCGCAAATATGTCACACTGCCCATTTAGGAGAAGCACTTGAAAGGAAAATTAGAAACTAATTTTAGACACGAGAAAATATAACGATATAAATGGCTCATATCCAGAGTTGCTACATTGTTGTATATTTACAGACGACGGGTTCCCTTATCAAGTGGAAGCACTTTCCATAACCCATATATGTTGTAAAAGCCGCTAGAGGGACAAAGTAGCGATAATAATTAATTATACACCGTATTAAGTAGCCATAGTAAATACGTAGTTATAGACAAGGTAAATAGCTGATAACGGGAGTCATGTTGCAGTTTTAACCTAAGCTTACTTGCCTAACCTAGCTTGACTAGGTCAATACAAACATATGATGTATATGTTTGTAGAAAATAAAAAATACATGTGAAATAATAATTTTCTTTCTCAACAAGTCTTCCCGTTTTCAAGGGAATAACTCATTATTCTTCAGATACTCTAGATTTCCTAAGCCAATGAATGTACGGGTAAAACCAATAGGTAGAGTAGGTACCTGCATACAAAACCTGAGTATATACTTTAATATAGGGATATCCCTATATTTAGACTGCGACCGAAAATGAAGCCAGGTGGTAAAATGAGTGGAAAATGAGGTCAGGTTTTAGTGACTACAGAAACAAAGCAATTAAAAAAAGCCATTTCAGGGGAAAATGTGCATTTACCACCCGAATATACGACGATAGGTAAAAAAACATCAAAAAGACTAGACGATTTTTTTTCAATAAATTGTTTGCATTTTGCCTAAAGTGACCTATACTACTACCTGACTTTGTTTTCGGTTCCTTTCTGGATCACGGAAAGATTACTAAAAATAGGTTTCCGCATTTTCATACCTCCAGTAGAAGAATGAAAATACAGTTGCTTACTGAAATTGCAAAATTAGGAAAATGGTTCTATAGATTCCAAAAATTACACTGAATATATTTTTTGAGTGAAAACTGATCGATGTTCAATGGGAATGAGGTTTTTATTCGTACAAAATGAGACGTGATGATCATCACGTAAGTCGGAACAATTGCTCTTTCTTTAAACCTTTTTGTCAAAGAAATAGTGACAAAATCGATGTTGTAAATCAATTTTAGATACCGATTTAATTTTCTAAACCTGTAACTCTATTCGATTAAATCAAATTATCGATTTGTTATAAAACTTATGCTATTCATATTTCATATCTTACTCATTTTACATATAACGTATTATAATTCTTAAATTGTGAAGCAACCTGAGATAAGTATATTGAATAATTGCCATAATAGAAATACCAAAATGTCATAAAAATAACAAACCCTAAAATAGAACCAATAATTAATTAACATAAAATTGTTAAAGAATCTTATAATACGCATTTTACCAACAACGAGCAAATTTTCTGTAAACACCTAAACCTGAAGCAAATTGTTTTGTTCCGTGTCAAACTCACCACCTCTCAATTTACAACTTGCAGTTCATCTCTGCACGAAATCTGTCAAATTAACAATAGGGGCCTGTAATTGCATCATGATCTAAAAACTAAACTCTTTACGTAATCATGGAGGCAGGTAAAGGATACAGCTTTTTGCTAATACAACAAACCGTTCGATACTTTGACTTTCTCGAGGTGAAAGGCTCGTTTTCATTGTATTCATGTAAAAACTGAAACGGACTGTATAAATAATTTTAGCGTGGCAATGCCGTGACGTTTCATGACTAAGAACTCTGCTCATTGATTGAAAATTCACGCCGCATTTTGTCGACGGATTACAATTTGTAATCGATTCAGCAATGCATTTTTTTACAATCGAATAAAAACGGCAAATTAAATCACTCTGCACCTAAACTAACAAACCTTGACTTACACAACACCTTGCGACTCTGACAACCCTATCGACGTTGAATTAACCACATTAATTAAGCAATAATTAAAATGATTTAAAATACATATTCAAGTTTCTCGGATTCCCTGCGAGTGAGCCATTAATTATTATTCTGTAGATTTCTTGTTGATAATCCAACATTACCCGGGTACATAGAAATTCTAATAAAAACGAGTTTTTGAACCGAGTTCTCAGAACTACTACTACAAGTTTTCAGACACACAAAAACATCACTAATGTACATTTTGATGTTACTGCTATTATCGTCACAGTTTTGTATGTTGCATCAACTATTTCTAATATAAATTGTATCACTTATAAATATTATGAAAATATAATAAATAACTTCTACTCAAAAATACAATACCTAATGTTATCGAAATATATTTTTAAACTATATTTAATTACACCATGCTGTAATTGTGGCACAAAAAATAATACTGAAACTAGCAAAGAACATATATCATCTTAAGTCTTTATAAGTAGAAGATAGACTAGAAAGATATATTATTTCCAATTTGCTAAATTGATAAGGAGAATTATAATTTCGCAAATTCATATTACAAATACGGTGTAATTAAATAAGCAACCGTAAGCAATAGTTTCCTTGAGCAGACGTAAATGAGTGCATAATTGTCAGGCGAGACGTAATTTAGTTTGGTTATGACTCGTACTACTCGTATTTTAATTTTCTCGGGCACTAGTAATTAAAACGTATTAGGTGGAAATGAAATTAAATAAAATTCGTTTATAAGTCATATGAGCAATTAAATAGCTCTCATAACAAGTCAATACACATACTCCTTAATCTCTATATTACAAAATATTTTGATAGTATTATTTATATCAAATTCTTATAAGTGTTTTATTGTCATGTTTATTAATAACTATTTTACGTTATTTTTTTCACGGCTGTTGCGGCTAACTTACCTAGTGAATTTTAATTACCTAGGTAGTAAATCATTACAGGATTGTTTTGTTATTTCTACTGTTAGACATACATACTTAATATGTTCGTGTTAATTTTCTTGTTATTGTTATTATAAAATCAGTCACAAAATAATAATTATGTTAAACAATCAAATTAAACGAGAAAGAACTCATAAGTGTTTAGCGCCCTGTTACTCTCAGACCCTTAGAAGACTATCGGATTACGACACCAAAAGCTGTTACCTAAAATTTATTTAGATTCAGCTCCAATCAAGCTATTAGCAAGATTGATAACATTACACCTTACCGGTTAGAAAAAGGATCGAATTACCTAGTATATTTTCCTTTAAAAATCACACTCAGCCAAACTAAAATATATAACAAACGATATAAAATCGAGTTAAAATAGTAGTGATAGTATAGGGGTCGATCCGTGCCCAGTGCCCGCGGCCTGTGGTCACTCAACTTTGTTTTTCTACTTAGACAACACTTACACACACTCAATACGCAATTCCGCCTCACTGAGTTTCTCAAGGGTTTCGCTTTTTTGTTTGAGTTACGTGTGCCACCGTGTAAAACTTTTGTGAACTTACTCAATGAATATGAGGGTAAAGGTGGGCTTCTACATAAAGTGATATTTCGTGGTAACTTACCTAGCCACCTAGCCTATGGATATAATGGGCATTGGGCATAGTTTACTTAATATTACTATCAGGGCATGTATGTACGTTTTCCTACTAGACACGAGCTCCTGTGCAATTTGGTTTTTAGGTGCATATCGATAAAACAAAATTGAATTTTAAATCCCCGTACATATAAAATTCCTTGTCATTCCTTCATCGTTCTAAATTATCTTAAAGCTTTTCTCATGAGTCGCATTCATATAATTCTATAGAGCCTGCGGTTACCCAAGTGATAAACCATTGTCTTCGAATGCACACGTGACAGATGCAATCGTGAAACGAAGAAACAAAGTCACGAGTATGTTTCC
This sequence comes from Hyles lineata, assembly GCA_030180105.1. Lineage (NCBI taxonomy): Eukaryota > Metazoa > Arthropoda > Insecta > Lepidoptera > Sphingidae > Hyles > Hyles lineata. Next base: position 392,572 of record JARJEE010000035.1, on the reverse strand, counting down.
CTTCAGAAGTCAGTAAATACAGCCTTGTCTTTATTGGCTGTATGATCTACTTTCTTTTGCCAGTTATGACAAAAACATTTCTTCATATTAAGTGTAAGGAGTTTTTTACTGGCGAAAATAAATGTCATTTAAAAATATTATAATTTTATGGGAAATTACTACAGAATATTTTGCATACGAATATTTTAAAGACGTAATAATACCACACTATAGTTTATAAGTATAAATATCTTGTAAAGCTAATCATAATAAAGGCGCCGTGCATTGGCTTTGTAATCTGACATAAATTATGATCCATGCACAAACGTAGACAGAGTACATTAGTTAATAGAGTTAGTAAGGAACTCCGCCTACGTCTCATTGTCCACTATTCCGATGGATGGAGCCATTACAAATAATCCCACGAAGTTCCGCTTGAAACATTCAAAGCTAGATTCATGTGGTTAGTATTTTTTGTGAATGAGAACTGTTTAGAATGATTATAACCTAAGACAACAAAGGCGGTATTAACTTCTAATAAATTACGTGGGTCAGTCAGATTTTTATAGGTTTTTCACACCTTTTAAATAATAAAAATCAGAGCTAATTTGAATAAACAGATAGGTTCATAAAACCATTGAAATCAACTGTTGTCGCAGGAATTAATTAAAATCTATAATGTAAAAACGTTTCTCAACCCACACTCAAATTGACCAAGGAACAAAATACAAACAGCCAAGTGAATATAAAACAATCCACGCACAGCAATGTGCAGGGCTTGTGCCGCCTCCGCGTTAATTTAGACCCTTCAGTAACATTGGTGCCAACATTAACACATCCGTAATTGTGGGAGATAATTAACCACCTATTTGTTTCTGTAGCTTTTAATGAACTTTGTTAATGATGAAGTGCTGTTGTAACACGTGTAGGTTAATTAACAATTGATTCATTCAAAGTGCATTCAAATTGGGTTTGTGGGAAGTAGTATGAGAAGGAAAGTTTGGTAATGAGTGATGGTCAATGGATTGATTATCTCGTTAAGTAAATTATATGAAGTTGTTTAATGAAAGCTAATGAAATAAAACAACTGAAAATCGTGATTTTAATCTGCGCTATTATACTTGAAAATGGGAACTGAATATAATAATTGGACATTTGATGTATATTTTAAATGTACTTAGATTTGAATAGCAATTGAAAGTTCACATAGAACTAACGTGTTCCACAAGAAAATTCCCAACTCAAGTCAAAGCAACATCATTTGCAAATAGACACCAAGTCAACACTGATTTAAACGTACTGATACCAATACGGAGAATAACCAAGTTCCCGCGCAGTCTAAGAATTTGCCTAAACATCTGACGATAAATATTTAAATATTTACAAAACGTTCATTCGAACGGTAAAAATTCGCATAAGTTTTAGGAATTTAGATACGTGGACGCGAAACAAAATTAGTGCGGTACATAAAAGCTTATTTTATTCGTGTGAATTGTTTACGAATAGTCCTTTTAATATTCAACTCATGGGCAACATATACGTACGTACATACCAATAAGGCTAGTAAGTTTTATGATCGAAAATGTTTTCGTCCTTTTCTGTTTGTATGTGGCGAAGTGAGACAAGGGAGAATGTGTCGAATGGATTTGCAGCAAGCAGGTTAATGCTTAGGATTTTACTATCACGATTGATATCCTGTGGTGGTAAGCTGTCAGGTCGTTGAACCGTGTCGTTAATTTAAACGGAACTTGAAGTATTTGCCCGTGAATTTAATATGTGGGAATCGTCTGTTATCTATCGTCTGTTGTTAGTCTATTGACTGTAAAAAAATACAACTATTTCTACCATCAAAATGTTAGCACCAATTTTGTTTGCATTTGTTTACGTTTTTTATATTTCATGTTTATTGACCGTGCGTATCATTAATTTAATAATATAGGTAACATCAGATAAATATAATTGTTGTAAACTTAATTGAATTATGAAATGAAATAGGTAATTAATAGATAAACAATCGAGCTTTAGTAAAGGAAACTATTGCTTGGTCATCATTAAAAAAATACAATTACGAAATAAAATATTTCCAAGCGGCCGAGAAGCAATATGTGATTAAATTGTTCTCGTCTCATAGAGCGAAAAGTAAATGAAATATTTTACACGAATTCCACTATGCAAGGCTACGGACGTGCGATATGGTTGCCAAGCAAAAAAGCCATTAATAAAAAAAAAACAGGAACGTTAAGTCCACGACAAAATGAAAAATATTTATAATTCTTTGCTCAGTTTCGGTCATTGGCTTATTGACATAAATCCTATCACGATTTGGTGACTGCAAAAACACGACCGGTCGATAATAAAAATGTCATGTCTATCGTGCGCGATCAATACGTATTGTGCAGAAAATATTTTTTACTTTTTTGCGAACAAGGCAAGCACGTACAGAGGCTATTGCAAATGTGTATACAGCCTATCATTCTAGTTCCGGGTCAGAATTTTATAAAAGTTCGTTTTTAAAATAAATTGACTCATCATCATCATCACTTAAAATAATCAACCGGGACCATATTTTAGAGTACAATAGTGATTTCATGACTATATCTAAAATATTAACAAATAAATTATTATTTTTGTAGTATTCCTTCGTCTTGTCTGTCTTACAATAAATGAAAAACATGGACTTTAAAGATGTCGAAAAATATAAATGATTCCCTTATTACTCATCTCCTTATAGCATAGCTCTTCATTTTATTTATTGTATCAGCATAATCGTAAACTAATCCTTATATGATACAGTTTCAGAATATCAGCAATCTGTTTTGCATACTTGTATCTACTAAATAAAAATATATCAAAAATTAAATAGGAGGCGAACAAGAACCACCTCGTTATTTGAAAACATGATTGACGCGGTGTCGAACTATGATAAATAATCGTATCACATTGTGTAGAAAACAAATTTCAGCGGTGCATTTATTGATCAGGGTTGCCAATAAATAAAACATTTTTGAAGCATAATAGTTTCTTAGATTTACTCGAATGTTACACATTGAAATAAGAGTATTATTTACGGATTTAAATTTTTGAAGCAAATTTTAAGATACCTACGCAATAAATCGTACAATGCCTGCAAACGCGTCGGGATAAAAAAGAAACAATAATTTTTAATTTGCATGAAAGAAAAGTTATCCCATCTTCATAAAATCATCACAAAACATACTATAAAACGCTATTCATTATAGTATTATATTATATTCACTTGAATTGAGTTTGTTAGCAATTTCGTTTTTTAAACAGGACCTTAAAACAAATGTCTCTAATCACAATTTCTGGTCTGGTAACCCTGAAATAAGCCGCCAGTCCGCAGATTGGATACATTTAACACGCTTCAACGGGTCGTTGGTGCGATAATTCGAACAAATAGTAAACAGAAATATATTTCACGCCCTATTTGCGTATTTTCTACGACTCGCAGTTGGCACTCGCAAAAACAAATCAATTAGATATGATCTACATATTTCACGGCTTAATCCGAAAAAACTATGTCAGATATCTTATTCAGATCAGTCGGTTTTTTCGCTTGTAACACTTGTAACGACTTCGGCCTACAAAAACGCCCTTAAGTACTGTTGCAGTTGGGAAAAGCTCGTTAAAGTTGTATGCGTATTTTATGTACCATTTGTTATTATTTTGTTTTTCATGAACATTTTAAATGCACGAACTTTAAATACTTAAGTTGTAGCAAAGGTCCCGTTCCCACAAAAGTATTGATTAATTCCACATTAAAATTATCTGGGAAAGCTTTTAAACCACAAAATTAATTAGCACATTTCCAATAAATAAGAATACAGTTATAAACCGTTCGACCAGTTTCGTACAATTAAAGTTGCGCAATCAATAAACGACCTTGAGTATGGCGCTTTAATTTTAACACAAACCGGTCCCACATTCGATTCCCGTTTCGGTTAACGGTTCTCGACGATTGTATAAAAAGTGGTTTTATCCTTGTGAACGCGTCGCGTGATAGATTAACAATTTCTCCCGCTTTCCTTTTCGTAGCAGCGTGTTCGATTCCTGGAACTAATCCATATTAATTTGTCTCCCGCAAACATGACTTGATTAATTGCAGTAGGAATTTATTATTATTATTATTTGTTCATGAGTGGTCGTGGCGCTTAGCATCATGCAAATGGCATAGTCGTCTAGCCATTTATTGCAATAAAAAAATATAGAGTTCACAAAAAATAGCCCACTTTGACCTAAATATTTCGGGCCCTGTTTTCAGGTCCAAGAGATTAGTTGTGAGATTTTAAATTTATTACATATTTAGTTTTCTGTGTGATAGTACGACCCCAGTCAAGCTGGGCCATACATACATTATTATAACATAGTTTCAATATGCCTCTACCATTAACATTTTCAAAATAAAAGATGTAATATTAATATTTACATTTCACATCATTTAAATGACTTCACGAAATTTCATCTTTAATGGTTTAAGCATCCTAAACCGGTATTTGTGTCACTCCTTCAACCACAAAAATCCATAAGATGAACGTGCATAAGTTCCGGCATTAACAAAACTAATGAACAAAGACAAATCAAATTATTTAGTCGATCAGTCACTGTCGGGCACGGACCGTGGAGGCAGGCACTGCGGTCAAAAGCTACGGATTAACAGTTAAATATTACTGCCAACGGAATCTTCGGCCATAGAATGAAGTTGCCAAGTAAACAACTGTAACTGGTGGTAGGTCCCTCGTATCACATATGTGAGAGGCCATCTGGGTGGGTACCACCGCAGTGTCTATTTCTCCCGTCAAACATCAGTGTAAACGCACTGTAGCCAGAGTAACTACTGGACATATTGAGACTTAACACCTTATGTCTCAGGATGGCGAGCGCAGTTGAATGCAATGCTTTGTAATTCAAGGTTTGGTTTTGCTACTGTTCATGAGCGGTCGTATGGCTTACCATCAGGCGAACGGCATGCTCGTCTCGCCATTCATAGCAATAAAAAAAAAACAATATTTTGCCGTATGCGACTAAGAATAATCACATTACTGTATAATATTTAAAACCGCATACGTGTTATCCTCCATAGCGGATTTTCAAAGACAAATTTGTAAAACCGGACACAAATCGCCACATAAATTATGCGGGAGCATTTTAGGTCATTATCCACCGTATTGAGCCAACGGAGTTTGTTACATGAGACTAAAATGGCTAAAGGCTGAGAATCCACCAGAGAGGTCAATGATGATGGAGACTTGCGTTTGTCTGTATTGTTATTATGCTAGCGGAGATAATATATGATGTTGGATATAATTATGGCGCTCTTTTAGCTAAATACTTTAGTGTTGAGCGTAGCAAACATGATCAATGGGTTAACTAATTTGGAATCCTGATTATTGTCAAGCTAACATATTATCTTTACTAAAGGCGTTATTTGTAATAATTATGCCATATCACTCATTATTAAGGCAATCATATTGAATAAACAAAAAACCTAATATGACACTAAATGAATGATAGACCACAAGAAAAGACCTGTAATAAATTCGTCGTCATTTGTCAACCGATAGCTGACTACCAAGTCTCATGACGCGTTACCGTCAATCTGTCATTTTTTCTCTCAATAAGAACTGACACATCGAAGCTCGGTAAAAAATTAACACTACCGCGAGTTTATAATTTTAAATGAATGTATGAATGAGCACACAATAATGAGGTAGTTAGTTTACATACCGTTTAGCACGATTCATTATTCACCGGATGAATGTGTTTCTCTTGAGCGATATTTTAATTAACATTATTCTTTTGTAAATTATTGGGTGTATCCTGTTTAAAAGAAATGATGCTATTAAAGTGAAGTAAACTTGTTTGTTCGCATTTTTGACGTAAGTTGCATTCCATATTTGAATGTTCCGTAAACAGTAAACATCAATGTTTTTGGATTGTCCTGTGAAATCCATCTTATACTAAACTAGCAGACCGAACCAGCCAGGCCTGGGTGCAGATGCTCTTTTTGAAAATATTCTATCGCCAATGTTCATCAAGGCTAATATAGGATTCTAAGGGTGTAACAATTTATCAAATCTGTTCAGTAGTTATTATGATAGAAGCACAAAAACTATTAGTACATATATAGTCCCGTTTGCAAGTTGCTATTAAATAAAAGTATAGAAGAAAACGGCAAATTGCTTAAAACACCATAAAGGTATTTTGCAAAACGGAAGATAACATAGTAAAACAAAGAGAAATAAACCATAGCTAACTTTTTATATCGTGTGTAAATTTTATTAGATTAAAGAAACGTAAACAACTGCATTTATATTTCAATAAAAAGTTATGATGGTTCTGCAATTCATTTGCTAAAAGAATAGCCTATTGGTACTTCCTAGCGAACATTCCACGACCTATTTATATTAGACCAATCAGCAAAATCAAGAGCTAAACGCAATTGCCAACTCCTGGTATACAAAACGATCTCTGATTGATTTTATTATTTGTCTGAATATTTTTTTATCTAATTTATACTTGAAGTCATAGGAATTACTACGAATATGTGTTGCCCTTCATATACCTGTGGTGTACAGATTAATAAACTAGTAAGTAGATGTGCATCAAATATGTTAATTCAATATAATTGTGCGAGTCACCCTCGCCATTATTACACTGTCAGAAGTCAGATAGAATGGTCGGGTCTCAGGCACTGAATATCAACCATTGTGTTTCATTTAAACTATCAAAACTTAAACACCTGAACATAATATTACCATCTGTAGTCATTTATTATGTATCCACCACCCACACAGTACCTATACAATTATGAAACCACAGCGAGAGTAAACCAACCTCTTAAAATCTCAATAAACGTCAATTAAAATGGAGAAATTACACTCAACGACGTTTGAATGTGACGTAAAGAAGTGTTGCATTTATGGCAGTTAAAATTATCATAAACCTTATAAGCAGGCGGGCTGTAGGCAAGAATTTCAAGATCTAAGCGTGTTTAAGAAAAAGTGCTAATCAAAATTAGAAAGGCAGTGGTTGGAATTGTACGATATCGCCTGGATACTACTACTTGTGGATTTGTCACTCGAGTCTCGACGTCGCTTATCTAGTGAGTATCCGCCTTATATTCAGGGTAGACGGCTCGGCATACGGTATAGACGTAGCGGAGTAGACGCGACGTCTACAAGGATGTACATTAGGAGCACGGACCAATTAGGAGTAATCTATCGAGTCATACGCGTGGTATATATGGCGTCCTTAATCTATTCGACATTTTATCTACTATGTGTAACGTACGAGTGAAATATACCTTCCCATACCATAAGAGTAATTTCTATCCATCACTCTATCTTCGTATGGTTTGCTACCATCAGTATTATATTTAAAAACCACTTACAACTTACACCTTAGGCGTCAAGGAAATGTAAAATCGTTGCAACTGGCAACTTTTATCAAAAACTAGTAAAAGGTTGTTTCACCTTAAGTTGCTCTGTGTGCACAGCGCCATGAAGTACCTATCTATGTATTTTAAAATATGAAATGGAATTTAGATTCTACAGTTAAACACACTCTTCCAAGCATAGTGGAAACTAAAATAATAAACAGTGATGCTTCGAACTAAAAGTCTCGATAATTCAACCAGCTATCTATTTTGAAAGTCCAATAGTAAACCCTTTCAGACAAGCGGCCCAAACAGCGGTAAAGCTTCGGAATCTTCACAAGAAATTCCTCGGTTTAGTAATACCACTACATAGCCCCTTTAAGGGTCACTTGGATGTAAATGTATCTATTAACTTACACGGGACGTTTTCATTACGTCGCCGTTTTATTTGTCATTCCTCTACACGGAGAAGGAATTAGTTACGTTACACGCCTTAGATGGAGATAATCGTGTCAGTTAAGTCGTCAAGGGATACGAAAAAATGCCCCTTACAAAAGGTTAGGTTGATTTATTTATTGCCGGTAACATTATCATAGACGCAAACACAGAATACTAAGAAAGAAACGCAAACCATGCACTGCATAACAGCCTTACATACTTGGCCACACTTTAGAAAGAAACGTGATATGCTGTCAATATTGCAAGATGATGCATAAAATCGATTAGATTTGCAATTAATTATTCGATTCCCATCTCTATTATTGTAAGACTTATCATATGAGGCAGCTTATAAACAAAAACTGTACTGGACAGATTGCGCGCTTGCGCCGTCTCCACAACAATTTCACAGCAATTTTTACTTGACAGCTGATTATTATCTACGTATAGAAGTAGAGCATGATTTCCTTAGTTTTCATGCATTTTCATACAATATTGACAGCATTTTATGTCTATTTCAAAATTGTGGTCAATTATGTGCGGCTGTTATTCATTTCATGCACAATGTACTGTACGATAATGTTGCATGATGCATCTGCCTGTAATAAATACAATAGTTAACTTAGCCTTTTAGAAGAGTGTTTTGCGCTCTTCCCTTGATGACTTAAGGCCAGTTTCACCAGTTCCTAATAAAGTCTCTGATAGCCATCTGGCACTCATCTGTCAGATAAAATACGAAATTCGGTTGCAAAAGTACTGAAGTATTGTATTTTATCTAACAGATAGTTATCAGGGATTTTATCAGAAATAGGTGAAATTGGCCTTCAATGTTCTACGAGTACAATCTTCTTAAAATGCATATTATATTCATATTTTATGAATTCTTCTAAAACATAACATTTATTACGGCATATTATCCCCTCGACCGTCGGCGAACCGCATTGCGGGTCGCCAAAAAAACATGACAGGTGCCGCAAATCGTCGCGAACCGCAATGCGGTATCCTGTTTATAAACAAATACCCTATTTAAATAAAATAAACCCTATTTCAATGATAGTAGGTTGCTTTTTGCTTGAAGCCGAGGAGACTCTTACGACATTTCGCAACTCGCGAACCGCAACGCGATTCCTGTCACATAAACCAATACCCTGTTTAAATAAAAATAAACCCTATTTCAATGATAGTAGGTTGCTTTTTGCTTAAAGAGCGAGGAGACTTACGACGGCCCGAGACTCTTCCGACAGTTCGCTGACATGACAGTTTTTTGACAGAAAGTCAATCGACGGTCGAGGGGTTATGTTATTTTGTCGTTAAAAATTAAAATAATTAAATAAAAGCTTTTCATAACCGGTCGTATGAAATATGATAATGTATACGTACTGTATTGTAAATCAAACATGGCGCCTTGTTCCATCAATATTCCATTAACTCATAATGCACACTGAACAAATAACTATGAATGTTGACACACAGACAGACAGCTCGAACAAAGCCAATCATTCAGCCAATCAGCATTTCACAATGAGTCATTGAAAAGCGCGCGAACCACTCCAAAACTCATTCACAGCGGTAAACAACGTGTAGGCGTGTGAATTCTCTAAAGCTATGGAGAGGTCACTTAGTTTACATAGAACAGGTGAAATGCGATATTTAGAGACTCTTTTTTTTAAATACTCCCATAGAACAGTTAATATTTACAGTAAGTAAGAACTCGTAGTTTAGAATGAAGAGTTAGTAAATATAAATGGAATCAAAAAATATATTTTAAGAGTTTTCATTTTCAATTAACTGACTTCGGTTTTTACGCTATATGATATATTTTTGGTTGTATCTTTCACGTACATATAATAGCGAATGGTAATAGACACGCAACATTTTTTAAAACCATTAATGTTCTTCATAAGATTTATACACACATATAAAACTTTTAATAAATATTTCACTCATTTCAAGACGAAGTTTTAATCTAAGTGCTCATAGTTTTAATATAAAGTGTTCAAAACTTGCGTCGAGAGATCCTTCGCAAAACTTCTGGCAAATAAACTATTTTTATTTACCGAGATTAGTTTTCATATTAGTTTCCAGAGAGTTCCACGATGAAACTTTGCCGGGACAATATATTACCATAAAAGTGTCTTGGTAATGTTTGTTTTATAATAAAAAAATTGTCGAATTGAGAAGTTTAAATTAATATTTATCTCTTTATATTGTATTGTAATAGCAGAAACATGATTATGGAAAATTACATTTTTGAATGAATTATATTACAATATAGCAAAGCATTTTGTATTGCGTATGTAAAAGCCCAACAGACAATGTTATTATGAGAGAATTTAAGAAATGTCAAATGCAGAAAATAGCTTTTATTTTAAGTACCAAGGTTGTGCCCGAAATAATCGATAGATTTTAATAAAACAACTGTAAACACGAAAAATATACCAATAAATTCAGCTGTCCGTGTTAAGTAAAATGTCATGTCAAAAGACAGTAACTGTAAATCATGATAAAAACTCTTAAATACATATTCATTGTCAACTCGGATGCTACAAAAACGGCAAGTTCTATACAAAATTCTCACCCTATTTTATATTACAACAATTTTAACGGTAAGTAAAATGGTGTTCGCCATTTTGACATTATCTTGTCTCATCGCTATATAATCTGTGGTCCATACATGGCGTCTCGGGTATACGTAACTTCTGCGCTGCAAATTCTTTACATAAATCCCAGGGTTTAAACATTTAAGACTTAAAACTTTGCATGGAAGAAGCCGATATTGCGGTACTGCACATTTCTTAATAAGTAATAGATAGAAACGTAATTTATTTCCTCATTGATTGGCAACGTGGTCTTCGACCCGTATTCGATGAGATTTACAGAATGTGACATACTTTATGTGAATTAAGCTTGAATAGTTATATAGCATTTGGAATTTACGCTAGGTGCGTGGATGGTCGTGTTATCATCAATTAAATCTTTATGTAAAAGATCTTGTCAATCTTAGATTGAGGATAGGCGAACAAATATGAGGAATGTTATTTATTTATTCTTCTACAAAGAAGAAACACTGTTTTTCGTAGCCAATACAATCTCCAATTGTTTTCGATTACAAATAGTGAATATTAATTGACAAGCGAATAAGTTAATTCGGTTCTTGAGTCTGCATTTAGCTTCGGATAATGGCTTAATGCATCCATTTTGAGTTAATGAAAGTTCTAAATATTATATCGGCGCAGTCAGTCAGCGCTGTCTCGCAGAATGTCTGAAACTTAAACATTTCGTTTGTCTTCCCCGCGACTTGGCTGCCACGATAGCAACTTGAATATTTCAGCTTAAATTAAATTAATTGAAATCTTACAGCTGACGGTCTATGTGCTTTGTGAATGAATTTCGATAACTGATTGCCTGGAAATTAATATTACTTTAAAATACTCTTTATTCTGTGGTATTTTCTGGCTTCAGATTTTTTGTTGACTTGCCAAAAAGACTACATAAAATATTGGACTAGACATGACATTGAACATCATGACATCTATATCTATAAATATAATAAATTTGTAACGGGCAAAAGTTAGTAATAAACAAAGTTACAAAAAAAAAAGATTTTGATAGCATTTACTTCAGTACTTTGGTGATCAAAGTCGCTGCTATAGCACCTCAAGGAGATCCCGAAGACATCCCTCAAATTAAGATATGTGTAGTCTACGGCAGCATCAAAGCTAAAGATGTTAAGCACACTGAAGTGAAAATTACTAACCATAACATAATTAGCGACAAAAAAGATCAGTTTGTGAACATTCCCTCGGTCCGAGTAGAAACAATTATGGCTCCCTGACTCGGTGTTTAAGACCGACCTGATTCATATAATTCCCAGTTTAACATTGTCTGTAAGTGTAATTATAATGTATGTAAATAGTATTAAAACATGGCTGTAAATTGTTAAAAAAAACGCTTTTATTATATGCTTGAAGGCTTATTACTGATCTTCGGTGAGAAACGCTTATAACATCCGTTAATATTTTTGTCTTTATTATTGCTCTCATAAATTACCACAATCTTAGTTATATGTTCATTTATGTAACAATGCTAATTGCTACGTAACATTTCAACAATCTAATGATTACATCAAATACTGTTTACAAAGTCGTCGTCTAGTCGTAGTCGTAGTCAACAAAAAAAAAACAAACATGAACCATCTTCAGGGATCCGTACATCCTCTCGAAGTCTATGTTCTCCATTAGTCTTGCTCTGGCAGATGGTTATTAAGGCAATGACTTTGAATTCGATACCGAACTCTATTACAGCGGTTCGCAGAGCTACATTATTCAACAAATCAGTATCAAGGCTTAGTTATCCAAAATAAACTAACGCATTTATAAAAGGTCTCAGACCTATTAAACCCCAAGCACACAACACATCCAATAGCTCCAGTGGTTAGCAAGTCAGTAAGTTGCGTCAGAGATGTCGACTGTCAACGTGACCGTGGCGCGCGTCGTGAGCGCTGCAGTCGTGACGCAGATATTCAACCACTCAGCCTCCTTAACTTTCAATCAATGGATAGATTTATTTATCGCTACTTTGGATTTTCTACACATATGGAATCGGAAGTAATTATTACCCGGTTGAACTCTAAGCAATTCTAAGCCAGAATCTTATGTCAGTGAGGGTAGCATCGCAAAAAAATTAAGTAAAAACGGTATAATGAAATAATTGAGTTTTAAACTTGTCATTGATATAAAAACAGACATACAATAAATTAAATAAAACATTTTATCGTCAGACATAAAGATGCCTAGACCAATGGAGAAGCCAAAATGCAAAATTTGGAATTCTATACCAGTAAGGGCCTACAATATTGTATTCATATGCAGTGCGAGGTATTAAAATCAACCCTCTGAAAGCTAATGATAATTATAACACAAAGTTTTGAACATATATCCTACTCTCTCTCCAGTAATATTCATTAAATAAAATAATTCCCCTCCCTTAACTCGAACCCAATTGACTCTAACTCATTGGCCGCATAACTTACGTGTTATAAACTGAGCTACGTGCAGTTAATACACATACAATATTAAGTTTTTATCGCTCGAGTCTAGAACTCCGCAGACCACCCGCCTTCCCCATAAAACATAATCTTAGATATGATAGTGCCGGAAGCCATCGCTACACTCATTCCTTTGATAAAACCAGTAGCCAATCTGCTTTCAAATATATTAAGGTGTTTTAGCTTCCAACTTATCTCAATTAAAATAACTATTGTTGACTTAGTTTGTTAAGGGTTTTTTCAAGTAATACACTGTTTTGACGCCACTTTAACTTTCTATCTCTTTTTGTCTGAGGTAGAGCTACACCAATGCTCGGCACCAGCGAATTTTTGTTTCCTTGTCTCGAATTAGCCAACAAGATTTTTTTTTCCAAAAAATATATATTAAGCCGAAGAACTAATAAACAAACCAATACAGAAGTCTAGAAAATACAATCAAATTATTATGACCACAAAATCGCAGCTGAAGCTAATTTTAGGTTCAAAATATTTCTACGAAAAGCTACTTAGCGTAAAAATAATTCTTGTCTCTCACTTCTATAAACAACTTAAGTATTAAAACGAAGATACAAGATGACCGGTTTTACTAAACAGCTATCCTTACTCAACAACAGCGAATGATTCGACCTACATTACCGCGCCTCAGTGTCCACCGAAATAACGGTCCCTAATATTGTGGGAAATGTGAATCATCGTACACGAATAAATAGTTTTGGGAAATCTCTTCACATGCTTAATGACCACTTGTGTTGTCAAAACTCTTTTATTAATGACGGAAAGTAAACAAAAGTTTACATTTTATTTTTACAATCAGACACAAGAAGTCCAATGCTGAAATTTTTCCCATAGTTAAAGATTATAATTGTTAGTAGCGTGTTGTGATTGCAGTTTATAATAAACTCCTCTAATGAAAGTCACGAAGTAGTACTCAAACCAAAAAACTTTACAACTATAAATATTTGTTAACAAAGTTCAATCTTTAGTAAGAAATATAATAGTAGCAAATGTTATGAACGAAAAGCGTCGCTTAAGAACGCTTACAACGAGAATCGTTAATGCTAGCTTTTAAAAAAAACTCAGGCTCTTGCTTAAATTCTCTGGGTTGTAAACAGTACTGAACAATAAGATGATATGACAAGTGCAATTAAGATAAATATTAAATGCCTCATAAATCAATCCTTCCGTGTAACAACAAAATTCCACCGAAGATGGACGCCCATGTTTTGTTTTTACGCAAACAATTCAGAGCTTCGGGCATCATCGCGTGGCGCTCGCGTCGCAAACGGCACGAGACTAGATTTATTGCCATTAAAAGTATCCATATTGATTTACAACATACTTACATGTCATATCCACACAAAACCGTTGTATCATGCAAATGAGGTATCAATTAAAATATTCTATTGTTTCGGCCTTGGTAATATTATTCATTAAGCGATGGACAACGTAAGAATAATGTTTTTATCATTCCAAATTGACAGGTTGTAATTAACTGTTCAGCTTCATTAGATACTCCTATTTAATGGTTGTTACACATATTTTGATGATCCTATAGGCCTTGATTGTTCTTATCAAACGTTTAAGCAGTTAGGACTTTTACTTTATTAGAACTTGCAGTACCTAGATTAAGATGATATAATATTACAGTAATTAAAAAATCAGTCATTATAATATGTTCTTCAACTTTCTAACATGTCTGTTCTCCACACCACTATCACTTGACAATTTAAATTATCTCGTATAAGACAAATAAAATATAATCTAATTTATGTCAAACAATATTGCAATTCGTCCACGAATAATTGCCTAGAGAAATATCGAGCTCATCTTGTGAACAATGCGATGTGTAACAATGGACATCCGGGTGCCGACATTAGCACCCGGATACAGATGTGACTAGTTACATTCGGATGCCGAGTCAAGTGCCCCTTCAGACTCGATTCTGCAAAACACTCGAAAATATTTGAGTGTTTTTACTTTTACTTTTTTGTTTTTTGCGTGTTTCACTTTTACTTTTTTTCAGTTTTCAGTAAACCGTGCGCTGTTTCTCGACTTAAGAGGATCGGCCTTTGTTGTAAGGTCAATGGTATATCAAAATATTTGTATTCTATTTATATCATACCAGAATAAAATCGTGCCCATAAGAGGATTTTAAGGACTGTTCAGTATACTTGTAATTTACTTTTTCCAAGAATGGCTAGTTGCTTTTATGTCATTCATAAGGTTTCTAGCTCGACTTTGCAGCAAATTTTATATACCAAGTATAAAGACACTGGTCATAATTCAATATACTACGTAAATGCGGACTGTATGAAATCTAAAACATATTAACTTGTAACATGACTGTCTCAGCAAATCAACGTGAGGTAATTGCTTTGCTAGCGCACGGGTAAGATTTCCAAAAACCTAACAATCCATACCATTTTGGAAACGTCAGGAATTCTTCTAGGACCTGCGCCACAGGTTACTTTGATCAAGTGACCCGTTTACGGGTTAAAATATACTATATTTTGTCTGGTAACTTTTTTTAGACGTTGAATTTATTCTGCCTTGTAAAATCGTAAACATCAGAACACAAACCCCATCCTATACCCCTCGAGATTCTGTAAAAACATAAACTAACTCTTGAATTAAGCAACGCAACACTTCATAAAGATGTAGTTGAAAGTAGTGAGTTGGCACAAAATTGCGTTACAACGCAGTCTCAGTGCGTGTCAGAAATGCAATCAATCCCTTAGCAACCTCATTGTAAGTGTGAAGTGAACCAAGTGCAGTGTTTACACGCGTTACGTCGAGTCATGATACTCGCAGCTAGCAGCACTTAGTGCCGCGTTATTATCAAATATCTTCATCATTAGATAACTTATAATGATATTTACATAACTCCCGTGGTTAAATAAAATTAATAATTTTTAATATTTTCAGATTTTATTATTCTTATATTTAATGCAACTGTAATCTTACAGTAATGAACTTTTTTTAAAGTAAAACTAAATTAAATTTTCAAGTACGCCAAAACACACTATGCCATCGTATTGGCCTAACCACTCTCAATCGTACTCTAGATTTTAAAGGAGGCCCATGCCCTTCAGTGGGATGTATATGGGGTAATACAAAAAAAAAATGTTCTTAACGCGTATTTTAATTTACGTATTCTTAGAATTTTCACCAAGCATCAGTGAATTACTGAGACGAGGTTGACGTCACGTCAACATGTGCCGATAAACATGTCACACAACGATTAATTATTCGAAGCAATTAAAACCAATCGTGTTCGCTTAGCTAATGAGTTTTCTTTAGCCGCAGATCCTTTGAATTAGGGGTTTCGCTAATGAGTTTTTCCTAGGTTTTCAATGCATTAGCGCAGCTAATAGACTTCCCATACGCTTCGTGCATAAATTACCGGAGCTATGTGGGCACGGAACACGAAGGAATACCGGGGAATGGGTACACACCGCTATTTAAACGTCTACTCGGCAAACACTTCAGCTGTCCATTAAATATAACGTCAGATGTTGAGCGGGCCATTGTTCGCGTGTTGTTTTAGTATATTCTCACATAAAATTGGAAACTCATGCGTTAGGTGTTGTTGCTCTTTGGAAATTGATTATTGTTTGTCTATTTATGAGATTCGTGGAGCGCGTTCTATTACGTATTTAATAAGGGCTTGCAGTATGGAATTTAGAAAGTGTGGATGTTGTGGATATTAGTGTGAATTGATATCAAATGTATACTATGGATAAATGACGTATTTTATTATAAAATAATAATGAAATCACTAACGGTTGATGCCTTTAATAAAGCAAATAGTGAACACAAAATATTACTTAATTGCCTTATATATACATGCATGAAATGTTGTAGTATCTGCCCTTGATATTTTTACTTTAAAACGGCCAAATCCATAAATTGAAACACAATCCGCATCAAACTACAAACTGCGGGACAAAAGAGCTACACAGTTACTCTTTAATTCGTTCCAATTTTCCTCCAACACTGCGGCAATTCGCATGAGCCCAATGATCTGGCACGTACCATCCACATGCAGACAGATGGACCAACTGAAAGGTGCAACGATTGTGTGGATGCACGGTTAAACGCCCAACGATTACTCCTCAGCCAAGACCGGTCTAGGTTTTACGAGTCTATAAAACAGAGAATTGATAGCGCGTAGGCATTAGTGATTTGTTGTTGGACGCAGGCCACGTACCAACTTTGCATGAATACTAACTTGTGTAGGTGTATTCTGGCGTCAAGATGGGGTAATTAACGACACAATAAGAAAGCTGGATAAAACCTTGTTCAATGTTATGATGGTTTAAAAATAATACGTTTATTTATAATGGTTTCTTAGATTTACGCGAAGGTTACAAATTGGAATAAAGCATGGGATCCAATTTTAAATTTAATAAAATCGGAACCCAAAAGAGCATCTGACAGACCTCGATCGAAACGCAGAAATCAATAACTTTTTAATGTAAAAATTGTAAAATAAAGTTAGTTAAATTGTAACAGTCACTGAGCGTATGACGAAATAAAAATAATACCAAATCCGAGATAAAATTCGTAAATAGTAGTTATATTTCAACGTTTAAACTCAAGCAAACTAAAGGCTCATGCTCAAAGATGTAACTTAATTCTTAGCATCGGGGTGTCCTACCAACAAATCATTAAAGTATACATTACACATGACACAAAAAAATTGCGTGAGCTTACAGTTATTGGATACATGTATGTTACAGTCGACACATGTCCCGTCTGAGTCCCGGAGTTCCCAGAATCCCGGCCACACGCACTGGCCGCTCCTCAAACAATTGCCCACGACACTCGTGACGCGCGGCAGATCAAAGATTTGGGACTGTTTGACCCCGCGCACAGAGTCCGTTTACTCTGTGCTGTTAGACTTTTTTTTTGGAATACAACTGCCACTCAAACCGATGGATACTTTGGATTGCGTTTTGAGGACCAGTGCACGTGATCGTTGATATAAAAATAATCTCATCGATTGTCTATGCTCGATCTACATTTTCATTTATGATATTATATTTTTTTATTGCATTGAATGGCGAGACGAGAATGCCATTTACCCGATGGTAAGCGATACGATCGCTCATGGACAGTAGCAAAACCAAACAACACCATATATTACAATGTAGTAAATTATAGCGACATTAAATTGGAGTCAGTATTAAAAATATACATTAAAAATGTAATTCCACACATCCAATTACTCGAAAAAAGTCTGCTCAATTCATTACAAATAAATGGGACTCAGATGCAGCCCGATAAAAAATATAAGAATTGAAATATAGCTTGAAACAATGGCGTCTGCCAACACAAGGCGGGCTAAAAGAACAGTAAATATTTCAGGCGTATCGGGTGCTTTATTGTAATCAGATATCGCGCGTCCCTTGCTACGTTTGTCGAGTTATTACGAAATACTGGGTGCACTTTTTCTTTTGTTTCATATACGGTTATTTTAATGGTTTTATTATGTATAGGTATTTTTATATTTTAAAAAGTATTAAAATTAATTCACATAACATTTGCTACGGAAAAAATAAAATGCATTGAAATCATTGGGGCCAGAATTGATTCACGCAAAGTGCACTAAGGCCTCCTCCTCTTTGCATCGTTTTCCTCATTGCTGAGGGATTCCTCTACACAAATAATTAAAACTAAGTAAATTTATAGTACACAAGGAGTAAGGGCCTACAATTGATTAAATAGTGTAAATTTATGTCATTTTATTATAATCATTTATTCCCTTTAAAAATTAGTAACTACACTTAGACCACGAATTTTTCATTCCTTACGGATTTTCAATGTAAAGTATTTTTAAAATCCAGATCTTTTTCCTCATTAATTCTTCTCTAAGTTTATTCCTAAGGGTTGACATTACACCCATTCGCGTTAGGGTTACAAGCTCATAATAATTGCATAGAGACGGGTGTGAAACTCTTTTGCAATAACTAAAACACGTGTTTGTAATTACATTACTAAACCATTAACGCCGTTTCGTAGGGTTCGTGTGATAACATCTTGCCAGTTAAGTTGGGGCGAGCGGAACGGACTTACGATATTGTGTTGCCAGACATAAAAATACTTTCTGACTCTTTAAAATTATTTGTTTACAATTTATAAGCTTAAATTAAAATAAATTCGTAATATTTTGATTACTATACCCAATTCAGTTCTTGATCTGTCAATTAGCATAATATAATGATTTTCAAATTAGTAACTTAGACATTATAGAGTCTAAACTCAAAAATCTATAACATCAATATTGTATCTCAAAACGTGCGTTGCGTTTAAGGGCGGATGAAGTTGTGAACAGAAACTAGTTTATAAGATAGGCTGTTTGATTAAAGCCAGCGTTTTGCGCGGCGAGGCTGTGCGATATATCATAACAATACGGCAAAAACACATGGCGCGGAGATAACCGGAAGTTGTAACGCGATCTCTTCATAAAAATAGAACAAGTTATGAAATATGGCGCGGCAGCTTATGAGAATTATATTGATGAATGGTTTGAGACGATTTCTTCAACATTTAAGTGAATAATTTTTAATAAAAAAAATGCATTTTCATTTTTTAATGTAACATTTTTGCTACCCAATATTACAGAGCTAAAAAAATGTGCCATGCTGGCCCCGTCACTAATGCATGTCATATAAGTATGTGCAAATATTTTTAAATTATTTAATGGCAAAAGTAGTTTTCCTATCCCGATTTTAATTACCTACAGCGAACTGTCAAAAAAACAAAATAACAAAATATGTATTTCACTTCAATTTTGTTGAACCAGTCTCGCTTTAATAAGCATCCTAACGGAATTACTAGCAGAATTTGGGCTGACAACCCCGACATGAAAATTAAATTAATATTTCATTATTCCGATGATTAGAAGCTTAAAATTTCATAGACTTGTTAGTAAATTGACTCGACATGTGATTAGATCGGACGAATTTACCATATACCCCCATACTTACTTTTCTAATTAATGTTGCCTCCGGTATTTGGAATTTAAATTCAGGCAAACAAAACATTTTTTTATTTTTTATTCAGCCCCCATTTAATCATCATAAAAAATTCATGGCTTTTACTTAGTAAGAAATATAAGAACATGTCTACCAAAACAATTTTTAATTGAAGCGAACATTAAAAATTAATGTCCCACTGAGCGGGCTTTTAAGAAAAAATATGGAAATGCCGTTAAAATAAGTATTAATTTCTCGGCATAATGACGTATAGTAAATTAACAGTATCAAGTTTAAAAAAAGAATTTATACAAAATTTATCTATTTCATATCTACCTTACTTTTTATGTTATTATTATGGGAATGGTCGAACAATTGTTGTATCCATAATAATAATTCATTGAGCATAATAATTTATTCTATATGCATATCACAAACCGGAAGTCAAACCCGTAGCTCTTTTACTTCTAAGCAGACGAGTCAACGAATGTGCAACATCGGTTATTAATATATTAGGTAGGTATAACACTAGTATAAAGCGCACATAAATATTATCATTTGACTACATTCTCCAAACTCTTACGATGTTCCACATAACTCGACTGTTACAAAACGCCGGAAGCATTTTTTCGTGTACCATAAATAAGTGTTTACTTTAATACTCCATCATTAAAGACCCACTTGTGAATAATTTTCACACGCATTTTATCTACGTGGGAAATCTTTCGGCCTCCGTTGTTCTTGTATGGGGTAACCATAACAAGGACTATGGACTAATTTGAAGATCCCTTTGTATATACCGAATATAATCCTAAAACTTGCAATTAGAGGTCAAAGTTAATTGATAATAAAAATGTTATTGAAGTATTCAATAAATACAAAACATACCAATTATTTCAACAATTTCCGGCTTTAGCAGACTTTAATATAAAGATTTATCCAGTTTTTATGGCCTTAATTAGCGCAGTCGTAAACATTAACGTACAAGAAAATCCTTTGTTGATTTTTTGCAAACTTTGTAGAGTGCAATACCCAGTAATAACCCCATGTCAAGGACTCCATTAATGGACACAAATCGCTTACCTCAATAAATTCCGCATCGTGCTGCTGGCTGGTCGGAGATGTGAAAAATAAAATCACTTTATTTCAAAAAATTAAATTTGGAACACTCGTGTTTCGCGACGTTCGGAAACCGCGAGCGGCGTTCGCGTGCACTCAGTACGAAAGCTGCGGCGTTTCTGCTCGACCGCGAGACGCGTGTCTGCTCTTGAACTTGTGACTTGACAGGTTGCATTAGCTTGCACACTGATGCATTTTCGACGATATATTTTCCTATGATTCCCTCTTTCTTCGCGCTCGCCCCTCTGCCACCTTCTAATTAAGGCTTAGAGGGGGGTAGGAAGGTCATATAAAATTGTTTTCACGAGAGAAAGTGTTCTCGCATGAAAAAATAATTTAAGAGCCTGCTTTTAGCTTTATACAGATTACAGTGGGTCTTGCGTGTGTAATTATTAAAGGACTTTACTAAGAGGCGGCAATTGGCGATAAATCAATTAGATTTATTTTATGCGTGCACCGTAAAAGTCTCGGTAAAATAATTAAGTGCTTAAAAGGGGAGTAGGTTTATCTATTTGTATTGGTAATTATTTTATCAAGTAAGGTTAAATATAGTTATTAAAACGTAAGTCAGGTGTTAATGTCTCACTCCATTCTATAATAAAATTAAAATTGATACGAATACTTGTTTCGTTATAATCTTAAATAAAATCTTGTGGGTAGATAATCTTTGCTATTTTTATACTAGTTACTTACGTTTTATCAAAATGTAATCTAAATTACAAAAATATAGCGATATGATTATAATTGAATATTATTATTTCTTTTTGTATATCCCGAAATACATAATTATGGAAAAAACTTATTAAAATACATATATCGATTAACCAGTACTAGACAATTTATAATAATATTACCCAGGTGCTACTTAATACAAAATCGCCATTCACTACACGAAACCTTGTCCACATTAAATTGTGTGCGATTCGCTTAATGAGCTATATTTTTCTCTGCGCGTGGCGTACGTGGGAGAAATATATTTCTACCTTACTTTTATAGGGTGGGAAAAACGAACAGGCTAGTAGCTTACCTGATCGAAACTGGTTACAATCACACATGAACATTTACGCCTTGCGTATCATCATCGGTTAATGGAAGTTCCCTACTGAAAATACAACCCCTCCCATCATCTTCATAGTAAAGCAATGCTTGGCATTCCACTGCGCTCGCCATCCTGAGACATAAGATATTAAGTCTTAATCTGTCCAGTAGTTACTCTGGCTAATATGTCCGTCAATCCGAAACACAACAGTACATTTACACTGCTATTTGAAGGGAGAAATAAACATTGCAGTGGTACCTACCCAGGCGGCCTCTCACTATAAGAGACCACCAATACCTAACCTATTGGAAATTGTCTAGATCCAGCGGCTTCCTAACTCCTGTGACCTTTGTGAGTTCGTCTATCCACCTCGCCAAGGGATTCTGATGTTGCGCTTGCCAATACGTATTTAAGTTGTAGAGTTTCAGCCGCGTACTTAATGTTTTTTATTATAATAATATCTCACCTAAATTATCTCTATAATTCGATTATTGTTCTAAACCACATGCAGGCCTTGCTTCAGTAGTTCCGACATAAAAACATCAAATTATATGCTCCACAAAGAGTACGTTTTTTATATACAGTAGAAGCCACAAAATAATTTGAGTACGTATATAAAAATATTGATTTCGAGTTGTTATACATATTATATTACATACTTACATATTTCCGTAAGTTAAGAAGGAGGCAATACCTTCACAGTAAATAAGTACCTATCTACTGTATATTTGGTATAAGCATCTACATGAAAAATAAAATAAAAGGAAACATTCCTTATCGCCGGATAGCAAGGGAAACCGCCATCTAATGTATTTATAAATAAATACAGATTATAAATGTATCTGTCAACTTGCCGCAGGAAGGAGGTTTATACGCGAAGGTTGCAAGGTTTTAATATTAAATAGTGGTAAAATTAAAGACGTTACAGCTTTAGCATTAGAATGGCACTTGTAGCTGCAACCGGAACGCTGTATAACGCGACACTTAGTATCATCATAAAATATCTAATTACAAATGTAAGTTAAGTAAAGTACAATTTTACTTTATACCAATGAGATAAAACGAGATGTGGGTTTTGGACCGGACTGTGACGTGCGCTGTCATTTTTAAGATGGTATACGTTTACGTCTACCCTTTTAAGGTACGGTTACGGTTTACAGTTTTCTTTTACGAAAACCCAAGAAAACTTACCTAGCTCGTCACTTGACACGGAATTACTCTAGTTTCAGGTAGACTAATGCAAATACTGATTATAATTAATTGATATGAAATAAGCTATTGTCTGTGTAGATAGAATTTATTTATCTTAAAGGAATGCACGCCACTGAATCTCAGTTCGATGTTCCAGAATGGTAACCCTTTTTTAGTTTTTTTAATTCGACAGTATACTTTAAGGATAATCAAAAAAATCCCCGGACATAATTATCTATTATCACGCAAACATGACGTAGGGTAAGCACTCTGATTCATGAAACAGGCCCAATTATTTAGCGCTATAACTCTTAATTGGAAAACTATAGTTATAAATCATACACATAACTGTAATTAGGAATGAATAAGGTTTTTTTCTTCGGTGAATGAAATTGCTTGGTGAGTTGGTGACTCAGTAGGCAGTATACGAATACGTCATAACACGTCATACCCATTCAAGAAAAATATACTACAATGACTAAGTTTATTCATACTTAACTGTTAATTTAATAACAAGATCTGATACTACAACATTGTTGGCCTATTGGCGGCATCTGTGAATCACGACTTTGTGGTTTCTTTACGAGGATGAATGATCTGTGTATTTTGTCTCTAACAGCCGCTGCCAATAAACAATCCCAATCCAAAATTTGCCGTTTGAGATTGACAGCACAATCTTTTTTCTGATACTATATTGCCAATAATCAATATCAGTAGTGAAAAAACTATAGCAACATGGTAAATAACAAATCGAAAAGTAGAAAACAATCCAGATTGACTTCAATCTAATTTTTTCGATTGATTATTGGCATCGGCCGTAAGACTTATAGGTAACTTACTGATGGTAGAAGCTGTCTGGGTGAGTACCACCGCAATCTCGAGTTCTCCCGCCAAACAGCATTGTAAATTCACTGTTGTGTTCCGGTTTGAAGGACATTGTAGCCAGAGTACCTATTTGCCATATTGAGACTTAACATCCTATGTCTCAGGATGGTGAGTGCAGTGAAACGCCAAGCATTGCTATGTAATTCATGATGTTTGGTTTTGCTACTGTCCATGAGCGTTCTAGATTATCAGCAGTCATTAGGTCTAGATTAATGGTCAAATATTTCGAACAGGCCACATGCCAGTTAGAATTCTTTTATAGGTCTGATAGGTCCTGGTTCGACAGGCCGTCGTTCTCAAGCTCGACAAGGCGAAAGCAGAGGAGACCATATTTTATGCAATTTTATAATAATAATAAAAAATAAACAAATAATACACGTGAAGCGAACTCCGAAATCAACGAGACACCTACAAGTTATATGAACTGCTATTTCCCTTTACAATAAACAAAACTTCACTCACTTAGGCCCTATTATTACATATTTACGTCAATTCATACACATTAGCTGGTATTATAACGCTTCGTGTAATGATAGAGGTTTGAAATCGTTTTACAAAAGACCATTATTTGGGCATTAGCATACTGTTACACTTACAGACAATTTGAGCGAAAGTGCGGCTGTAGTTTTTTTTTATAACTTGACCACTGGATGCATTAAGATTCTTGATTTGGACTTTAGATTAGTTAATTATGATGTTTTAGGTGCAATTTTATGACGCTCATCGTTTTAGAAGTAAGCGATAGCCTAATTGGGAGAAGATTGAATTGTAAAAACGGAAATTGAATCTTCGAAACGATTCTTTTTTAGTTTTGGGTATCCGTAGGTGATCAATGTTATTAACGATGAAATTTCTGTGAGGAACCCACCATATATGTTTTCAAAGATAGGTAGATGAGACTCAAACTTTACCAGATCAATGGGGAAAATTAACCCAAATCATTGAAAATACAACACAATACGAGGATTAGGCGATAAAAATAATGAAGATTTTAAGTTCCTAAGCGGGACAATTATTCATTTATTTTCATAAATCCACATTTATTTTACATCTTTTATAATGAAATCAGGTCACCAAATCCCTGAAAATCGGGACGTCCCGCGAAAAAGACACCTGGCAACACTAATCTTTAGCCACAGAAAGTCCACAAGTAAGTATAGGCCTCCACTAAGCATGTTTACAGCCCGCTTGCAGTTCCTGTGGGACGCATAGCTAATCAGGTTAGTCACTAGTTTTTAAGACAGTTTTATTCCCTTGTATTTGGCGTGTAAACGCGTCTGTTAGAGATTGTTGCCAAATACCCCACTAGATAAGGTGACTTGTGGTAGCTGAGATTATTCTAACTGCTTGGACGGTCGCTGCCAAGAACTGTACTGCTCTGACTAGTTCATAATGTTGTCTTAGTTTATTCGGCTGCTAAAGGTTCGTGCGTGTCTGACGTGAATTTCCATACAGAAGCTCATATTAGCCTATATTCCTAAATATTGCCTATATATTCTATAGAAGTAGGTAGAGGCAATAGCCAACAGAAATTAGATTTTTAATCATTCATATAATCTTACATCTTCTTTCATTTCATTCATTATTTTGTCACCCGCTTTTTCACGGATGGAAGTGGACAATAATTTATTTTAAATTCCTGTTATTAATTTCAACTTCTGATAGATTTTGTTGCGGGTTAAGGACAAGTTAGACATTCCCGGAGACTCGCCGAGCTTCAATGCTCGGTGTTATTACAATGCGTGCCACTGTTGATCGGTTTACAGAAGTTGCAATGGTGGGTGTGAGGGCGGGACAGTCTCTAAATCCTACAAAATGGTTTTCTCGACGTTGAATCGAAACCCAGGGCCTCATCTCGCAAAGATACAAGCCGTTGCTAGATAAATACAGTAAAAACCGATTTTGATATTTATAAGACTAACAAGTACAACGGCTGTTTACAGGACCTGTCAACCATGAGTTAGATTCCCGATAAGACAAGTCAGTTATCGATTAAAGTCATCATGTTTCCGATAAAAAACATTATAAACCTTTTTAAGAAATATTCTACATTAAAACCATTGTTTTGTTACATTTACTTGTTCAGAAAATAACTTATTTTGTGTGTTGTTATTTTCAGTATAAGCTTTACTGTCAGCAAGAAATGTTTCCCGCCTGGTCATCAGATGTGTTTCTGTCACAAACAATAGTTTTTGTACAAACACTGCCCTGTCAGGCTATTAGGAAGCGGAGATAGCGTCGGCGAGATTTATAACTTGAAGACGGGGAAAATAAGGGTATATTGGAAATAAAATACACTCTTTCACAATACTTTTCTTTGAGCAATATAAAATTACTATGTGAAAAGTATTAGATATTACATGTACCTGCTTACGATGCGTAACATCTTATATATGTTGGACTTAAACTAATTTTCTTTTTAGATGAAGAAATTCCATTGCTGAAAATTAGCCTCCATGAAGGATTTAATTGGAGTTTACTTGCGCTCAACAAATTCTTGCCACCTTTATTCAATAATCCGTTTATCTGCTATCGGTATTTATAATATATAAAATAATTCATACCAACTAATATACTGCTCATCACTATTCAAACAAAGAGATCAGCACAACGACAGAAGATATTAAAACTGCTAATTACATTTAATTTCAATATAACTCACAGCACTGAAAAAGTTATAACCAAGGCTGTAATTAAAAATAATAACTCTATCTAGATAAAGATCATTTACACTTACTTTATACGCTAAAAATACTCGCATAATAAGAGATGTGGAGCATACGTAACAAGATGAATAGCATATGAGTAACGCGCCCATGACTCATTATGCATCGCGTTTTACACTACAGAAAAGAAAAGAAATATTGTATCAAGTGTGAATGAACTTGGAGGATATTCTACGTTCAATGACGGTTCATGAGATATTTTTATGGTAAACTAGCGGTCCGATCCGGCTCCGCCCGGGTGCACACACTCTTTTGAAAATGGTGGCCAAAATATTCAATTCCAGCTATCAATTTAGAATATCAACCATTCAACGAAAAACGAATAAAATTTCCTCGTATTTGCTAGATTTTTTTACTGTTTCCCTCCTATATGTCATAGCGTGATGATGTATAACCTATAGCATTCCTCGATAAGTGACCTATCCAACACAAAAAAAAAATCACCTCGAACCAGAAGTTCCTGAGATTAGAGGTAACAAACAAACAAACTACCAATAACAAACAAACTACCAACAAACAACAAACAACCAATTACCGCCCTATCGCTATCACCTCAGTGATGTGTAAGGTCATGGAGCGGATCATAAACGCTCAATTGGTCCGCTACCTGGAGGATCACTCGTTGATCAGTGACCGACAATACGGATTCCGTCAAAATCGATCAACGGGTGATCTTCTAGCGTTTGTCCTGCATCGCTGGGGTGAGGCGATTGACCGGCGTGGCGAGGCTCTTGCTGTGAGCCTCGACATTGCCAAGGCGTTTGATAGGGTCTGGCACCAAGGTCTTCTGTCCAAGCTTCCGGCATACGGTCTGCCCGGCAACCTGTGTTCGTGGATTTCCGGCTTTCTGCATGGGCGTAGAATGCGTGTAGTCGTTGACGGACACGCTTCGGCGCTCATGTCGGTAAATGCCGGAGTTCCTCAGGGCTCGGTGCTGTCGCCCACCTTGTTTATTCTGCATATCAATGACATGTTGTCGCTTGGCAACATTCATTGCTATGCAGATGACAGCACGGTTCATGGGCGATACCACTGCGGGCCTCCAGGTTGCCGAGTCGAAACTGTGAAGGGACGCGAAGATCTTGTCATTGAGCTCAACCGGACCTTGGATCTCATTTCTACATGGGGTTCTAGGAATATGGTTGAGTTCAATGCCAAGAAAACCCAGGTGTGTGCGTTCACGTGCAAAAAATCCCCGTTCTCTCCCCTCCCCATTCTTCAGGGTGCTCCCCTCTCAATGCGGAATGACCTAAGTATCCTTGGTGTGGATATCCGCTGTGATCTCAATCCAAGGGACCACATCGAGGGCGTAATAACTGCCACATCACGCAGGGTTGGAGTCCTGAACAGGGTGCGTCGGTTTTTCACGCCCGGTCAGCTTTGTCGCTTATATAAAGCGCAGGTCCGGCCGGGTATGGAGTACTGCTCGCACCTCTGGGATGGATCCGCCCAGTACCTGCTCGATGCCTTGGATGGATTGCAGCGGCGGGCCATCCGCATTGTCAATGATGCAGACGTTACGAGCAACTTAGAGTCGCTACAACTCCGGAGGGATGTCGCCTCTCTAAGCGTGTTCTACCGCCTGTATCACGGGGAATGCTCTGAGGAATTGTATAACTTGATCCCCTCCTCTCCATTCCTTACCAGAACCACGCGGGCTGGCTTGCGAAGCCATAGCTTGTCGGTCCAAACCATCCCGGCGCGAACCAAACGGTTCTATAATTCTTTTTTGTGCCGCACCGTCAGGCTGTGGAATTGTTTGCCATCTCACGTGTTCCCTCCTTCCTACAATCCTGGGTCCTTCCGCCGTGGTGTGAAGAGGCACCTTAGCAGGCCGGCATAATTGTTTCCATTGGCATGGGACTGCCGTCCGATGCCAATGGATACTCTGCCTGGGCGGCATTTGCGCTTACCTTCAGGTGCAATGCCGCCACTATGCCGGGCCATTATAAAAAAAAAAAAAAAAAAAACTCTTCAGCTTTATATATGAGTATAGATAGTATAGATAAGCAAGAGAGTCATTCAGGGTGAACTTATTCCCCGGCAACCTCACTCGATACTGAACTCGACGCCAAAGTTGTTTTTTTTTTATTGCAATAAGTGGCAAGACTAGCTTTCCATTCGCATGATGGTATCATGAACAGTAATAAAACCAAACAACACCATGAAATAAAGCATTAAGCAATGCTTGGCATTCCACTGCGCTCGCCATGGAGATACGATGTTAAGCCTCAATGTGTCCAGTAGCTTCTCTGGCCACAAAGTCTTTCCAGCCTATAAGACCACCAGTAACTTCACATTGATTTTCTGTGATACTTAAAGACCTATATAGGTCTAGTCGAGGTTAGAGCTTAGTTGTTACCTGAAAAAATCTTCTTCTTCTTCGAGTTTCTCACTTCTTTTCTTATCAGAGATTGGACCACATAAGGGCAACTTTAGCTCTTGAAGTTTGCTGCTCTGGATAGTGAAGTGGTGCTGCAGCCGAACCAGTCCTGCAGGTTCTTTAACCGTGGGTGCCGCCTTCTGCCAACACTCCTTTTTCCAGTTATCTTCCCCTGGACGATGAGCTGGAGCCTGGAGCAGCCTCCATTTGTCATATCTCATGACGTGACCAAAGTACAGCTTTGGACGCTTGATAAAAAGCTTGACAGCCTCCGTAGCGCAGTTGGTTAGACCGGCTGTAAAGCCGCGGATTCGATCCCCGCACGAAAACAAATATTTGTGTGAAACCCAGGTATTTTTTATAAAATAAATAAATAACACCCAACAGTCACATACATAATCCTGACCCCACACTAAGATCGAGTCTTGTGTCGTGGGTATCAGGAACTACAAGAGACTTTTCGGTCTCACAAACACCCAGACCCGGAAGAAATATTTGTGGGCCGCACAAACATTTCTCTCGGTGCGGGGATCAAACCCGCGGCCTCTCGTTTCACAGGCGGCGTCTAACCAACTGCGCCACGGAGGCTGTCAAATTTGTTTCGGGTCTGGGTGTTTGGAGACCGAAAAGTCTCCCTTAGTTACTGATACCCACGACACAAGATTCGATTTTAGTGTGGGGTCAGGACTATATAATATGGACTGTTGGGTGTATTTATTTTATGTTATTTATTTTTATTTGTGGTACTAATAAACTGAATAAAATCTCTACTTTAATAATATAATTAGGTACATTTTCTGATATGCGAAGTCATCGCAATGTTATTTTTACAACTGATCCCTGCTTACTTTCTAAGACTAACGAGCTTGAAGACAATAAAGCCATTAGAATAAACGCAGTTCTGCGCGTCGGCACACCGCTCACAAAGCCTTTTAGTAAAAGTTATTTCATCTTACTGGTTTTATTAATTCCTAGCATCACTGAACGGATGGCTTATGCAAGCCAAAAGAGTGTAGGCTAGTAGCTACGTATATCTAAGCACAGGATTATATATGACAGCGTCCGTGGCGCAGTTACTTAAACGATGGCTGTGAAATATGAGGTCGCGGGTTCGATAACTGACTGACGAATCCAGACAAATATTTGTTTGATCCAAAGGTATTTGTTTCAGGTCTGGGTGTTTGTGAGACCGAAAAGTCTTTCGTAGTTCCTCATACCCACGACACGAGACTCGATGTTAGTGTGATGTGGAGTCAGGACTATGTATGTGACTGTTGGGTGTATTTATTTATTTATTTTATTTAATTATGAGGGAGAAAGATTTTTTATAAAGTTTGCAGGGAGTTTCTGGGTCAAGGCCTTGAACAACAGCTCAATTTGAAAGTCTAGTCTGTAGGAAGTCTAGATATATGCATCGATAGTATCCTGTAGCTCGACTTTAACAATATTTCTATCGCGACTTTCAGTCAGGAATAAAAACAAAACAAAACTGCACAAAATGAAATTCTCTTATTTAATTTTTACATGTTATTACTTTACAGTTGAGTTGCGTTGAAATTATAACTTTCCTCGCAATCTTTCACAAAGAGTTGGAAAAGAAGAAAGGTAATTGTTACATAAATTAATAATTATATTAAAATGCAACTTTGTTATGAAAGCGTTTACATGGCGCCTGCTTGTAAAGCATTAGTAAACACTATCAATTTATAAACCATAGACTAGAACATTGATTTTTTTGTTCGTTTGCTCCTTCAACGGCATATCATTAATTATAAAAATAACCACATATTTTAACCTTGGGAGAGGTCTATATCCAGTCGTGAACTACAACGAGTTGATCATGTACATACATTTTGTTACATTTAGTAAATAGATGCAATGGTAAAGAGACAACAATATTAGTAAAAAATAAGCAACACGCTTTCATGTATTACGCATGGAACAAAGTTTCATATACAGACAGACTGTTGAGTGTATTGATATATGGCCCGGAAGTTACAGTTGTGAATTACACAAACAAAATAATGGTTCAGGAATCGAATACTCTGCCTTTCGAATGTAGCACCTTCTGCCTTAATGCACCGAGAAGGAAACAACATCTATAATTGTGTTCTAATACTGATTTTTGTCTTATTATATGTATATACATATCTATGCCTATTGGACTTAAAAATAAACTAATTAAATTGATATTCTTACCAAGCCCCACCGCAATCAACCACGCTAGTCAGAGAAACGGAATAAGGGAAACACACAACATTTTTTACCCATTAGCGTGTTTAGTTTCAAGAATTATTGATGCTGAGACCATGTTTCACTTGACCGAAGGCGATCGCAAATACGGTTTTAAAAACCTCCTTATTAAGTTCACCGCTAAATATAAAAGGAATTTTGTTTTGATTAGTGTTTATTTATAAACAATTATGCTGTCCATTTTCAATTAATAACGGAACTTCGTTTCCAACTAAATCATCAACATTACGAAATGCTTATAATTTTTTGTTGGATGTATTCATGCCTGATTGTTGCAAGTTTTTGTTAAAATTGTACAGGTCAGGGAACATTCCTCGACTTGGTAAAACTGCTATTTCAGTATTTCAAAATGTGACTTCAATATATAATTATATAGCCTTATTAATTTGAAAAACTTTGATATTATTCTTGTCGTAAGTTCGAAATAAGAAAAAATCATACAAAATTGGGTATTTTCATCATGCGAAACATAAAAATGTATTATCTATTCAGGGCCGTCTTTACCTATGATGGGGCCCTGGGCACACAAGAATTTGGGGCCCTTTTGAAAATAAAGAAAAAAAAAAATCTAAAATTAACCTACTATGATAATTTCATATCGAAGTTATGTATCAATCTTGTCAGAATTGTCACTCTCAAAGGGATGTAATGTAAGAAACTGTGTATGATGTCTCTAGATCATTCTGGGTTAGCTCATTACACAGGCTCACTAAGATGTTTTTATTAGTGAGTACTGATTACCACTAAAATGGTTAATAAGTTTTTTTCTAAAACAATGTATTATTTGCGATTATTTTTTATTTATATGGTATTAATCCTTATCAAAATAATTTCGTTTTTAATCGACTTAAAAAAAGGAGATTATGTATTCCATGTGTAAGTATGTAATTTTGTCAGAGTTGCACAGTTTTTGATTATGTTAGTCTATACCAGCGCCTGAACACGAATTTCAAATTTAAAAAAAATAAAAACCGACTTCAAAACAAAAAACCACTAAAAACAGAGAAACGAGGTAACAAACATAAAAAAAACAACATACAGTCGAATTGAGAACCTCCTCCTTTTTTTGAAGACGGTTAAAAATATATACATGTTTGTATGTTTGTCCACGCATATCTCAAAAAGTATAAGTCGGATTTCAAAAAATATTTTTGCTCCATTGTTATAACAAGTTATAAGTTGGGCTATAGCCCAACTTAGGAGTTATATAAGTTTCATCAAAATCGGTTACTTAGTGTTTTGAGATAAAGCGAAAGTGTCCAATTTTTTTCAGTTCGCGACGTGCATACATGTTGACTATTTTTTCTCAGTGTCCTAACCTAGATAGGTAAGGGTAATAAGTTTTGATTACTACAACAGAAATTAAAAAAATAAGAAATGGAGAAGAATTGAAAAGAATGAAACCGTCTACAAAATTGTAATAAAAAGAGAGAAATAAAATTAATCTTTTAATAGATCTAATTTTTTGAGGTCTCCCTTACTTTAAAAACTTAACTATAAATTCTATGCATAATTATCCAAGAATTGGTAAACAATCCAGCGAATTGTTGATTGTATCTTACTAACTTTATAAATCAACTAGCGGTCGGACCCGGCTTCGCCCGGGTGCATATACGTTTTAAAATGGCGGTCAAAATATTTAATTCTGACTATCAGTTTAGAATATCGACCAATCGGACCACGAAAAACGATCAAAATTTCCTCGTATTTGCTAGAAATATCACTACTGCTTTCCTCCTATAGGTCATAGCGTGATGATATATAACCTATAGCCTTCCTCGATAAATGGACTACCCAACACTGAAAGAATCATTCAAATCGGACCAGTAGTTCCAGAGATTAGCGCGTATTTGCTAGAAATATCACTACTGCTTTCCTCCTATAAGTTATAGCGTGATGATATATAGCCTATAGCCTTCCTCGATAAATAGCCTACCCAACACTGAAAGAGTCATTCAAATCGGACCAGTAGTTCCAGAGATTAGCGCGTATTTGCTAGAAATATCACTACTGCTTTCCTCCTATAGGTCATAGCGTGATGATATATAGCCTATAACCTTCCTCAATAAATGAACTACCCAACACTGAAAGAATCATTCAAATCGGACCAGTAGTTCTAGAGATTAGCGCGTTCAAACAAACAAACAAACTCTGAAGCTTTATAATATTAGTATAGATATTACATTCCTTGTCTGCTTACGGCATCTCGGGCCGAGGACCCCTGCAGTCCTGAGGCCTTTCAAGCTCGGAGCCCTCTTGGACCGGGGGCCCCCTACCTTGGTGTTTTTATGATGCATACATACTACCTGCATAATTTAATTACTATTTCTGTGACAGAGAACATATTTATAGCATTTCACTTTTAGTTTGGAGGAATCTCTTTTAGGATATGGAGTTATATTATCTCTCATCTACTGAAATAGATGATGATTACTTCTTACAATTTCGTAAATATACGTACATAGGTGATAGGAGTGGTGAAACGTGTGAGTAAATGTGTGAGGAAAATTTTCGGTTTGTTTTTTTTTTTACACTTGCTCTTCTACGGGGCCCCCCTGAGGATGAGGGCCCTGGGCACGGGCCCCGTGTGCCCTTAGTGTAAAGACGGTAATGTATCTATTAGTAAATAGTAAAATAACTCAGTATATTAAAATGAGTAGGTAACCCAAAAGTAAGGCTTGGTTAAACCGTTTTGCATAATATCATCAAAATTTAATAAATAAACTTCCAGAATGATGAGAATGGATGTAAATTCCGTTAGGCTTATATTTACGATCATAAAAATTGTATAATGATTTATGTAAATGAGTTTTCTGTTATTATATATTTTATTGCACCAGCACTCAAGAATGGTTAAACGTAATGTTACGCTGAATTATTAAAAAGTCGTAAGAGCAATACAAAAATGCGGCGCTTAAATCGTTTAAAGAACCAAAAGTGTTTTAACACAAAGACTTGGCAAATTTATGTGGAAAGAATGAATAAATGATATATACAGGCTTTTGAAATAAGAATTATGTTTATGAATTCAGTATTCATAATATTTAAATTGTTTGGGAATCATTTTAAAGGTACTGAATGGGATGTCCCTCACTTTTTCTGATCCACAACAAGATGCATCTCTTGTTTAATCGCTATAAGAAGCTACTAATAATTATTCGGTGGCACAACACCGAGATGAAAAACACACAAAATATATTTGAGTGTTGCAAGCTATATTTTATAATACCCATTAAGAAAGCGGGGTAACAGTAATTCGTGTTGAACTTGAATGTAATCATAAAGAAACCAAATCTAAATAAAAATTTAGTAACGTGTAATTCGCTCCCAAATCAAATAGGCGACAAATTTTTGAAGCATAATTTTCATAATTTAAAGTAACATTGGTGCATTGCAATGGTGCACGGTCAGGACATAAATATAAAGAAAAAATTACATTATGTTATCAGATGTTGCTGAGTAACATTTGAAAACGTTGCTCCACAAAAAATAACAGCGGTTTGGATGCACCATAAGATGTAAAATAACACGAGTAAATACACAAAATTTAGCTAAACTACAGGAGACTGTCTTGTCAATGATAATGGCTAACAGGAAGACATCTTGAGCAAGTCAGAAGGGGCTACGAGCGATCGTAATTGACCTAATCGCCGGCGCCGGACCACAACTGATTTGCGTTAAAATGTATGTACTGTACTGCATGAGCCCATATATGTCCCACTGCAGGGCACGGGTCTCCTCTTCGATCGAGTGTACATTTGAGAACGGTGAGGCATGCTGGCCTAGTGCGGGTTGGCGGACTAAAGACAAAAAACTGGTGTAATCGATTATATTGTTGACTCTAAAGAATCCAGTGTCAAATACATACTATGCATAAAATATGGATGGTAGTATTTTAAATAGAACTAGGCTAGGTCAAGATATAGTATAGTTGCCTTACTTCAGCTGCAAAAACGCCTGAGCAAATTAACAATATAAACGACCACTTTGATCAAAAACAAAGCGGCTAAAAACGTTGAACGAAGCAAATCACTTTGAAAACTCGCGAGCTCTCAATCTATCGAGATTCCATAAAGCGCTTTATAAAGTTGAAATTGCCAAGCACCTGGCATCTTGCCAGACTCGCAGGCGTTTCTGGCAGAGTTCCTTTAACCCAATATACGAGCTCGTTCATTACACGAGCCAGGCTTAACTCGGCAATTAAGTTGAAGCTACAGACCTCCTTTACTTCCGTGATAGATGAGTGAACATGAAAGGTTTCGGTTATGAGTTTAACGAGGGTAATTCTTGTGGCGTTAAGGAAAAATTATTTTTGGTTGCCTTGTTCATCTAGTGGCCGCTTGCATGGCCTATGAACCGTGAGACCCTAGGTTTGATCTCTTAATCAGGGAATACACATTGTGTGAGTTTCGATTAGTATAGCCAAAACTTTTATTATTTTCATATTAATTACCAGCTGTCTGAGGAATACTCGTCCCTGTTGAATACAATCTACAACAAAACGCAATGAGTTATTTTATTACGAAACTTACAAGACATATAATAACCTCGGAATCAAGCCTACAATCTCTCACTTAGTCGTAAATTCTTATATCAGGACGTAATTATCAAATAATCTAAAGAGTAAACAAAACTTGATCTCAAACCAAACGTTTAAAAATAAGCCATAGGACGATTAAACCGCCAACTCTACTCTTTAATTTTATTTGTAAAATATTGTATGCTTTTTTGCGTGCAGTAATGAATAAAAATAAAATAAACTCACATTAGAACAACAACTCAATCCGCAGACTTAAAAAACAAAATAAACCCGAAGACAATCGTCACGGGAACGAACTTCATTTGCGGTGAGCTAAAAAAGCAAAGAGGTCGGCTAATGCCGCGGCCGCGCGCGTTGGCATGTGCAAATTGATTTCTGCCGGTCCCTCGTTAATCATACAACACGCATCCCAGGCCGGAAGTGTGACGAGCCGCGCAGGTCAGTACCTTAAAGACCTGGCCCATGCCTTGGTCCTTAATTGATTACTGGGCGGAGTGTAGGGGCTATTAATAAAACTAAGTGTAATTAAAATATAGATTAATTTTGATCTGATGCAGCTACTATTTGGAGAGAATGCCGCTGTTTTTAGTTGTAATTTGCTAACATAAGTTTTGTTTATTGCAATGCTTTTGTTTGTTTGATGGAGGATTAAAATCAAACCGTAGAAACACCTGGTCTCGCCATAATTTATTTATTCAGCTTTCATAAAACGTAAACTTACTGCAACTTAATATTATCATTGGCATGATATTACATATCTCTTTATTTTCAATAGACTTTTTATGTTCTCAATGCTCCGAGCGCACTCTATAAAATAAGTACTATTAATAATAAGTACCGTACGTAGTTTCCGATTGGTCACGCTTATATTCTGCAATTACATCGTAAACAGGACCAGCCGTCATCCATTTATCAAAATCTATCACTTCCATAAGTCCACTTCAAATGGTTTGATAGCGCACATATTTATTTGTAATGCTGTTTGTTGGTCCTGCTTCTTACAGAGCATAACTTAGTAGGGATTAGAATGACAATTAGATTTTACACTCATAATTTATATACTCCGTCAATGAAAAAAAAGAATTCAAGTCAATTTTTGCTTCCAGGTCCATTTCCAGTGACAAAAAGACATGTTTTAACAGTTGGGCTACTGTTGGTATACATAGAAGTAGGGAAAAATTATATGAACTTTATCATGAAAGAACATATAACCATAGTGAGGATTTCAAAATATATGTAAAAAAATATTCAAAAATTTTTAAACAAATCTGTCTTAAAGCTAAGTCAATGTATTTAAGCAATAAAATAAAAAACTCCAAAAATAAAATAAAAATGACTTGGAGTGTGATTAATAAAGAAACTGGTAGAGCTAAACCTCGGGACACAGAGTTTAGCTTAAATATTAATAATCAAATTATTACATCTAATGTTGAAGTAGCTAAAATTTTTGAGAATTTCTTCTCAGATGTACCAGTTTCTATAACAAAAAATTTAAACTCATCCCCTGCCATAGCCGAAAAGTTACTACAAGAAAATGTGAGCGGAAGCAGAGATTCATTTGAATTCCATTGCGTTGACAGTATGGATATAATAAAAATATTTAAATGCATTAATATTAAAAACACATGTGACCTTTGGGGAATTTCAACAAAAATATTAAACTCTGTAATACCAGTCTTGGCTCCCCAGTTAGCTGTAATTTTTAATGCTTGTATAAACAGTGGTCTGTTTCCTGATAAAATGAAGTTGAGTAAAGTTATACCTCTTTTTAAATCTGGTAGTGCAGATGACCCCTCTAATTATAGACCTATTTCAGTACTACCTTCATTAAGCAAAATTTTTGAAAAACTAATGCTCCTACAACTTCAATCTTATTTTTCCAAAAATAGAATACTTCATAATAAACAATTTGGTTTCACGCGGGGTCGCTCCACAACTGACGCTGGTGTGGAGCTTATAGGTAACATATTTGATGCTTGGGAGAATTCACGGGATGCCTTAGGTGTATTCTGTGATCTATCCAAAGCGTTTGATTGTGTTCACCATGATATACTTATCAGGAAATTGAGCCACTACGGAATTAATGGTATTGCTCTTGAATTATGCAAATCATATTTGTGTAATAGGGTCCAAAGTGTTGATGTCAACGGAATAAGGTCTCCTGGGTCAGCCGTTACTATGGGAGTTCCGCAAGGCTCGATTCTTGGACCATTTCTATTTTTAATATACATTAATGACTTACCTTTTTTTATAAGGGACAACTGTGAGGTAGTGTT
The DNA here is from genome assembly GCA_030180105.1 of Hyles lineata. Classification (NCBI taxonomy): domain Eukaryota; kingdom Metazoa; phylum Arthropoda; class Insecta; order Lepidoptera; family Sphingidae; genus Hyles; species Hyles lineata. The sequence goes on along the minus strand of JARJEE010000035.1, from coordinate 354,320 downwards.
GTTTGCTGACGATACTTCATTGATATTTAAAGTAAATCGACATAATCCTAATATTGACGACGTAAACCACACCCTCTCAAAAATAGTACATTGGTTTAGCATTAACAATTTGTTATTAAATAGCCAAAAAACTAAATGTATAAGATTTGTGACACCTAATGTAAAAAAAGTTAATGCTAACATTATTTTGAATGGAGATGAGTTGAGCCTTGTGGATACAACTAAGTTCTTGGGAATTACATTAGATCCCAAACTTCAATGGGGCTCTCACATAGTCGCTTTAGCTAAAAAGCTGAGCGCCGCAGTCTTTGCGGTGGGTAAGATTCGCCAATTGACTGATATTGATACAGCTCGATTGGTATATTTTGCCTATTTTCATAGTCTAATGAGTTATGGAATTTTACTGTGGGGTGCTGCTGCTGACATTAATACTATTTTTGTTCTCCAAAAGCGAGCTATAAGATCAATTTATTCGCTAGGGTCTAGATATTCTCTTAGAGAAAAATTTAAGGAGATAAATATAATGACAGTAGCATCACAATATATTTTTGAAAATTTAGTTTATGTTCATAAAAATAAAGAAAGTTTTCGTAAGATTAGCGATATTCATAACAAAAATACTAGGAATAAGAATAATCTAGCAACGCATAAGACCAGACTCCACAAGATCAGCAAATCTTTTAAGGGTTACTGTATACACTTTTATAACAAAGTTCCCAGTCACATTAAAGCCTTATCTATTACAAACTTCAAAGCAACTATCAAACAAAAATTATGCAATAAAGCATATTATAAAATTTCGGAATATCTAGATGATAGCAAGGCTTGGGAATAGAATAAAATTAAATAAATGCGTAGTATCTCGGAGCGGAAGTTTCAGTGTGCTCTGTATAATATCATCTTAATTAAGTAACTTATCACATTTGCTATTGTTTTGCTTTGTAAGTGATTGGGTATGTCATGCTCGCTAAAAGGTCTGTGCTTGCGGTGGCGTCGTGTGCCGGGTCGGTCACTTCCCTGTAGTATGGTTGAGGAGGCCGATGGCTGGCACATGCGTCATACTCGTGAACGGGTGCTGCTTGCGTAGACTGGTCTATCCAATCTGCTTACATTGTAACGGATTGATTGATCGAGTATATAACGCAATTATTCACTGCTTTAGCGAAAAAGAGTATACTGATCCTTCGTTTTGGGCGACTTCGCTTCACTCAGCCATATTTATTATAACATAAACATATTCGTGTTAAAAATATTTATTGTAAATTTACAACAAATTATTAATAAACTGCTCTGATTTAAATGTATATTATGTAATAATCACTACATTGTAAACTGGTTTTGAAAAGAGCAACACTAGAGTTTCTTGCCCGTTCTTCTCTAGTGAAAACCGCTTTCCGAACCGGGTGGTAGATAAAAAAAAATGACTGAATCTAAACGATGTTGAACATTTTAATGGATTCAATAAATTATTTTCATTTCATTTCATTTCATTTCATTTCATTTCATTTTCATTTCATTTTCATTTCATTTTCATTTCATTTTCATTTCATTTTCATTTCATTTTCATTTCATTTTCATTTCATTTCATTTTCATTTCATTTCAATGAATGATCGAGCATCGGACGTATAACTGTATAAATAATAAATATGACTTAATACTTTACAAAATTTTCGGAACCTATATTGTACTTCGTAAACTTAGACAAGTTCGAAGTGAATGATAAGTTTCATAGAGAATAGTATTGATTTTTAGAAGTCGTAAACTATTATCTTATATTCGAACTACGTATCTGAGTATAGTAACCTCCCAGGACAGGCAGGTAAATTAGTAGACAATAGTTCAAAAATCACAGGCATGGAAGATGCAGCGCCTGCCTTAACCAGTGAATCGATTTTCAAGATAAGAAAAAAAATTACTTCGATTTTCTGTGAGATATTGATGTTGACAAAGGCAATATAGTCAAGGTGATTTCATTACTTCATATTGTCAGCATAAGATCAATCGCTATTCTCCGTACTTTTTTCAACGTACAATACGGGTAAAAGATACAACATTTTTCTCGACGGTTTTAATGCAATACTTGCACAAACTTTTATCTATAATGCCTAAACGTAGTTCTTACCCTACAAATATCACTGAAGTAGACTATTCCGGCGTTGTGTGGGTTCCAGGTACATTGTTCTACCAAGACGGATTCCACTAAAGGATAACAACACTTAATCTTATTACGACTTAAGTCGAGCTAGGCCTTCCTTGTACTACGACAGTACTACTAAATGTTTTAATATAATGTTGTTTTATCAGAGGAAATAGGTAACTTAGAGGAGTGTATACATAAAAAAAGATAAAGACTGCCAGCTATTGAGTTACAAATACAACCTCTTTGGTGCAGTTGGTTAGACGCGGGCTCTAAAACGAGAAGTCACGGGTTCGATCCACGCACCGAGACAAATTTTTGTGAGGCCCACTAGTATTTGTCTCGAGTCTGGGTGTTCGTAAGACTGTAAAGTCTCGCGTAGTTTCTGATATCAACGAGACAAGACTTAACCTATCATGCAATTATTGAAATCTTCATTTACACATGGCAAAGAATCCGCACTCCATCGCAATAAAAAAATACAACCAAAAATCAAAATCAAGACGTTGCCTTCCAACTTTTACACCGAAACGTCTTTAATCATTAAGCTTATAGATTATAAATCATACTCCTTAAAGCGAACGCCAAGCTAAACGCAAATTGATCTGGCTAGGTTTATCATACACTACCGTCTCCTTGCCATGATTGATTGCCTGAGTATGAATCATATTTTATTAATATTAAACCTAGAATGACATCGGCCCGCGATCCGTCTTGATATTGCTATTTCCTTTTGTTAATGCCCGTAGTTTCTTTAAGATTGAAATGAATTATGACGTTAAAAAATGTATTTTCATTAACGCTTGGAATATAGTTTATTTTTTAATGCAGTGTGGTGACATGGTTGATATAAATAACAATTGATTAGGCGAACATGTGGTTATCCCATTACATTTATATTAGCAATACTACGAATACCGTAAGAAACCAAACACCTTGAAAAGTTAAGCAAGTAGTCAAGCAATTCTTGGCATTCCACTGTGCTCGCCATCCTGAGACATAAGATGTTAAGTTTCAATAGGTCCAGTAACTACTGGACCAGCCAGAGTAACTACTCTGGCTACAATATCCTTCAAACCGAAACATAACATTGCATTTACACTGCTGTTTTTATATTAAATATTTTATCACCAGTATTTGCTATATTTTGTATCTATCGTACTATTTGATACCTATAGCAATTCTAAATGGGAGTGAAACCTTCCATCAAGATAAATTTACGCTTTCTGAATTTGAAAAAGAAACGGTAATCACCCAGAGATGATATCATAATTATGTTATCGTTGATTTTATTTATAAAAGTGGGAAAATACTAATATATTTCTGAAAAAATCATTTGTAAGCGAATTTAATTTTACAACTACTTCGAATAAATGAAAAATTGTTTTAATTACGTTGATAATGAAAAACAAACTAGGTATCAATTAAGTATAATTCAAATAAGTAGGAAAGTAGGCTTCTTATAAAGTAATAAAACTAAAAGTTAACGATTGCGAATGAATTAACATTCTGAACTTGTTACTTTTTAGATAATTGATATCGTAAAGATATTGAATAAAAACACTATAGTCTACCCTAGAATTTTACCTCAATGGTAAAATGTAGGAATAAATACCTATCAATTAAAATCCATGTTACAAAAAACAACAACATCTAATAACAGCTTACATCGTAACTTCAAAACTGTGTTTAAAATATCGTCTTGTGCATGATTTATGATAATGTATTATAAAACGTGCATAAGAAGGCCTATAGGTTATAAGCCCTAAGCTTTAATAAAGTATTCAATAAGGCTGCGTAGACTATAGAGTAGGGGATTTTTTGCGCGTCGAAGTATTACTATCGCGGCGCTGGGCGTTTTCTTGCGATTTATCCGAGTGATCCATCATTAGTTACACCTTCAGTGGTTTGTACTTGTGAGCGGAAAAGTGCTGTTTAAATATATTTATTTTTTGATACAACTAAGGACGCAAACAAATATACGGCCCGCCTGATGGTGAGTAGTTACCGTAGCCTATAGACGTCTGCAACACCAGAAGTGTCGAGATTGCCGACCCTGTAAAACCAAGTGATACATTTTTAAGACATTTTTAATAATTGCTATTTAACAGTCTTAGGGCCAGTTTCACCAGTTCTTGATAAAGTCCCTGATAGCTATCTGCCACGCATCTGTCAGATAAAATACAAATTCAGTGCTTTTGCAACCGAATTTCACCCTTTTGGCCCTTAATGTCGCAGTTGTTTAGACGCTAGCTGCTGTGAAACGAGATGCCGCGGGGTCGATCCCCGCGCCGAGACAAATATTTGTGTGTTATAATGGTTTCTTAGATTTACGCGAATGTTACACATTGAAATAAAATTATTGTTTACGGATTTTATCGCGGATTTGGTTTAATTTTACATTATATTTGTGTGTTATGTTTGTGATACTGAAAACGCCTTTTAGGTTCTGATATCCACGACTCAAGACTTAATCTTAGTGTATGGTCAGGACAGCGAAATGGTCCCCCAGGATTAATATCTTCCTTAATTTTTATTGTATAATTTTTATCTTTCTTGATAATTATCTTGCCTTTAGTTTTATTGAAATAACGATTTAAATACTGCATCCAACGTGTTGTTGCCTGTACATTTCCATAAGGAATTTGTGATAGATTAAAATCGATGATATATCAAGTTAATATTACTTCGACGAAAACCTTTTCCTCTATGGTACCACAATGGTATTTGCAATAACAAATATTGTATATTACGTATCAATTATTCCATCATTGCGTAGTATTTTTCTATGAACTTTACCTAAAAATACCAGGTTACTCAGACCGGAAAACTTGATTCAAGACACCACAAACCACATTGGAAACTAGTTAGAATCCCATTTTTATCGCAAAGATGCTTCTTGTGACCACATTAAAGAAAGGTTTCTCTTTTGGGTGTACATAATAAAAAAAACTTGTTTATTTTTGATATTTTCGAGTGTTATTTCTATTTTATTCCAAAGAATTGCTTAAAGCGAAACGAACATGTTATTCGACTGATGGTAAGCGTTATATGTGTACATTTAATATGTACACATATATGCATGGCTCGTCGTAAGTTGATATCTTAAAGCTAATAGGATAAGAAAGTTTAGTGGATCTGATCATACAACCCCACCTGAACTAAAGATCAATCGATATTAATTTACAGTTTCTCAACTCTGTTCTTCAGTTCAGCACATGAAGTAATAGCATAGCGGTTCAGTTACCCATATCCAGACCTAGTAATCCCCATTTTTATTGTACACAAACTTATACTATACTGAATCCTAAAAATCCTTTTCCTTTCCTTCCTCCACACCTTCCTTTCTCAATCTCTCTTCAAAGGTCGCAAAGGTTTCGGTGAGTCTCTGCTAACGTAACATTTCTCGAGTCTCTTAAAAATATCCGATTAGTTCCCTTTCTATTAGGTTGCTACTGTGCCAATAAAAAACAAATTGCATGTACCTAACTGAGTACGCCTTCAAGTCATAAATAATTACATTCTCTCTTCTTCTTCTACCTGGCGTTATCCCGGCCGGTGCCAGGGTCCGCCTTCCGGCAAATTCTCCTCCATTTCGCCCGATCTTCAGCATCCTCAATAGTAAGGCCATTGACCCTCATATCTTCCTTGACGACATCGAGCCAGCGCTTCTTGGGTCTACCCCGCGGTCGAGGTCCGGGAATATTGAGGCTCAGGCACACATTACCGACGTACTCCTGCGGTTTCCTTAGGACGTGACCATACCATCTCAAGCGGGATTCTTGGAGTTTATCAGCCACATCGCGGACACCAAGACTGCCACGGATGTGCTCGTTACGGATTTTGTCCAAACGCGTAACGTTGCACATCCATCGCAGCATCTTCATCTCCGCGACGTGAACCTCCTGGACGTGCCGCTTAAGGGCAGGCCACGTCTCAGAACCATACAGGAGCACCGGCCGCACGATGCTTTTATAGATGAGACCCTTGAGCCTCATCGGCATCCTGCGGTCGCAGAGTATGCCTGAGACCTCTCTCCACTTAGCCCAAGCAGCGCTTATACGGGCTTTGACGTCAAGGTCGATGTCACCGGACTCATGCAGTACGGACCCAAGGTACTTGAACTTGTCCGTCTTCACGGCAAGTTCGCTCCCTATCACGATGCTTTGGGGGTCCGTACTCCCGCAAGCCATGTACTCGGTCTTCGCCACATTTAACTTCAGACCGCCGTTCTCGAGCGTCTCCTTCCACCGATTGACCCTGCGCTCCAAAAGTCGCCGGTCCTCCTCCACCAGTGCAATGTCATCGGCATACATCAACAACCAGGGCGCAGGGTCCTGGATGTGAGACGTAATGGCGTCGAGCACAACACTAAAGAGGAATGGACTCAGCGCCGAGCCTTGGTGCACACCGACATCAATCGGGAAAGGATTCGTATCGCCAACGGCGGTCCAAACGAAGGACTCGGATCGGAGGTACATGTCTCTGATAATGTCCACATAGGCTTCCGGTATCCCTTTCACCCTCATCGCCCACCAGATTGCCTGTCGTGGCACACAGTCGAAGGCCTTCTGCAGGTCCAAGAAAGCCATGTGCAGTGGCTTCTTCTTCGTCCTATATGCCTCGCCGAGCATCCTGAGTGCAAATATCGGGTCGGTAGTACCACTACCAGGACGGAAGCCATATTGACACTCAGAGACAGTACACTCTTGGCGGAGCCTGGACTCGATGACGCGTTCGAAGAGCTTCATGGTATGACTCATGACCTTAATGCCACGATAATTACCGCATTCCTGAACACAGCCTTTACCCTTGTATACGGGAGTTATCACACTCAACCGCCATGAGTCAGGCATTTTTTTGGTATTCAGGATGCGGTTAAATAACGCAGCAAGAAGCTCCACACCATGAAGCCCCAACGACTTCCACGCCTCTATCGGAATATGGTCAGGCCCTACCGCTTTCCGGTTCTTCATGCGACGAAGACTACAGAGAACTTCTTCAGGTGCAACAGGTGCAACAAGACCTTGGTTCGGGGGCAATCCAGGGTAGGACACTCCCAAAGGTATGGTGTTAAATAAACCGTGGAAGTAAGAGCGCCACCTCTCCTTCACCGCGCTAGCCTCACATACCAAGGCGCCTCGGGAATCCTTGACACATCGACATTTGGTAATGTCGAGTGTCGCCTTTTCCCGAGTCTTTGCGAGCCGATAAATGAGCTTTTGACCCTCCACAGTCTCCAACTTCTCATACAGAGGGGTCAGAGACTCGTGTCGGGCCTTGGCCACAGCTCGCTTTGCAGCGCATTTGGCGAGGTTGTACGCAGCGCGGTCTTCAGGAGAGTTAGTCGCTTGCCACTTTTTGAAGAGTGTCTTCTTCCTGAGAATTGCCTCCCGGACTGTCCCACTCCACCACCAAGTCTCCCTGTTAAGGGTGCGACCGCCCTTAGTTGTTCCGAGCTTCGACTTCGCAAGGGTGGTGATTGCTGACTGAATGCCGCCCCACAGTTCCCCCACATCTTCGATCCCCATACTATTTTCTAATAAGGGGATCAAAGCTTCGCGGAAACCATGCACAGCAGGTCCATCCAGCAACCACCACTTTATCCTTGGTGCTCGATACTCGGTCACTTTGGGTTTCGGTGTTACCTTCACATCCATAACAAGGAGACGATGCTGTGTCGTGAGACATTCGCCCGGGATAACCTTGCAGTTGGTCACTTTGCTGATGTGGCATCTCCTTATGAGCAGGTAGTCAATTTGTGTTGAGTGGGACCCGCTTTTGTATGTGATGAGATGTTCGGGTTTCTTTTGGAAGAACGTATTCACAACGGCCAGGTCTGCCACATGGCAGGCTCTGAGAACAGAGTCCCCCTCTGCGTTACGTGCGCCAAAACCATAGCCGCCATGAACACGCTCATTCTCCCGACGGTCCTCACCTACATGCCCATTCAGGTCCCCACCCACCACAATGCTCTCGGATTGGGGCAGATTACGCATAGTATCATCAACAAGGGTCCAGAAGGCTTCTTTCTCCGACTCCGAACAACCAGCTTGCGGGGCGTAAGCACTGATCAAGTTGGTGACAACCCCCTCAATCATTACTTTAACCCGCACAAGCCGGTCACTCCGTCTGTCGACTTCAAGAATACTCTCCCGAACGCTCGAAGACAACACTACGGCAACCCCGTTCCGGCCAGTGGGAGATCCACTGTAAATCAGTTTGTAACCCTGCCCGATATCCCGAGACTTGCCACCCTTCCATCGCGTCTCTTGAAGAAACGCGACTTGCACCCGACGTCTCTCGAGAACATCTGCAAGCTCTCGGCATTTACCGGTGAGAGAGCCAATGTTCCATGTGGCGAAACGGAGCTTGGTTGGTACTCGCGTCTTTAGCCGCGCCCGTACCCTGCGCGGTAGCCCTTGCCCACTTGTCACAGGCTTAGGGCGATGGGCCTGCGCGTCGTTTTGCGGCGACGCCCTAGCAGTACCAACACTTTTTCCTTTTTCCATACCATTTGATATGACGGAGCTTTTGGTATTACATGGGGCGACCCGCCGTCTGACCCCCACAACCCATAAATGGGAACCAAAGGTTCGCCATTGCCTCGTTCGTAAGGTCAGCAGAGTGCACCGCGAGCAGGTGAGGTTGGCTTTGGTCCTTCGGTGTTGGTGGCCCACTTACACTCAATAATAATAATTACATTATGGTGTTTATATAATTAAACGCACCATAGACAATAAATAATATAATTGACAGAGACGGTTGTTGACTATGTACCTACCCGTGACGATGTTATCCATTCATTGTAAAGATCGGCAGATACGTTTGTAATACAAATGGGATTGGAGTAACATTTTTACACCATGCGTGGAACAGTTGAAAAACGAGATAGTAAAAGTATAAATACTCGTGGAAATTTGTAGCGCAAATCGCAATACAGTTGAATAAAAGGAAACTATATATTCTATTATTTTCTATTATTATTGCTCGTCCTGAAACAAATATTAATTTTAGGTGTGCGAAGGATAATAATCCCTTGAAGTGTGTTACATACATATGTGTACCGGGTATATCAAGACTTCTACCGAAAACGAAGCCGAGCAGTAGATTAGTGACTACAAACACGATGCAACTAAACATTTAAAAAAAAAACCGATGTATTTACCACCCAAATACGACGATAGGAAAAAAAATACCAAAAAAAATCGTCGCGTTTTTTGCTTCACTAAAACTACCATCCAGTTTCGTTTTCGGTAGCAGTCTTGATTGTAGTCTAAGATTACGATGTACGTTACAGGACTAGAACATTTGGTGATGTATTTAGGCATATTCGTACAGTTTTACGTGCAATGTTCGAACACTCGTCGTCGTATCGAGGTCCAGGATAACCCCCCTGGACTTTGTGAATTTCTGCATGTCTAGATTTTTTCTGTCCTTATCAAGTAGTTACTAACATTCTACGAGTACATTTCTGATTGTACGCTTATAATTCGTCATAAACATATTCTGTTACCAGTTGCCATTCAACCATGAATTTAATATTGTTGGCGAGATAAAACAGCGTATTATTTTTTACGGTTGTAAATATTGGAATTAATAAGTGCGTGGTGGCCTGCACAAGCCGATTTGAGCCAGTATAATAAATTATTGCTTTAGCCCCTTCTGCCAATATTTACACAGGGTATCTCAAGACTGCTACCGAAAACGAAGCCGGGTGGTAGTTTAGGCGACTTCATACACAATGCGACAGAAAATGTTGGAAAAAAATCCACAATATTTTTTTGTTATTTTTTTATATGGTCGTATTTGGGTGGTAAATACATTTTTTCCTAAAATAATAGTGTATACCCTTTTATTTATAAAGACTCTATTGTATAAAAGAGTTTAAATTATTATTTTAGCAAAATCTATGGATTTACCAGCCAAAAATGGCCATATTTAAAAAATGATAAAAGAAAAATGTCGCGTTTCTTTGCAAAATTGATAGTTGCATTGTTTTCTAGTAACTAAAACTACCACCCGACTTCGTTTTCGGTAGCAGTCTTGAGATACCCGGTATAGCCATTAGCCCATTACATCCCAGAGTACACACCACTCTTAAAATCGTTGAAAATTATACTTTAATCTACTGTCCTCGTCTAGTACAACTTGGTGGAGTTCAAATATATTGTAGAAGACTTTTTAATATTCCTGAATTTCTAAATTATTGGTATCAACGTGATATTATTAACAACAAATACAAATGAAATCCATGTAGAATATATTTGAATATATTCTTGATTTTGATACCAATAATTTAGAAATTTAGAAAGCCTCCGTGGCGCAGTTGGTTAGACGCCGCCTGTGAAACGAGAGGCCGCGGGTTCGATCCCCACACCGAGAGAAATGTTTGTGCGGCCCACAAATATTTCTACCGGGTCTGGGTGTTTGTGAGACCGAAAAGTCTCGCGTAGTTCCTGATACCCACGACACAAGACTCGATCTTAGTGTGGGGTCAGGACTATGTATGTGACTATTGGGGTGTTATTTATTTTTATTATTTTCATTATTTTAATTGCAAAGATAAAAAATATCTGCATTATTAAATTCACATAAAAGCTAATTTAAAAAAATATTAAATCTTCACGGCATCTTATAAAATAATTAAGACGTAGAATGTTGAAATATTTTAAAAAGGCATATTTTATCCACTTTTCTTCGTTTATCGGACACTTCAGATCTGGGCACGATGCCAGATTTGAAAAAGTTCGCCAATGCGGCACTGAGCCGTGCAGTAAATAACTTATTTTATAATTAAGCTGACGAGAAATTAATAAACTGCCTTTGATTAATTGTTATACCGTACATATAACCAGCGTCGATGTCTGCAAGACGGACTAATTTTTTTAAAATGCTTTTAGGAGGCCCATGTTTAATAATGGAATTCCTATAGCTAAAATATTTTTAACTGTATATTTTAGTTCCATAAATATTTTTCTTACATACCCTTGTTCGTCCGTAATTTCTTATTCCACACCAATTCTTAGATACCTATTACACAGTCAAGTCATTTTCTTCATGCTACCTCAGAATTCCGCGAATTTGAATTACGTTAAGGAGCTAATGATTAAAATTACAAGATGGATGATTACTATTTAAATACAGTTCACTTACATTAAGAAATCTAGATCTAATTTCCATAATCTGTCTAATCGCATCGAGAAAGACGTAATGAGAACCATTCTGTGATTACGGTCATAAGAAACTAGTAATGAGTGGAAACCGCGACCCACTGATACAACTCAATTAAATCTCATACATTTCTGACTTAGACTGTAGCATTGAGTTAGGAAAATAGTGGTATTATATTAACTATAGACTGAAAACTTTGGAATTCTCTAGATCGAAAAGCGTTGCTTCGTTGAGGTATAAGACTAAGGTTTTATTGAAGAGGAACTTAATTTCTTATAAGAAGTAAGTAAGATACTGACGAAGTGGTGGCCAAGAGAGGCACGGTGGCTAAGAGGTAGACCACCTGCCAGATGGTCGGATGACATCGTATGAGTTGCAGAAAAACAGTGGATTCGCTTGGCACAGGACAGAAAAATGTGTTCAAAGAAGGACTATACCCAGTAGTGGGTTGATGTGGGCTGATATAGATAGATAGGAAGTAATCATACTTTCCTATAGGAACCTACCAATAACTGATTGACAAGCATGTCGTCCCTTCTCCGCTCAAGAAGCGGACAATTGCAAAATACAGACGGCAATAAATTAGTGCATCGATGACGCCATTGCGTTTGCGGGTAATACCAAACGTGTCACGTGACGATATTTTAACGTCACTGATCACATTATTTTAACGACCACTATTATAAGATCTATTGGCACATGTGTTTGTACGAACTATTAGCATAGTCACCAAAGTATTCAATTAGTATTCGAGATTTGAAACGGAGCAAGAAAAGCTGATGTCTAAATGTGTTTCTAAATGTATGGTTTTGTCCGCTCGACTCTGTTTACAGCTGCCTTTCATCTCCGATTTTGTAGTTTATTCTTTACGTACGTACATATACATTTTTCATCATATGTTTAATATTGTCTGACGATAGCGCCTAGTGGCGAAACGTTACAAAAATGCATTTTATCGACTAAGGCAGTCTTCAAACATCAGTGTTGATACATCCATTCATTTACATTTTAAATGCTAAACATGGGGTTACCTGTAGAATATTGACATAGAAACCACACATTGACACTGCCCAGAAAAAAATTAACGCTGGCCCAGATGTACATAACTAAATACATACATACATAAAAATCACAACTTTTACCAGAAGGAATTGGCAGAGGTGTTACTAAGACGTCCACGTTTCGCCTTGTGTGTTCCGTCCTACTCTGTTGTTAGATGGTCTCACGACCTGGGATTTGAACCCTAAACCTCAGCTGTGTAACCGTACCATAGTACAACGACGCACCCGAGGCAGTCTTCTATTAATTAAACAAAGTGTTTGTTTAATTAAAAAGCGGCATTCGTCACGGTAATCCCCTATGTAATGACGGACAGGTTTTTGGTAATTACTGTATGATACGACACAATGCTAAGGTCGGACAAACCGGAACTGTGATAAAGTCATTACACGGATTGATACGCGTGAAGGACGCATACTAGATTAAATGTTGTCTATTTTAAAAAATCTCGTTTTAGAACAAACTAGCGGCCCGGCCCAGCTTCGCCTGGTGCAAATACAGATTCCAGTCCATATTTTTTTTCATATTTTATACACCGTATATTCTATTCTATCCCCTCCCGCCAGATTTAAATCATTATTTTGCCACGGAGATATTATAACACTGTTACTACTCCGACGAAATTCATTGAAATCAATTAATAGATATGATAGCTGACCCGGCCACGCTTCGCTATGGCTTAATTATTATATGATTAATATTATATTCAATTATTTAGTATAGCAAAAAAGCCCGACCCACCTTTGCCTGGATGCAGATATTTTTTTATGTTACTTCACACCAAATACATGTTATTTTTCGTATGAGCTCTTGTATACCTAAACATGACATAGCTATCCTACTATCCTGCTCAATTCCGTCCCATCCCGTCTATTCAGTCACTTCCCGATACGTCCCGTCCTTTCTCTTCATTATCCATCCCATCTTATACCGTGCATTTACATTTCGTGCTATCAAATCTGTCAGCTAACCCAGTCCTCTCCCGTACCTCTCCCTCTATTATATCCCGATTCTCTATATCCAAATAGTGTTCCTTATAAATTTTTGACATTAAACACTTTAGCGAATTTGATTATCCATGCAATATTCCATCCCTTATTTCACCCCCACTATGCTGTTTGTCCATAAATATTACGCCATTACTTTTTGTTAGTAATAAATTAATTTTCATAGAAATAACTTTAGTGGTTTCGATCTTCTTCGACATAGCATTTCAAAATGTATAATATTTCTATTAGTTAATTATAGCGAAGGAAAAGCCACTGTAGAAAATCGTAATAAAAGAAATATAATAACACACACACATACATACACTATTAGCACTTTCTCACACTGACACCCACAATAAATTTATATTTAACTGGTTCCTCAAAACACAGGCAACGCCTAATTTGAGAATCCCTGTAATATTCTCCATATTATGTAAAATTGTTATTTTATTAAAGATTTTTCATTTTCAAGTTAATATTATATATAACAATATTCTATCTTGAAAAGAAGTAAATGTTCTTAGGTGTGAATGTTATTTATACAATAATTGTCCTATATTTATTTAGCTTCATAATATATTCTCTTTTGGTTACACAAAATTAATTTCTGAACGCATGCATGAATATTTGACAACCATTTTAAATGTCAATCACTTTTTATTAATGTAATTAATTTACATCTTTTAAAACCTAAAATACGCCATTAATCGAATATTTTGGATATATGTTGTCGATTCGAAACCTTCATTTAAATACGTTATTTCATTTGAGGGTAGAGTGATAAAAAGTATCCTATGTCCTTCTCCTGGTTCTAAGCTACCTCCCCACCAATTTTCAGCCAAGTCAGTTCAGCTGTTCTTGAGTTATAAGTGCAGTAACTAACACGACTTTCTTTTATATATATAGATATTGCTTATATTTGGAGCACAACAAAAAGGTGATGAATATGCTTAAAATGCAGATAAAGAAAATATTAAGCTTATTTTGCTTTATTTTTTGTCATTTCTGACATTAAGCTTTCAAGTGACACCCATGTAAAGGCAACAAAAATGATAATTTATTCTCTTACCAGTCTCTTCTCTATCATCACCAGACGTACTTTACTCTCCTCGCTTATAGATTTTATATAAATACTGTCGGGCTGATTCATAGACAGTTTTAAAACCTAATTTAGCTATCGAATATTTTGTCCCTTTCAAATGTTTTTTTTTTAATTCATTTTGATCGAAGAAGACAAAACATTAATATAGTAATGGGCCATTCCACGCGAAGCGGACAGGTAAAAAATCTCGATGTTTCTGATTTCAGAAATATTTGAGTATTTTCTACCTATATATGTCTTTGATTCGTGTATCAAATATTTTTCTAATATAAACCGCTTCCACGCCCATTATAAAACTTGGCAAGGATGTTCTAAGTTTGTGAAAATCGAAGTTAAAAAAATTAAAATAAAAAAATGTGGAAAAAAATAATTTATTTTCATATCCAAAAATGCAATTAAAAAGCTCATTAAATGAAGTTTTAAATCCAGTGGTTTAATTATTTTAATCAATAATTTTCTGACTAGATAATCGCCTTTGAAGTACCGTATGCCCACCAGTTGGCCAAAATTTCAAAGTTCCTTAATTCTTTAACCAGTCACTATATTAAAAAAATATTTGATACACGAATCAAGGACATATATAGGTAGAACATACTCAAATATTTCTGAAATCAGAAACATCAAGATTTTTTTCCTGTACGCTTCGCGTGGAATGCCTGATACTATATGTATGCAATGGATGTATAATAATTATCCTCTTAGATTTCCACAAATCACTTAACTCTAAAATTAACATAAAAATTACTCGTTACTTCGTCATATACAGAATTCATACCCACAGCTTTTGTATAATCCGAGAAATATGTATACTCGTATATTTTGCTACAATAAACACATTCCAATACATAGCTACTATAGCAATAAAAATCAACAAATGACATGTTTTCATTCCATGCCTCCTGTGAGGATTGAACTCACGACCCCTGGTTTACGAGACCAGTGCTCTACCACTGAGCTAAAGAGGCGGCCATTAAGTTGTCGGATTATTCCGATAGCTTAGACTTACAGGAAGCTGACAACACAAATAGGTTAATACTATGCAGTGGCGTAACAATAGGGTGGCAGAGTGCGCAAAATGCCACGGGCCCCCGACCCTAGGGGCCCCGGCCTAGACCTGAAAAGCCTTAAGCAGGGAAAGAACCTTACATTTATTACCAACAAAATTAATGACCGAAAATTTTTTTTTTATTATTTATTGGACTAGTTTTATCAGATGTGGCGATTGAGATTTTAAGTACACAGTAAGGGGGCCCCATCATCTTTGCTGCATTTTTGCCACTTATTAAGGAGAATAAACTTGTAATGGGCTTTCCCAAATCCAAGGTAATTTTTTTTCATGAATCTCGGAAAGGGCTCCCTACAGAGGCCCATGTAATAGTGCGTTACTATCGATTCTTGTATGAAGTATCTTGGTATTTTATTTGATAGCTTGAAGTTTTGAAGTTATTTGATGGAAGTACCACGCATAGGTGCTTCAAAAGCCTCAAGCCTAAATTGGTGAAGGCACGTTGAGTGGAATGGGGCCCAACCTCGAGGGTGCCAGCATACCTTACCGTAGATTGTATGCCGGAGTTGTACGATCGATGACCCTTTACGAGTGTCCCATATGAGCTGAGTCTCTGACCAGACGCTGTGCTATGGTCTTGTGTAAGCCGCAAACTCTAGTGGCGCAGTGGATGATCAGGGCTATCGCACAATTTCTCTGAGGTGGTCTACGTCTTAGCAGGATCGGTCTCAGGCGCCATCGACACCAAAGAGCCCCTAAAGGTGTGCCAAACGAGCGTCCCTGTGCATAATCTCCGTGGAGAAGTGGCGCGTTAGACTGGATAATTCCAGTGCTGGTGCATTACCCTTTGTGCCAGTGCATCCTGGCTTCTATCAGTGATTGAACTAGCGGCACGGCGCGGCGCGATGACACGGCGTTTCGCCTGACATAGGTCCTATCGCGTTGCTTCGGTAGATAACTGGGTAGGAGGGTTAGAAAAGAAGAGGAGTGAAGAGATTAATGTTAAGAGCCCGTCATATGTCACCACTGTGCCAAGAAACAACTGTCCGGAAGACACAACCCAGCACAATCTCTCGGAGTCCAGCTCGAGGTGACGAACGCACAAAACTATGAGCATCCCTCAAAATAAACCTCTCGCTCTCGACCGTGAATCCTTCCACCGCCAAGAGTTAGGGGCCATGGCAGGCAATGCTTACGTTTTCTGAGAACGTAATGTCACAGTAAACGAGCGCAACACGCGATCATGAGCGGAACCTTCCCACTCGGCGCCACCTTCATAGAAGTAAGCGTCAGGTCATGAAGGGCTGAAACGATGAATTCCAGCACGGTTCAACGAAACGGACACGGGTGTCAACATTTTTACGGCAGTGGCGTGCACAGGATTATGATACTGGGTATGCGGCGAAGTACTCGGCACAAAAACTTTTCTTTTATAGATGTTTAGCATAGCCACAGCCACGCGACGGATCTCTAAGTCGGAAACCATGCCAACAGAACAAGTCTTAGATGTACTACTATTCATATACATCTACGGAACGCAGAAAAACCAGCGATCGATTGTCGTGGCCGAAGAAAGTCTAATAAGTAAATGATTAATAAACTAAAATATTATAACTACTCACCGAGTCAGCTTCAATTTTCACATATTCAAGGTTCCGGTTAATTGAGATTACTATAGCCCGATGTAAATAAACGACCACCTCAAATATCTTATCCAAGTGAGTGATGGTTATAGAACACGTCCCTTGCAAGATATCCGATGTGGCCTTTAAAAAGACCGATTTTCATGTGATTCGCAAAATATATAAATAAACTTAATAATAAAATTACGGGTTAGTAAAAAAAAACTACTCATTCATTTATAGATTAAATCTATGCGCCTATCCTTTTTTAAATATGATTTTAGGATATCGTCATAGAAAGTTGGATTGCGTTTTAATTCTATCATTAATGCCTTTTCTATAGAAATCATGGAAAGCTCTGTGAGTCGTTGTTGATTTTGTGTGTTTCTCAAATATGTGTGGATACGTTTTAAACACGAAAATGAACGCTCTGCCGATGCGCTGCTTGCTGGGATAGTCACAATGAATTTCGCTAATCGTAACACTTCAGAAAAAACTTTATTTAAATTGTCCTTATACAAATTTTGAATAATACTAAATACACAACTATTTGCAAATTGAGGTGATCTATAAATACAGCGCAATTCATTTTTCAATTTATCAAAATTAAAATGTGCCTGATAATTATTGGTGAACTCTCTGATTTCATTTTCAGGGAAACGTTCACTATATTTTTTAAAATTCTCACAAGAAAGTAGCTCAATAAACTTTAAATCTTTAATGTTTTTATAACGATTTCTTAATTCACTGACTACATTATCAATTATTTCAACAAAAATTCGCCGATAATGTATTTTTACATCATCGACATTGCGCTTTCTTTTAGGTGGTCCGGTAATGTGAACGGCGGCATCATAATAGATCTCGAACTTCTCTCTAAAACGTTCTAAAAATGACTCTAACTCTTTTATCTTTGTTACACAATACGCGATGTCACTAGTTTTTTTTGCAAAATATCGTACAGAATATCCGTTTCTGCAAAAATATCAGCGAAAAATTTTAAAAGAAAATTAAATTCAAATTCTTTCATAATATATAAAAATGAACTGACTTGTGTCAGTGTTTCACCATCCCAGTCTTGTGTATTTTCGTTCATATTTTCAAACAATTCTAGGAGGTGGGTGGACGCATTATTAATAATTTAAACCTTGTTTCCGCGACACGAGGCAGCTTTTTCATATCGGCAAAGTTGTTGTAATGGGCCATTCGCTTTGTACTGGTGTGAAAAAAAGCCGCGATTGATTTTATAATACTAAAAAAGCGTTTTGTTTCAGCAACTCGTTCGAACGATTTCGATAAAACTAAATTTAATATATGTGCTGAACACCAAACGTACATAGCTTGTGGACATTTTTGTCTCACCAAAGCCTGCACGCCATTAATTTGTGAGGATAAAACTGCTGCCCCGTCGTAAGTTTGTGCAACTAATTTGGATACACAATCGAACTCTTCTAAAATTTCCAAAATAATAGAACTCAAGGTTACAGCGGTCCGATCCGCGCTGACATCAACATATTTGATAAATCGATCTACTACTTCAAAATCACGAAAATATCTCAAAACTAATACTAATTGTTCACGGCCGCTAACATCAGGAGTCTCATCTACCATGACGGCGACAAAATCGGACTGTTTAATTTCGGCTTTAACGCGATCGATCATCACAGATGCAACGCTCGAGATCAAATCATTCTGCGTACGGTTCGACATGCCCGTGAATGAGGTACTTGCACTCTGTAAATGGGTTTCTAAAATTCCATCATACTTGGCTAATAAATCTACTATTTCTAAATAATTACCTCTATTCAACGACGATACTGACTCATCGTGACCGCGAAAAGCTAATTCTTGTTTTCCCAGAAAGCAAACAACATCGATCAGCCTTTGAAAAATGTTTCTATTGCGATCAACTTTAGCATTATGCCTCTCAATATCTAATCGTAACTGGCTGTTGATACTCATTTCAATACGAGATTTACCAAAAGTATTTAATTTTAAGCAGGCCTCCAGATGTTTTTCTGTATGGTCATGCTTCTTTGCCGCGGCATAGAAATTATTTAAATCTGAATATCCTGAATCAGTCCACACTGTACTAGAATTACTAAACAATATGCAAGGAAAACAATATAATTTAATCGTGTGTACACAACCACACAGCCAGTTATACGTTTCATAACTTTTAACATGAAACTTTCGAGTTACATTCCCTTTTTGTTGATTTAATTGTTGTAACTCGGGTACACACCTACCTTTAGACAAAATTTGAATCTTTTCACTGAATGACAATTGTGAGAACTTGTTATTTTTAATTTTTAATAAACACACACTTTCAACACAAACCTCACAATCAAATAACATTTTAAAAAATCAACAAACGTACTAGTAAAAGCAAATCACTACAATTATTATAGAAACTCAGAAATAAACTGTTAAATGTACACACTTTCAAATATTAAAATGTAAAATATTATAAGAAAACTATAATTAAACTGACGCAAACAAAATAATAAACAATGCTTATCACATGAAAAAAGCAAAATGGCCCCCGCGAAACACAAAAAAATTGTGCTATTTAAAGAAATAAAACCTTACCAAACAAAAATGCATAATGTGCATTTTGCGCAGTTTATTAGATTTCTGTCTATTATTTTTACTCGGATTATAGGCAACGAACATTTCCGATTACTCCCGACAACTGCCGAGCTTCCGAGGCCTGCCGCAGGAGTCGCGGCTTTCAATATTCATGCGTGTGTGCGTTTGCGACTATGCACGGACACCAAAATTACTACACACATGCAAACAAATGTCATGCGGGACGCGGCGGCATTACTTGGTTGATTAGGTACATTATTTTGCTTTGCAGCGCCTTTTGCTTTTCGAGTGGCAAACATAATGTTTGTGCGCTTGCAAATAGGTGCTATTTATAAAATATTAGGCGTTATTAAGTTATTATATTTTGTTTATTCATTTATTTACTGTTAATTAAAGTCATTAAGAAGTACGTACGTTATAATAAAATATCTGTAAATGGCAAGTAAAGCACTGCATTTCTGCCTACAAGGAGCGCACGCCCCTGTTTTACGGTAGTCACGGCTTCAAATCCCAGGGGGCACACCTCTGATTTTTTGGAGTCATGTATGTAAATCAATACGCATGATAGTCAATTAATACGCACTATAACGGTGAAGGAAAACAACGTGAGGAAACCAGCATACTACGCGTATAACAATTTGGAAGGATTGCTTAAGTATGTAAAAGTCCGCTAACCTGCACAAGGCCAGCGTAGTGGACTATCAGCGTGGTGGCATCCGGCAATCTCATTCACCGAATGAAATGCGATCGCAATGCTGTCATGTCACGTCGATCTTATGTGAGCCAGTGGTACCGCCCCAGACGAACCTACTCATTAATCCTGAGTCATGGCTGACAACAGCGTGGCTCTACCACTTTCAATAAATTTAACAGTATACGTCTCGACAAAAAAAAAAGGGGGGCCCCATCCGATAATTTTGCCACGGGCCCCGGCTGGTGTAGTTACGCCACTGATACTATGGTTATTTATTCTCCGTTATTTACTGAGAAAACCGCAACAACAAACATATAAAAAGGAATATAACATATACATATATACTTAATCGTAACGCCTGTATCCATAGGGGTAGGCAATGACGTTTTACAAATAGACGCGTCATACACTAACATAATGGCACAAAAAAATGGCGCGATGCGATGAAACGCGATGAATAGACATCGCTAGTTACGTAACAATAAGTGCCGCACTGTTATTGGCTAAAGCGCGTGTGACGTAGCACCAAGCATCAAGTACGGGATGACGTGGCGAGAGTTGTCAAACGTCGCCATGAGAGCGAAATTAATAATTTTATTTCATAAAAAAATAAATTTGTGTGTACTTGCGCATTAAATAAAATATTTATTTTGTTTCACAGTTTCAGAATAATTTCTACGTTATTTTAAATCAGTCTAATCTATTTTTCCGCAATTGGTTTTGAGAATACAAATAGTCAGAGAAACGTGTATCCGCGCCACTGGTTGAAGCGTGACTGATTCACAGACTGATTGCACGTGGGGCAATTACCTTCAAAACGTCTTGCCATTATAAAGCTCGGACAACGCATCTATGCTTTATAAACATCTTAGGGGGTAGGCAGATACTATAGACCGCCGCTTTGCTCGTTGCTGACGCACTACTTTCGCTATATCCACCTCTTCATGCATTTTCATCGGCTGAGGGTATTTTTGAATAGCCACTTGTTGAGAAGATAACAATTATGTTTGTATCTCATTAAACAATATCATAATAGATACATTTTGTGAGATAAAATTAAAATTTGGATTCAGGCTATAAGTAAATGAGATTTAATACTGTAGGAGATCTGTAATCTCTGTTGTGGTTGTTCGAAATTCGAATACACAGATTTGAATAACACTGTAGAGTAAAAATATATTTATGTTCTAAGTTTGTAACAATATTTTGTTACTATTTTTAGTTATTGAACTTCGATTATGCACTCGTGTCAGTCAACATATTTTATTTCAATCTAGTAAAGATACAAAGCATTTAAACATTTATTAATTATTTATTTTGTCGAAATCATGTTTCTTTGTGACTGGATAAAAAATATTTTCGTACTTGGCAGGTGGCTCGTCATAAAACCATATCAAGCCAAATTAGTCCGTATAAAATTACGCGAGATTTTAAGTGCATTACTAAAATCAGTGAGTGAAACAACGCGAGCCACACTTGGCTTGGCACAGCCTGACATTTCCATGCATTAATTGTCAGTTACAGCGGTCATTAACCCGACACTTTGTCGTCGGTAATATACTCGTGAAAAGATGCGACGTGATAAAACACATTGTGTCTTTGTGTCATGGTAGATAATGCGAATATGTGCTACTTGGAGACAATGATACCTTGAAGGTTCGACACGATATGACGCCGAAAATTAAGTTAATATCGCAAATGTCCGGGAATATGTAATACGATATTATCATGTCGGTATTGGTACATATTCCTGATGATAAAATATTCTATAATAAGCATCTGGATAACAACGACTTCAGAATATATGTACACTAACGGCCCGGCCCAGCTTCGCCCAGGTACAACTTGATTTCTTTGCAATAATATGTATGTATTATACTTATAAACCTTCCTCTTGAATCACTCTATCTATTAAAAAACCGCATCAAAATCAGTCGAGTAGTTTTAAAGATCTAAGCATAGAAAAGGTCAGACAGTGGGAAGCGACTTTATTTTAAACTATGTAGTGATTGTGCGTAATAAAATATAGTATGTTTTTTCCGATGAACTTGCAGTTTTAACCTTTTAGCTTGATTATCCTACTCTAGCATTGGAACTGTTCGTTATTAAAATTAATCTGACTACAGATCTGGTCATACACACACGGCATATTTATGTGAAGCTGTTAGATATTAAGATATGTAAAATATTAGAGAAGCTGTAGATACTGCCCAAAATATATTTCAACATCACAAAATGTTGTACACATACCAAACATAAAGCACACCTGATATTCAACATTCTAAAATCATTAATAATTATATCAATCTTTTTTATAAATAACAATATATGCAAGAGTTAACATTGATTTAATCAAAGTATCATATGCATATATTTTTATAATGCTTCATCCGCATAACAGATGTAAAAAAGTGAGTGGTGTCGAGAGTAAATTTCACTTTGTTTCAGTTAATTTATAATGAAATGAATTGAAAGTTTCGATGCGCCTCAGTGTCCATTGCACCGTTTAATATTTTATTTCTTATGAATTAGGGATGAAGTTTTTGAGATTACCAAGATCACGAATTACAAATTAAACTTACCTAATTCATTTTTTGTTGGTTCTTGATGGCATTTAATTGGTATTTGTTCCATTATTTATGTCCTAAGAATATTGCGAGTCTATTATCATTGTACGTATTCACATAATAGCCGTCAAGTTCTCCTAATTTTTCAATCTAGCCATGTTCTGTAATATACATCAGACACACTCCTTTTAAGGAATATGTACGCAAATTACTTAGACGTGGAGCTTCTCCCAGCTACATAACATCCGTATGCATAATTACAATACTATCAATTTAACATAAGAAAAGTTATGTACAATTTGCCAACCATTGTCTTACCCCTTATGGAATCCATTGTTGTTTTTCTTCACATATTACAATACATGTCTTAATATTCTTAGTTCAGAATAACTACATGAGTGACAAAAAATACATTATGCAATGTACAATCATAATAAACATTTTCCCAACAACCTATTTGATTACAAAGTGTAATACTTCACGCTTCATTTCCTCAGAATCTGCGTAGGTTGATGTGTTGTGATGTAAGCAACTATTAAAATATCTGCCGTGATTTTAAGGACTCAACCGCATCGATTTAAAAACTAAGGATTGGCCCTTCAGTACATCTGGAGTTTCGAAAAGATGACCGTAATAATCGCGCTTAAATAAATATAAAATTAATATGATTTAATAGATTCCTTCTAAACGGTGATAATAAATATTAACCTCATTCTTATTAAACTTTCCGTCATAATACAAGCAAGCATTTTCAAAATCGTTGCGAGTAACGACTAATGATGATGCACTGGAGCGCGCGCACCACTTACGTCGGAACACTTCATGCACTTTCCACCCCGTCCATATATTTATGTCAATGCTCAACTGTTAGATTTTCACGTTGTTTTCAGAACTAGTTCCAGAATAAGCTATCCTACTCAAATCTTTTCCAAAGTGGTAGACACTTGCAGCCTCCTTGGACTACATCAGAAATCGGCCGACCCGATATAGGAATGGTGCCACTGTCTCATAGAAAAAATAACAATAAATTCGTGACAGCATTAATACAGATTACAGACTATTTCAAGACTGCAATCCAAAACGAAGTCGGGTGGTAGTTTAGTGACTACAACAACAGTGCTACTAAAACTTTCGCTAAAAAGCTTGTTTTTTATGTTTTAAATATCATCACGTTTCGGTGGTAAAATAATTATTTAATCCCCTGCGTACTATAGCATCTTTAAAAACAAAACTATGTTCATTATTATTTCAGGAAAACGGCAGAGAAAATTTAAAAAAGACCTGGCGTTTTTTGCAGAAAATTTTAGTTGCAATTTGTCTGAAGTCACTAAAACTGCCACTCGGCTTCGTTTTCGGTCGCAGTCTTGGTACACCCTGTATACTACAATACGTTCCAACTCCCAACAAAATAAATTGCGAAGCATCAAAGGTCTTTCAATAAAATAATTCACTGGACTTAAATTAAGCACTATTACCTGCATCACCCTGCAACTTCCACTAAAACATATACTTAATTTTCCCATATTACTTATAAGAAAATTGATTTAATACCACAATCTCATGCTTACACTTAAGAATGCCGCTTAAATGATAATATTCATATCTGGTTATTCGTAACATTAAATTTCTACGCGACGACGGGTCAAATTATTCACTTTCTAGCTTACGATGTCCCACAGATAATTGCCACCGTGGAAAACTGCTAGGTGGAACAATTTTCTTATATTACCATAAGACCGTTACGGCGCGTGGTGAGGACCACCATAAATGACTCCGCCAGTTTCAATACCTAAAAAGGATTTAATAGTAAATCAGTGAGCATGTGTTTCTTTGTCGCACGGCTATTTACACTGTGTAATCCGTACACTAATAGATTTCGAGACTGAATGAAATTAAGTTAAATGGTTGTTGTTGCGATCTGTTACTATAAGGAAGTTTTTGTATCACAATTATCTGTATTTGAACATTAAGAGCAAATCACTACTTTATATACAAAATAGAGGAAGATTTAATATATCTAAACTAATATTATAAACAGAAAATATTTGTTTGCTTTTAGCATTGAATTTGCTCTGAAACTACTGGACCGATTTGAAAAAATCATTTACAATTCGTTATCCCTGATAGGGGACAGAATATTTAAAAAAAAATGTATCTGCGCCCGGGCGGAGCCGGGCGAGGATACAATATTGATTGTCTAAAATAATTAACTTTTTGAATACTGAATTCGGACCGTCTTCACTAAAATTTTATTTATTTAGACTAAAGTATATCAAGACTAATTTGGCAAGGTAAATGCGATATGATTTTCTTCTTTAAAATGGTAGAGATAATTTTATACCAAAACAATAACTTTTAAACAGTTTTTTTTAACTTTGTCACAGACAACTCGTCAAAGAAACGCATAAATAAACAACTAAAATAATAAAAGAAATAATCCTACTTTTTGGAGCCACAAATATACAAAAAGATATTTATGATTAACTAGAAAACTATCTAGCAGACTAATTATAATTTGTGACATCCGTTTGTGCCAAATTGTCATCAGGAACAGTAATTTCATCGTCATTAAAAATGCAATGGCTTCTAGCGCAATTAGTTGTAAATTAAATTTAACCTCGAATGTAGCGGATCTCCCTCGTTAGATTGTCAGAATGATTGTTTCAATTACAAGGCAGTAAAAATACCTCTATTTGTGGACTTGTATTTACCTACGATCTTCTTTCGCCAAAAACGCTGTTGTCAAAATAGTAAGAATGGTATTTGTCTCTTCACATTTTATCATATTGGGCAAGTTAATACTGTTATGCTGCATTTACACGCTTGGCCAACCTCGGTCAACGTCCACCAATGCCAGCGTGTAAACGGGATGTTTGGCCTGGTTGGCCTTAACATTTTCATTGTTGATAACTTGGAGTTGGTAGACGTTGGCCCAGCCTCAGCCAACGTGTAAATGCACTATTAGATTACGAGTATAAATGCTTGTTGTTTATTTTATGAACAATGTCTCAAATCATGAGTTAAATAGATAGATATTTTTATTTCTTTATGGTTCCTAATTTCGCCATCAGCTTATAGTAGACGAATTTTACTAGTGTCATTTAATCGACTAAGCCCCACAAAGACGATGATGTGCTTATTTAAATTTTTCCTTGTTAGTATTACTTCGTTCTTTTGCAAACTTTAACCCTTCTGCTAAGCTATTTTCACCACGACCATACCAGCGATGTTCAGGCGTTATAAAGCAGACGAGACAGACAATTTGATGATTTTTTTATTGCTAATAATGGCGAGATGAACATACCATTCGCCGGGTGGTAAGCCATACGGCCGCTCATAGACAGTAGCAAAACCAAACATCACCATGAATTACAAAAAATGCTTGATATTCCAAAGAGCTCGCCATCCTACGACATAAGATGTTAGGTCTCAATATGTCCATTAGATTCTCTGGCTTAAATGTCCTTCAAACTGAAACACAATATTACATTTACACTGCTGTCTGGCGGAAGAAATAGATATTGTGGTGGTTACTACCTTAATGGTTCTATCCACGTTCCATTTATGGAGTAGAATTTTATTAATTATCTTTTCCGTCAAGTATTTGATTGTACTGCTTAAAGTACCTAGTTGTGAGAATTACCTATGCATTTTTTTAAATAAAATGCATGAAGATATCTGAACGCATAAAATACGAAGTAAAAGATTTCTAAGTTAACGAATTACAATAATTCAACCGCTTTATAAATGTATTAACCTAAAATAATCCTAATGACAAAACCCAAATTATGATATCCAATTGATTTGTTTATGAACCGCGAAATTGTAAATTTTGTGATTCCAATGAAAATTAATCAACCTCTTTCACAACATTTTTAAATGAGCAGTTGCCTTCTTTTAATTATTTCACATAATTATGCAAATTCCCAGTCGTTTTATTAAGACGTATGTATATATAACTGCGTCTAAAATTATAAGCATACTTGATTACCCAGCATTTTTCCTGTTTATATGTATCATTAATATCTAAAATATCGATGACTATAAATACTTATAAACCCATGACAAGTAACTAAACTAAATTCCCTGAGTATTACAATAAAATATAATTGTATAATTACAGTTGTTTAATTGAACATTTTTATATATTTAATCATTCAAATGATTAAATGTATGAGGCACACTTGCGTAAATGGAAAAGACAATTGGGAAAATCATTAAGGCCCATTAGCTGTGATAGACATCCGAACTATATAAATACAACGCTATTATTCTTGTCTAAATTATATTTGACAGTAAACATGAAGGCATACGTTTTGGTGAGTTATTTATCATTAATAATAAAATATAAAAAATACGACACAACTTTTTCCGATTTATTCCATCTTTCTTTAATTTGCAATCTATCTACTTAAACATAAAGTAATTAAAGTAGTAATTCAATATAATCATTATTAAATTATCTTTCTATTCGAATTTACATATCTAATATTCATTCTGATTCAATAAATAGCGTCGCGTCGCGTCGCGTAAAAGTATATACTATTTAATTGTCAAATCACCTATTTTACAATAATTATTTAATTTAATCTTAAAAATATCTTTACACGATTTTTATAGAACTTGAACGTGTATAACATTAATAATGGTTAATGCACAGCCTAATTTTCACTTAAACTATTTTAATTGAATACAGACAGGTACATTATATGTAAAAGCCAAAGCCAAAAGTGAAAAAAAGGTCGTGAACTGCAAAAGGCCCACAAGCCCTTTCTACTCGATAGGGCGCATCATTTACCAAGACATTTCAATCAGAACTGTCAGTCAATATTGAGTGTCGATATTTATTGACTTATAAAACGTATCCATCAGTATCTTTTCATCAATGCTTTAGAGTTTAGACAAATGCCTATGTATTGATATAATATATTTTAAACATAAGATGATTAAATATATTTAAGACTTCTGGCCTGCAAATAAAAGTAAAAATATGCCTATAAAATATTGTCATGAATATATGGCCATGGTAGAACGCGCCTTCATTGTTCCGAAGTAAGTGGTGCGGCGCTCCAGTACATCACCAGTGGAACCTAATCGTCGCTCGCAACGATTTTAATAATTCCTGCTTGTATTATGACAGAAAGTTTATTTAGAAAATAAAAACTATTTTTATTACCATTAAAACAAAAATATAGGTGTAGGATTAAGTTACCTAATTTAATATATATTTTAGCATTTTTATTTCCATGTAGTTACGACAAAATCTAATAAATCGCTCGATTTTCACGGCCATCTTTTGATACTCGCAATGTATTGCAGGGCTTTTTCTTAGTTTTGAAATTAATAAGCTAAAAAGATAATGGCGATGAATGGCAAAAATACCTATAAAATGTAGCCTTGTGGATCGAAATAACGTGGACCCTGGACAAAGTCATCAATTATTGACCATCGGCGCCTTAGAACCTAAATGGCACAGGTTTAAAACCTGTTTTGTTCTGTTGCTGTTTATTTATCACAGGGCAGGTTTCACTTTATCCCATTTTTTTAACAAGAATGCGTTCTATGTTCAGCATTTTGATATATTGTCTTAGAAGTAATAAATTCAATACTAATAATTAATATTATATACGTACATTTTCAGTGAAAAGACGGTAATCTAATTTTATAAAATGTATAAAATTATTATTTATTTTTGTTTTTTTCAAACAGATTGCCTTAAGTTTAGCAACCGTCATCCGAGGAAAGGCAATAGAAAAAAATGAAAATCCTAAATTGGAGAAAGAACAGGAAGAATCTGGAGTTTTTATCCCCATGGACACTTGGCAATCTTTCCAAAACCAATTACAACTGAAGACAAACCCACCGCCATTCACAACTGAACCCAGCGTCATAACACTCCCAGGTTCACCCAATAGTGGAAACCCCGGCAATGGACAGGTGAACCTCAATCAAATCCCGCCTATAAACAACAACCCGATAAAACTAAACCCACAACCTGATTTAAATAATCAACCGATTGTCCTACCACCGGGATCGTTTGCAGTAAACCAGGATCCTAAAGGGGGACAAACTGTGTTGTATCCAAGTGGGACTGTCCAAGGAAATCAGCCAATAATCCTTGTGCAACAACCTCTTCAAAACAAACCTGTATTGCTACCACAGCAACCGAATCAGCCTCTGTACATACAGCCAGGACAAACCCTTGTTCTTCAGAATGGGCAGGATGGGAAACCCACACAAGTCTTGGTTGCAGTACCTTCAAACAACCAAGGGCCTTACACTAATGTCCAACCGAATCAATATCAGGATCCCGTATATACTCTAGTATTAGATCCAAACGGAAACATGTACTTAGTTCCTGTGCAAACGGGATCTTCAAATCCAATATATGTAAGAGCTGGTAATTAAGTTACTTTAAAGCAATTAATTAAGTATCAATTATTACGTCATCAGCGTGTCTGTATGCGATAAGATGAATAGATACACTTAAATAATTATTAAGTATTTATTTTGTATTTAATAAATGTGGAAAAGTATTTGTTTGTACTGGTTTTTTTTTCCTAGTTGAAACTGATTTTTATTATGTACCTTAGAATATTTATAATATAAAGGGAGCGCTGTCACATATTTGCGTCTCGAAAAGACGTGGCGCAGGTGGTTAAACGCCGCCTGTGAAATGGGAGGCCGTGGGTTCGGTCCGAGAAAAATGTTTGTGCGGCCCACAAATATTTCTTTCGGGTCTGGTGTTTGTGAGACCGAAAAGTCTCTCGTAGTTCCTAATCCTGATACCCACGACACAAGGCTCAATCTTAGTGTGGGGTCAGGATCATGAATGTGACTGTTGGGTGTTGTTTTGCGAATATTGATAGCGCTCCTATATTACTGAAAATTGAACTATTTAGCAATAAATTGCTATACTCGTAAAGTCCTTTGATAACCGAAGTTATATTTAGCTATTATCCTTTTAAAAGGAGTTTGAGTGGGATTAAATAGCCCTAAACTATTTCTTTTTACTTTTCTTTACCAAGTAATTCATATATGTTAGACAATCTGTCAATTATCAGCCAATAGAAGGGGAGAAAAAAGGTGGCCCGGCACCACCATTTTTATCTACGTTTTTGAAGTACCAGCGCTTTCTCTATATTATAGATCAATCTTCATTCAAATTAACATGTATACTGAATGGTCTATTCATTTATACACAAAATGAGAATAGTTAGTGCTTTTCATTTTGATACTCCCCTAAATAGCTAAAAATATCCTGCATCGAACTTATCTTTTTTTATATTTTGATGCGCTTAATGGTATCAGGTATCGAAAATCGCTTTATTAGGCAGTTCCTATCAGTCATTATTATTTTCAAGATGTTCCCACGGTGTGTAAAATAATATTTTTTGCCTAACCTACGTTCTTATTTGGATGTACGTATTCATCGAAACCAACGGAATAATACCTTCGTAGGTGGGCTTCTCATATTACAAATGCATGCTAA
Source organism: Hyles lineata (assembly GCA_030180105.1). Lineage (NCBI taxonomy): Eukaryota > Metazoa > Arthropoda > Insecta > Lepidoptera > Sphingidae > Hyles > Hyles lineata. The sequence goes on along the minus strand of JARJEE010000035.1, from coordinate 323,885 downwards.
CGAATCCAGGGATTTATCCATGATCACAAGTTGAATAACAAATTGGGAGAAAGTAAGAGTTGTTTAAAGAAAATAATTGCTTGTTTGTTTTATAAAATTAACGTCATAGCGCACTTAAAGCTTTTGAACATTTTAAACCAGTCGTATTGAATAATTTTTAAATCGTAAATTATAATTATTTAAAATGTACTATTTTTAAGTAGGTATGTAGTGTGTGTAATACACCCAAGATTCAATTCTCACGCATAGTCCTGCATTTTGACCACACACGATAAATACAAATCTCGTGTCATAGGTACCAAAAACTATAAAACACTTTTTGCTCTCACGCATCCGAAACCGAAACAAATACTATTTGTAGATCTCACAGACATTTGCTAAAATACGAGCTCGAGCCCGTGACCTCTGAAATAATTAACGGACTTGCCGAGTAAACGAATTAACAAATGTTAAAAATCCAAATTTTATTAGATAACGTTATTATAATAATTATTATCTCATGATTATAATATGTTTTAGTGAGGAAGTCATTGTCATAAATCTATGGACAGGGCAGAAAGCGCGTTAGGTCGTACTTAACATAGAGTTAGTATTATAACTATTAACTTCATGGAAATTAGTCATCGCTCGGAAGGATAGCGAACGAAAATGCTTGCTAGTATAATGCCTTTTTTTCTTAGTCTGTGATTATGACAAAAAATTAATAAAAATAAAATAAGTTTTTTTTTTCTATTTATATTTAATTTTTTTCAAGTTTATTTAATATTTAACGTGATTTTAATTGTCATCTTTTTGTAGATCCAAATGTGTTGATGATAGACCCCATCATTAGTTTTTAAACCAATGGAGGAAGTAATAGAATAATACTATTAATTTCGTTGTACATAATGTTAATTTTAATTTTTATTATTAATTTTTAATATTTCTGGCTATGGCTATGTAGGCCATCTGTAACTCAGAACACAGACTAAGTAGAAAGCTCAGAATGAGTAGTTTTAAGAATAGTAACGACATCTGGCGATGGCAACAAATTGCCCAATTATTTATAAAATCACATGAAATATTATAGACAGTTTTGTAATTTAATACATGCTATAATATTATATACATATAAAATACGTTATCAGGAAATATTGTAATTTATTTGTAGCTAGGCAGCGAGCAATAAAATGAATTCTCGAAACTCGGTAGTAGTAATGTGCATTTCGTTCAAATTTTAAGACCCGGATCAATACTGATGAAATGAACCTGTTCAAATGACTCGATCAAACGAACGATTGGTTCCGTTTAATTCTTTGATATAAATGAATAGGCCCTTAGTAGAAGTATAGGTAGGTAAACACGTTTAAAAGTTTATATTACCTTTTATTTTACACAAAAATATCACTTTTACAGCTGAAACACGCGAAAAACAATTTTACAAGAAATGTAATAAGCAATATCTTAAAACGAGTTATCACTAAATGACAATATTTTATTTTTACCTCAAAAAGTCAAAACTATAAAATTGTAACGCAAAATAAACTTTAAAGCATACTACTCAAAGTAAAAATATATTAACTTTCGTCATTTACATTCGAACTATTTTGTTTCTGTATTCGTCTCTAAAACCGATGATAACCGAACGCTTGTTTGGCTTGATTCGGCTCGACTCGGGTCGGGTCACACTTCACAGGACATTTACAGCTCGCGAATCGTTGTTCGCGGGTTATGGTTCTCGGCTCTCGGTTGTCGGTTCTCGGTTCGCCTGAACCAACGCAATTCTCCAATCGCGATCGATCGAATGAATGAGTTTTATTGTACGTAAAGATCGGATCGATCGCGTGGTTCTTGCGAGCTGGCTGACCCGTTCAATCGCAAACGACCCATATCTACTCGGTAGTCACATCACTAGCGTCAAAATCAACATGGTGGTTGTTGCGGCTGTCACATCGGATGCCAGAAATATTTACTAAAAAATTGTTGCGTTCGCCAAAATGTCATCAACAGAACCTTCCCAGAATAAAACATGGGAGCTCTCCCTGTACGAATTGCACCGGACTCCGCAGGAAGTGATCACCGATGCTACCGAAATAGCTGTGTCCCCGCGGAGTTTACACAGCGAGTTGATGTGTCCAATTTGTTTGGATATGCTAAAAAAGACGATGACTACGAAGGAATGCCTTCACAGATTCTGCAACGACTGCATAATAACAGCTCTGCGGTCAGGTAACAAGGAATGTCCTACATGTCGCAAGAAACTTGTCTCGAAGAGATCATTGCGTCCAGATCCTAACTTCGACCTGCTTATTTCTAAAATATACCCCAGTAGAGATGAGTACGAGGCACACCAGGAGAGAGTGTTGGCGAAACTCAGCATGTCCCACTCTCAGGCCTCGTTAGTTAATTCAATTACCGAAGGTATTAAGCTGCAATCTCAAAACCGACCACAGAGGTCGCGAAAAAACCAGGAGGAGAACACTAACACAGCAAATTCTAATGGGACTGCTGAAGCAGCTCAAAACGGCGGCAGTACATCCGCTCCTAAAGAAACCGGCGCTCCAGCTAATAATAATCCCACAGCTTCAGGACAGTCAACTTCAAACCCAGCGTCAGTGCGAAGCACTCCATCGCCCGTCCCTTCCAATGTCAGCTCGATATCAAAAAACACTAGCACTACAAAGAGGGCAAAATCTATCCTGACTTCAGAAAGAAGTGAGGAGAGTGAATCAAGTGATGGCAGGTGTGTATGTCAACATAAATTAATGGTCCATTCATAATTTTGTTTAACATCCTATTCTTTATGCCGGACAACCTCTAATTATACACATATGTAGGCTACAGCTTATACAGCTGCTTCACAGATGATCTATTATAAGTGATGGTTTATCAATCATTGTCACTAATTTATATTAAAGAATATTTTACGCACTTGTAAAATATAACAAATAAATGTCATTATTTTTAACACATTTAATATGGTTTTAGTGCATATTTCCAAGCATGCATACTGAATGAGTAACCTATGCCAACTAATTGTTCTATGAATTACTTTTCAGAACTGAAGGAGAAAACTCCATGGATACAGAAGGTGAGGGGGAACCATTGAATCCCAATGAGATTGAACTGGTATTCAAACCACACCCTACGGAGATGACTGGAGACAACCAACTTATGAGAGCTCTCCGTGATAGTTCAGTAAGATACTTGAAAACCACAGCCAATGCTTCTGGTGAGTTTCATAATTATTGTCTTATTAGGGCAAAATTCTAAAATGAATAATGTTTTTGTACCTTAGTCCTTAACAGATTTTTGTTCCTAATATTAAAGCTGAAAAAACCTAGAACATGCACAACTGAAAAATTAAAGCTTAAATAAACCTATGTTCTAAAATACCTTTATTTTATGTGGTAGAAACTGCACACTAGCTTGGCATACACCACTGGAACATAAACACCCATGTGTGAGGACACTTATGATACTTCCGGTGGTGCTTTAGGTGCATTTGATGATTATTGCTCAGGGTAGAGAAGAATGGGTAGAGTAAGAACCAAGAACTGTCCAAACAATATATAACAGCAAAACTGTAAATTTACAATTGCTTTGTGTGGAACAGTGCTGCCATTATCTGTCAAATCCTGTCATCCTTTGAGAAGTTTATTTGGAGCAATTGTTTAATTTCTACTTGTGGAATAAGAGGCTGCAAGTTGGTTCCCCACACTCTAATATTTTTATGTTGCCCACAATTATTTGAAAAACTTTTTACCCACGCAACAAGAATAATGTGTGTACAATGTATTTGGTATATTTATGCCCAATATAAATATAAATATGATTGACATAAAATTATGTGTGCATTTTTAGTGGATCACCTGAGCAAGTATTTGGCAATGAGACTGACATTAGATCTGGATGCTGAGCTACCAGAGGCCTATCGGTTGCTGAACTTTTGCATTTACGTGGCACCATCACCAGGACAGTTTGTAGCTTTGGGTGGATCTCAAACACTCAGACAAATCAACGATAAGTTTTGGAAGGTAAATATAAAATCATAAAATATCACTAAGTTTTCATAAGATTGGCATTTTATATTGTTTTTGAATATTGTACTATGTTTGTTTTCATTAAGTTTGTAATTTTTTAACCTATTGTTTGCTGTTATTTTTTTTAATCATAAATTCAGTAAATTAGTGTATTTTTAAGTAGTAAACAAACTTAAATACTCAAAAAATTCCAACACAAGTTTTTCACATGGTGCGCATTGACCATTGCACCTTACGAAAAGAAGATTATAGTTAATGTAAATCAACTACATTACATACTAAATGAATAGTGAGCAATGACTACTCTATGTCAACTATCATCTAAACAACTATCCCCTCTGAAGTTGAATACAGGTGTAGGAGAGCCCTGTCGACATACAATATTTTTCTAAGCACAGCAATATATTATATAAGTTTACATTTCACATATTAATAATTGCCTGTTATCTCATAAAGATTCCTATTTTTTTTCCTCAAACTGCTATTATGTATCAGCCCATAAATGTCCTACTACAGGGCACGGGCCTCCTCTACAATCGAGAGTACGATTGGCAGTGGTTAGGCCATATAGCTGTCCTAGTGCGGGGTGGCCAAACTGCTATTTATTAGTTAAAATTAATTAATATCAAAATTAGTAAATTCTCTATTGTTTTTCCATACTTTTATGTTGAAATATTTTATCAAATTTAATATAGGATGCCAACCCGCACTAGGCCAGCGTGGTGGACTATATGGCCTAACCACTCTCAATCGTACTCTCGATTGTAGAGTAGGCTCGTGCCCTGCAGTGGGACGTATATGGGCTGATACAGATACAGAAAATAGGATATCAAATTCACTTGAAATGATAAAATGACTACTAATATTATTTCACCTAACAAGAATTATTTCCGGTCATAATCCAGGGTTAGCCTTAATTTTAAGAATCTTACCTGAGCTGGGTTTGAATAATAATGCTGGGAAATGCTTCTATCTGTAAAATTAATTTCTGTATTTTATAATAATTATGAATATCAATTTTAGACACGTTTTGTAAAGAATTTAACTACACATCCAGCTAAAATCATTAGATTATCTATTTGTTGTACAGTTTTCTATTTCTATGTACCAAATTTATTATCCATGTATCCTCTCAAAAAAACAAAGTGATTTGAGCTTTGCAATGCTATTTTTACGGATGTACTCATGTGTTCAACAAAAAATAATTATGCCTGAGTTCACTTAAATTCACAGTTGGTTTTGACACATTTTGGATTAATCTTTATTTTGCTACAAATACCTACAAATCTTGTCTTTGGTTCTCAGGTGAACAAGCCTCTGGAGATGTACTACTCGTGGAAGAAGACCTAGAAGTAAACAACATTTTAGTTATGTACTTATGTACTGTAACTAAAATGGTGAATTGATGATATACACTTATGTATCGGTGACTATAAAATGGATTAAAAAAAACAAGATGGACTCATGTGATAAGATTTTATGAAATTTGTCTAAAATGTATGAAATTTAGCATATTTAATTGTAAGTAATGCAATATAATGTTCTTATTGGATAATTTTTCACACCATAGAGCTGTTGTGCTAATTGGTATCTGTAGTTCGTAAGTTTTTAAAGAGTAAGTCACGATTTTGAGTTGACAAGTTCCCTATTAGCAAATCGTGATGTTTCGTACGGCCTTTTAAAGATTTTTTAGATAGTTGAATGGCTCGTAGCAACATATAAAATTTTAAATATTCGTAATTAAATTATATCTCAAAATTTTCTCCAATCATGAAATATCCCCCTTACTAAATTATTTACTTGCATCGATTTTATTGAGAACCTCATGAAAAGTCGGTGATTAATATTAATACAGGGTACACATGTACATACACGCTCGATAAACTTGCTCGAACTCGAGCAAGTACAAACGTGTATACAATGCATGACTCAACATATGCTTGAAGCCGAACAAAATGTTCGATTCAAGCAAGAGTCAAAAAGTTTCAACGCACACTAAACATGTTCCTCGAGCATTTTTGCAGATAGCCAGTTTGTATGAAACATGCTCATCGAACTTGTACTTACGTGTGTAGCTACCACAATGAACTAAAAACTTTGGCGCTATGTACATTTTACATCTGTAAAGACTTAAAATTATTTGAATTTACTCAATTGAATATACAAATACATCATTGCTATGATATCCTCTCTGTATGTAGCTGTTCTCATATCCATTGTCATTGTTCTATTGCAAATTATGGAAAATAAATGTAATGCTATTTTCCTGTAAATATTTTAATTTAAGTACACTATACGATATTATTTGTGCAATTATTTTGATAATTGACAAGTAAATAAAGATTTATTACTCTAACTATTTATATTATTTTGCTATTTAGTATTAAATCCATTTCTACTCAGGTAATTACCTTTATTGGTTAACATTACAAACGTAATATTGAAGTTGTAAATAAACCGACTTGATTTTTTGCTCGACTTGGCGGAGCACTGCCGTGCCCCCATGTGTACATATATTTCTTTTTTCATTATATTGCAATGTATGGCGCGATTGTAAGCGATACGACAGCTCATGCTAGTAACAAAACCAAACAACACCATAAATTACAAAGCAATGCATGGCATTCCACAGCGCTTGGCTTTCTACGACATACGATGTTAAAAATCACTTAAGTCTCAATAACATATAAGTCAATTTATTTATTTAACTAATGTTCTCCAACAGTATACACATTGTAAAATTTAACAAAAGTTTTATTATCAAAAGAACCATAATATAATGTGCAGAATACCTTGCAAGTACCAAATATTTTATAGGTTCATGCTAATGGTTTGGTACTCAACTTTATAGTTGTAAAATATTTATAAATAAAAGGTATTTAGCATCAAGCCAAATTGTTAACCCATACGGTTTCGCCTAAATACACATATTCTTTCTCTTTCCTACTCGATGCGTTTGATCCTCTCTCCCCAATATCTCTATAACCAATTTAAGTTTCTTCACGACTTACATTCTAGATCCCTGAGGCCATCATATAACTTTACAATAAAAATCCCAGTGCATTCCACTAAATTCTATGAACAATTTTTTACCGTACAAACTGATCTACGTTGTGGAATGCATTAAGAGTTACTATGAGAAGAACTAATTCAGGGACTATATATTAATGTTGACTAATTTATATATGTTACACGATAAATGTATGTATATTTAAATATTTTATATGTATACATATAATACTTTTTTTTCTTTGAGTCATGTAGTACATTTCATGTTGCCGCATATTTGTCGCGTTTTCAGAGATCACCTTGAGTGGTAAGACCGCCACTTGTACTTTATTCTATTTACTGTTTTCTTTTTTATTTTGTTACCTATTACTTTACAGCTTTCGTGGTCACGGGGCGGACTCACCAAATAAAGTAATCGAAACGTCGGGAACTTAAAAAAAGTAAAAATTAAACCAAATCCGCGATAAAATCCGTAAATAATAGTTTTATTTCAATAATATCTAATTTTAAATCTAAATTTCACCAAAGATTGAGTGTCAAAGTTGTCGAAATTGCAAAATATTTTAATTTTTCTTTTATTTTTTTTTTTTTTATGTTATAGGGGGCAAACGAGCACGCGGTTCACCTGATGGTAAGTGAACACCGCTGCCCATGGACATCTGCAACACCAAAGGGCATGGAGATGCGTTGCCGGCCTTTGAGGTGGGAATACGCTCGTTTTTTGAAGGTTGCCAAGTCGTATCTGTCCGGGAATGATCCCGCTGGCAACTGGTTCCACAGATTTGTAGTACGTGGGAGAAAGTGCCGGGAAAAACGTACTGTGGTGGATTTCCAACCTCCAAGGTGATGTGGGTGGTATTTGGAGGTTTGACGTGTAGTACGGTAGCGGAACTCAGCAGCAGGGACAAGTCCGAACAATTCACGAGAACACTCCCCGTGGTAAATGCGATAGAGAATGCAGAGCGAAGCTACATCTCTACGCAAAGCCAAAGGATCGAGCCGGTCGGAGAGAGCCTGGTCGTCAATGATTCGAGCAGCCCGACGTTGAATGCGGTCGAAAGGAAGAAGCTGGTACTGGGGTGCCCCAGCCCAAAGATGGGAGCAATATTCCACGTGGGGCCGGACTTGCGCCTTATACAGTTGCATACGTTGACCCGACGTGAAATATCGCCTCGATCTGTTGAGCAATATTTTCTTTAATATATACTCTAAAACTTAATAGATTTTTTAAATTTTAAGAAAGTAGTTATAATTTTTAAACTATTAACATATTACATATACCGTGGTTATACTTGCCTGCTTATCATTGAAAATTCAGGCTTCTAGTTTTATCCAAGACGGCATTATAGGGGGGTTGAAAATGACCTGAAGCGCTTCAAGAAAAGGATGTTACTGCCGCGGCCGTGCTGCTTTTTGCTCGATTTGGTGGGGTCGCTGCTGCTTTTTGATCGACTTGGCAGGGACACTGGCCTTAGCTCATACACCAGTTTTAAATTTTATCTTCATTAAGTAGTGGTTTGTGTGGGTAAATAATAAAAACCAATAAGATAAAAATAATTTATTTCTCACTCTGCTTAAAAAGCATTTAACATCAGCATGATATATTAGAACAAATAAATTACTATGTAAAATTCCCACAGGACGGCCGCAAATGAATCAACAAGTACGCAATATTTCCTTACAACGAAAGTAAAGAGCGTGGGAAAATAACAATAATGCCCAATAATGACCCTACAGCAAGTTAAAATAAGCATGGGGTCGTTTACAAAACAATAATTTGGATAATCTATACAAATTCACAATGAAAGCTCGACTTTGTGATGTCATCATTACTGATTACACATAACGGGTGCAAGCTACGACTTGCAACTGCAAACTGGCGCGAAATTTTAAATGTTTTAATTTATAAAATGCAGGACACACAGTGCAATAAAAAAGTTGTATTAAGAAGCTACAAAATGTCTCCTGAAAGCACTATACTCCCTCCTTAGTGCTTTAGTAGCTTCTACTTTGAGTACTTTCAGTGTTTCTGAAAGTTCTTCTTTATTTTCCGTGTCTCTTGCAATAGTCAGTCGTTCCATAGTTGCGAAATCTATATCTTCGATTCTTTCTGCTTCATCGATCAAACAGTCTATTTCTCTAAGGTAACTTCGGTACGATATACTTTCTTCCGTCTCCTTGTAACCAAGCAGTCTTTCGACATGTTCCCAAAAATCCAGTGTTCGCCGTCCATCTCTCATTTTCGAAGTATACATAAAATTCCGAAATAATTTTCTGCCTTTCTCGTCGTTGAGTAGGTTTTCTATTTTATCCGTGAAACGATCCAAGTCAGATTTCGTAAGCCCTTCATAATCATCACACCCGCAGGCAACAAAACATTTATCCATGTTTTTGTCATTTGCGAGACACTGTTTCCATTTTTCTTATCGATTTTTGTTTACTTATATTTAACATCGTGCCGTACTTCACAGAGGTTATCGCGCTTTGTATGTTTCCATAAGAAAGAACATAGTTTATACTGTTATAAACTATGTTCTTGCTTCTAACTTGCACTATTCAACTGTTGACGGTGATTCACGTATAAGGTTCACAAGTGAGGTTAACTTCAAAAATAGCCAACGCTGAACCGATTCCTTCTAACCACGTAAATAAACTGCGCCTGTGTGTACGGTGCGGTGCCGGGTGCGTATTGTGATTTGTGCGACACTTCACAACAGAGAGTATAGTAACCACTGAGTACGTCACAAAGTTCACGATTTCTTGATAACTTGTACGCAATGCATTTGCGCATGCTCGTATAACTTTTTAAAAATGCCGCCAGATACGAATCTCACATCTTTACCGATTTACTACTATTTTCAAAATTAAAAATATTAAACTGAAGCACTACTCACTGAGGTGAGATTGTGAGTCTTATTAAACTGCGAATCATTACATCATGCAGGTAAAAAAATTGTATCGTGACCTCGAAGAACACTGTACACTCATGGGAATAAGGCAAGGCGAAGACAATAGCCTTTGAACATTAGCAACGCGCTCGTGCCACTTTACCGGATACATGTTCAGAATGTCTATGTAGTTGTTTAATATTGTATTTTTTTTTTTTTCTAATTGTGGCTACAAGCACCGGTTTTGTGCTACGCCAATGACAAGTTATATGGCTAGTGATCTCTTTTTTAAGGTAGGGAAACGTGATTCAAGGAAAAAGGAGTATTCGGAATTCGGAATCAAGACAAGTCAGGAAAGTTGGTAAAATTAATAAAAATAAATTACAAGATATTTTACTACAATAGATAAATAAAGAACATTATAATTTAATATTGTTATGTACAATAAATAAAGATATGGTTTTATATATTTTAACATTAAATATAAGTAAGGAAGAAATACATGTTGGGAAAGGAACCCGGAGAGATATAAGTTGACTAATAAAAGAGGAACGGTCATATCGAGGGCAGGAAAAGAATAAATGATTCAGATCACCCACTTCCTAATATTGTATTAGTATGTGACTTTTTTTTGCCAAAATAGCACACAATCACACACAACAGTTTGAATAAAAGTTCAGTTGTGGTAACTCACATGTAACTTGCCTTAAAAAATGGCAGGTGGCTTTTGAGATACATAGTAGAATGATTATTCCAAATGAAAAACGAAGACGAGTGGGTTTCGCACTTTAAAATTGACTAGTGGTCTGACCAGGTTTCGCCCGGATGCAATTCTCTGATCTGTCCATACATCGTTTAAACGTAATAACACAAACTTTCAGTGAATTAGTTAAAAACAATAACACATAGATAGATCTTCTTTCGTATTATAAGTAACTACGAAACGTAGTAACGCAATTATACCGACTTTTCCATATTACTTCCTCTATTCCTATTATTGATCATTTACTTATACATGATTATCATTGGAGCAGTTATGTCGTAAATAATTCAAAAATAAACTTGAAATCTAATTTATAAATAATATTTACTGAAATTTATTGGCACAAACAAACAGAGCTGATACTGTCTACTTTTCATACTACCTACTAATTAATACCTACGTAATTACTAGTATCTACTTTTTCTCGTTAGGTACTTTACTCATCGTTTCACGCCAAAACGGCTCAACCAATTTTGAAGAAATAAATAATGAATATACAAGAGATAGGTTAATTCCATGGATCGGGTTATGCTCGGTGTTTCGCTACGAGATCGAATTAGAAATGAGAAGATCCGTAGGATTGGCAAGTTGAAGTGGCGGTGGGCCGGGCACATAGCTCGTATAGGTCTACCAGAATCTCATGGCATTTTGGGAAATTTGAATTTACGCAACACTGGGGTAATTGGATGAACATATTTTGATACTTTCAATAATTGTAATTAATTATTATTTCAAAGTGACATGATTTTTTTTAGTACAACTTTGTAAATAAAGTACATAATGTTTTAAGTATAAATATATAGGTTATTTAACATTAAAATGACTTCAAAATTGTACTTTTAGATTAATAGCCAATTAAAATAGGTAAATAAGATTTCTTCAGTTTAAAATTATAATATACATACGTGCCTTACGAGTATTTATAATATAGAGGGAGCGCTGGTACTTCTAAAACGTAGATAAAAATGATGGTACCGAGCCACCAGTTTCGTTTTAATTCTCTCTTCTTATTAGTTCTCACTTAATCATATCATTATCAACTTTCAATTTCTAAATTGGAAGTAGTGTGATTATGAGTCGGTTTTATTTAAATAATTATTAGATTCCAAAAATATTATACGAAAGATGCAAGATTGTAAAATAAGAAAACGTATAATTTTATTGTCAGTCTTCTTTGTTTAATTAACTCTTTAGTCAGAGCTTACTTCTACATATTCTTTCTGTACATCTTTTGATGAAGACGATGAAGATAAAGGAATAATAATAAACCGTTCCTTATCTAAAATCTCTGAAAACTCCTATAAATAGGTATTTAATGCATTACTGTTTAGTATCAAAAATGATATCAAAGTATATACGATAAAACACATGCACATATCTAACACTAACCAAAAAAATGAAGTATCAAAACTATTCAATCCAACTTATTTGTTAAAACGACATCGATTTTAAAATCGACGATATTGTTTAAAATTGGCCAAATTATTCACGGATCTGGTAATAAATCTTGTAAACAATATGTCGCACTTGTGATTGTAGAACTAATTTGTATATTTTCGCTAAGGAAAAATAGAAATCTTAAAATCAGGGACCGAAAACGGTAACGAAAATACCGGTATTTTTTGGTATCAACCGAAAAAAAAAATACCGGTATTTTTAAAGGTAACCCCTATACGCCAATTTTATTAGATTCCTAGAATTTAACCGGTATCATACCGGTAACCGAAATAAGGATTACCTCTATGTTTCAAGCGTTGTCGGCAAAAGTCAAAGCGTCGCTGCGCCGTGCGTCGACCAAACACGACCTCAAGGCCGTCGCCCCGGTTGGTGCATGTTGTAACTTGCACCGATTCGACGCAGACCATACGCAGACGCGTTCTTTGCGATTTTTGAATTTTGAGACTCTTAATTGATATTTCATTCAGTACGCACGTCGCACGGGAGTGTTGAGTTATTTGTTTGGTTTGGAATCGGATTACCTATATACTTTGAAAATGGGACGAAAGCTAAAAAATCATGTTTATGCATATTTTACCTACCAAAAAGAAACAAATACATCTAAATGTAATGTAAAAGGGTGTAATAAAGTTGACACTAATAACGAAAAAGTAATAGTAATCACCACAAATCCATATCTATTTTAAAATACGATGTCTGTGCCTTGTGGTAATCACATTGTTAATATTTATTATTGTCTGCCCTGAGGAACTCCGGCATTTACCGACATGAGCGCCGAAGCGTACACGTATTCTACGCCCATGCAGAAAGCCGGAAATCAACGAACACAGGTTGCCGGGCAGACCGTATGCCGGAAGTTTAGAAAGAAGACCACGGTGCCAGATTCTATCAATCGACTTGGCTATGTCGAGGCTCACAGCAAGAGCCTCGCCACGCCGGTCAATCGCCTCACTCCAGCGATGCAGGACAAACGCTAGAAGATCACCCGTCGATCGATTATGACGGAATCCGTATTGTCGGTCACGGATCAACGAGTGATCCTCCAGGTAGCGGACCAATTGAGCGTTTATGATCCGCTCCATGACCTTACACATCACTGAGGTGATAGCGATAGGGCGGTAATTGGTAGGGTCCGACTGATCACCCTTTTTTGGGATCGGCTGCACATTGGCCTCCCTCCAAGATTCCGGCACAACACCTGTGCGGTAGGACGCTCGGTAGAGGCAAGTCAGTGCAGGAGACGACTTGGCTGCACAAGCTCTTAAAACCACGGCTGGTATCCCATCCCATCCAGACCACTGGCTTTCCGCACATCGAGAGACCGTAACTCACGCTGCACATCACACTGCCTGATGCGAATATCCGCCATTGAGAAACCGCAATCAGGCAGTGTGGGCAGCGTCTGGGAACCACGGTCTTCAACGCGGGAATTAGCTGCAAAGAGATTTGCCAGCAAGGCAGCCTTCTCTTGCGGCTTGTGGGCCAGCGACCCTTCTGGGTACCTCAGCGGTGGCAACGCTGGACGGCAGAAGTTAGATTGAACGGCCCCGGCCAAACTCCAATAAGCACGACTGCTAGTTGGGTAATTGGCCAACGCACGCCCAATCCTGCTGACGCGCTGGGCATCCACCCTAACGTAGGCCTTCTTGCAAGCCTTGGTTGTAGGCTTATTTGAGGGAACTGATATTGGTATCCTTCATGGCACGACTCCTGATCCAAGCGCGGTACGCCGCCTGTTTGTCACTGACAGCATCGGCGCATGCACGATTGAACCAGGAGCGTCCACGGCCCTTACTGGCGATCTCAAATCTCGTCAGCAATAGCGTTGACACTCGCTGACGGATCTTTACCCTCAAAGCAGCGCCGCCTCCAAGAGATGAATGCGAAATATTCCGGCATACCATCCCAATCTGCCACGAGTAATGCCAGACCCTCCGCTTAATCTGCACGGATTGTGGTGGTGATGCGAGCGGTAATGACGACCCAACCAGGCAGTTATCGGAAGTGCCTAGAGGCGCACTAACGGTCACACGATACCCGGCTGGGTGACTCGCCAGCAGAAGGTCCATCAGAGAAGGCGCATGACTCGCCACATCCGGGATCCTGGTGGGCTAGTTCACCAGTTGTGTCAAGTCATGAGTCAGAGCGAATGCATGGGCAGCTCTGCCAGCATGATCAGTCCTAGCCACAGTTCGTGATGAGCATTGAAATCCCCCAAGACCACCATTTCGGGCGACGGGAACTGCGCATGCGCGTCATCAGCCGCCTGGCTAAGATACCTGAACAGCCGAGTCGCCTCATCGTCCCCGTGGTGAAAGCTGTAAAGGCACACGTAGATAAGGCTCAGGGAATCTAGATCGACTTGCACCCACAGAGCGGAGAAGGAGGGGTCCTCCATGCAGTGCAAACGGCGGCTGCAGATGTCCGACCGAACACACAAACATACCCCGGCTTTAGGTCTCAAGTTTACTTCAAGCGAATAACCGGGATACAACAAGTAATAATCATCGGCCGGACAACGAATCTGCATCTCCGTTAGGAAGAGCAAAGCAGGCCGGGCCGTCTCGAGATGGACGGCATTGAGGTTCGTATGGGGTCCGCGGATATTAGTGAATTCCATAGTGAACGCGGTGGTGGGGTTATGCACCGCTGAAGGACCTGCTCTGTTTAATTGCACTGTCATGGTTGAAAGGATGGGATTGATGAAGAGGCAACGAATGGCTTAAGTTCGAGAACTAAGAAGGCCGAATGGGCACCGGTACGAAAGGATCTGCAAGAAGCGAATTGATCCGCCGGACGGAAGGGCCCCCGTACACTCCCGGGATGGGCCGCCGGGACCCCACTTCCGGTCACCAACCGGCACGACGGACCCACCCAAGATTATGCGCGGCACGGTTAGGCAGCCTCTCGAGGTGGTTAGCCCCTGTACTATACCGCGGGCGGCCAGCGGACAACCGTTTCTACGGGTCTCCCTGGCCGGCGGATCAACATTCCTCCCTTCGACAAACGACCGAAAATACCCACACGGTACAACCTCATGCCTGGACTCAAGCCCCTCGAAAAAACCGGAAAACCATGGGCTGATCCCGGAACGCGATCCCCTTATGGAGATCACTATGGCGGCCTTTACGTCATCGTCCTCGTGGACGGTCGTCGCTACCCGGGCGGACACTTAAGTCCTACCACCACGAACTGCGTCACTCATTTGGCACTACCCAGGGGTCAAGTGTAGGGAATCTAGAGTCTAAGCCTACGGACGCGGGTGACGTTAACCCCCTCGAATGAACTCTACTGCGGTAAAGTGAGGTGTGATGGTAAAAAAAGCGAAGACTTGTGGTCAGAAGTCGGACGTTCGCACCAAAACCCTTTGATCCGTCCCACAAAAACCGACAACAATCGGAATCGAGGCGGACGCATCTGTGGACGTTAAATACGTACAACAGACGCACAAATCACTTCCTTTATACGTCGGCGGACGTAACCGAATACGACGTCGTGTATAGAAGGCATTAGAAAGACGTAAATGCTCAAGGTCATTTGCTCGGGACCTGGTTTATCTTATTTTAATGTTTTATAATTTAAAAATATAGGGTTTTTGTACTAAATAATATTATTTATGTGAATTTAGGTACCTATCTATTTATTTATTAAATTAAATATACTGAGATATAAAAATGTCTTTACTATATAGTATCCCTTTACACCAAATTCTTGCCTTCACTCATTTCCTTTTCTTTTCAACACAATTACATCGCAAGTAAAATGAAACGATTCCAGGGATATTGCGTAAACAACACGCCAAGTATAATATATTTTATTTGGTATGCAATATGGAAATGAGTAACTATTCTCCAATGCGCTCTCTTTTACCGTCAAGGTCTTTTTTAGGTTACCGGTATTAAATCGGTTACCGTATATAAGGGTAACCTTTATAATTTGCATTGGTTACCGTCATAAGGGTTACCTAAATCTTAGAGGTAACCGAAATTGGTCGATACCGGTACCGTTATGTACAACCGGTTTCGGTCCCTGCTTAAAATATTCACATCGAATGACATAACTCAAGTTTTGAATCAGCTGTTGACCGTTGGTATTGCCACATAAAAATCATTATGTTTGTTTTTAATTTTATGCCATGAGATTCTGGTACACCCATGGGTACACCTTATAGAACCGATGGCCGTTGGGGCCGAACATCGAAAGGTTCTTGAATGGAGGCCCGCCTACAAGGTGGACGGACGATCTGACTAAGGTCAACTAAGGTTGCAAGAAGTCGCTGGATGCAGACCACTTCCATGGTCATCGTGGAGATCCTTGGGGAGGCCTATGTTCAGCAGTGGACTTCCTATGGCTGATATGATGATGATGATGACGGTTAATGCCTATTTATCTCTAAGTTTCGATTCACCCTGTATATTTGTAAAATATAAAAATTGGAATATAAAGTTGAATAATATCGGAAAAATATATTCGGATGTTTTTCGATTTTTTCCGAAATATTAGCACATAAGAATTAAATTCGAGAACAGTAATCAACAAGAACTAATGTAGCTATAATGTAGAAGGTCCATTAAAGTGATATTTTTCAGTATGGTCACTTCAAAATATTCTGGCAAGATTGTTCAAAACTGACGTTTATGTCGGCCATTTTGCAGTTTTTACGGTAGCTGCGGTACACGTGTTCTGTACGTTTCATTTTAAAATATGATTAAAATTGTATAAATATACGTTTAAACGAGTGCTACAATTAATTAAATATATTTCAGGTGGCCACAATGGCAGTTGCAAAGAAGCCCGTGGCTAAAAAAGCCCAATTGCACCAGAAGACTGGTAAGAAGGGAGTCAAAGGTGGTAAAATCCGCGGCAAAGGCATCAAGCGGAAGATTAACTTGAAGTTCACTATTGACTGCACACACCCCGCTGAAGACAGCATCCTTGACGTGGGTAACTTCGAGAAATACCTGAAGGATCACGTTAAAGTTGAGGGTAAAACAAATAACCTCAGCAATCACGTTGTCATTGCTCGCGACAAGACCAAGATCGCCATCAACGCAGGTAGATAGCTTTATATCTTCGTATTTACCTCAAAATATATAATCATAATATGATCGCTGGTTTCCATACGAAATTTAGTGTTTCTGAAAATATAACCAAAAAATTATTTTTTAGAATGTGACAAATTGTATGTGATAGGTTAGTTTAGGGTAAATATTTACCAGGATGTGAAATATGGTCTACGCTATATATTTTGGCGTCCTGTGTAATTGATAACAAAACAATCCTATAGCCCTGTAGATATAATATAAATAGTGTGTTCATATACTGGTAAACACTAAATATTGCAAAAATACTGTAGTATTTGTTTTGTAACAATGCACTCTGTATTTTGACCATCAATTAATTTAATATCGTATTCTCAATTTTCAGGTTAAAACCTTTTCAAGAATTTTGTTAAGGGCTCTGTTTACAATTTTTTTCATAACCACAACATTGAATCATACTTTCATTTATCAATTTGCAGAATTTTGACACACTTAGATCATATTATGACTTTCCTATTTTAGTAAAACCAACCCGCACTAGGCCAGCGTGGTGGACTATATGGCCTAACCACTCTCAATCGTACTCGATTGTAGAGTAGGCCCGTGCCCTGCAGTGGGATGTATATGGGCTGATACAGATACCGACAGATATTTTAGTATATGCTTTCAAAGAAATAATCCAATTGTAGCAATATTGAATGACTTCGAAGTTATTTGCAGCAATAAAGTGTCACCTAAAGTGGATGTAAAATCATAATATATTATAGACTTTACAGTTCATGCATTTTCAACCTCATTAATACATAAATAATTATGTCAAGCATTCCCAGTTTATGCTGCGTGTGCCCTGGTGCACAATGGAAATTCCTGCACCAATATAAATATTTGTGAGGCCCACAAATATTTGATGCGTTTTTTAATTTATGGCAAACAGTGCCGATGTCGACAACTCTGCCAATGTCAAATGTGCTATGAGTATGAATGGATTTTGGTAGGCCGCGAGTATGAAGTAAAGATTGATTTATTTCAAAGTTTCTTGTAGTTTTTGATATCCACAACACAAGATTTAATTGATACTAATGTGGAGTTAGGACATGTATGTGCCTGTTGGGTGTATATAAAGTACATATTCATTACATTATTAGAAATTAGGACACCGGGACAAAAATATACTAAAACAAATAGATTGAGAACTCCTGAAATATGTAGATTATTCAATTTTAGAGATAGTAGCAGAATTTACTATTTTACTGAATTAAAAGTTAACATTTCATACTATTCAAGCCAAAACAAGTTTGCACTGGTGTAATTGGCATGATTACAATAACATGTCTTCTGAAAGTAATAGTTTTATAGAAAATGTTATTGGAAGTGAGTGAGTTATGCCTATATATTAATAAAATGTATGAATTGTCAATCTGGTACTATACAGTATGGTATTCATTGAGTTGAATAGTAGCCTGCAGGAATTCTCGCACTGTTAGACACTTTTGCACTGATGTATTATAACATGCATGTATTTGTCATATTTTTTCTGAAATAATGTTTTTTTTTTATTGCAATGAATGGCTAGACGAGCATGCTGTTCGCCTGATGGTAAGCGATGTGAACGCTCGTGAACAGTAGCAAAACCAAACAACACCTTGAATGACAAAGCAATGCTTGACACTCTACTGCGCTCGCCATTCTGAGACACAAGATGTTAAGTCTCAATATGTCCAGTAGTTACTCTGGCTACAATGTTCTTCAATCCGAAACACAACAGTGCATTTAAACTGCTGTTTGACGGAAGAAATAGATATTGTGGTGGTACCCACCCAGGCAGCCTCTCACATATGAGAGACCTACCACCAGTAGATTACTATCGCTTCACTAAATTAACATTTGTCTTGGTAACGAGAAAACTAGATTAACATCAAAAATATTGACTAGGTTGCTACTTCGAAATTGACTTACACTTATCAAACCTAAATAGGTCTGATTAGTGTAAGTCATTAATGATTACTATAGGAAGTTCCAAAATGTGTTTATATTATTTCAGATAATAAAATAGTTCTCTGGTTATGTCCATAAATAAATAACCAAAAGCTGAATGTTTAAATGTCTATAATACATATTAGGGCGCAGTTATGCTGTTTAAAGTACTCAAAAGCTTATTCCTTTCTTTTTCTGTAGACAACTCAATATTTTGGGGCCACAGTAAATGTTTTAATACTAAGTACACATGTATGTACATGCTCAATAGACTTGCTGGATCCCGACCTAGTACAAACGTGTAAGAATATCATGCAAGTCTCAACACACACTAAATATGTTTTTTGAGCATGTATCTACATGTAGACATATGGTCAAGCATGTTAAAATAGCCATGCTCGAATGAAACATGCTCTTCGAGCATGTACGTACGAGTGTATTCACCATAAGTGTAACTCAGTAGCTAGACCACTATCAACTCTATCCTCCCTAGCAACTCTCATAGTTTTATGAAAAGTACTATAACTTTGTGTTCCTTCTTTTCAGACATTCCCTTCTCCAAGAGGTACCTCAAATACTTGACGAAGCGTTACCTCAAGAAGAACAACCTCCGTGACTGGCTGCGAGTGGTTGCCTCCTCCCACGACTCCTACGAGCTTAGGTACTTCAACATCAATGCTGACAGCGACAATGAAGAAAATGAGGATTAGGCTCTGATTACAATAAAGTAATTTTACACTAAAACTTTGATGTTTTACTTTTTAACAATTTCCTTACTTTTATAGTTATTGTTAAAAATACTCAGGTTTTAGTGCACTACACAACCATTGGCATTCATGTACATTTGACTGCACACATTAACTAACAGATAACTCTTAAAATGACGATCTAGATTACAGAGCATATACGTATTGGGTCCACAAAGAATAAGCCTATACCTAAACTTACATATATCTAGTGAGTGTTGAAAAGAATTGAGTTATAAACATCCCTATCACTAAGTACCAACCAATTACGAATTGCTGGATGTGGTACATGTCGAGTTACAATGCCTCTAATTTAATGGGCCTGTTTTATATGGCTCCGCCTAGGTGAAGATACTTTTGACTCCAGTCCACATTAGAAACATCGCGTAGGTACTGTTTCCCGCCCTGTCCCATTAGACCTTTTTAAGAGGAACAATCCTGTCACATGATTGTGGCGTTACTTAAACTGTTTAGTGTTTACACCCTATTTACACCATAGATGTATAGAAATCTATGGTGCTGTGTAAGCCATGGACGATGTAAGCACATGCATCGGAAGCTCAAAAAAGGAATAAATTTTCCCCGTATTTGCATTGACGTAAAATATATGGACGGGGCGGAGAGTACGAAAAGTGTTGTCACGAAAGTGGTCCGCGGACCAATGCAACGGTTGTGACGTCACAGCGCACCGGTCTGTAAGTCGTCGACAAATGCCTAATTGTATCGTCGTGGATGCAATAAAGATGACCGAAAGTTCACAAAAAAAAGATAACATTTTTTATCACCGCTAAGTAAAACTTATATAACTTTACGTTAGTATAACATTTATTTTAGCATTATTGAAAAACGATTTCATGCACTCACTGCTCCGTTCCTATTGCTAAATTACCTATCCAACAAAAAAATAATTTCAATTCGTTTCTGAGATTAACGGACACAAACAAATTAGTTCTTCAGCTTTCTTTATCAACCCAAATACGTCCCACTGCAGGGCACAGGCTTCCTCCAAAGGTAAGATAGGCTTTATTCCGACTGCCTCGGTGGCGTAGTTGTACTTGGGTACAGTTGTTACAAAGTCGAGGTCTCGGGTTTTAAACCCGAGGCGGGCAGTGATATTGGATTTTTCTATTCATTATCAGCCTGGAGTCAGGAATTTGTGCCTGTCAAGGCGATAGGTTCGCCCCCCTGTCACATGGTGGGACGAATCATACAAGGCGAAAGGGTGTCCTGGACCTCTGCCTACCCCTTCTGGTATAAATAGGCGTGAGTTTATTTTTGTATGTAGATAGGCTTTATATAGATTTTTATGTACAGGTCCTACTTTCAATAATTCCTTCATATCTCAGTCATAACACGCCTACGGCGCGGCGCGGCGGCGCCAAATAACGAACTATCCACTAGCGTTCTGGCGTAATGTGTATGCTAATATAGATGTAATAGCAATAGCTTAATGCACGTAAAACACTAGGCATAACGCTGTTAACTAGTAAATTAAATAAATAATACAACCATTACGTAGAATTTCTTTATTGTGCTTTCATTATCTCAGTACATTTTGTAGTTCAATAATTGACTGATGGTGGTCGATTTCAATTTCGTTCCTTGTAAAGGTAAGTTCCTAAATTAAACACATCAAAAACATAATGTAACTTTTATTTCGCAGGTTGGTTAATATTTACATAAATAATAATAAAAATCAAAATTGATGATTTAAAATACATTCGATTCAAGGGAAAAAAATTGAAACTTACACACTAAGTTCATATATTTGTACTACACTAATTTTAATAAGATTCACTGGCGTGGCTAGGTATTGTCTGAATGAGAAATGCGCTAAAATTATATTTTATCTACGTGGTAACAATTGCTTGCACCGGGCTTGCAGTACTTTATTTTAGCGTAAGTTTACAATTTGAGCCAATACGTAGCTGCTAAAATAAACTAAATCTACCGGCACTTTAAAATATACGTTGGCAACATTGAGGAACGCACCCAAACATTCAGTTTTCGCGAATGCATTTAAATCCAGTGTTGCCAGCGTAATAAATGACCACATTTAGCGTACAGGTCCAGTGCAAGTGGAACTAAGACTATGGTGGTTTGTTCACTTTCCGCTGGCGATCTCCTTCATCCTGTTGAGAGCGGAACCGGCCTTGAACCAGCTGATCTGCTGCTCGTTCAATGAGTGGTTGAGCTTAATGCGCTCAGTGCTGCCATCTTTGTGCTTGATCTCGCAGTCTACTTGCTGTGGAACAAACAAACATTTTTCTAAACTGCAATCAAGGGGCTATTAAAGTAATTGTCATTTTAGCATTGCTGGAATTTTCTCGTACACGATTTCATCTTAAGATACCATTCTTTTTTTTTGTAAGTTGTAATAAGAGTAATTTGAAAAATATTTTACCTTGCCAGGTGCAAGGTCTTTCAGTCCAAGAAGTGAGATTTTGTCTGTGGGCTGGATTTTGTCGTAGTCAGCGGCGTTGGCGAAGGTCAGAGGCAACAGTCCCTGCTTCTTCAAGTTGGTCTCGTGAATCCTGCATAGATGAATTTGTTCGTAACATATTTGGTGAATCAAAAAAATGAATATTGTTTGATATAGGCTGCTATGTCCAGTGCCTTGAATCTACAAGGTTTATATACCATTGTAATTATAAGTTGAACATTGCCCTTAACATGTGATAATGTTGGAGCTTACTTTAGCAATCATTGGCCGAGTTTTATTCTTGTTCACGTTGCTGAAAATGCTTTAACCAGATAACGGCCTTATGCATAGACATTTTTAAAACTTATATTAGTTATCGAATGTTTATCTATTTTGAGTCTTATGAATTCAGGTTGAGCAAAGAAGCGGTCGTATCGCTTTATGAGCGGTCGTATCGCTTACCATCAGGCGAACGGCATGCTCGTCTCGCCATTCATAGCAATAAAAAAAAAAAAGAAGACAATATTTTCAATAACTAAAATAGGATTTAAAACTGTCTATGTCGACGGCAAAAGCAATCTTATGGTATCACGAAAAATGCTAATTTGCACCAGAGCCAAAAAAAGATATTTATAAACTTAATAAATTCTAAACTAGAAGACTTAGGAATACCATTTTTTTTGTAGTAACATTTTAAAATAAAACCTTCCATTTCACGAGGCCATTCAATGCGGTATTTTTTTCTACATGGAGTGCCGTATAAAACTTATATTCGCATTTTTCGAAATACGACAAGATCGCTTTCCTGCGTCGATGAATAAGGTCATAAATGTGTGCAATAACCACACGTAGAAATATATCCATCCCATGGTTGCTTGTAAGAAATTACGTAGTGCAATAAAGCCGCCACTTGTACTATTATTATTAAATAAATTAAAATAACACCCAATAGACACATACATAGGTCTTGACCCCACACTAAGATCGAGTCTTGTCGTGGGTATCAGGAACTACGAGAGACTTTTCGGTCTCACAAACACCCAGACCCGAAAGAAATATTTGTGGGCCACAAACATATCTCTCGGTGCGGGGATCGAACCCGCGGCCTCTCGTTTCACAGGCGGTGTCTGACCAACTGCGCCACGGAGGCTGTCAACATAGTGAGTGACAGTGCATACCTAGCGAAACTCTTGACGATGATGGCCCGTCCGCCGAGATGGCGGGGCTCGAGCGCGGCGTGCTCGCGCGAGGAGCCCTCGCCGTAGTTCTCGTCGCCGACCACGCACCAGCGCACGCCGGCCGCCTTGTAGGCGCGCGCGGTGCCCGGCACGGGACCGAACTCGCCGGTCAACTGGTTGCGCACTTTGTTCAGCTCACCGTTCTCGGCGTTTGTTGCGCTGTTGAGAGAATTGTGTCATTTCATTTAGCATTATTTAAGACAGTTTTTTATAATGGAAGTCATTGAAAAAACTAGCCTTCTTACAGGATACAGTCGGTGTTCGTATACATAATATATTATAGAAAAACACATGTCCCTTATTAGAAACCGCTAATCAAACACATAAACGTAAATTAGTTAAATCATATTAAGAGAAAATACAACGTTGATTACATTTGCTATTCAAAATTTTTTCTATATATTTTAACTAATATTGCTATTTTACATAAAAAAATGATTTTATTTACTTTACAGTAATATCAAACGTCCAGCCGATAGACATCTGCTATTTTTCTGCTTAAAATTTGCTTAAACAAGGCCCTCGGCAATAAGCTAATGAGCTGTTAAATAGCTAATTATTAATTTCGACGTCTATGAATAACGTTTTTGAATCAGCTCATATTAGCAGTAATTGAAAACCGCGTTCAGTATATATGTAGTATGTATTCAACTCTATCTGGAAGATAGAATACTGCAAAGTGTATTAACAAACAATACCAGTTTCACTTTTGCTGAAAACATTTGCAGATATTGTATGGCTAATTTCTGGTCAATATTCAATGATCTAGTCTAGTATGTATATTTATTTTAAATTTTAGATATGACATATGCTACATTTATACGAGTTTGTTTTAAATATAAATACTACTCACGTAATGAACATGTTGTTGGAGATGTTGTCAAGATGTCCTCTGTACTTGAGCCAGGGTCCGGCGGCGGAGATGTGGTCGGTGGTGCACTTGCCCTTCACCTTGATGAGGATGGTCATCTCGTTCAGGTCCTTGCCGTCCCACTTGTCGAAGGGCTCCAGGAGTTGCAGACGGTCCGAGGTTGGGGACACGTCGACTTTCACCTCTGTGGAAAAATATACGTTAATAAGAAACAATAAAAATGTTACGTAATATTGGTTTACAAGCATCATAGCACAAACAGTTCATCACATATATTTGCAATGTTGTTCTGAAATGAAAAGTTCTGAAATATTTATGAAAGTTTGATTTGTGTAATATTTCACTAAAGCGTTTTGAGTGGGTCAAAATTGCTGAGTAGTTTTCAAAAACCACAACAGAAAACACATTGTAATATATTACAATGGGTTTGGAGCTGTATTTGTATGCATCTATTAATATTATTTCTGATTGAGATTTAATATACAAGATAAAATTATTTTCGTATTTAACCGGTTATAGGATATTTTTTTAAATATATTTCCAACTATGTGAAATAAAACAATTCTTGCAGAATATTTTATTACTTTAGAATGTGAGTCAGATATAATGTATGTTTATTATGTTACTATATTTATGTCTGTTATTTTGTTTGACTTTCACTTTGTTAACTATTATAATATATTCTTTTGTGGTGGTATTATAAAGAGTTATATTATTGGTGGGACTACTGGTGGTAGGTCTCTCATATGTGAAAGGCCGCCTGGATAGGTACCATCGCAATGTCTATTTCTCCCGTTAAACAGCAGTGTAAATGCACTGTTGTGTTTCGGCGTGGACATTGTACGGTCTTATCGCTTACCATCAGGGGAACGGCATGCTCGTCTCGCCATTCATAGCAATAAAAGACAAAAAATAGTGTAATTGTAGGAAGTGTATACTGACTGGTGCCATCAGCAGGCGGGTGCTCGTATGTGTCCTGGCCGGGATCGAACCCGCGCGCGGGCAGCTCGTCGCCGAAGGGGTCGGACAGGCGGAACTTCTTGCCGTCAGAGCCTGTCAGCTCGTCCGTCACCGGGTTGAAGTCCAAACGACCTAGATACACAAAGTTATATTGTGATGAAGTATTATACACATACAATGAGGTGGATAGACCATATTTTTGTATTAATGATTTCACTTTTTGCTTGCATCAATGTATTACACTAGGGATCTATGGAGCCAAATAATAGTAATCTCTTTGGTGAGTTCAAAAATGTTGATACCCATTTTTCTGTGAGAAAAGCAATATCAAGTATTAAGCTTTACAGCCGTCTGGTAAATGGGAAATACTACAGGCAAAACAGTCTTTACTTCCATTCTAATCTTCTTGTCTTTTTTTCTCCGTTTTGTGGTTCTTGACCACATTTATAATGTATTAATATTGTAGATGATTCACTTATCAAGTACGCTGTTTTCTTATACAGGAAATATCAAGACTGTTACCTAAAACGAAGCCGGGTGGGAGTTTCAGGAGCTAAAGGCACAAAGCAACTAAAAATGTTGCAAAAAAGAAACAACTTTTTCGTTATATTTTCTAGTCACTAAAACTACCACCCGGCTTCGTTTTCGGTAGCAGTCTTGATATACCCTGTATTTAAGAGTTAAAAAACAATAACGTACCAGCGATGGAGAGCGCGGTGACGAGTTCGGGGCTGGTGACGAAGCAGTGGGTGGCGGGGTTGGCGTCGTTGCGTCCGGTGAAGTTCCTGTTGTATGACGTCACGATGGTGTTCTTCTCGCCCTTCTTCACGTCCTTACGGTCCCACTGGCCGATGCAGGGGCCGCAAGCGTTGGCTAGCACCTGCAGTGTTGGATTTATTTAATATATTTCTAACGTTATCATGATCAGTACACAACGATCCACTGTTAAATATAAGACTTTTCAAAAATCAGGTTGGCGCATACTCCTAGAGACACCTTACTACGATTGTTCAATAATGTTTTTTTTTTAATATAGAGCAAAGCAAATTTGTATAAATCTAATAAAACCCAATACTTTTCAGGTTTAAAATTTTTAAATTAAATAATTTACACATTAATAAAATATCTTTAAAGTTCTAGGTCACTCTACAATGTGGAGGAAATTAAGGCTTGTGAGTTAAGTCTGTGCATTGTTTGATACTAAGTTTTTTAAAATTACAAATTCTATGTTATGTAGTATTTTTATATTTACTTTTATTTTTTACTGTTTTATGTATACTCACAGTGCCTCCGAAGTCCCTGAGCGTCTTGGCGATGCCGTCTCGCTCGATGGTGGCGCGGACCTGCTCCGAGCCGGGGGTCACGTTGAACGGAATCTTAGACTTCAGACCGTGGCTGAGTGCCTGCGAGGAAAAAATCATTATTAAATTGTTATATAATTTAGTATGGAAAAAACATACTTCAACATTATTTAAATTTTCATAAAAACAAATTTTGATTGTTTATTTAAAAAGGCAATTTCTACTTTTGCCAGGATTTAACCCCCATTTACATGCAATAGATGCAACATTTTTATTCATATATTTATTTTAAATTATAATTTTAATTCACTGTAAAACTTAGCCGAAAGTCTACAACTATGCTTCTTTTTAATCTTTTTCAGAACAATGATTCATAGAAATTAACAAAGCATGAGTATTTAATTTTTGTTATTATTTTAATAAATGTCTTATCCTCCATAGACAGCGTACCTCCTTAACAATACTGGCGCAGCGTCCCATGTCCTCATACGAGGAGTTGGTGCAGGAGCCGATGAGTCCGACGCGGATGTCCATGGGCCAGCCGTTCTTCTTGGCCGCCTCGCCCAGCTTGGAGATGGGGTTGGCCAGGTCGGGGGTGAAGGGACCGTTCACATGGGGCTCCAGGGTGGATAGGTCGATCTCGACTAGCTGCGTGGATAGAGATCATTGATTTAGTCGTGTTATCATTAAGGTGTTGTTATATGCGATTATATACGCACTTTTTTTTTCAAAAGTTGTGATTAAAAATGTTTTAATATCTAAATTATTTGGTTTCCGTTTTCTGCATGATGAACTTTGTCATTAAACATCTATGGTCTAACTTCATAGTAACTTACTTGTATTGTGATTAGAATGATTACCATACTTTATGATTTATCTAGATCTAGATCAACTAATACATTACATTACTTTTATTTCCTACGCACATTTTAACGTCGATTTATTTCATTTCTTTATAATCAATTAATAATAATAATAATGATTTGTTTTGTTCAGCGAACAATAACAAACGAATGGTCATAGCCGACATCATTTAATATTCGACCTTATTACCTGGTCATAAGGTGCCTTGGAGTCAGGTGTGAGCAGGTGCTTGTAGCTGTTGGCGGCGGCGGCGATGTCGTGGCGACCCGTGGACTTGAGGTACGCCTCCATACGAGAGTTGTACGGGAACACCTGGGTAAACAATTATAAAGGGTAAACAATATGACCTTACAAAATTATTGTTTTGTATTGTTCATTATTTAACTGTTTTATGTTTTTCTTTTATATTTTTATATAAATAAGCAAGTTTTATATTAGTTACATACTTGCGAAAATACGTTATATGTTAACAGCCTATTCTTAGTTAATAAGTCTTATCGGTAATATTACTGTTAACGCTTAGTTTTCTGAATAAAAATAAAATAAATATTTAATCAAAGATATACTCACACTGGTGGTAGCTCCGATTTCAGCGCCCATGTTGCAGATGGTGGCCATGCCGGTGCAGGAGATGGAGTCGACGCCGGGCCCGTGGTACTCCACGATGGCGCCGGTGCCGCCCTTCACCGTCAGGATGCCCGCCACCTTCAGGATCACGTCCTTGGGACTCGTCCAGCCTTTCATTTGTCCTGGGGATCATTGTATTGTTAATAAATTAAAGTAAATATTTCTATTTCAGATTGGTCAGAATTGTGATAAAAAATTGGTCTATTGATTTATGTCAGTTTGGCTATCGTAGGTTCGATTTATAAGTTAGATAATAGAATCTGAGTGCGTGGTGGCCTGTTGGTAAATGGACCAGACGTGGCTGCCAACATGTTCACGGTGGTCGCGGGTTCAAATCCCAGGGTACACCTCTGACTTTTCGGAGTCATGTGTGTATTGATAGTCAATCACCACGCACTAAAACGGTGAAGGAAAACATCGTGAGGAAACCTGCATACCATAGCGGTTTATAAGAATTTCTATGTTATGTAAGTCCGCCAACCCGCACTAGGCCAGCGCGGTGGACTATATGGCCTAACCACTCTCAATCGTACAGTCGATTGTAGAGTAGGCCCGTGCCCTGAAGTGGGACGTATATGGGCTGATCCAGAATAGAATCTGTGTGTTTTTTTATATTGCGATATACGTGTTAATGCTATGTATAGAAAAAAACGTTATAGTTTTTATGTTAAATAATTTTTACTGTGTATTAATTATGTTGGATACATTGGAGTATGCATGATTTTTTAAGAAAACATGTGATCAAAATTGTAATAAAAATGCGTCATATGAATATATTTTATGCAATCTTGAAACAAAGGTAATATTTAGATAATAATTATCAAGAGCGATACGTTTAATCAACACTGATATACATCGTCAGTCACATTGTGTTTGAATTTGTATGCAAACATTTTCTTCATTGTAGCACTCAAGTCCATTGTAAAATTGTTAGCTCATAAAGGGGACTAATGAAAATAGGCAATACATTGCTTACAAATAAATAAAACAAGAAATTAAAATGGTCATGATACGCCATAAACACTAACAACAAAGAAAAACTGAAAAATATCTTCACAAAGGTGACCTTGGGTTCTGTAATCTGTTATCTGTCGGCCCTTTTACACTTACGGCATTTGTAATTCAAGGTGTTGTTTGGTTTTTCTATTATTTATGAGCCGTCGTATCGCTTACCATCTGGCAAACGGCATGTTCGTCTCGCCATTCATGGCAATAAAAAAAAAGGTAAAATATTCGATAACTAAAATAGGTTTATAAACCGTCTATGAATAAAGCCGTTAGTATACAAAATTATTGTATTTCAATCGATATGATTGTTTTCGTCATACGTATTTTAATATTGAGGTTGAATGGAGCACTCAAGACCCTAGTTCATCAAGTCCCTTAAACAGTCAATATACTTATTGGTATAATGGTACATATTCCATTGCGTGATTACACAATAATTACGCAACCATTGCGCATTACATACGAATTGGATGTCACGAAAATCAGGAGGCGTGGTGTATGGATACGTATGTAGATAGAATTATCATCAATCAAATAGTGTCCACAGTGTGACGTAAACACGTCAGACAATTGATAAAAACGTAGTAGTTTAGTTTGTTTAAGATAGCGGAAAAATTGGTCGTGGCGTTTTGTTATTCTTGTAGCGCAGGTGGGAAAACATCACAGGAATAAGAGGAAAAGCGCGTTCCTTATCTATACCGCTACAGATAATTGTGTCAACTGTACTGATGTTATTAACTTGTATAATTACAAGGGATAACTCATTATTGGTAGTATATTATGTATCAAAATGAAAACTTTTTGTTTGCTGTTACGGGCTGTTACTATACTGTACTAATGTCATTCTTTGTCTATGAATAATTAACAGTCTGTTATGGATATCCAGCGTATTTTAACCATAATTCCTTTTCTTATTAAGCTAGTATTTCACAACTATAAATAGCTTTAAATCATCGATGTATAAACATTTTTATCTCTTATCCAAATATAGAAACATAAAAAAAATTTAATTAATAAAAAAAATAACAACAAAAAGGTCACAGAGGCATTTCATAATGATAAATAGTTAGTCCGCCGAGTATGACAGCAAGGCAAGACATACAACTGCGCATCTTATTGGTAGCAATTATAATGCACTGTGCGAGACTAGTTTAGTGTTTCTTGTTGCGTAATAAACGACTCATTCAGGCGCCACTGTTGTTATCGTTGTACATTTCAATTTATCTTTAGATGTGTTCAGGGATATTTTTTTGATGCAATATAATATTTCGGCGTAGATTGACGTACTTTATAATCGCAATAATTTACCTAATAACATATAATTGCAAAACCCCATACCTACATATTATTTTCAAAACGCTTTTATCTTTCTTAAAATAACAAGTAATGTCGATCTGGACATGTATTAAGGATGTTTTAAAATAACTAAGATTTAGGATACCTTTTATTTTCATAACATTCCAAAAACAAATACTTGGAACTAGCTGATCTAGAAGATGTAGTCACATGACATTATTATGTTTTAATTTTACTATAATAATATGTTTTAATAATTACAGAGTAACTACTGGAC
The DNA here is from genome assembly GCA_030180105.1 of Hyles lineata. NCBI lineage: Eukaryota > Metazoa > Arthropoda > Insecta > Lepidoptera > Sphingidae > Hyles > Hyles lineata. Next base: position 293,119 of record JARJEE010000035.1, on the reverse strand, counting down.
ATATTGAGACTTAACATCTTATGTCTCAGGATGGCGAGCGCAGTGGAATGCCAAGCATTGCTTTGTGGTTCAAGGTGTTGTTTGGTTTTGCTACTGTTCATGAGCTGTCGTATCGCTTACCATCAGGCGAACGGCATGCTCGTCTCGCCATTCATAGCAATAAAAAAAAAATAATACTAACAACTGAAAGTTTAAAAATCAAATCTACACTATATAACTTTGCTACTTTAACTGGTAAAATTAACTAATAAACAAGGTTCGACACAAAATTCCATAATAATGTAATCAACGGGAAGCGTTATCGTTAATTAAAATTAAATTAATTATTAGAGATAAACTTAAGGCATTATTTTTTAATCCCGATTAATGTTAAATAAGTTATGAAGTATTTGATTTATAATCTTATCAATACAATTCAATCAAATTAATTACGGAATAATCGTAAATATATCGTTTCATAATAAAAGTATATTTTCAACAAATCCGTTCTATAGAATTCGCGCTATGGATAACCAAAATATATTTCAAATCACAAGAGGAAAAATTGCCGAAATAATAATTTGAATTAAACAACTCACGGGACTTCCCTTGAAATAATACAGCGAGTTACGTGTTACGACATTGTTTATCATATTTGATGTCATAAAATTGAGGAAAACGTATTTTTAACTTTATAATATACTAGCGGCCCGGCCCAGCTTCGCCCGGGTACAAATCGATTTCTGTATAATATGTATGTACGTATTATTATTATAGATATAAACCTTCCTATATAGGCACGCTGCCTGTACGCTGTGTATATAGTGATTTAATTTAATAAAGCTAAAGTCGAAAATAATACGTAATACTTTTATGATATAAATTATTAAAAAACAGTGATGTAAAGCCTCGACTATTCATATATAAAGAAATATTTGATTAACCTATAGCAGTACGACGGCTTAACCACTAGTAAAAAGTGTACAAAAATTCTGTCTCGTACAGAAATTCGTCCCAAACAATAAAAAACAAATCCAACGTATCCATAGTTTAATGGTCTTATTAAAAGACAATTTTAAAACCTATTTTAGCTCGAATATTTAGTCTCTCCACCGACTTTTGAATTCAGTTTAACCTAAGAAGACAAAACCTTCGATTACTGAAGCTTGTTGATGACTGAAGCTTGCTTGATTACTGATGTTTTAAAACTGTCTAATGAGGCATTATTATTTGCATAAACGTGACCCATTAAATATTATTGATAAGTGCACGTTTCGCTGCAATCTCCGATCTCATTAGTGCATGTGTACACATTGATTAGATTCCAATGTCTAACGTCTAGACATATTTCACGTTCGTGCGAAGGGACGCACGTGATCGTTGGTATTGCGTCTCGCTCATAGCTTCGAGACGAATAATCATTTATTGGCAATGGGTTTGTCATTGCCCATACTTATCAATTACTATGGAATAAATTAACTGATGGTTTTTAGAACATGTTTTATTGTTTTGTTATCGTCGTTTAATTGTACATAATATATTTATATGCATGCTTTGATTTACTACTTGACTTGATAGAACGTACATATTTCAATGGAGTAGACTGTCATGTCGAATGTCATTTGATTCAGAATAGAATACCACATTTAATTTTCTTTATTACAAGCTACAGTCCTAACACATCTAAAAAGGCGAGTTCAGACGTTGATCCCGTTTATTGCAACTTGATAGTCAGTTGTTATGAATCCATGTCAGATATAACGATAAATTAATATATCGGTTAACTAGCCCGCAATGGGTTAACGTGGAGTGTGGGCCAAAATTCAACTCCATCCGGGTATTTGATGGTAATAAAGTGATATTGTGTTGTGAATGCATAAAAAACACCATACACTATGAAATTCAGTACAAATACATGAAATCTAGTCCGCCCACTATCCACAGAAAGTAAAAAGCAATCTCATTGACATTGACCGGTTGGCCGGGCGCCACACTCGCTCTATTTATACGCGTTATTGTGCATTACGTATATATGTTATGGGCCAAGTGATTAATGCAGGCAGTATTCAAAATGCCCGGGCAGTATGAATATTGCCGAGCCATATCGGGCCAAGTGATTAATTATAATCTAAACTCACCTATTTATCACATTGCTAGGGCATTATGAATATGGCTACATGATGATCGGGCAGTGTGATTAATAGGTGATTTTTTACGTGGTGCACTGCCGCATTGTCGCATCTGCGATGGACCCATGAATTAGAAAGGTTGAATTGATCTGCTTATGTTTGGTTGCTTTTTAACGTCCGAAACATTATCTTCAGAAGAAAATTAGTGTACCCACTTTATGGATCAGTTAGGTCGACTGCGCCCCAAAACCGACTCGGAACACACCGACTTCACGTAGTCTTTTGGCTACCGACCCTAGAGTGTATATAAAAAGCCGGAGGCGCGGAGGGAGAGCAGCCCCCGCCCGCTGTAACGAAGGATAGGCAACCGTGCGAGCCGTAGCGGCTGAGGCTGATCGCCGGAGGCGACCAGCAAGCCGAACATGCGGAGGTGAGCATGGTTGCCTATCTTTTGTTACGCAAGGGCGAAGGGGCTGAACTTCCCGTAGCGCCGGAGACGATGCAGAAGCTAATTTGTATTGACAACAAGTGTTTTAAGGGTTAGGTTGCTATAATAGATATTTCTCAATAATGGTGCGTTACCTTTTCATGGGAGTGGTACCAGGGGAGGTGCGACACTCCCTCCACTCCTCCCAACCCACCCCCTCGTGCTGCCCTATTCTAAATTCTACTACTTCGGCTCATTGTTTTGATTTTAATCGCTTTATATCACGCTGCCCAATAGGCACTTGGCATTATTCATAATGCCCGGGCAATGTGATAAATTGATAGGTTATAATCACATTGCCCGCACTTATTGGGCATTATTCATATTGCCCGGGCATGATGAATAATGCCCGATTAATCACTTGGCCCATAACATATACACGTAATGACATGCAATGCAATGCAAGTATTTTCGGCTACGATTTTTTTTCTAAACGCTTTCTTTATTATGTTTGGTGAGTGCATAATGGCAACAGCATATTATGATAATTTGACAAATATTTATTCGCTTATGAAATTCTACATGTAAAATTGCACAGAAAAATAAAAATAAAATTATAAAAGCTAGTCATTATTTTCTATGCGTTTAAGATTCGATTTGTATTATATTAATGTACTTTACGCAATAAAGGCAATAAAGTACATGATCCAACTTAATCTTTAATAATAACTATACAATACTATGTAACCTAAATTATTAGTGAAAGATTTTTCTCGAACATTGTATCGTCACAATTGACCTGCCACACCCAGGGGCGTGCGCTCCTTGTAGGCAGAAATGCAGTGCATTACTTGCCATTCACAGATATTTTATTATAACGTTCGTACGGTTTAGATGACTTTAATTTATAGTAAATAAATGAATAAATAAAATACAATAACTTAAAAGCGCCTAATATTTTATAAATAGCATCTATTTGCAAGCACCCAAACATTATGTTTGCCACGCGACAAACAAGCGGCGCTGCAAAGCAAAATAATGTACCTAATCAACCAAGTCCTGCCGCCGCGTCCCGCATGACTTTAGTTCACATGTGTGGGGTAATTTTAGTGTCCGTGCACAGTCGCAAACGCACACACCCATGAATATCGAAAGCCGCAACTCCTGCGGCAGGCCTCGGAAGTTCGGCAGTTGTCGGGAGCAATCGGAAATGTTCGTTGCCTATAATCCGAGTAAAATTAATAGGCGGAAATCTAATAAATCACCTATGCACATTATGCATTTTTGGTTAGTAAGGTTTTATTTGTTTAAATAGCAGAAATGTTTTGTGTTTCGCGGGGGCCGTTTTGATTTTTTCATGTGTTTTTGCATTGTTTACTATTTTATACTATAGTTTTTAAATCAATGCTATGTATGTTTGTAGTTTTCTTAAAAGATTTTTCATTTTAACATTTGAAAGTGTGTACATTTAACAGTTTATTACTAAGTTTCGATATTAATTGTAGTCATTTGCTTTTACTAGTGCGTTTGTTTATTTTTTTAAATATTATTTGATTGTGAGGTTTGTGTTGAAAATGTATGTTTATCTAATGAATGAATGAGGTGGCCGAAATCTTGCATTTATTTACATCGGGATATAGTAATCTCAAGTAACCGGAACCTTGAATATGTGAGCATTGAAGCTGACTAGGTGAGATTTTTATTTTAATTATAAGAATTTCTTCCGCCGCGACGATCGATCGCTGTTTTGTCTGCCGTAGAAGATGGACATGAATAGTAGTACATCTAAGACTTGTTATGTTGGCATGGTTTCCGACTTAGAGATCCGTCGCGTGGCTGTGGCTATGCTAAAAACTATAAAGAAAAAGTTTTTGTGACCGAGTACTCCGCCGCATACCCAGTGTCATAATCCTGTGCACGCCGCTGGCCACACCCCTTGACCCGTGTCTCTGGGAACGCGATGAAAGTTTGGCAATAGCTCTGGCATAGTGCCAGAATAAGTTGCGTGTATATTGATCAAACATTTCTCTGTGGACGTCTCGCTTTACAGACTGTCGTAAACATGGCAAAGCTACATTTACTTTTTGGTAAGGAGATAGGCAATTGAAATCAAATATATTGTGTTAGATGTTCAATTATTTCATTGTTATAGACAACCTCTGGGTGGCAGTAGGTTCGACGCCACCTGTGAAACGAGAGGCCACAGGTTTGATTCCCGCACCGAAATAAATATTTGTGTTATCCACTGGTATTTGTTTCGAGTCTAGGTGTTTGTAAGACCAAAAAATCTCTCGTAGTTGCTGGTACCCACGATACAAGATTCGATCTAAGTGTAGGGTCAGGACTATACATGTTAAAGTTGGATGTATTTATTTATTTATAGATTCGGGATTATTTTCTCATTTAGATAATTTGATTTTTTATATGACAGCTTATTACATTCTGAAGTATTTTCACTGCCTCGTAACGATCGGGTTACGGTGGATTTATTTTGATTAATGTAGGTATATTGATCATTGATTTGTCTTTTCCGCATAATATGACTACCGATTACTATTGTTACTATCTAAAATCCATGACTTCATTTAAATAATAACCTATTTAATATCAATAGAGAAAACATGGTAAAATATTTCGATATTTTCTATGCAAGTTTAAAGTTATGAAAGGATATTTTTTCTAGACTATGGATTGCTATGTACTGTTAATTGTTGACAGTAAAAAAATAAGTAATATTCCATCATACAAATTTATATTTGTGACTGATTTTAAAATTTCCAATCATGTGATTGATATTATAGTATGTGTGAGCAAAACTTTGACCTTTTTCGACTAGTCTTTGTCCGTTTTATTTGTTTATACTTTTATTTATAGTTACATTATGGATGAAAGTTGAGAATGCAATTGGAAGTGTGCCCATTGGAATTGATTTGGCTTTAGTTTTCACGAACAAAGAGGACTATTTTTATGGTGTAGTGTAGTGGTCGAAGAACTTACAAATCAACTAACGCGAAGTAGGTAACATTTTATATTTTTAAGCCTCTTTTGCTAGCAATCAGACCAGAGCTTGAAAACTAGTAATTATCGTTGAATCAGTCTTGCACCAAGAAATATATTTTTATTGAATGGAACTCATGCTCCATGGTCCTGATCCTTTGGCCTAATGTTTCAAGAGTAATTTATTAGATAAAACTTTAATCAGGATCTATACGGCCAACATTTCTTTATTGATTATGACGTTACCCGTAGACGGTTCATAACCGACATAATAAAACACTATCAATTTCACTCGAATATGGCTCACGTGTTTTTGAAGAAACCTGCAATTTAAGTCATCCAAGCATGTCCCATTTACTTCCCACAGCTCAATATTTTCTCCCTGTAACCTAGAGTTCTAGACTTACCTGTGAGCTTAACGCCAATAACTTTAGGGCACTTCAGTTCCCACGGAATGTCAGCCATCACGTCCACAGCATCGGCGCCACCGACACCTGAACAAAAACATTGACTGTAACTTGCATCCAAGGTCATATTTAATCCATTGACTTGCACAAGGTCATATCTTATTCATTGAGTTGCTTACAAGGTCATTGTTTCATTGACCTGCTTACAAAGTTAGCTTGTTTACTATCATAAAATAAAACAAATGAAATGAATAAATTACGTGTTTCAATTCTTTTATTTTTAAAACTGCTTTTATTTTCCTTAATCTCAATTATAGGGCTAAATGTAATTATTCACAAACCATTCATGTATTATTAATAAAATCGCTCAAGCCTTTATTAAAAATCTTTTAATGTCAAGCAACAGATATAAGTTATCCGTCAACCAAGCTATGACCTGACAATCTAACAAGTGAAAAAATTGAAAAATGTAATGTTAAAACTGTCATTCTTAATTCGTACATGTTGAATTTTATTCAAACTTATTTTTATCTTACGATTGTAAATTTGGTCCTAAGTAAAGGCAGAAACGTTATATAATTTCAACATGCCACGATCAAGTATTTTCGAAAGAATTCTTGGCTGACCGCCAATCTTACAACCATAAGCTAAGTCATTTAGTGACAAGTATGAAAATTATCTTGCGTCAATTACGACCCATATGGCATAGGTAGAAAAAGATAAGCACGGATTCTGTCCCTCATAAGTTTAATGGCACGAAATTATGTATTGGGCCTTGATAATACTTATCTATAAATGTGAATAGACTTGAAAACAGTTCCGATTTCTGTACTGCGACGCGGCGCTACGACAAAGCAGTCACTTGACATCCATATCAAGAGCTGAGATAAAAAAAGATAGCATTCCAACATGCTGCTACTATGTAATTTAGGTGTGATAAACGTAAAAAGATAAAATTGTCCAAAAAAATAAATATAAAAGAACTAAGGGTAAAATGTCTGGTGAAGACTATTTGAATAATATTTGATTCATTTGAACTCCTAAACTTCTCAAAATTATTACAACACATATAAGATAACTAGCGGCCCGGCCCAGCTTCGCCCGGGTACTAATAGATTTCTGTGCAATAATATGTAAGTATTATACATATAAACCTTCCTCTTGAATCACTCTATCTATTAAAAAAACCGCATCAAAATCCGTTGCGTGGTTTTAAAGATTTAAGCATACAAAGGGACATAGGGACAGAGAAAGCGACTTTGTTATACTATGTAGTGGAGATTCTTACCAATGCAAAGACCACCAAGACCTCCACCGTTGGGTGTGTGGGAGTCGGTACCAATCATCAAGAGGCCGGGGAAGGCATAGTTCTCCAGGATGATCTGATGGATGATACCGGAGCCGGGCTTCCAGAAACCAACACCGTATTTAGCACCAGCGGTTTCCAGGAACTTGTATACCTCTTTGTTGATGTCCTGGAGGAATGATCATTATTGTTTAATGAGTTTTTTATAAAAAATTAGCTTTATATTAAGTAAAGTAAGTCTAAGATAGGCAAATATACTAAAATTAAAACCTTTCTTTAGGTATTGCTGTAGTTTATTACATATGTGACTAGATAGCCAAAGACAATAACATCATCAGGAATAATTAATTGATGGTTCATTCATCATAAAATAGAACATATGCAAAGAAAAAGTACATGAACTGTAAAAATCCTTATCACTTCTTTGTTTCTTTTTGCCTCATTTGTAAAAACAAAAAATATTTTTTTCTGTGAAAATATTGTTTTAATATTTTAATTAAATAAGATAAAATTTAAGGGCATTTGCACTTGCAATGATAGGAATACACTCTGTATTGTAAACATGCCTGCTTGTTATAGTAAACATTTATTTTAAGTATTTTAAAGACATTATAATGATAACAAAGATAGTATTTTGCACACAAACACAGTTACAAGTTGTGTATACTCAGTAATTTTAAATGCCAACTTTAATTTTGTTGTGTGAATAATTCAACATTCAACCTAGTGCCTTACAAGACATTAGGTGTTCTCGATTACCCACAAAACCTATTATATCAGAGAATTAAACTGTTTTGAAAGAGAACAGGTACCAATTATTGAGTCTTCCCAGATCTTTCTCATGCCACAAAATGCCATGGCAAAATTTAAAGCACATTCTCTCTCTTTAGAAAGAGTGCTACTCTGACTCATTCCATTTATACTTCACACTTTGATCTTTCATACATTATTCGACTCACCTTAGCTCTAGCCAAGTCCTTGTCTCCTCCAACCTGGGCCTCAATCAAGTGATCACAGTGGATGGTGGAAGGTACGGCGACGCGGGGCAACCCTGACGAGATGAACTGCAGCATGGCCATCTGAGCAGTGGCATCTTGCATAGCAACCCTATCAGGGCGTAGACGCAAATAGCTGGTTCCGCGCTCGATTTCCTAAAAGATTTATTATTACTTAAGCACTTATTATTGAGAGTCAAGGCAGAAAGATGAGACCACCAGTTCCATGCTACAACCGAAGCTAATATTTGTGACACTCACAAATATATTGTTACGGGTCTGTGAAACTGCAGTCTAATTTCCAATCGAAATACCCATCCCTTAGAAATACACCATTGTGCATTATATATATTTTGTACCAACATTATGTTCAATGCATAAACTAGTACTAAAAATATATACACCTTATCTGATGGCAAGTGCAATATTGTCCAGATCAAGTATCTTGTGGTCAAGGTCAATTATATTGTAGCATTTAACACTATTATAATGCCCTACTCAGTTTCCTCTACAAATATGTTAGCCAGTCTACAAGTCATTTTATCTGACCATGAAATTTTATTTGTATCTGTCAAAGTTTTATCAAGTTACAAACATTGTAGTTTGATGTTTACATTAATGAATTGTGTTTTTATCGCTATATCAGCCTTTTAATAAATTAATTCTAAAAATGCAGGTCTAAATTACTATATCTATTGATAAATTAAATATTAAAACATAGGCAACTCTTTTTGTCAAACAACTTGTTAAGTGGTTCAATTGGGAACTAATAAAAAAGAAACATATTTTGTAAAGACAATGGCTTTACAACAACATGTTAAGTTTAAGACCTCTGTTAAAAAGAACACATTTTTATTTCAAAGAGAGCAAAGAACACTTAAAAATGCAGCACTGTATTTATGCAATTATAATTCCATTCATTAAAATTCAATATCATGTTTAAATTGAAATAAGTTTTTGCCTAGTTTGTGTAAAATAATAGTACAACATAGAAAAAATAAATCAGGTACAAAGTGTTAATGACTTAAGTGTGATTTGATAATTTGCAACACAAATAATAGCCAGTGATAATAAGTTCAAGAAAATTAACACATTGTCTTTGTTGATAACATATCCATGTTTAGATGATTATAGGGATTTGTTTGTTTATACTTTTCTCAAGTTCATGTGGCATTTAATTGATAACACAGAGAACAAACAATAAAAAAAAGTTGCACTAAACAAATATGGTATTTTAATTTCAACATGTAAGTATGGATTTAAACTAATATATGATATGAGCACAGATATACAACTTTAACAGATATCATGCATTTGTATGTAAAATTATGTATATTTTATTAATAAATAGTAACTGACCCTTGTCTAGACAATATGACATAATACATATTATGTATAATTTAGAACTTGTTTGAATTATGCATGAATTACTATAATACGTAAGAATTTTTGTCAAGGTCATTTGACTGATAACAGATGTAATTGGCATATTTACCTGTCCTTTGGGGTCATCCAAGTGCGAGTACAGCACTTTCTCAGATAAGGTCATGTCACGTCCAAGCCTCTTCTTGACCACCTCAAGGTTCTTCGTTAGCTTGTCATAGGGCAGCGGCGCTTTGTCGAACTTCGACATCGCCACCTACAAGAAAACATCATCAGCACTAATTCAAACAATTCCTGGAAATATTTTAATTCCATTTTTATGATTATTAGGTTGCGTGGTGACCGTATTGGGATAAAATGGATATATATCCCCACTAAGAAACAAGTATCAAGTAAAAGTCCGAGTTTTCTTCCACTCAATGATTACATAACATCATGGTATTATCACAGAAAAAGCTGTAAAATATCGCATTTTTGAGGTTTTTACCCACCTGCGCCGCTGCAGCAGCGAGTGGGGACACGCTGAAACATCTCTGCTGAATATCCAAGAGTACCAGCCTTGTCCTGCTTCCCTGCAACCGAAAACCGAAATCGATAAAAATGACCTAAAAATAACCATAATTGCACATGTTATCAGTAATGCTTGCGTAGTAAATATACGAAATCCTGTTCAGCAGACGGCAAGTGAACCCCTGCTGACCTCCAATAGTTTATTTTATGTGACCTGACCTTTCATTCAGAGGTATTTATCGCAATTAATATAATCATTACGACGCCGATAATAGAGTAAATAAACTAAATATAAGTACGCACACTCGTATATTGCAGATTTACACGTGAATTAAAAGAAATGTATGAAACGTGGAATTAATAATGAACATACCTGGCCATGCAAAACTCTCATACAGTGAGCCATGGTTGCTGGACTTCAGTATATAAAATCAAATAAATAACTAAAACTCAGCACTTATTTAAATAAACGCCACATGGGTCGAATTAAAATGATACCGCTTTATTCACCGCCACAAGTATTCTTATTTTATCACGGACCGCACTAGCAACCACCGCCACAACGAAATTGGCAGTTTTGGCAACTTTTGACAATTTACTTCGTGGGTTGCTAACTGTTTGGAAAAGTATAGCCATTTTAGAAAAATATGAAATTATAAACAAGAACGTAAAGCCGCGCAAAACACTAATTTAATAAGGGAAAAGATTTTATTTTTCTAGGCATTTGTCCAAAAAGGCGTGAAAGCTGCAAATGAAATATTATGTTTTGAATGTACTTTAAACTGACCAAATGAGCCCTTATATTTTCTTTATATATTAAATATTATAACCTATTTTTATTACTGTAAAATAGTTCTAGGATTCAGATTATTTGATGCTCTTTAAATATTATATTAATCAAGTTTTTGCCAATTTCAATACCTACGGCGTCGTATCTTTTAAGATTACTTCTAGGAGAATTTTTTGAACCAAATTAATATTTTGAATAAAATATACAAAACTTGTTTTATTCCATTATTGTAGAAAAAATATATTCCAAAGTTTAAACGATATACATTTTAAAACGTTTGTGCTTTATTTAGATACTGTATACAAAATGTGATAAGTAATTCTGCATAAAATGGAACGTACATGTCATTCTTGGCCAGAATTTTGTGGGCAGATTTCTGTTTTTGTAGAGAAAAAAAAAATACTATTAGAAAATAGAAATCAAATTGTAATTTAAATGCATTAAATGTTGTAGCAAAACGTGGAAAGTAAAGAAGTCTAACGACAGGATAAGCGTGAAAAATGAATGCGACAATTCAGGTTCACACCCACTTTAAAAAAATCCTTATCACTATTTGTGTTTATCAATGTCTTGCATTATTTTGGAGCTATAAAACTACAGCAAATATCCAGCAGACGATTATTTGGCGTTAACTGTTCAATACCAGTATTTGATGTGTATTTTTAGGAGATAGAAGGTATCGATGACTATTGGGGCCCGGCATTCCGCTCGGTGTATGAAGGTGAAGGGCACGAAGCGTTTGTGCAACAGCTCGACGAACGTATCAAACAACATGATAAGGAGATTGAGAAACTGTGCAATTTTCATTACCAAGTGAGTAAAACGTCAGCTTGGAGGAGTCTGGAATAAATCTAAGTTTTCTACATTATTTTCAAGCCCTTGTATTGGTGTAATTTGTCGCATGTTTTGAGAACCACCTTGTATTCACAACATGGAATATGCTTATTAGAAAAATTAGAATAATAATTTACTTACACTATTTCATTTTACCAATTTACTTTTAGGGTTTCATAGACTCAATCCGAGAGCTGCTGCAAGTTCGTTCTCATGCTGAAGAGCTGCATGCGGACATATCCAATGTAGATGCTAATGTCAAAGATGCTACTGAAGGTATGTACAAATGTTTTCTTGAAAAATACTGTACTGCACATCCTTTGAGAGTTAAATCTATAAAATATTTTTTATGTTATTTGTTACTTTGTTGGTCTAGTGACAGCATGTACAAGCTCTTGAATTTGATTTCTACATAGGTGGCTGCATTTTGTATGAATTTTATTGTATTTAAGTAATTTCAGATGAATTGCTTGCTATAATTAGTTTTGGGTGTGATGCACAATCCTTATCAGAATTCTTTTTTCTCATTGTTCCCTCACTACTAAGGATCATGACCATATAATTGCCCACCATCATGTTTGCTCCTAGTTTGCATAAACCACATGATATTGATTACCATTAATTAATAGCCTATCAGAATTAAACATAACTAAATACAGATCACACAATGAAATCACTCTGTGTCATTTAGGCTTGAATAAAAACTCCCTATAATATCTATTTCTTATTTTTCGTATTGACTGAGCTTGTAATATTGATTATATTAGGTCTCTGTGTGAGGGCAGAAGAGCTGATCAGAGCTCGCCGGGTGGAACTAAATATTGCAGCAACTATAGAGAAGATGGAATTATGTCTACCCCTACTGACTACATATTCCAAGCTTAAGTCACAAGTTGAGGCAAAGAGGTATGTCATATTACAGGTGTCTTGAAGATACTTCAGATTAAGGTATTTACCGAAAGGTTGTAGAGCCTACATACAGGCAAGCAAAATGTTGGACACCCGCAAGCAAGGTGGACGGATAACCTGGCTAAGGTTGCAGGAAGTAGCTGGATGCAGGCCGCTTCCAACAGGTCAATGTGGAGATCCTAGGGGGAGGCCTATGTTCAGCAGTCTACTTTCTGTGGTTGACAAGATGATGACAACAATGAAGGTCTTTTCCACATTATATACTTTTAAACAGATATTATTTGTATCTCATATATTTTATATATGAGCAATATGAATACTCATCAAATTAACCAGAGGTGTTGTATGAGTGGATATAAAGATTTTTATAACCAAGTTTCAATGTTTGTTCTAGTTGTTTAATACAGTGTTGTAGTGAACCCATTGGAGGCCATTACTACGATAAATAACTTATGCCTATGCATTTACAGGTATTATCCAGCTTTGAAGACATTAGAGCAGTTGGAACATGTGCTGTTGCCCCGAGTGGGTCCTTATAAATGGTGCGCCCAAATATCTTCAGATATACCGCGATTACGACAAGCTATACGCGACGCCTCTATGGCAGATCTTAGAGACTTTCTTGAGAACATCCGCAAGCTTAGTCCTCAGGTTTGTGTAAAAACTATCAATTTTAGAACCACTATTAAGAAATTTACTCTCAAAACAAATTCTTGTGAAGTAATTTACATTTTTTTTTCATTTAGTTAACATAAAAAAACATGTTTTATGGATTATAAGAAAATTGTATTATTATTATCTGTTTCAGGTTGGAACTATGGCTTTAAAACAAACACAAGAGATGCTGGGCAGGAGTTTAGCTAATATTGTTAAAAATAAAAAAGGTGCTTATCTAATCTATTCAAAAGCATAGTGGTATAGGCATATTTTATTTTAAAGTAAACATATATGACATTATCACAATTAAGACAGTCTTTGATATAGTTATATTGTAATATATACCACTTTACGGAGTACACAACATTTATAAATTATGCAGACGTAAACAAAACAAGGAAAAAATATACATAGAAAAAAAAGAAACAAATCAAGGGCATCTATTACATTTTATACTTACATACATGCTTCTACCAAAGCAAACTTAAATCTTAACAAACCTAAAATGTATGATATACAAATTTCTTGCAGATAAAGCTACTTTGGGAATGGCGGCAAAAGAGAATACAGGACATCAGTGTCCACATGAGTTAGTAGACTTTAGTCCTCTACACAGATGTCTCCATATTCACAGTGTTTTGGGAGCTAAGAATGATTTCATACAATACTACAGGTAAGAACAACTATTTAATAACATCAATTTTATTTGTACAATTTAACATAATTATATTTTATTTTTAATTTATTTAAGGTAAAAGCACCAATAGTAGACGATTTAAGGATAAATCAAACTTAATTCTCAAAATTCAAAAATGTTTTTCAAAAAATTAAAGTTACATTTTGTTTTACTGTTAGAGCAACATTTAGAATGTAACTATTTCATAATAATAAAATTAAGATTGCTTTATTTTATATAAAAAAAAATATATTTTCTTAGGATTGCCGTAGTCACTAATAGATGACAGTATAAAAAAATCAGATGCCCCAATAATAGACATCAATTGGCACCAATAATAGACATGACTACAACATCATTTTAATATTATGTGTTATCAAAAAATTATAATTTAAAATCAAACCGAGCACAGATTGTGCTTTAGAATTAATTAAGTAACAAAATATATATAATATCTTCTTCTTTCTTTCAAGGACTTAAAAATTACATTATCATCAGGTGTGATCTTATTTTCTTCGTGGTAATTTTCTTCACCTGTATATAAATTTATTATTATTAGTCCTATATCAATTTCTAATTAATTATCTTTCTTATTGATTTTCTTTTTCCCATCTCATCATTCTTAGTTGATCTTAATTCATCTCATCATTTTTAATTGCTCGAACCGTAATCTGAAATTAATGTATACTAGTAGTGGACATCTAGTAGACTCTAATAGTTGACACTGTCTTCTTTTAATTAGCCTAGTGTACAACAAACGAAACTCAGATATGAATGTTGTGTTCACAACATAAATAAATAAAACAAACTACCAAGTTCACACATGTCATCTTTTAGATTTTGATCAATTTCTGGAACTAATAGTAGACACCACTAAAAATTTATACAAAAACAAGCCAAAATAACAAGGAAATGGTCCAAATAAATCAATAATATAATATCCATATAATACCGAAACCCGATATAGCCTAAAGTCAAATAATATAAGACAAAACCATACCGTTTGAAAATCAGTTCCTTAAGAGAAACGCTAAGAATTACGCGCATAATGGCGCGAAATCACACTGTTTGTGGTCAATTAACAAAAAAATTGAAATTTACTTCTGACAGTGCAAACAAGCTTTTGGGCATGTCTCATAAATGGTACGAGGTGGCTTTAAAATTAGGAGCAATGTCATTAAAATATTTAGTTTTCTTATTAGAAAATATTTTTTCGAAAGTGTCATCTATTGGTTCAGTGTCGGGCATTGGTGCTTTTACCTTAACTTCGTATTCAAAAATATTGTACATACGTAAACTTACACCTCTTTCCCAGAAGTGGTAGGCAGAGATGTAACTAGGACACCCACTTTTTACCTTACATTTTCCGTCCCACGATGTGGTAGGGGGCGAGCCTATCGTCACATCGTTTACATCTCGAAATCTAATTCAGATCATCAAAGTAAAAAATAATGTTTTATTTTCATCAGGTCACAACGTAAGCAACAAGCCCGCCTGGTCCTTATCCCAGCATCGGCAAACCTCCATGACTCAATCCAAAGTGTTAAGAACTATTTAAATGCAGTCCTCGGATTTTTTATCCTGGAAGAACATCTACTCAGTGCTGGGGCGGGCTTGGTGTCAAAAGATTGGCTGCTGGAGCTATGGAGCATGTCTGTCACAAAGGTGGCTTCCACATTGAGGACAAATACGTCATTAATAACAGACCCTACACTTATGTTGAGCATCAAACATCAGATAATGCTGTTTATTAACACACTCAAGTAAGTCTTTTTATATCTGTTTTATATCTCTTTAACAAGATTAGTTAATCCAGTACAGTAGTTTGTAAATAATTTTCATCTATATGTAAAAGTCAATGGTTAAAATTGTACACTCAAGTCAAAGATTTATCAACACACATATTTCGTGTGAAAGAAATGTAACCTTATCGAAATGATGCACTCCCCTTCTCTAGTCAGCCACAGGAAGTTCACTGCTGAACATAGGCCTCCTCCAAGGATGTCCACATTGACCTGTTGGAAACGGCCTGCATTCAGTGAATTCCTGCAACCTTAACCATAAGATTTTTTTATAATAAAAGTCAGAAGGAAGCCATAATGACAAATAATAATAATATTGATTTTCAGATGTTATGGACTGCCAACTGATCCACTGCCAACACTATTGCAAGAGATGGCTGAGCACTATACTGAAGTATTGATGCAGAGATGGGTGGTTGTGTTCAGAGATATACTGGATAATGCATCCTTTTTGCCTATTGAGGTATTTATAATTGACTCATTTCAGATTCTTTGTCAAAATTGGAATGTATAATTTATTTAGTGATAAAATATTTCTTAATTTCTGTTATCAGGTGGAAAATCAAGAACAATATGACGGTGTGATGGACACATTCCCATACGATGGAGAAGAATTAGAATCACAACCATTTCCCAGGAAGTGAGTTTGTATTATTTTATCATCAAAGTGTGACGATTGTGTGCCAGCACCCTTTCATTATTCTGAGAAAGCCAATATTGAGCATTGATGTTTTTGTAGCTTATAATGTTGATATTGATAATCGAGTTGATGATAATGATGATGATACATACATACATAATCGTCACGCCTGTATCCCATAGAGGTAGGCATAGACTATAGACCTATAATGATGATGATGGTGATGATATTGCTGTTGAAGGTAGTGATGATAATAATGATGGTGGAGACGCTTTATTATTATTTTTAATTGCAATGAATGCCGAGATGAGCATCCCCTTCGCTTGATGGTAAACGATACGACCGCTCGGGAATAGTAGCAACGCCAAATAACACAATGGATTAAATTTTTGGCATTCCACTGCGCTTGCCACCTTAAGACATAAGATGTTAAGTCTTAATATGTCCAGTAGATGTAGTTACTCTGGCTGTAATGACCTTAATTCCGAAACACAGCAGTGCATTTACACTGCTTTTTGGCGGGAGAAATAGACATTGTGGTGGTACTTACCCAGGCGGTCTCTCCACCTACCATCAATAACAATGTGATAATATGTATCACCTATAATGTTTGAACCGTGTTTGTGTGTGTTTAGGTTCCCGTTCTCGTCAGTAGTGCCGAGCGTGTACGTGCAGGTGAAGGAGTTCATCTACGCGTGGCTGAAGTACTCGGCGGGCGTGGGGCTGGGCGGCGGGCGGCGCGCGGCGGCGGCGCGGCACTCCGCCTCGCTGCTGCTGAGCCGCTCCTTCACCGGCTGCCTCTCCGCGCTCTTCCGCCGCCCGCTGCCGCTCGTGCAGCTCGTGCAGGTGAGCTCTTGCCATGCCCTGCCACAACCTGCAACACCCTGCCACACTAAATCACACCCTGTCACACTCTGCAACACCCTGCCAGGCCATGTCATATCTTGCTACACCCTGCCACAACTTGTCATACCCTGCCATACCCTGTCGTACTCTTCCAGACCCTGCCATGCCCTGTCACACTCTGTCGCACCCTGCCAAACCTTGTCACATCTTGCCATGTGCATCACACATCACTACCTACATATTCATCCTGCCATACATGTAAAGAGTGTAATCGGTCGTGGGGATTTCAAACCATAACGCGACATGTTTAATTACATTGCGCGAAAAAAAATACACCCTGTATAAAGCTGAAGAATTTGTTTGAACGCCCTAAACTAGTAGTTCCTCAGGAACTACTTGTTTGAATTGAAAATTATTCTAATGTTGGATAGTTCATTTATCCAGGAAGTCTTTAGGATACTTTTTATCCCGGGGAACTTCATGTATAAAAGTGGCTAATACCCAAATACTCAGTGGATAAATAAGTGCCTAATTGCTTGTCACCGATTCCTTAATGACTATTTCGTTTCTTTGTTACTTTCTCTAAGATATTAATTTTATACCCAATTTATATTTTAATTGTTTTGCCAACAGATAATTGTAGACACTCAATACCTTGAAGACGCAACTGTTTATCTCTACGAGTTTATCAGCAACATCACTGGATCCGAACTAGTCACTACACAGGTATCGTACTATTATTTTATATAGCAATTTGTCGTGACCAGAAACGCTATTTGTGTATGAATTAACCACTCAAAGACTGACCGCAACGTTATCTGGGGGCGCGGCCGAGCCCCCGTCCAAGTCGAGCTATAGGCCGTAACATCCTTTTCTCGAAGCAATTCAGACCATTTTCAACCCCCTATAACTTCGTTGTGGCTAAAGCATGAAGCCTGAATTTTCAGTTACTAAGCAGGCATTGTGTAAACATGGTATATTTAAAATTTCATTCAATTTGAACCAGTAGTTTAAGAATTGTAACTAGTCAAATTTCTTAATTTTGTCACTCACTGACTGACCGATCATCAAAAGTCTAAGGCACTTCTAGCTGACATAGAACCTTCAAATTTAGAATATAATTAGTGTTTAGTGTCTAAAGCAAGGGAAAATTCAAACATTTCATAATTTCTGTCTAGTTTTCTAGATAGACCAACTGCGTGAATAACTTTGTAATCCCATATAAATGTATAGGATTACAAAGTTACATTTGCAGTTAATGAATCATTGTACCCGTATATAATGGAATAATAGTTGTAGATAGATATCTATATATATGAGGCATAACAGGAGGGGATATAGAGAGGGAAATGGTGTATTCAGCCCATGAAACTGTACAACATTCCTCTACAAAAACATGACGAAGAAAAACTTGCAAATAAATAGACTAAATAGCTCGAAAATATCAATTACAATGAAAGAAAGAACATTAATAATCAAATCCGCATATTTGTGATAAATTGATACCTACAAAAATAAGAAAAAATCCATAAGACAGAGGCTTTAAGAAAAATCGTTAGTGATATTCTAGAAGTAAGAAGTACCGAAAAGGAAAAAAGTAGGACTCTACAAAAAGACGTGAGATCCCATCAAAAACATCCTGTAAAAAAATTAGATCGACTTGGCCGGCAGCATTATGTACAAATTGTACGATACATTATGTTTTCATGCGATGGCCAAGTCGATCTATTTATTTAAAACGTAAAGAATTTTTAATATTGATATGGTAATAACTAACGTAATAACTTTATATAGAAGGTCCCTTGAGCACTAAATAAATTAATCGACTTGGTATTACATGCATCTCACAACTTTTTGCGGTAGAAAACCTGAGCTGCGAGACTTGGAATTTTTTTACAGGATGTTTTTGATGGGATTCATTATTCACCAAAATACAAGACGGTCGATACAAGCATACTAGTCCACTCGTTCCATTTGTGTTCTTGCGCCGGCTGCCGACTGCTAGATGCGCACGCGTTATTGCACAGAAAAATCCAATAACACACGTAGAAACGTAATACAAATACGAAAATAGTTATCTAGCCTCCTAGCGCCCAAGCGCCTTTGAAATACCTTTATTGGAATTCATCATAAACACCCCAATATTTTCGGGACACGAGTTTGATCACCTCGCAAGCACCTTTTAAGAAGACGTATTCATAAAGTATCTGTATCTTCTTTTATATAGTACGTGGGGCAATAACAATGATGTGGAACGGAATAATGGTTTCCAGAAGCTATTATTGGTTGTGACAATTTGCAAATTGTAAATTTCAATAAGATGTACCGTGAAAAATAATTCATCTTCGAATCTTGTGCTGTAACGGGTCTTACAATGATGTTCTTCAAAAAGTGCCTTTGGGCGAAAATGACTGTGACTCAATAACATACACAAATAATAATAATGAGGCTACATATTGTATAGATTGTCGAATAAATGTGTTTACATGGCATTTTGTAGTATTTTTTAAAAAACAGGTGCTGGCAACACACTCATTCGTGGTACTTACGCTGTTTGTTGTTCAACTAAACAGATTTTGATACTTATGATTTTTTATATTTTTAAATTACTGTATATATAATAACAATATGTATGTTTAGGTCTGTCTCAGGTAGTTATAAGATGAAAAGGAAGGACAGGTGAATCAAGGCGTATGGCGGAGTCCAGGCAAAGGAAAAGGGTCTAGACCTGTTCGTCCTAAAAAAAGTGATTATTGATGATTTTGACAAATGTGCAATACGTCATAAAATTATTGAGTATTACGCTGTTCGTTAGATTAGATAGTGATTTTGATTATGATTCCTAATAAATATGGTGGTCTTTGATATTGATTTTTTACACTGATTTATCCTAAAATCACATAAACTTCGTCATCGAGTTCTCATCATCATCTTGGGTTGTGGAATGATTTTCTAATATTAGAAATAAGTAATTTTTAGATCAAGTATTAAGATTCGTCAGTGGCACTACACACTTTTGATGGTGTTGCCAAGAGGGTTTTTAAAACTCCTTAATATTTCCCATGTAAACACATTTAATCGACAGACTATACGGCTCATTACGAAATCATTCTTAAGGTTTTCTATAATCATTTATTTTATAAAGTATTTCGTGAAACTTTCTCGCTATATGTGGAATCCATGGGTTGCAGGCTGCTGGCAGCATGTTCCAAGCAGCGCGGGATGACGCCGAGCAACAAATATGCGACAAATTAGAGAAGAAGGTCGACGAGTTCCTCGATTTGGAGAACTATGACTGGTTGCTAGGTAACTTACCTTCCAATGCTTATTTTGGTAGTGGTCATGTACCAATTGGGTATTTGGATATGTTCGATTTTTTGTTATTATGTGCACAATAACAAATACAATTGAAAGAAATCTTGTACGCTGAAATAGTATTTAAGTAGCTTTTAAAATTGTACTGTAAGGCTTAAAATTTTTCAATTAGTTCAATTCTGAATGGATTTACAAAACTGTTTCTTAGATTTCAGATACGAATACCTTTTCATAAATGCAAAAAAAAATTGAGTCGAATATCTTATTACTAGGGCGCAAGGTCTGTTAGAAGACCGCCGATCTGCCTTATCCGGGATGATACTATTATACACATGGTCTTATTGGTTTTTCACTCTCTTTTTGCATTTTCTACTTTTGTTCATACCGGCATCCTTGTTTTTCTCCCCTACCTATTGTGAGTTTTTTTGAGGCACACCGTTTGCTTGTTTGCTATTAAATGTATGAAAAGTTTAGGTATTCACTTTATGGTTTTAAATATATGAAAAGGTATTTATTTTATGGTTGTAATATTGTATTGACAGTGGAACCAACGGGCCAGGCGTCTTCATTCGTCACGGACATGCTGAGCTACTTGTCCGGCGTATTGACTTCGCTCGAACAACTGCCTGAAAGGGCTAGGTAAGGCTTCAATTAAATTCATTTTTCTTTTCTGCCATAAAGTGTCATATTTCAGTCAGCTTATACTGGTGGTAGGTCTCATATGTGAGAGGCCGCCTGGGTAAGTACCACCGCGATGACTATTTCTTCCGCTAAATAGCAGAGTAAAGCAATGTCGTTGTGCGCGCGTACAGAAACCAGATTGATTTTCAAACATTTAATCAACTAGACAAATTACAAATGAATGCGAAATGTGAATGCGGGCGATTGAGTCTTGCATGGCGCGCGTACCGGAGCAAGAGTGAGCCGCGCGGCGACCGCTGTCACCGCCGCCCGCGCCGCCCGCGCCGCTGGCCGCCCCCGGCGTGGTCCGGCGTACGGCGTCTCGTCCCGCTTGCACTGCAACCCCCGCGCCGGTCTGTACTGTGGAGTGGGGCGGGTCGACACACTCGAGGCGTCAACAGTTGTGTTCCGGTTTAAAGGACATTGTAGCCAGAGTAACTACTGGACATATTGAGACTTAACATCTGTAGCCTTACCATGAGCTCTTATTGCGACGCAATTTAGGACTTATTCTGAACCGCTTCGCGTTATCGTACCATGACATTGTTTAGCCGATCAAATTACGTTACCGCCTAAACTGAATCGCAAATCGTTCGCAAGTCGTGTTTTCATTCATTCAATTCGTACCATGACTATACTTCACGACCTCAACTGAGTCGCAAATCTGTCAAAACTTGCGATTCAATAGAAGTTCCTTTATTAACTACCGAAACTGAATCGTTTCTTATTAAATGAGTTATTTCAGTAAATAAGAATTCATGACAAAGGTAGGTAACGTTCAATAGAGGTTTTTGAATTATATTTCTAAGGTATGTGCATTGTATTAGCATAACTTATATTAGTTAATATTTTAGACGTCGCATAAAGAATTCATGAACGGTAGCAAAACCAAACACTTTGAATTACAAAGCAATGCTTGGCATTCCACTGCGCTTGCTATCCTGAGACATAAGATGTTAAGTGTCTCAATATGTCAAGTAGTTACTCTGGCAACAATGACCTTCAATTCGAAATACAACAGTGCATTTACACTGCTGTTTGTCGGGAGTAATAGACATTACGATGGTATCTACCCAGGTAGCCTCTAACATAATATGAGAGACCACCAGACCAATAATAAGTGAGTTCAAAGTAATATTTAGGTAAATTAATAAAACAAAAACAATTTAATAACACTTTAACTTATTAATCAAAACACCCGCCATCTGAGAATGTTACAATCTTGAATTTCATATAAACATAATGGTAGAGAAACGTTCATAAGTTTGGCACGCACTTCGGCAAGTCAATGCGCGTATACATATTATAATCAATTAAACATAATGCAAATTGATATAACGTCAGTAAAATACTATTCGATGTCAATCTGCAACATTCATATTTAAGGAAATCGTAGCCAAATTTAATACATCGTACAATAATACAAATTATCAATCGTTAAAAATAATCGTAACTTTTTCATAGTTGAGTTTCAGAACGCGGCTAATTAAGTCCGGTGAGAAAGAAACAAAAGATATGGTTATTGTATAGCGCGGTCTCTTCCTAGCTTTACGGACCAGAGACTTTTTCGTTCACTCGTTTGGTTATCTTGCGACTCACTTGCGATTCAGTATAAACATGGTCATGGTACGAAATAAAATGATCACCTAAACTGAATTGCATCGGAATTGAATCGCTTATACAACGGTCATAGTAAGGCGGCTGATATTTCATGATAACGAGCGCAGTGGATTGTCAAACATTGCTTTGTAATTCATGGTCTGGTTTAGTTTTGCTACGATCCATGAGTGGCCGTGTATGCTCGTCACGCTATCCTATAAGAAAAAATCTGCTATAAACTAGTGTAATATTTCAGTCAGCTTCGGCCACAACAAGTTTACTGCTGAACCTATGTTCACCAGTTGTTGCCTATGCGTCACTTAACATATTTGTGGGTATTTTTTTATATTCATTAAGCTCTGCCGACGGGTTGGCGGACAAAAGACGTCATTTGAAGCTTATTGCTTTGACAATGTTACCATACCATCATATATAACTAATTAATACTACCATTTGTAAGTTTTTAAATGCCTGTATGTTAGGCCCATATATACATAAACTCACGCCTTTTTTTCTAGAACACCTAAGCTAAAACATCATAACTCTGAAATTTTCAGCAGTTAACTTTTAAGTATGAAGAAAGAGCGAAAGAGAAATTGCTGAAATGAAACATCTAGATTAATAATTTAGCACATGTTTTAAGCACAAAATAAATTATACATTTTATTCCATAGAGTGGCAGCAGTCCGCGCGGCAACAAACCGCATAGCGACACGTCTGCGTAACCTCCTGCTGGACCCGGCCGTGAAGCAGATCTCATCTGGTGCGCTGTACCAGCTGGACCTGGACGTCATCCAGTGCGAGCAGTTCGCGGCCGGGGAGCCCGTGCCCGGACTCGGGGAGGGCGAGCTGCTCGAACACTTCGCTAGCTTACGGTACTTATAGTTGTTAATGGTGGGGGCATTCATTGGGAGATAAAGTTATGGCTAAAAGGTAACCTAAAAGTAATTGCATGATGACTGCCTTACACATATGGCTATGTGAATGTACTAAGTAATTACTAACTGGGAAGGCGCGAATATTTTAGTGTCATGTATAAAGCGCAGTGGAATGCCAAGCATTGCTTTGTAATTCAAGGTGTTTTTTGGTTTTGCTCCTGTTCATGAGCGGTTGTATCGCTTGCTATGAGGCGATGCCGTTCGCCTGCCGTTCGTGCTACTCTCGCCATTCTTTGCTATAAAAAAGTCTAGACGACACACACCCTTACTCTTCAATAACAATATTTCTTTGCCTCAGCCAACTGCTAGACCTGATCACCGGTTGGGACTGGTCATCATACCTTCACGACGTGGGCATAGAGGGCGGGAAGTATGCCCTCGTCACACCCAGGGATGCCGCCACACTCCTAGAGAAACTCAAGGAAGCCGAGCAAAAGTCTTCCGTCTTCTCCGTCCTCAAGAAGAACGAAAGAGACAGACGCAAACTCCTCGACACCGTCCTCAAACAACTCAAGCAACTGCAGAGCCAAGACTCGTGAAGTACGCAACAGAACCTTCTGGCGCAGTGGTTTAATACTAAGCGCGGGGTTCTGAGTTCGATGCCTGGAACGGGACAGGGTTGTTTGATGTGCGTGCCTTCGCTGTCTGGTGCGTACAGGCGGTCGTCTTTGCAGAGTAACTGAATTATTGCAAAAGTGGTATATAAGGACTATGAATATAGAAGTGTTTAAAATTCTGTTGCGTATATTATGTATTGGAGTCTCAGTTTAAAAGACCGCAAAGCGTATGTAGGATTCTATTTGTGTATTAAAAATTATCCAATTTATAAGATAAAGGTATTGAGTAATCAACATATGCCTGCTTCCCAAGTATTAATTTTTTTATTTAACTTATTTAGTATGGAAAATCTGCCTTATTAGACCTTATTGTTTTTGAAAATTACAGCCTTTATCTATTGTTTGTTGACGGTAGGCGTGCAACAAATAGATTTTGTATAAACCTAGGTACTAAGTAAAGATGGTTCATGTACAATCAGCAACATAAGTCATTACACATTTATGAGATTTCGAATAGTATTATCATCCAAAATATCTTATAACATTTTTAGACAAAGATTACTTTAGTTAACTATACTTTACGTTTACAGAGTACTAATTAGTCATTTTAATTCATAAAAGTTTTATTAAAAACTGTGTAAAGTGTGTAGCGATTTGTTGCTGACTGTACCTAGTATTTTTTGTTATGAATATGGTATAATAATAATATGTATTCTTACCTTCCCAGCATAGCTAAAAGTTTATTTATTTGAGTCGTTTCTATTTAACAGATAGTATAATAAGTAGTCCATAAGTTTTCTCACTGTCATGTATACATAGTTATTTTTTAAAGATGTTAGTTACTAGGACATCTTGTATTATAGTAGTATATTTATAACTCGTATGATGACCAATTCAATAACCAACCCATATCCTCCCAAGCCACTAGTATCATTGCTTTCCAAAAGCAGATAAAATATATTGTAGCCGGAGTAACTACTGGACATATTGAGACATAACTTCTTATGTTTCAGGATGGCAGTGAAAATGCCAAGCATTGCTTTGTAGTTCATGTTGTTTGGTTTTGCTACTGTCCATGAGAGGTCGTATCGCTCACCAATAGGCGAATGGCATGCTCGTTTCACCATACATTGCAATACATATACAAAAACACAAAACAAAAAAACAGCACTCCCATTAGAAAGAAAAATCATGCTCTCTGAAAGTGTAAAAATCAGTTTTTTTTATTTATCATTATTAACCATAGGAATCTTTCCCTAAGATCTCCAGTCGCTTTAGAAGCGGTTGCATCCAGTGACTAATATATTTTACATGCATGGAAATCTGAACCAAATTATAATAGAAAACATATATCATTGTACAATATCCTTAATCATGTAGTGATAGAAAGCATTTATTGAATCCTAGTGTATGTATAGATGTTATTTATTTATCTCCCAAATAAATTATTTTACATAAAATTTTGTCTTTTTATTTCCTATACAGATGTTACATGCTCAGAGTTACTAGAGCCATAGACAAATAATTTGCCTGGTGTGAAGTCGAGGCTTATTGTTGAGCTAAGACTAAAAGGGGCCTAATCATCTCGTTCAAACGAATGAGGTCTAGAGCCATTGATTTTTTACAATACTGCCTGCAGCCCATTTTGCACAAAAAGAAACTCTAAATATTGGATTCGTGTCTAGATGTACGGGTTTCGTTGTAATTATAAAATCAAGGATTTTTTATTTTGTAACTATCAGTGGCAGCATTTCTTCTTTTCTCGAATGAATATTTCGACATACATAATAAACATTTGTTAATAGTCAACTTGTCTATAAATATCCCGACTTGTTTATTTAATAGAGATCACACAATGAACCCCGAGCATTGTGTAACGAGTATCTAGATCGATACTAGATCGTATTGGTGATTATAATCGATGGACGGCGCGACAGCGCAGATGCCGACCAAGGTCCCTCGCTGACCTTACCACTAAGCTATGTTTGTATGGGGATTATGATATATTGTTTATTATGTTATTTTGACAACGCTCCCTTTTTTATTTGCGACATGAAGTATCTGTTGTAGTAGGTAATGTAATCTACACCGTAGTGTAGGTCTTAAGATATATAATAAGATAGTTCAAAGATCAGTGCATCGTATATGGGTTATTGCTTTTTAAAATAGAGATTGTAAAATAATTTGGATGTAAGTACGTATTATTTTGTCTCTATCTGATTGAATCTCGATAACTTACTAATTTAAATTCCCACCAAAGCTGTTTCATCACGTCGGTTTTGAGTAAGACGGAAGTACAACCTCAAGTGAACTGGCTCATTCGATATTATCTAATTTGGTAATATATTGTATATTATCTAATTTGGTGCTTCGCCTGCAGAGAATGTATCTATATTGAAATTTGAATGCGTTTACAATCAATTCTTTATGTGACAAATAAATAATTGTCGCAATATATCGAGACTCGATATCAAAAAGGACAATAAAATAGCATGTATACACGACAATGCCAAGATTAAGTTTTGGTACAATTAATATTAGACATAAGCTGGGTATGAGGGGTGTAACACGTCTCTTGTGAGTAATGGTGCTGTCTCAAATGCTAGAATGTTATCAGATGCGACCTTGCACCGTCGTGACTCGCCCACACGATGCCAACTAGCGATCAGCTGGGGCACCGAAATTAACTGTTATTCAGTTTTCGCGATACTCATCTGTCCACCATGAGTTTTAAATATAATGATGTTCATTAACATTTTATAATTGATCGCAGCCTCTTAGAATAAATTACTTGTTACTAAATTACTTCAGAGTATTATTATGAGTATGATTAATAATTATTTTGTAGGTCTATTAATCGTTTGTGTAAGGTTAAATTCAAGACTTAAACAATTGGATATTAGCAGAACGATGTGCTTTACGGTTGTAGTACTATTTAATCAGAGATTCAAAACAATATATGCTAATATTATAAAGCTGAAGAAAGAAGTTTCTTCTAAAGTCGTTTTAATCTCAGATACTAGTTCGGATCAGAAAAGTTCTTATACAGTTGGGTGGCTTATTTGCCAAGGAAGAGTAAAGGCTAAATAATAAAATATCACGCTATAATAATTAGAAGCGGAGCATCAATGAAAAATGTCCAAAAGCGGGAAAATCGGAGCACGCGCCTCAATTTAATGGATAAAGCTTTAGTGAGTCCACTTGCAACACCTGCCTAAATTAGGCAGCGATTTCTAAAGCTTAGGATTTTGATTCAAATTTCTGGTATGCAGGATTCACGAGATTTCCTTCATAATTAACATACGTGTTAATTGATTATTAGGATGCCAATAGGATGCACGTAACTTTTGAAAAATCAGAAGCTTGTCTTGGACTCGTCTTTCCAGCTTTGTTTTTGATTTGCGGGTAGCAGGAATATCGCCAACTTTAGAACAAATAGGCGCTTAATTAGACGTTAAAAACATTTTGGAACCAATCTCATTCATCAACTTTCTCAATCAACTCTCTCATCAACTTTTCAACCCATCCGTTTTAAGGTTGTCAAACAAAAGGCAGCTGGCTTGTGAAAGATTGAAACCTTCCCGGATATTCAATGAGTCAGACAAAGTACTCTTAAATTATATGCCAGTTGTATTTTTTGAATGTGCTGTCGGAATATTGAAAATAAAGATTATTGTGAAATGTTTTGTTGACTTTATAGATGTATGAAATAGATTACATTTATTAAAAGCTGTTCAGTTCAGTGGCGAAGTATCTTCTTAAGTTGTGAATCATGGAGTCCTATTTTGATTGCAGATTACGAAATCCTTTTAGTGTAATTTTTATAAGTAGTAAAAATATAATTAGCAATGGATTGCAGTTCATTAGGAGTTAATATAAAAGAGCTAAATATAGTTATTTATCTTAGATTAGTGGGTGTCAGAAAAGGGTAGTAAAAGATTGTTTGTGTACCCTAGGCATTTATTCAAAGCCCTTATTGAATAGTCTCCCAGCAGCGGACACAACTGCCTCAGATATTTTCAAGGTCCATCCGCCCACATCCGTACTGCGACGCCGCCGTGGGAATCTACATAATTGTTACATGATGTATGTATAACGATATGCTAATAACAACGTGAGAAGTTTCACCCGACCCGCCATTGTTGTCAAGTTCATACTATTACTATGCAAAAGCATGACTTACATCTTGGTGATTTAATTAGATTAGATGTGTTAATATGATCTTTGCTCTATATCTGTATAATTATGCTATTGAACGACGACCATAAAGTCTCAATCAGAAAATATTATTAGAACAGTGTGGGATTTCTTCGTTAAAAAGCAAAAGCTCGCTTTAGAGAGATTTAGGATTGTATAGGCTGTGCGAAATTGATTCTAATGAAACTTTGAATAAAACTTTCAGAAAGTTTAAAACAATACATGTTGTTCCCAGCTCCAAGCAGAAGTCCCACAATACCAGCTCAACCATGCAACCACAGCATGCAACAATACAGTTACACAAAACAATTGAATTTGTAAACAAGTGTAGGTGTAGCCATGCTATTAGCAATCATGACTCAGCATGTATGGGCAGGCTCGTTCGGGGCTGTATCACTGTCTAACAGGAGATCGAAGTGAAGTGACAGTTTTGCTGTGGCCTGTTGTTCTCTCTCTCTCTCTCTGTCTTGAGCCATAGGAAGCCCACTGCTGAACGTAGGTCTCCCCCATGGATCCTTACATCTCCTTTCGTTCGGTGAGTGATTGTCGGATGCCCAATACTCATGAATTATGAACGTGTGGCCGGCCCATCAAATCGGGAGGAGAGCGGCAAGGAAAAAGGATGGCATGAATACAATAGAGTTGATTTAGGATTTATTGTGTTGAAGCCAGTAGATCTACTTAAGCCATTTTAGACGCACAAAACTCTTAATAGCTCTCTTTAAAGTTTAAGGCCTACTGGGGTGACATCATTGTTTTATTATGATTTTATTTACAATTGGGGCATAAAACATTGAAAATGAATTTCACCTTATTAATGAGTCGGTTCGAGGTAAAAACCCATGCCTTCCAAATTCAAATCCTTATACGCCAACAATCGTACTTTCGATGGTAGATCAGTGGGGTTACTCTATGAAACGATACGAACTTCGATTGTTCGGATGTTCGACATCCAGAGAAAGATATAAGCTTTCCACTACGAAAAATCAATACTATTCTCCATTATACTTATCATTTTCTCCAAACTGAGTCCATGGTTATGACGTACTATAGAAGGTTCCAAAATTTTGTGGAGTAGCTAGGCACATTAGTGAAGTTTTACGTACGGCGTCCGAACATTCGAAGTTCGTATCGTTTCATAGAGTAACCCCCAGGCCCGTACCCTACTGTGGGATGTATATTATGGGCTAACACAGATACAGATACAGATAAAGGCAAACAGTTAGCAAGTTCATGATCACTTCCCATTACTCGTTGCCACTCCCATGAATTAATATCAATTACGTCAGCTGTAGTATTATATTGAAAAAATATGTTAAACGCAGCATGGTTGCATTTTATGAATATTTACACATACTGACTCATACTGCCTGTACAGGAATATAATAAATGTATCAATAGACCTAGGCTGTATACCACTGTTTACCTTAGTATTAATTTAACCTACAATTAAAAAAAATTAAATCAACTATTTTTCTTTAATGTGTTTTTATGCGTTAGCCGCTAGGAATGTTGCGGTTTCTAGTTAGGAAATGACGCATCAACATTTTTTATTGCCTTACAATTTAACATTTTTCTTAAGTTGTGTAGACCGGATGAAACAAACAGAGAAAAGATATGTTTAAGTACCAACTGTGTTATTGACATAAATATATGGACAGGACGGAAACCACGTAGTGTACAGACGTAACTGGTGCGCGTGCTCCAGTGTATCTCTGGTGGAGCGATACTGAAATAAGTCGCTTGCAACGATTTTAAAAATCTTGCTTGTTTGATGACAGAAAGTTTAAAAAAAATGAAGATAATATTTTTTATCACCGTTTAGAGGAAATCTATTAAATTAAGTTAATTCAATATTTATTGTAGCGCGATTTTCACAGTGCATTTGCACTGCTGTATAGCGGGAGAAATAGACATTGCGGTGGTACCGACCCAGGCGGCCTCTCACTTATGAGAGACCTACCACCAGTAAAATGATGAGGATGAGAAGACGAAAGAGGTATTGGGCATCCGGGAATCTCATTCGCCGAACGAAACGCGACAGCAAAGCTGTCATATTACGTCGTTCTTTTGTGAGACAGTGGTACCGCCACGGACGACGCGACCCATTTATGCTCAGATTACTACAGCGTGGCTCTACAACTTACAATTACGTCAATTTAAAATTAATTGACCCATTTCTATAAATAATGTTGAGGTTAGTTAATTTGATTATCAGTTCAATCTATATGCGAAATAAAGTAAGAGTAAACAGCATAATAAACTTGTAATAAATTATTTTAATAAAAAAAGGTAATGACCGGTGGCACCCACGCTGGTATCATTCTTTAGTTATCATGATTGACAGTAATATTGTGTTCTTAATTAAATAAACATATACAGGGTCTAAACACGTAAACGAGAGTTCCGTATGAACATATTATATTTAGTTTTCCACAAGTAATTTAAGATTTTATTAGTGTAAAATATTGGGTACAATACTATATGGTTAAATCCATTATCATCATTTATGTCTGTCCATTTAAAAATGAATACCTATGTATTTTGTTAACTATCTAAGGTGGAAATTATTTAGAACATCTGTTGAATATACACATATATATGATATACAAAAATAACATCGGGAAATACGCTGAGGAAATAAACATGGATACAAAATAGCTTTCATTATTGAAACAAAACTAATATTTACAGATTTTATCGCGGGTTGATTGTACTGAGTCCGCCCCGTGACCACGAAAGCTGTAAAGTAATCGAAACGTAAAATATTATAAAAATATAAAAACAGTTTTATTTTAATGTGTAGATAACATTCGCGTTAATCTAAGAAACCATTAGCTTTCATTATTTCTACTTATTTTTGGCGAGGCTGTTGTAAAATCTATGTTTTGTCTGTGCATAATTAACAAAGGGTCAGTAGAATTTATTTTTGACAAGAAACAAGTTGGAAAGTGTCATTGCGTACCGCCAAAACGATTTGATTGAAGCAGTTGCGATGTTGATCTCGTTTAATACACTGTAGGTGTGAACCACTTTATTAAAGTGCACGACGAAGGTCGCCGTACAATTTTGAATTTATCGATACCATTTATAACGATTACTTACAAGGCATACTTGTTTTACTTGCGTCTAATAATATGTTATAGTTTATTACTAAAGTATTTATGGAAATACAACTAAAAATAGCAAATTCTTCAAATTGGCAGAACACATCCATGATCGAGCGTTATGAATGTTCGTGAGCTGTCGTGATCACTTAACATCAGGTGAACTGTTCGTTTGATTGTCGGATGCATGAAATTTACAAAAGTAAATTAAATAAAGCTCTATTTTAGTCGATCTGTTGGCTCGATCGGGATAGTACCCCTTCCTCATCGGACACTGAAAGCAAGTAAATATTTTGCTAAGTTTTGTAATCGGGATATCTGGAGGCCTAATACTATTTCCTTGTCTCGTCTTTTTTGCTTTCGTTTTTTCAATTACATTAAGAGGCCGGCAATGCACCTATGATCTGAATAGTTAATCTAAATATTCAAAGTCAGCGATAATCAGTGACTATTAATTGAGTCGCTTGCTCGTTTACCTATGCAATAAAAGATAATTGGATCAATAATTAATTACTATGTGCCCGATATGGCGGTAGGCTAGCACCTTATCACATCGTGGGACGGAACCCACATGGCGAAATCTGGGTGCCCTGGCGCCTCTGCCTACCCCTTCTAGGAAAAGGCGTGAGTTTATGTATGTATGTACAATATTTACTTATAAAGTGATAACAATTTCTTACGATGCCAAATCAATGCTAAGCTATGATGTTTATGCATATTAAACGGTTAACTTGTGCCTTAAATATTAAATAACAAACTAAACTTCAAGTTAATTTAATTTTAACCGCGTTACCATAAATTGAATGTATGCCAAACTAGTAAATTGTCCTGTATGCCAATTTTATTTTATAGTTCACTACATTATCATTTAAATGAAGCTTATCAACGCAAGATTTCTCACGTATTACCACACCTGTTGCTCTTAAAATATATTTCGCATGTGCTCATATGTAAAGCAATTGCATATTTCGCTATAAAATATAGATTGAGAATAGATTAAACGTTCCCTATTTAACTTAGAAGTAAACATAGGCAGTCAATGTTAGATATTGGTTAAAATGGCCGGGCCACCAATTAATGGGAATGGACAAAATAAATAAGAAAATATTACATAAGCCATAAGGAAAGGTTATTTCTGGTGGCTGCTTAAATTCTTTCTGTAGAATAGTTTATTTTAAGGTACATAAGTTCCTTATATGTTGATAATTACATTTTTATTATTTTTAAACCGGCCAGTAATGTAACCGTCAAAGCATTTTAAGCAACACTATACTTAGCGACCGATCCAGCATTGACATTACAAAATAAGTACACATAAAAAAAACCTCAGACTAACTCAAAAACACGCGTTGCCAAAACTAGTTGCAAATAATCCAGTTTGTAATTATTTATGCTCCATAAGATTTGCTATCCATCAAGTAGCGTAATAGTTCAAGATTACAAAGAAGGTTCTGAATTCACCAAGGTCGTAACACATAATTCAAGTATGACAACTTGTAATAAATTACATAACATTATTATGACATAAAATAGTGCTCTTTCTATCGGTAATCTGAAGTAGCATTTACAGATAAGTGCAACCAATACTTACTCTTTAAGCCGATTTAAAATTAAATGTTTATTGGTATAAATATTAAGATGATATCTTTATTGGCGTTTTTAACTCGCAATTAAAAGTAAATCAATATTAATTTCAATGCGTAATATCCAATCATGTAAACATATACCTATTGGTCAAGGATCATAAAAGAAACAGTTATTAGGAAACATATTTGTATATTATATTGAAAAGACGCCGTAAATGTGAAATTTCGGGCTTTCTGTGTACCATTTAAAATGTAATTTTACCCAACTAAAGTTTATTCACATGTATCCATTTCATAATATTTGTGATACGAATAACGACACCTTTAAAGGAACACGTTCATTAAATATGTAATTTATGCGGTCTTTCGCGATGGTATAATAAAACCCTTTATTGTTCCGAGAATTAATTGTAACTATTGTCATTGAGTAGGTCAGTGTATCGACTTTTGCTTCAACTTTCAAGATAAACAAGTAATGAAAATTTATCTTAATGTTATTTACGCTCAATTTTGAGGTAAATCAGATGAATGGTTGGTTTAACGCGGATTGTTTGTGTAGGTGCGATGTGTGGTAAATAATACATTAAAAGATACAGCAAAACAAAACAAAAAATACGATAGGTGGGTCACTACTAGTTAGTTAATATGAGACTGTCCCGACCTCACACCCGCCACTGTAACTCCTGTAAGCCAGGATCAACAGTGGCACGCGGTGTAATGGCACCGTGCATTGAAGCTCGGCGAGTCTCCGGGAATGTCTAATTCTGTTAAATACTACACTCCCAAAGCATACGATGCGCGGACTGTTCATATTCGCAATTAGGTATTGAGCATGGGCACGCAGGCGATTCAACATGCTTAAACGAGTAAAGTTTAGACTTAAAGTCACCATGACCCGTGGGGAACTGTGATACGCAATAATCGACATCTAGCCAAGTCTTTGGCAAACGATCCCGCACGCAAGGAAAATATTGGCATTGTTGCCGTCCCTTTGAAGATACCCCTCATCTATTTTGCCATTCGAATTATGCATTGATTATATTATATGCATTCAGCTTTTACCATAGGTAAGCTTTTTCTACAATGGTCTAGTGCCTTTTATCCTGGTCCAATCGTAAACACAAGTTTTCAGCTGTTTATTACATTACCGGTTTAATGAGGTAGTGAATTAACTTATTTTTGCATTTTGTTATTGTATGTACTTCCACTATTTCCGATCACGGTGAACAAATTTTATGTACCTTATTTCAAGAGGTAGTCCTTGTCATTGTTTCAATAATAAAATAATTGGATTTAAATTATAATATAGCCTTGATAGTAAAACAGCTAGTCGATGTATACTTGCTATTTGTAATCTGTATCTGTATCAGCCCATATACGTCACTGCAGGGCACAGGCCTCTACAATCGAGAATACGATTGAGAGTGGTTAGGTCATATAGTCCACCACGCTGGCCTAGTGCGGGTTGGAGTACTTTACATACCATAGAAATTACTATGGTATGTAGGTTTCCTCAGGATGTTTTCCTTCACCGTTATAGTGCGTGGTGATTGACTATCAATACACACAGGGCTCCGAAAAGTCATTACATCATTTAGGAAATAGAAGAAATACTTGCGGTCTTTGACAGTAAGTGTGACAGGCTTCGTCACAGACCGATCTCATTGTGATATAGAAGTTGTTTCATCACGTTACCTTCTTATCAGACAGTGGACCACCCTGACCGAACCAGCCCATTTATTTCACAGTCTAGACTAAACCACATCGTGGATCTACCATTAAAAATACTTATTCAACACTCATGTACTTGCATTCTAAAACGAGCGGTTACATCACTGGATTTCTGTAAATCGTATTTGAAATTAGATAAAGTGATCTCATTACTGGCTTTAGCGTAACTAATGGAGGCAGTATGTGACAGTTTCTCAGTATATCTTGGCAAAAAAGTACGTTGTGGTGACAATTGGCAATAATGAAAAACTAAGATGAAAAACAATGACCACAACACTATTAATAATGTAATTACGTTCGTAGAATAATGTTATACGTAGGTATTTCTATACATTTTCGTACGCTTTTTGGTTGTTTTGTGATTTCAAATAAACAGAGACTATTAACAATAATTAATGTAAATAACAAGTATCTAAATATTTTCCGTCGTAATATATTGAGATGTCATAATAATATTAAATTCTATCATTGAATTTAATTATCTTTTTTGCCAAGCTGTACACGTCAAAACAAAAGCTTCATGCGACCCTGAAATCACTCGATCTAATTGCAGTCGGTTCCGAATGTGCGGATTAACTTAATCTCTGTGTGGCGCATGTCACAAGAAACATGAATAATTAGCACACAGAATATTTATTTGTGTTGTGTAATTTTGAAATTAAAAAAGAAAGTCGAATGTCACTACCTGTCGGAAGGGTATGCGGATTAAAATGACATTTAATTTAATTATATTTTAATGGGGTTCGATTATTCTTGATCTTTTGATGAATTCGTTTATACGAGTTTTATTGTAAAAGATTTCATACTTTTATTTATTCATTTAAGAACTTTGCATTTAATTCCCTAGGGGAACATAGTTACCTATTGTTGTTGATTCAGTTGCTTTAGTTAATATTCCCAATGTAAAAAATACGAAGAAAAATAATTATGTATTCGTATAATAATTATCGTTTGGTTATATTCTTAAATGTTTTTTACTATAAAAATTATTATTATATTTTTTACTAAAGTACCAAAAAATAATGCTTAAGCCGTAATTATTACTATTATATAACTTTTATAACCAAACAGAACGACGCAGTTCCGCATTTACCAAAACATTTGTGAAAATGAACAATATTTTGAGATTTTATCACCGATAACAGTATTTGCGATAGTGTTTGTGCGTAATGATATAACAAACAGTTACATAATACAAAGGGCTTATCTAAAACTAGTTCACGGCATGAGTTAAGACGTTTTGTTATGCATTCCATAACTTTCACGTGGCATTCTGTGATGTAATCAGAGGCTAGGTAATCTGCAGGTGAAAATAAAAGAGCAGCCAAGCTTTGTACTGATTTGGTAGCAAGCGAAACCAGTGAATTGTTTAATATTAATAAACTATAACTATAGCAAGTTCAAAGTCACTCAGAGTGATATGGAGCGAGTAATGCTTGAAGTTTCTTTGGTGGATAGAATTTGAAATAAAGTAATGCGCCAGAAAAATAATGTCACAGAAATTGGAAGGAAGTGTAAGTGGGTGGGCTACGTTTGCCGCTGGAGAGATGGTCGGTGGAGCAGATGATGTTGGAGTGAAGATCGTGTTTTAGTAAAAGTAGTGTATGATGTCTAGTTAAACGAATTTTTGTCACCCGCATTGCACGGAGGGAAGTGGACATTATTTATTTCCAACTCCTCCTATTCATTTAACTTTCTGATTAATTTCGTACGGGTTATAGACAAGTTAGACATTCCCGGAGACTCGCCGAGCTTCAATGCTCGGTGTTATTACATTGCGTGCCACTGTTGATCCTGGCTTACAGGAGTTGCAGTGGCGGGTGTGAGGGCGGGACAGTCTCTAGTTAAACGATGGATCGACTTTAATAGAGCGGCGGTAGCAAATGGATGAGGGCTGCTCCAGGCCGGGATGATTGGCGCTTACTCGGGGAGCCTACGTCCAGCAGTAAACGGCGATAGGCTGAATATATAATAAACAATACGACTATTATCAGGATAAAAGTATATAGGCGGATCATCGCCTATACCAGAATCGGCCAGAGCGTCACGCGTGGGCATTTGGGCATTTGGAATGATTTCACAGCCAGATTACAAACCAAGTCATTTTGATTCGATAAGATTAATATATTGTGAGGAACTATAGCGATTCGTCTGAGACGTGGTGCGCAGCTCTTCAAAAACTCCTTATTCCACTTCTCCAAAACATGACAGCGCTCCATCGATCAGACGCTCCGCTAGACTGACAACTGTCAATCTTGTTCCTACAAACTCAACAGATGGCGCCAGGACTGCCTACGCCGTCAAGTATTTAAATGACTTAACTAGACTTAAAGGAATTTCATCCCCGTGTGAGGCTACGATTCAAGCTTTCCTTAGATATGGTCTACTATATTAATGGTTATTTTAATATTTGATGACAAACATCCTCTATTATATTAATTACATTAGAAATATTGTGCAATGAAATACATTACTAATATATTGTAAATTACAATCTCCCCACATCTTTACATTAGACCACACATCAAACCGGCTGGTGCACCACCTGCCGGCGGTTTTGCACAACTCTGCTCCACTGACGGCTTCATCTAACAAATCCGCCACACCAATGCGAATGTGTTATGATATGAAAATATTGCGACGTTTCTTCATCTCGCCATTGAAGAGGACGACAGGTTTACGGAATATTTAGAAATATATTTCGT
This sequence comes from Hyles lineata, assembly GCA_030180105.1. Classification (NCBI taxonomy): domain Eukaryota; kingdom Metazoa; phylum Arthropoda; class Insecta; order Lepidoptera; family Sphingidae; genus Hyles; species Hyles lineata. The sequence goes on along the minus strand of JARJEE010000035.1, from coordinate 255,416 downwards.
GTAAGTTTTTCCTAACTAGGCTATCAAAATTATTTATATCATATTAAGGATTGACGGCAACAAGTAACAACCCAGCTAGTCGTAAAGTTATTTTCAGTCAGCTGTGAAACAAGAGGCCGCGAGTTCGATAGCCGCACCGAAACAAATATTATTACAAATATAATTTGTGTGATACACAGGTATTTGTTTCGGGTCTGGGTGTTTGTGAGACCGGAAAGTCCCTCGTAGTTACTGATACCCACATCAGACTCTATCTTACTGTGGGGTTAGGATTATGCATGTGACTGTTGGGTGTATTTTATTATTTATTTAATATAATATTATTGATGTTATAAGCATGAGAGCTTGTGTGAGTAAAATAAAAGAAGTATTATGATAACTAGTTAGAAGGATATATTGTCGGGATCATTGATTAATTTCAAACTCATATCATAATGAGGTAATTTAATAATAGCAAATTAGTGGATTGTCAAGTAAACAAAAAATGTCATTTGAATAAGATATTGGGCTCCATATACTTTTAAGCGCGTACTGTAACTTAACATAAAACTGGCGTACTTCTAAGTATTCTGAAATGTTGTAATTAGTATATTATATAAAAAATATTTATTATTTACATTTGATTATTTTTCGTCATTGTTAAGTAACTATGAATATGAAGTACGGCGCGTAACATCAGAAGTACTTGACGCAATTCATTTACATAATGTTATATTACTATGCAACCTGAAAATATAGTCATATAATCCGAATGTCATTACAACATTGTTTCAATTAGATTGCAGTGTCATCTAAAATTATATTTTTGAAGGTACATGTTATCATGTAGTAGCTGACTAGAGGCAGGCCCAGATCCGCCCGGGTTCAGATACTTTTTGAATCCAGTTCACATCAACAACATATTCCCCGTACCGTTCCATTTATACACATAGGTATAAAAACTCAATGATGAGATTATCTGTATCAGCCCATATATGTCCCACTGCAGGGCACGGGCCTACTCTACAATCGAGAATATGATTGAGAGTGGTTAGGCCATATAGTCCACCACCTGGCCTAGTGCGGGTTGGCGGACTTACATACCGTAGAAATTCTTATAAATCGCCATGGTATGCAGGTTTCGTCACGATGTTTTCCTTCACCGTTTTTAGTGCGTGGTGATTGACTAGCAGTACACACATGACTTCGAAAAGTCAGAGGTGTGCCCTGGGATTTAAATCCGCGACCACCGTGAACAGTGGCTGCCGCATCCAGTCCGTTTACCAACAGGCCACCACGCACTTCAAAATCAAAATGGAATACTATTTTCTCCTAACCCATGCCATCCTTTTGAGTTTCAAAAAGTAACAAATATATTTGAATTCCTTTTTCATCCCACGGAAACACTACATTTTTCGGCATAGAGAGGAGCCTATGTGTTAGTCCATCGTGTCAGTTTTATAAAATCCGTTAAGCCTTTAATGAGATCAACGAGCACAACCACACAGACAAAAAAGCTAAAAATCTTTTTTTTCGTTTCTATTCGTTAAAACAGTCCCCTCAAGTAAGTTTTTCTCATTCATTTTCTATGTACAGATATCAATCGGTTACAAAATTGTAAGTATAGAACAAATACGCTTCAAAAATCTAATTTTGGATTTAATTTGTTTAAAATATGTACTTATTTGAGGCAATGTTTATTCTTTAGTCAAAAAGAAATATTGTCTCGTTAGTTTTTACTAATTTGTTCTGTAGATTGTCACTTAATATAAATTAATAAACATTGTTAAACAAATACTGATATCATTTTGTGATAGCTTAAACTAAACTTAAACCTGTTAAATATTATGTATCACAAAGTCAAAATATTGTTTATAAATAATTTAGACGGGAGATTTTATTTTTCTTTGTGTAACCTTATGAAGCAACGGCGGCAAAAACATCTTTTGACCACACGACACCGTATCTAAATGCTCTTTTTAGCAACAGCAAGATGACCCTGAAAATATCGCACTACATCATTTACACGCAAACACGGATTTAGAAAAAAAGTAGTGGGACCGGGGCCCTATAAAATCTTTATTATCATTAAATCATTTATTTCATGTCGAGGCTTCCGAAGTCTATTAGCTTGTCCGGTAGGCATAAAAGTTGTTTTTTAAAGAATTGATATGTCCGGAATTACCTTATATGTAATTTATGATGTAAATGAATGTATTAAAAAATACGTATACTGTGTCTCTTACATCATAATTAAAATTAACTATCTTGGTTATTTACTTATGTACACTTGACTTGTAGTTGTATATATCGAGTTTTAGCGCTGGTACGGATACAGTTGGTTGTCAATCACCATGGCGAAGGAAAACATCGTGAAGAAACCTGCATACCATACCATAGCGATTTGTATGAATTTCTAAGGTATGCAAAACCCGCTAACCCACAGAAGGCCAGCGTGGTGGACTATATGGCCTAACCACTCTCAATCGTACTCTCGTGTCCTGAACTGGGACTTTTATGGGCTGATACAGTACAGTTTTTTATATGTGCACTTGATTTGTGAAATCTGAGTTAAAAACGTCGAGTATTTAACGCTTGTAGGTATGCAATTGTGAGCTCGTATATTGTACACACTGATGTATGTAAATATTGCAAAGGTTTTCACCTTCATTAAGCACGGAACAGGAACACATGCATTAAGGAAATGTGTTGTAAAACAACCTTATTAATTACGCACGCTGAAAGTAAAATATAATAAACTTTAAAATCATGACAATAATTGTATAATAAAAAATATAAGCTCACGTAACTTTGATTACAGAGTGTACGGGCTTTGATGGGTTAGGCTGAGTTGCCACTAGTGCTTGTCGAGGTCATCGATTGACGTCCCTATACGTACATGACAGAAGGAGGGAGCGAGCCTAACCCTTCCCGGATACAAATTCGAATTCCCAGAATTATACATATTATCCAAAATTCAAATTTACAATGTACTATTCCAACCTGGAGGTAGCATTAGCTCTTGCCACGAGATCAAACGACAAAAGATTTTAGAATATTTTTTTATCTTAAAAAGCTCCCAAATACATCCTCCAGTAAAAAACTTTTTCCACTTGAACAGCGTTGTTTTTCATAAGTGTCGGGTTGGGTAACACGTCCTTACCCCTTCACTGCACGCATCCTGTTTAGTGATTCAGTCACTTGATATTACAATACGCCAGCGAGACTAGTGAATCATAAATGGAGCTTGCAAAATGTCGAAGTTCCCGGAACCTACTAATCATATTTATGTTCTGTTTTTATAAACTATAAGTTGATCTAGATCTAGATTTAAGATCAACTAAGATGTCTAGAGGAAGGATATATTATTTCGGTCATGATATCCCCTGCCTGTTTTGACAACAGTCAAGGACGGCAGACATAATGAGAAAGCGGTGCGCCCTCGAGAAATAATTTGAGATGGACGACAGAGCAACTTATTTCGACGTCTTCTGAGGCATGAAAGGGAGCTTAATTAGATAACTGCAATTTAAAAAACCATATTTGATACCACAAAAGCTAGGCTGTAATAATAATATCGGTTTATTATTATGCATTTGTAATGAATATTTAAACCTTATATTCGCCTATGAGTCAGCTAATTGCAGTATGCTAATTAATCCGTAGGTATACCTATATTTAATGTCTTGCAACAGAATAATGAAAGGATATATTTTATAACATTTGAAGTGTGGGATGCTTGGCTTTTTGAAAATGGTAAAGTAACATTTTTGTTTTAAATTACTGTTATTGTAACAGATACGGATATTGGCCCTGTTAACGACTTTCAGATCCCATTTAGATATGCAGTTTTGTATTTACCGGAGGTAGGCAGAATATTCGCTTCCATCTGGATAGTGACAATTGTAAAAAGGAGAACAAACAGGAAATTTAATACAGGTTGACGCGTGTGCGTTCTGAGATCGGCTAACACCTATATAATATATATTGATTTATTTATATTATTTATTGTACACCAGGATAAAAACTATTTATTATTACACAAGGCAATCTCTTTTTGGTGCCCTGTAGATGAAGATAAGAGAAAGGATAGAGAAAGGGCAGACCTATGTGAATAGACATATCATTTAAATAGATAACAAGTTCACATACAGGGTTATTAAGATAGCTACCGAAAACGTAGCCGAGTGGTAGTATTGGTGGCTACAAACACAATGAAACTAAAAATTTCGCAAAGAAACGCGATGATTTTTATTGGGATTTTTTTAAATATCATCGTGTTTCGGTGGAATATCCATAGTTTTTACTAAAATAATGATTTAAACTATGATGATGGATGTATTTTATATAATGTCCATCTGAACCACAAAGATTACCTCGATTTCAAATATCTTAAAAATCTGGCAATACCGATGTTATGGGCGATATTTTCATATGTACTTATTTTGTAGAAGTGGCTGGTATAATTGAATCAACCCGGAGACTTGTGGTCGGTCACATTCATGGGATGAACCTATCATTGAGATCAATCAAGTGTTGTGTCATGGCTATCAAAAACTATGAAGGATCTCACAACACCTACAACCGAAATAAATATGTGTGGTTCTCGCATCGATTATCTGAATCTGTTGTTTTTTTTATGTCCGTGTTTTAAATGACTGTGTGAAGGCTTTCGTTCGCGATCTCACGATTTCTTCGATCAGTCAGATTGTTGATAACCTTATTATTTGTTTCCAATCTTTTTCTATCCTTGAAATCTGAAACTCTTTAAGCTGATGTTATTGGGCGATCATTACTTTTACTTATTTATCAGGCAACAATTAGTAGGTTTTTGCTGATACTACGAAGATATTTGATATGAACTAACTGTTTGTTTAAACATTTCGTAGTTTGCTAAAATTGCCCAGTCCTTTCTTTCTTTCACCTTCTTTTAAATCCATCCAATGCTTGCCTGGTAGAGATTGCCTTAGTGCGATAAGACCGCTATTTGTGCTTTGTTATATCATTATATCTATATACTGTTATATTTATTGTGTAAAATAAAGAATAACAATTAATAACTAACAAACATTTTGCAATCGACACCATCAAAGCTCACCGATCACCAATTCACATGCGTCATTCCATATTGTGAGCTAATTGAGATCAAGTGAATCATACAGTGACAACAGCTTGTTTTGAACGCAATATTAATGGCGTTTCATATTCACACGCAATGATAGAAGGTCTTACCTCGCCGCGGGCACTACGATCAACAGAAAGACTTACGTTTTGTAAGAAATTCCTTCGAATTACTCATTACTTTGTAATATATTTGCATTGTTAATGAGATAATTATTTGACACTAAGATTGACTAATTAGTCAGTTTAATTAACGCGCTGTGACACTTTATAAAGCTCGGCCTGAATAGTTGAAAGTTACACCTCTGCAGATTACATGAGTTAAAATAGCCAAGATTCTACACATTTTAAGTAATTACTCAGTGAATGTTAATTGAATATGATGTCTTGCAGAATGATGTAAAGATTAATTGATTATTTGGAATAGCAAGACAACCTGCTATATTGAATAACTTTTGCTATTCATCATGTAATTAAAGAGTTCATATTACTTGGTGAACAATTAATCACAAATATATCAGTATAAGCTTTGGGTTATTGAGCCTAGCTATATTATTCAGGGTATAATATAACCTCTACCGGAAACGAAGCCGGGTGGTAGTTTTAGTGATTTCATAAAGAGAGACACAAAGCAAATAGTTTTTTTTGCAAAAATAGCGTCGAAATTTTCTTTTTTGTAATTTTTTTTCTATCGTCGTATTTGAGGTACACCTTTTTCTAAAAATGATAGAGTACACTATATTATTTTTAAAGACGCTATGGTATGAAAAAACTATGGATTTACCACCCAAACACGATGATATCTAAAAATCACAAAAAAATATCGCGTTCTTTGAGAAATGTTTAGTTGCATTGTGTTTGTAGTCACAAAAACTATCACCCGGCTTCGTATCCGGTAGCAGTCTTGGAATACCCTGTTTATGCCTAAGAGAGATCGCGGCGTCCATTCCATATTGCTTTGAAAGTAAATTAGATACTATAATAGCTCTAGATGTTTTTGCTGTTTATTCTCTTACTGGTCCTTTTGTTAATTATTTAACAAATTCAGTTATATCACATCTATATTTTAGTTTATATTCAAATCTTTATATACCTACACATTACATAGTATATGGGGTTCTCAATGCCAATGGCAACACATACTATGGGCGTTAATGCCAAAGGCTTTGTTTACCCATCTACCTTGAGTTAACGCAGAGATGGGCTGAAGTAGGTGTGTTCAAACGTAATCAATATACTTAATCCATTACAAAATCCGAAGTGACACGTAAGCCAAACAATATTGATTTACATCAAGCAACAAGCAACTAGAATTTGGGTCACTCGATATTTTTGAAAGTAGTACATCCAGATTCCGCGACAGAAAAAAAATAAAGGCCACTATTATGTGAGCTGCGCGGGTTAGAACGAACGCTTGGGGCGGTGTCATATAATCGTGTCGTCATGTGGTTTTGTTATCAAAGTAATAGTAACTATCGAAATCTTTCTTTTTATTTGAGACGACGATTTGGCAAATGTAGGGCAGGAAATCTTGAAGTTAAGTGAGCGAAGAGGTTGTCGATAAGCAAACCAGATATTAAGAATTAATTCATAGACCGTTTTAGGGCTTATTTTAATTAGCTATCCAATGTTTTGTCCCTTTTAAACGACTTTTGAATTCAGCTTGAGCGAAAAAGACAGAACATTCAATAAGTTAAATAGGTTTTAAAACAGGCTATGAATAAGGCCTCTCATTTGAGTGTTCCCCTCCACGGAAATCTTTAGTAAAAGGCGAAAGATTAATAATATGTTATTATGCTAAAATTATGATAAGCCGCTGACGGAATTATCACATTAATATGGCAAACTCATTTTAATATTTCTCATATCTCCCTAATCAACATTGCAATGATAGATCCATCTAAGTCAGTGGTTACTAACCTTTTAATAACGAGGGGCCATTTGACAAAATGTCTGTCTAGCCATTCAGCGACCACTCAGTTGGTTGGCTAGTTAGGTTGTATGTTAATAAAGTAACGATATGTAAATAAAAAGGGTCTTTCCATCTACGAGTATAAATAAAATATGTAAAATATATTTTAAGGATGGGCTTAGGATGGCTCTGCGGTCCACCGGCTAAGAACCACAGATCTAAGTAGTTGATGATTCTATACTGCCCTATCTTCGTATCCTCTTCTTATATCCATCCAAAGGTTGTTTGTAAGAAATCGTCTCGAGCGATAAGACCGCCAACTGTACTGTTTAATTTTATTTGTAAAATATTGTATGCTTTTTTGTGTGCAGTGAAGAATAAAAATAAATAAATAAATGATTTATTTTCCTCCTTCATACGACACAATAGACGATAGTTTAATCCATTCTAAGTTGAGATTATGGTTATCAATGCAACCGCTAGCGCCAGGTTGGGCAAGTACACCACAAGTATTAAAAAAGATAAAATGCACTTCCTGTATATCGAGCAATGAAAAAAATACCTTGACAGCGGGAAAGTAATATATGATCTTCGATATATGCATAATGTTAAGTTAGTTAGTTACCAAATCAGGTATCGAAAATAGGTTTCTTTGAAATTTAGTTGCAGTGAAATTGAGTTTTTTGATGTGTGTATTCTTAGACCATAGTGCATAATTAATTAATGATGGCAAAATTTGTCCGTGATTAGAAACGTTTAGAGAATTTCGAACTTTTGGAAATTCCTCATAGCAAAATAAAGGTATATGCAGGCTATTTAAGTCGCACTAGGCAATCATGATAATCTTATTGTATTCACCACCACTCGTGTGCTAAATCAAAATAAAACTAAACTAGTTTGTGTTGAATTTGGAGCTAAACGTAAATACCAATTGTAATGACTCAAATTGATGTAATTTATTAATCCATTTCCGCAATTTACTTGTAAAATAATTTTGGTCTAAGAATCTAATAAATGTAGGCTAGATCCTTGTTGGAAGTTGTTATGAACAATGACTAATTCCTAATAACATTTGCAAGTAAATCGTACGATGACGGACTTATGTGCTAGGTGTAGTCATTAGGGGATTAGACACGCTTCTGATTTGAATGCTGGTGTCAGGATATAATAATAAATAAATAAATAAATAAATAATAAATAACACCCAACAGTCACATATATAGTCCTGACCCCACATTAAGATCGAGTCTTGTGTCGTGGGTATCAGGAACTACGAGAGACTTTTCGGTCTCACAAACACCCAGACCCGAAAGAAATATTTGTGGGCCGCACAAACATTTCTCTCGGTGCGGGGATCGAACCCGCAACCTCTCGTTTCACAGGCGGCGTCTAACCAACTGCGCCACGGAGGCTGTGAGGATATTCACATCTAGATCCATTAGATATAATTTCCTAAGCAAATTCAATAGGGCTTTTTTTTCTTCATTCAGAGTGAACTGTTTAAATTATAAAGAAACAGATTTTCACGGAACTTCGTAATAATATGTCTCAATGAAATAAAACTATTATTTACGGATTTTATCGCGGATTTAGTTGATTTGTGTAACATTCGCGTAAATCTAAGAAACCAATATGTCTCAATATAATATAAATTAACACTCAATTTCGGTTTCTAAATCTAATTGTTTTATATTAGAGTTGTTTTATAGTCTTGAAATAACTTTGTGGCTTTTACGTTCATTACAAAACGATTAAAGATTACTGTCAAAAATGACAGGTTTTCGTTTCGATTTTGGTTCAAGTCTGATTTATTTAATTTAACACGGTACTGAGAACAATTACTAAAGCATTATTGGCATTATTATTTAGTTAATGTTATGAGAATCGGTATAAAATAGTGCATTCCGGTGCCAACAGATGGCGGTGCATTATGTTTGAGCCTTCGATCAAATATACACTAGATACAACATGAGCGCTTAGAAAATGGCACCAAAAAAGAGTGCTTAAGCACTCTTTCGCCTTCAGTCACGCACCGACCGTTGCTTCTAAAACGTCGCAACAATTTAGACAATATTATGTGAAAAGCTACTTTAAGCTCCAGGAATAAGGTGGAATTTGTGTTAATGTATTTGCAATATGTGATCTTTTTGTTTACTTTTTTTTATGTCATGCATCGGTGCCACTTTTTAACAGAACTTTTACAGGGAACTGTGTATCTAGTGTATATTTGATCGAAGGTTTGAGCGTGTACATCTTAAAATTTTCAAAAGATACCAAAAACAGACTTAATTCTAATTAAATAAAGTAGAATTGGTGGTGTTGTCGCTATGGCTGGGCTGAGCAGTAGGCTGAAACAACGGGTAAGTAGCTTGTACATTCCTTTATACCTGGTGCAGTGTATGTATTAAAACTGTTGCACAAAATTATAATACATAATTATTTTCAACAAAGGTTTAAAGCGCAGGTTATAGGACTTCCTATAGAACATAATTAGAACATAGTAGAATACGGAAGTTATTATCCACTATTTATTTTGTTTATTTATTTATAATTCATTATTGAACACTAAAAAAAATACAACTAAGGAATTTATAACAAAAGTACGTACAAACGGCGGCCTTATCGCTAACGGCGATGTCTTCCAGACAACCTTTGGATGGATTGGAATGAAAAGAAGAAAGAAAATCGAAGAAAGTCATTATAAAGGAAAGGAAGAAAATCATGTACAACTAAAAGCTATTTATTTTGTTTTTTCATTTATTTTATTTTATTCTCAAAAGAATTTGTACTAAAAATGTTTTTGTCCCCTCGCACCCGAACTAGGCTTAGAGACAGTTTCCCCACAAGAAACACTGTCGAATTAGATTTGAAGCATGAATCGCAGTATTACTGATACATTTACCTTTCTACCGCCGCTTAATGTAAAGCGAGTGATGCAAGTGAAATGTCACATACGATAATCCAGATTACCGTGCAGGGGCTTACTTCACTGATTTGGTAATATGTGGATTAAAGGCTTTTGAATGTTAGTTCGTTTGAGTTGTAGTAGAGAGATAAATAAACACGAAGCTTAGCTGATAAAACTTTGGTATTGAAGAAAATAATAATAATCAACTTTATTAGACAAAAGAAATACATACAAAACACTAAAACAAAAGGACACGCAAAAAAGAATACAAAATAAAGTTAAAGCGCAAGTGTTGCATTAAACGCTGGTGCCAAAATAAAGATTTAACTTGTGTTATGGGCATCAGGGGTTCATATCGTACATTTCAGTCACTGTATCAGTCACTTACAAAATTATCATTTATTTTCAGTCGTGGCATATCGTCAATAGAGTAATATATAAAGACTTAAAAAGAATCATAGCTCCATTTGTCGACTACATTTTTGTGATAAAATATTAAGAGTCACGTGACTTGAAACCTAATAACTGATCATGTTGATGTTAAAATTGTTAAGTACCTTTTTCCATCCCTTGGTTTATTCGTTTGAGCACGGTTTGGGCGCCATTTTAACAAAACAATTTTGTCTATGATTTTATTTTGGTCCTAGGCAGTGGACAAACGTCCAAACATTTATAGATAGAGATGGCAGGGCCAACGTGAGCAAAGGCGCTTCAAATTTATTTAAATAATATAAATCGTTATTTTGATTGACACGTTTAATTATTTTCTAAATTCCATTCACCCTTACAATATCTATTTATAACATTGACAGATAGATTAAAATATGCGAAAGATAAATTACATTTTGACTATGTATTATATTTGGGATAATGACAGTAAATGAAACACGACATAAATAAGGCACTCGGCATCAATCACAATCAATACATGCATTCAGGTAAATTTAACTCTTTGACTTGATATGCGAGTGGACCTTAAGAAGGTGACGTCAGCATTCAACTTTGGCAAATGATAGTACACACTTCTGGTAAGGTGGCATTCATATATGGCCGTTTTCTATACTCTATCTATCTTTAACTAGAGATTTCATTAGATATTTCGATGTATTTTATGTTTTAGTTAACAAAGATAGAGATATTTAGATATGGTGCATTGATTTATAGATATCTAGGCAACATTAATGTATACGTCTATCTTTGTTTATTGAAGCATAGAATTATATCGGCATAGTCTCTCTGTATCAGCCCATATACGTCCCACTGCAGGGCACGACCCTACTCTACAATCGAAAGTACGATTGAGAGTGGTCAGGCCATATAGTCCACCATGCTGGCCCAGTGCGGATTGGCGGACTTACATACCATATAAATTCTTATGAACCGCTATGGTATGCAGGTTTCCTCACGATGTTTTCCTTCACCGATTTAGTGCGTGGTGATTGACTATCAATACACACATGACTCCGAAAAGTCAGAGGTGTGCCCTGGGATTTGAACCCGCGACCACCGTGAACATGTCGGCATAGTAATGGTAGCTATTTTAATCTCTTGTTTACGATGGCTAGGATATAGAGACATATAGGTTACCTGTCTATGTTTCTAAAGCGGAGATGGATGTGACACGGCCAGGATAGTTTGTAAAAGATAATTAGAAGGAACTGCCTGCTAACTAAATGCCTGGAAACTGGGTTGATGACGTGATAAAATGATGAAAATTATTGATATGATATGATTAATTATGAAAATATTTAGAATATGTCTTTATTAAATAGTTGTCTGTGAATTTCGGTAAATAAAGTGACAATGCTTTCATTCAATATGATGTATTTAGCTTTAGTCCGATAAAGTTAAAATATTCTTAAATGTTTCATGGTATATATATTTTTCTATTGGCATTATGTCTTAAGCTTGCTATATAAGAATTTCGCCTGAAGGCTGGGTGTTAGTAACTTGGCATAAAAAATTTTGTGCATGCCAACCTACGCGCATTTTTCAAACTGGTCCGCTTCATGGCTGTCACGCGAAGATTAATTACGTCATTACGAGTATATAAGTTCCGATCAAGATCTGTGGGGCTTTATCGGTAGCGAATATACCATGGTTATCGAGGTCAATTTATGGATAATATTTATATCTTATTACCATACATTGTTATGGATCCTAGCATGCAAAATTTACCGGGTTTCAAGTAATTTATTTTTGGAATGACATTAAGTAAGTTTTCCCTGAATTGCATTGAAAGGTTCTCGAAAGAGTTGAAATTTCTGATACCTAACTTATTAGTAATAAATGCATTACGAAGAACACCTTATAATGTGGAGGAATGAGTGAGTCCTGTACAAGTCCATGAGCGGTCGTATCGCTTACCATTAAGCGAATGGCAAGCTCGTCACATCATTCATTGCAATAAAAAAAATCTTTGAGAATGTGCTTGGACTTATTTCAACATTGCATGAGTTCACAACATCCAGATGTTGCAGCAACTTGAAATCTTGCGTTTGGTGCCCAAATCATTTAGGTAATTATCCAACGCTGGATAATTCATATTTAAATCTGGACCCTCAGCTCATCAGTGAAGTTTTTATTTAACGCACTAAAATTATTTTACCCAAAAATAAATTGAGGTATTACAATATATATAATAATATAAAATGAGGTATAATATGACAGCCTCCGTGGCGCAGTTGGTTAGACGCCGCCTGTGAAACGAGGGGCCGTGGGTTCGATCCCCGCACCGAGAGAAATGTTTGTGTGGCCCACAAATATTTCTTCCGGGTCTGGGTGTTTGTGAGACCGAAAAGTCTCTCGTAGTTCCTGATACCCACGACACAAGACTCGATCTTAGTGTGGGGTCAGGACTATGTATGTGACTGTTGGGTGTTATTTATTTATTATTATTTATTGATATAATAAGTATATCTCAATTCTTATTTCAACTTAGACGATACTTAGCAAACAGTCGCCATAACCTTACAGATTTAACTTCCAAGTTCGAACAAGAAAAATGAATAATAATTCGAAATAATCCGAGATCTTTCATAATTACGAACTTTTTAGAGTATCTACGTGAAAAAAGTCACGTATTAAAAATGCAATAATTAAACTTTGTCCCGCGAACACTGACGTGTCTTTCACACTTAACGAAATATAATGGGATTTTGTGTGATATCAATAAAACAAAGACTTGAACTGACTTTAAATTAGATCTATAATGTAAATTAAGTTAAAATATCCTAAGTCAGACATTGGATTTCGATAAAACTAAGAGAAGTTCGAACAAGAACAATCTTGCATTATTGCGTACTATAAACGAGTACGTGAAAAAAGTCACTGTGTTTAAAATGCAATAATTAAACGTTGTCCCGCGAGTACTGACGTGCCTTTCACACTTGACGAAATGTAATGGCATTTCGTGTGATCTCAATAACCGGGTTCTTGTTGTGCAAAACTTGGACATTTGCATATTCCTCGGGCACTTACGGAGTCGTAATTATGTATTAAATTCATATTTGGCAAAATGTATGACTTATTATCTTTTTATTTGTGTCGCAGCTTCATTCAGCCTTCCACGTTCGATTACTAAAATGTGGAAAAAATGTGAGAGACATAAATAAAATTACTAGACCAGCGTGGTGGCTTAACCACTCTCAATCGTATCCTTGATTGTAGAGGAGAACCGTGCCCTGTAGTGGGACGTATATATAGGCTGATATAGATTAATAAAATGAATACCTGATTTTAAGGCATTAATAACGGTAATATAACATGTAAAACTATTGATTTGTCATTATCATTATTTTCAACCACGAGATGTCCTTAGTTTAAAATAGTACACCAATTATTTCCTGAGGTAATTGTTATAGCGGTCTGTATCAATGATTAAACAATGATTATAATTGTAGGTATAAATGTATGGTGTAGTAGTTACACACAGTGGGTACACCCAACGCGGCGTTTGTCACTAATAGCCACTCGACTTTTTCGGCGCCACTGACCATTCTATGCTGAAATTATTCGAGTATCAATCTATCACAGTATGTCAGTCTATCGCGAATTCCCAAAGCTTTCTTATCAATCACAGCGAGTGCGATTTGTAAGCTGACAATAGATAACATCTATTTTTACACCGGTCGAAGGTGCACGTATGTGTCATACAGACTAGCTCCAAAAGGCAAGGCGCCGCTGACCTACATCGATCATTTCTTGCACATATGTAGAACTTGACATGTGGCTTTTATTCTTAAGATATTGTAACTGCATTTCAGAGCTGTCGCATAACATTTGATGTTATCAAACGTGTCTGATTTTCGTAAAATAATCTTCGGAGTTTTTGGCCGAAATAGCTCAATCTAATATTTGTATTTATTTAATAAATTAATAATTTACTCTTTACAGTTTTATGATGTCCCTGGACTAATAATGTCAATATAAAATATTTTTGTTAGAACGTAAGTAGAACGACAGGGCTGGTCAACAATATAACTCATTGCGAAGGTATTCGAATAGGATTATTTTTTAATTTTCCTCATTAATTTTAAAATCATCATCAATCTAGTATTTATTCTATAAACAAAAAAATTACATTTTAGAGTTTTATGCTGTCCCTGGACTAATTATGTTAGTATAATTTTTTTTTATTAGTACGATACAAGTACGAGGACAGGGTTGGTCAACAGCATAACTCATTGCGAAGGTATTCGTATAGGAAAATCGTCAATTTTTCCTCATTCCTACTGATGTCATTAGTTGATGTTACAGATAATATTTAATAACAAGTGTAATATATTATTCTGTTATAGTACACAACATTAGTAAGGCCATCTGTATCAGCCCATATATGTCCTACTGCAGGGCACAAGTCTCCTCTATAATCGAGAGTACGATTGAGAGTGGTTAGATCATATAGTCCACTACGATGGCCTAGTGCGGGTTGCGGACTATATACCATAGAAATTCTTACAAATCGCTAAAGGAAACCTGCATAAGGTTTCCTCACGATGTTTTCCTTCACCGTTATAGTGCGTGATGATCCACAATCAATACACACATGACTCCGAAAAGTCAGAGGTGTGTCCTGGGATTTGAACCTTCGACCACCGTGAACATGTTGGCAGCCGCGTCTGCTCCGTTTACCAACAGGCCACCACGCACTAAATAGGCCGTCCCGCACTATTAAATATCTATGTGACCAATTAAATATTTTAATGCATTAGGTTATATTTCTAACTAAATTCTACCCAACATAAAAGACTATTGATCGTGTTTAACTGATTTACTTAAGTGTCAAGCGAAGTGAAATATGTATAAAAAACCAATAATACATTACAATCCCGGTTGCTAACCCGGTTGCGGTTGTTTTAAAATGTTAATCTGTTTTCCACATACCAAGTTCCACCTAACTCCAAGCACATAACGTGTAATACGGACAGCATATGACCCCTTTGTTCCAGCCCAGATAGAGCGTAGATAATAACTGATAGCAACACAATAGCAGGGGGAGGAACGTATGCTAAGCAGTTAGCTAATTATGCTAATACCAGAGATTAACCACATTTGGAATATGCCGGATTATTTATGGAGCGATTGTTCGAAACACCTGAATATCTTAATTGACTTGGGCGGAGAGCGTGACTATAGCACTAATTAGATAATATTTTGAGCTAATTTTGGTCGTCATAGCGGTCCGCTAGGCTTTGATTAGTGTGGTCCTGGGTTTGGTTTTAGGGTCGGTTATTTCAATTTGTGTGATTTTTTGTTTGGATAATCTCATATTTATTGCCTATCTGGATACTATTCTCATAAGTGGAGCTACCCTTACATCTGGTAATTCATACACCATTAGATGAGGTGGCTCATGTTATGAGATAGTGTAGTTTAATGTAATAATACAATTGGTATAGGTTATCAAGCAGTTTTGATGTAGTTTTACAGGTGGTTGGTCTCTCATATGTGACAAACTGCCTGGGTAGGTACCACAGCAATATCTATTTCCCCGCCAAACAACAGTGTAACTGTACTGTTGTGTTCCGGATTAAAGGACATTGTCGCCAAAATAACTACTAGACATGTTAAGGCTTAACATCTTGTGTCTCAGGATGGTGAGCGCAGTGAAATGCAATGTATTGCTTTGTAACTCATGGTGTTGTTTGGTTTTGCTACATTCCATGAGTGGTCGTCTTGCTTACCATCAGCCGAATGCCCTGCTCATACCGCCATTTAATGCAATAAAATATAGTTCATGAAGACATGAACCATATAGCTATTCACTTTATATTTTAATGAATAAGGAACACATAATTTATCTCCTTCATTAAAGCTCTCTTCACAACAGATGTAATGTGTGTCTCTGTATTAAAATCTTTTGAATCTACAACCATTAATTATTAGAGCACACAGGCGCCCACGTACACTTCGAACAAGAGTACAATATGGCGGTAAGGCCGTATGCCCCGTCATGACATAACGCGAATTAAACCATAATTATAAAATAGCACATAACAGCCGGAGGTCTCTGCGTACAGGCCTTAGAAAAATATAACGTTATTTTATGAAAATATTTCTCAACGAGCCGCTGTACTAGTCTGATGCTAAGGAAAAATAAATAAACTTAGCAATCATTTAAACTTTAACTGGTGGTACGTCTCTCATATATGTGAAAGGCCGCCTGGGTAGGTAACACCGCAATTTCTATTTCTCCCGCCAAATAGTAGTGTAAATGCACTGTTGTGTTTCCGTTTGAAGGATACTGTAGCCAGAGTAACTACTGGACATATTGAGTCTTAAGTCTTAACATCTTATGTCTCAGGATGGCGAGCACAGTGGAATACCAAGCATTGAATTGTAATTCAAAACGTTGTTTAGTTTTGCTACTGTTCATGAGCGGTCGTATAGCTTATCACCAGGCGAACGGCTTGCTTGTCCAGCCATTCATTGCAACAATAAAAAAACCTTAAATAGTCAATCCAGTCAATAGTCGAACAAGGAACACAACATCTCCACAGCTTCTGTGTTTTTCTCAAGCCTTTGTTTTCTATAGACCTTGTCCATAGACAGTTTTAAAACCTATATTCTTCTTCGATCAAATTGAATTCAAAAGTCGTTCGAATAGGATATAACATTTGATAGCTACAATTTTTTTAAATAGATGATAAATGAGTCTGTTACATATTTTAATGTCTTTGATAGTTAGTGGATTGCTTACGGTAAGCAGTCACCGTAGTCATGGGCTTTTGCCACTTCTGGGGGGCAATCAATGGTTGCCTCATGCTGTTTAACGGCTTATTGATAGAAAAATTAACCTTTTTAGTTATCGAATGGTTTGTCCCTGTCGAACGACTTTTGAATTCAGGGGGGTTACTGTATGGAACGATACGAGCTTCGAATGTTCGGATGTTCGAGGTCCGGAGTAAGATGTAAGTTTTGCACTTCTAAACATCAATACTATTCCCCATGATACTTATCATTTTCTCGGAACTCAGTCTATGGTCACGACGTACGATAAAGGAGTCCAACAATTTGTGTAGTATCTAACCACATTAGTGAAGTTTTACATACGGCGTCCGAACATGCGATGTTCGTATCGTTTCATAGAGTAAAGTTCATTCGATAGCTAAAATAAGTTTGTAAATTGTCTATGAATCGGGCCGTTAATATACAATAGCGTGATTGAAAAACGTCAGTCAAAAAACAATAAAACTGTTGATTCAATAATTGGTGTTTAGAATTTAAAATAATTATATCATTGTTTAAAAACCAGAAACAATGTAAGAACTAAGCAAGATTAAATATACGGCTTATATAGTGGGAGATTTTATGCACCGCTGTGTTAAAAGTGTATGCATGTACCAACATGTACAACCCTAACACTATATCTTTGCGCTAAGCCCGAGATTTATATAGCCCATAAAAAAGCAGGCGATTTTAAAAGACACGCGACGCATATCTGACACTGAACCACGTGACTTATTTATGTAACACTTAACTTTACAAAGAGATGTCGCAATTGTTTCACTTGTCACCCGCGCACGAAAGTGGGTGATCCTAATTGAAACTTCTGACTGCCCTCTTCAAAAAGTCGTGATTTTACGTGTCAGTGTAAATGTAAAAGTTCGTCTGGCGTCTGAAATCAAAGTTCGATTACAGCGTTTTGATGCTGGCATCACCCGTAGGTAAAGAAAACAAACTATGGCCTTATTAATTAATTTGAACAGTTGCGGTAAGATGGTGCTCCATGGCTATTGAATTTTAAGATTTCGGGAGCTCAAAGGCAAATATTCGAATCTTATAATTTTAAGAAATTAATGTCCTACTATTTTGTTATTTGATATGAAAAGCGCTAGACAGTCGTCACTATATATGATAACCAAAAGTTATTTATTATCGTCTAAAGATCTGATAGGAAACGAGTCTACCCCCTTCACATTTTAGATTCGAACAACACTGATAACAAAAATATATAATAAATTAAATTGAAAAAATATATAAAAAATCAACCTGTACAATGTACAAAATTAAAGATAGCCATATTTGCGACATCAATACGTCATAACTAAAGTAAACACGCGAATATCCAAAAAGAAGTCGAGATACGTATCGGCGGATTAAAAAGTTGAAACCCACATTAACACACCGGTGACACAATTATCTTACTGTGTTATGTAACTGCTTATATCATTATAACTTGCGCGGATAAGTAATGGGAGTGTTGGTGGCATGTCTGTCAAGCACACTGACTATATGGGATTCAGGCTTGCTAAATATAAAAAAACATATAAAGCAGATAGCTTATTTTCTGGAATGTGACCTTTCAAAAAGGGATGTGCCCATTTCGGTAAATCTGTTATCTGATCATATAGATACGGCTAAGGAATAGAGCACCGTAGCACTATGTTGATAAATACTTGTTCAAAAGTGTTAAAGGTTTTGTTTTGTCCCTAATTTTATCGTTACAGATGATATTATTACTAGTTTATTTCGACTTTTGATTAAACATACTAGAAGCCGCATAAACTAATGAACACAATGATATCAATCACGTCGCGTATATTCCAGTTATAATGTAAGCCCGCTGAGTTTGTTTCGCCGGGGCTTCTTAGGCAGAGTCGCATTAGATCCGGTGGTAACACAACACCGCTAAGAGAAGTTATAATACTCATGATTCACTTAGTCATTGATAAGCGTAAATAATATTTTTATTTGAAAACTGAAAAAAAAATCATATTTCAATCAAACTGGCTTTTTTTCCTGACCATACAGTTTTAAAAGCCATTGCATCTGCATATAATATCTTGCTGCGAATGTAATAAACCACGCAGCGCAGGTGAGCGTGCAAGACAATTCAATTTGTCATCAAAAGAATTATGAACCCTGCGATGTAATATATTTCTTTTGCGAAAACCATTACCGGCAACTTTGGAGTGACTGTGCTTTATTGAAAAAACAAAAGAAATTCAGAACGACAATTATATGGTTTCTTAGATTTACGCGAATGTTACACATTGAAATAAAACTATTATTTACGGATTTTATCGCGGATTTGGTTGATTTTTACATTTTTTGAGTTCCCGACGTTATATGTTTTAATCATTACATGAAAACAGCCAACGGTCACAGACATAGTCCCGTCGTGTGTGTCTTGTGCCGTGGGTATCAGAAACTACAAGAGACTTTTCAATATCACAAACACCCAGATCGGGAACAAATATATGTGGACCACACAAACATTTATCTCACAAGTCACAGCACGGGAATCGCACCCGCGGCCTCTTGTTTCACAGGCGGCGTTTAGTTTACTGTGATTCGGAGGCTGTCAAGTTAGGGCCTGTTAGATCATATGTTTTAATACATCCACAATCGCAAAACAGCAGTGTAAATGCACTGTTGTGTTCCGGTTTAAAGGACATTGTAGCCAGAGTAACTACCGGACATAATGAGACTAAACATTTTATGTCTCAGAATGGCGAGCGCTAGAAATTGCTTTGTAATTCATTTGTTGTTTAGTTTTGCAATTCGTCTCGCCATTTATAGTAACAAAAAAAAAAAAAACACATACCCACGTTATTGAAGCAGATAGAATTTTAGTGTCAATTGGTATATTACTAACACACCTCTTTCGCTTTAACTATCATTAATCTCTTCATACATGCTTGTCGGTTACAAGTTACTAGTTACTACTCCTATTACGTAGTGACAGGCACTCCCAGTACGCCTTTCTGTAAAATAAATACCGTGGACTAGTACACATAATTGCAAGCTTGTGACATTTATTTCGTGACTTAGTTATACTACTGTACGATTTCAAAGCTGTGGTCTCGAGTTCGAATTCCAGGTCGGGCAAAATAATATTGGAATTTTCTATTAATTATACCGGAGTCAGGATTTTGTGCCCGATTTGGCGATAGGCTTGTCCCCTATATTGTAGGATGAAATATACAAGTCGAAATGTGGGTGTCCTGGTAGCACCTCTGCCTACCCCTACTGGAAAAAAGAGAAAGAAAGAAAGAAGAAAGAAAAATGCTTTATTATCGCGCAAATTAGCCGCATACAACAATAATTATAAAAAAGTAACAATACAATAAATAAAATAGATAATAATTTAAATATATAATATAAATACGTGATTTTATGTATGTATGTATTTATGTAGTTAAATGTTTCAGCTAAATGTTGGTCTCGAGTTAATGAAAATTGATAAAAGTCTCAAGGCGCCAAACTCCTTGGTCCGCAAGGTTGTGGGCAGGTGCCTAGGAACTGTAGAGCTTTTGTATATCGTGGGTGCATGAATTTACGGCCTGACAATTAGCTTTAGGTCCTACAAATAATTTATACCTTAGCGAGGGTACCACACCATCATGAGAAGAAAGCTAACTTTTCCCTTTGTACAGAGTACAGTTTAATGTCGGGTTGCTAGTAAAAAATATAATATTTAAAAAAAATTGATTACACTTATTCATAATTATTCCCTTGTATTACATCTAGTTGCACCAGTCCATCCAAAGGTTGTCTGGAATAAATCGCGATAAGACTAATTAAATATAAATAGGTATATGTGCTTTACTTTGATCCCTATTTCACAAATCAAGTACAATAAAGAAATAACATAAGGTTGTTTTTATTTAAATTATAATTAATGTAGCCCAGGAAATTAATATTTTCTGGGCGTATTGTGATTAGCGTTCGATGTATTGCGGATCCCGTCCGGAACCAATCCGCCTGACGTAACAGTTGCGTACAGAGCAGAGACAATAAGAGCGTTACTCCACATGATGCAAACGCCATTGTTATGTCAAAAATGTTAAGAATTGAGTGAAAACCCGCACTACAATTTTGGTGTTTTGTACGATTATATTATGTTACAATTTATATATTTGGCTGACCAGCTAACTTTCAGATTATATCGTAACTATCAAATTTAAATAAACGTGTCATTGTATGGGCATTGGTGGTATTTCGATAAAATAACACATATATTTGAGAAGTCATTTATTGATACTAGGGATTGTCCAAATAACCAATGAATTAAATTAAATTGATCTGCCAACTGTCAGTATTGTTTTGCACTATATTCCACTCAATTCTAAATTCCATTCTGCGAAATGTCGGACGCCCGCCTACAAGGTTGACGGACGACTTGGCTAAGGTTGTAGGAAGTCGCTGGATGCAGGCCGCTTCCAACAGGTCGATGTGGAGATCCTTGGGGGAGGCCTATGTTCAGCAGTGGACTTCCTGTGGCTGAAATGATGATGAAATTCCACTCACTGATGGTGTGCTTAACTTGTATTATTTTCTGTTTTTGAACCCACCGGGAATATTAGGAGTGACAATTTCTCGATGGTATTTTATTTAGATCACACCATATTTCAGTAACTACAATGCACCTGCATTGTAGTTACTATTTCGTGTCCCCATACATACATACATCCAACAATTACTTGCATAGTCCTAACTCCACACTAAGATCGAGTCTTGTGTCGTGGGTATAGAGATATAGATATCCATATATATATATATATATATATATATATATATATATATATATTTATATTTCGTACACATAGCATTGCATAACTTGTTACAAAGTGGTTTAGAGAAAGGTTTGATTGTTTATGAACACCAACAAAAGCCTTAGTGAAAGTGACTCTAACTCTAATCCAGTATTAATTTATTTTAATGCTCTGAGTATGTGATTTGGCATATCTTTGCATTTTAAATAACTTAAAGGGCTTTACATATGCGCGTAGATGTGGCTTTCCGGGACAATTTGCAATTGCTTAAAGCTTTAGAATGCGTTTCAGATCATTTAATTTTTTTATTGTAATCTATAATGGCATGTGAAACAAGGTTTACAATTCCGTTTGATTTGACTATTGACATTATTGTAGTAGAAATGGAAATATGTGTTTGCGAACCATGTCCTTGAATTATTATACAAATGCATAAACTTACATGCCATATAAGAGGTGCCATAATTAATTTATAACTACATATTTAACTACTCATAATGTATGAGGCCTCAAATATGATGGGATAAAAAATATAAGTTTCATAACACCACATATCCAGATCAAAAAATGTAACCCAACGCAACACCCAAAACCGACCCTTGCCCTTCGACACCAATCCACCAATGTTAAGACGTGAAATGCGACTTTCTGTATACCCGAGGCGGTGAGCGAGCGGCCTTGCTCGCACGGGGTGGTTATCTGCGGCGTGTGTCGCGTGCGACCACTCGTACTTCGAACGACACGGGTAACGCGCGTCCGAACTGTTCCCATGGTCGCATGAGCACTATGTTCGCTTGGTTGCTATTGGTTGTGGTCGCCGCGCTCCCTTTGTCGGAGAGCGCGGGCGCCGGCGCGGCTCGGCTCGTCTGCTATGTGGAAAACTCGCGCGCGGAAGGATTTTCCGAGTGCACTCATCTTGTGTACGGAGGCAGCGCGAGAGGAGATAAATTAGACGCTGTTCTGAAGGAGTATAGGAAGAATAATCCGAGGTTGAAGATTATTTTGAGAGTCGCTGAGGTTGATAAGGTAAGATTTTTTGCATCATTGTTGTAGGATGTAAAATCTATTTTAATGGTTTTATGACAGACAAAAATGCATATTTTGTTTTCGTAATGTGCGTGACAAATATATTATTTATCATAGAATAGAGAATTACAGTTTCAAATGAATCGATTCCAAAGATAATATAAAATAAGAAAAACAAATAAAATAAATTAAATCCACACAAATGACCCAGTTCTTATTTGCAAATAATTGAAATCTATAAATATGTATGCAATAAATGGACACAACAATTATTTAATTTCTGTCCTAGAGACTGCCTACATGCTATAAATTCTAGACTGCGTCCTATTCAATTCTATTATTAAGCAACAGGTGGTTTTAATACAGACACTACACTTAACACTGTTAAATCCAGTAATAATACGTTTTAAATGATACGCTAAAATCTTACCTAATTGACAGGGGACATACAAAATTGTTAATTGACTAGATTAAAATGACAAAAACTAAATACAATTAAACAGATTTGTAGATACGAAATTTAAAAACAATACACACATATTGTTATTTAAAAAATGTTATATTTTAGAAATATTCCGAGATAAATAAGTTTTTATTTTTTTTGTCGTAATCATGATTTGTGTATTAAAGTTGTCGTTTTTTATTACAAAGAATAATTGACATTATATAAAGTTTCGTGGTACCGTTTTAAGTATTTTTTTATAGGTTGGGCTTAAAAATATCCTTAAGAGTGACTGGCTGAATGCAATATATATCACCAAAAGTTTGAGTGAGTTTTTAAAATGTTCGTCTTTAAATTCATTATTGCGAGCTTGGTAAAAAAACATTTAGTTTGCATAAAAAAGATGCTACGGATTCCGTAGAAGAGTTTTCGTAGCGTCTAATGTTTATCTATAATAAATGATGATTAATAAAAGTTGTTAAAGTATCAAATAAAGTCATCTGATATTTTAATTTATTCTATCTTATTGTTATAAACTATTGACTAGATCCCACAACACAGAGAATCCTAGTGTGGGGTCTAGTGCTTTTTATCGATATCTTTGTACCTTTTGTTGAAAACAAAATAATAAACTTATTATATTATTATATTATATTATTATGATGAGTCAGAAAGGAAGTCGTAATGTAATAAAAACGTCGTAAAATTGTAAACAAATGTATGTGCGGTCCACAGGTATTTGTTTCGGGTCTGGGTGTTTGTGAGACCGAAAAGTCTCTTGTAGTTTCCGATTATAACGACACAAGACTCGATCTTAGTGTGGTGTCAGGGTTATTTATGTGACTGTTGTGTGTATTTATTTATTTAATTCGTTTCTCAGCACTAACCTAAAAATTAAATGTAGAACTGGTGAAAAATACAGGTTATGGGGTAGATTTATCACTGTAGCAAATCTGGAAGATCCTACTACTGGGAAAATTCATTTCTAAACCATTACATCCTCCTATATTTTAAGAAAATATCGATTTTATTTATTTATTCTTAACTGTGCATAAAAAGAAAAAAAACACTTAAATATTACATATTTAAAAAACTACAGATGGCGGTATTATCGCTTTAGACGATTTCTTACAGACAACCTTTGGATGGATATGAGAAAAGGATAAGAAGAGATTTCAATGGTATATTTACCTAAGTTAGCCCGTCATTGCAGCCCATCGAGGTTTGCGTTATTTATTTAATGTAGTCTAATTGGAGTCAATTGGTTGTTATTACTATTGTTTGAAGTTGAGATATTATGTTGTTCATCAATTTCTATTTTTTCAATAATAACTTAAGTAGGGCTTAGATCATTGCTAATAAATTAAAAACTAAGCTAGTATATTCATATATTTGCATCGCAATGCACTCTTTACATTAGCACTATGCGGATGTGTATTATATTAATAAAAGAAACGAAAATAGTATTACGAGGGTTTTTACATTCGCTATATAGAGCCGTTTGTGACTTTAGTTACATGAGACTTTATAGAGTGATATTATTTTATATAAACTTTTAAAATAACAATTGTATGACATTAAAAGGTATATTATGAAAAACAATGTTTAAATTGGCAAGTAGCCGCATAAATGCGTTGCATAGATTTTGACTTTGGCTAGAAGGGTATAAAGTTTACATTTTCTATATCTATATTTACATCAGCCCATATACGTCCCACTGCAGGGCACGGGCCTACTCTATAATCGATTGAGAGTGGTTAGGCCATATAGTCCACCACGCTGCCCTAGTGCGGGTTGGCGAGGCGAACTCACATACCATATAAATTGTTATAAATCGCTATGGTATGCAGGTTTCCTCGCGATGTTTTCCTTCACCGTTTTAGTTCCTTTTCAGTAATATTTCCCAGGTCGGTGTTTTATTATGCTAGTTGAGGTAGATGAAGATATCACAAATGGAATTACTTAGTAATTTACGTAAAAAACTGTTAATAAACAAAATGTAACCAATATGCTTCTTAAGGCAACAGGAAAGAACCCAGGATTACATGGAGAAAAACATGCGTTGGGAATTTATTCCACAGCTTATTATATCGATAAAAAAAAAAACTAGTCCCTCCACCTCATATCACTTAATTTGGAACTGCAAATTGGTTACAGTTTTAAATTGTTTTTACGCTGTCCTTGGGCATCAAATTAAGATTTGCATAACCTCGATGTTATGCGAAAACCAATCAGTCAGTGTTCATAATAAAGACAAAAGGAATGCGTTGAAGAGGAAAGTTTGGTAAAACCAGCGCTAATTGTTCTCGTTGTGTTGCTTTGACATGCTAATCACTGACTGTATGTGTTACACTCAAAACCATTTCGAGTGTAAATTGTAATATGGTTTCTAAGTATTGAACCGCGTATGGTAGTATGGATAATTGGGCACAGAGTTAAACATATATGCTACATTATAAGTTTAAAAGCGGCACGTGCAGGTTGAGAGCCGGAATACCCTGGGTCCAAATCGCAGGCAGGGTAATGCACTGTTTGAGTTTCTAGTTCGAAAATTCTCCTGTAAATAAAGTTTCAAAATTTGACCGTCTCTGAGCGTTGGAAATTCTGTTTTGATTGCATTGCATGCATCGTCAACTGAATTGTAGTCTTTAGTTGTTCTACTGTGAAGTCGTGACATACATAACTCAACATATTCACGGTGGTCGCAGGTTCCAATTAAAGGGAACACTTATGACTTTTGCGAGTCATGTGTGTATTCATAGTCAAACACCACGCACTTTAACGGTGAAGGAAAACATCGTGAGGAAACTAGCATACCACGGCGATTTGTAAGAATTTATATGGTATGTAAAGTCCGCCAACCCGCACTAGGCCAACGTGATGGACTATATGGGCTAAATCTTTTCAATCACACTCTCGATTGTAGAGAAGCCGTTGGGGCCAAAAGGTTCTAGAGTGGAGGCCACGTACAGGCAAGCGAAATATCGGACGCTCGCCAACACGGTGGACGGACGACCTGGCTAATTTTGCAGGAAGTCGCTGGATGCAGGCCGCTTTCAACAGGTCGATGTGGAGATCGTTGGGGGAGGCCTATGTTCAGCAGTGGACTTCCTATGGCTGAGATGATGATGATGATGATGATTGTAGAGAAGGCCTGTGCCCCACAGTGGGCCATATACGGGCTGATACAGATACATAACTCATTTTTATGAAGATAATTAATTTCTAGCACCTGGTTCTTTCTTTTCACAAAGGATTCTAATACACGAAATATGTGATGTAATATCGTGAATCATTGGTGTTCATGTTTCCTGGGTGTGCAATCATTCTTTCACCTTAAGTGGTTAGTGCTGTACCGTTGACTCAATGCTGTTTCAAAGTTGAACAATGCTATTAACTTGTTCTTATTAAATGTTACTCTATAATTGTTTCTTATATTTATGGGAATGTTACTCATTGAATGTTTTTACGGACTTTATTAATTTGGTGTAATTTTGAAATGTTTTAACTTTCCGTCCTTTTGATTACTTTTCATCTTTCGTGATCAAGGGGCGGACATTGAAAATGTTGCTCTTTAATAAGCAGTTCTCGTAATCGCTATCATTTATCGGCTTGTAGTTAACATATTTAAGGCTAAAATATAATTGAGATTGGAAGTAATAAATTATATAATAATTATATTATGATAATAAAATTATTTCCACCCTAGAAATATGTTATATTTCTGGGTGCTTTGTAGTTCATTGTCTCATAGCTAATATTTACAAAAAAATAAAAATAGAGATTGGGCTATGAGTAGTTCATTACCTTCCTAATTATGAAAAAGATTACATTCGATTTGTAAAATGACGTCATATCACAGAACACAGATTCCGTATTTAACTATATTAAAATAAATAGAATATTTTTATGGTAATGACTTGTTCTTAAAGGTTAACAGAGCATTTATTTCATTAAGTTTCTTAAATGACGTAAACATATTCGTTAACAAAACATCCGTAATTACAATGGGCGTTACGATTTGTAATTAACCAGAAAAAAATATATAAGTACAGCTATTGATATCAAATCAGGAATGTAGTATGATATAATTATAATATAATAGAATTTGTCTGTTATTTTAGTGAGATGTAGATTATATTTTTGACAGCCTCCATATTAGTAGGTTAGACGCTGGGAGTGAAACCAGAGTCCGCTGGTTCGACTCCCGCACCAAGACAAATATTTGTAGTAATCTTGTCTGGATTTTTGCAATACCGAAAAGTCTCTCGTAGTTTCTACCTATACTTGATTTGATTGATCTTAATGTGGAGTCATGACTATGAACGTGACTGCCCAGTGTATTTGTTTATTAATGTTTACTAATTGTTGCTCTTGGCTTTTCCTTCTAATACTTATGTGGTCTTGGAACAATACAATTTGCTTGGTAAAGTAATTCGGCTAATGTGTGTGTGTGTGTGTGTGTCAGCCCTTATACGTCCCACTGCAGGGCACGGGCTTCTTCTACAATAGAGAGAACGATTGTGAGTGGTTAGGCCATATAGTCCGCCACACTGGCCTAATGCAGGTTGGTGGACTTACATACCATGGAAGTTCTTATAAATCGCTATGGTATGCAGGTTTCCTCACGATGTTTTCCTTCACCGTTTTAGTGCGTGGTGATTATCAATAACCTCATAGTAACTTAAAATATTGTCTGAATAGAGACTATCATCCCAAGCTTTTCACCATCATTTTGCCGTCCCGTTGAAGTACTTCTTTCAGTTTCATTTCGTTGCTAAAATTATATACATTAACGCAGTTTTACTTTTACATCACCTACGAATTATTTATTTGCACAGGAAAACGAAAACCACTTATAAGGGTTTTCCTGTTTTATAAATGCAACTGGCTCGAAATATTTTTTTCTTTCCCACGGTATTGACTGTCGTACGTCGTATAGAATAGTATACATAACTGCGCTTTTATGCTCTGAATCACAATCGCTTATATAAAGTTTATTTTTACCGCCTTCCAAAAGGAGGCTACTGTCAAGTGCGTACAGCCATTACATTGTCCACGTATAAAAAAAAACAGTCTTTCACAATTTTATATTTTATTTCCAACTCCTCTTATTAATTACACTTTCTGATTGATTTCGTTGCGGGTTAAAGACAAGTTAGACATTCCCGGAGACTCGCCGAGCTTCAATGCTCGGTGTCATTACATTGTGTGCCACTGTTGATCCTGGCTTACAGGAGTTACAGTGGTGGGTGTGAGGGCGGGATAGTCTCCTAAAAGTCTTTCACAAGATCTTTTGAATCGTTTATTTCTGCAACCACTGCTTTGGAACGTGTTATAGCTGTGAAGAAGAAACGGCGCATGAAATTCCCTCAGCAACACGAACTATCTTCTCAACATTTATTCAATAAATATTTTTGCGCTGTACACCTATCAATATATCATCGACCTATGCAAATATTAAAACCTTTTGTTTCGTAACTTAGGTTTTCTATCGAGTGAATTGCCAGTTAAGGAAAACCAACTTTCAATTGCTTGTATGTAATGAATTATTGTTGAATTCCTGGGAATATATATTCCAAATATGGATAAAAATACTATTGAAATTTAAAACATGAAAACAAACGTTTTAAATAAATAATAGGATATACCTGTAAGGAGATTTATACTCTCTGCCCATCCTTACAAATAGATATTAGCCGTGGTAGGCAGAATATCGTAAAGGTACAGTGACTACAATACTCCTGGTAGTATGTATAGTGATATCTTAATCAAAGCCCCCGTGGCGCAGTTGGTTAGACGCCGGCTGTGAAACAAGAGGCAGCGGGTTCGATCCCCGCACCGACACAACTGTTTGTGTGAACCACAAGTATTTGTTTCGGGTCTGGGTGTTTGTGAGACTGAAAAGTCGCTCTTAGTTCCTAATACCCACAACACAAAACTCGATCGATCGAATCTCGAATCGATTAGTGTAGTCAGGATTGTTGGATATATTTGTTTATTTAATTAGTATTATAGTATCTACCGTTGATCGATAAAATTATGTTGTGTACGGTGGCCATTATTCTGGCCGAAACGAACATTTTTCCATCAGTTAATCAGTCTGTTGCCCACTAACGGCTGATGCCAATAATCAATCGAAAAAATTAGATTGAAGTCAATCTAGATTGTTATCTACTTTTCGATTTGTCACTTACCATATTGCCATAGTTTTTTCACTACTGAGATTGATTATTGGCAATATAGTATCAGAAAAAAGATTGAGCTCAAACGGCAAATTTTGGATTTGGATTGTTTATTGGCAACGGCTGTAAGACTACACAAATCATAATATAACTAAATACAATTATATAATATAATATACAATTTTAATATAGATGTACACTCGCCAAGTCTTGAATAGATATATTCTGTAATATAATTTATGAGCTGTCTCGTATTTAGTCAAAGGGTAAGCTGAATTTATTCTTACGAAACCATGCAATGCGTACGAATGGGTTATAAAAACCGTAAAATATAAGTATGATTATATCTAAAGTCTGCGAGTTCGAATGAAATTGTAATTTAATCTGTATATATGCAGATTATTGGAGAATCTTGTTTTTATATACCATTATAATTTTGTAGAAGTAAAGAATATTTTTGGCCAGTGTTTTGGACTATGTGGCCTAACCACTCTCAATCGTATTGTCGTTTGTAGAGGAGGCCTGTGCCCTGTAGTGGGACCAATATATAGGCTGATAATATTTGAATGACAGAAGGAGCCAGCTACACTGTAGGCAGTTTTGATATAAGCTGCTTAGTTTACTGGTGGTAGGTCTATCATATGTGAGAGGCCATCTGGGTGGGTACCACCGCAGTGTCTATTTCTCCCGTCAAACAGCAGTGTAAATGCACTGTTGTGTTTCGGATTGAAGGGAATTGTAGCCATAGTAACTACTGGAAATATTGAGTCTTAACATCTTATATCTCAGGATGGCGAGCGCAGTGGAATGCCAAGCATTGCTTTGTAATTCAAGGTGTTGTTTGGTTTTGCAACTGTTTATGAGCGGTCGTATCGCTTACCATCAGGCGAACGGCATGCTCGTGTCGCTATTCATTGCAATAAAAAGTTCAGTCGGTAAGAAGCTGTCTATTAAACAAGAAGGCACGGGTTCAATACCCGTACGAAGAAAATAAAGATTTGCTTTTTAAGAAAATAAAGATTTTTTTTGTCGTAGTTAAAATGTTCATTCCTCACATATTTTTCGTGGGATCAGAACTATGTTTGTGACTGTTGATATTTTTTGTAAAGTTCTCATAAAATTACTCAAACACTGCGCAAATTCGATGCGAAAAAGGATAAATTGTGGCGAAAGTCGTAAAGTTCTAAACATGTATGGCTTAATCTCTGAAATATGAGTTTTTTGCAATTCTTTCGCAGCGAATCTAAAATAGACAGTGTTCATGTTAAGTAATTAAGTTAATCGTTTTTCTGCCATATCTAAAATGTTAGCTTTGGTTTGATTTGTAATCTTAAATGATTAATTAATTACCTAATTTACGAAATTAGCGAAATCTGCACATAATACACCTACTGTTGTTGGGTATTTATTTTGTTTAACTCTAGATGGTATTTCTCCATTCTTGGGCGAAGGATTCCATTTGTCGGGCTTATACATTTTTGTATAATAGAAAATTTAATGTCAAATTTGTAGTTAATATTTGTTAACATTTTCCGTGGCGCTGGGGGTAGTTGGTTAGACGCTGCGCCGGCTGTGAAACGAGAGGCCGCGAGTTCGCGGGTCTCTCGTAGTTTCTGATACCCACGACATAAAACTCGATCTTAGTGTGGGATCAGGACTATGTATGTGACTGTTGAGTGTATTTATTTATTTATAATCCATTACCATATTTCATAATAAAGGATCTTTGGGTTCTGCGATTAATGTCTATAATATAAAAAATGCAATAAAGTACCACAGTCTGCCAACCCGCTCTAGGATAACGGTGTACACTATGAACTAACCTCTCCCTTGTTAAGAAAGTCCTTGCCCGGGCTTATATGGGCTGGTATTATAATTTTTATCTAGTATCATTGCAAGATTTATATATTTAAACAAATAGAAGCTTGAATAGGTCAATTATACTGTTATCAAATCTTGATCGAATCTTTAGTGCGATTCACGTAACTTTTTGACGCGCCGATCAAGTTGCGGTGCGGTTACAATTAAGTTTACGCTTTGGTACAAAATGGTATTCTTGTAAGTGTTTAGCTGCGCGTGAACTGCGCGTGAGCTGCGCGTCAACTGTACGTCAGATGTATGAAATTTGTTTGAGATTGACATATACGCGCAGCAGTAGAATACGCTAAAACGTTTGCGTGACGCGAACTTGACGCGAGCGTATTTGACAGCGGTTGTCAAAATTACGTGAATACGAAAAGGGCTGTTTTGATCGAAACTTAACCGCAACTGCACTGCAGCTGAACTTATTTTAATACGTGAATCGCCCTACTGAATAAATATTATGTTGATTACTCAAAAATTTAAATAACGGTATATCTATATCATTGTAGCCATCGACACGAACGAAAAAGATAATAAAAAATATTAAAACCGATCTCCAATAGTACAGATACAATTAAACATCCAATGCAATGAAAATTATTAAATTGTCAGTCATGACGTAAGCGCAGTGCTTTGTGGGCCACCATATCTGGATCACGGGTCGCGACGTATTACGAGAATTACGTATTAAATAGGTGTTATTGATTTCTTGTTACACCACCGCTGGTGACGTGCGAGTGTGAATATCGACATTTTGCGATATGTCCGGTTATTTGCCAATTGAAATAGTGTAATTGAGTCAGGCGGCAATTGATAGGCGTGACATCTTCTGTAGAATTAAACAAAAATGGTTGGAGAGTCGGAATTTGTGTTAAATTATTTTTATTTAACGATGGTTGGAGCAGTTGAGATGGAACATGGAACGTTGACAGATTTAAAAAAATATAACTATATAATTTTCAGCCAAATATTTAGTGAAGGTAAACCAGTCCATTATTAATCACATTATTGTGTAAATTAAAATTATCACTAAATTATGCTTGTTAGCCGTATATACAAAGAAAACGTATTTATTCTAGATCTAGTCGTTTCACAAAACGGCGAAACATAATATTGTTGCTGCGGCGTGTAAGTTAATTTATGTGTATATTCTCACGTTCGCATATCCGTTATAATTTTTATTGCCAACTAGCTTCTTGCTCTCAATCATCTCTTTTGTGTTCTTTTAATTATTACTCAACGTTATGTTTCTTTGTTTTTTGTAGTGCAGTTAGTTATGTTTATAATATTTTAGTTGATATCATATTTTATTTTTACATTTATACATTTTAAATTGGTTCTCTTATATTAAGTTACTATATTATTAATTTAATTAAGATTTTTTACTTGAATTATCACAATTATAGAATATTTATAGAAGGATATAATCTCGCAATCTAGGCCGTGATACAGTTGAGATTAATTTACTTAACGACTTGAATCAAAAAAAGATAAGATAATCCAAAACATTGTTAATTAATTACATTACCTTTGTAAAATTAAATTAATTAATTAATTTGTTTATTTATTCTTAATACATAAAGAGGAAAAACATTTAAGGATATTACAAATAATAAAAAGTACAGAAGGCGGTCTTATCGCTCTAGGCGATTTCTCACAGACAACCTTTACTAAAATATATTAACATTGCGGCTATAAAATTTGAATACATAAAAGTAGTAACAGTGACAAAAATAGCGCCCGTTGAAATCTTTTGTTCACCGTTCTGTTTCTCCATATAATAAGCGTTCATATTCCAAGCATTAATTTTTACATTTGTAATAATTGATGTGTTATTGGCTTGTGAAGTGGGTGAATCGGCGAAAGTGGGTGGACTTAATTCCACTTGATTTAAGATTGGACCATCCGGCGAGTCTTTGCAAAATAAAGGAAATATGGAGCCACAATTTTTTTTAAAAATTATAGTTTTTGAAATAGTGAAGGTCTTAGCAATTTCCTCTTCAATGTATATAGATATTACATCAGATGTTGTAGATTAGTGATTCCCTTTACATTGGGTATAAAGTCTTCATTATAATTCAGTTCGCATGGATGTCCGGAAATCATTTAAATATAAACAAAAAATATATTCGCATATATATTTTTTTTACTTTTCCAGTTAAAAAAAAACACGTATCCGTCGATCATTATCTTATATTATCAGGTCAACGATCAATTTCTATGATATGTAAAGTCCGCCACCCGCACTAGGCCAGCGTGGTGTATGGCCTATATGGCCTAACACCTCTCAATCGTTCTCTCGATTACAAGTAGGCCGGGCCCTATAGTGAGACTTATATGGGCTGATACAGACAAACTGTAATTCATAACCTTAAGAAAAAGACTCAATTACTTCACTATTGCAAAAAAATTATCTACAAATATTTAAATAAACTTAATAGCTTGCATACTTAACAAAAATAGGTATAATTTTACATCACTATATACATGTGTATATTAATAAATATTAAGTTATTAAAAGCTACTAAAATTGCGTTTGGATTAGTTTTTATGGTTCTTTTATAGCTACAAATTGCTACTACAAAAAAAATATGTTTCCTATTATTATTTGCCAATCTAATTATACAAAAAAGTATGAGTCACGTAGAGTATGTTATAAATTGGATACATATTTATATGGGTCACTGTAATGGGTTTTGCACCATCGTGTACAGTGATGGATGTCTGGGCGGTACTCATTACCTCAAATTATAATTTATAATAGCAGAGTACCCTAATAAGCGCATTAAAACACATTAAAACGCTTAACTGACTGCCTCGATGGCGTAATTGTACTATGGTACGGTTATAAAGCTGAGGTCTCGGGTTTGAATCCCGGGTCAGGCAAAGTGATATTGGATTTTTCTATTTATTATCAGGAATTTGTGCCCGATAGAGTGATATGCTCACCTATCACACCGTAGGACGGAACATGTAAAGCGAAATGTGGGTGTTCTGGTAGCACTTCTGCCTACCCCTTTTGGGAAAAAGGCATGAGTTTAAGTATGTATGAAAAATGCTTAACAGAGTAACAAATATTGCTGGAAGCTCGCAAAATTCACCTCTTTTATTCGCAAAAATCATCCGTTCAATATGATTTCATCAATTTATTGGTATTTATGGTAGGTAGTAATAATTTACCGTCAAGTGAACTACTTGCTAATTTATCGAAAATATGCTACAAAACATATTGATACTACCCATAATTATTTGTGGTATCGACCTAATTCTCTGAGTTCACTTTGACCCGATTACGTGGATTAATTAATCGATAATTAAAACAATTTCGGATTAAACTGATCGACATTTGGGAGCGGCCGTGGGTGAACTTATTACGTCAAATAAACCTTACAATTACGAAAGGTCACGTCTCGTTACAAGTTTGCGGAAGTCATAAGGTCAGGTAGGTACGCGTGAATTTTTGCCTGTTTTTGCACATATGACCTATTGAAAAAGACGGATTTAAAGTGCCGCGAAAATAAGGCTTATTTTTTTGTTAATGTGACCTCGCAATTGAGTCAGTTAAAGGTGTGCAATATGAACTACGGTTTGGACTTTGTTCTACTGATACCTCTTCTGCCAGCACTTGTCTCATACTAGATGCATAACTGTATATTCATGATAAAGAAACCTTTATTTGATCATGCGACCAGCTGCCTACCTGACAAGAATCCTTTCAGGTGTAGGCCTTTTAGTCTACTGTACAGGGGTTGCTCTATCCTCTGAAACGTAGTTCAAATGTTCGAACGTTGAACGTCGCCATATGAGGTAATATTTCCACTTCGAAAACTCAATACTTACTAGGAACGAAAATACGAAATAAATACATCCACTTACATCCAGGACTATGTATAACAATAGTCACATACGTAGTCCGGATACATACTAAGATCGAGTCTTGTGTCGTGGGTATTAGGAACTACGAGAGACTTTTCGGTCTCACAAACACCCAGACCCGAAACGAATACATGTGGTTCACACAAATATTTCTTGGTCTGGGGATCGAACCCGCGATGTCTCGTTTCACAGGCGTGAAATATTAGTACTATGAAGGTATAAGTTTATCTGTTTTACATCTAAGTTGAAATAATTATCTCATTGGAGCATCGAATTCCATACACAACCAAAATAAATATCACGTAATAAAACGTTATATAATTAATGATAATAGTATAGTTTGGATTACTTTCCTGTCGGAACGTTTACTTCACTGTAGCATCCACCTTTCGCTTCCTGATATAGATCGCACACTTTTCCTTTCTATTATAATAAATGTATAGGCCTCTGTTATTAAAAAAAATCGGCTAGAGATTAAGTTATGATATTTTCTCTTATGAACGAGATAAAGATGTTTTCTTTAAGATATGAGCAGATGTAAAGGTTATTGAACGTAAGCCTATTGTAATAGGTTTGTAAATTATTTTTTTCTATGTTTGTATATGATATATTATTTGTGAGTTCCGTCATAAATATTTAGGACACCCCATAATAGTGTACGTAATTGATAGAAATACATGTTGTACAGTAACCCAAATTTGCAAATTATTATAATATATCTTTCTTTAGAAATTTATTCTTTCCGCCACGTGTATATCAGTTTTGGCATATATATAAAAAATATTGTACAAAAGTTTTCAAACTATGAATAATGACGAACATCATAACAGCGTTATGAATAATAATAAACATATAAACCCCAAATAAAATCCATTTACATAACATTATGATTTTAAGGTATTGCATCGTCATTTCGGAGTCAATCAATTTCGTACCTTTAAGTGATTTCGTCTCAGAGAGTGCATTCAATCATTTCAAGGAGTGCTGAGTGTTGCAATGCAGAATTGCTTCTGTCAATATTCGGTTTTCATATGTTTACGGTAATCGGACTGACGCGACGGACAGACTGACAGCGCAATCGGTGAATATTAATGAAATGAAAGTGAATGATTTTCTATGGATTATTTACTTATTGATCCTTTGTTGGTTTTCGCTCTAGAATATGTGTTATTATTTTTGAAGTGATTTGGCGCTTTCAATCGTGCTTTCGAATGTTGGGGAGGCCCCTGACATGCAGTGGGACGTATATGGGCTGGGATGATACAGAAGTGATTTTTGCATAATTGTCAGTAGATGAAATATTTATTTTCAATGATGTTAAACTGCATGAGGACACAGGTCATAAAAATTAAAATTATTGAAGAGATGCACGAAAATTAAAAATAATTATGTGGATGTTTCTTATAATGTGACTATCGTGATATGCCGCCTGGGTAGGTACCACCGAAATTTCTCCAGCCAAACATTATAATTAGGCACTAGTAACTAGCAATATATGTAAAACACCACTATGTACTCACAGACAAACCAAGCAATTGGTTTTGTGAGACTAATTGTGTTTTTTTATCTTAAATATAATAATAAACGAAAAAAAAACGTTTAAACGTTTAAGTAAATGCTCTGTTGTGTTCCGGTTTGAAGGACATTGCATCCAGTATATCTACTAGACATATTGAGACATACATCTTATGTCTCAGGATGGCGACCGCAGTAGAATGCCAAGCATTGCTTTTTAATTCATGGTGTTGTTTAGTTTTACTACTGTCCATGAGCCGTCGTGTCGCTTTTCATCTGGTGAATACCATGCTCGTCACGTCATTCATTTAAATAAAAAATAAATAAATTGAAGACCCTATTTAATCGGTATTAAAATACGCCACAAATATTTCAATGGCTTTACTTACATTTGCAAAGTCACATATAATTACGTAAATAAACAAAATATTTAATAAGTATAGGCATAGAATTGCGCGGCCTAGTATTTATTTAGCCTAATGCACGTAGAAACGTTCTCGTGAGTATGCCTGCTGTGAGACACATTATGCAAAATTATTTAACAGTTAACCCACTTCGTAACCAACACAACTAACTATAATCTGACATTTAACATTAAACTCTTTGTTAATTATACAATTGTTTTTTCGTAACTAAATAAAGTATTGTTGGAAATAAACTATCACAATTATATATTTACAAATACATACTAAAAAAGGCGTTTAACATTACAAATATGCAGTGCAGTGCAATAACAGAAGATATAAAATATAATCGATCAATGGTTTAGATATGAACAACTAAACATTGAGACGAAACGATAGTCATGTATATCGCATTCATATTGATTTCAGCGTCGAATTCGAAGCGGTTATTGTCAAGAAATGCTGAAACAAAGCTTATTATGGCTTTATGTTTACACAGCATTTAAATAATAAAATAATTATTTTTTTAATCTGCGACGCATATAGCTTCAGCTCTCATATCACAAATATTTGTCATTTTATTTTGGAATTATCATTGACGCAACCAAAACTCGGTCATCAGAAACAGTTATCACAACAAAAGTTACTAGTACGGGCATATAAAGCCATTTTCAACCCAATCTAAATTGTCATCTGACTGCCATACATCACAGCTGATCTCAATCGTTCACTCATTCACTCATAATGTGAGTGAGTCATTTGAGCCTACAATGGCCGTATTCTTGACCTTGCGTTTGACAGCTCGTGTCAAGGCCGCCATATTGTTATTGACTATTGTCAAATGTGACAGCTATCTTTTTGAATGTGGAATGCGTTTCGCCTTTGTAGGTGTTGTCAACGTATGAGCGAGTATTTCTGTATGATAACATCGACAGTTATTAATGTTTTTTGAGGAATTAGGGTTGTGTGATATATGTTGCATATGCCTACGTTAAAAAGTTATATTATGATGTATATGTTATTACTTTGGCAGCCTCCGAAGTGATGTACGAGAAGTCAGTTACGAAATGAGTCGCCACGAGTAAAGCCTGCGTGTGCGTTTGTGTTATTAGCATAAAACCTGCTTCCGAAACTCAATATTACGAAAGACTCAGTAACGCCATATTGACATAAATACACACATAAATGAACTCATGCCTTTTTCCTAGAAGGGGTAGGCAGAGGTGCCAGGACAGCCACATTTCGTCTTGTATGTTACATCCCACGATGTGATAGGGGGCGAGCCTATCGCCATATAAGGTACTATTTCCTGACTCCGGGCTGAAAATGAATAGAAAAATCCAATATCATTTTTCCCGACCTGGGATTCGAACCCGAGACCTCAGCTTTGTAACCGTACCGTAGTACTACTGCGCCACCGAGGCAGGCCCTTAATGACAAAACACATTAATACAGTAATTAATGGCTACTGCTACACCCGCAATATCTAGGGTCGTGGACTCTAGTTCTAAGCCCTTTCAATCTATCTACCTACATTAAAGTCTTCATTGTCTTCATTAATGTTATATTTATAAGATAAATCTTTAAATAATAAAGTAACATTTTCTCGTAGTATTTGCGATGCGTACAACTACGCCGAGGCAGGTATCGCCATTTTGACTAAGCCGTAAGTTACGTTCTTAAGTTAGTTTTCCACTACCTAATTTATAATGCCATAATTAGATCCTAAATCATAGCAAATTGCAATATTGACAGTATAGGCTAGATGTATCACGCATTAGTTTCACTCCAATAATCAACTAATAACCTGTATTCCTGAGGTTAAGAAATGGGGTCAATTGGCCCCCTGGCTATTTCTGGTTCCGCCCATATTATGGCGCAGCGCACACGCTTCATGTCAAATGAGGTGGAAAGGATTTGCACATTTAGCTGTAAACATAACATCGAAGTGCGTGGTAGCCTGTTGGGAAACGGACCAGACGCGACTGCCAACATGTTCACGGTGGTCGCGGGTTCAAATCCCAGGGCACACATCTGACTTTTCGGAGTCATGTGTGTATTGATAGTCAATCACCACATACTAAAACGGTGATGGAAAACATCGTTCATCATCATCATCATCGAGGAAACCTGCATACCATAGCGGTTTATAAGAATTTCTATGGTATGTAAGTCCGCCAACCCGCACTAGGCCAGCGTGGTGGACTATATGGCCTAACCACTCTCAATCGTACTCTCGATTGTAGAGTAAGCCCGTGCCCTGCAGTGGGACGTATATGAGCTGATACAGATAACATCGACTTTAGTCGTCACATTTCTATCGACATGTTGCAATGTTACATAACGATTGACTTGTCACTAAAAACTATGCACATATGACCACACCTTCGTCTCAGAATGTGTCAGATGTTTATCGTTACAATACGCAATTGAAATTGGAACGGCAATAATTTCATTGAAAATTGTATTTATCGATAAAGATATGTAAATTCACGGCTGTAGTTCCTAAGGGTTCGGCTGATGTATATCACTTGTGGATTACGAAGTCTTTCAATTACAAATTTTAATCCTTTCAATTTTTAAACAACAAAAATCTAACTTAAATAGGTTCTTCTAGCAAATAAACGTTGAAGCGAGCAATGATAATTTTAAATCCGAAAAACTTCTAAATTTAATCGGTTCTTCCAGTAAGTTAATATTAAACGAAAACATCCGTATTAAGTAAATATGAATGTTTGTGAAGTTTTATTTAATCTAATATTATTATTTTTAACTGGGAATCATTTATCGAGCCATACCGAAGTGCCTGTCTCGGGTACAGGTATCATAGTAAGTAAAAACTATTCTCAAAATATATTATGTTGTTAGTGTAAAGTAGCTTAAAGGAGTTTCCGGACCTATTATTGGGATACGAGTTTCCTTTCAATATCCGACACGATTTGCTGAAATTATTACCTGTAGCTCCCAACACGCAACAGATTCAAAACCCACGCATGCAAATCATTTGGATTAACTAAAAACGCAAGGATCAGTGAAAGGCCTCATTATACTGGTCACGATTGATCACCATTAACAACCACTTTGACGACATTGAGAACTTGCTCCGTAATCTAGTTACAATGTGGCTTTAAATTCGCGTTTGTCAAGGTGAGTGATGAGGTCGCGAGGATAAAATACTTTTGGAAATTTAGTCTGGTTAGTTGTGCAAATATATTTGTTCTTGTAGCACTCGCATAGTGACTGTTGCATGTTGAGATAGCTCATCGACGAATGAGAGATGGTCATCTTTCGTCATAAAAATAATCAAGCCGCGTGTTAAAACTATGATTGTTGCGTTACCAATGATCGAAATGTCAATTTTGGCAACATTTTTTTGGCAATATGTCTGTTACAAATATCTGTCACATTTTTTACCCATTTATTTATTTATTTATTTAAATCTTTATTGCACACAAACTTAACAATACAAACAAACAGAAATAATTATAACAAAGAGTACAAATGGCGGTCTTATCGCTCAACAGCAATATCTTACAGACAACCATGGGATGGATTTAAATGAAGGAGAGGGAGAGAGGGCAGTATAACAAATAAAGAATTGGTAGAGTGAAGAGTGAAGAACCATAAGATTGTACGTTCCATTCCCAGGTCATTTTAGATTATGTTAGTATTTCAGTCTTTTCGATATTTTTTGAGTTGCTCTGCATAAACATATACTAAGGCCTAGTTGAATAAACAAACTTTGACCCTTGACACGTTTAATTTTGACAATAATTTGACACGTATTTGTCATTGCTAATGTATGCGATTGACATTTGTAAATTCAAAGTTATCGGTAGAGTTAGTTGAAACTGGGCCTAAGACCAACAGCTAAGTTACATAATGAATTTTCCTTGTAGTTCTTTGAAATACCTGTATCTAATTACCGAGTACCATAAGGACAAAAAGCCACGGTACTGACTCAAATTCAAAGTCACACACCGCATCTCCCAGATTATCAATTTAAATGTCGCAACTCAGAAGATATCCAATTACCTTAGAATCTCGATATCAATATCGAAGACTCTTACAATTGTTAGCCACATTCATAAGTAGAATTCCCTGAATTTTACACCGGTATGGAAAAGGTATATTACTACACTTGACCTGAAATGCAGAGTTATCTATCTGTCAGAATATCGTAGAAAGTATCAGCTCAAATACGTCCCACTGCAGGGCATGGACCTACTCTACAATCGAGAATACGATTGAGAGTGGTTAGGCCTAATTCACTACGCTGGCCACGTTGGCTATATAGAGCATGGTGGCCTATTGGTAAACGGACCAAATGCGGCTGCCAACATGTTCACGGTGATCGCGGGTTCGAATCCCAGGGCATAGCTCTGACTTTTCGGAGTCATGTGAGTAAAGTCTTATGACGTTGTGTAAAGATTATTATATGATCCTTGCTCAGACTGCACTCTCACTCTATCATATATTTGGAATGTCGAATTATAGGGCGGTACTGGGCGGTACAATCTCTTACACAACAAAACTGTATTCTATTTAAAACAAGCATAATAAACTTGACCTCAAAAAACAACATCACTTTTTAATTAGCAAAAATGTTTCATGTCTCGTTGAATTTACGTCTCGTTGCGCAACCCGTCGGCATTGCCACATTGATCTTAATACGGAAAGCTGCAAGACCTGTGCCTTGTCCGTCATGCCACTCGTTTTTACCGCACAGCCTGTTTGTTATGTCGTGTTAACAATAAAATAATAAACGAACTGTACAAAAATATACAAATTATTCGTAATCGATACTGATGTTTTTCTTTTTTGTAATTTGCATGGCATTGTATGGGATAATATAAAGGAGTTAGGGTATGTGTTTATCTAGTAGTGGGATTTTGTTAGTTATCTACTTGCATTTTGAATTGTATGGGGTCTAATATAGTATTATGGTCTGATATAATTTGAATTAAATAGTCATGGGTCCCCCGTTATAACTATTTGAGTGCATTTTGGTGGCTTAGTACTCAATGAAAATTAATTACCAGGAATACCCCCGATAGTTTAGGTGTTGTAAGTTCGTTGTCGAGCTTATAAATAGAGTAAGAGCAAGTAAAATCAAGGGTTGTGCAGTTTCTTGCAATCACGAACTGAATGAAAAGCAAGGAAAGAACAGTAGTTAAATGTAAACGGAAAATATCGTCTAATAATATAATATAATCCCGAGCCTGTCATCTTATCGGGCACAAATTCCTGACTCCGGGCTGATAATGAATACGAAAATCCAATACCACTGCCTGAATCGATATTTGAGCCCGAGACCTCAACTTTGCAACCATACCGTGTACAATTGCGCCACAAAGGCAGGCTTAAATTTGGCTTAACAAATTTGGCTGTTGAAATATTAATAACTGTAAATTTTATAACCATATTTATAATAATATTTGTTCACGGTGGTCGCGGGTTCGAATCCCAGGGCACACCTCTGACTTTTCGGAGTGTATTGATAGTTAATCACCACGCACTAAAACGGTGAAGGAAAACATCGTGAGGAAACCTGTATACCATAGCGGTTTATAAGAATTTCTATGGTATGTAAGTCTGCCAACCCGCACTATTGCACTGGTGGACTATATGGCCTAACCACTCTCAATCGTACTGTCGATTGTAGAGTAGGCCCGTGCCCTGCAGTGGGACGTATATGGGCTGATACAGATACAGATAAATTTTATAACCATACATGATCTTTCAAAGCACGGAAGGACTTGAAAAATCGAGTTCATAAATCATAAACTAAAGTTTACATTTATTCTACAAGTAAAGGTGTCAAATGTGGTGATTTTGTCGCGTTATGCAATTGACTGCATCCGCTATTTGTCAATAAGTATTTGGAACACTAGTCCGGATGCAAAAGCTAATTGTGGCTTTAGATTTTGTGCTGGTTTAGTCTAGTCATCTAACTTAATTTTGAATACTAGACTGTTGCTAACATAACTTTAATTTAATTAGCTTTACGGGTTGGTTACGCGCCAGTACGATATGTTACTTCATGGAAACTTAATGTATTTAAAGCAATTATTTCAAACAAAACGATTACATGTACATACTTTATAAATAATACTTAGATTGTATTATAATATTTTTTGTATTTTTTTCGTGTGTTCATCTTTTATGCGTTATTGCGTCCAATCCAATCCAATCTTAAAGATTAAGTATATAATTCGTAAAGTTTTTCTGTGTATCTTTACGAAAATTTCACTCATAAAACTATTAGCTAAAAAAAGCGTGATATGTTTTCAATAAATATACCCAATTCCAAGTTTTTTCCCTATAGAGAGGTTGGCTAATTAATTGCACTCGAGCAAAATCAGACAGGATCACAAGTTGTCAATTCATTGTTATAAAATTACATAATACAATCAAACAAATAAATTATTTTAGAAAGTGACATACATTCTACATAACGTATCGATTAATTTCAACTCAACAATAAAGCTAAGAGTGATTGTCATCTACATATTTCCAAGGTACCGGATCTTGCATATAAACTATATTCACCCCGTTGCAGTCACGAATATGTGCGAATATGCATATTCAAATTCATAAATCAACGTGTGTAGACAATGCGTTTAGTGCGAACCCCGCCTTAATAGTTCAAGTGGCATTTACTCTGTAGAAATGGAGTATATCTATTGATACAGTATTTCGTAATAAGGTTATGAACTTACAGTGGACATGTATGTCATTAAGCAACACTTGAATAACTTAATTTATGTGACAATATTTTACTGGACTGTATCAGTCTTTAATCGAAAATAGCTGAGTACTATATTACTTTATTACTTAAAAAATTATATAAATTTTAAATGAATGAAGACAATTAAGACTTTAATGTAGGTAGATACATTGAGAGGCCTTAAGCCTAGAGTCCGCGACCCTAGATATTGCGGGTGTAGCAGTACCCATTAATTACCTTATTAATGTGTTTTTTCATTAAGGGCCTGCCTCGGTGACGCAGTCGTACTATAGTATGGTTACAAAGCTGAGGTCTCGGGTTCGAAGCCTGGGTCTGGCAAAGTGTTATAAGATTTTTCTATCCATTATCAGCCCGGAGTCAGGAATTTGTACTGATATGGCGATTGGCTCGCCCCCCTTATTACGTCGTGGGACGGAACATACAAGGCGAAATGTGGGTGTTCTGTTTGCATCTCTGCCTACCCCTTCTGGGATAAAGGCGTGAGTTTAGTATGTTATGTATGTATGTTAATTAAGGGTCAGTCTTAACAGACATACGTGCTTAAATAATACAGTAATATTTTATTAAACGAAAACAGTACATGGGCATTTTGGGCATTAGCACATGTTCTCTGCTTATTCCAATGTAGACGACGTAAACCCTACAATTAAAAACATATTTGGCATACGTTCGCCTGATATTTATGATTAATTAGCCAGTTAGCATT
The DNA here is from genome assembly GCA_030180105.1 of Hyles lineata. Lineage (NCBI taxonomy): Eukaryota > Metazoa > Arthropoda > Insecta > Lepidoptera > Sphingidae > Hyles > Hyles lineata. The sequence continues at coordinate 210,726 of JARJEE010000035.1, read as the reverse complement.
GGCATAATGTTCACATTTTTGGTCTTAAAGCATACTTACTTCTATGTGCATGTTCGTACTATCGGTTAGTAGGCGCTAAGTTACCAGGCAAACATAAGTCAATAACAACCGGTATTATTTTGTTACGCATTAAATATTGCTGCACCTGTGTATGTTATAATCGCAAAACTAGTATTAGCCATATGGAATACATTCCAAAATGGACTTTGACTCTATAGAATTAAGTTTGAATATTTTATACAGGAAATAAGACTTACTGCCTTTCACATGCAAGGAATACGTAATTAGATGTCATTGATTTAGTTCATGCATCAATGGGCTTCTGGTTATGTCAATCCCACGACATTACAACATAACATATAGATCAAAAGTTGTTCTTGAAATAAGGGTTCCTCGATTCTATTCCAGGCCATTGCCCTCTGAATTCTGTGAATGTAATAGAAGAGTCATTGTGTACATATCAATTTGACTAAAAATACGGTAATTCTGGAGATATAGGTACATAATTTTTCTTACGGTCTGTTTACCAATATTGAATTACATGTTTTCGTACTTGAATTTTCACCATCGTGTACAAAATTAAACCTTTTAAGCTTATTAACCCTGATAAGGTGATATCATTTAATAAATTTTACTTATTTCGACGTAAGCTGACCTACCTAGTACAAAAATACTTGTGCATTAAATCATACTTGGTGAAAATGTCATTGGCGTCGCCTCGATATATTGGCTTTTAACCGTCAGTGTAAAGTTCAATGATCAGGTAAATACTACTGGAGAAAGAATTTTAAATGCCAGTATTGTTTTGGTTTTATTTTATGCTTTATTTAAATAATTCACAAGGAAAATGCAACATGTGGCTACTCGGTTTTTTTATTGCAATGAATGGCGAGACGAGCATGCCATTCGCCGATAAGCGATACGACCGCTCATAGACAGTAGCAAATCAAACAACACCATTAATTAGATTTGTAATTAATGGTGTTGTTTGACTGCTTGACATTCCACTGTGCTCGCCATCCTGAGACATGTTAGGTCTCAATATATCCAGTAGTCAGTCAGTATGTCAGTTGTATAAAACAAGGCGATGAAAATCTCCAACGCTGTTTTTGTCTTATTATAAGATCGAGAAAATAAGTCCTAATGACGTTCACTATTTTACAAATACCTTCCAGGGCGGCTATTTGGAAACTCTAATATATCTAATACAGGGTATATCAAGATTGTTACCGAAAACGAAGCCGAGTGGTAGTTTTAGTGACTACTAAAACAATGCAATTCAATTACGCATAGAAACTTTTTTTTGTGAATTGTTAAATATCGTCGTTTTTGGGTGGCAAAACCATAGTTTTTGCTAAAATAATAATAGAAACCCATGCGTTAATAAGCATCTTCATAAATAAAAGGGCGTACACTATTATTTCAGAAAAAAACTATGTATTACCAACCAAATACGAAGTTAGGAAATTGCTTTTTTTTTTTCAATTTTTAATTGCATTGTGTCTTAAGTCAATAGAACTACCACCCGGCTTCGTTTTCGGTAGCAGTCTTGATATACCCTGTATATGGGAAAATAACATTATGTAACAATCATATGCACTAACAAAGTCGTCAACAAACAAATGACTATCTAACAAAACAGTAGGCGTCAGCTAACACAAACAAATATCTCTATCTAATGGTTTTGCTACAAATCATTTAGCAGCGCGTTGCGAAACACATCCAGTTCAGAGTAATAAATAACGTGGGTAGATAACATATCGGTTGGGCAACACGTGTGGGTACTGGGTAAGTATAGGTTATCCTTGAGGCCTGTCTAAACTAAGGGTTTGGTGCGGCATATTTGCAGTGATTTAAATTGGCAAAAGTTGTATTTGTAAATTGTAATGGTAATTTTACCTTTTTGATTAGAGTATATATAATAATATAAACTCTTTTATACCTTAGAGTCTTTATAAATAAAAGTGTATACACTATCATTTTAGGAAAAAATAAATTATTTACCACCCAAATACGACCATATAAAAAAAATACAAAAAAATGTCTCTTTTTTCCGAACATTTTCTGTTGCATTGTGTCTACTGTCACTTAAACTACCACCCGGCTTCGTTTTCGGTAGCAGTCTTGATATACCCTATATAATATAGAGGGAGCACTGTCATACATTTGCCTCTTCAAACTAGTAGATTTTTTCTGTTCGTAATGTGGTAGCACTGCTATATTACTGAAAATTGGACTAATTATTTAACGTCAAATTGCTACAAATTCCGTTGGTAATCGTGAAATAAATTTAGTTTAGACGGATAATACGTCGTACGAAATTAATAGACCTTAATAATTTTTTCTTTATTTTATTTATGCATGTTAGACACCCTGTCAAATGCCAGCAAATAGGAGTGCAGAAAAACGCCTTTTTGCTATTTACTGTATTTATGTGCGTTAAATTTCTTAATTTCTGTACACTATTAGCATAAGCTGAGCAGAAGCCTCCTCTACGATCGGGATAGGCTAGTTAATTAAGAATAATAAAAAATTAAATACACTAAGTGAGTAGTTATGTATGCGCAAATTGATTATTTTCTAACCATCTATAGACCTGACTTCAAACCTTTCAGGGAAATAATTTATTTCACAGAAAATCGTGGTTTTCCAATGCAATTAGCTCGCAAAACGAATCGCTTGTTTTAATATGGATAACTTATGTAAAATTACAGCCGATTAATTGGTTCCATATGCACTGAATACTTAGTTTGCTGCCTTTTTTACACGCTTTATATTTTCGAATACATTTATATTTTGTATACTGACATCCGTGATTAAACAACAAACTAAGTCTTACTGCCTTACTCCTCTTAATTTCAATTAAATCATTAGTATATACATATCATCAAAATATACATTTTACGAACAATTAAATTTACATTAAATGTAGTCGTAGAACGAACAATTTAATTACTTACATAATTGAAGAAAAAAAATGATACAAATGAGAAGAACAGGATATAAATGGGTATGATCAATCAGAGTCGTGTGAAGTGATAGGTAATTGTGGTCAGCAACTAGTGGCTACTAGCTAGTGACTAACATTTATTGCTCTGGTTAATTGCTCCCACGTACAAATTGTATATTCATAGTGACCACTGTAAGATACGATACGATATTCTAGGATATGTTTACTGCTTCTATTGGGAAGTGTATTGAACCTTTTTTGTGGGGACGTAGACGGCCGATGATTGCTAAGGTTCTGGTTCGATGCTCAAGTCGGGAAATTCACTTTATAACATTTTTGATCATATATCAATAGTGTGATAAAAACATGGATGCTGAATAATAAATAATATAAATTACTCTTATTAATTTGTACACCATAAAACAACTTAAATATCTAAAAACTTAAATATAAATTAACGTTCGAACAAATGGGAGTTGGTCGCTCGCAGCGGCGGTCTCTTCTGGACAGCTTTTGAATGGAGTGGAGTGAACACTACATAGAAATAAATAAATAAAATAACACCCAATAGTCTGTAATGAAATAAATGTCAATGAGTCTGTAATGTCCGATGCGTCTTTACAACATATACCAATGGAAACACTAGTCTAATATAAATCCGAGGTTGTTAATGACCTATTGTAGTGTCTCTCGACTCCCATTAATAAAACAAAACGTAGGAAACACTTGGCGGCCTTTGTTTCAAACGTGGATGTTGACTTTTGACATGGCAAAGGCGTTTCTCAGAAACTTCAAGGCTAGTCACAGCGCTGTGGTATATTCCATGGCTTAATTATTCTATGAGAACGGAGTAATGACTTGGTTAATAGACATCTGGGGCCCTACTATATTCATCCGAAACGAAGTTCGAAACTTCGGACGATCTAAGTTTTTTATACGATACGAATGTATCTACTCTGTAAAAGTTCGAATTGCTATAACTTACATCGTAATCATAAGTCTATGGTTACGACCATAAGTCAATAACGACCATAAGTATATGTAGGTTCATTCGTATTGTATATAAACTTTGATCATCCGAAGTTTCGAACTTCGTTTCGGATGAATATAGTAGGGCCCTTGGATTTCTTTTTAAAAACCCATAATATCATTTGAAAAGTTCAGTCGGTTTTTAAATAATGTATTGCTGATTGGACTGCCTTTCGTACATTTTATGATGAAAAGAGGACTTTATTTATTTAGATGCATTGGAGTGAGACAGTTATCTACAACTGATGGTCATAATTATGTCGGCCGGATAAACAAATCAAATCAAAATATTCTTAATTCAAATAGTTCTTCACAAGATCTTTTGAATGGTTAATTTCTGCTACCACCGCTTCGGAACGGGAACATTCGTCGTCATGACAGAGTACCGAGTACCGTTTTTTGGCCCACACTACTGGGGCCCTACTATATTCGTCCGAAACGAAGTTCGAAACTTCGGACGATCGAAGTTTTTTATACGATACGAATGTATCTACTCTGTAAAAGTTCGAATTGGTATAACTTACATCGTAACTATAAGTCTATGGTTACGACCATAAGTCAATAACGACCATAAGTATATGTAGGTTCATTCGTATTGTATATAAACTTTGATCATCCGAAGTTTCGAACTTCGTTTCGGATGAATATAGTAGGGCCCCTGATCCGAAGCTAAGCTGCGTGTCTCGTTACTTATAGTTATTTGTAGCTCAGTATAAAAAAAAAACTTTTACAATTTCGTACGTATGGGAACTCTACCAAACCACATTTGACTCGCTTGATAGATAAACACATTACGGTGTATCCATTGTAAATTATATTTAACCCCATAAATTTAAGAGTTCCCATGATTAATGATTCATCATCCACTCAATTTTATGAGACCATAACCGTCAATCGAAGTACTTTAGCTCATACAAAATTCATTGCTTCGAATTAAGCATTAGAACTAAGGCTTACCATAAACGGTAGTATGGCGTCATGGATACGTGACTGCGCTATCTCGTTAAAATCTAATGTTTAAACTTTCAGCGTAGGTATAACATGATCAGGTGGAATTGACAGTTTTGAGTGACCGTGGTGACTCATCGTCTGGCGTCTATCTGGGTTTTAGTGGCTATTGCATGGAATTCAAATTTGTTCCGTGAGTTTTACAATTATTAGCATCGATTTTATTAGGACTAAAGGATATTGCAATTTGCAAATTATTACTTCGAAAATTTTACTATCCACTCCCAGTAGTATTGCAATGTATTATGCCACACACTGAATCGATAATTCCAAAATATTGATTCAGGATGCATGCCTTACTTTTTAAACGTGATCTTATTTCTCAAGGAGGTTACCTCAGTTTTGACTGATCGTGTTTTAGACTGTTTCATGTCGCAAGAACCTGACGTTTCTTAAAGCAGGTCGAATATTATTGACATGTTGATTCAGCGTTTGTTTAATTACGTAAATCATGTTTAGGGGCAACTTTTAATTTATATCTGAAGTTTAATTGCCGTTTCTTGTTTAAGAAAGTTGGATTGAGTCAAGGCTAGTTTGTTTTATATTATGATAAGTATGTAAATGTAAAAATGTATTTTTAGATTTACTTTTTATAATTAATTAAAATGTAAATTATAACAACTACAGTAATGCTAATTGAATTAAGCTTTATAAAATAAATTTATGATATAATTAATTGCAATGATCTGCAAATCTCTCTCTCTCTTTAATCGTTCCCTCAATGCTGAGGATCGTGACTCCTTTCATTTTGTCGAGTCGTGGACACTTGACCGCCAGGCTTGACGGTCTTTCGCCAGATGCAGTGCCTCTGGGAATATGGCTAGCGTTCTGCTTATATTATCTGAAAATCGAAAATAAAAATTACAAATGACTCAGTACCAGGTATTTCGTACAAAGGAAAAAGAAAGTGTACGAATACTGGTTTTATTGTTGCACTGTGACCTCAAGCCGCGATGTGTCGCGACAAATGTCACGTCAAGCTCCACCGGGCCTGACGCGACTTGACCGTGTCAGCCACACACTCCTACCATTGCGCCATGTAAACGGACCGACACGCCGATTATTTATTTTATTTAACACCTTTTTGTACACCAGATACATAAAGGTAGACAGAATTACATGAAAAAAAAAAATATTGCTCGAAGCAGTTTCCGCCACGCAAACATATTATTATTATTACGCTTCTTATTATTCCGAGGATTTATAATTGACCTGTGTGAATTAAGCTGCGTGAATGTTGGATCAAATGTTTGTTTAATTCTTAAATGTTTGGATGTATTTAAATTAAAATCACTGTTTTGAATACTTCATCATCTTCAGCTATAGTTCGTTCAATGATAAAATGGGCTACCTCAAAGATTTTGACAGAACTTGTTGAAATAGATTTCCATCCAGCGAGTTCTTGTAAGCTTTATAATTAATAAATTACCGACATTAATTATAAAATTCATAAAGTGGCCTATACCTAGTCCAAGAATTATATGAACCACACACACAGTCCTGGCTCCACTCTAAGATCGAGTCTCGTGTCGAGGGAATCACAAACTACGAGACACTTTACAATTTCACAAACAGCCAGACCCGAAACAAATACCTGTGGACCACACACACCACACAATTTTTTGTCTCGGTGTGGGGATCGAACCCGCGGCGTCACGTTTCACAGCCGGCTTCCAACCAACTGCGCTACGGCGGCTATCTCAAATTTTTATTTAGACTTATATAAATAGGAATGTATACTTAAATAGCATACCGATTTACACATTGCTATTATTTAACTTGTGCTATTTATCATGATTTTACCAGTTTAGCGATTAATTTTGAGTTGAACATTAAACTATGACCATATAATGACTTTCAAATTATGTACGCATAACATATAATATTATTTCTTTACTAGGTTATATTAACATTACTACCAAATCTAGCAGTAGCGTATGAAATTATATCTGGAAGTTGAACGGCAGTTAAACCAAAAGGTACAATTATTAAACAACATTAAATTTCGATAAAATATTCACATGATAAATTTTATAATTTAACGCTACCATATTTCTAAACACGGCTGACAGTATGATAAGCTGTTGGCAAAACGTGGAACTTATATAAATTGCGGCGAAATCGTGATATGAGATTAGCATTAATTACTGCTTACCCTTCACGATAATGTTGGCATATCCTCTCTTACTAGACAGCAGTTGCAACTGACAGGTGAAGATTACATATTAGTCAATATCGTAGGAATCATCGGAAAGTTGTTGCAAGCATCGGGTTTTGGCGGGACAGTCGCAGGAATTAAATATAGCTTTCGTTTTATTGTCATCAGTTTGCGGTATTTTACTGTTTTATTACGTAAAGTAGAAGCATTTTATTCAATATAGTTCTGTAAAGGTGCACGAGTGAAGTGGATGCTAAAGCTAGAGTGTTTTTTATGATTCATTCGGTTTTCGCTGGACTCTATCAAAAGTTTTGGCAACGTTGTTTTCGCATTACTAAAACAAGACATGGAAGATTCTACGGACCAACTTTTGGAAAATGGCAGGCATATTTGACCACTCTCGCCTAAATTGGGAAATATTGACAAATATTTATTACTAGAGGGCTGGTTGTAAGCAAAACCCGTGCCAACTCGAAATAAAAAAAAATCAAGCATTCTGATGCTTGATTTTTTCACTTACGCTTATTTTTGGGTACTTAGACCCCTAGCAATGCGTAGATCTATTGTACAAATTTCAAACAACCTCCGTGGCATAGTTTGACAAGAAACTTAAGTTTGTAAATTGCATAACCCACAAATATTTGTTTTCGAATTGGGTTGAATCGGAACGAAATGTCTTTTGCAGTTTTTAATAAGCAAGTGAGAAGCCCTGGAACCTGTTGAGGGCTTTGAACACAGATTTAATCTAAGCGTCACTATTAGATGTCACTACTTATTATAAAAGTATCGTCTCAATCCAAACGAGGCGCGAACTTATACAAGGCATACACAAATTATGTTTTATACATAAGATTATGAACATTAAATTCTAATTCAAAATTAATTCACTGTATGCATTGTAGTACATAACTGGAAAAATACAGTAACAAGAAGTTCTTAGTATATTTCCATACATTACATGCTCTACAACATAAGCCTCAATAAATGAATAAAGTTTAATAGCGTGTTTCCTCCACATAAATTAAATAATCGACCTCATTTCGTTGCGGCGTACGTAAAATACGATCATGATTTACGAACACTTGGCGTGGATAATGAGATAAATCAGGATGTGAAAAACTTAAGCGGATATGTCAAAAATTAAATAATTATTAGATGCCTATGTTTAGTTTAGCTTAGATTATAAATAGCTCTGTGACGTATAAGGGTAGGCTTAGTACCTGTTGACTAAGTTCGTGTGAAATATTAATGTGAATTGCATAATTAATACCTTCCAGAATTTACGATATAGCAGGGAGTGCGCAAAGAGCTTATTTAACAAGTATACGTCCGCATTATCGCCTTTTGAAACGACAACGAAAAACTACACTCAAACCTAGGTTTGAATATCTTCCACCTTTGTAACCACGATCTTTGGTTGGGTAGACCAGTCTTCACCGAATTAAACTATCGATTACTGCCTCGAGTCACGTTTGCAATTTTGTCTGTCATAGTAATATTTATGCCACCTTTGATTTTTGTAAACAATAATCATATCATATTCCCGTCAAACAGCAGTGTAAACGCACTGTTGTGTTTCGGGTTGAAGGGCATTGTAGCCAGAGTAACTACTGGACATATTGAGACTTAACATCTTATGTCTCAGGATGGCGAGCGCAGTGGAATGCCAAGCATTGCTTTGTAATTCAAGGTGTTGTTTGGTTTTGCTACTGTTCATGAGCGGTCGTATCGCTTACCATCAGGCGAACGGCATGCTCGTCTCGCCATTCATGGCAATAACAGAAATAAAAAAAAAATTAAATGTTCTATAAACTTTTGTTGTTTAAATTTTTATACATATATACATTCCAAGCCGATTGGTGTGAGGAAAAACGCGTCTAAATTTTAATGTAAATAATATGTTACAACTGCTAAAATTATCATTAAATTCTAGTTTAGTGGAACCAAACCTTTTCTTAGCGGATACCAGTCGTGTTTTTCTTAAATAACCCAGACTTAGACCAGTTTTGTGCTAGTTATTGACACAAAACGTTTTTGTAGTTAAATGTTTACTTTTGTTGATATACTTCAATAATATACGAGACCTTATTGAAGAATTGTACGGATAATATACATTATGCTTTTATTTAAATAATTAAAATAAGAAGACGCGATAAAATTGTCTCAACTTTTATTTAAGCAAATTACCTATATCAATAAAATATTTTGAATTTGTTTTAGCGAACGTAATTATTAATTGACTTAAATTGAAGAAAATCAAAAAGATTCTTATCGATATTGTTTTGCTGATGAATTTCTACGATTCTTTTGGTCCAAATGTTCATCAATGTCGGCGACACGACCGCGGTCTTGTGCCATAAATATAATTAAGAAATTCATACAAAATGTAACTCATAACCTCTTTTCATCATTCCAGGACCTCCGCACTCTTCTCAAATCGAAGCACGTCCAAGGTTTGGAGATCCACGATGCCCACAAGAGCCTCAACCGGACTTCGGTCCTTGAGAAAGTGGAAGCGGCCAAATCAGCCCTGGCTTCTTCTGGAGGGGGACCTCTCTTCCTCGCGTTGCCAGCCCACCCCGAACTCCTCGCGAAATACTACGACCTGAGAACCCTGGTGAAGAAGGTGGACTTGATGATGGTGCAGACCCATGCCCTGGGTCTGGTGAAGAAGATGACGTACCATCCTAGCAGACTGAGCGGCCTCTGGGACATGATGAATACTGTGAGTTTTCAAAAACTATTGATTTAACAAAAACAGTTTATAATGTAGTTTGGTTTTTGAATATATATTGTTTTGGAATAGGATTCCTTTAGTTTCATAGTTGATTTTTTATTCAGAAAATACAGTAGGTCTGTTGAATGTAGGCTATTGTATTACTATGACGAGTGACTTGGGTCCGTCTAGGCGTCAATGAATGGTTAGTTACAAATATATTTTAAAATATAGGTATTATATGTATATAGATGACCTTAAATCAAGGAACTCGGTTTCCGTTTTGTATTAGACATAAACAAATCAATTATTTCAAATTCAAATTTATATCCGTGAAAGATAATTTAGTGTAACTGTATGATTCAGACGTCAACAAAAAGTTACAAGGGCCGTTTACTTGTTAAGAGGACATTACGCAGTTCACACTACTTCATACTAATTAACCATTGCTAAACGCTTTAGTGTCTTCATTGTATTCCGTGAAATATTTATTGTTCTTCAAAACTATACGACCTTACTCAGAAAAAAAAACATTTAAATAGTTCTGGAAGTATTATATATTTTGGTTAGTTGGAGTTAAGATCCCAAAAAATGTAACATTATGTAAGCTCTGAACTGTGAACCTAACTTCAATTCAAGGACGAAAAATATATATTTATTAGCTAAATTTACAAAGTCAAACGATTCGAATTGCTTAATGGAAAGTATTGGGGAATGCCTACATTCAGCAGTGTAGTTCAGAGAGAAGAGAGACAGGTTCTACTGGTGGTAGGTCCCTCATATGTGAGAAGCCATCTGGGTAGGTACCACCGCAATGTCTATTTCTCCCGCCAGACACTGTTGTGTTTCGGATTGAAGGGCATTGTAGCCAGAGTAACTACTGGACATATTGAGACTTAATATCTTATGTCTCAGCATGGCGAGCGCAGTGGAATGCCAAGCATTGCTTTGTAATTCAAGGTGTTGTTTGGTTTTGCTACTGTTTATTAGCGGTCGTATCGCTTACCATTAGGCGAACGGTATGTTCGTCTCGCTACTCATTGATTAATTTGAATACTCTCAATGCCACAGTCAATGTTGAGGAATATTAGGGAACAACGACTTACCACCCAAGAGGTAAATCGATTCTTCATAGGTTTGATTCTCGCTTCTATCAAATGAAGGGGTTATTAGGGCGTGATTGCTCGTAGTTTTTGATACTAATGACGGAAGACGCATATTTCACTCTGTGTGCGGGATCATTTCATTGCTTGTATTTATTTATTATATCATAATTGTATGTTTAAAGCACAGCTTCGGGCACAATTCGGCCTTAATTCGCGAACGAAACTTTATTATCGACCGCCATTATAAATAATTAATATGGTAATGATGGTATAAATTTAATATTACCGCAGCACTACATCAAGTGAATTCATAAAAATTTCGTAAACGTTTTATATGAATCATTGACCATAAAATTGGTTTAATATTAAGTCGAATTTGTCAATGTTGGTTGCGAAACAGCACGTTATTTAGTGAATGGTAGTAAGATATCATAAAAATAATAATGCATTGGGGTAGGATTCGCGAGTATCGATTTCAATAACTTTTTGGCTTCATTGCAAATATATTGGATGTTTTAAATTTTAAAATGAATGAATATACGCATCTCATAACTATAAAAAAAAATCTCATGTCTACCATTATATTTATTTACTTATATACACAAATTATATATTTCCAAAACGTAAAATGTGCTGTTAAACTAATTAGTTTAAATATTATGTAAATATTAAATGTGAACAAAGTCCCACATAAGAAATAAAATAATGATGAAACCTAATATATTATTACATAAATTATAGGCATTACCACTGCCCATGAACACCTACAATATTTGGTGAAACTTAAGCCTATCATAGCCATTAATGATCACTGATGAAAAATAATGGTTAGAGGTGCGCTTGGAGAAGTCTTTGTCTTGTAGAGACTGCTATGTGGATGCTGGAAATAATCATGATAATGGTGGTCACTCATATATTTGTTTATTTTTGATTGAATTCGCTCTGGTTTAAAAAGAAGATAGGTTCAATAACAAACTTATTAAATTATAGTGTTCTATTAAGCGTCCCTGTTCATCCAGGCTTATTATAGTCATCATAGATTTTTTAATCTGTTGTTTACTTACCAGTTTCAATCAAATAGATTACTTGCTAGGTTTTATCTTTAGAAAAGCACCTAATGAGTTGCTAGGATCATTTCTATCCTCACTAAATGAAACCTAACAGCTGTGCTATGTTTTCTGTGATACACTACTATCACCCTGGTTCAGGTGTGACTATGATCCGAAACGTAGTTCGAATGTTCGAACGTCATACGTAAAAGTATACATATATGCCTTACTGCATTAGCTCAAATACGTCCCACTGCAAGGCACGGGCATCTTCTACTATCGAGAGTACGATTGAGAGTAGTTGGGCCATATAGTCCAAGAAGTGCGTGGTGGCCTATTTGTAAATGGACCAGACGCGGATGCCAATATGCTCACGGTGATCGAAGGTTCAAATTCCAGGGCACACCTCTGACCTTTCGGAGTCATGTGTGTGTTGATAGTCAGTCACCAACCACTTTAACGGTGAAGGAAAACCATCGTGAGGAAACCTGCATACCATAGCGATTTGTATTTTCTATGGTAAGTGGAATCCGCCAACCCGCACTAGGACATCGTGGACCTAACCACTCTCATTCGTAAATATGCCTAGGTACTACACGAAATTATAAGAATTTCTATGGTGTGTAAGTCCGCCAACCCGCAATAGGCCAGCGTGGTGGACTATATGACCTAACCACTCTTAATCGTACTCTCGATTGTAGAGTAGGCCCGTGCCCTGCACTGGGACGTATATGGGCTGATACAGACTACACGAAATGTTCGAATCCACTATCGTACGTAGTAACCATAGAGTAATTTCGGAGTTGATAATAAGTGTTGTAAAGAATAGTATTGATTTTTAGAAGTGGAAAACTGTAATACATTCGAACTTCGTTTTAAATCGCAGAATAACCCCCCAGATTTTAAAACAAGGACTCATAAAATACGATACACAAAAGCTGATTGCAATATAGTTGTAATACCAATTAGTAACATTTCAGATAGGATAAATAACGTGTTTATGTAGTTATTGTATCTTGTTACATGCTGATATTATATTACGTTCCTAATGGACATGCTACGGTCATTATTCAAATACGAATCGGTTTTCTCGATCTAGACCAATAGACCATTTAATGTACTATATTGTTTGTTTATCGTATAATTATTAATATATTATGTATATTTATTAGTGGATATTATAGGATAGAAGTAAATATTATAGGATTAAAATAAGTTGATATGTAAATCAAGTGAAAGAGTTTTATTGAAATTTATTTTTGTGCCCGATATGGCGATGTGCTAGTCCCTTATCACATCGTAGGACGGAACATACATGGCGAAATGTAGGTGTTCTGGCACCTCTGCCCTGCCTCTACCCGTTTTGGGAAAAAGGCGTGAGATTATGTATGCATTTATGAATTTGTTTTAAAATAAAAATAGTTCCTCAAACATACTTCCTATAATTATAATAGTACATATAAATTGGTTGTAAAAAGTAAAATCTTCGGACGTTATTCTCAGCTTAGTCACTCTACCACCATGAACTTTTTTCTAGCGAAAGTCATGAATAGTTCGGGATATTATGTTGATGTCAGATAGTTCGATCGCATAATCACAAGTTTAACTATTCCTCAACATGTATGTTTATCTAAAATATTGAATACCTACTCAATTAAATATAAACTAAATATAAATTGTACCAAAACATACTCGAACAGTTTAAAATCTGACACGTAATTAAAGCATTCTAAATACAAAATTAAAATAATTACATTTCGTAACATTATTCTTAAACATAGTGAAATCAATTAGCAACATATCAAAGCCGTTTCAATGATTAAAAATCAATCTATGCGAGTTAAAATTTATGTTCGGACAGTACGCTCGGTTAAGGTGATCGGGTACTTGGAGAAAAAATACATTGCGTACACGGTTAACCTTATTTTTAAGGTGATAAGGTCGAAATTACGTTACACTAGTTGTATTTGTACTTTTGTTAGCCCCCAGCTATACCGTACATGTAGGTCGCGTACAGACAGGTGCATCAGGTGAAATATTGTGATATAAGTTTTGGTCCGTGTTATTGTTTCTTATTACTTATTTTATGGTGACTTACGGTACAGCAATAAAATTTATTTATTTATTTAAAACTTTATTCTACCCCTAAATTCACAATACAGAAATAATAGACGAAAAAGAAAATGTACAAAAGGTGGTCTTATTGCTCGAGGCGATCTCTTACAGACAACCAACCATGGGATGGATAAGAGGGGATGGGAGAGAACGACAGTTTTGGGGTACCATGAGGTGTACTAAAGGTTAAATGGACATATATCTTTAAGTATATATACTTAATGAATATATCAATAAATAATAGTACAGTACCTATTTTTAAAATGGAATCATAAAAGACCCAAGACCGTTAAAAAGTAGTAAATAATTCTTGTATATTGATGTTAATATACAAAGACGATGAAAAGTTGTAAATTCTTGACTACAAATTTTGGCAGTGGTAGAGCGACGCTGTTGACAGTCGTGACTCAGCATGAATGGGCAGACTTGTCCGGGACGGCACCACTGTCTCACAGAAAATCGGATGTCCAAAACAAGCGGTATTGGGCATCCTCTTTCCTTGCTTTTTCCTTTACTCTCTCTTCCAGATTTGATGGGCTGGACACATCCATGATCGCTTAAGATGTTTATGGGCGGCAGTGATCACTTATCATCAGGTGACCTGTTTGCTCGTTAGCCAAACTAATGCAATATTTTTTATTAAATATCATATACAATAAAGTATCTAAATATATATATAGCTTATATTCAAATCAAGAAGACACAATTAAAGCTGACATTGAATAACGGAAAAAGACGTTTGTTGTATCAGCCCATATACGTCTTAATGCAGGGCACGGGCCTCCTCTACAATCGAGAATATGGTTGAGAGTGGTTAGGTCATATAGTCTACCACACTGGCCTAGTGCGGATTAGCGATTTTTCGGGTTGGAAAAACAATTATGAAGTTTATAATCATAAATCTCATTTTTAAACGTTTAGCCACTTTAAGTATAGGAGCTTGTTGTGTGTCAGTTTATTTCAAGATAGCGAAGATGCTAAAGGATCATAGACACATCAAAGATTCCTCCAGACTAGTTGGAACACTATGTATAAAGAAAGGCGTGTCTCTGAATAAGCAATAGTGACGGCACTTTAACATTGATGAGTACCTAACCGAATTACTAGATTTGTTGTTTTCAATTTAGGGTCATAACTTAAAACTATAAATTTAATCTAACCTTCACTAATATTATACATTATTTAGATACCAATATTTTATTGGTGGTAGTTCTCCCATAATTATGCGAGAGCCCGCCTGGATAGGTACCACCGCAATGTCTATTTCTTTCGCCAAACAGCAGTATAAATGCACTATCGTGTTACGGTTAGAAGGATATTGTAGCCTGTAATAAAGGTGTAATAAACTGTATTCACATTTCCTAAAATTATATATTATCAATATAACAGTTTCTCGTTGTTGCATATGATTTAATCACTCAACGCACCCAAAATTAACGCAGAAGTTATTCGATTGCCCAACGCTTAAGGTTTCATTCTCGTAATGTTAAGAGGTGCTTTATACAATCGTTGACCGCACCTGCCGTCAGTTCACCTTAGTAATGCAGTTACTATGCTGTTACTAAACCGTGACCTAGGTTACCTGGCGGCCGCGCCATAAACGAGAATTGACTGGGATTTTTTTATAATTAATATATTTAACACGTTTTATAAGAAAAGTAGGCAGTATAACATTAAAAATAAATGTACAAGCGGCGGTCTTTGCTAAAAGCAATTTCTGTCAGGCAGCCATGGGATGAATGGAAAAAGAACGAAATTTTAGGCGAATAATATTACATAATCTATTATTATAATTTAATGTATATATACACATACATACCTTAAATGCATCCATGTGTTGCGATATAAACAAATAACTAAATACAAAGGAAAATGTGAACAACTCCAAATGTCTTCATGAGATCTGATGATAACGTTCTTTGACCATTGTTTTGAGATGGACAGAGATTTTTAGTTCCTGTGTTAGGATATAGGTCTATAAAATTATTCTGTTGGAAAGTTTGAGAGTATATTCTCCTATAATAATTTTATGTAATCGAAAATAATAGTTTCTATAGACACAATTGTCTTTACTCTGTTATAAAATAAGATTCTTCGATTTTTCTACAATTTTGTCTTGGTGCAGCCATCGAACCCGCGATCTATCACCAGAGTATTTAAAATGACTTTCGGCTTTGCCAACAAATACTCGGTTAAAAAACATCATTTTAGTCAACTAAAATTCAGTATATCTCTGGGATGACCAAATTTATTGAGTATAATTATTTCAATTAGCACCAACTATTAATTTGTTTTATGTTTTTTAAGTATATTTTTTGTGTGTAATCTTCGTTACAAATAATTTAATAATAAATTAATTAGGTACCTACTTCTAAGGAACTAGATAATGTAAACCTCCATATTCATCTCTCTAAATACCAACATGTCTCCCACAGGACTCAGTAGTAGACCTAGTAATCGGTCTTGGCGTCCCAGCTTCGAAGATCGTGATCAGTCTACCAGCGACGGCTCGCCAGTTTACTCTGCTCAACGAGACCCTCAGTACTCCTGGAAGTCCCACCATGGAAGACGAACCCAAGGAGATCGACCAGGCTGAGCTCTGCAGACAGTTGCAGAAGGGAAGGTGGACCGTGGAAAGAGACCAGGATCTGTCGGCGCCTTATGCTTTCAAGTGAGCAATAGTTTTTATATTTTTGTTGCTAGTTTGAGTTTGCAGGAGGAAAACTATTAATTAAAATTATTTTTGAGAGTTGTGGTTCATTTGAGGCTTATAGATCACTGTCACCCAATTGTAGGAACTAACTTTGCCACACAAATATTTGTCTCGGTGCGGGGATCGAACCCGCGACCTCTCATTTCACAGCCGGCATGTTCACATCATGTTAGTGTCGAGTAAGAGAAACAGAAAAAGAAAGAGTCTAGAAGTACATATTTATCAGACTATTTATTAAGTTACTGAGCATTGAACCTTTAAGAATCGCAAGGAAAATAGGCGGCCACGAGCGGCTAATAATAAACAAAGCCAAGTAATAAATTTGCAGTCTGCATTGTAATTGATTTATTATACAACTTGGTCAATAGACTGGTTCGATTGTGTGTTATAATGCAATGGCCCTGCAAACAACTCAATCTTCACAATACATATCTAATTAGAATTGCACATTTGAATATTTTGGTACATATATTTTGAGGGATCGATCTACTATTTTAGCTGATCGTTTATCAAATCACCAACCGAAGCCTTCATTATATGTATTTCGAGCGAACTTGATTAAAAACACTAGAAAATTGTTCAAAAATCGTAACAAATTATAGTCAATAGTAGACTTCTACGTATCAGCTTATATTTATATCACAGGACACGGGCTTCCTCTACTATCGAGAGTACGATTGAGAGGGGTTAGGCCATATAGTCCACAAATCGTGGTGTCCATCCAAGTCCATCAACCCGCACTAGATCGGCACCATAAGTCTCGTGCGGGTTGATGGACTTTACATGACATAAATATTGTTACAAATCGCTTTGGCATACACTTTACAGGTTCCATTACGATGTTTTCCTTTACTGTTATAGTGCGTGGTGATAGACTATAAACTATTAAGTATAAATACACACTCGATCCAAAAAATGTTTTATTTTGTGTTATAATTTAAATTCCATATTACAGGAACAAAATCTGGGTATCATTCGAAGACGCGTCCTCAGTGGATGTGAAAGGCAAATACGCGCGTGTGCGTGGTCTTGCTGGCTTGGCGCTACACAGGGCCGATCGCGACGTGGACACTCCATGTGGACCCACGCTCAGAGCCTCTTTAGCCAAGGTCCTCAACCAGCAGAGCAGAGCGCCAAGAGCAGCTGTGCTTAGGTGAGTTGATCGGTAGGATTTGCGGTTTGGTAGTTTCTTTAATTCCTTGCTGTAGCTGGGATCATAGTAGATCAATTAGGTGGTTCTATTGATGTGACTACTGTTGTACTGTACTAGGGGCGGGGTTTAATCTATGATTCGAAATGATATTCTAATGTCGCACATGAACTACCAAGAAGTTAATTATTATCTGCTTCTAGGTCCCTGGAACACGAGATTCTATCAGCTCCTGGTCACGTCCGCGCGCTGGACGCTCTGCAAGTTTCGCCTTACCGAATCACGCAAGTTGTCGACTCCGATGGTGTCATTCACTCTATCAGAGAGGTGAGACATTGTAATGCCTTAAATGATAATATACAAAATTGTGTTTGCTAATTCCTACTTTTCATTTTACTAAGCTACTTATTAAAACGCGTGAATCACGTGTACATTGAGAGCAAATTAAGCCTTTTTTAATGTTGTTAAAAATGACAACACATTGTAACTATTTAGCCTTTTTTAGTTTCGTAATATATTCTTTCTATATTTCAGGACACCCGTACCGAGTTCTCTTGCTCCCGACAAGGTTACTTCGTTCACCCTCGATCCTGCGCTAGGTTTTACCGTTGTGTTAAGTTCGATCAGCTCTCACCCGAATACACTGTAAGTACTTACTCATACACTGTAAATTATCTTAACCAAAGAGCGCCTGAATAATTATCAATTCCATTATTATCGATCAGTGCAAAATATAGCAGTGGCGTGCACAGGATTATGATACTGGGTATGCGGCGAAGTACTCGGCACAAAAACTTTTCTTTTATAGATGTTTAGCATAGCCACAGCCACGCGACGGATCTCTAAGTCGGAAACCATGCCAACAGAACAAGTCTTAGATGTACTACTATTCATATACATCTACGGAACGCAGAAAAACCAGCGATCGATTGTCGTGGCCGAAGAAAGTCTAATAAGTAAATGATTAATAAACTAAAATATTATAACTACTCACCGAGTCAGCTTCAATTTTCACATATTCAAGGTTCCGGTTAATTGAGATTACTATAGCCCGATGTAAATAAACGACCACCTCAAATATCTTATCCAAGTGAGTGATGGTTATAGAACACGTCCCTTGCAAGATATCCGATGTGGCCTTTAAAAAGACCGATTTTCATGTGATTCGCAAAATATATAAATAAACTTAATAATAAAATTACGGGTTAGTAAAAAAAAACTACTCATTCATTTATAGATTAAATCTATGCGCCTATCCTTTTTTAAATATGATTTTAGGATATCGTCATAGAAAGTTGGATTGCGTTTTAATTCTATCATTAATGCCTTTTCTATAGAAATCATGGAAAGCTCTGTGAGTCGTTGTTGATTTTGTGTGTTTTTCAAATATGTGTGGATACGTTTTAAACACGAAAATGAACGCTCTGCCGATGCGCTGCTTGCTGGGATAGTCACAATGAATTTCGCTAATCGTAACACTTCAGAAAAAACTTTATTTAAATTGTCCTTATACAAATTTTGAATAATACTAAATACACAACTATTTGCAAATTGAGGTGATCTATAAATACAGCGCAATTCATTTTTCAATTTATCAAAATTAAAATGTGCCTGATAATTATTGGTGAACTCTCTGATTTCATTTTCAGGGAAACGTTCACTATATTTTTTAAAATTCTCACAAGAAAGTAGCTCAATAAACTTTAAATCTTTAATGTTTTTATAACGATTTCTTAATTCACTGACTACATTATCAATTATTTCAACAAAAATTCGCCGATAATGTATTTTTACATCATCGACATTGCGCTTTCTTTTAGGTGGTCCGGTAATGTGAACGGCGGCATCATAATAGATCTCGAACTTCTCTCTAAAACGTTCTAAAAATGACTCTAACTCTTTTATCTTTGTTACACAATACGCGATGTCACTAGTTTTTTTTTGCAAAATATCGTACAGAATATCCGTTTCTGCAAAAATATCAGCGAAAAATTTTAAAAGAAAATTAAATTCAAATTCTTTCATAATATATAAAAATGAACTGACTTGTGTCAGTGTTTCACCATCCCAGTCTTGTGTATTTTCGTTCATATTTTCAAACAATTCTAGGAGGTGGGTGGACGCATTATTAATAATATTAACCGTGCGCGAATGATATGTCCACCTTGTTTCCGCGACACGAGGCAGCTTTTTCATATCGGCAAAGTTGTTGTAATGGGCCATTCGCTTTGTACTGGTGTGAAAAAAAGCCGCGATTGATTTTATAATACTAAAAAAGCGTTTTGTTTCAGCAACTCGTTCGAACGATTTCGATAAAACTAAATTTAATATATGTGCTGAACACCAAACGTACATAGCTTGTGGACATTTTTGTCTCACCAAAGCCTGCACGCCATTAATTTGTGAGGATAAAACTGCTGCCCCGTCGTAAGTTTGTGCAACTAATTTGGATACACAATCGAACTCTTCTAAAATTTCCAAAATAATAGAACTCAAGGTTACAGCGGTCCGATCCGCGCTGACATCAACATATTTGATAAATCGATCTACTACTTCAAAATCACGAAAATATCTCAAAACTAATACTAATTGTTCACGGCCGCTAACATCAGGAGTCTCATCTACCATGACGGCGACAAAATCGGACTGTTTAATTTCGGCTTTAACGCGATCGATCATCACAGATGCAACGCTCGAGATCAAATCATTCTGCGTACGGTTCGACATGCCCGTGAATGAGGTACTTGCACTCTGTAAATGGGTTTCTAAAATTCCATCATACTTGGCTAATAAATCTACTATTTCTAAATAATTACCTCTATTCAACGACGATACTGACTCATCGTGACCGCGAAAAGCTAATTCTTGTTTTCCCAGAAAGCAAACAACATCGATCAGCCTTTGAAAAATGTTTCTATTGCGATCAACTTTAGCATTATGCCTCTCAATATCTAATCGTAACTGGCTGTTGATACTCATTTCAATACGAGATTTACCAAAAGTATTTAATTTTAAGCAGGCCTCCAGATGTTTTTCTGTATGGTCATGCTTCTTTGCCGCGGCATAGAAATTATTTAAATCTGAATATCCTGAATCAGTCCACACTGTACTAGAATTACTAAACAATATGCAAGGAAAACAATATAATTTAATCGTGTGTACACAACCACACAGCCAGTTATACGTTTCATAACTTTTAACATGAAACTTTCGAGTTACATTCCCTTTTTGTTGATTTAATTGTTGTAACTCGGGTACACACCTACCTTTAGACAAAATTTGAATCTTTTCACTGAATGACAATTGTGAGAACTTGTTATTTTTAATTTTTAATAAACACACACTTTCAACACAAACCTCACAATCAAATAACATTTTAAAAAATCAACAAACGTACTAGTAAAAGCAAATCACTACAATTATTATAGAAACTCAGAAATAAACTGTTAAATGTACACACTTTCAAATATTAAAATGTAAAATATTATAAGAAAACTATAATTAAACTGACGCAAACAAAATAATAAACAATGCTTATCACATGAAAAAAGCAAAATGGCCCCCGCGAAACACAAAAAAATTGTGCTATTTAAAGAAATAAAACCTTACCAAACAAAAATGCATAATGTGCATTTTGCGCAGTTTATTAGATTTCTGTCTATTATTTTTACTCGGATTATAGGCAACGAACATTTCCGATTACTCCCGACAACTGCCGAGCTTCCGAGGCCTGCCGCAGGAGTCGCGGCTTTCAATATTCATGCGTGTGTGCGTTTGCGACTATGCACGGACACCAAAATTACTACACACATGCAAACAAATGTCATGCGGGACGCGGCGGCATTACTTGGTTGATTAGGTACATTATTTTGCTTTGCAGCGCCTTTTGCTTTTCGAGTGGCAAACATAATGTTTGTGCGCTTGCAAATAGGTGCTATTTATAAAATATTAGGCGTTATTAAGTTATTATATTTTGTTTATTCATTTATTTACTGTTAATTAAAGTCATTAAGAAGTACGTACGTTATAATAAAATATCTGTAAATGGCAAGTAAAGCACTGCATTTCTGCCTACAAGGAGCGCACGCCCCTGAAATATAGCACTCTTATAGTATTTATACCATTTTGCACGTTTGACGATTCTCATTATCACTGAAATCTTTCATTTAATTCCAAACCAGCCAATCTACGGAGTCGACTTATGTAGTCGAGACTACACGTAAAATCAATGCCGAGAGTTTATTCTCTAACTAGAGTATTAATCGTGTGTTGTTCCCAGGTGTTCGAATTCGACTGTCCTGCCGGCCTCGCCTTCGACTCTCGTTACGAAGTGTGTGTATGGCCCGGTAGTCTGGCCCACTCTCAGGCTTGTCCTGGTTCTTCAGAAATCGCACCAGTGCCGCAGACTAGGTTTATCTGTCCTGAACACGAAGGTATATTGATAGAACTATTATAATTTATCACGTGAAATGTTTTAAGCATTTAGCTAATTCTTAAGTATAAATAATAATATTCCTCTATTGGTGGTCCATGAATAATATGCCGAATGTTTCAAAAAAATTGAAGAGTACATTTTCTTATTCAAATATACAGAAAAATACATCTATAAATTGTTAGATCTGATTGATATCTTTTGTTTTGACTTGAATTATTAATCAATTATACATCTAGGTTACTACGCCGACCCCGAGAACTGCCGCTGGTTCTTCGCTTGTCTGGACCACGGCAAGGCACCGCTCACCGCCTACGAGTTCCGCTGTCCGTTCGGTCTCGGGTTCGACGCCGAGAAGCTGAAGTGCGAGTGGCCGTGGCTGGTGCCTGCTTGCGGCAACATCGCCAGATACGAAGCCGAGGCTCACGGGTTCTCCGGTGCCATACTGACTGGTTAGTCAATAAATATATTATTTTAGCGGTCTTCAGTGATTGAATGACGGGAATTTATTAATTAAATAAATAGTGTTTTGTTTTTGATGCCCATAAAACGTTGAAAAGTTGAAATAAAAATAAATATTTCAATACTGCATTAACTATTAAAAAATAAATCGTGAAGCCAAGAAAAATGATCTCTAAGTTAAAAATCTAAGTAGCCTTCTAAAATATTTCGTAATAGAAAATGACAGTCTCTTATGCAATTTCAGGCGCAGCCGGTTTCCAAGGCCAGACCGCAGATTCGGTGAACATCGCCGCCCACCACAGCCTTGCCTCTGGCGCAGCTCTCGATAACCTGGTCGGCATCCAAGGCGGATTCCTCACTAAGGACGATGCTTTAGACGCTAACTTCATTGCCTCGCAGGAGCTCGCTGGCGGAGCCAGTGGAAATGATCTATCTTACCAGTCAGGTCATGGATCTGTCGCTCAAGACCAAGCTTTACACGGCATCGGTATCGCCCACGGTGTGGGAGCATCCCTCGAAGGACAAGCCTTGGGCCACGGAATAGCTTACCAAGCTGTTGATGCATCTAATTTAGGCGTAGGATTGGTACAACCCACAAAGTACAGTGATGATGTAAAATACACAAGCGGTTCCTTAATTTTAGATGATTATAGACTGCCAACAAAATCCAAGACTAGTCATGGAAGAATTCACAATATTGTGGCTAGTCAACGTCAAGCCGCTGCAGCCGGCGCTGGACTTGAAGGACAATCAGGAGGATACACTAAAGGATACAACGGATACTCGACTTCTTCAGTCAGTTTGGGAAGTGGAAAGCAACAGAACATCCAATACCAGAGCGGTGCTTATGAAGACAACTCTGGCGCGTATGTGCATGATCCTACCGGAGATTACGCAGAACCTTACAAACACGAATCATCACCAGTTGTTCCCTACATTCATGACGATTCGCCTTACAAACACACTAAAGATTATTACGATCAAGGTAAATACACGCAAACGACGCAAACAGGATTTGGTAGCAAATACACTGGTGAGTACACCGATGACAACAGTGGACAATACGTTCATGACAACTCAGGAGATTATGTTGGAACAAGTGGTTACGGAGGATATAAGGCTGGCTACTCTGACAGTGGAGCTTATGTTGCTTCTAACGAAGGAGCATACAAATCTGAATACCACGGTTCGAGCACTGGCGGATATAAGGCTGGCTTCACGGGATCATACTCTGATGACAATTCTGGTGCATACATTCACGATGATTCCGGTAAATATGAAGCCGGCGTCTACAGAGATGACGGACATATTGGCAGCTACAATGAAGGCGCTGGCCGCGGAGAAGTCAAATATCAGGAAGGATATAGCCAAGCAAATGCTGATAAATATTTGACAGATTCCAAGATTTATACTGGCGCATCCCACACTCTGACTGCCGGAGCCGTTAATGTCGGACTTGTTGGCAAAACTACTTTGGTTGATGCAGATTATAACAACCAAAACAATTACATAGGATTAAAGACGCAAACTTTGCACCCAGGCCACGTTTCATTGGTTTCCCAACCAGCAGTGTCGATAAATCACATCGGAACTGACGTAAACAACCTCGACGGATATAGCTTCGTGACCACTCCAACATCTTCAGGTGTACCAACAACAGCTACTCCATTCGCTGTAACGACCTCTCTCCCAGTTGTTACTACGTACAAGACCGCATTAGTTCCTGAGGCACCTAAATCTACCATTAAGCAAGTATTTGGTTACACCCAACCGGCTGTGACATACGTACAACCAACAGTAGTCGCTGTTCAGCAAGCCACACCCAAAGTACAAATCACAGACCACAACCAAGGATTCAACTACCAATTGGAAAACAACGGTGCCGCTCAAGTTGACACCAAATCAAGCGGATTTGATTATTCGTACAAAGGTGCTAGTCAATCTGCGGGTAAATCTGAATCATCGGGATATGATTACTCCAAGCCCAGCATTAAATTCGAAGACGGCGTTTCTTACACCACTGCAGCACCCGTTGTTGTGTCAACCTATAGGCCACAAGGTTTTAGTCATAGCCAACAAACTCTTCATAAAGTAGAGGCCGTTGGAGTCCAATACTCAACGCCCGTCCCAGTAACTGAGGAACCTTTCAAGAAGTTAGTGGCTTATACTACCGGCCCACCTGTGACTACCTTTGCGGCAAATGAATATACTCCACAAGCTTATAGTCAACAAACCATTCATAAGGTTGAGACTAGCCATTATCCATCTGCGGAGATTGGCACTGGCTACCAAGCTGAAGTTGCTTATGAAGCACCCAAGGTTGTCCAGTATACAACTGTACAGCCAGCTGTTGCTGTCCAACCCGCAGTATCCGTGCAACCTCAAGCTGTGAGTCACCAAACTCTTCACACTGTTGATGCGGCTCAAGTTAAAACCTACTCCCAAGCTAGTTCTGGATCGTACTCGCAACAAAATTCCGGTAGTTACTCCAACGGTGATGCTGGATATACATACGAACAACCTGCAGTATACCAAGATGCTAAGACTGTGCTCCAATACTCCACACCAGCACCTGTAGTGGTTTCTACTTACAGACCACAAGCCTACAGTCAACAAACTCTCCACAGAGTTGAAAATCATGTCGTACCAGTTTCTTCCACACCACTACCGAGTGTTGCTGTTTCGTATCAAGCACCGGTCACTGTATACAAGAACCCGATTTTGAAATATACTGAACAAGTAACACCTGTCGTTTACGAAAAGCCATACAGAGGTCAGTCTTATAGTCACCAGACAATCCATAAGGTTGAAGATAACAGGGCGTACACTCCCTCACTCGGTGTAGGAGCAGCGGAATATACTAAAACTGTTACTTATGAACAACCTCAGGTTTATTCTACAGTAGAACCGGTAGTATCTGTTCAACCAACTATTTCTGTTGCTCAATCCAACGCTTACAGTCACCAAACGCAGCACAAAGTAGATGCCAGTAGAGTAAATACGTATTCTGAAACTGCAGACTCTGGATATACTTACGACAAACCATCTGTGCAGTTTGAACCTGTTAAAACTGTTCAATATTCTACACCAGCTCCAGCGGTTGTTTCTACATATAGGCCTCAATCATACAGCCAACAAACGATCCACAAAGTCGAAACACAGAAGGTAATTCCAGTTTCTTCAACTGTTGCTCCAATTGTAGACTACACCTACAAACAAGCTGCCGTATCAACTTTCGAAAATCCATTTTTGAAGTATACCCAAAAGGTAACTCCAGTAACTTATGTCCAGCCGACTGCCACGGTCCTTACACAGACATACCAACCAATCGTTGGGTATGAAGATAAGAGAGCTTATACTAAACAAAACTTGCACATTGGCCAAGAAGGTTACTCGTATAGTCAGCAGCCCGAAATTCAAAGGAACATCGAGGCATCCAATGCCGCGAATGCATACTCTGATGCCAGTGTGGTATCGCACCAAACTTTCCATCTATCGACAGGCAACAACCAGTATAACTCAGGAAAAGACGCCGTCTATGTATCAACAACGCCTTCAACTCTCACCTACGAAGATCATTATGTAGATTATGAACCCCAGAAAAACATTGATACATACAAAGCTTCTGAGTATATTCCACCTAAAACTGACTATCAATACACCGTCTCAACTACAGCAGCTCCAATTGCCCACCAAACATCTGTATTCCATAAAACGACTGACGAATACGACTACAAGCCGGTTGAATATTCTCAACAATACGACACAGCTCAAAATACCGTTGCTACCAAACAAGTGTCTTTCAGCACATCTCACATTTCACAACCAAACAAGGTGGAATCGATTCATTTGTCATCCTTCCCTGGTACCACTGTGACTACGAAATATAATCAAGCAAGATACCAGACCCCTGAGATCCAAGTAGGATACAAAGCGGAGGAGTATCTGCCACCCGTAGTATCCACAGTTGTGACGCCCGTGGTAACGTCAACCTATAGGCCCCGCACGTATTCTACCGTATCAACAACGAAAGAGTATTTGCCTCCTGCGGTCGATAATACTTACTTACCACCCTCAACCACAGCACGACCTTATTATAAATCTACTACTCCGGTGTATGTTGAATCTACGACAGCCTTCAAACCATCGGAATACTTGCCCCCTGCAGAAAATATCGGAGCTAAATTAGTAAATTTCGAAAGCTTTGGCTTTGACCACGGTGTAACACCGTCTTCAAAGATCAATCCTTACCAAGACTTCTCTGTGCCTAAAGTAGTTTCGACGGTTGTAACTCAAACTTCAGCGCCAGTCCTTAGAAAGCAGAATATTGTGGTTGAGACCGCAAAATCTCACTTATTAGGTTTTGGAACCGTAGGACCTGACGCAGGATTAGTTTCACCAGTAACTTATACCACCGCTGCACCAGTGGTTGTATCAACGACTTCGAGACCCACAGTTAAGGTAACTACCCACGAACCCACTTATAAGATTGTTCAATCAACTACAGAATATCAAGCACCTGAATATCTTCCACCATCGGAAGAGATTGACACTAATGTAAACTTCGAGAACTTCGGTTATAAGAACACCAACTTACAATCTGAAAATATAAATTACAATGCTAATGATAACGACGCCGTCGTCGTAGAGTCAGCAGCACCTAAAAGGAGACCAAATCTTGTTGTTGAAACTGCTAAAACTCATCTTCTCGGTTTTGGAACAGTCGGACCTGATGCGGGATTAGTATCTCCAGTTACTTACACAACGGCTGCGCCTAGCATTGTGTCTAGTTCTGAATACTATTCATTGCCACAGCAAACTGTAACTTCAACGTATGCACCTGTTGAACAAGGGTTGTTTGAAGTTACACCCTCAACTCAAACAATTCGTAAACCAAAACCGCAGGTAGCTGTTGTAACAAAAATAAACGACTTCAACCCTCTTCTCGTGCGTAAGCTTGGAGCAGTTTGCAGCTGCCAATCACCTATACTAACTCTTAAAGGAAGGAGGCCTACTGTAAAGGGACAAGATGGCAATGTCTACAGTGACAATACAGCGGCCACCCGTGGTGATATCAGCGACAACCAATGGGCCCTGAAATCTGAGAGACTGGAAACACCAACTGTAACTGTTACACCAATAGTTACGTCTACTTTCAACCCCATCATTGTACCTGACGACTCATTCTACCAAGATTACCAAGAGCCAATCCATGAAGAGGTAGTAGTGACGCCTAAGAAAGAGATTCACTCTCAAAGTTATGTGTCAACTACACCAATCCCAGTTACTACTACAGGAAAGGTTTACACAATAAGACCAAGGATCAAGCCTGTCACTGCCGCACCCACATATCAGACTGTATTACTGAACCAGGAGGTCACACCTGTTGTACCTGTCGTGTCATCTGGAGCCGCCGCAGCTATTCTCGACTCACAAGCATTCGACCGTTACGGACCAGGCGGATACAGAAGCAGAGACGAAACACTCCAAGGATCGGTCGATTGCCAGAGAGCTGGGTTGTTCCGTCATCCGAAACAATGTAACAAGTTCTACGCTTGCAGATGGGACTGTACCAAACAAAGATTCACTCTCCACGTGTTCAACTGCCCCATCCAACTTAGCTTCGACCCGAGCATAGGCGCTTGCAACTGGCCCAGCCAGGGTCCAGCCTGCCAGGGAGACACTCTCCTCACTAACACTCTTTAATTTTATAGTCCCATAAGCAAACTCATTGTGCCATCTAAATTGTGATAAATTGTGATCACGAAATTCATTTCTCATCTTTTCATACAGTTCATTCGCCTCTCTTTTGTTTAAGACGCTTTTCTATTTATTTGTTTGGTCTTGTTAATGTTATTTCATAGTTATTTATTACAATGTGTACTTCAGCTTATTGCTTGCCAAGCATATTATTACATTTCGTAATTATCGATTGGAATTAAGAGTTACCATGTATCTAGTTCATATAGCATGTTAACGTTGTATAAAATAGTGAAGTCATATGTTTGTACCTTTATAAATTAATATAGAAATAATATGCTGTAATTGTAAATATATAAATTTATTGAATATTATGGTTATTTAATTTTTTAACAATCATTTCCATTATATTGAATTGCAATTATACATGTCATACTTAAAACATATTTTAACAAATTGAAACTATTATGTCAAGGTTATTAGTCAAGTTTAAATATTCAGAGTGACTGGTTTTTCAACTGCAGCCAAAGCGTCTGCGTACTTAGACACCACAGGGTCAACTTCCTCCTTAATAAACTCTGCCACTTGTTCAGGAGCTCTGCCAATAAACGTAGACGCGTCCAAAATACTGTCTAGTTGAGAAATTATTGGCGCGAAATAGCTGTCGTTTTTGACACGGTCAATCAAATCGTTGTCTTTACCATGTTGCTTCACCTGTGCTCCGGCTTCGTGGGACAAAACTCTGATTTTCTCATGACACACCTGACGATCTCCGCCAGCCTGTACCATCGCCATGATGATATTCTCAGTAGCCATAAACGGTAGTTCTTGTGCAATATGACGAGCGATTACTTTTGGGTACACTACCAAACCTTGGCATATATTGAGAAGGGTGAGTAAAGTGGCATCAGCAGTTAGGAAAGCCTCAGCTAAGGTGAGGCGTCGGTTAGCGGAGTCATCCAATGTGCGTTCCAACCACTGCACAGCATGGGTGTTAGCGGCATTAGCATGAAGTGTAATCAAATGACGAGCCAACGCGCAACAACGCTCTGATCTCATAGGATTCCTCTTGTACGGCATAGCACTCGAACCAATTTGAGAAGCTTCAAATGGCTCTTCGATTTCCTTACGTGACGCCAATATGCGAATATCTGAGCACATTTTATGAACCGTAGCTCCTAGCCCTGATAAGGCAGCAATCACTTCTAAATCTACTTTCCTTGAATAAGTTTGTCCTGTTACTATGTATTTCTTGTCGAATCCGGCCAATTCAGAAACGCGCTGGTCTAGAGCTCTTACTTTTTCGCCATCTCCCTTGAACAGTTGGAGGAATGACGCTTGAGTCCCGGTTGTGCCTTTTACTCCGCGGAAGCGAAGATCGTCTTTCGCGCGAGAGATTGCGCGCTCATCCATCAATAAGTCGCTGAGCCATAGAGAGGCTCTCTTGCCCACCGTAGTCAATTGCGCTGGTTGAAGATGAGTGAAGCCGAGGATTGGAAGTGACCTGAAAAGTTAAATAGAATATAATTATATTTTTTATTATTTTTGCCAATTTTCTTCCGATTGCCTGGATAACGTTGAAATAAAAGTTTAACCGCCAATATTAAAATTTGAACATAAATAGGCAAAGTTTAAACAAGAAAGGTATTGTATTCTACGACACAGATAAGAAAAGTATTTAAAATGAATCATATAAATTCGTCTTATTTTCAGTACTTCAGTGATTTCATATATCCACAATTTAAGGAAGCGTTTTTATGACTTTGATAACCATATGTGCGAATTTAACATCTTAATTATGTTGTCTTCGTTAATAAGCTACAGTCGATTGATACACCCGATTATCACTCATTGTTCATGGATATGACTACCGATTGTATGCAAAACTGATTCAATGCCGATAACAACATCAAATTAAACTTCATAGCAATCTGCCTGCTCATCCTTGCGTAATTTATTGAGATTGCTTTGATTCTTTAGTCGATTTGATTGTAATTTCTAATATTCAATTCCCTTTTATACACGACATATACTTCTGGTTCTAAGATACACGATGAAGAGAAATAAAAAGCATGAAGTGAAATTAGTGTATATTATGCTTTACAACTGTTAATCAATAATCATAGCTGTTTATTACACTTAAACATGCGAATTATACGAATAGACATTAAAAACCCTATCTGCGAAATTGTTTGTAAATACAATCAACTAACGTGCAAAATATAACTTAGAAAGTACGTGATTGAGACGCTAATACATATTACTTGAAACTTTAAACAAATATCGAATATTAATTTAAATTGAGAAGCGATTGACACCTCTGGTGTGGCTGTCGCGTATTCCTAAAATTACCATCAGACGGACCGTAAGCTTATTTGCCGTCTTCTGTATCTCTACCAGCTCATACGTCCTACTACAGGGCACGGTACGATTGCCTTACTGGTTTTAAAAACAACTTACTTATATTCCTCAGCGAATTTAGCCAACCGAGATATCACTGCCGCGAGTCTTGGCAGAAGCAATTCCAACCCATGCTTCAGGACGATCAAATCGGTGTTATCACCAACGTAACACGAAGTGGCTCCAAGGTGGATGATAGGAGCAGCTTTAGGGCACCTCTGGGCGAGGGTGTGGACATGAGCCATGACGTCATGTCGGACTTTCTTCTCGTGTTCCGCAGCCGCCTTGAAGTCGATGTCGTGGATCGCTCCTTCTAGTTCAGAAATCTGCTCGTCGGTGATGTCGAGGCCTAGCTCCTGGAATTTGACAGAATTAATTATAAATAAAGGATGAAGTGTGATTATCTGATTAAATTAAGATGTAATAGGACAAGTGAAGATTACCAATAAATAAAAAGGTAATGCAAATATAATATATAATAATAATTAAACTCAATTAAAATATACGCCAGTGCTTTATTTAATTTAAAAGCTATTGTGGCTACTCGTATAGCCGATCACAACCGTTACAACCAATATTCTGCACAAATTCACAATGTAAATCAAATTTGTTCGGCTTCAGTTAGAATCTTAGCTAAATTACTCGTAATTTCCTTAAAACATATATTTTTACAATTATACATATTATTTTACAGTCTACTCTTTCATACCGTAGAATGCAATGCTCTAAATGAAAGTTCTCGACATATCATTAGGCTACAATCTCCACTGGCCATTAATTTAGCTTTCCATCATTAAATCTGTTTGTACAACAGAGCCTGTGTTAATGCGCTTAATGGTATCGAGTACGCATTATCCGCTGGCCTACATACAAAACTTTATGTACCATTGGATATGCTAGAATGGTCGATATTGTGCTTTTCAAAGGCTATTTTGAATCAGATTTGAAAGTTATATTTAGAATACTCTCGTCTTCATTTTTACCAATAGTGACTGTTGGGTATTATTTATTTGTTCATTTAAATATTTATTTTCAAAAACTGTTAGTTCATGATCGCGAAGTAACATAATATTTCAAAACGCATGGCATGATATCATAGTTTTAATACAGTATGGACACAATATTTTCAGAGGTAATTCTCAGTTGTGGTCAGAAGCTGAGCAATGAGAACAATTGTTATCTGTCTTACCGCAAACGGACAGCTGTTAATGGAACAAAACATTTCATGAATGGACATGTTTTGCTCAGCTTATGGTTCGTTAATTAATGGAAATACATTTGTTTTTTTAATTGTATTGTATCAGCCCATATACGTCCCACTGCAGGGCACGGGCCTACGCTACTATCTAGAGTACGATTGAGAGTGGTTAGGCCATATAGTCCACCACGCTGGCCTAGTGCGGGTTGTCGGACTTACATACCATAGAAATTCTTATATATCGCTATGGTATGCAGGTTTCCTCAAGATGTTTTCCTTCACCGTTTTTAGTGGTGATTGACTATCAATGCACACATGACTTTTCGGAGTTTTCGGAGTTTTTTTAACATCATTTATTTATCATTACATTGTTTTTTCTTTAATATCGTTTATTGATAGCCTCCGTGGCGCAGTTGGTTAGACGCCGGCTGTGAAACGAGTTTTTTTTTCGGTTTGGGTGTTTGTGAGACCGAAAATTCTCTCGTAGTTTCTGATACCCACGACACAAGACTCGATCTTAGTGTGGAGTAAGGGCTATATACGTGACTGTTGGGTGTATTTATTAATTTATTATTTACCAGCACCGTGTAGGGGGTGAATTACGAGAGTCTCGGTTTCTTTCCCAATTCGGAAAATTAATTTTATGTGAATTTTCTGGGAATAAAAGTATGACAATAGGCGAGTTATATACCTATATGTATTGCTTTTATGTATTCTATATTTAGATTGTGATACACCCAATGCATTAGGTACATTATGCACGTAATATTTTGTACAATATTAAAACACATTTAATAATATTTGTATAGTTTTCTTGTCATATTTAAAGTATAATAGGTAAATGTGTCACCGGTATGAACTCTACTACGGCTGTATAAATATAACTCAATTTTAATACAGTGCTACAAAATATAGCACGAAAACAGTTCCACGAAGACAGCCTCCGTGGCGCAGTTGGTTAAAAGCCGACTATGAAACGAGAGGCCGATCCTCGCACCGAGATAAATATTTATGTGATCAGCAGGAATTTGTTTCAGGTCTGTGTGATTGTGAGACCGAAAAAGTCTCTAATGGTTTCTGATACCCACAAGACTCGATCTTAGTGTGGGATCACGACTATGTATGACAAGACTGTTTATTGTTACAGTTCTTGCAGGATTTTTTGGTTTAACTGAAGCAATCATTATTCATTTGGATGGACGTAAAAGCCGCTGTCGTCTTTCAAAGATACGTTACTTTCTGACATGTATCGGTAAGTATAAAGTTTTATAATAAATCTGGATAGTTACTCATAGTAAAGAGCATTAAATAGCAACGCTAGAGTTTCTTGTCCGTTCTTCTCTGGCGCAAACAGCTTGTTGATCCGGGCAGTAGAGGAAAAGGAGCTGATTCTAAATTATTTACAACATTTTAAAAGGTTCAATAAAGTATTTTCATTTCATTTTCTTAGCTTGTCAATTGTTCTTTTTACCACCGGGACAGTAAATTCACCTCAATAAACGTAATGGTAAATAAATTGCGATCTGAAGTGAACATAACAGGTGAGACGAGTTATTGTCAGTCGATTATTCAATCCTGATCATAACCAGAAACTCAGATTGAATGTGAAATGCAACTTCTCACTAGCGTGCCTCATTACGATGGTTACTTCACTATAGTGGTTGTTGTCTTACCACATTTAATTACCATTGATACTCAGCTATCAACAGAAGTAGATGTTAATTACAATTTAAGCAAAATATTTACATATTTCCTATAGGAACCTCACACACCTTCTGTCTAAAAGGGACATTATTAGATTCATTATAAAAAAAATCTAATTGTAACACAGCAAATAGAATAGTAACCTAAATAAAAATAGCAATTTAGTCAACACCGAAAACTTCCATACCAATTATTCACCTTATACAGTCCACTTAAAGAGCAAATTTGATCCAACGAAACAAAAAAGTACATTGCAACCTGCCCTAGTAATTCGCTGAATGAGATAAGATTAGAAGCTCGAACTACACTGATAACTGATACAAAACTGATAAACGGTGTCATACTGTAAAGGTCCAGTGTAAAGGAGTGCGCGTTAGACAAAGGAAAGTCTGTGCGGCCTAGTGTTTTAGTTCCAAGTGCCAAATAATTTGTGAAAATGGTTTCCGTGCAGACGATAGCGACTATTGTCGTGAAAACATTCAAAATTGTGAGTATTTTGTCTATATTATTTTGGTGTAATAATCCGATGTGTCATAAATTTAATGGCGGTGGTATAGGCAAAGATAATATACAAAGGATTTGAATGAAATGATTACCTTTCTATAGCGCGATATATTAAATAAACTATTCGTATAAAGGGCTATAAATATTGGCAAATAAGATTACATAGGCATGCATGTGCTTTGAGCTATGGCCTAAAGAGATTTAGATACTAAAATAACAATTGCCGGATATTGTGTGCGTAATATCCCGAACGGTTTATCATCAATCCGATAGATAATCGTAAAACCATAAACAAAATCCTTGTGCAATATAATAGCTACCCAACCCTTGCAAACATGTAATAAGAATAGACAAATAATGAAACATATACTACTGTCCAACCCGCATTGTGGTGGACTATATGGCCCAACCCTTCTCAATCGTACTTTCGCTTGTAGAGGAGGCCCCTGCCCTGCAGTGGGACGTATACGGGTTGATACTGATATATCTTTCATTTCAACTATCTAACTTATTGTAACAAAGTCATAATACCTTATAATATTTATATGCGATAAATCTTTATTAAAACAGAGAACACGAAAATATTGCTAATATCGTATCCCTTATCTTGCAATAAAGTATTTTAATTTACATGCTTTATTTAATATGCATGTACATAGTTTAATAGGCATGTCTATACGCCATTGTTCATGATTCTTTAAACCATATAATTTACAAGAATGTTTAATAAAGAATTCACCATAGCAACCATATTTTTATTATTATATTTTATGTACTATTTTTTTCCAACTCCTCCTTTTGTTTTTCTTTCTGATTAATTTCGATGCGGGTTAAAGACAAGCTAGTGTCCCTGAGAGACTCGCCGAGCTCCGGAGCTCGGTGTCAAATCTTTGTGTGCCACTGTTGATCCTGGCTGACAGGAGTTGCAGTGGCGGGTGTGAGGGCGGGAAAGTCTCTCTTATATTTTATGTTTTCTCAGTTATAATAAATCACATATTTCCCTTCATGAGACCAGAATCTTCGTATTAGATTAATTATTCCCCATTGTTTGAAACCGCTATGTGACTAATGCCATTGACGTCTACAGATAACAAAACCTATAACTACGAACTTTGGAATCACAATACATTTATTTAATAATTATTAATTAAATGAACCAGGCTACGTAGTAATGGCAAATAATAGTTTGATACCATGGTAATTATTTTATACTCATATTAAGAATAATACTTTTCGTTTCTTTTAATACTAAAAGGAGATCGCTTATTATTGTCTCGAGATTGCTTTTTTAGGCTGGGCCAGCGAGCTAGATAATGGCCTAACCCGTCTCAATCGTACTTTCAATTGTAGAGGAGGCCTGTGTCCTACAGTGGGACGTATATGGGGTGATACAGGAAAATCCACGCTTCTGGCAAGTTAATGGCAATAAAGATACAGCAGTCGACATAATTCTGTCGGCATGCATAAAACCGGATGTTCACTGTTCAGTGTGATTATTTATGACACGGGCATGAGTCACTATGGCGAATATATCCGGTGTAGAATGACATATTAATAATTCTTATCTTTTAATTAAAGAAAGCCTGCCGATCCGCACTAGGCCAGCGTGGTGGACTATATGGCCTAACCACTTTCAATCACTAAAAATAAAATGCTGCTGTTTTAGGAAAATCTATGTATTCATCACACAAATACGACTACAGGATTTTTTAAATTCGTCTCATTTTTATTCAAATTTTTAGTTGCATTGTGTCTGAAGTCACTAAAACTTACTACCCGGCTTCGTTTTCTATAGCAGTCATGATATACCCGTACAAAACTTTGTCTCGAACAGAAGAAAAAAATGTAATACCTATACGCTTTTATAGCCACAAATTATAAATTGATGTCCTTATTCTTTTGAACACTTCACACTTCAGATTCCACTCAGAATTAAAATAGTTATTCGTTTATCATGGAAACGTCTACAACGTCTACTTCTGTTGTCAATTTTTATTTCACACGAATTCTAGCAAACGCGACCCTTTGTATCGTAATGTGTTTATTTTTTTTTCTGCCCACGCTTTGCAATCATGTTAGGGACTGTTTCTTTTCCTTCATATTTCAATTAACTTTATTTTACACTAGCTGTGCCCGCGACGTCGTCCGCGTGGAATTTAACAAAAACTTTATTTTTCTAAAATAAATGTAGCCTAAGTTACTTCTTATTATATCAGCTACCTCGCAATAAAAGTCCCGTCAAAATCGGTCCAGCCATTTCAGAGATTAGCCGGAACAAACAGACAGACATACAGACAGACAGGCAGACAAAAAATCTAAGGTCATTTCCGTTATAAGTATCGTGTATATAACGATATGTAGTTGGATATTTTTTTTATTTTCACTTTACAAAAAGACACTTCAATTTTATTTATATGTATAGATTTATCCCTTGCACTCCCAATTATTCTAGGCTTAACTTATCCTTCGTTTTATATTTTTTATATTATTTTATTTTTTAACCACTTTCAAGCGACGCTTAATTATAAGGTACGCTAATGTTGGTTGTAGTTTCGATCAGCGACCTCATTTCCTATCTTAGTGATAACGCCGCGCCTCGTTCATATCAAACATTGTAAAAACGTGAAACAAATACCTCGGTACTTAGGATTTTGATTGCGTTGACAGAACTTTATTATTAAGTCTATAGGGTTCAAATTCGGTCACCTTTGATGGTTTAGTTTTAAACTTTTAGCGAAACATGTCCTGAAAGATTACGATCTTTATTCTTGGGACTTCAGGCAATCCTGACTTAAAGCTAGTTAAGTTCCATTAATTATCTTATAATCTTCTTGTTTTAAATATGTTGTCACTGGGTCAGGTTCTTATAGTTAAAATACAGTTAAGGATTGAGGTAATAAGATATGCCTGAACTACATTTTTTGCATGGTAAAACATTTTTTATGACCCTAAAATTTGATATAAAGTCTTCATAGTGTTTTTAAATTGTCACACTGACAACCTTCACCAACAAATTGACCTCTATTATACACGTAAGTGTTATAAATCTTTCGTGCTACGCATCAACTTCACACAAAAATACTCTTAACAAATTAGTTTTGATAAAAAATGAAGCATAATACAATACAATAATATAATTGCATCTATAAGTATCAATACCATTCTTATCTAATGAAAATAGTTACTATTAACTTGAGTATCCAATAAATCTTGTTATGCATCTTCATAGAAAATAATTATTTTGATGATCCAAATCCTTACTCGTAGATGTAATTTAGGTCTTATATGCAACTTATATGTTCATTATTGTTAGGTCTTATATTATGTCATGTTGTGCCAACCCTCACTAGGCCAGCGGCCAACCCGCACTAGGGCAGCGGCCAACCCGCACTAGGCCAGCGTGGTGGACTATATGGCCTAA
Source organism: Hyles lineata (assembly GCA_030180105.1). Taxonomy (NCBI): domain Eukaryota; kingdom Metazoa; phylum Arthropoda; class Insecta; order Lepidoptera; family Sphingidae; genus Hyles; species Hyles lineata. Next base: position 172,911 of record JARJEE010000035.1, on the reverse strand, counting down.
CCACTCTCAATCATACTCTCGATTGTAGAGTAGGGCCGTGCCCTGCAGTGGGACGTAAATGGGATGATACAGATGTTCATTTACAAACATGGAGACAGGAGATGTTAGGTAAATACTGTGGAAACCACGTTATAACCTTGAAGAATAGTATTCCTGCATTTAGTAATTTGCTATAGCAAGTTTTAAAATATCAAAATTATAAACGAATAGATAGTTTACTAGATCGTAAATAGTCACCGACACTGATAAATACGCAAAATATCATTATACATACATAAGGAATGTAGTCATGTCGGTCTGTGAAAATGCTTGGAGAAAGGAAAGAGCGGATGAGTTCATGGAAAGTAATGGACGAAAACTATTTATTTCAATAAATAATCATTTCTGGATATTAAAAGCCTGATTTTAAATTCCTCTAGATAGCCGGAACAGAATTGAAGCTGGCATACTCATCATATTCATGTTTATGAATTTTATTCATGATGATTTAATGATGTTATATCATAATTATTTTGAGCCAATTGCCAACACAAAAACAACAAGAATCTCCTTATTTGCAATTCCTAAGAAACCACCCACATCATCTTCTGAATAACATAGCGCTAATTAGAACGATTCCGGCGCCACTGTAATATACAATATTTATTAAAGCATTGCTCAAGGCACATGTTGAAACGCAAACAAACCTTATCTGATAGCGTTAGTCAGACTGCGGTTAGCACAACGAGCACTGTGACTAACTCGCTGACTAATTGTGCTCGAGGAGCAAACACCATGCTTTATGAAGTGAGACAAATATAAACATCAATACGTCTTTGACACACGATAGGTGAAAAGTATCCTGAAAAAACGAGAATGTGTAAGGACATTTTTAAAATGCGGAAGTGATAAGTCAGGATCGCGAAAAATGCAGAATCCATTGGGGTTTTTATATCAATGTTGTCTCTGCATAAACTATACTGTAGTCGTGGTGGTTATATATATTTGTCATTAAACAGTAGTGTAAATGCACTGTTGGGTTTCGGTTTGATGGATATTGTAGCCAGAGCAACTATGGACATATTGAGACTTAACATCTTATGGCTCAGAACGGCGAGCGCAATGGAATGCCAGGCATTGTTTTGTAATTCAAGGTGTTATTTGGTTCTGATACTGTTCATGAGCTTTCGTACCATCAGGCGAACGGAATGCTCGTCACGTCATTAATTGGAATAAAAAAAATCTTTTAGTCTGATACGCACATCCGATCACATTACAAAGTACGCAGGTACTTAGAGACAATAGCGATCCTCCCGAGTATACAAACAAATAGTTGTACCGTTTTACCTTGGCCACTCATATTATGGACTGCAACGTACGTGATCGACGTGCCATATACTACATCGACTTTATTGCGGGTAGTTAGCTGCTCCGTTTATTACAGATCTGTTATGCTGGTAGAATAGTTAATTTCCTTTGTCAATTCCTAGCTTTATTAAAAAGTAAACATTCCATGCTTGAAAATCAATAATAAAATAATTGAAAAATAAATATTAGAAATTTAAAAATTGTAGAGACGCATTCGTCAAGGAACATGACTGATTTCAAATTTCATCCACAGAAGAGCCAGGACGCAATAAATTTTGCAAAATTATGACTTGATCGCTAAAGAAAGAAGGCAAAATCGTCAGTGTTTTCTTTATTGCAATAACACTAAGTTCAATTTGACAACACACTTCTGGGCGAGATATCACTTATCATCTATTTAATGCCCGGGCCATAGTCGTATGTTTATGGTAACTCGATTATATATTTTTAAGTATGACATGCCTACCTGACTTTATAGTTGCCACTTTGTGTCTCAAACAGAAGAATCATTGAGTCATGATCATGTCATACTGCAAAAATCAGAACAATAAATAATTAGATTTAGCGAGGAAGTTGAGTGAATAACGTTCAATCCAGGCTTCCTGTGCTCCCGCGTCAGCAATTAAACCAGTAATTATGAACAGTTGTCAGCTGTCGGCTACAGAGTAGCGCACGGTTAGAGGCATTGCGCGCGGGATTGTTTCCTTTTCCTGGACGAATGAAATAGTAATAGTCAGTACTTGTCAGAACTAAAATGCTCGAAAAAGGAAAAAGGTTGTTCCTACATTTTTCCATTCGACAGATATAGTGAAAATCTTTGCGCGATTATCACGTTTTTGGTATTTTTTCATGTTGCTGTAAATGCCCTTGGACATAAGCTAAATGTATGGAACGTGCAAACCAAAACAGAAGAAAAAAAGTATGCTCGAAAAATGAATTTATCGTTTTTTTTTTTCATTCTACACAAAGAGAGCAAAACTTTGCGCGACTATCACTTTTCTATTATTTTTTTCATCTTGCGATATTGTCAACACAAACTCAAGAAACAGTTATATCCGATTCAGGTACGGTTTCAGGTGGATTTTTGCTTCGTATGACTGAAAGTTCAAATTTATGAAATATGAAAACTACACAAGCCCCTTAACATCCCTATTTCAGACTTTCTTAATTCATATTATTATTCAGGCTTCCCTTCATGTTTGTAATTTTCATACGCGATACAAGTTTTCTTTTAAAACTACCACAAACGCTTCGAAGATTCGAAGATTCCTAACTAAAAATTTAACAAGATTGTAATAAATGATAAGTATAATTAGTGTAACAACAGATACAATTGGTTCGCAACAGATAGTTATGATTTCACGTGTCAAGGTCCGTGGCTGCGGGTTTCACTTCGCGCGCGGATGTTGAGCTGATAAATGAGATTATGATCATTTCATTTGTAATTAAATACAATACAGCATGAACGTTAATGCGAGTTTTGTTGAAAATTGGCTTTTGAATGAGAAACATCAGAATTGTTATTTTTATATTTCATTAAAAATTGTTATTAAAAATAGTAGTTTCATTTTTACAATTCATAAATACGACGCGATAATTATTTTTTTTTTTAATTGCACTCAAAATTTTGACCTCTTTCTCACTAGAGCAAGGTATGGTTCGGGCAGTCGCTTAAAAAAAATATAACTAAAATTAAACAAAAACCAATTGCAAAGAAATATGAGATTACAAATATTTACTGTAATTTGGTTTAATAATAATATCGTTTAGAGCAGTCCATTCCAATCTATCGTATGGACGAAATCAGATATAAAGGCTGATAAAATGACCACAATCTCTGTAAATTTACACTGCTCTACACTTGTTCCCGGACTCGCCAGGGGAGCGCAGCTTGAGAACATTAACTCCTGACCTGTCTCATAAGGCCCATGACTAACTGCATACTAATTGACTCTGTCCTGTTAGTTTCCTTCATGTAAATTAATGTATAGGTGTTTTTATATTTGAGTCTCCTACCTGGCCACGGTCAGTTTTGTCTTTTTTGTTTTCATACGTAAGAATTACTCGTCGCTTTAACAAATATTAAATCTTAGTCTAGAGTCATTGCTATGTATAGGGTATATAAATATTTATTAGAATTGAATCCCCAGCCTGCAATATAGAAAGTCAACGGCTGAGCCGCTGCAAATATCAACTGTCAAAGATTTTATCATTTCATAAGGATTTGTTTGTTCTGTCTGCGTCACTAACGAAAACAAAGACAATGTATTCAATTCACAAATATTATTTTAAAAAACATTTTTGTATTGCGTATCAACAATATTTTTATATCATACTGTTTTTAAAAAATAATAAAATATACCACACTTACTTCAAAAGTATTCCAATCAAGAAATAAACATTATTCATAATGAATGAGCTAGTTTATCATCGGTGACAGTTTGGTATGATCCATCAATTGATTCAGTAATCCCTGACATTCCTGGCAACTGACCCCGGGTCAAATCGCATTCGATCGTGACAACCGCCGCTTTAATATGATTAATATTGCAGGAATCTTTGGTTTCTATTCGATGTGTCATTTATTATTAAGTAAAGGACAACGGTATAGAAAATAAAATGAAGAAAGTATTTAAAGTATGTATACTAGAATGAACAAAGTATCCAACATTATCTGATATCTTTAGTTTTTTTCATACCACGTGATTATTTACATTACTAAAAATGTTATATACTGTACTTATATTAGCCCATGTACGTACCACTGCAGGGCACAGGCCTCCTATACAATCGAGAGTGGCTAGGCCATATATATAGTCCACCACGCTGCCCTAGTGCTGGTTGGCAAACTTTACATAGGTACAGAAATTCTTACAAATCAATATGATATGTAGGTTTCCTCGCGATGTTTTCCTTCACCGTTATAGTATAGAATATAAATAGTAGTAAACATATAGTATCCAATATTGAAAGTACAGAAAAACTGGCACCACAACATGCCTTCAATCCACCTGACGCAGTATAGTTAAAATATCTACAGCCAATTTGGTCGGCCCAATAATATCGGCCTGCCCAATTAGTGATGACACCATTTAACGTAACAAATATCCGTAAATATTTCCAATACTCCTTCCTCTACTTATCAACACAAAAACGTCACAAATTCATTAAATTCCTATAAAGTAACGCAACGTATTTATTTTTCACTTCCTATTATCGATGTATCTTATCAATGTGTCATGAAGGTACACGCTACAGAATGCCCGCTTATCAACTATACTCAGAAGGTAAATTGTGAAAACTTGCGTGAATTGCTGTTCCGGTTGCTGAAACAAATATTTTCTTAGTTTTATCATAATTGACTCATTTTATACGCGGTATGTAATTCGTATCCGGGCATGTAGTGACTACCGTAGCAATTGTATCGAGTTCCGGTATCAGCTGTACATCTAACAAAATATTTGACATGTGTCATATGTTGTCATGATGTTCTCTAAACTGGTGCATATACACGCTTGGCCAACCTCAGCCAGCCTCCACCTACGCAAGCGTGTAAACGGTGTGTTAGGCCCGGCTGGCCTTGAGTTATCGTTGTTGATAGCTTGGAGTTGGTAGAAGTTGGCCTAGCCTCAGCCAACGTGTAAATGCACCATAAAGATCATCTACGGTCTGTTAATTGTTAAAATATACGAAATAGAGAAAAACTGTTTTGTATATTTTAACACGAAACAACGACGCATTATTTCGTGTTTTAGATATTTTATCTGAATATAAACAACAAGCATTTATACTCGTAATCTAATATTACTATCGTGTCTAAGATAATAAAATCTAAAAGGAGCGAAACTGTTATTTATAATATTTTGACAACAGCATGACAGCAACGTATTTGCACGCCAAAAGACTGTGATCTTTATAATTTAACGTGCCAGTATATGCATGCCCATTAGTAATTTTGTCGTGTTCTAAATTTATTTGCCAATATCGAATATTCGAAAATCTCCTTATCAATATTGTAGAGTGAAGTCTTTAGCCACAACGCTGGCATAATGCGCGTTTCCTTGCTGCTACAAAAAATGTTTAAAACGCAACGCAGTCGGAAATAAATATTAAAAGAAAAATCGGATATCAATGTAATTGGTTGTCAAAATTACTAACCAATTCGATTCAATGATTGATGAAAAAGGTTTAGAAACGGCAACTTTGAAACTAAGTTTATTATTACATTTAGCTAATTTACTAATTGGTTTATTATATTGTAGCTCTAGTTAATTTGTACCAAAATTTAATTTTCAAATTAATACTATTATATTTTTATAATAATCGTATGATTAATGGTTTATCGAGTTAGATTAATGTTGGTTTAATAAAAATTAACGAGTTTTCCTATTTTATTTCGTAAAATCTTATTCTAGACTCACGGGTGCTTCAGAGCGACTAGATTTATGATTGAAGTACCAATCCTTTCCTGATTAATTCCACTAAAATCCCAATAGCATACATAGTATATACATAATCTTCATGCCTATTTCCCATAGGGATAGGCAGAGACTATAGACTGCCACTATGTTCGATCCTGACACATTGCTTTCGCTTCATCCACTTTTATTAACCTCTTCATGCATTCTCGCCAATTTAGGGTACTTTTGACCTGACCCTTGTTGAATTTTGATTTGGATGGTGTAGGTTCGGTGAGGTCGACCGATACCAGCTCTTCCATCGACATTTTGTAAATTAAACAATACATAAATCAATTGAGTTATTCTAACCAATTTCCCAGGTCCTGAACATAATAATCCTGGTGCTATACCGTACTGGGTACAATGGCGAGTTCCTGGGAGTGGGAGGCACGTGGAACCTCAACGAGGAGAAGAACCCGGACGCGGAAATAGTGGCGTCGGGCGTCATCGTGGGGTACCTCATATACACGCTGGTTCAGATCGTCACGTTCCTGTTCGGCACTACTGAGCATAAACGGTAGGAATATTCCATTGTTTTCTATGGATTTTGCCGCTAAGATTTGTGTTTTTTTTAGTGTAAGTCATCGCTAACTCTCCATATTCATAAGGTGTATGTATCCCATAAGAAGTATTTTACGCAATAAATAACATAATATATATAATCTATATATAATCTCCCAAATTGTAAGAATTTACACTTCTTATATTTTTCAATACTTGATAACAACTAAGTAGGTTTATGATATTTTATAGTTTTGTATTGTATTGTATTAACCCATATACGTCCTACTCTACAATCGATAGTACGATTGCAAGGATCATAACGTGTTGCTTTTTAAATAATTTAACTTTTACTAAGATATTGGTTTAAGTGAGTCTTTGACAGCCCAGCCTTCTTATCACCCATTTTATACAGTATGTTTTTTATAAATATATGTATTTAATTTCATGTTCCAGCGCCATGTCTGAAATCGTGATGAACTTTGTCGGAGTGTTCCTGTGGATCGCAGTGGGCGCGGTGGCGCTGCACTACTGGGGCGGATACCAAGGAGAGCACCAGTTCCAATTCGTATTCGCAGAGAAACAAGTGAGTAATACTCCTGCAATTCTTCGTAAAAAACAACGAATAGCTTAGTTCTTATGGAGATCTCATAAATACATAGGTCGTTTTCTCAGTGTATTCCTTCCTTCTTAGTGAATAACATAATATGTACAATATACCTACACACGGCTATGTACTGTATGCTCTATAAAAATAGGCAGAAGTTAAACAAGTCGTCACTCAAAGTTCACCAAGGTAATTTCTGTCCCAAGATGTGATAGCAGTACGACATAAAACAAGTCCTGGTTCAAAACATATATATGTATACTAGGAAATTGACTCTCTTTAAAATAAAGAGAAAAAAATACTATTTTATACATTTTACATTAGTAGCGTGTGTTTTTATGGAAAATAAAGCATAATTTTAATATTTTCAGGTTGGTCTGGCGGTGGGAGCTCTCTGCGTGATCAACGGAGCGGTGTATCTACTAGACACAGCTCTGTCCGTCATACATTTCACTAAGGAAATGTAAATTTAAGCGCTTTTGTATTAATACTTAATTTAGTCATTACTTAATCTAAAGCGCTTGAAGCGAACGAGAAGTCCGAACACATTTGAACGATAATTAAGGGAATTGCATTTTTTTGCTTATTTTTCAATAGAATGGAATTAATAGTATCTTTAATAGTTTCCTGGTGCAATATCGCTTTCCTTATTAACAATGCCTGCCATTTAAATTACGTTTGTATATTTGTCTGTTTCTATGAAAAAATATGGACAATCGTTTAGATTTATTAATAGATTGTATTTATATCTTCGCAAAAAGTTTTAGGCAGTTAGCTAATTTAAATACTTCATAATATATTATTGTATTTTTATTCGCACTTTATCAATGAAGCTGAAAACTGGTTAGGTTAGGTTTATTAACCGAAAGTACAACTTTTAAATTTTTAATAATTCCTTTTTTATATTCATCTCTATTTATCGGTGAGCTCAATGCTTCTAATTATTTTTATACGAGAAAGCTATATACCTATATACCTATGATTTCATGAACACCTTGTTAGCCTTTTCAGATTTCAGTTGAATATACTCGTATATCATATTCTTATTGAATCACACCAAAGTAAAAGTACATCAAAGCTCTCAAAATATAAACATTCTTCTTCGAATTCCCACCTCTTCTTTGTATGTTTTACTTAGTTGTTAAATCAGATTTTATATATCAACTTAATTTTATAATGTAATATTAATTTTGAAATAAATGTGAAAGTAAATTTCGTAGTTTTATTTAATTACTATGATTAATTATTGTTTCTGTACATAAGTGTAAGAAAATGTGAGGTCAAATGGAAGAGTAAAATTGCAAGAGTGAAATATATAAACCTCTGTGGCTCAGTTGGTTAGACGCCGACTGTGAAACGAGAGGCCGTGGATTCGATACCTGCCCCAACACAAATATTTGTGTCGGGTCTGGGTGTTTGTAGGACCGAAAAGTCTCTCGTAGTTTTTGATACCCAAGATAGATCTTAATGTGGGGTCAGAACTATGTATGTGACTGTTGGGTGCATTTATTTGTTAATTTGAGTACACTTGATACACTTGACTACCGTACCATTTCTTTACAACAACACGACAACGCTTACCTCAGAAACCTGCACTACTCATTATGCTTATTATCGTGGGAAGGCTTATTAATGTAGGCAGTCGAAAGTGCAGGTCCGGCGGAAACTAGCGAGGCCTGGGGGTCAATAGGAGTGTCAAATCGTCCAGGGCAGGGGTTAAGTGTGGCCCTCTGCGAGCTCTGTCTGGCTCACTAGTGTCGCGGCTTCCGACTCACGAGTGCTTGTTCGCGAAAAATATAGGTGTTTTGGGAAAATATTTTGAAGTAGGATGTTAGATTTTTTTTTACAGCTGATATTCATTTGTAATATTAATAAAAAAGCGTAAAAAGAACCCTACAATAATTATATAATTTTCCCACTAATTTAATTTGCTTTCAGTAAATATAATAGCATTTGTTTTCTGAAATAAACAACTAAGAAAAATATTTTCCCAAAAGTTACTAGACATCACTCCTGGCTAGTATCTGACACAATAGAAAAAAAAGTAAAAAACAAAACAAGCAAAGGTGGAGTGTCTGTATTGGAACTTAGTGACGATATCACCGAGCTCCAAGGAATTTCTCTGCGAGGTGGACGTGGAAGCCGACAAAATTGCTCCATTAACGGATAACGTAAGTGCTCTTTAATCACGTATCGGTGTCGGGTATAACTACAGCATTACTTATCTATGGAAGGCGACTAACGGACTCCATAGACCATAATATAGTTCAATACCATGATCCTAACCATTATGTATATTCCTGTTGAGTAATGAAAATTACGAAAATTGAAATATTTCATTTGGATATTTTTCGGAAAAAATTGAAAAATCTCCAAATATTTTTTCCATTTAAAATCCGAATTTTTACTGAAATACGGGGTGAATCGAAACTCAGAGATAAATAGAAACAAACAGGACGTCTTGCTTAAAAATCTATTTGATTGACGTTTATAACAATTAAGGATAAATTTAAGACTCTTTTTGTTCAAAGAGCAGCCATGAGATAAAATAAATTTTACAATTTCCTTGAGGTCAAATAAAACTCAGAAATTGATTATTTCCATTTTCAACTTTTTCCGAAAAAATCCTGTTTTTTTTTCAGAAAATTGAAATTTTCTGATAATTACACATCACTGTGTAAACCTTATTTTTTGTGAACCATGATATGAACTGAAGGATGTTAGGACGTGTTATCAAAAAATATTGTTTTAAGCGATGCAAAAAGGATTTGAATTTAACTTGAAATGTGTAATCTAATTGAAATAAAGTATAGCCAGCGTGGTAGACTATATGGCCTAACCACTCTCAATCGTACTCTCGATTGTAGAGTAGGCTCGTGCCCTGCAGTGGGACGTATATGGGCTGATACAGACAGATAAAACTAAAGACAGGTGAAGAGGTAAAACGTCGAATTTACATGGTAGAGCTTTACATATTCATAAACAGTTTTAAAACCTATTTTAGTTATCGAACATTGTAAATTATTAATAACTTTATTTGTTACAAAATGACGCATATTTATTTCATCTTTTATAGCAACCTTTGACCAATAATGGCTCATGTTGACTTTGAAAACATTGAATCAGAATGCCCTAGTTTTGTTGTTCTTTGTCTGAGAATTACACCATAATTCCTGGATTTTTCAGAGGATAATGTTGCGTAAATACCACCTAAACTTTTGTTGATAGATACTACTGAATAAACATCACACGATGGTAGTCTAGGAGCTAGTAATTATTATATGTTCATCATCACCAGCATTGGCTTGTACTTTATTATATATAGCCTTTTGGTGCGGTGAATTTTCCATTAGAAAGTAATTGAGCTCCTTTGCCTTCGCTTTCGGAGCGATGCAAGCTTGAAAGATGAATCCTAAGATTCGACCCTGGTTAAGCTGTTTATAATATGATTATTTGTTTTCGTATCTGTATTGTGTGTTTCAATTAGTGAATTAGTTTTTGCCCAGTTATTACTTTTTTCCAAAATGTTCGGCCCTTTAAACTTAATATAAAGAAGTACAGAAGGCAGTTTAAATAAATCTAATTACGACAGATAACGTTTTTCGACAATCTATATTTTTCCAACGGCACTGCACTTTTCCTAAATTGCAGTAAACATATATTTAACCAGTATAATATAACATTTAAATAAATGGCTCTTGAACCAAACGCAGGAGTGTCACGCGTTATCCGCGTCAACGCACCTGCTCTATGGCGCATTGTGATACACCCGCCGACATTATGTACACTAACTGCAAGTAACATACACGCCAATATATGCACTATTACCTAGACATATGAGTGAGAATGGAATGCATGTTATTGTGCACAGGTCAAAATCGTGCAGTGTTCCAGTTGGAACGTGGCTTATTGTACCGATCGTATGAGTATTGCTGTCACGAGTTCGATGGATTGGTACCCGTAGAGTCAGTGATTACTATTTAATGGTTTATTTTAATTTAATTTCATACATTTGCAATTGAATTTTGCGTTTGCATTAAAAAAAAGATTTATATTATGATTTTACCCTACACCATGAAACTTAATTTTAATAAAAATGACGAAAAAAACATGTATTAAATAATGTTTTACCGTCAATTTTAATTATATCAGGGAGATAACTGAATATTCATTTCTTCACTCTCCTTTCGTCTCTTTTTACCGTTTTGCTGTTTGTAACGTAAAATAATAATTAAAATACCAAATAACCTTCCCTTATAAATCTTTTTCTACAATTAAGACTTAGTTCACTGTCTCTACCACTCTTGCCTACTTCAGTGTAGTGAATTCAAATTGTCTATGAAATTCTATTACAATATATCTAAACTAATATAACTATAATGAGAAACGATTTTATTTTATGTTTGCCTTGAATAGGCTCTGAAACTACTGGACTGGCCCGGCTGCTAGTTATATACTTTTATGGTCAAATGTTCCAATCTTGAATGTTACATGTAAATCTTGGTAAGGTAACAAAATTGTGTCAAATATCAGGGGGATTACATTCTATTGCCTATTTACTTTCTATCTATCATTATAATATTTATCATAGGTGTAGTGTATATAGCCGAGCCAGAAAAAAAATAATTGTCAATCCACCATGTCAACCCAGTTCCGGCGCTAACTGTACAGCGTATATGCGTAACGGAACACATGCGCGTGCGCGTGCGCATTCGCGCCAAGTGTAAAGGGCCCTTAATTAGCACCAACACTGTTTCCCCACTTAGAACATCGTTAGCTTCATTATGTTGGTTTATCTTGTAGTTAATGTGGATCGAGCTAAGTAGATCTAAGATTTTGGATTAATGCTGCTAATTTCATTAACTCTGATAATAGTGTGAGTAAAAGTCTAATAGGAAAAAAATGCTACATGAAATGATGCTCTGAAATATAAGGATGTTCCTTGGCTGTCTGTTGGTTGTTGAACAAACTGAAATAATTAACCTACTTATTCGTGGTAAGACTATAAGAGTCCCATTAAGTTGGTTGATGATGCTGCTAAATTGAGACAATTTAGGGTACAATTTTACTGGTAAGTCACTCATATGTGAGGGGCTACCTGGGTAGATACAACCTGAATGTCTATTTCTCCCGCCAAACAGCAGTGTAAATGCGCTATTGTATTCCGGTTTAAAGGATATTGTAGCCAGAGCAACTACTGGACTTAACGTCTTGTGTCTCAGGATGGCGAGCGCAGTAGAATGCCAAGCATTGGTTTGTAATTAATGATGTTGTTCAGTTTTGCTATTGTCCATGAGCGGTCGTATCAGGCGAATGTCATGCTGGTTTCGCCATGCAATATAAAAAAAGACAAAATGCAAGCATGAAATCCCTATTCCTTCGGGGATTTAAGAAAGGTCTAGACATAGTCATAAAGTTAAACCAAATGAAATAATGCAGAATAAAACGAAATATTCCTGAATTTATTTTCAAACATTCAACGCAGTAAAAACAGATTGTCAAATATAATTTAAAGAGTCAGACGATAACCTAACAAACATCCATAGATTACACAAAGTATGCATGTTATTCAAATATGACCCTGAGAACAATGTGCAGCAGTGTCTTTCAAATAGGTCAAACTAACGAACTCAGTAAACGAACCCCGCCCTAACAAAGTAAGCACAACTATAGACCAAAATATTCGTACGTGACCGTCCTTTTGAAGCGTCTATAGGAAAATTGGGAGCTATACGTCACTATTACGCAAAGCAGCGACATATGTATGACGTAGAATTGAACCCATTTTCCCCCTGTTATCTGTTGCTGGAGTCCTCAGTATGAAATCTACGACAAACTACGTAGGTATTATGTTGATTAAGACCCAATTTCAAATAATATTATAAACAGCCAATCAATCCGATAGGTTATTTACCACAGAAACCATAAAACACGAAAAAGAAGACAACAATTTGCTTCACTTACTTATTAGCAAACACTTTTCTAAAGCAATAGTTTAAAATTTTAGCATTGTTAAATTAAATAGGTGTCATCAGTCATGGTTTTGCCATCTTGGTCTGTAAAGTATTCGTATATTCCCCTCTTTCTGTAGGACGGTAGTGCACGAACTTGTAAAACTATACCAAGTATATGGGACAGTCTGTCTGCAAGCATATAGGTCAATACAACCTCCGTAAACGCACCCCGTGGTAAGAACTTTGGCGCCAAAACTGGCGTCATGGTGTCGCGTCGGTACGCCAGCTTGGCGGGACGCGCCGATCAATGTTAGAACGTCACGGGATAGGACGCTACTTAAGATGTTTTGTAAAATATACCATACTTTATTCAGCGCAATAATTTTAAAAGTGCTCGTAAATGAAGACTGTTTAAATCGAGTAGGCCACTTTGTTAAGTAGAATCCACATTTTTTGTCTGTGGAAATCTGACGAACCCTGCCTATCATGATTAGAAAACAGTGATTCATGACGATTCTCTTCATAAGAATAATAAAGGCCAATGTCGTAGCCTAAGGTCAAAACCCCTATCAAGCGTAGAAAAGGACTGTGGCTTAGGGTATGATGTTTAAGATTGAAATAGAACTATTTTTAACGGATTTGGTAAAATCTTTACATTTTTAACTTCTCGATGTTTCGATTACTTTACAGCTTTCGTGATTCCGTCCGAATCCATAAATAATAGTTTTATTTCAATATGTAACATTCGCGTAAATCTAAGAAACCATTAAGATGTTTTAGGTTGATATTAATTTATTGATTCATTACAGTACCCTCTTCACTTACAATCGTAATCGTAAGTGAAAAGCGGACTTGAAAGACTCAACGGGTGACAGATTATTTATGTACCTATCATCTTTCGACAGTTATGCCGTCCTGTTTAATAGCTTTTACATACTTTTTAACATCCTTAGATTATATTATCAATTTATGTGCTCTGCCTCTTAAAGGCTTTTAGAGGAAAAATGTTTAATGTCACGAATAGTTTTACCCTAAGTCACTATTTGGAGGCTTCAATTTTTTATGACAATAAGCGGCACGTTTCAAACTAAATGATCACTGCCGCTTGTGAAGCCCCATAATACCAAACTATAAGACTTTTAAAATGCATTAAGAGTCTTCCAAAATTTTAGAGAAATATTTAAAAGAGATAGAGACTTGGATTAAAAAATTTTAACGGCAGTTTCAACGCACAAGAAACGTGACTTCAAAACTGTAAATTCAGTTTTCTGTAAGACTGATCTGATTCCATAATGTCTGAGCTACAATAAGACTCTACCACTTTTAATATATACGCAAAGATGTATTTTCCTCAATTATAAGGTCATCGTAACATTTAGTTTATTATATCACCTTTAGGTTTATTTTAACAAATGTCATGTAGTTTCAGGTTATTTTGCGACGACTAAAGCGAAGCACTAATAGCTGTTTATTCGGTTCATTAAACTTTTATATACACAGAAATTAGACAGCCTCCGTGGCTTATTTGGTTAGATGCCGGCTGTGAAACGTAAGACCGTGGGTTCGATCCTCGCACCGAGATAAATATTTGTGTGATCCACAGGTATTTGTTTCGAGTCTGGGTGTTCGTGAACCGAATAGTCCCTCGTATTTTCTGCTACCCACAACACAAAACTCAATCTTAGTGTGGGATCAGGACTGTGTGACTATGTGACTGTTGGGTGTATTTATTATTCAAGATATGGCTGAGAAGTACAAGTTTACCATTTTTCTATTGCCACATCTTGATTACAATATTGCTGGTGTTAAGAGCAAAGCTCCAGATATAGTATCCAGGCCTGATCTAAGTTGCGTATATGTAAGTTGATACAGAAACAGGACACACAGTGGAATGCCAAGCATTGCTTTGTTATTCGAGGTGTTGTTTGGTTTTGCTACTGTTCATGAGCGGTCGTACCGCTTACCATCAGGCGAACGGCACGCTCGTCTCGCCATTCATTGCAATAAAAAATAAAAAACAGTTGAGCTCATCATTCAAGGGTTTTCCACCATAATGTATGGTGTTCGCGGCGCTGACGAATTAAACTATATCAACACCGCGTATTACTGGTGCCTTGTCTGTGACGTCAAACGTTATATTCAATCCTGGATTAATCATATTGGGTGAGCCGGAAAACAAACGCAACATGATCAAATCTGAGAAACAGACAAAACTTTTCTATAACAACTTATTTTATTTACATTATTTAATTACGATATAATTTTTGTTATAGCTGAATTGTTGGTCAAACATTTCATTTAAATGAAAAAGAAAATCTTTGAACTATAAATACATTTTGTTCCATTATTCAATATTATAGGAATAAGCTTGTCGCGCTGAAGCCAGGAACACAAAGTAAAATAAGCGGTTGTAAAAACGAATTTCTTGGTACCTAAAGCAATCCTTTTTCATTTAACGAATATCGAAGTCATAACAAGTAATAATTTAGTTTACCTTTCGACTCGCTATACTTATTAAGTAAATACATATTTTCGCGTGTATTGCGTGGATGTGGTGGGAACAATGGTACATACCAGCCCGAATGTAATGCAAGGAGTATAAACACTCATTGTTCCATCAGAAACCACGTACTAGTCGCCGATTCCAAATAAATTTATGAGGTTTACTTCTTGTTTATAAATTAAAGTTTAAAAAAAAAATTTACACAAAAGTTCTGGTATAGATGTTAGTTCACCACTCTCCACTGGGTTCCTATTTTTTTAAGATATGAATATTTGTTAAATAATTGCTTTGAATCCTACAAAAAAAAAAAATTGACATTAAGTGCCTTAGTAAAGTTATTTAGTTACTGAGTCCTCCTTTATGCCATGAAACATTTGAAGGGATATATTAAGTTGTTTATTTATTTTTGCTGTTTTCTTAATAACATCAAAACAAACGTTGCGTATAGCAGTGTTAGTAAAACCAAAAATTTGAACCAAAATAAACGTAAGTAATCCGACCTAGAATTAAACGTTTAACGGTTTATAAATCACAGCTCTTAGATCCGCGTAGCCAAATAGCGGTGTATTACAAACAATATTCTTTAAAATTTATACAAACATGAGTAAAACGCCCTATGATTCCTTTAAAAACATAATTTTACCTTAAAACTACAACTATACGTGACTAGGGCTTGAATCTACAGTACACATTACTCATCCTTCCAATCCCATAAAAACAAATCATTTTCCTTTAAACCCCAGCAGTTTTATGACTGAAAATATGACGAATCGTTCATGACAAATGTTTTTCAATTAATTGTAGTAAATATACAGAATTGTACTGTTTTATTGACGTCTGAAATACAGGAAAATCCCATGTTAATTTGAGGTAAAATCAGTACCTTGCCGGTGCGAAATTTTGTTAATATCACACTTACCTCATTTGATATATACGTAAAACGTTATATTGGTTGATTTTCAATGTATCATTTAATTTTGCATCAGTGTTTTTGGCGTTTGTTTTAGGGGAATAAAACATTAAATTGGAGCTGAACCTGAACTAAAAGGCTATAAGATGATTATGATTATAAGATGATATTTTGCGCAACAAGACTAACGGCTGACTACTAAATAGAACGAATTGTCGTATTTCTATAGCAGAAGTTTTTTTTTATATTACAAAGTATTTGTCTCTTTCTTTCTCTACTTTTTTCTCATATAAATTATACTATGTACTTAAATAATTTCTTTGTTACAAGCATCATTAAGCGCGATAACACTTATATTTAACTAAAATACTTGATTTTTACATTAATCCACAGTCTATTTTTAATTATTTTTTACACGCACTAACAATAATAAATCTCACTAGTTTACTACTAGAAAGCAACAATCACGTACACAATAAAATAAAAACAAGCAAATCATGTTCTGTTATTTCCCTGTCCGGGTTTTGTAAAAACATTACTAAGTAGGTTATTCCTGTGTCTCACGAGTTGATGATTAAGTTTTATAGAGCACGCATTATTATAACCAAATTTTAAGTCGCTTGGAAATGTCGCTTGCAGATATATTGCTTTAAATCTATACCCATTGTTATTATCAATTTTATTTACAATGAGAATGCAGATACATGTGCATATTATATAAACCTTCCTCTTGAATAACTCTATCTATTAAAAAAACCGCATTAAAATCCGTCGCGTAGTTTTAAAGATCTAAGCATACATAGGGACAGACAGTGGGAAGCGACTTTTTTATACTACATAGTGATAATGCAAACAGATGTCTTGTATCATATAATAGTTACAGACATAACAGAATAACTTGAAGTGGCATTTATTAACGAGGCGTAATAAGAAATTTCTTATCTCATTTTGGCTCTACTTAAAACTAGCTAGTATCGCTAAAAGACTCACCTAACTTCGATATTCGATGCCAATATTTCTTTACTACTAAACCCAGTTAGCTCATAATATTATTTAGGAATAATATTTTACATATCTCTAAATCAATTGGGTAGTGCATCGTGTTGTGGCGCGTGCGCACCAGTAGAGTTATGCGCCTTCTAGACCGGAAAACGCTAGAAAGTGGCTTTTCAATTTTCGAATAGCATAACAATCCGAATGTGTCATCCATGCCATCTCAATCAATGTTGTAATTGTCGGGTATTCGCATTGAAAAATATTTGAACTGTTTTTAAATTTGAGATTTTGAATCTGGTAATACTTTGATTCAATCATAAGAATCAATTTGTACTTTTCTATAATCAGAGAATTAATTTAACATGTTAATGGTTAAATAACGTGTACTTATTGCAAATGAATATTGCATTAAAATTCTACTAAGTTCCTGTCTTGTATAGAAACCATCTTTCATAATATTAAATTAAACAAAGGTATTAGCATCCAGATGTTTCCATTTAAAACTTTCGTAACAAACGCAATGCGTGTCATAATTTCTAATGATGGCAGATTAAAGTCAAAATCAATCACTCGATGGCCGTTTGAAGGGAATATAATAGTTCTATATCAGTATACAGTACAGATTAGGTCGATTATTCTGGTTGGAGAAATATGGCTGGCAGACATTAGCTAACTTCTGTCCAAAAAATGTAGTTCATTAGTTACTTAGTGTTTCCTTTCCTGTAATATAATTTATATTGAAATATGAAACCCATAAGTTCACTTGAATCAATAAAATAGGAACATAAATTACATCACTCTTTCATATTCTTGTGTACAATGTACATAGATATTAAATGTATTGAGTGGATATTATGTATGTTTCCATGAAAGTAACCTAAATTATTAAAAATAAAATAACCTCAAAATAAAATATTGCAAAAAAAATACATGTAATTAGTCAATATAAAATGAACGCAATATGTTTACTCATGATTTACGCGGTACGTACTACATGGCTCTTCGGTGCATCAACCAAAATAACAAGAGCCCCCGCGCTCCCCTCGGGGAGCATAACAAAGGCACCACAAGGGAGGATACGACCACCGTTAGAGATCATCGGTTTGTTTTCAAATGAGACATAGAGGAACGTCGGGCGCGTCGGTGTCATAGTCGCTCCTCGGACAACGCCGAAAGCGCTCGTGCACACACCGAGCTTTATACCACCGCGAAACCAAACGCGCCTTCGAAATTCAAATAACGCAGTGCAAGTGATTTTGAAAATAGAACAAATTGAACAGTGCTAATCGGCTAATTCCATCTTTTTGTCTTTGGTAAGGATTTAATTTTCATATTTTTTTTATGTATAAGGAAACTAAAATCTTATTCATATGAGCTTATATTATTATGAAATCCTAGGTGCTTTATTGTAATTATTTTATTTTATTAATTACATACATTTATAATTTTTTAAACACTGGACGGTGTTATAGAATATTCTAGCAAGTTTAAATGCTAGTGTTAAAAATCGATACAACAATATTATGTACTTAGTAGCTTTAATTGGTCAGGTACGTCTAAGCGCCGATGTACCGTGACCGCGCACTGACGCGTTAAAATTTATATGCACCGTAGCATAGTCATTTGGATGACTTATTTATATTGCAATCTATGTTCAAAAGATCATATTAAATACTAAGCAGTGAAAACAGAAATTATCCAATATTCATTGCTTCAAAATGTATTCCTTAATATATATTGGATAAAAGCTTCAATGACTGTCGCTTTTAAATATTTCTAGGTCTATTGTTAATAGCAAGAGACAAATTACATAGGTTGATTGCAAAACTTATAATCAAAAATGCACAAATTACACAATTCATATTTTTTAAACAAGGAAATAATACGTTATTTTTATATTCTCACGTTTCACACCACGCACATACCATAAACCCATTGTTGTTGTTTTTTTACAGTAAATGACCTCGTATTTATAAAAAAAATATGACTAACATAGAATTACTGTAAAATTGCTACCGTCGATTGTCAGATTTAGTTATATTACAAAAAACAATGCAATATCGACCGATTCGAAACCCTTAGGCAACACTTAAAGAAGACTGGAAAGTTACGAACTGAAGAAATTACGAAACAATAATTGCTAATTTTCAGTACAGTGAAGCATGCTATTTCGACTGGATTTAATATTAAGAACATTAATTACATAAAAAAATAAAAAAGTTGGCACATTTTTTTAGCACAATAAAAAAAACAAAAACTTGCAGAGACGTGCAGCTGATCGACAGATTTCCGCGACAAAAAATACGCACGTAGTCCAGAACGAAAACAAAGTTTATTAGACACACCCCATTTTGCACCTTTTTTACTATCATCATCGCGGAAAACTACAAAAAGACTTCCAAATTTCTACGGTCAGTTAGCGACTCAAATGGCGTATTGAAAAAAAGTTGGAAACGATTGGAAAGTACGCACGCACCGCGTTACGATCCAGTGATTGGCATTCGCTTTGCTTATGATTAATTTATTGTGGTTCTTCTGTAACATTCCTTGTTTTGCGACACGCTTCGCTTTTACTTCGTTGATTTACCGAGTGATGTACTGGTGTGGAAAATAGAGATGGTGGGGTTTTTATTGAGATTTGATTTAGTTGTTTTTTTTTTAATTCTAAACAAGGCAATTTTTGGAGTATAAGCTAATCTCAAGTCTTACAAACTACACAAATAGTTTGACTCTAGGATCAGCCATTTAAGCATATTTAAATTAAAACGAATTCATTGTCTCACTGTTTTATGGTAATTAATTGTATTAAATAATAACTTGAGCCATAGCAGTACCATAGATAGTCCACAAAGATGGTCAAAACCAAAATAGATTAGTCACGTGTCATATAAACATTTAAAAATCTAGAATAGGTACATGTTTACTGTATCAGTCCATATACGTCCCACTGCAGGGCACGGGCCTACTCTACAATCGAAAATGGCGGACTTTATGCACCATATAAATTTACAAATCGTTATGGTATGCCGGTATAGTATGTGGTGATTGACTATCAATACACATAAGTCAGAAAAGTCAGAGGTGTGCCCTGGGATTTGAACCCGTGACCAGCATAAACATGTTGACAGTCGCGTCTGGCCCATTACCAACAGGCCATCAAGCACGTTAGGTACATGTACGATAGTAGGAAATCTTTCTAGAAAAAAAAACATTCAGTAATTATATATCGTAGGAGGACCTGTTGTTATCACGATGTACATGGTTGGATCTTCCGACAATATAATCGCTGCTTAGCAAATTCCTTAATATCCAAAATATCTTTTTACATTAAGTGGGGGAAAGTGACGGATTGCAAATCTCTTGATTGTAGCACAACAAACCTCAAACTTAGGTTCAGCATTGCATGTTAAAAGCCCTCGTTTTTCTCTAGAAACAATTGAAAACAACTTTTTCATCAAACGACACAATTTTTACGCGTCTGAGTCACGCAAAGTAAAATCGTAATGGACATAATTATCAGGTGTATACCAAACAGGTTCTAATTCCAATTATCATACATAATATGTAAGCTTACGCTTGTATCCGCAAAGAGGTGAGCAGAGAACTCACAATTTTCCGAGCTTAATTCCACCCCAAGATACGATAGTATTTGTAGCATACATTTTAAATCAGATCAACTTGTATTTCAAATATATAAATAACATATAAAGTGGATTGTCCCACCACGACGTGCGATAGAGGATTCCAACATTTTGTGGAGTATCTAGGCACATTAGTGAAGTTTTATGTACGGCGTCCGACAATTCGAACTTCGTATCGTTTCATAGTTCCCACCATTTTTTTCAAA
Source organism: Hyles lineata (assembly GCA_030180105.1). NCBI lineage: Eukaryota > Metazoa > Arthropoda > Insecta > Lepidoptera > Sphingidae > Hyles > Hyles lineata. The sequence continues at coordinate 151,786 of JARJEE010000035.1, read as the reverse complement.
TGATCCGTCATAAGCAAAAGGTTGAGGATCACTGCACTAGACAATCGAACTATTCGACTCTAGTTATCAGGGGTAAATATTTCTCAATGTAAATATTGGGACGGCGATTGGAAATACCTGGAATACCTGTTGTTTGTTTACCAAATTCCAATGTTAAGAAATCGATAACTCCGTCTGCCAGTGTTTGTAAATGTTTGGCAAATACGAGAACCAGTTTTCCTATCTTGGGGTTTTAGTATAAGACAATGATTTGTTTTGATTTAATATTTGTTTGTTCAACTGATATCAATATTATCGGGAATTTACCAAAACAGGTACCTTTCAAGTATGTACCTTTTCCTAATGAAACATCTCGAATGACTGACTTTCGTAATCAATGCCAGAACCTGTCCATAATATTACAAGATCTTGTGCACTAATATTAGACCAATGAGGTTTAATGAACCATTTATTGCAAATATCCTCCTATTATTTAATTTAGCATTAACTAAGATAACATATACTGGATAAACAAGACTTGTATATTTTTTCTTAACTAAGTTTACGTGTCATTGCTAGGTATATTTTATCTCAAAACATCCCATTAAATAACGTCATGTGATTCCTTCATTGAGACAAATATTTCCGTACATAATGTCTGTGAGCCACGTCACTTTTGCTTTTAATTTCTTTTGTATTTACTTTTGTGTTCTGATCACCAAGGTTTCGGAGTACGGGGGCGGAGCGCGAGTGGTTTGGGCCATGTCGGCGGGCGACCGAGAGGCCGAGGCTCAGGCCAAGAAGAGCGATGAGAGCAGCAGCGACCGCGACAGCCGCGCTGCAGCCGCGCTCAAGCAGTACTGGTGCGTCGGACTCAGGGTGCTTGAGTTGGTAAGGAAATCTTTTTTATAACCATTTTTGTTAGATTTCCCAGCTGCCTTTGCTGGTAAATTAAGAGTGAGATTGAACAGTGGTGCAGATCTGACAATCAACTGTAAAGCTATGTGAGATTCTAAAGAAGAAGAAGAAAGAAACAAATTACAGTTGTAAACGAAAGTAAATAGCCGCTTCTTTTCCAGAAAAAAAAAAACGTTGGAAATAACAACTATTAGCCGCTTGTTTTCATAGCAAATCGGGAGTTAAAACCATTCTTTGATGCTACTTCCCATTCATGGTTTTAGAAAGGGAATAGTTTACTAAAATTTCAAGAACTTCGAGCATCTATATACACAGTGCTAATAAATATAAATATGAAGATCAATATATTACTCTACTTAACTTGTTTCTAGTATTACGAGTACAAGCAACGGAAAAGCAATACCATGGGATCGTCTAAAAACGGTTGTTTCTGTTTAGTTTACTATAGACTGTCGATATAGCCTTGACCGTGCTTAATATGCATTCATAGACTTTCCTCCGTCATGAATAACCTAAGACCTTCAAATGAATAGTAATAGTATCAATCAATACTGGAGCGGAAGACATCAGGTGCAAGCAATTTGCAGTGTAACGGTGGGAACCAAGCTGCGTGATGTGACTAATACGTGATAATGGTGCTAATTCCCTTGCCCTTGAATCTAATATCTTCCTCGTTCAACTTTTAATTATACAGCCTTTGTTATTCTGCGCGCGTTTGACACATATCAGTTATGTTATAGTTACGTGATGCAATGGCGTTAACGTCAAGGCGAAACTAGGTTTGTCAATGAGCAACTGTTTTTATGTTTTAAGGACAAGTATTAATATAGTTCTTATTAAATAAGCAAGGAAGCATAATATTGTAAACAGTTTTGCTTGACTGAAGACCAATTTAGTGTTCGTTGTGTTCGAAAGCGGGCAATTTTGTTAACATAATTCATTACATTAAAATAAATCTTAATCTTTGGATAATGCTGTTTAGACGCTGTCTATCACAGTGAGCCTTTAAGTGTACTGTACTATATCAGCCCATATACGTCCCACTGTAGGGCACGTACCTCCTCTACTATTGAGACTACGATTGAGAGGGGTAAGGCCTATAGTCTACCACGCTCACCTAGTGCGGGTTTGTGGACTTAACGTACGATAGAATTTGTTATAAAGCGCTATGGTATGCAGATTTTCTCACGCTATTTTCCTTCACTGTTATAGTGCCTTTAACTATTGCAAAGCAATTTTTGTTTATAATCAATGCGCTATTACCAAGTAATAACTTTGGACGAATGATTCTTAATAAACAGGTGAAAGGCACTTAAACGAATTGTCAGGAAATCAACATATCTTTGAATTTGCTGCATCATATTCCCATGAATATGAAATGGAAGTATAAAGCTCTCGAATGGTGGGTGAAAGTGAAAACTGTAATGACAGTCAAAGACAACATTTCATAGCGTTTGCGGCGTTATCGACCGAAAGAAACGGTGTGCTTTATTATATTTGCCACTTTCACTTGTTTCCCCGGTGTTTTATTATAAATAGTGATGGTGTTTTATTTAATATCATGCGGTGACATTGGAAATCACTTGGATGTAAATTTTCATCATTACACCAATTTGTAGAGACAGATCTTCTATTTTCGATAAGCGAGATATTATCAGATTACACTTAGAATGATTTCTCATTACTCTACAATAATGAGAAATCATGTAATAACTAACGCATTAATGAATACTTGAGGATTAAAAACATTTTACGGTTTTTTTTTATTTTAACTTAGACGTCAGTTATGGCGTTACAGTTTATTAGGGATTATCCTGAAACTGGTGCATGGTATTCGAAAGTTAATTAAGCTACCTGGAATTTCTGCCACAGCTAAACGACCATTCCAAAAGATAGCCCAGACACACACACACACACAGCTTAAGTTACAGACCAAAACATCCCCACATGCTAAATAAGTAATTTTGTCAACAGATAATCGCCATCATAGCCATCGGTTTGATAGTGAGCCCGCTGTACTCGCAACACGTGGTGCAGTCAGACCTCCGACACATCGCGCTCATCTACTCAGCCTACTCCAGTAAGTAATCACAAAGGTGTTTCTTGTAGATCTAATTCATAATGGGCTTTATGTACTTACTTATCGCAATGTAAATGTTTGTGGCAATTCAAAATTTACTCGGTGTGGTAGATGGAAAGACAGAGGCAAGCAATTGGCTTTAAGGTTATTTTGAAATCGAATACAGAAAATCAAAATTCAAAAGATCATAATAAAGTTTGTTATATGCATTTACTTCTATCTTTTCTTACCATTTTCTTAGGGTGCCATAACCATAACGATTTTTAGGTATTATGAGTAATATAGACCAAATGTAAGATAGTTTATAAATAATTTATTGGTTCGTTTTCCTCGTCTTATATATTTTGCATTATTTATTTTTTCAACAAAGAATCTACGCTCCACCAAATCCAATATTTCTTTGATAAAAACCCAAAGCAATTCAACGATGGACTTCTATTATCCGAACGGCCTTAGTTTTTCGACAAAATCCCTCAAATGTTCATTTGGTTCGACCACTGCAAAAACCGTGACACCATTAAAGAAATAGTGTTAGTAATCTTTCAATTTGTCGCATTCGTCATTGATAGATTCACGGTCGGTGCTGAAACTATTAAAGAATTGAGGAAAATTGCTGATCAGTTTGCAGTGGGTGTTATGGACGATTTTCAACCATATGGTCAATTTGACTTGGTTTGTTTAGCTTGGATTCAATAACAGAAATAATGTTTATAATAGCAGCAAAAACAATAACTCTCAAATGTATATTACTCATACTTACTATAACAGCTACAACAGTTCTAACGCCATTGATTTATAGTCAAAATGACGCAAAAAAGTTAACATAATTGCGCGTTTTATTTTGACATAGGCCTACTTTAAAATGAATAATCTCAAAGACTTGTGGTAAAAAATATATCGTAATTACATTTTTTATGTATATTATATGGATAATCATGATTGCCATGCCATCATGACACTACGTTCTAAGCGTAATTACCAGTTCTATGACCTCTTAACTAATTAAAGTTATATTTGGCGTGTCTCTAATTTCCTGACTTTGTTTTGTTAATATTATTTTATTTCAAAATTATTCGAGCGAAAAGCTTGAAACATTAGCTACGTATGTTTTGGAGATGCAAACATATCTTTAACCCTTTCGTAAGTTGATGTAAAAAACTCGATTGCATAATTGAAAAATGTTGACATTTAACGCTATAATCCATTCTCCATAGTCAATAGCTCAGCGGAAAATAAGTTTCAATGAACTTTGTGAAAGCGAAGACTGTAAAGTGCGGTAATGTCGACGAACTATTTGCAATACTTCCTTCATTACATTACGCGGATGGGATTTAAAAGGGGTCGATGAGCTGATTACTACGTAAAAACTTACGCTTACTGGCAGGGAATGGAAAATGTATGTTAAATTTGACATCATAGTTTCAAGAAATTATGAATTGTCCCTCTCGCCATTTATAGCAATAAAAAAGTGGCTTATGATAACAATGATGGTGACGAATATTGTATTGCAGGCTTTATCATCATCACGGGAGTTCTGATTGCGGCGCGTCTGTTCGGCGAGTCAGCCGGATGGCGTACTTCCATGGGCTTTTCTATTTTGGGCGCCATTATGTTCACCGCCGCTGCTGCTGTCATATTCTATGGTAATTATATTTGCATTTTTCTTAAATAATCGTTTTGATATTATAATTTGTTGAGTGTTTTTGTTGGTTCGGCTCTCCTTCGCGTAACAAGAGAGCACACGAAGATAGGCAAATGTTTTTCATTCGAAACAAAAAAAGGGTTTAGAGCCGTGTTGTATATTAAAATGTATCACGAAAATGTCACAATTATTGCGGTTTAAGACTTTTGTACTAAGTTGAAATACTTTAGGTTTCAAAATAAGTTAGTTAAATTCCATACTATGGTTACATATCTTAGAATAGAATTGATAATTACGAATTGAATTCGCTATAAAAATACTCGGAAGCAAATAATAATATAGAATAATAAACACAATGTGTGTACTTATTCTAATGCAATTAGCATTCAAACGGTGCTTCTAAACTCACTAGGATGTATATGGAAAGTGGCGTAGCGCGATCAATTAAAAATAACACGTTTTGTCTATGGGGAACCGTGTTATAGCTTCCGCTGTTTTCTAATGTACATATAGCTGATTTTATTGATTTTCGTTTATCGAGTTTAAAATGAAACATTGGAGTAGGTACTAGCTATTATGTTAGTAGTTAGTACAAGGTTAAAATTATGACTCATTTTTGCAGAATATACACGAGTTTTTCCAGTTAGCGTCACATTATTTCAAAAATAAATAACCATTCATTGACTTAATAAATCAATTGATTTAACAATGAGTCTTCGCTACCTAACAAAATTATATTTTATGTGTTTTATTTACAGATTGGCATCGATCTTACTACGCGAACTTACGTCCGAACAAGCAAGCGTACGACCTCCTCTTATCATCTGGGGTGTTTGCGGTGATTGAAATAGTTGTGTTCATCGTTCACGCTTTCCTTACGTTCAGAAAAGAGGCCGATTACTAATTTCAACTCGACTTGAAACGATTTGTCGAGTTTCTTTTATCACTTTTCGGTTTTTATGTCGTTTCGTTTTCTTTCTACAGCTGTCACCTAAATTGTTTACCGGTTTAAAAAAAATAACTTGTTCTATTTTTAAAATTGTGCTATCTATTGTGCCCTTCTATTCTGTTTCATCCTCTTTTCGATAAAAACTATGTACGTAATCAAAGATCTTGTAGGTTAAGTTTTTTTTTTTATTTGGGTAAGTATTTTTATTGCTTAAAATAATAATTAGTCATAAGTTTCCAATTTGTATTACTAATGCTTAGTTATTTATATGTATATTTGTGAAATTTTGTTGTCCACTCGTGTAGCTCTGAATTGTAAATTGATAGATAAAGGTGCCCTGTGTAGTAGCTAAGTAACCAAAACGGATTGCAGCTATTCGGTATCAACAGCTAAATGGCAACTATTATTGGGTTTTTGGTGGCAGCTTGAGGTACATTCAATATTTGGTGAATCATGTATGGCAACTTTTATAGGTAGCTATTTTAAAATGAAGTTAAAAAGAATGCAGCTAAACACATCTTTATTGAAAGCAGCTATTTTTTTGCAAAACAAATAAAAACATTTTACAATACAAGATCATTAAGGCAGCTACATGGTACAGCTATTTACAAAATCAAATTAGTATTTTTTCGGCAGTTATTATTTGGCGGCTTTCTTTGAGATTAATTAGTTTATAATTTTTTTTTTATTTACAAGTGATTATTCGGCAGCTCTAGAATAAGCAGCTATTTATTATTTTTTAACACTATACTATTGGCAACTATCATATTACAGCTATTTGTTATATTTTTACACACCTACGCTCGTATGTATAATTTTGCAGCTATCATTCAAACAGCTATTTTTATAAAAATATTAATATTGGCAGTTTTCATATTTAGATACAGTTTACAAACTTTAATTAGATATAATTACTCGAATTGATATAATTTTAAAGGCACTTGAGAAGCCGGCAGCTTTGTATGAACTATGTTTTATTAACAATTAACTTTTATTTCGATTTCGGGGCTATCTTCTTTGGTAGCTAAGTTTGCAGCTATTTCTCCCACTCCTTCAAGTTGCGTTTTATTAAGTTTCAGAGCAAATTCTTTTTCACTTTATTTACAGTTTTCGTTTGTTCACAAATACTTAAAACGTCAATATATTTTGCTTTTTGTTTAATACCAATATCACTTATTGAATCGGCAGCTTAAAATTCGCATATACTTCAGATACTTTTATATTTAGGTTTTGGAGCCATTTCTTTATTCGTCATGAAGTGTGCAGCTATTTTTTCCAAATTATTGTTAGTTATGTTCTGGCCGCAAGTGCAAGTAAGTTAATAAAATATATGATTATACCCAATAAATAAATAAATAGAGTGTGGAAATAATTCGGTATAAAACAATGGTAATAGGATAAGTTTTTTTTTGCAATTGAAAATGTGTTAAGCTTTGAAAAGTAGTCAGTAAGAACTATAGTTATTTTTTCCGTGCGTTAATATTTTTTGCTTTATAGTAATCAACATAAATGCTTTAGTAATTAAGTTATTTGTAAAACATAAATTAAAAATATTATAATCATTAAAATACTATAACATTCCCGATTCTAAATTTTTTGAATAAAATATTTTTTACAATACAGTTTACCAAAAATATTCTAAAACACAATTATAAAAATATGGCTATATAAAATATTATTTAGGAGTACTTGTTGTGGATTTAACGAAGTGAAACCACCGTTGTTTACTTGTCTACGTTATCTTTAATATCATAGTCTATGGTTATGTGAGAGAGAAGGTGATCATTTATTTTCTCAAGTACTAAGTGACATGACTTACTCCGCTGCCAGTATTGTAAAGGCAACTTTCTAATCATATTAATACATCGAATGAATCGATTTCTTTCTTCACTAAACTTCGAATCGATAGAAATCGGCAATATGTTCGTTGAATCGGTCGTACTAAAAAGGATTTAAAATCTATGAATTAGGTATGCTAAATAAATATAAACGAGTTTTGTATTTGGCACCTTCTTCTTTATATTTAATCTTTCTTTTTTTAAATTTTAACTTGTCAAAGGGTTTCAAACGATATCGATAGTAAATGATTAGGAAGTTAGCCTTATATTATTGTTAACTTTTAATTTTATTTAGCTTTTAATATATTTTATAGGGGGTAAACCAAAGCAGAATCAGTATCCGTCCAGTTGTAGTTAGGTTTCTTTTGTGAACTTTACTTCTCAACTGTCTGATCTGATTAATTTTCAAATTTCCGTTTATATTAATAATATCTTTTCACTTCTTGTTAGTTCATAGTGTTATTATTTTTCATTGTCATTATTTTTATATTTTGGAATATATTGTTGATTTTTAAAAGGTATCGTAATTTGGAATTTTAATTTAATAAAATATAATTGAACTGTAAAATTCGTATTTCGAGTTTATTGTATGTTTGAAAAATGTATAAAACTAAATTAGACTTTAGGAAAAAAATATTTCGATTTAAGTAGCATAATCATCATCGTCATCATCATCATTGTTTAAGGTTATTTAATTTAAGATATTAATAAGATAGTATTACTAAGTAAATTATATACTAAGTTTTGTAAATAGAGTATAATTGTAGCCTATTTATCCGGCGCTAATGTTACCTTATTTATTCAAAAATAAAAGGTACTCGCGTCATAAATTCCATTAAATATATTTAGATAAATCATGATTTATGTTTGTGTATCCGTTGTAACATTATATTATTGAATAAAGGTGATTAAAAATACAATATTTTTATTCATTTATTGTAATTTTTTGCTCTAAATATCTTGCACATTTCCTTTTCAATTGATCCAGCACGTTTACCAATTAATTTCCTTAAATACATAAGTAATTTCATGTAAGATGATAAGTAAAATAATAACAACTAATACATATTAAAAAAAACAACCTTTAGTCTGGGTCGAAATCTATACATATAAATAAAATTGATCTGTCTGTTTTAAAAGTGAAAATAAAAAAAAATGTCCAACTACATATCGTTATATACACGATACCTGTGCTGAAAATGATCTTTAAAAAATTTTTGTCTGTCTGTCTGTTTGCTCCGGCTAATCTCTGAAACGGCTGGACCGATTTTGACGGGACTTTCACTGAAAGGTAGCTATTTTTTGCGGAAGTAACATAGGCTACGTTAATTTTGAAAAACAAATTAGGGTTCCGCAGAAAAAAATAAACCCTTAAATTTTGAGGTTGTTTTTTTAAATATGGTATTATGACACGCGGGTGGATGTTTCTTTGATTTATTTTGTCTAAAAATATCCTAAAAATGCCAGGTAGCTGATATAATAAGGAGTAACTTAGGCTAAGTTTATTTTAGAAAAATTCTTTTATTTTAGAAAAATAAAGTTTTTGTTAAATTCCACGCGGACGAAGTCGCGGGCACAGCTAGTATGAAATATAACTAATAATTAGGTACTTGACGAGATGAAAATATATATTTCACACGTAGCTTTTATTACAATTGTATACCTACAAAGCGTGGGGTGCTTCCAACAATTACTTATCCTCAAGCACTCTAGCTTTTTAACAATAAAATGAATGTATTCCTCTCTATTTTCTAATCTTAAACTCATTATCAATTATTTTTACTTTTTAAGTTGGGTCATTTGTTTTCTTATTTTTAGTTTTTTAAGCTATTTATTTATTCAAAAAGCAGCCATGACATTTGAAGCCCACCGTGAATTTTGACTTTACAGTACGGATGTTTATAAGCAAATTCATCAACAATATAAAAGGATAAAATAAAGGCGAATGCCTATTTTACTATGAAACTTCGTATCGGTGTGAAGATATTTATTCCTCGATGAAACTTACTTTTTGTGTAGAGAAAAATATATCATTTCAATAAATATAATAAGCATAGGAGACTGTCCCGCCCCCACACCCACCACTGTAACTCCTGTAAGCCAGGATCAACAGTGGCACGCAATGTAGTGACACCGAGCATTGAAGCTCGGCGAGTCTCCGGGAATGTCTAACTTGTCTTTAACCCGCATCGAAATTAATCAGAAAGCGTAATCCTTTTCTTATATCCAACCAAAGGTTGTCTGTAAGAAATCGCCTAGGGCGATAAGACCGCCAACTGTACTCTTCAATTTTATTTGTAAAATATTGTATGTCTTATGTTTTTTTTTGTGTGTGCAGTAAAGAATAAAAACAAAATAAATAAATAAATAAATGAAGCTCTAACTTGTCTTTAACCCGCAACGAAATTAATCAGAAAGTGTAATTAATAGGAGGAATTGGAAATAAAATATTGTCCACTTCCCTGTGTGCAAAGCAGGTGACAAAATAATGAACTAAAGAGTTAAATAACCTCGTAAAAAGACTTACAGCCGGAGAAGCCAGCTGTAAAGCACCACGGATCAAATCATTCCTACATTTAAATGGGACCTAATATGTGAGCTTCCTGGGTCATAAAATTCTATTTTTATTTTTGCAATGAGTAGCGAGACGAGCAATGCTGTTGGTCTGATGGCAAGAGATACGTCCGCTCATAAACAGTAGTAAAACCAAACAACTTGAATTACAAAGCAATGCTTGCCATTCCACTGCGCTCGCCATCCTGAGACATAAGATGTTAAGCCTCAATATGTCCAGTAGTTACTCTGGCTGCAATGCCCTACCATCCGAAACACAACAGTGCATTTACACTGCTGTTTGACGGGAGAAATAAACATTGCGGTGGTACCCACCCAGTTGGCCTCTCACATATGAAAGACCTACCACCAGTAAATTCTATTAGTAAAAAATAGACTGTTATAATAAATAACAGTCTATTTTTTTAACTATGCATACGCAATCTGTGTTTAATACTGGTAATTCTACACTATCTACATTAAATACAAGTTTCTATATGACTCGCATACCTATGTTAAAAATGTCAGCGTTTTATTCTGAAACGTGAGCGCTAGAGTGGTGCATATCATGAATAAGATAAATACGCAAAACTGACACTTCATTACCATTCATATTTTTTATTACTGTCTAGCAAAGGGTAGACTTATTCTAGTCAGTCTAGTGTCTAATTCAGTCTTGTGCCACATATTAGTTTTATGTATGTGCAACTGGATTCAAGAACTTTGCGAAGAAAATGTATAAGTCACTCCTTTTACATACTTACACGAATCAACGATGAATGGGCTTATTAATAGACAATTTACAAACCTACTTTAATTGTCGAATTTTTGTCCCTATCAAAAGACTTTTGAATGCAGTTTGAGCGAAGAACACAAAACAAACAGTAAACAAACAAACAGTAAACAAACAAACCGTCAAACAGCAGTGTAAACGCACTGTTGTGTTTCGGGTTGAAGGGCATTGTAGCCAGAGTAACTACTGGACATATTGAGACTTAACATCTTATGTCTCAGGATGGCGAGCGCAGTGGAATGCCAAGCATCGCTTTGTAATTCAAGGGGTTGTTTGGTTTTGCTACTGTTCATGAGCGGTCGTATCGCTTACCATCAGGCGAACGGCATGCTCGTCTCGCCATTCATAGCAATAAAAAAAAAAAAAAAAAAAAAAACATTCGATAGCCAAAACAGGTTTATAAACTATCAATGAATAAGGCCTCATATGTTCAAACTTCAAAGTATGGGTCAGCGGTGCCACTTGTTGCAGCCACGGTTCGCGGAACGGATCGGAGTAACTCTTATGAGATTTATTTTATTTTTTTAGAAGAAAATATCACATAAATCCGATTGCGTATTAAATAAATGAGAAAAAAATGGGGTTTAATTTGGAGATGTAAAAATTAGCTGTGCCTTATCAAAGTTTTATTTCATGATATAATATATATTATATAAAATGGTGTAAGTAGAGTATTTCGCAAATACAGTTAAAAAGACAGATCTTTTAACCTGCGGATATCTGCGAATGCGGATACGAATATTCAGCACATCACTAGAATCACCATCTCCCAAAAATTAAAAAAAAATTATAAAATAACCTACAAAATTGTTGCTGAGTTACGTTATGTAAATATTGTATGGTAAATGGTTTACAAAAAATCTATAATAACAAACTTACCTTTTCTGCTTTTGCCAAGTAAATCCAGAGCTTGCGCCATGTCGAAAACTTCTTTTGGTCACTGAAATTGTATTGCATTTCTTTGGAGGCATATCTTGTGCTTAGTGGTGAGCGATAGTTGCAATATTCCGAATTCTGAAGCTCAACGGGAGCGTCTATCGAAAACATTTTGTCAATGTATTAAAAATTAGGTTATTATTTTATTGTAGACACGACTTTTTTACCAAACAAGTGACAGATTACTGAACATAACCCCAACCGCTCTCGCGTAGATTGGTCAACGCGGGAGACTTAAATTTCTGATAACGAAGGTTATCGATTGTTTGTTAGCTGCTTGGTTTCTGACGTAATGTTAAGTTGATTCTTACGAAACTAGACCGGCCCTCTTGTATTAACATCGATTAAATCAATAGGTACCATTGATCAGGTAGCGAAAAAAAAAAACAACACTTGAGAAAAATAGAATTTGCTGAAATCCGTCTTATGTATAGGTTCATCAGAGGTACCTCAGAAACATTGTTTATATGCAAGCAATTAACCACATCATGGCCTAATTTATCGACAGGCCAGGTATGGGATAATATTTTCCTTGTGGACATAACTGAATTGTGATTTACCTATTCACTGCAGAATACAAATCCTAGCAACAAGGCAGTGGGCACTGGGCGGTAATGATACTAATGTGACGCGATTATTATATTACAAATGTTTTCACTGGAAATAATGAACTATATCAAGTTGTTAATGTAACATAAACAAATTATGTGATAATGTTGTTATATCAGACACCCCACAGACAAGTCATTGATAATGATGCAATAATAATGTGGGCAGATAAAATCATGAATAACAATAAGTTATTAATGCTATTTTCTGTGTGACAAAAACGCAAATAAGTTAGATAATCTAACTACTTTGTACAATTTGTATTCAGATGGTAGATCATAGATGTCAATCCAGGATGTTTATTTTTTGGAAGAAAAAAAGCCTAAATTATTTTTGATAAGGGTTTTTTAAGGTCAACCCTTGAATGAAAAATAATTTAATATCTCAATTTAAATCTTGATAACTTAACCGCATATTTACCATTGATTAAAAAGGGATGGAACAGTAAGATTTATTTATTGTTTCCTGACCTATATTTTTCTGGGTGCTTGATACTAAACACCCTATTTACAAATACACAAGGTTCACTCACAAATTACAATAAAAGCCAAAAATAACACAAAGCATGTTTTTATTTATAACATTTCATACATACATTATATTACATGAGTACCTTCATTTTGGCAGTTAGTTAAAAATAATTCCATTAATAAGGCACTGCATTTGATGCAATATAAAAATAAATTAGAGGTTGTATTTTTTGGAATTCAACATTTTTAAAAATGGTTGTTTGTGTTTAATATTCTTACAACCTCTGCTATACATGGTGTTATTGAAATGCCATATTTTTAACTACTTACATAATATACAACCACAATATACATAATATGCATGTTTACCATATCCTTTCCATAAACATTTTACACAGTACATAACAAATCCAATTGACTAAATTGTGTGCTGTGACAAGACAGCAAATTTTAATTAATCTCAGATATTACTCCAATTAGGTAGTGTATATAATTAAATTGTATAAATACTGTTTAAATTAATTTATTAGTGGTCTACTGCCCCTTCTGCGTTATTGTTTTGCCTTAATTAAGAACATGTTAATCAAGTTGCTAAAGAGTTGACTGTCAAATATTCTTAATAATGATCAGAGTGGATTAACCAGCCACTCAAGTTATTAACGCCATTAGCAAAGCTGCACATTTTAGATGATTTGAGACTTTTATGTGATGTCTTATTTACCTAACTCACGCATTAGGTGGAGCAGTATTAAAAAACTTGATAGTCAGTCATTAATATTGTTTTCTTAGGTCTTAACTATTTCTATGTATACATTGCACCTACTATGTAATATGTGAATATATATATACACATTTGTTAAGCCTTATTCTTCAAAGACTTCATCATTTTCTCAAGCTTCATCGCTTTTTGTAAATCACCACTGATCTTCAATTTTCCCATCATGAAAGCTGTAGTGGGTTTCAATTTTCCTGAAAACAAATTAATTGTTTATATATTTTTTTTACTTCATGTATATCATAGATGGAATTATACAGCGGGTTGACGAAAAAGGAATTTATAGGCAGTTAGAATTCATAAATTTCTACAGTATATTTTCCTTTGTTGCATTTATGCTTTGCTTGATTATATGCCCCTACTACGAATCTTTATCTCTTGTTAAGCCTGATATTTTACTTTTTTCCTATATATACACGCTTAAAAAATATAGCACAAGTTAGTAGACTATATCAAGAAACCATTAAGATTGCTGTAATATAGATGCTAAAGTGTGTCTTTGCGACAGCTTAAAGAAAATACTTTTCATTTTCTTCTATCTTTCAATTATCTACTCTGTAACCAAAGTGCCTTGTCACTGCGATATGAAAGAGAATGGTAATCGTTTTTTTAGTCTGTCCCGCTCTCACACTGTATCTCCTTTAAGCCAGGTTAACTGTGGCACGTATTGTAATAACGCCTAGCATTGAAGCTCGGAGAGTCTCAGTTAATGTCTAACTTGTCTTTAATCCGCAACGAAATTAATCGAAAAGTAAATTAATAGGAGGAGTTGAAATTATTGTCTACTTTAAAGCGGGCAAAATAGTCGCTTACCCGCAAACATGTCAGCGAAATTGTTGCTGTCCATAGTGAGGGTCGCATCAGGCGGGTTCTTGGGTTCGCCTTGTCCGCAAGCACCATCGCCGTTCTTCAGGTCAATGTGCCATACGCCCTCTTCCTTGCCTGTAAGAAGATAAAACGGAGTTGTACAATTACGGCCATATTTATAGACAGTTTCAAAGCCTATTTTAGATGTCGAATGTTTTGTCTTATTCGCTCAAACTGAATTCAAAGTATTTCGAAAGGGAAAAAAATATTCGATAGCTAAAATAGGTTTTAAAATTGTTTATAAATAAAGGCTATTAGTATGTGGTAGTTGTTAAAAATGATAATTACTTTATATTTTACCATATTCGCAAGCCCTACCCAACATATAAGATTCCAAAGAATTTTATGCATCTTACATTGTTGTAATTATGGTTGGGCGTTGTCGACTATAATGGGGTACCCCATAGATCATTTAAATGTTTTTTGGTATACAATCTTATGGCGCAAGAACGTATGTCGTTTCAATTCGTGATTTCTCGTATCCTACTAATTTTAATATCTATTTTATCATACCTTTAACATTGAACTGGTAGACAGCTTGTGTTTTCTTCACGAGCTCAGGTGACAGGTTTTTGCTGATTGTTGCAAACAGTTCTGGAATCTGACCTGCATCGCTTGCCTGTGAACATGAAACTAATGTAAATGTTTTGTTTTACACCATATCAGCATAATTTGATTTTGAATGATAAATTATTAACACCATTTTAATTTTATTGATGTTATTGACTTATTTATTTGACATGTACAAAGAAAATGTTTGCAGTATAAAATAATAGATTGTACAAAAAATATTGTAAAAAACATGAAAGTATTTTGACCTCAAACAATAGCATGCATTTGAATTAGTGGTCATAGATGGCATTTTTTTAAATCAATGATGTGGCACCTTTTTGGGGGTTTGTTTAGCAACACCGGGCACGTCCAAAAAGAAGTCAGGTAATAAATTGTCTATGTTACCTGCGAACAAATACAAATTTCCCATTTCAGTGGATTAATTTTGACAATCATGTAAATCCCCTTTCAACTATGACCACTCATTCTCCATTTTTGTTGCATTTTTAGTGCTTGCAACACCAAGCGGTGGGGAAATATTGAGTTTTATTGTGGCAACACTGGACAAACCTTTTCCTTGTAGTTGACGGCTGAGGTATGGTACCTCCTCATTGAAACTGTGTTGACAGTTGCTTGATGGTGACCGAGAGACGCTGGGTCGTCGAGGAACCCGTCCAATAGGAGATTATCAGCGTTCTCTGTTAAAATGTTTACCTAATGCAGTCACCTCCCAAGTCCATTTTTATATTCGAGGATAGCAAACATGGTCTTTTAGGTAGATGGCAAAATGCATAAATTCTTATTTGCTGCTTTAATCGTAATCTACATTTTGCGCATACCAGATTATACCATTCTTTGAAGTCTGCTTTATTCTTTTTTAATACTTAAGTAGTGAATAATAGCCCATGGTGTTCTTATTATTTCAGATTATGACATGGGAATTAGGCATCACATCTTTACAAAATTCCTTTCAAAACATATATTTGTATTGTTTCTAACATAATTCGAAATTTGGTGATAAAATATCTAATATGATCATTTTCATCACTGTCTCCAGCATATATACTGCTGGACATAGGCCTGCCACAATAATTCCAATATGGTAATAAAAATATAAAACAAACTACTGTACTCACTGGGATCACAGGCATATGGTGTAAGATCTTTAATACCAGAGTCCCGGATGACATCTTCATCAATGGCAAAGTTGCCAGTGTACTTCTTGGGATCTCTGTAATAATAAAAAATATATATTAGAAATATTCTAGAAACTGGATTTAAGTCTTGTATAATATAACCTGAGTAATTTGATCAAAGTCTTTGTAATAACTTGAATTAATTTTATACATTTGTTTGATCATACTAAATGATAGTTACTTTAAGAAATACCTTTTTCTCGCACAAGTAGTTAAGGAATAATATAAAGTCGATACGAAATAATTTCTTACTGTTAAATTACTTTGCTAAATGGGCCTCAAAGAATGACAATACATTTCAATATTAATTACAAAGGCCATTTTATACATACATAACCTAACGTCTTTTTCCTAGAAGGGGTAGGCAGAGGACTCCCACATGTCGCCTAACTCACTAAATAAGGTATTTACACTATTAAAATAATTTTAATATTATTGTAACTTCTTACTTGCAAAGCATGAGGTAGGCGGCATCTGACACGATCTCAGGCTTGCGGCTGGTCGAAGTATCGCCAGTTAACATTTCAATAGCTGCCGTTGCAATAGCTGTTGAAACAAATGTACTGGTTATTTTTTTAAGATATACTAAAAAGAATTTCATTCACAATACCTGTTCGACGTTTTATAAAATTTATAAAGTCCATTTGCGGTTTGGAAAATGGTAGATTCAAATTATTAAAAAAAGATTATGGCCATAATTGGAGGGTTTTGTACGAAAAGTCTCAGACATGGGATACGTACACAAACAGTAAAACAGCACAGGCTTTTTATACACACTCTTTATATAGAATGTTAGATATAATTTATTTTATATCTACCTGTTTTGGGCCACAGAGCGTTGACGCCGATGTTGAACGGTTTGAATTCTTCGCTCATGCCGAGTACACACATGGACATGCCGTACTTGGCCATAGTGTACGCCACGTGAATTGAGAACCTGTCGACAATTAGTTACAGTAAGGTATAGGCAGGAAAACTAGAGGTTCATATGATTGTGTGTGAGAACTGATGTTTTTAGACTTTGAGCTTGTAAGTCAGAGACAGTCAAACCATTGCCGAAAATGCAGAAGACTGAAACGTTTTTTTCTATTACCGAGTACGATGATACGATTGTTTTGTTGGTTTGCCGAATGCTAACTGTCTTATTTATAGACAATTTTAAAACTTTTTTTAATTATCGAATGTTTCGCCTTATCCGCTGAATTCAAAAGTCGTTAAAAGGGACAAAACATTTGTTATCTAAAATAAGTTTTAAAATTATGAACTTGCTTCTATGAAACTGTAAGTTGTCACTTACCAATACGGGTTCATGTTGAGGGGCGGTGACAGGTTGAGGATGTGTGCGTGATCACTGTTCTTGAGAACTGGTAGGCACAGCTTTGACCTGCAAACATTCAATTATTATTCATCACGGATGGAAATGGATGACAATGGAAGCGGCCAAATAATATGAGAAACAATAATTGTTATAATGATATATTAATGTAACTATTGTCTGTGGATGACGATTGGTAACGAACCATACGCGGATGCCAAAATGTTCACGGTGGTCGTGGGTTCAAATCCTGGGATTTGACTTTTCGGAGACATGTGTGTATTGATAGTCGATCACCACGCACTATAACGGTCAAAGTAACATCGTGAGGATATCTGTATACCATAAAGTATCGTAAAAAAATCCTATGATTTGTAAAGTCCGCCAAACCGCACTAGGTCAGCGTGGTGGACATATGGCCGAGCCCCCCCCTCAATCCTACTACCGATTGTAGAAGAGGCCCATGCCCTGCAGTGGGACGTTTATGGGCTGATACTGATTATGGTATTATATTATTGAACTGGAAACTAAAAGTTGATAAAATTACTAATGGTTTGAACTTTTCCTCACGATGTTTTCCTTCACCGTTTTATTGCGTTATGATTGACTATCTATATACACATGGCACAAATAAAAGTACTTACGCCAAAAATGTGCCTCTGGTGTTGATATTGTGCATGAGGTCGTATCTCTTCATGTCGGTTTGTGCGGTGCCCGTCAGCGATATAGCCGACGCATTGTTTACGAGTATATCGATGCCATTAAACTGAAAAATTAAATATCTTTAGTCAGAGGCTCAGTTGTGCTTTGGTGAGAAATCAACTTTGAAACTAAAGTTCATGTAAAGGCCTTAAATGGGCACAAGAATATGTGCAATGTGCAAATAACGCATTATGTGTTACATCGTTTTTTATTCTTCTTGAAAGCATGCAAAATTACTTACTATAAAAAAATCATTATAAGACAGTTGCTCAATATTTTTTTACTGATAGTAACATTATATTCTGAAATTGTTTTTGGAGCCCATAACATAATTTATGGCACATGTGAGTACAGTAGAACTATATGTGTAATTATTTAATGAATACATCTTATAAATAAAAACAAAACTTGACTAAAACAATTATATTTAAATCAAGCTTTTTTTTTAATAAATAAATAACACCCAACAGTCACATACATAGTCCTGACCCCGCACTAAGATCGAGTCTTGTGTCGTGGGTATCAGGAACTACGAGAGACTTTTCGATCTCACAAACACCCAGACCCGGAAGAAATATTTGTGGGCCGCACAAACATTTCTCTCGGTGCGGGGATCGAACCTGCGGCCTCTCGTTTCACAGGCGGCATCTAACCAACTCCGCCACCGCCGGACTCCGCTGGCTGTCCTTTATCTGAGCTTTATCCTACAAGTACACTATTGAATGTCCTCCCTTTTTCCTTCTCTTAAGTCTATCCCAAGGTATGTCAGTAAGAGACTGCCTTGTGTGATACAAACGCCTTTTGTACAGTTTTAATATATTGTTTTAATATTAACTGGTGTACAATAAAAGATATAAATAAATAGATAGTCATACCTTCTTGACAGCCTCATCCACAGCCTTTTGGACTTGTTTCTCGTCTCTTACGTCCACAATGCATGGTAAGGCTTTGCCACCGAGAGCTTCAACTGAAGTAAAAGAAATATATAAACTTAATAAACCTTTTTATATGGTAGTCAAAAGTTTGGTGAACAGCCCTAATAGTGTAGAGGACTAATGCACAGGAAAGTCAGAATATTTTAAGAAGCAGTGAAGCAATTTTGCAAGAAGTATATAGATGACCTAATTAAGGTTGCAGGAAGAAGCTGGACACTTGCAACAGGTAAGAATCTTTGAGCAGTGTCTGTCTTCATAATTCGTCTTCCTGTGACTGAAGACAATGATAGGACAATAAAATCTTTAATCAATAATATATCTAAAATGTTCTTCTCTTACATTATTTACATTTTAGCACAATATATCAGCATGGCATTTGAAAATAATGAATGGTTTTAATATGGGAATATAAAAGGTAACATTAATAGTAATTAGTACTAGTCAATAATTATCAACGGTAACAATGGCATGTTCAATCAACAAGTTTGATGAAAAAACATTCTATTGTCTAGCCTTATTGATTAACAACTTAGCATACAAGTTCAGTACTATTTTTTTACTGCTTTGCATTTTAGCTTGAGGATGGCAAAACAGTGCATTTACTTTTGGTGGTAACTATCCAGATGGCCTCTCACATATGAAAGACCTACCACCAGTAAATTGTAAACCATTTCTTAAAACTTATGAAATATAAGTTATTTATTCATTTAATACATAACCCATATTTTATAATTTTAAGAAAATAATAAATTAAATGATATAAAAATAAATATCTGTCACTTAAGAATACTCCTAAACAATAGATTTTTTATATTATTTGAAATTATAGTGAAGTTAGATGTAAATAATTTGCATAACACAAAATGTATGATCGGTCATCAAGTTTTTTATAATAATGTGTTTGCAGTTATTATTTATTACATAGAAATATTATGCAAAAATAATGTGCTAATTGGTTATCACATTTTTGTAAAAGTCCTCATTATTAGGGATTACACAGGTTATCAATTAATTTATATCATTAAATATATTCAGGTTTTGAGAACTTTATGCTCTTATATTAGACAATAACAGTGTCTGGGAGTTATTTAATGTATAATATTTTGCATTCAGTGTAGTACGAAAACCTCTTATGGATTTTTAATGCTAGTATTTAAATAATTATAGTTTGTAGTCAAAGGGCACTTGCCTTGACTGCAACAGTAATTACTTATGTACGTGAGTGCATATACTTTATTTTACTATAAATAAATTGTCTTGAAGGTCGCAACAGCTGTTGTTGTGTACTTTGGTCGAAGTATACACAACAAAGTTCAAAGTCCACATACACGTACACTCGCTTACCCTACGTTTAAGGTACACTGTTGACTCAAACATACTGCCAAATTGAAAATCAAGCTATTAGAAAGACAAATAACGGTTCATATGTACTTACTTTCTTCGGCAGCGGTATAAATGGTTCCAGGTAATTTCGGATGAGGTTCCGCGGTTTTTGCGGCGATCACAACATTCGCACCATCTTTTGCTGCTTTTAACGCAATAGCTTTCCCGATTCCACGAGAAGCGCCGGTAATAAACAGCGTCCTACCAGCTAATTTACTAAAACCATAATAGAACGTAAAAAAATTGACACAGATGTAAACAACACTTCTAATCTTATAACCTTACCCGGTATTTGCCACTAAACTCATATTGAAGAGATATTTTGTTTATTGTACTTATATAAACTATTTTAATGGAGTAGTAAACTTATTTGGGACCAACAATAATTTATATTCAAAAGAATACAATTGTCAACGTCGCAGCGTTGTCGGCCGGGTCAGTGTTCGCAATGATAGTGATGTGACATGTATCAACTATCACTATTCACTACTCAACATTGATCACTATCGAGGTTGGTACTAACTCGTTCCATCGATTTATTTTGAATTGATTCTTATAATATTGTAAACATAAACGAATTTAACCAAGATTGTAGGTAACGATAATATTGATCTTAATCGATCATTACTGATGGCATAGGCCACAGAGGATAAAATAGAAAAACTATATGTATCCAAGTAAATTCGTATTAAAAGTTAAAACATATTCTAAAATTAAATTTCTGTTACTTAATTTATAGCTAAGCCATTACTTCGTAGTCGCTTTTTAATGGGCAGTACGCAGCCCTCCGCTATGTGCCGGCGATCACCACTGCTGTTCGATTACCAAAACTCGAAGTATAGGAACTTTCCGGTCCGAGTCCTAGGTATCAACACATGCCACCGTCCACCCCGTGCACATTCACTCCTTTCACCAAACCTATGATCACGACAATATTACATACGGGGAGAAAAAGATAAACCCATGTAGGTAAATGAAGAAAGAATGACGTTTAGCTTTACCCGGATACAGAAATTTTTGATCCTACTACGGCGGAAATAATTTATTTCTACTTCAGTTTTTAAATCAATGTTCTACTTAAAACTTTTTGTGTGTACCTAAACTCTATCAGCTCGTTTCGTCCATATTCGGAGCCTCTAGTACTACTTGGTCTGTGAGAGCCATCGCTCATGCAAATGGTGCGGTAAAAATCGATTTAAAAAAATACTTCAATGAAATCTAGCTTCAATTAATTTTTGGTCGCTCATAAATCAATTTTAGATAAGATTTAAACGTTATCCGCTCTCAGTGAATTTTTACCCCGCTAAAAACATTTGAAATTGTGAATGAATTTCAAAAGGCAATTTTCAGAGATATCATGAAAAAAATGCCAGGCTTGTACGTGTATCTGAGTACCTAATGATTTTTTTGAATAATCTTACCTCAATGATTACGAGCAACAAATCCTGTGTTTAAAAAAAATAACAAAGTAGTATTAGGTATTTTTTTATTGCGTGTATCGGTTTGTCTAGTTAGGCAGCCTCCGTGGCGCAGCTGGTTAGACGCCGGCTGTGAATCGAGGCCGTGAGTTCGATCCCCGCACTGAAACAAATGTTTGTGTGAACACAATTGTGGATCATTTGTGGGTTTGGGAGTTTTTGAGACCGGAAAGTGTCTTGTAGTTCCTGATATCTACGACACAATACTCGATCGTAATGTAGGCCGTAGAGTCAGGACTATGCACGTGACTGTTGGGTGAATTTATTTATTTGTTTGTCTAGTGTTTTTGAACGTCTTTGAACAAGGACAAGAAATTTGTGATGTTTGTGATAACAAGTACTGCCTTAATAAAAATGAGACTTTTCGGAGTCATGAGTGAACTGTAAGTCAATCACTACGCCCAATGACGACGAAGGAAAACATCACCGAGAATCCCGCATACTATAGCGATTTCTAAAGAATTTTTATCGTACCTATGTGAAGTCCTCAAACCGCACTAGGCCAGCGTGGTGGACTAAATGGCCTAACCCCACTTAATCCTACTCTGTATTGGTTCTATATTTAAAAATAATGCATTAATAAGTAGACATTTACATAAATCAACTGCCTACCTATTTATGTATACTTTACTGCACACACATAGAAACATGTAATAATCTTGATATACCAAATACAAAAAGTACAGATGGCGGTCTTATCTCTTGACAATTTCTTATAGACAGAAGGAAAAATAATAAAGGGCAGCTTATTATATAAAGGATACAAGCTCTATTAAACGAAAATAGATATTTAAAATCAATATTGATATGTACATAAATACATATATAGCCCAATATGCATATATAAATGTTATAAATTGTCTATATATTTCAATATAAGGAATTATAGTTATCAATGTGTGTTTGTCTACTTTCTGAAGAATGGGGAAATTATTTTGTTAAGACAATGTTTACTGGTGGTAGGTCTCTCATATGTGAGAGGCCATCTGGGTGGGTACCACCGCAGTGTCTATTTCTCCCGTCAAACAGCAGTGTAAACGCACTGTTGTGTTTCGGGTTGAAGGGCGTTGTAGCCAGAGTAACTACTGGACATATTGAGACTTAACATCTTGTGTCTCAGGATGGCGAGCGCAATGGAATGCCAAGCATTGCTTTGTAATTCAAGGTGTTGTTTGGTTTTGCTACTGTTCATGAGCGGTCGTATCGCTTACCATCAGGCGAACGGCATGCTCGTCTCGCCATTCATAGCAAGAAAAAAAATAACGAGTATTTTATAATTTGGTTTGGGATGTTTTAAGCAGCCAGCCCTAAAAGTAAATAGAATAAAAATACATAACAAATTTGAAATACATTTATTTTTGTGCATCACTTCATAATCCCACTCTTTCTAATTTCTAATTTACAACACTGGATAGGGTGAATACGTTACGCAGTAATCTAAAATAAATCTATTTATTTTATCATAAGACATTTAGTTAGGCTTCATTACAAATTGCGATTATGGCTCGAGTCGTAGACAACGAATTTCATTTTGTAACATCCATTCTAATTTACATTTTTTTTGTACACCCTAATTACAGAATTTACAGCTCAATCATAACAATTGTAATAAAAATTAACTTCCCATGAGTATTACGTCAACTAACCATTAAAACCATTAAAATTAACAAAAAACATTAAAATTAAAACCATTTAGTTTATTTGTGTCATTATGAAAAAATAGTCTATTAAAAAATTAAATAACAGAATACTTTGTTAGAGATCTATCGCAGTAGTTTTTACTACTTACTATAATTATTATTAGATATAGGATTATATTAAAATACAATGTATTATGTCTTTAGCATTAAATATAAATCTCTGAGTTTGTTCTTAGACATGATATTTTTAAATGAATTCAACAAATTGGACTTGTTACGCAAGATACCAATCGTTTAAAATTGTGTTTGCATATAACCCAATATCTAAATGTTACAAATATAAGCATTATTCAAAACTAAAGTTTAGCCAGTGTATAAAAGTCAAAAAATATTTTATTCAAGGAGGACAAATATGGAATTGCCATATTATGTTTAAAATAATATAATTGTTGCCATCATAAAATAATGAAAATAAGGAAATTTTCTTAAAGTTAATAATTTCGTCACTGGCCGGACATTTATTACGAATAAAAAATATCTAAATACAATTATATTTTACAATTTACTTTTATAATATTTTCTATACAATTAAAGTTTTATAATTAGGTTTATTAAACGTTTGAGAGTTCGAGATGCTTTGCCTTTTATTCAGGGTAACAATGGGGGTAAGAGAATGTAGAGAAGAAAGGAAATATTAACATGCTGATAAAAACCAAGTTGACGTAAATACTTACAACCTTTCTGTATTTATTTCTCGCCCACATACTAGTCACTATCCCAATTAAAAAAAGCATTCCATTAATAAGTAACTTACGCAAAATTGATAAATACCAACATGTAATTTTATACTTTCGATATTTCTAACAAAATGCGCAAAGCATTCTTGCAATTGAATTGCTTTTTCTTTGGTAGAAATACAGATAGTTGTGGCAACCCTGTTCACCTCAGCGATATGAAATTTATTTATTTTTCAAATAAATCAGGCACTTAGTACACGTTGTACAACAATTGCGATTTGTTAACAAATTAAAAAATATAATAGAAATATATTCATTTTAGGATATTTATTTTTTTGGACTGGCAATACATATGTATTTTATAAGAATTTACTTAGGATCTAGGTAGATTGGACTACACGAATACGAAGATATCACCTATACAGAGAAAAGCTATTTTGGTTAGCATTAACCCCTATATCCAGTCTAAAAAGTAGCTATTTGCTAAGAAATTATCTTTAAAATTACTGCATATTTAACAACTGATTGAGCGGTAACATTAACGAATTATTGTTTTCTAAAACAAACATGTGCCAACTTTTTTTTTACAAAAGTGACATGGATTAGTTGATTGGAATTTATTTAATTTAGTTGAACCCACAGATTGAACAGTATATTGCTATAACTTGTCACACATTTATAAAGATATAAAGTTGTAATATACACAGCAAATTTTAAGGAATAGAAGAAAGTAGCATTTCAACTAATAAAACTCTGAGAATTTAATATGAGTGCGATGGCATTATGGTTCGCTTTATATGAACTCATGGAGCAACATCCATTGATGACATGCGTTAATAGAACTACAATAGGTAAGAGACTTTGGAAATCGATATCTATAAAGACATTTGAAGCGACATATTTTACAGTGAAAAGCACCATAAATTCTGTTTTATACTCTATCATTACTCACAACTTTCACTTAACTACTTAAAGCATCAACATAATAAGAATATTGGCACCAAAATGAACATTTAAACTCCCGCGTTTTAATTTTGCAAACAAATGTTTACCCAATTGTTTTTGAGAGTACTTGAAAATAGGACGAAAGTTATCTTACTATAATTAAAGTTGTTTATGGTTTAAGCATTCGATATTTAAATAAAGGCGGGCTGTTTGGCGGAATGTTGCAATGCCGCCAAAACGTCGTGTTTGAGTCTAACGTATAATCTTCCTTTTCTCCATGGGTTTTGGAGTTGCAGCGGCCTAAAGTCATCTCGCAAGCATCTCTCCCGCGCTCCTATGACGGCGACTAAGCAGAAGTCTTGCAGTTTTTCTGGTCCATATACGGGACCGGATTTTCCTTTGAGCACGGCGGCCATGTTTAGTTGTTTGACAACTAGGTCGATGACCTCTCGTGCTGATGTGCGTGGCGTGACGTGAAGCTTCAGCGAAGTGCCCACCGCCAGTCCCGTTTCATAGGCTGCAAATACCTGTAAAAAACAATCTTGATTAAGCAACGTGAACATTTTTTTACGTTTTAACACAAAGTCATGTTAGAAATCATATCCATGGTTAGAATGTTAAGAGTAATTTTTTTAGTGATATTATTTTTTTTAAAAATGACGAATTTCATTTCACTTGTATGAGAAAATTTATGGGATGAATAATATCTATACATGTATTACCTGCAAAATCCCTGGCTGGTCAGGCGTCCGTGGTTCCACGGGCTGCTTGACAATGCGCTCATTTTCCGTCCTCGTCTCCTCAGTCTTTGGAACCTTATTGTTATACTCCGTATCCTCCTGAGTCTCCAACAACGGCTGTCTTTTCACACACAAATTGCTCTTTAAGTACTCCTGACCAGTATCTGTGTAGTCCACATCTCCTGTCTTTACACTGGTCATGCTCTTCGAAGCTATGACGTTGCAAGGATTCCTGTACTGCTTCGGACGGATTTTCAAAGGAACTGATGTGATTGGACAGCTTTGACTTTCCGAATCACTGGACAGACTCTGGGCGGACTCTGATACGTTGCCTTTGGACGCCCTGACGCTTATCATGCTTCCTGGGTAGTATCCTTTTACTGTTAATAATGGACTTGACGTCGTTGAAGCATTCGCGTTAATACTGTGGGGACGAGGTTTCGGTTCCACATTCTCGTTTTGCAGTACTAAAGTGTCTTCGCTGCGGGAAGGTGGCAATCGATTGCTGCCAATGCTTGTATGAGATTCAGACGATTTAATATCGAATTGTGAGTTGCTGCTCATATAATTGGTACTGGATTGTGTGAACTGGGAATCGCCACTGCCTTTTCTGAACGTATGCGTGTCAATGTTGAGGAATTGTGATGTGCTCAGATTGAGTGTTGAGACAGATGTTTGTCGAGGCGCTAGACTCAACTGCTGCTCTGATTTGCTGAACTCTGGGTGTAGGTTGGCGTGGTTTCCGTTGCCAGCAGGGCCGGGCCACGATCCCCTACCAGGTGATGTCTTCGTAATTTTACCATCGCGCGACGGAATTTGCAGGAAATCAATTTTCAAATCTGAGTCTTTTTCATTGGTGTCGGCGTCAGGCGCATCTGTGCTTTGGGAGGGAGTTTTGTCTAATATATATTTGAGCAATATACCTGAACTCTGGACTGCTTTGTCTTTGTCTCTCGCGAATCCAATCAAATCCATCAACCACCTTTCAGCTTTCCACACAGTATTCAAATTATTTTGGAGATCTTCTAGTTTGGCTAACCTTTCTTTGGCTGTTTGTAGTTCGCTACACGAAAAAGCCTCTCTATGGGAATGTGCTGCTAAAGCGACATCTAGTTCCAACACGCAGCTGAGTTTCGAGTATTTGTTAAGTATATTAGTGTGATAGGTTTGTAGGTGGATCATTTCGAAAGCT
This sequence comes from Hyles lineata, assembly GCA_030180105.1. Classification (NCBI taxonomy): domain Eukaryota; kingdom Metazoa; phylum Arthropoda; class Insecta; order Lepidoptera; family Sphingidae; genus Hyles; species Hyles lineata. Next base: position 124,562 of record JARJEE010000035.1, on the reverse strand, counting down.
TGGATCGGAAGACTGAGTAGATCGCCTTTTTGTAGGAGTATTTCTTTCTGACCAGGCACGGAACATGCCTGTTCAGCCGGTGGACATATCATGATGAAACTGACGTCGTTGTTCAACTCTATGACTTCCAAGTCGTAGATTCGGTGGGTTAGGACGTTTTCCAAAGGTATTTCCATGTCTTTGAACAGTCGCCGCGCGGCTGTCGCGATGTGGTCGAGGAACATTTCTTGAGATTCTGAAGGTTTCTCCTGGCTGGCGATCGAGAGGTTCATGTGTTGGGAGTCTTCTATTTTGCCTGACTGGTTTCTTAGGTACTCCCACTCCTCACTGTAAAGTAAAATAACAATAGGTTTTATAAAATATTTTGTTGTTTTTTCTTATGTATATGTACATGTGTATGTGCTTATACGTTGTAGACTATTGCTTTTTCGACAGTTAAAGCCATATTACCACCTTACCTTACTCACAGCTATATTCACGATGTGCCAGGAGATCAGAACTAATGAAGATGTATGATGTTACAGAAAACGATATCTAACTAACAGCTACAGCACCCGTAAAGTACCAGGCAATCAGAGCACAACGGGAGGTGTGTACTGTGTATTATAGTGTGTAGTATGTACGTACGCGGAGACGTGCGGGTTGTCGCGCACGCGCGTGTGCGGCGGCACGTTGGGCGCGCGCGCCGGCGCCACCAGCCGCACCACCTCCACCGACGACTGCAGCTTCAGGTAGCCCAGGTACAGCCCGCGGGACAGTTGCACGCGACACACCTGACCAACATACCAATATTAAATCCAATCAAATCAGTCTTCTCCTGGGCCTCCTCTACAAAAAAAGTCATATTTCTGTAGGCATATTTCTGTAGGCCATGGGCCTCCTCTACGATCGAAAGTATAATGAAGATGGTTATAATTCTGTGTTACTGGCTATATGCTGGAATATTTGCTGCCATGGAGTAGTACAATAATATTTTTTAGATTCATGACCCTTTATGTATTTATAAGCAACCTTGGAATTGAACAAGTTACTGAGCTTGGTCCATATATAAAATACGGGCCTCATCTACCCACAGCTTAATAAAGACACAATCGGCAATTTTCCTTTGGAAATAGGCGTAGGTACTCAAAAATGATTTAATAAAAGATTTTCAAACATAATATTATGTCATGTACACAAATCCACAACATCAAAGTCTGTCTATGAGATCCATAAACCGAACTGATATAATTCCACCACACAAAAACCCTTGCATTTTTACTTCTAAAACGCCCTTACCTGATGATAAGCGATCTGTTCATGCACAGAAGCCATGAGCAGTTCTCCGATAGTGTTATCTTCGCTGAGCACTCGTCTCCTTAGCTTGGTGACGGGCGCCCAACGTGAATTCAGCGCTGAGATAGACTTGGCTGATTTCACGCTGTTCACGCAGGAGAGAACTACCGTGCCGTGAGAGTCTCGGAGAGGCTTGTGGTATAGTTGACCTGGAAGGGGCATATATTCATGGTTAAAGCTTTAAAGAATTTTTGATGGGATTTATGACGAATAAAACAGCGCTATTGAAATTGCAATTAATATCTTATTATTTTAAAAGCATGCGTATATAGAAGACTGGGTAAGTAAGAGTCATAATTTGAAAAGTTTTTTTACAACTAAAGGTGCATTTAGATTTTTAATTTCGATTTTTTATATTAATCTTACTAAAATAAAACTATTTTATCGCGGATTTGGCTGAAGTTCTATATTTTTAACTTTTTGACGATTTATTTCAATGTGTAACATTCGCGTAAATTTAAGAAATCTTACGGATATGGTTAAATTACAAACATCAATTCTTGGTAGAGTTAATGATTACATAGTGTAAGATTGTAACAGAAGAATTTATCTGAATGCTCTAGATTACATACCTAAGTCCTGAATGCCTAATGCTGACTGCATTTGAGCTGCAGCGGTCAGTAGTTTGAGTCTGAAGTGAATGGATGAAGACGTGTGCTTTTCCATATCCGACCGGAGCGCCTTCACATCGTCCCAGGCACACGAAACCTGAAAGAGGATATTATTGCTTATTAAGACTTTAGAAGACTTCTATTGTATGTAACTTATCGTTGTCATCACATACAGGAAGTTCAGTACTGCACAAGGATAGATTACCACGTCACAGCGGCCTGTATCGAACGTCATTTAGCGAGCTTGTATATTCGTTTATGCATCTCCAAGCTACACTCCAACATTGTGCATTTGGATATGAATTGAAATGAAATGAAAATAATTTATTGAATCCATTAAGATGTTCTAAATCATCTAAATTCAGACTTTTTTATTTACGATATGAGGCCTAGATACATTATTAGCCCCTCTGATGCATTGTTGATCATCATATTTATATAAACGAAAACAGACGAAAATGTCATTATTCTGGTCATTAGTCACATAAAATCTATCCATCCACTGTGCCATATCGTGTCAGAGTGATGGACCAAGGTCCACGCCCCTTAGCGTAATGAATATCACGATCAAATCTGTTAAGTACCTTCATAAGCCAGTGAAAGTCTGTGTAGATGCAAGTGGGATAGGTTTCGTCCACTTCGATGACAGGCAAGAACTCTTCGCTCGTCACCAGCACTTTGTCCTCGTGGTACAAGATGCACGCCAAGTAGACACCCCTGTAACGTTTAAATATGTTGTCAACAAAATTGTTTTCAAAATCAAAATGATGTCTTCTTTCAGTAAAATTGTCTATCTACAATATGTGGTACTTCCACTTTATGTGGCATCGTCGTCGGAAGCCCTTTATAAAAGTATTATAAGATTTGGCTTCCACTTTTTACCTAAACATGGATGTCAAGGAACGTAATTTTTTTAGAATATTTTTAATTCTCTCAACATGATAGATTAGAATGTCCATTTTCCAAAACATTGACATCGGATATTCCGCTAGTCTTAATAAAGCCAAATTTATCTGCAATATGCTCCGATACAAGGATAAACATAAAGAAGTTTTGCACTACTGCTTTCCTCCTATAGGTCATAGCGTGATGATATATAGCCTATAGCCTTCCTCGATAAATGGACTACTCAACACTGAAAGAATCATTCAAATCGGACCAGTAGTTCCAGAGATCAGCGCGTTCAAAGAAACAAACAAACAAACTCTGCAGCTTTATAATATTAGTATAGAGACTATCAGTTTAGAATATCGACCAATCGGACAACAAACAAACAAACAAACAAACTCTGAAGATTTATAATATATTTATATTTAATATTATTGTACTTTTAGTGTTGTACCCTTTTTGTGTCAATAAATAATTTTCTTTCAAAAAGTTAAGTACCTCCGCAGATTCTTCTGGAACTTGCTAGCAGCAGTGAACAGTTGTCGTATAGTGGCGGTTTTCTTGCGCGGGTGTCGTGGCGGCGCGGAGGGGCGGCAGCGCGCGCCCGCCGCCGCGCACGCCAGCGCCTCCAGCGCCGCCGCGCCGCCGCCGCCGCGCACCACGCGGGACGACACGTCGCGCCAGCCTGCACACACCGTGTGTACTGTAGGCCATGTGCTACTATACTATATGGCATGTGTGAGCTATACAGGGTACCGTCAACCATGTACTACTGCACTACATGGCGTATAGTGTGTGAGCTATACAGGATATTTTCAACCATGTACTAGTACACTATATGGCGTGTCGTGTGTGCTATACACGGTGTCCCATAAATCAAGGTTAAGCTGAAGAAGGTTAATACGTTAATAACCTAACCCTATAAAATTAAAGAAAAATTATTATCACTCGAAAAGTCAATTAAATTGACATAGTAATCCAAGTATCGGCTACAGTTCTATGAATGCAGAGTGTGAGCTATACAGGATGTCCCATAAATCAAAGTCAAGCTCAAATCGGTTAATAAAGCCGGTAATGGTTAACGCCAGAAAAAAAATCATTTTTTTTTAATTTATTACCACTCGAAAAAATCAATTAATTTGACAAAGTAATCCCAGTATTGGCTACAATTTTATCTATAGTTTCAGCGGTAAAAAATACTAATAAAATTACCAACTGTTTCATATTATGATTTTAAACTGGGTCTTGGTGACTAGCAAGGAAGATGTAAAATCTACTTCAGTGATAAACGACATCTATACCGGCAATTGTTCATCTGGTTTTTGTATTACTATACTCTATAAATGAAAATCCTATAACTACACAGATTACAGCCAATTTTAAATCTACCAATGAAATCACAAAATAAACAATATACTCACTGCTAGGAACAACACTCCTCGGCACAGACACAGTATAAGGTCCCCATCCCTTAATATTCCCCGCGGCAGCCCTGAAGAAGTACCGGCGGCCGCGTGTCAGCCCTGCGGCGAGGACCCTCGTACCACTACTGGTACCCGACGCCGCTACCTCACGAGTACCGCACACGTTGGAGAAGTCTGCTCTGGATGACCATTCCACTAGAATATAAAAACAATATTATAAGGATATACACTTTCTTTCTTAGGTTTAGAGTATTTTTAAACTTAATAGTAATGTTTAAACTGCGCTAAAAATAACAGTGAAATCAGAATCTATGGTTTTGATCTCCTTTCCCAGACCAATTATTATTTCGGGCCTGGGTTGTGTTTCTAATACCTGTTGTAACTTGTAGTATGTCTCTGATACCCAAAATCTATGACCCATATCTGACTAGTCAGAATTGAATATATAACTGTTGAGTTTATTAAATGGTATGTAGGGTACATTTTGTTCACGGTGGTCGCGGGTTCAAATCCCAGGGCACACCTCTGACTTTTCGGAGTCATGTGTGTATTGATAGTCAATCACCACGCACTAAAACGGTGAAGGAAAACATCGTGAGGAAACCTGCATACCATAGCGGTTCATAAGAATTTCTATGGTATGTAAGTCCGCCAACCCGCACTAGGCCAGCGTGGTGGACTATATGGCCTAACCACTCTCAATCGTACTTTCGATTGTAGAGTAGGCCCGTGCCCTGCAGTGGGACGTATATGGGCTGATACAGTACAGTACAGTACACGTCCGTCCAGCATTAAGGTACTAAGGTAACTTAATATACCACCAATTCTTTGACTCTCACCTTTAAACTTGGTGACCGGTGGTGGGTCTTTGTGAGTGGTCACCACCCTCATTTCCCGCAGCCTGACGGTGACTGCATGAGCGCCGCATACTTCTAGCTCTGGTGGCGTCGGCGATGGTGGTACCCGTAGCTGTTGCCAGCCTAGTACCAACCGTCTGGAAAGTAATAATAGTTCCAGATAAGCATATTGTCTAATGTCGATTTAAACTACTTATAAAAACGAAGGTAAAAATGCTGCGAAATAAATTCCAGGCATAACACGGATTAGAGGAATACTTGAAAAGATCTAGGTGAACTAGGTCTTTCATAAAGATACAACAACGTAACAGTTAGACAATCTAAACATCATATCTAAGCGTGGTGAGTTTTGATCCTTGGTTTATCGTTCAGCACTGGTATTCTTACATTTAAAGATCTATTTTAAGTATGACAATGATGCTTACTTCAACATCCTCACTCTCCGCTCCCAGTGCTGCGCTTGCTTATCTTTCTCCGAGCCCGTGCCGCCGGCGCAGCCCGTCGTGCCCGCCTGACCGCCAGCCGCTGACCTGAAAACGATAACAGCCTCTTAGAACAGTGGTTTTCAATCTTCCTAAATACGGAACCTCTTTTCAGTTTGAAAATTTCTGGCGATCCTCTTGGGCAACGGACATACGAAAAAAATTGTGATTTAGAAGACCAAGATTTTATACATTTTGATACCTATGTTTATTATTAAGAACTAAGTATGGTCTGCAAGAATGGCGATCCCCTAAACAAAGCTTCACGACCCATAAATTGAAAAACATTTGATGCAAAAAACCATACCTTAAGGTAAAAATAATACTAATAAACTACTCGAGGTTTTTAATTACACTGTAGGTATCACAAAATAAACCAGTCCGCTCTGATTTTGGCTCGCGGGTGTAAGGGGAAACTCTGACATCCAAATTTCTCGTAACGCAGCAATATCTCGAAAATATCATATGGGACTATGTTGACTGACATGATATTACATTTTAGATTTATCAAGCGGAAGAATTGACTAAAAGTGGTTAGTGAACTGCTCGATATGAAAATGATGTACAATTTACATGCTGCCAATGGTTACAAACTAAAGAGAAGTTTTATTATTCTACTTCTAATAAAGGTATAAAATGAGTACTAATTGTAATAAAGTTCAAAATGGGTACTAACACGTACCTGGTGCAGGCATCCTCCCGGCAGCTCCTTTCTGGAGTGCAGCCCACCGCCTCGTGTAGTTTCGCTTCCGCTTCGCGAGCCAGTCGCCGCAGGTGAGCGCCCAGGGTTTCTGAACTCTTAACTGGAACAATAAGATAAATAAATAACACTGTAAAGTTCTTTCGGTGTGGTGATCGAACGCGCGTCCCTTCGTTTCACAGGCAGGATATAGCCACCTGCGCCACGGAGGCTGTTGAATGAAAAGAGATCGATAAGGTAACTTAGTGTTTTGTTAGTTGTATATTTTGATAAGACTAGTCCAAGATTTTTTTATTGTTTACAAAGTCCACAAAACTGGTCACAAACTCATAACATTCGTAATAACAGTTATGCAGTACTGCAGATGAAATATTTGCAACCTTCTAAAACTGAATGCGGCATGAACAAACTAGAAGTAAATAGTAATATATAGTGTCTGGGTTAAATGGTTAAAAAGTTGTAACAATTAGAAATTAAAAGAAGAAGATTGACACAGAAATAAGTTCCATTGAATTATTATAATTAGAAATACAATAAGTGGATTTTCCAAATATTTGCAAAGAAAACACACATGTAGATGAAATTGAGGATCTATTGTCGGAAAGTTAGTGTAAAAATATGTGGAATTATGAGGTGACATAAAACTTATCAATTGTCGTATGAGTCTTAGCACAAACTGCAGACATTAGGTTTTTGTAGTCACGTTCTGTCGTGGTCCCATGTGGTTTATTATTTGTATACTTCGATCAAATATACACTAGATACACAATTCCCTGTAAAAGTTATGTTAAAAAGTGGCACCGATGCATGACATGAAAAAAAGTAAACAAAAAGATCACATATTCCAAATATATTACCACAAATTCCACCTTATTCCTGGAGCTTAAAGTAGCTTTTCACATAATATTGTCTAAAGTTATGCGACGTTTTAGAAGCAACGGTCGGTGCGTGACTGAAGGCGAATGAGTGCTTAAAGCACTCTTTTTTGGTGCCATTTTCTAAGCGCTCATGTTGTATCTAGTGTATAATTGATCGAAGTTTGTATACTAACTTTTTCCTTGTTATTGTTATGAAATGCTATTGTGTCTACATATTTATTTTTATAAAATATTTGCACGAATATTTTTTTTATGGTTCACATACATTTAAAATGACTGGAACATCTCTCTAGTACGTCGCGTTTCGGTTACATCTGGGTTATGGATTTACAGTTTACTATGGGTCTCTCCTATATGAGAGGCCGCTGGGGTGATACCTCATCGCAATATCAATTTCTCCCGTTAATCAGTAGTGTAAATGCACGGTTGTGTTCTGGTATGAAGGGTATTGTAGTCAGAGTAACGACTGGACATAATGAGACTTAACATCTTATGTATGTCTCAGAATGGTGAACGCAGTGGAATGTCAATTTGTTTGGTAATTCGTGCTGTTGTTTGGTTTTGCAACGCACATGAACGGTCATATCGCTTACCATCAGTCGAATGGCGTGCCATTCATCGTAATAAAAAAAAAAGATTACTGTGACGTTAGGAAATGTTTCAAGAATACCGATGCTAAATCCGAATCAAATAAATAAATAATACAGTATTTGTTTCACCGAATTACTTCTGATTGAGTTTCGTCAATCCGGCGCGAATGAATGGGAAATAGAATCGCCGGCAAATACCAATACATTTGTAAAGAGTGGTGTAATTAATTTACTTGTAAAGGACTGTGACTGCCTCGGTGGCACAGTTGTTCTACGGTACGATTAAAAGGCCGTCGGTTGTTGAAGTCACAGGTTCGATTCCCGGGTCTGTCTAAGAGATATTGGATTTTTCTATTGATTCAGTATTTTTCTATTGCTCTGAGTCAGTAATTTGTGCCCGATTTGGCGATAGGCTCGCTTCTATCTCGTTTTGGGAGGGAACACACAAAGCGAAACGGCTGTCTTGGTAGCACCTCTGCCTACCTCTTCTGGAAAAAAGGCGTGAGTTTATGTATGTTATGTTTATGTGACTGTGTAAAGGACTTGAGGGGAATTTTATGTATGTACCTATCGTGGTTAGTACAGAAGGAAAAGGGTATTTATATTGTTTAGGTTGAAAATTTGTTGAACAAGTAAAGGTGTGATGTCATTTTTAGAATTCTTTGAAAATCGGCGCGTGATTACGACTCTATTAAATATAAGAAGAACTTGAACGTTTAATGGAAAAATAGTAAGTCAGTTTGTAATTGCATATTGTGCACTATAGACTATATTAACGGCTTTCATCAAACTATTCACCCTGTTACAAAGAGGATTAAAAAATAAAATGTAATCTTTGGGTGACCCTACAATTTATATTTTAACGTAAAAAAATAATAAAACTATGCCAAAAGTAAAGGCTAGAATACAACAATAATACAAATAAGGAAAGGCGCAAAAAATTGAGGGGGACCCTAGGGAGAGAACTTCTGATTTCTCTTCTGATTCTCCACAATTTTATTGATTTATCGACTCGACACCCTTGGGCATTAGGGAAACTTGTGTTTTTGCTTGTAAATAATAAAACAGCGATTCCTTTGCCAGAGGATTTGCGACTGATTCTAGTTGCAAACTAAGAGCTTTGTCAATGGGCTTTTTCAAACTTATCTTAATACCATAGAAATCGAAACAGTTATGTTAATATCGACATTGACAATATTACTTTTAAATTGATCAGATTAAAAAATATATGATGCAAGTTTTAGTTATAATTAAAAAAAACACCTGTTTTTCAATGCTGAAAATGAGTGCCTCATTTTGTTGGTATTAGAAATTACACCGGCATTTTATTCCCACAGTACCTAAGCTAGCTCTTTTTGTGATCTTCTTCCTTCTGACTCACAACTACATCATGGCGTCTATTAGAACCTTTTAATCATAAAATGACCTAGCATAAAATATGTCGACGATAGTGATATATGATAGACTTGTCTTGATTTTACAATTTCGTCTAGTCACATTAGTAAAATACACGATATGTAAACATGAAAATATATTGACAGAAGTGACATAAAAATCAAAAACATGACTATTTCGAAGATTGTATCATCAATATTTCAGAGTTTATCAGAATCTGTTATCTTTACAGATTTTTGCCTTCAAACTATTCGAGATGAATCGAAAATTGTAGAAACAATGGTCCACAAGGTGGACGGACGAGCTTGTTAAGGTTGCAGGAGGTCGGTGGATGCAGGCCGCTACCAACAGGTCAATGTGGATATAATTGTTGGAGGTCCCTATTCAGCAGTGGAATTTCTGTGGCACAAGAGAGAGAGGGAGAGATAACAAAATATATTTTCATTTGAAACCCGATCCTAAAATGTTTGAATATCTTTATAAAATTATCGGCGTTACTGCGCATGCGTAATCCCCCTCTTCGCCCCGCAATCTGGTGACTCATGCCTGCTAAGAGTTTCGGCGTTAGGGCACCTCCTCTTTGTATTTACTTCATGGTACGACTCTACGAAGCTCGCACATACAACAATGAATATCTGTACAATTTATATCAAAGAAAAACAAAGGAAAAAAGATACTGCATAAATAAAATAAATAAATAATTATAATTACATAAGTTGATAAAAAATGCTATGCAATAGCTTTACCGCGGCAGTCTCCGAGTGCCACACGTCATTTTTATTTTATGTATTTGTTAGACGCACCAAAACGTATTAAGCAAAATAAATTAATAATATATATTTTTTGCTATGAACCACATGTTACTGGAAAAGTTTTGTGTGTATAATTTATACCCAAACGATATTCTCTGGCGGTCGGACGGTGAGTAACAAATGAAATATTGTGTCCTATGACATGTTGTATTGTATTTTCCAGAATACTATAGCGACAAACCTTACGTTTGACGTATCCAGTAATGCTTTGATGTCTACGCAAGCCAGCTGTAGTAGCGTATTCATATATCGATATATCCAATCGCATCTCTATTTGAACTTTGTGCCAATATCGAGTGATTCTCAGGAGGAGTTAGCTGAAAGCTATTTGTTATGAAAAGATTGGTTCACAATTCATATTACTATGTGTACATACATACATATACTTACTGAATGATGATCATAGAATTGTAGAGTAAGTTATCAAACTAATGCAAAAGACAACATGATGTTTATATTTCTTGGGGGTTCGTCTATGAGCTGAAACTATTGTATGCCTGTTGTAATGGTCGACGTCCGAAGTAATTTATTAGTTTTCCACTTCTAAAAATTAATATTATTCTTTATGATACCTATCATGCCAAACCAAACTAGGACAGCGTGGTGGACTATATGTTCTTACCACTCTCGATCGTATTCTCGATAATAGTGGAGGCCCATGCCCTGCAGTGGGCATATATCGTATATGGGCTGATACCGCACAGCACTTATCATTCTCTCTGAACTTATTCTATGGTTACGACGTATGTTAGTGGAACATTCATTTGCGGAGTACCTAGGCACATTCGTATAGTTTTGTGTACGACGCTCGAAAATTCGAAATTCGTGTCGGATTATGAAATAGCCAACATTTATTACAATAATATTTGTTATGAATATGCAATATCCATTAAAGCACCAAGTAAAAACTAAATATATATGAAATCCAAATAATTTTTATCTTCGAATATTTAGGGCATAAAATCTTAGGAGGCCAAAAAGCTAAATCTTATTTATTACTACCCCGAAAATAAAATAAGCTTTTATTAAGAAAAGTGACAGTACGCAATTCGGGCAACATATTTCGACAAGCAACTTAAATTACCGTATATTTCTTTGTCAGGGGAAATATACTTCTATGAAGTACGAAAATATACTGGTAATTTAAGATTTTTTACGTTGTTGTTTTTTAAAGTACGTTGAATGAAATAGTTGAAAAATAAATATAAACATAGATTGAACAACATATATGAGTCGGTGAATACATCTTGTTTCATTGTTTTTTTGTTCACGAATAAACCCTCAATACCGATCATTATGCTAACAAAAAGAATGCGTGTATTGCGCTTCAGTGGTCGTCAATGAAAGAACCTTTTGTACAATACCTATATGTACTTCGGAGAGATGTACATTATTTAAATAACGCGTAGAGGGAAATTCAATAATCAGCATATATTTTTTGGCTAGTTATCTTAGGAGAATCGCTTTCGTAAGTTCAACATTAAAATTTATTACTTTTTGATGATATTGTTTGATTTATTTGAGTCATCATACAAGTATTTTATCTTATAATACATTAGACGCTAAACAAGTTCATCATATATTTTTCAATTTTATGTCTAGACATAACAACATTGCTTTTAAAAGATAAAGACCATCGACCTCTAGAAAAAAATACAAACACTGAATGTAGTGCGTGGTGGCCTGTTGGTAAACGGACCAGGGGGGTTACTCTACAATCCGTAACTCGAAATTTCGTGACATTTTTCGGACGGATGTTACTTCGTTACACGAAATCCATCTAAAATCATTAAGAATATCTATGACAATTATCATTCACTCCGCAGTTAGTCTATGTTTACGACGAATTTTCAACATTTCGGATGGTTCACATACTCTGTGGTACATTTATTTCGTCACTGACGTCCGTCATCCGAAGTTTCGGGCTTCGTAACGGATTGTAGAGTAACCCCCCAGACGCGGCTGCCAACATGTTCACGGTGGTCGCGGGTTCAAATCCCAGGGCACACCTCTGACTTTTCGGAGTCATGTGTGTATTGATAGTCAATCACCACGCACTAAAACGGTGAAGGAAAACATCGTGAGGAAACCTGCATATCATAGCGGTTCATGAGAATTTCTATGGTATGTAAGTCCGCCAACCCGCACTAGGCCAGCGTGGTGGACTATATGGCCTAACCACTCTCAATCGTACTTTCGATTGTAGAGTAGGCCCGTGCCCTGCAGTGGGACGTATATGGGCTGATACAGATACAGAATGTTTTGAAAAATCCCAGGAGAATGACAGGTCATGCTATTCCATTGAACTGCAAAAATCTTTACATCAACCTGATTTTTATCGTAGTAAAAAAATATACATAGAAAAAGAAAACAATATCACTTCCTAGTCAACGGGACATAGTTATGTATTGTTTACTTTCTATTCTTCTAATGTAAGTCATTCACCTAAATATGACCAAGATACCGGACCATCTAGATAAAGATTATAAACAAACAAATCTCGGTATTACCCAATCAGATTTATCGATCAGATTAAGGAAACGAGAGAAATACTTGACAGAATGTCTTGTAAACTACGATCAATAATACAGTAAAGCACATTACAAGTCTGTTTGTTGAATTAATGATAAATAATAATAATAGATCAGTTAAGTCTTATGTCGTGGGTATCAAAAACCACGAGAGATTTTACGGTGTCACAAACACCCAGACCCGAGACAAAGACTTGTGGGCCTCACATATATTTGTCTCGGTGCGGAGATCGAATCCGCGGCATCCCGATTCACAGTCGGCGTCTTACTAACTGCGCCACGGAGGCTGTCAATTTAATTGTGGGTATGTCTGCCAGATTTACAGACATGTTGGTGAACTATACTATGTCTAGGACTAGGGGACGCCAGCCAGATAGAGCAGTGACCTAGAAACACGGCGTTTTATTAAACAAATTCACCCGATAAACATATAGGGCTGCCCGCGATGTATGATAAGTATTTTTATGGTAAAAGTCCGATAAACTAGTAAAAGGATCTGATAGGTGAGGACCGTAAACATCCACAACAATAAAAGATAGTGCTTTGTCAGCCTTAGAGAAGTCAGGGAAACAAAAAATGGGAACACAAAGTCAATAGACCTTTTTTTCTGGAAAATCAATTGGTAGACGTAGTGAAACAGCAAAACTGTTACTTTACGGCAGCTTCATATGAGACAGTTGCTGTGATTAGATTTAAACACAATGAAGTCTAAACTGGATATGGCAAGAATCTTATCTCTTTTATTATAATATTTCAGCCTCAGCAGTTTTTTTATTCTCTCAAAATTCAAAATTTCTATCTTTTTAATTAAACAGCCGCACAAAAAAGACAAGAGACCAGATTCCCATAATTTCTTATAACTTTTGATTTGAAATCTAAATAAAAAAATGCGATTCATCACGTCCTTTTGGTCATTAAGCTGTGTTAAAGCCTCATTTACACAGCAATGGACTTTGTTCAATTCGGAAATGATTTCCGATAACCCTTCTTGGTGACTTGCCAAAACATTCGATTCTAGTCGGAGTCGCAATTAAGCCGGCTACCCCAGGTGTTCTGTAATGACCACTTCGGTGCTTTAATTTAGCCCATTTTTCTTTAGGCTTGAAAGTAATGTATTTACTAAGTCTTATTTATTTCCAATTTCAGCAATGGCAGAGTTTTTTTCATGAAGTCATTATCGTCATTCGTATTTCAAGTAATCCTTCAAAATATTTGGATGAAATGACAAAAACACGAAGACAAATGATGATAAAGAAACGGTGTAATACACGTTTTAAATAAAGTACCTCTGCTACACTAAACAAATATTATAGCTTCGAAATATACCAAATGTAGGTATTGTATGGACAAGTATTACTGTAATTTCGAACAAAACGGGAGCGCCTGAACTCGACCTTCGCACTCAGAGAAAGGTTTTAGGATAAATAAATATTTGTTATTTTCTGTCCGGTTGACTTCTAATATCCAAGACCCAAGGCACGTATCTGTGTGAAAGCGAACAGCACGTGACTGTTCGATTTATTTGTTAATAAACCAGATAAATAACAATATTATATGGACTTATTTGGTAACTGAAAAAGATATTTCAATTACTTATTACTGCAAAAAATCACGCTCGCTTCTACATTGAATTGTAATAGTCTACTCAGTGAATTTAATTAGTATCTTTAAATTAGACGGTAATCCTATTAAGTGGTTGTCGAACATTTCGCAGAGCTATCAGATATGAGTTGCATCGACTTATTCCTCGGAGAGCAAGGAGACAATCCGATAATCCAGTTCCTACTTCAATTAATTAGTCGTAACTAATTTATTTGGAATTGAATTAAAGGCACGGATTATTGGTGATTGCTGATTGATATAATATTCGATATCTTTATTGTATTGTATCGTAATTTCTAGTGAGAGAGAGTTCAGAATCAATGAAAAATGAGGCTGTAAGCTCGATCATTATGACGGAGCAAAATTTGAGAGATTTTATTAATCTACTGGCAGAAATTAATTAAGGTTCGCTTAGAAAATTGTAAATGTTTAACTATCGTATCACAGGGAATAAGTTACTTGATATAGCGAGAGTATTATAAGTATCAACTTGTTAGGTTCGCACAAAGTTTGTTACGTTTGCGTTACTTTTAAATAAACCTTAAACCTGATTGAAAGCTTGCTATTAAACAAGCACTAACTAACAAAAAATAATAAATACACCCAACAGTCACATACATAGTTTTGAACCCACATGAAGATCAATTAAGTCTTGTGTCGCGGGTATCAGTAACTACGAGAGACTTTTCGGTCGCACAAACACCCAGAGCCGATACACATAGTTTTGTGCCTAACAAACTTTTGTCTCTATGCAAGGATTGAACTCGAGTCTTCTCGTTTCACAGCTGTCATCTAACTAATCAACTAAGTATGACTAAATCACATCTTATTTGAAATCTGCTCTTCAGCCGGCAATACTGAGAAATACTATGCTTAAGTTATTTCAATCCGAATAGACCAGTCAGAAACCGAAGTCAGAACAAAGTAAATCTTAATAAAGCCGGATGAGTCTAGAGTTGGACAAACAAATCTTGCTGCTGCCAACAAAGAATACTTTTCGAGATTCATTGCGACAAACTCAGCCTTTGTAGCACCTGTGACGTAGGCTGTTATGTAACTCAATTTGCGTCGACAATTCGTTCTTATACAAAAAATATATTTCTTATTTTGTGATTTACTCGATCAAAGTGAGAAAATATGTGATACACAGTAAACTTAGTGGTGTAGTGAAGAAAAGGTGACTGTGAATGGTGACAGTATGTTTAGACTCTGTATTGGACATGTTTTTATTGCAACGAGTATAAGACGATCATACCTTTCGCCTGATGGTAAGCGATACGATCGTTCATGGACAAAACAACACCATGAAACTAAACGATGCTTGGCGTTCAACTGCACATTACATTTGATTTTTTGATCAAAAATAATACGAGTGCTTGTTGTAGAATGTTCAGAGATGTGAGTTTGAATTTGGACATTGAAAAGTTCCTTAGTGTTAACTGGTGCGACAGTAATCACTGTATTGTAGATTCGAGACGATATGTCACTGATGATATTTAGTATTGTAAGTTCTTAGTTATACATATGTTCATTGCTCACATCTATCTCAAGGGGTAGGCCGATGTAACACTAGTGCCACTCACAGTTCGCCGAGTTTATTTCCGCTCCAAACATTATGACAGGAAGCAACGCTTCTAAAACTGGATTCATCACTGGCTTAAATAATACCCGCTAAATGCGTACCTTCGAACACGGAAAATTACACTTAAATTACAATAAAACCACCGACAGGCCCACATCGTCAGGCTAGGCTAAGTAAGGGCCGGAAATACCCACATAGTCCCTCATGCGGCAACTAAAGGCCACAATTAGTGCACAAATGTACCCTCAATTCTAGCGCAAATATATGGAGGGCGCGTACGAGGCACGGCGACAAAAGCTTGTTTGTCCAACTGCCGTTGTTTGGTAATGTCCGGGGTACTGAATTTGTTCAGTCGTATTTTGTGCGTGTGCTGTATCGATTGCTGGTAATGATATGGGGAGACCATTCCAAATGGCCTCTGTTTTGACTTTTATGAGGATTTTTGGTGAAAATACGAAAATTTTGGACATGTATGAGAGACGGTGTAACACAGGGTATCTCAAACAGATTGGTTAAGAAAGTATCATATTATCAGGAAATAAAAATGAAATGAATGAAAAAAGAAGAGGAATTCATTTTTTTGTTGGAATGCTGATAATGCAAATTATTATTATGATATTCGGGAAGATAAAGATAATATATTACTATTATAATTTATTCCGGCAGAATGTTATAAAATATAAAAGAAACTATATCTATATTATAGTAAATATAAATAAACAGGTCGTTGTGCAGTTTTTTGGGTCAGGCATGTGACCAGCTAGGGACTTACTATGGTTTAAGATTATGATGATAGATTTTCAAAATATCAAAAGCAACTATATAGGAAATGATTGAAAATTGTCTTCTAAAATGTATCCTAAAGTACTTACATTGTGTTCCTTCTTTGGCTCCAAACTCCATGAGCATCTTGACAAGGGGCCTGTTAGTCGACAGCACTGCCACGTCCAAAGGCGAAAGGCCATCGGCGTTGAGGCTGATAAACAATAATTAACTGTTTAATTAATTGCAAAGACTGCTGAGAATTTCAAAACGGACATCATCAGCATCGCTATAGAGCAGATATATTACTACTAGAGATATATTGACTAATAATAAACATCGAATTTTCAATTCATATCAAAATTGTTGAAACGATGAATAGTATTTAAATCCGATTATCTTAAGCCACAGCCACTTTAAAATCGTACCATAAATTCAACGTCTTAATACGTTTCACAAAAATCACAATCCTCAATAGATTTACAAACCAATACTCATACATTGGTAGATAGTAAAGGTTTGTACGGTATGGATGCAATTCCCGAATGAACACTCAATTCCATTTCTAGTTGAAGACAAATTCAAAATTCGACTTTCTACGGTGGGTTGTGGGTGTTTGCCGATATCGATTGTTGACGCGCCCCGATTTTATCGATACTCTAGAGTACGGAATGCGGACGAAAAAGTTTTACGAGCCAACATTTGATTACTAGGGATTGTAGATTTATTTTATTCCGCAATGCGATATCGATGTCGTAAAGATTTGAACGTTTTGATAAGTTATTGAATGGATTTTTTGGGGTCCGTCAGACGAGTAAGCGGGTCTCCTGTTGTTTACAAACACCTATATTGTAGATATAGGTATATTGTAGATTCCTATTAATATATATGTCGTCATCGAGTTGATATTTAAAAACGGAATGCCAACGCCCTCTTTAGGCGTTTGACAGAATCTACGCTAGATAATGACTGAAGATGTCAGGGACTATATAAAAGTCAGGAGCATCTCAAGGGTCTGTGAGTTAGAAGTACGGTTTGTTGCGATCAAGAGAGCAAATATTATTATCTAAGAATAGTGCTGTAAGAGCGTGGAGACGGTCTCGCGTTCCGTGAGTAAGATTATGATTTCCTATGATTTGATCTGACACATCCCCACATACGCCCACGAAACTAGGGCATAACTGGCTGTGAAGCATAATGACGAGCATACACCCAGCATGATAACGAACTTACATTCATAGTACTTCGTTATATATGTGTATATGTAGTAGCCAGTAGGGTGATTCATTTACCTGTTAACATCGACATCCGTCGACTCCAAGATATTTCTCGCTTTGTCAAGGTACCCATGTTCGACTGCTGCAAAGAGGGCTGTAACAAAAATAACTACTTTAGGTTTCATTTTCTTTTCATTTAAGACTTTTTTCCTTGTAACTAACAACGACAGAGCAATATCTCGACTATTAACTTAAGGTTTCCCATCAAGGTAGTAGGTAGTAGAGGCATCACCAAGAAAGTGATTGGAAAGGATGAATTTCTCAACGAAAGAAAATTATTTAAAAAAGGAACAGAAACAAAAAATAATAATTAAAAAACCAAATTAAAAAAAAAAACAAAATACCGTGTAAATGTATGTTAACTTGTGCGATTTTATCTTGTTGCGCGCGCGCATCCTTCTGCTGGCGGCGCGTCGCTTTGTCAAGGTGCGGCGGGTGGGGTGCGCACGCGCTCAACGACGGCAGCTCACCCCCGCACCCCTCCAGCAGCGCGCCGTACTGGAGCTCTACACCAGGACACTTACGTCAAATCAATAAAATAAAAACATAAATAAAAAAACTCTGGGAGAAATTATAAAAACTTAAAAAGATTGACTGTTAAAAATAATATAAATAAACATGGAACTATTTTCTGTAACGGATAATTAGGTATTTTGAGGTTTGGTTATTAATTTAAATTTCATATTGTGCGTACGATAGTCGCTGTGTGGAAAGAAATATCCTACCATTAAAGAAGACTATGTAACTAAACAATATCTTGAATGACGTCAAAGTATCGCATTCAAGTAATAACTTAAAGCAATCACCCACTTAAGCAATATTGCCTCAAATTCAATACTTGGCAAAATGCTTCCTTTGCGAAATGTGAAATAATTAATTTTATTGGGAACTTCCATCGTCCTACGCGTAATGGCGGGGCCAATTTGTCAAAGTTCCAACTGACGTCGGTTTAAAGGCTAATTCAATTCTTAACAACGTTCGCCGGTTCAGTGTCGTATATTGTATGGTAATGCACTTGTACAAGCTTGCGAGTGCATTTGGAAACATCGTTCATCTTGCCTCTTCCTTGAGTGATGCGATGCAAACTATTTGCTCTGAGTTCAAATCTTGTATGGAGTTATTTTGGGCTTTTTCTGCTTTTTTATGGAGTTGGATTTTACGAGGTCTCAGATTAATATCAGGGATTTGATTAGCGTGACAAAGTTACTGTATAGTGTACCTAATGTATGGAGCATTGCAATGTAAATAGATAATTTGCCACCGAGAGAAAGTTATTGGTTAAGGGATTTTTTTTTATAATGAGAATTGATTGCAGAATCAAAAGTGTATTTATTTATTTATTTTTATTTATAAACACTTTATTGCATACACAAAAGAAGAACAAATATAATACTTGGAAATCACATATATAAAAAGTACAATTGGCGGTCGTATTGCTCAAAGGAAATATATTACAGACAACCATGGGATGGATTTGAGAAAAGGAATAAACATGTATTCTCTGTATTAAATGGTCTCGCAATTGAGGATGTGGAATATCGGGCAAAGTGAAATGGGTTGAACAAGAATGGGGAACCTGGCGCGGTCTGGGATATAAGTAAGGTAAATGAATTAAATCTAACAGAAAATGATATCAAGCTGTCGTTAAGTCTTAAATACATAAGTCAAATCCATACTGAGCTGCACAAAACCATGATAAATTAAAACACATATATAAGGTGGTAGGTTTCTCATATGTGAGAGGTCGCCTGAGTAGGTACCGCCGCTATTTCTCCCGTCAAACAGTAGTGTAAATGCAATGTTGTGTTCCGGTTTGAAGGATATTGTAGTCAGAATAACTAGTGGACATATTGAGACTTAACATCTTATGTCTCAGGATGGCGAGCGCAGTGGAATGCCAAGCATTGCTTTGTGATTCAAGGTGTTGTTTGGTTTTGCTACTGTTCATGAGCGGTCGTATCGCTTACCATCAGGCGAACGGCCTGCTCGTTTCACCATTCATAGCAATAAAAAAAAAAGCCTTAACATCTTATGACTCAGCATGGCGTGTGTAGTAGAATGTCAAGTATTGCTTTGTTATTTAAGGTGCTGTTGGGTTTTGCTACTGGGCATAAGCAGACGTATCGTTAAGCATCAGGCGAATAGCATGCGCGTCATTTATAGCAATAAATAATTAAAAAAAACATTGTATATCAATACATTCTATTGATCATACATAAATCCGAAACTTTATTACCTTCAAGGTACTTCAAGGCAACAGCCTTATTCGGCACCATGCATCGCGATTAGCTCCGTCGGTTACAAGTCACGAACGCAAGGTGATATGCCGACGAATGAATATTGACAAGTGTCAAATTTAAATCAGCCGTTCGAGGTTAGGGTGCAGGAAGTGGAAGTATCCTTAAGCAATTTTGCCAGGAATTGTAATTGATAGTGTTTGGTTGTTATTGAGACATGAGAGGACGATTTTATTGATGATGTTTTTTTGGTTTTTAAAGGAGTTATGGTTTTTTGTGATGGTATATGATGATTTTTGTATTTAAACACTTGCTGTTGAGAATTGGTTATGAATGGAAAAAAGAGTGGTAAAGGGTAAGATTCATTGGATCTTTGTCAAACCGACTCGCCACCAATTTCTTCTATTGTTTATTCTTTTATGTGAAAAGTTATGGCTTTAGCAAAGCCAACCCATTTATAAAGTTTGATCTGGGTACTTAAAGTCTCTATCACTTTTAATCATGCTGTACCAGCGATGAGGCTGGACAAGATGTTCAGCTGTTTGGCAGCTGCCGATGGGAGAACCTTCTACCTAATTTTCAATTAATACGAGCTACAACGGCGTTCCAGAACTGGGCACTTATTCAACTATCACTCACCGTAACCTTCGGGTTCACCACCTTCGCCAATCCAGTCCGGTTTCACTAATGTAGGTCGCTGGCAGTCAACAAACACAGGATATTCGAATTCTTGAGCGAAATTAAAACTTGCGATAAAATATTTAGTAACGGTTTTGATTTTGCATGCCCGGGCAAACGCTGGAGCATCGGTTCTGGCAACCTTTTTGACTTCTTGTCCGTTAGCGCCTTGTTCCCCGCCAGGCCCCTCCACACCGTTTTTTTTATTGGTTGGAGGACTTCGGGTTATCCGAAAATAGCCGAACTTGCGTAGGCGTAGGGGCTGGTGGGGCCCTCTAGCGGCGGATATCGATAATTGAATATGAAACCCAGCAACGGAATCTCGAGGTAGCACGCATTTAATTGAAGTAATGTAGGACGATGATACATACCGCCCACCAAAATATGAAGTATTTTTAGATTAGTAAGGTTAGCGTTATAAGGTATTAATAAATTTGAGATAAGAAATATACAAATATAGTACGAATAAATAAGAAAATAAATACAAGCATTGTAAATTACACAGATAACATACAATAAAACTTAAAGGGTATAAATAGATAATGAGGAAAGTCATGCAGATGGTAAGGGGCAAATCTTTACTAAAGGACGCGTTATGACATGGTGATTTGCCATTCTTATCGACGCACATCTGACAACTCCGTCAGGACCGGGATGAAGTTGGACGACACGGCCTATAGACCATTGTAGTGGTACTCGATTATCGTCTTTAATAATCACTACAGAATCTAATGGCAGTGGTTTACAATCTTTGGTCCACTTCGCTCGTTGCGTTAAGGAATTCAAATATTCGTTTTTCCATCGCATCCAAAAATGTTGTTGAAATGATTGCAAAAGTTGCCAGCGATTCAATTTATTCGAATTAGTGTCTGTAAAATCATGATCCGGCACACTATTTAATGGCTCTAAGGTTAAGAAATGGCCTGGAGTGAGAACATTGAAATCATTCGGATCTGAACTTAGTGGACACAACGGTCGCGAGTTTAGTACGGCTTCGATTTGAGTAAATAATGTGGTAAGTTCTTCAAATGTAAGTACCTGCTCACCCACCACACGATATAAGTGACTCTTGGCAGATTTTATTTGTATCTCCCACACGCCCCCGAAATGAGGTGCCGATGGTGGATTGAATTTAAATTCAATGCGCTCAGCTTGGGAGGCTTGATCCATCAAACTACACAGTTGATTTTTTGCCCCTACAAAATTCGTTCCGCAGTCAGCGTGGATAACGGAGCATCTCCCTCTACGTGAGACGAACCTCCTTAATGCGGCAATAAAGGCGTTTGTGGATAGACTGGAAGCAAGTTCTAAATGCACTGCCTTAGTTGTCAGGCAAACGAATAGACAAAGATAAGCCTTGTCTAACTTGGCACCGCGATGATTTCCGAGTTTTATACGAAAGGGTCCGCCGAAATCAACACCTACTACTGAAAAGGGCTTCACTTGGGTTAACCTAAAAGATGGCAGATCGCTCATAATCGGCTGAAGTGGTTGTGGACGAGTTTTAAAACAGCGTACGCATTGTGCTAACTGTTGCTGAATGATACGTTTTGCGCCTACTATCCAAAATTGTTGTAGTATCAAATAATGTGTAGTGTTTATGCCAGTATGACAATGTTGGCGATGTATCCATACGATATAGCGAGAAGTAAGTGGACACCGAGAAGGTAACAGCGCAGGGTGTTTGTGTTCATATTCTAAGCCACTGCGAGAAATTCTGCCGCCCACCCTGAGAATTCCATTATCGTCGATAAAGGGATTTAGTTTCCGCAACCATTTTGGCAACGATTTGTGGGTTTTCAATTTGGCTATCTCTTCACTAAAGAATTCATTTTGATACAATCGAACAACAACGAATAATGCCTTATGTTGCTCGATTTCGTTTAGGGCCACACGATTAGGGCGTGGGTTAACCCTACGCGTGTTATTTAAAAACCTCAATATGTACCCTATTACATTGAGAATTTTATTCAAAGAGGAGTATTTTTGAAAAAGTTGGTCAATCCATGCGGCCGGAGTGTGCTTTGAAGTAGACTCGATCAACGTCGTACTACCGGACCGATATTCTTGCTGGATGACATCAATATCCTTGGTATTAAGATCCACGATATTTTGAGGCCATGTGTCCGCCGACTGCTTTAACCAATCCGGTCCCGCCCACCATAAGATATTGTCAGCTAAGTGAGCTGGCATTAGCCCCCGGGAGCAAATGTCGGCGGGATTGTCATTAGTCGGCACATAACGCCAGGATTGTGTAGGCACACTGTCCTGTATTAAGCTCACCCGATTTGCGACGAACGTAACCCATCGAGAGGAGTGTGAACGAAGCCAAGAAAGAACGATTGTAGAATCCGACCATAGATATATGCCTTGTAAAGGCAATCCAAATGATGCCTTAACGTTACTAGTCAACTGAGCAAGCAAAACTGCTGCACACAATTCAAGACGAGGTAGTGTTATACGTTTAATTGGTGCGACACGAGCTTTTGCACAGTGTATATACGTTCTAATGGTACCGCAAGATTCAGCAACTCGAATATAAATTACAGCCCCGTACGCCCTCTCGGAAGCGTCACAAAATCCGTGCAGTTCGAAGGTAGGATTCAAGGTCATGTTTATACAACGAGGTATTTGTATACGTTTAAGTTGCGGCAGTTGTGATAAATATTGTTTCCAATGGTTGATAATATCGATCGGTGGCTTCTCGTCCCATAAAACACCCTTTATCCAAAGTTGTTGTATCAAACACTTTGCTTGGATAGTGAGAGGAGAAAGAAATCCAAGCGGGTCAAATATTCTTGCTAGTTCACTCAAAATATTGCGTTTTGTACAAGGTTGTTGCAGGGGTGTGACATTAAAAACAAATGAATCGCACGCCGGTTCCCAACGCAACCCTAGCACCTTCAAAGTGACGTCTCGCGTTTCGTCAAAGTTAACATTATTTTTCACCAATCTGTGATCGTTTGGTATATCATCCAATAATTCCGTGACATTGCTTGCCCATTTTCGAAGATGGAAATGGCCCTTATGGAAAAGACTAATTAACTGCGATTTGGCTTCACGTGCTTCCGCAATAGAGCGGCATCCAGTAACAACATCATCTACATAAACGTCCGATAGGATAATTTGTTTAGCGGTTGGAAATTCGTCATCCTCGTCATGTGCGAGTTGTTTTATCGTGCGACACGCTAAAAATGGGGCAGCTGATGTCCCATAGGTTACGGTATTTAAAGTGTATTCCTTAATCGGTTCCGCTGCATGCCGTCTCCACAAAATACGTTGATAGTCACGTTGATCCTTAGTCACTAATATCTGCCTGTACATTTGACGAACGTCCGCCATGAAAACTACTTTGTGCTCCCGAAAACGTAGAAGAATTGTAAATATATCATTGTGTAATCTCGGGCCCGTCAACAATGCATCGTTTAGACTTTTATTGTTATAATCCCTTGCAGAAGCATCGAAAACCACTCGAAACTTAGTGGTGACACTGTCTGGTTTTAAAATAGCGTGATGTGGAATGTAGTAACTACCTTGGGCTAATTGGGTAGTCGGCACTAAAGACATATGGCCGCTATTAAGATAGTCATCCATGAACTCCACGTAATTTTCCCTTAGGTTAGGGTCTCGAGATAAGCGCCGTTCGATAGCAAGGAATCGTCTCAATGCAACATCTCGGGATCCGCGGAATACTGGAACAAAATCGTCTTTGAAGGGAAGGGTTACTACATAACGGCCCGACGCCTCGCGAAAATGTTCTGCCACGAACTTACGTTCACAAAGCTGCTCTAGAGGGGTCAACGTAGATGCTTGAGGAATACTGTCTACCTCCCAAAATCTTTGAACTGCTTGCATTAACTGTTCATTGTCATTGGCCGCATTAATACCGAGTAGTGAGTCATGGACAATAGACGTTTTACCTAATACAAGCCACCCGAAAACGGAACTAAACGCTGGGGGTTGCGACCCTTGGCTCCTTATCCGTTCATTTAATAATGACTCAGCAAATACGTCAGCGCCCAATAAAATATCAATTGGTCCCGGAACATCAAATCCAGGATCCGCAAGTTGTAACGATTTAATATTACACCAGTTGTGTGAATTTAATTTGGCAATAGGTTGATCGCCACAGATCTTACTAATGACAAGCATGTCTAAATTAAATAAAGACGCACACTCCGTGCCTAACTTACACCGTATTATACCATTTATGGCCGCTTTAGTGCCTCCGATGCCATTAATGTTGACTGCTACAGGTTGCGGAACGAAACTAAGGCGATCGGCTGCTTGTTGTGTGATAAAATTGTTTTGACTACCTGTATCGAAGACGGCACGAAAGGCTAATGACTTTCCGTTCGCGTTTTGCACATATACGATTGCCGTGGCAAGTAATACAGTAGGACTAATGTAGGAAAATTCATTCTGTGTAATTAACGTAGTGTGGGCTACTGACTCTGAAGATGGGCCAAGCTCGTTATGTAATAACGTGTGATGTCTATGCTTGCATTTCTGACAGTTAAACATTGATTTACACTCTTTTATTGCATGCGATGCTCTTAAACAATTAAAGCATAGGTTTTTACTGCGAACTATGTCAATGCGTTCATCGAGTGGTTTTTGTAAAAATGATTCACACTTTGTTATTGAATGGTCATTAGAACAATACGCGCACCTCCACGCCGGTTTGCTAATAGGTGGGGGCGGCAACTAAGATGTTTATAAAGCATAGATGCGTTGTCCGAGCTTTATAATGGCAACGACGTTTGGAGGTAATTGCCTCACTTGCAATCAGTCACGCTTTAACCAGTGGCGCGGATACACGTTTCTCTGACTATTTGTATTCTCAAAACCAATTGCGAAAAAATAAATTAGACTGATTTAAAATAACGTACAAATTATTCTGAAACTGTGAAACAAAATAAATAATTTATTTAGTGCGCAAGTACACACAAATTTATTTTTTTATGAAATAAAATTATTAAATTCGCTCTCATGGCGACGTTTGACAACTCTCACCACGTCATCCCGTACTTGATAGCCAATAACAGTGCGGCACTTATTGTTACGTAACTGGCGATGTCTATTCATCGCGTTTCATCGCATCGCGCCATTTTTTTGTGCCATTATGTTAGTGTATGACGCGTCTATTTGTAAAACGTCATTGGGCGGCAATGAGTGGGACGTCACGAGAGTATCACACGCCTCGGTATCGTTAGTGTAATCCTGCGCAGCGACTAACGAATGACTTGCTTTCGGTGTAAATAATTTGAAGTTTGGGTTCGACCTCTGATAATGATCCTTACGATATAACGCGGAACTACTATTTTGACTAACATTTGTTTGTGCGGATTCAGTGAAGTGTGTATCGCGTATAAGCGCCTCGCATTTTGAATGTAGGAACGATTTTAAATCCGCGTATGTTGGTAGTTCGATGTTAGGTTGTCTTTCTTCAAATTCTCTGCGCAGTTTTGGGTCCAATTTTGACAAAATGTGATAGGCTAACACGAAATCCCATTGATCCACAGGTAATTTCAAATGTCTTAGGATGGTTAAATTCTCATCAAACATATCGAGAGAACGACGAAACTCGTGTGCGTTATTGAGTTTGAAATTAGAATTTAATATATCGCGCCAACAGGTGAACGCTAGATCTCGTTTGCTTTCATAGCGAGTGACTAATTTCCCATAAGCGTTCAAGTAATGCTCACCTGTAGCCGGGAATGTGCGAACAAGTGCCAGCGCGTCGCCTTGTAGGACGGAGATTAAATAATTGAATTTATCGGTGTTATTAAGAGGCGTATCGTGGATTAAGGTGTTATAGGTAGCAATAAATTTTGGCCATTCCTTTATATTTCCCGAAAACGAAGGAAGGGTGATTTTGGGTAACTTAACGTGCGAGTTAATGTATTGTGTATTCGTATGTTCGACTGTAGTTTGAGTCGTGTGCACAGTGGTCTTAGTTAACGATCGGTGAATTCGAATGATTTCGTAATGCATATCATCGACACGCATGCACATGGCTTCGTCCTCCGCTGGGTCGTCCACCAAGTCCAAGATTGATAAATGTGCTTCCTCAAAGCTACCTACATTTTTTTTTAGTTCTTGGTAATAGGAAAAGAATAGTTCGACTTGAGAGGGGTCATTAATTGCAAGTGTGGCCACATCGTAAGCCTTTGTAATGCGATTATATGCTAGCGTGCGCTTGCGACGTAAGGATGGCAAATCGTCCGACGTATAGTTCCACGAATCCTTAGAACGTGATTTTTTTGCTACACTAAGTTTTCGTTTTGCGTAACTCATGTTAGTGATTAAGTGTGGATAGTTAGATTAAAAATGGGAAAATAAATATTAACGAATTTACGATAGGTCAAGCTATATATAATGTGTATAAATGAAACTCTTATACAATAAGTACTTGAGTTCCCGGGTTTCGGCACCAAAACATGTACCAGCGATGAGGCTGGACAAGATGTTCAGCTGTTTGGCAGCTGCCGATGGGAGAACCTTCTACCTAATTTTCAATTAATACGAGCTACAACGGCGTTCCAGAACTGGGCACTTATTCAACTATCACTCACCGTAACCTTCGGGTTCACCACCTTCGCCAATCCAGTCCGGTTTCACTAATGTAGGTCGCTGGCAGTCAACAAACACAGGATATTCGAATTCTTGAGCGAAATTAAAACTTGCGATAAAATATTTAGTAACGGTTTTGATTTTGCATGCCCGGGCAAACGCTGGAGCATCGGTTCTGGCAACCTTTTTGACTTCTTGTCCGTTAGCGCCTTGTTCCCCGCCAGGCCCCTCCACACCGTTTTTTTTATTGGTTGGAGGACTTCGGGTTATCCGAAAATAGCCGAACTTGCGTAGGCGTAGGGGCTGGTGGGGCCCTCTAGCGGCGGATATCGATAATTGAATATGAAACCCAGCAACGGAATCTCGAGGTAGCACGCATTTAATTGAAGTAATGTAGGACGATGATACACATGCGGTGATTGTTATTATTGATTAAATAAACGAAGTAATACGTGAAGTGAACGTGAAGAAGTGCTAAAAAACAGTATTTTAAACATGTTTTCTCATCAGTATGACAAGAACTTCTTTTACCATATTGCAATATTTTAGCGAGAATCGCATGATTACTCTGTTGATATAAAGATAACATGCTTTTGTTTTTGAATTATATAAATGACGATTCATACAGATAGCGCATCTACGGAGGCTTAGTAAAAGTAATTTATCATTTAATGTTCGTGTAAGCATCAAGAATTAGAAGGCCTAATAAGGGGCATTTGTCTGATGAGTGTGAAGATAATAGTCGGAGGAGTAAAACAGGTGTTGGTATTGAAGGATATGGCGCTTTAAATTCTATGCCCACTGCAATAAAAAAGGCTTTACGTTGTTAAAATAAATGATGAATTTAGGAGATTTTTTTTATTAGGCAATGGCAAATACTACACGTAAGTCATAAGACATAGGTAACATTCCAGTTGTGTTGACCAATTTGTATAATTACCTACTATATATACTATTATGTCGAACGTGTATCTGCTCTGCACTCATCATCAGGTGCATAATTTTGTCATGCCCGTATAGAAATTAATTCTCGTGGCACACTTCCAATCGACCCTCGAATGTAGAGAAGGCCCGTGCCATGCCGTGACACTTATGCAGTAGATTACTATGTTACTACGTATAGATTTTAAACGACGCATCAAAAGTCGAAAGTGTCACGTAGATCCAAGAGGTGAAAGGTTCCCATGATTGTGAGCTTGTGCATTGTTCGTGACTGCTACCGCTATGCTATAAGTGAACAGTAGCGCAACTTGACGTTTACGCGGATGTCGTGCGCACGCCTCTCGTGTGGCGTAAGTGGGACATATTGGATGGAACGTCAAACACAAATGTGTAATGTCCATGCATTGTCAAAGGAAATGCCTGTAACTGTTATACTTTGAGACATTTAACGTCAGATTGAGTCTCAGTATAGAATTTGAGAAGAAAAACATAGTAACTACCTTTGACAGCACAGCACCGAATCACTAAGTGAGTTTTTAAAATCTAATCGCACTATGCGCAGCTTTGGCGGTGTCTCTGGTTTTGTCAAAATCCATGAATGGCTTTGATTATTATAAAATATGAGTTTTAGTATTTATAATCATTCAGCGATAAAGGAATGAGAAAATTGCACTTCACTGTTCGTATGTGTTATATTTACCGCATTCGGAAACAGTATACGAATATGGATAGGCTTTTTATGTTATTTTAATTAAAATGCTGGATAGAAACCCGAAACATGTTTACAAACAACACGTTGAATGTTAAAATATTTTGTACCATGTTGTGAATTAAAGATTAACGTCATTTGTTATTCGACTTTGAGGAAATTGGTTAATGCTAAATCAAACCGAAGTAGCAAAATAAAAGTAAAATATGTAGTAATGAAAAACATAATACCGAATACAAATGACAAATGAAATTATAGAAGGGAAGAAAAGTGCTTTATAATAGAAAATAATTATTGAATAAACTGCCATACTGTTGGTCTTAGGTTACTCTTACAAAATATTTACAATGAATGTACGCATCGCGTGGATACCTAATCGTTATTAATGTATAAAAACTTCTTGAAAGCAACAGTCGTGTATTATTTTGTTTTTACTTGTGGGTAATTGTTACGGAAGACTCATACTACGGCGCACGGAATATGATTTGATCGATAATATCTATGTTTAATGACTTTGCTTGATATACAAATACTAAAATTGTTGACAGGAAAGTATAAATAATAATAACATTGAAATCTTAGAGGAAATAACAAAAGTTGTGGTTATACCTACGTTCTCGATGGGATTTTCCTGACGCAATATTTCAAACTGACCACTCATTTACATATTTTTCACGTTAAAAAAGTAAATTTGCTTATAAATTTCATTAAGCTAATTGATTTTTTCCGAGAGAGATTTTAAAAAAGAGCATAAAGTTAACTGAGGTTAAATTTTATACTTTAGGCAAAATGTTGTAAGTCTAACCCAATCAGCTTAAATTGAGTTCCGCGATAAATTCTCAGAATATAAATAAATAAATGTATATGATCATCACATTACCCATACAAGAAATTATTAACACAGGAAAAAAACAACTTTAACTCTGGTCACACATCTTTCACTTCCTTTGGTTGGCAACACTAAACTCAAAGGTCACTGACATAAAACACCTGGTCACTATAACAGAAAAAAATACATAATTTGAAATTGGAACTGACCACAAACTAAAAAGTCTAGCATGTCGCTCCATTGCGGTATCATCTTACGACTGAGTAGGCCGCACGGTTTGGGCTCTCGTCCTATTGTGTGCACAATCTCGATCTTTTGGCCCCTTGTTATTGTGCTTGGGTCACAGCCGTTGAAGCTTACATAATTCTAACTCTATTCACAATATTTACTAACTGCGGATATACTTAGCGTCTTTTACAATGGTATCGGTGGATAAAGCCCAAATCACGTGACATATACTGGCCAGGAGTAGCCAAGAGTAATATGTAAAAATATATTGTATTTACTTGTATAATACTGAGTATAAAGCTCTACATCAAACATAAAATATATATGTACTTATTTATTTAGTTTTTGATGAATATATTCAACTAGACTAAAAATGATGGAGTACACGCGAGAGCATGAAGTTTATGTACACAAACCAACGAAGGTTGTAAGGAAAAGTTATGCTCCAATAATGACGCATAGAGAAGACATTAGCACCTAATACTACTTATCAACACACGCATATTATTTCAATTATGATATCGAGTTATGCAAACGGCGGAATAACAATGGCTGAGAAACACGGTTTGTCGAGTGTTTCGTGTTATTACGAAATCAGGTGATTACGTGGAAAGTGGAGGCTGCGATCCTTTCTGTTAATTTCCTTTGTGAGGCTGTGATGCGAATATTTACTGGTGATTATCGAATTAATTTTCCACATTCGGTTTTAGGTTCTATACATATCGTGTTAGAATTAATTATTGATGAGTGCTGATCGATAACAGTTATAACGCACGACGCACGCTCCTGAAAATCGAAGACTTGAATGCGTAGGCTTGGTAATGGATAGTGATAATACAAAAAATATTTAATGGTAGCTTGCAAAATAATTAAGTTCCATGCATAGATTAATTTCAGTGTGAATACATTTTACATCTAGTTTATTCCGTATTATTTAAACTATAATGAGCATATTTAAAAATATTCTTAT
Source organism: Hyles lineata (assembly GCA_030180105.1). Classification (NCBI taxonomy): domain Eukaryota; kingdom Metazoa; phylum Arthropoda; class Insecta; order Lepidoptera; family Sphingidae; genus Hyles; species Hyles lineata. Next base: position 93,667 of record JARJEE010000035.1, on the reverse strand, counting down.
TACAGTTGCTAACTAATTAAGCTCTAATATTTATCAAACGTCCCAAAAAAGTAAAATCTACAATTTCTCTACTTTTAATCGTAAACAACATATTTAAGTAAAACTATTATTTACGGATTTTATCGCGAATTTGATTTAATTTTTGCATTTTTTAGCTTTCCGACGTTTCTATGGGTCCGCCATGAGACCACGAAAGTTACAAAGTGATTGTAACGGAAAGTTCGTTTACTGGTGGTAGGTCTCTCATATGTGAGAGGTCATCTGGGGGGGTACCACCGCAGTGTCTATTTCTCCCGTCAAATAGCAGTGTAAACGCACTGTTGTGTTTCGGGTTGAAGGGCATTGTAGCCAGAGTAACTACTGGACATATTGAGACTTAACATCTTATGTCTCAGAATGGCGAGCGCAGTGGAATGCCAAGCATTGCTTTGTAATTCAAGGTGTTGTTTGGTTTTGCTACTGTTCATGAGCGGTCGTATCGCTTACCATCAGGCGAACGGCATGCACGTCTCGCCATTCATAGCAAATAAAAAAAGAAGTTAAAAATTGTGAAAAGTAAACCAAGTTTGCGATAAAATCCGTAAAAAGTAGATAGTTTTATTTCAATGTGTACCATTCGCGCAAATCTAAGAAACCATACCAAACAACCTATATACATGCTGTATTATAAAGCAAATAAAGCACATTCAGTTTGAGTTTATTTTGATGCAGCTGTTAGTTGTGACGACTGAATCACTTGCAAACATTTGAAATCCTTGATAACGGCGGGAACTTTGAACATGTCATGCCAGTTTAATACTATTTACATACATCTGCTGCCAGACAGGTGACATAATGTATACACGGCATTCTATTTTGAAGAGAGGTAAGCAGAAATCATTGACTCTCACGTTATAAGGATTTAATTCTTAATAATGTTCTTTCCAATTTTTATTTTATAACACAACATAAATAAATAACACCCAACAGTCACATACATAATCCTGACCCCACACTAAGATCGAGTCTTGTGACATGGGTATTAGAAACTACGAGAGATTTTTCGGTCTCACAAACACCCAGACCCGGAAGAAATATTTGTGGGCCGTACAAACATTTCTCTCGGTGCGGGGATCGAACCCGCGGCCTCTTGTTTCACAGGCGGCGTCTAACCAACTGCGCCACGGAGACTGTCAAATTTTTCTTAAAATTTCGTAAGAAGAAATGCATCATGCCTACTTCTTATAGGACCTATGTACTTCGAAAATGGAGTAAGACAGATTTTTTAAATTGACATAGCAGATTTTATTACATGATTATTGTCGATGTGATTTTATGATAACCGAAGATTATAAATTTAAGTATGATTTCAGCGTATCATCGTCACCGACAAATATTTATTACGTGATGTAAGACTAAAACTTCAGGCTGTCCGATAAATTTTTAATCAAATTGGATATCGCGCAGCTTGACTAATCAACTAATTAATCCTAAATACGTCTCATGATATTTCACGCAATATTTATTTATAATCCACAATAACCAACGAATCTGGCAGCAACTCAAGTCGGTTAATATCTTCATTCATCCGCAAAGTCACACTCAGGGTGATGTCTAGGGGAGCATTAAGCGTAGAACACGTGGTAGACGATATGGTACGTCGCACCGACGCCGCAGACTACACGTGTTTACACTGCTAATGATCTGGGTGTTATAATTGATGAAACTTACTGATTCAACTTAAGTACTGGTAGGTCCCTCATATGTGAGAGGCCATCTGAGTAGATACCATCGCAATGTCTATTACTACTGTCAAACAGCAGTGTAAATGCACTGTTGTGTTTCGGATTGAATTACATTGTAGCCAGAGTAACTACTGGACATATTGAGACTTAACATCTTATGTCTTAGAATGGCGAACGCAGTGGAATGGCAAGCATTGCTTTGTAATTTAATCATGAGCGGTCGTATAGCTTACCATCAGGTGAATGGTATGCTCGTCTCGCCATACATTGATTGAAAATATTTACGACGTGAATTTATACGTCAAACACGTAGAAATTGAGGTAAAGGTCGCCTACGATCTTTTATCGCCGAAAGCGCTATCGTCAAAATATTTAAATAGTTTTTCTCTCTTCAAATTCTATTATATTGGACGTGTTGATACGATTAGATCACGAATATAAACCCTTGTTTAAAGATTATGAAAATGTATCTCAAACAATGCGTTAAATAAATATTTTTAAAATTTTATTTGTAGTTCCGGATTTCGCCACACGCCAAAATATGATAGATGACGTCTAACTGCAATGTCAATGACTTGTTTACTTGGTTGTATAATAAGTATTGCAGTAATATTCTGTATATTGCATACCCTATAGATGTTATATAATTTTGCAGATATATCACGTTGTCATCACGACGATATGTATAATATTATGTATATGACGTACATTTTACGACTGAGATTAGAGATGGATCCAGTGATGTATGTATGAGAAGGCAATGTAATTTAGAACGGGTAACGTCACGTAAGCGACCGGCTGTAAAATTATTCAGTCCAACTTTTATATGAGCTCCTATGATATCCATCTGGCGGAATAGGTCAAAGGACAGGATTCATAGATTCAGGACAAATCAATTTAAATTTTGATCATTGCCATTGTTTAGAAACTTGTCTATTAAGATTTATGAGTTTTAATGTCAGTTTCAGTCAATAATCTAAAAAATCTAAACAGCATTAAATAAAACTCTTTCTATTGCTTAATAAATGTTAAATAAGCATCAATTTAGGTTCGACTTTAAAAGAATACTTCAGGCATTAAGTCTACCTATACAATATATTTGCATGAAGGGTAAATAAATCTATTATAAGCCGTATTATATTAAATAAATAATAATACTAGCGCGATACCTGGTGAAATCTTCATTAGTAATTCTAATCTCTTTAAAGCAATAGTATTTATAAAACGTTGCCTACTAACTGAACCATGACTGCAATTACAAAAAAAAAATTACATAAATATAATTAATTAGAAATTAAGCTGTCAGCAGAGTCAATCATCCGTTATTAAAAAACCCGCCACGAAAATGTCTCGGACCAAATAAAAACTGAAATTACGTGCTTCGTATGTGCAATACTGGTCTCTTAAGTAACGGTGAACAATTCACATATACTATTGTTATAATAAATAGAGCGGCAGCTATTATTTAATACTGTAGCACGCAATGGCAGCGCGGTTCGACCATTTTGACTCATAATTTATAGCTCAATTTTTAGTTTCCTGAATTTAATTATTTTGTTAATTATGCAAGCCGTGTCCTATTTTATTAGCACATTGTTTTAAATATTATGTAATTGACTTAATGTGAGTTACGTCTTAGATTTTCTTGGAAGGAAAAAATACATATAGAGAAGTGCCTGTTGGTATCACTTCTTTTCTTTCTTTCTCCTTTGTGTTAATTTTAGTCGGTATAAGACTCTACCTTCCTGCTTAATCGCCTCTATTTCGGCTTGTAAGTGAGTGTCATTTCTTGACACACATAATAAGGCGTGAACTACTGTGATTGCTGCCATTGGACGAAGACTTGATAATTGATAGACAGTAGTAAGTAAGTATTAATTTCCTGATATCCGTAAAGTTACTGTTACTTAAGGAGCTTTGAACGAAGTGGTCAAGTCGTAATTAAAACTAACAAAAACTTATTACAAAACAAACAAAAAAAATCTTATAAACATTAAAATAACAGTGCAAAGCAAAAATATATATTTATCTCATTGTACTTGTTGTTGTTGTTGTACATGTTGATTAATTTGGATATTGACTTGACTAGCCGAAAAAAAAAAACAAAATATATGCGTAACATATTGAACGCGGGCTGGCAAGAACCAAACATGTAGGACTTATGGTTTAAATTAATTTAAATTTCTGCATGATTGGAACTGCAATTTATATCATTAAAATTAAATTGAATAGTAAAATCGAAGGAAGTCGGAAGTGTTGCAACCAAGTTCTGCATTATGTCCTACATCCGAACTTCGTTGTGTGGGTAAAATGAAAAGAAATTATAATATAATAAAAAAGTTAACAATACACATGTGACATAAGCCGGCTTATTGTTTAAAGTGTGGCGTAACATTTTTATGAATAAAGGAAACTGTATGAAAGTTGATAATAACTGGTTACAGCACATTTTGTAATTTTATCGTTCGGCAGTCAGCACACATGTTAAGTAACTATCGAAAAATACATCATTGATTGATTCATACATTTAGGGTTGCGTTTATAGGACATTTTCCGGATGTAATTCAGCAGAATACAACTACATTTACTATTGTTCGCGTATTAAAAATGATTAGATTGAGTTCATCACCACCAATTTGTCAAAATCATTTTTGATTTGTTAAATTAATAGACACAGTTAAGAAAGCTATCACTTGGACTTGAAAATAGTACTCGAAACTTACTGTTTGCAACGACAACAGTATAAAAATGTAAAGAGAAAATATTTAAAATGGATATTCATTTCAATTTGTTCACTTTGTAATGTTTATTATCAGGATCCTCCAACAAATAACATTAATTTTCATTGCTGGCAACCCTGTACTAAATGCTGAAACTAATGGCGCGTTCAGGGCAATTGAATTTTTTACTCCTTACGCGTTCAGGTTGTCATATTTTTTGTAATTTATCGATAACCATTTGTAATTGTAATTTAAATCAATGATATTGGACAAAAAACGCCCGTTGTTACATTGAGAGTACCCAAGAAGGAAAGGCTGTTGAGAACTCGCCGATGGCTATTGATTAAGATACATGATTTGTAGATCTTTTATCGGAACTAAAAAGGTAATGTAGATTTTATTAGTGTGTAACGATTTAATTGAAGAATGAACGCGCGACTGTAAGTTTACGTCGTAATAATTTTCCCACCTTTTTATTTTTGCGACCGTTTGGCTACCGGTCTTTTAAGCCAGAATTATCTTTATTTTCTTTTACAACACTTCGTGATTTTATTTTCTAAATAAGGTGACTAATTTTGTCAATGATGTGAATAAATCCACTAGTTATATAAGCCTTTGATATGTTTGGATTATTTCAAAGATCTTATCTCTGAGACATTTATCGTCTCAATTTAAATGAATAAGCAGTGATAAATAAATGTCGTAGACAACATACACATCATTTTACTGATGTAACAATATGTGTCAAACTCCTATCCATCATAAAATTGAATGAGTCATAGAAATATCGAGAATCCCACTATATCTACCCATCATAGATTTATTTAATCTAAATATCTTTTGAATTGAGAGTCAATAAGATTAGCTTTAATACCGACTGTAAAAACAATATTAATAGTTTTTCACTAGCTTTGACCAGAAAACTTGCATTAATCCTTTTAATCTTGTGTGACCGGACTTTTTTATCACTACATAGTAAAAAACAAAGTCACTTTCTCTGTCCCTATGTCCCTTTGTATGCTTAAATCTTTAAAACTACGCAACGGATTTTGATGCGGTTAATAGATAGGTTTTTAATAGATAGAGTGATTCAAGAGGAAGGTTTATATGTATAATACGTACATATTATTGTACAGAAATCTATTAGTACCCGGGCGAAGCTGGGCCGGGCCGCTAGTTTTATATAAATGAATGATAGGACGAGCATGCCATTCGCCTGATGGTAAGCAGTACGACCGCTCATGGATAGTAACAAAACCAAACAACACCATGAATTACATAGCAATGCTCGGTATTTCAATGCGCTCGCCATCCTGAGACATTAAGTCTCAATGTTTCCTTTGTAAATTTGGCTATTATGTCCTTGAAACCGGAACACATCAGTGTATTTACACTGTTGTTTGTGGGGAAAAAAAGACATTGCGGTGCTACCTACCCAGACGGTCTCGCACATATGAGTGACCTAGCACCAGTAAAAAATGACTGCTTTAATTTTTTTAAACGACATATACGTAATGATGGTATGTTTGTTTACTTTGATACCAAGAAACTACCAAATCATTGCCATCATGCCTTCCAAGGACTTTCTTCACACGAAATGAAAATAGGCTTTTTAAATAATTAAAGCTCTTAAGTCTTAAGCGAGATCAAAGTTTATTGTTTAATTACCGGCGTTCAACAATACTTAACTTAGGGGATTTACGTTTTAATCGTGTTAATCTTCGGCCTAATTGAATTACAAAGATTTTAGTAATGTTCTTTATTGAAAACGCTGGTTATAAAACGTCTTTTGTGTTTCATGATTTTTACGTATATTTGAGAGCCTCCTGTGGTGCAGTTGGTTGTGAAATTAGAGGAATTATTTGTTTCGGATTTTGTGTTCGTTTTGAAGTCTTTCGGATTTTCTGATACAGACGACACACGACTTATATGATCTTAAAGTGGGGTCAGAACAGCGACTTTGCGTGTGTATTTATTATATTGTGCTATAAATTTTCAAGACAACAGAAGTTTTCTGTGTAGATAGGATGTCGTGTGGCATGTTACATAGCCTTCCCTGCCATGTTCGTGTGATAAGAAAATATGTTTAGATATTCGTGTCGTGGTGTTTCATTGGATCACAGACACTGCAATTTGCGGTTGTTGTATTGAGATGGACTAATAAATTAGACATTGGAAAGTTTAACATACTACATACACAAGTACACACTAAATTTTTTCAACATACTCATGGCCTTATTCATGTACATTGAAATAAAACTATTATTTACGGATTTTATCGCGGATTTGGTTTAATTTTTACATTTTTTTACTTCCCGACGTTTCTATTACATTACAGCTTTCGGCCTTATTTTAATGGCCTTATTCAAATACAGTTTTAGCTAAAATAGCTATCGAATGTTTTGTCTTTTTCGAACGGCTTTTGAATTCAATTTGAGGGAATAAGACGAAACATTCGATAGTAAAAATAGGTTTTAAAACTATATATTAATAAGGCCGTATGTGTATAGCTCACTGTTAAAGTAATGCACAAGAGTATATTGAGGAAACTTGCAAAGCTGGAATTTCGCTAAAGAATTTCTACATACATACATAAACTCACGCCTTTTTCCCAGAAGGGGTAGGCAGAGGTGCAAACGCACCCACATTTCGCCTTGTATGTTCTGTCCCATAATGTGGTAGGGGACGAGCCTATCACCATATCGGGTACAAATTCCTAACTTCGAGCTGATAATGAATAGAAAAATCCAATATCACTTTGCCTGACTCAGGATTCGAACCCGAGACCTCAACTTTGTAAGCGTACCGTACTACAACTACGCCACCAAGGCAGTCAGAATTCAGAAAGACTGCAGAAAGAATTTCTAATAATGGTTTAATATTTACCCGAATGTAACATATTGAAATTAAACTTGGCTTTATGGGTTTAATCGCGGATCTGGTTTGGTTTGTTTTATTTACGGAGGCCGCTTTGTGACCACGAAAGCTGTAAAGCAATCGAAACGTCGAAAGTTAAAAAATGTAAATATTAAACCAAATGCAAGATAAAATCCGTAAAAAATAGTTTTATTTCAATGAATTTATAATTATGGAGGTTTCTAAATGTACAAGTTGCCCAACAGTGAGACGTGTACCATAGTATTCCATTATTATTTATATCAAACCTGTTATTAACAATTACTGAGTCGAAGACTTCTGTCCAAATCTTCGTGTAAGAGTAAAACGTTAAACTGGTAACAAATAAGTAATCTATCCAAAAAATAATTAGTTGGCCCATATATCTTTCAAGTAATTCTGAGTAATTAACTGGCGTATGATATGAATATATCAGTTTCTTTGTAGTCTATTTAAATATTAACATTAAAACGTGTGTTTGTTAATAATTTAAATACAAACAAGATATATTTTATGATAATGGTAATGTGGCCTATTTATTGTATTTAATCAAATTTTCTTTTAAACCGAGAATAAAGCGTTAATTAATTAAAAGATATGTCTGGCGTTTTGTCTGTTGATAACATTTTTAATTAATTTTGGTTGATGTAGATAATATTCTTTCGGCATCATTTAATTAATTATATAGGGCGTAAGTTTATTTAGATATACGTACACATACATAAAATATTTTTAATTATCAGTCCCGGTTTCAACAGTTTAGCGTGAAATGGTTTATTGTTTTCCAAAATAGTAAGATATTTTTACAATCTTATCTTCTTCTTCCTTCCCTTTTCCCTTTATTTGGGGTCGGGTATTTTTACAATCTTATAAAAACGTTTATTTGAACACTTGATAACGGTAATTTTAATACTTGGTACTTGGTAGGAATATCGTCTCAAAACTTCGGCATTTAATTATTAATAATTTGAACCATATTTTATACTGATTAGGATACTCGTTGAAATACTTTATATTTGTATATTATGGTCACATTATTATTTGCGTAACTTATTAAAAATGTTTCAGTAAATAAATTGCAAAACAAAAAATTATACCCGCTGTGATTTGCCTATATTAAACATCTCATCAGTTCGTTTCGAGCTCAACCTTTAGAAGTTTGAGTGCGTTGGGTACAGTTAATTAATATAATTTAGTTAGGTTTCCCACAAACCAAATTATATTTCAAGTGTCAATAGGCATTTAAACTTTATCGCCCGATTTCAACTGTTGGACAAGTTTCTTAATTGGGCTTTCGTAGGTTTCAAATTCGAATCCAGTTAGTTGTTAGTGAGGTCGAAAAATAGAAACAGAAACAAGGTCACACGTGTCACGTTTTTGACGTTGGGCAACAATAGCCTCTTAGCGATTGTATTGCTATGGTTAGCTTCATGGATTTTAGGCCAAGCGCTCTTCTGAAGCCCGGCTAAAGCAGATTAATTGTTTACGTAATTATGGCCGTGAGAAATTAAAAAAATACGTACTCAAGTAGGCAGACGGCGACAACGGCAGCTTTCTCTCCTTAGGTGGGGTGCTGTAAACAAAAGCCGGGTTGACGCATCCACGTGGTTGGTTGGGGCACATGTCGCTCTCGGAGCCTCTGCGCACGCGCTGCTGCGCCACGAGCTCAGACATCGACTTCGCCGACTCGGATTTTCCCATGCCTTTCAACTTTTTTTTCTTCTCTTTCTCAGGCGAGTGAATGTGCAAAATCGCCGCCGCTTTAGGCGGTATTTTCTCAGGCACTATCAACTCTTTAGCGGACGCGCTCTTTTGCTTTTTGTTTGTGAACAGATCACTGAATTTTTTCTCCACCTTCCTGTGCTTCTGCGGTTTGAGGTTCAGGTCGATGTCGCCGCTCTTCTTCCTCTGCTTTACGGGCTCCGGTTTCCGCTTCGCCATGGCGGGTGTTTTGGGCTTGTACGTGCCCTCGACGCCTGAAAACGCTACGTCGTAATCTTTTTCACTCAGTATCGGCTTCGTGAAAATCACACTGCTGTGCTTGATTTTGTCGATGTCATCTACTGGTTCTTCATCTTTGGTGGACCGCCAGCGGTTTCCGATCAATCGTAGGGAAGCGCGGACGGATCTGGAACGTCGCAAGCCTCCTTGCTCCCTCTTGAACTTGTCGAGGAGGGTCTCCATAGCCCAGCGAGGGGTAGCGGGGCGCGCGGGGCCCTGGGCATTGCACGTCACGATCGACTACGCGCACTCTATTCACTCGAACGATAGTTACGTGAGTCGCTTACTTCCCGACGTTCACTCAAAGCGGCGTCAGAGTATTGAATGCGTGCCTGCAACGAGGTGGTAAATGGTAGGGCTCGTCGCAGCCTGAGACCTCGCAGTGCTGCGCCCGGTGTGCGCCGCGCGCGAGATTGTCTGATAAACTGCTCTCATTTGCACAATAGTTTTGATTTGATAAGCTATCTGGTGTTTGGAATACGCATTTCACGACATTCGTAGCCGAGATTTGTGACGTAGAAGATAATGTTAAAGGACACCGTTACAATGGCTGCGCGCGGTTCAGATGGCGAGCATTACGTTTCGTTTGTTCCAGATTGCGGCTATTGATTATTTCGCAACGTTCGTGCCGTTTCCGAACTTGATTTACGACAATGCAGAACAACCTAGCGGCACCGGCAACTGTTCTACGATCGATCATTTTGCTAATTTATTAGACTTTGTTCGGACGTATGATTGATGCCTACGTGAATTACTTCAACTTTCTTGGTATCGATGGACATGTGCTTATTACATAACAGGTATGGCAACGCAACTCCTAACATTTATCTGTGCGAAAATAATATATGTTATTAAGCGTCAACCCGAATTTAATAGGTGTTAAAAAAATATATCAAATTGTATTAAGTATTCGATGTAATAAATAACACCCAACAGTCCCATACATAGTCCTGATCCCCCACTAAGATTGAGTCTTGTGTCGTGGGTATCAGGAACTACAAGAGACTTTTCGGTCTCACAAACACCCAGACCCGGAAGAAATATTTGTGGGCCGCACAAACATTTATCTAATGAACGACTAGTTTTAACACTAAGAAAGAATATTTTAATTATAAAGGAATAAACATGATTCAAATATTTTCGTGTATGGCCGTCCTTATTTCAATAAACACTGTCACGTTTCGCATCAAAGATAACTATTATTTGCTTTTGTTTATTGTTCCTCTGCTGTTCATACGATTCGCTGCACTGGCATTTTATTAAATCTCTGTATACATGTATTCCACGGTATAATGGTGACTAGAGCCTTGAATATTTGAGATAATACGATATAAAATGTATGAAATTACAATATAATAGTCATTTGTGTTAATAATATAACAGTAGTTTGAAAGAAGTTGCTCTTATTATTAAAGTATAGTTTTGATATGGATACGTGGTGAGAAAGAATATAATGCATATTTATAACTGATCAAATATGAAAGATTGTATTTGTGGTTTCAAAACATATTTGATTTGAGTTTTGGTGTTGCTCTATAGGTAGAATAATACCGATTGAATGATATCTGATGAAGACGACAGCCTCCGTGGCGCAGTTGATTAGACGCTGTCTGTGAAACGAGAGGCCGCGGTTTTGATCACCGCAACTAGACAAATGTTTGCAAGGCACACAAATATTTGTCTCGGGTTTGGGTGTTCCGTGTTTCTGACTGAAAAGACTCTCGTAGTGTCTGATACCCACGACACAAGACTAAATTGATCTTAATGTGGAGTCAGGACTATGTATATGACATCATCATCCCACCATATAAAAATCCTGCTTACGCTACCCGTTGTTCACAGCTATACACATTAAGATATTTTATTATGAATTTTTTACTAAAAATCCTGCGTAACTCCACACTGAAGTAGTTCCCTAAAGTTAATTCCCTATTTACATAAGAGTATACAACAGTGTAGGTTTAAATACAAGTGTCAATCCTTGCCTTTCATATGAAATCCTTGGAAGTTAGTTAATGAGAGCGAAGTTTGGCACGTCTACTTCGTCTTCTACAAACTTCCCCGTTTCAAGGATAACTTTCATCTAATCTTGAAGGTCTTGTTTTCAAATAGTTGTCGTTTATTTATGAGTTTAAATTATTATAGATGAAACGTGTTTCAAACACAGTTTAGATTTAATTAGCGGGCTTGTGGGTAAGTTAGGAGAATTAAACGTCATACTTCTGGTTTATAGTTAGTTAAGTTTGAAGCAATTCGGAAAGTTATTGTCGTGGTAGTACCGCTGCCTACCCCTTTTGCGCAAAAGGTGTGAGATTATGTTTGTATATGTTAATAAAAATCTAGGGTAGAGTCAGAGCGTAATTAAAGAGTTAAATCGATTACTGTTAATGCAATTTTGCAAAAGTCATGTAACGCAACGTAAAGATATCTTATAATTATAAATACGTCAAACTCCATATATCGTCAGACGAAAGTGGTCCACTTTGAGCTAAAATATTTAACGTAAAATATGTAGATAGGTCTTTTCTTACTAAGATGAGACTATCAAGAAAGCAGCAGCAATTATAAAGATCCAATCCAATCCAATACATCAGCCAAAGGAAGTCCGCTGCTGAAGAGGCAGCTTGCATCCAGCGACGTCTCGCGACCTTTACCAGGTCGTCTGACCACTTTTTGGGTCTACAGAAACAGGGTTTAAGTGTTTAAAAAATTATTCATTTATGTTTTCAAAACTGATAGCTCGCATTATAGGGGTAGGTGTCAGGGTCCGCCTTTCTGTACAAATCTAGAATGTAACACACAATGGCGCTCATATCATATAAATATTTCGACAAGTACCTACACAAATAATTGATTGTTAAATACTTTTTTCAAAACTAAATCACTCTTCTTTGAGTCAAATTGTGACAAAATAAAATATCAACAGAACATTTGAATCTAAACGATACACTGACATTCTTGAGACGAGACATAACACGTTGTTACCAAAAGCAAAGAGTACCACGGAGTAAAGGCCAGTGGAACAAACGTGATAAGTTCACGTCATTACGAAATAGTTATTAACGGCTTGTTGTGGCACAAAAAATTGCCCAGTTATTATTGCGGCCCATATAGGGATTTGTTTGATAGTTAATTTTAATTTAGCAATAGATAAACGTAGGTATGCCATATTTTACTAACTGTTAAAAGAGTAACGAATACTTTAACGGGCTTTGAACTCCAATTATGCTTTGCAAAAATCTAGAAGAGATCTAAATATCCATTGTTTGAATACTAGAATTTATATACTAGTATTATTTTGCGCAAGAATTTAACGTTGACTGCAAGAACACATCGATTTAGATAGCTACATAATTTGCGAATTGCCACGTATTTTTATTAGATAAGTCAGTTTAGCTTAACTTTTTTTACTTAGTTGTCACTGAATTATGATATTTCATAAACATTTCCAATTACATTGTTTTATGTCAAGTGTGAGTGGCCGTGATTTGATTTGAGTGCTCGTTACTTCGATCAAAAATATAACGTTATTTAAAAACATACAAATGAAATTTGGCCATTCCCACAAAGTAATATTTTTAATTTGGAATGTTGTTTGTTCTATTCCAAAACAGCACAGCACAAGTAATTTAAAGTTAAATCACTTTTAAAAGTAATTAGAAACAACCAGTTCTATTTAAACATGGAATCAGTTAGAAACTGAATCATGCTAGCCAGACACTAAACAATTCATGCCCATTGAAATAGACTCCGAATATCCACTTTAGAATACTGTTTTATGCTATACTGGTAGATGTTTTTGCGAAAAGAAAAAGCGTTGAGGATGCAATTCAGCGAGTTAGGAGCAAGCTTTTTGTCTCTTACATCGGTGCGAGAGTCGCAATGCTGCAATTCATAATTTCTATCGAATTTAGGAAACTGCGCAAGCAGAGCTCGTTCCAGTTTCTATTTTCGTGTGGCGCTAACTTTTTAATTATTTTGCTCGGTTGTTTCGAGGTTGGTAGTAATTTCATTTGGAAAAAATGTCCGTTTTTTTCTACCCAGGGCGTTGAATATTGGTTTCATCCTGAATGACTTCGCCTTGTGTCACTGTGCTGCAATCACGACAGAAGCTTTATTGTACATCAAACACAGTATTTACTGCTGTAGACATCTACAGATTCTTATAGTTGTGTCGCAAGCGTCATTTTAAAATACAGTCCTGAGCTGTAGTAAAACATGACCCTTGTACGGTTTCTTTAAAAACTTAAAATAATTTTGGTAACACAACATTTCGATCCTAAACAAATATTCAGTGATCACTGAAACATTTAACATCAACTCCGATATTGAACATTTCCTCATTTGTTTCGCAGCCACCAACTATCATAATAGATAATTTCTAAGCCCATAGTAATTGAATCACATAGCGTATGAATATTTTACTACCAAACCTGTCTGTGGTGGAAGATAAAGACTCATTCTCTATTCAGAATTCGACCGTTTCATTGGGTATCTCCGCATATTTCCTGCCAATGTATTTTTATGAAAGTGGAATTCTATCGTGAAATATCGGACAAAGAGGTCCGCGTTCAATTTAAATTCATGTAGGACTCGAATGTTATGATGAAAGATGAGCAGAATGAACTGTTAGACGAATGAATGGTATGGAACGTGGTTTGTGTGAAAGAGATGACTAATGAAAGTACTTAAGATGAAGTAAGAAGACGAATGATTTAGACGTTGATGTACGGAAGGATGGAACAAGAGAGAAGAGTCTGAAAGACGATGGAAGACGTGAAGGGATGACGAAACAAAGACAAATTAAATTGAAGATTATCCAAACGATCTTTGTTTGATTTGACCAGAGACGAACCTATTCCCACATTCATATATATCGATATATATTAAATCGTGGTATACGAGTTAGTGGAAGCAATTTTATGAACACAATTAAACCATGGAATTATAGTATACTTGAGCTTGCATAAAGGCTCAATCCTGATACAGGGTATATCAATTATCAAGACTGCAATCGAAAAGGTAGTTAAAATGACTTCAGACACATTGGAACTAAAAAATTTGCAAAAAAAGCGTCGATTTTTTTATTTATCTTTCCTATCGTCGTATTTGGATAGTACTTACATAATTTTTCCTAAAATAATAGTGTACACTATGTATTTTTAAAGACGCTATGTAAATCAAATACATTGGATTTGGAAAAAGAGCACTTTAAGTTTTCAAAATGATATTTCATATAGGTGTAATTCCTTTTTCATTTTTGTAATTCACGTATATAGCTTCTATGTAGCAATCTCAGTTAAATGTACTCGTAAACTACAATTTGGAAAGTCTTTTCATAAACTTTTTGCAAAACACTATCGATAGTGATTACCGCATTCGTTCTAACTTCTCTTTAAGGATTTTATTCCATTAATGGATATTACTTAATGTTAGGTTACATTTATATTTTTCCAATCCTTATTTCCTACGGCTATTGAAAGGAATCTTATCTATGAGCTCGTCCCATTCATTTTCTTTACGGAGAGACAAGTTTTTCTCGGTAGTTAATTCAATAACGTTACACGCTGCACTGCGGTCACTGAGTCTTCCATATAAAGACTCAATTTGTCGCCATGTAATTGATACAGGTGCAGAAGCCGATAAATTAAAAAACGCAGCGACGCCGTATTCTCATTTAGCCCAGTCGATTGACACTGAATATTTCAGAAAGTAACGATGTTTGGCTTATACTATGCATTTTATTCATTAATAAAAGATTTTTAAAGATTATATCATACCTGTAGAGTATAAAATAAATAAGTGTAAAATGGTGATGCCGCTGCACAAGGCAAGACAGCGATGTTTGGCGCAAGAAAATAGAACTTATTACTTCATAATAAAGTGGTCACTCAGTCCTGAGTCAGTGATTGGAGAGGAGAGAGTAGAGTATGAATTTAATATGTGATACTAAGTACTTACTGCTGCCCATAAATATATTCTATATACCGTGACTACAATGAGTAAGTTGCAATACAGATAGAGTAACTTCAAGCGACATATGGTTATCTTTCATCGGCCGATGCGATTATAATAGTCTGATTAAAACCAGCCTAGCCCAGGGTTCGGCAATCTGTGGCTTGCGAGCCAAATGTGGTTCTTTGGATGTAAAGCTGCGGCTCTTTAGCTCCATACGCCAATATTATTATTAAAAAAATAAACAATTCATTTTGCATCGGATTCAAAGGATTAGGCAACATTTCTATCTTTCAGCCACGTATACTCGCTTTTTACTGCACCCTTTCCCCGCCGAGGCATGCGTCGTCATTGTCATCAGAACAAAAAATGAGGCTCCTTAAAAACTTATTACTTTTCGTAAATTATAATTCTTGTACTTCATATGCTGGGACTAAAATTTCCGATCCTTCAGATATCTACCTATTAGCCGAACCGAAACGCGGAACACTGGCGTGGGGGATTATAATGTGTTTTATACATCTTTATACTTCTTATACTATCTTTATACTTCATATGTTCGGTGGTCGCGGGTTCAAATCCCATTGCACACTTTTGACTTTTCGGGGTCATGTGTGTATTGATAGTCAATCACCAAACCTGCATAACATAACGGTTTATGAGAATTTCTATGGTATGTAAGTCCGCCAACCCGCACTAGGCCAGCGTGGGGGACTATATGGCCGAACCACTCTCAATCGTACTCTCGATTGTAGAGTAGGCCCATGCCCTGCAGTGGGACGTATATGGGCTGAAACAACAATACTTCATAAACCGGGTCCGAAATTCGGATAGCTACGAATATCTTCCAGCAAAAGCAAAAGCCCAAATAGATTACAAATGCATAGCCGTCCTTTGAACTGTGCCGAGTCTTCAGTAATCTCATTGGCCATAAACGCAGCAACAAAGCCGTTACTTAACCTCTATTTTATTGAGGCTGTTGTACACAGTTAAACCGATGTATACTTGTTAAATTAATTTGGTACATTTTATGAATTCAATAATTTAATTTTCCCTCTGTGAATCTCTCTCTCTCTTCAGTCATAGGAAGTCTACTGCTGAACATAGGCCTCCCCCATGGATCGCCACAAAGACATGTTGGAAGGGGCTTACATGCAATTAAAATTTACGTTTATCCATTTCAGGAGCTAAAATATATTCATAAGGCACTTATATTTCAGACATAAATAGTATCCATTTTTATTCAGATACGTCATTTATATGTCATGAATAAATAATCCTATAAAGGGAGTAACTTCAGAAATATCATTTCGTAAAAAAGATGCTTCAATATCTTGCTTAAAATGATAATGTTGTTCTTTTTCAAATGTTTAGGTCAAATTCAGGGTAAAGGTAAGTACAGCTTCAACTTTGAACACGTGAAATACATGTTGCTGGTACTTTAGCCAAATAATATGTTAATAATCTATAATTACAGCCACCGTGGCGTAGTTTGTTAGACGCCGGCTGTGAAAAGAGAGGTCGCGGGTTTGATCCCGTCACTGAGACAAATCTTTGTATACCACAAGTATTTGTTTAAGGTCTGGGTGTTTGTGAGACCGAAAAGTCTCTTATAGTTCCTGATACCCACGACACAAGTCTCAATCCTAGCGTAGGGTCAGGAATATATAAGTGACTGTTTGTTGTATTTATATTATTTCATGCGAATTTATCTGCTATCGATTATTCGTGATCGATCTACTATTTTCGAGCGAAACCAAGGCGGGCCAGTAGTGTTATTAGTAATATAAAGCTTTCAGCACATCGGCATAGCAGTGGAAGGGCAGTATTTAAAAAAAGCAATGTAACTTCATCAATGTACTTAGTTAACCTCCGAACATCTTAATTATTAAGTAAATATATAATCGTTTTTTTTTTATTTTGATACGGTACATTGACTGTATTGCACCTAGTGGTGTGCAAATACCGAGTATGGAATGGTATCAGACGGCGGTCTCATGCAATTCGATAAAATCATGCCGGTACGCTAAGATGCCTCTTCACGCTGCGGCGGAAGGACCCAAGGCTTATCTTGATTAAGTATAATTAAATTATAGTCATTCAGTTTCTATTCAATTAAATTAGATCAAAATATTACTAAAATTACATACATCAAATCGCACTTAATCTTGTGACAATCATTACATAAACTGGCAATTCAACAATTTAAACGATTATCGATTAATACTAATTCGATATCTTGCAGCGATTAGCATCGATTCTGAATTCTGATCATTTAAAAGTCAAAATAAGTGTTTTACCCGGCGATCAACCTTGTTCCAGCCCACTGCGCCTACTGTAATTGATTTTATGAAAATACCACAGATTTTATCTATTATGCTAGCTGTCTCACGACTGTCGCAACAAACTGCCGATTCGAATAAATACTAAATTGTATGCAAGTTAGAAATATGCATGCAAATGTGCACGAAATATCCTTAAAAATGCACAAAAAAATTTCGCAATATGCATCGAACCTAATATTTTATGCATTCATTATTGAACGAACCTAATACCACAATACTTTATTCATAGAATAAGAACTTCAATATAGCAAACATATGTGTCATTACCAGGTTTTAACGACATTTCCAAATAGTTGGTCATAGGCATAATTAGTAATTAATAAATAAGTATTCTTTGTTCAGCTCGATATTCATTGAAAGTAGGTATGTTTAGATTCAGTTTTAACTGCGTAGTGGCTTTATAGTAATTGACCAGACGCGGTTGCCAACATGTTCACGGTGGTCGCGGGATCAATTCCTAGGGCACACTTCTCACTCTTCCGTATTGTTAGTTAATCACGACGAATTATAAGAGTGGAGGAAAATATGGCGAGGAAAAACTGCGATGAGTAAAATAAAGGAATAGTATGTAAAGTCCGCCAACCACAACGCATTAGTAAAGTGGACTATATGGCCTAACCCCTCTCAATCGCACTCTTGATTGTAGAGGAGGACAGTGCCCTGCGGTGGGACGTATATGGGTTCATACCTATACACAATTCAGTTTCAGTTAAAATGTTTCATCTTTCAGTTTTCGATGAAACTGTATTTATATTTATTACCTTGGTATCCTTTTGAATGGGGAAAATGGACATTTTACCTGTAAATATGTTATTGATTTAAACATAGCGGCAGAGAATAAGTCACGTTAGGAATCCCATTGATGTTTTTGTAATTCTGGAATTAGACAACCGGTGCTAAGCAGTAAGCAATGAGCCTATACCTACTATATGAATATTATGTTGGTATTTTAAATAAATGAATAAAGGAATTAAGACAGTTGAGTAGAAATAAAGAGAGAGATTTGCATGTCTTTTTGTTTCAAAGTTGATTATATTGTCAACCTATTTTATTAATATATTTGAATGATGTCTAAACGTAATTTATTGCCGTTCAGCTTATCTTTAGTAGCCAACACTAGAGTGTGTTCTCAGTGTAGTAGATAAGTTAACTAGCAAGTTACTTTTCAAAACGTCAACTGCAAAAGCTCATCATTAGTTCGCACCGAATGGGATAACGAAATCTTGTCTAACTTAGAAAACATATTAGTTACTTGACACAAAAAGTAAAATGACCTACAACTTAATAATTACTAGCACTAGCAATGTTAAAATATAACCTAGTCATATTTTTTTTGATAATTTGTTTTCTATTCCTAGTACGATTCCATCTTTTCTTGTTGCAAGGAATGCCGAGACGAGCAATCCATTCGTCTCATGGTAAGTAATACAACCGCTCATAGACAGTAGTAAAACCAAACAACACCATGAATTACACAGCAATGCTTGGCATTCCATTGCGCACGCCATCCTGAGATACAAGATGTTATGTCTCAATATGTCCAGTAGTTACTCTGGCTACCATGTCCTTCAAACTGGAACAGAACAGTGCATGAACACTGCTGTTTGGCGAGAGAAATAAACATTGCGATGGTACCTGCCGAGGCGGCCGCTCACATATGAGTAATGAGAGACCTACCTACCAGTAAAAATCCACCATATTACTTTGTACTAAAACGGTGAAGGAAAACATCGCGAGGAAACCTGCATACCATAGCGGTTTATAAGAATTTCTATGGTATGTAAGTCCGCCAACCCGCACTAGGCCAGCGTGGTGGACTATATGGCCTAACCACTCTCAATCGTACTCGATTGTAGAGTAGGCCTGTGCCCTGCAGTGGGACATATATGGGCTGATACAGATACAGAGATTACTTTTTGCTCTTCGCACGTCACTTATTACAACCATGTGGTCGAATGCTTTCTATAGCTAACTTCAGTTCGAACTTCGGCATTCAATACGCATTCAAGGAAGTGATAAGGTTAAAATGCGTGGCAGACGCCTCAAACAGGTAGCAGGTGGTTCGCACCCCAGCTAAGTAGGACCCTCTGTGTAACCTTTTTTACAACTCAATATTTAAGTATTTTTTGTGACTCGTTCTGAGAACTGTGAGCGGTGAAATTTGAACGCTTCGAGTTAAATAGGATTTATAATGTATACGCTAATGGAGACACGTAACAAATCTTACGTAGCAAATTGAAATTTCATGCTTTTTTAGTAGTTAGTTAATATAACTAGTTTTTTTTATCACTTTAATATGACACATGATTGACTATGAATGATACTTAAAATAATAAAAACTAGTCGACCTTTGAATAAAATCACCAAATTTTCTTGTTATTCTGTCGGAAACATGTTTCAGTGAAAACCACTTCACGCCGTATTACACCCCACGCGGCGAGAAAATATTTCATATATACATAGATTTACATTCAATTACATCGTTAAGCTCAGGCGACACTGTGACCTTTCCTTTCATAAAATATATTTTTCTGCCGAAAAGAAAAATATATGTATATAAGATTTACGAAATATTACAGAATATACGTTATTACGGGTTTTTCTTCGGTTGTTTATATTTATTTCTCAATATGTCCTCGACAGGGACATATATTAAAAAAAGGGAAAAAAAATTAAGACCTATTGTTACTTTGGAGAATTCGGATGAAATTATTTAAATCTCTTAACATAATATTCTTAATGACAACACAAATTAGACTGTTCTGGCAAAACAATGGAAGACTTGGGTCCATATTAAATAGGACCATACTTAATATAAAAGAAAAGCTTTGAATATTTGCTTAACCTGTATAAATCATGCCCATTACACTCACTATTTTAATATCATATCATATCTCTTGCAATTCATACAGCTTTGAATTTCCGATACTTACCTCGCCTACATTAAACCGTTTACCAATTCGCTTTGGACTCAGATCGACTGTCTCTAATCCGCCGTTCAAGGAAGCCATTAACTGTGACTTGCGACTGGTATAAACATGACAGCAATTGTGTAAAACAAAGTCGCTCCAAATATTATCTGCCCAGAGATTTATGAACAGATAATAAATATAAAGAGCGGGTGTAATAAATTAATATAATCATATAACATTACTCACTAGGTACACGAAAGTCAAGGAATGAATACAAAAATTGGAGGGGATTAGATATTGTAAGCATTCAAAGTTTATGGCACTAATAAACTCTAAAATATTACGTTTAATAATAAATAAATACAAACGGCCTTATTCATAGACATTATTAAACCGGTATCGAATGTTTTGTCCCTTTCGAACGTATTTTAAATTCAGTTTGAGCGAAAAAGACAAAACATTAAACGATAGCTAAAATAGGTTTTAAGCAATCTAACATTTTGTTCTTGAGAGAAAGTTTAATGAACCTAGTGAAATATCATCGCAGTTATTAAATTTAACCAGCAGAGTGTTTATAAAATGTTGAAATCTTCAAGTTAATAAAGAAACAATTCAGGTCGTAATAATGGAAGCCTTCAAGGGACGCCCATTCAACTTTATTTATCATTTTTATTAAATTCTAGAGCCTAACCACGACGTATTATATCTTCTTGGCCTTGATATTATTTTTCTTGCTTTTATTTTTCTTAGTATTTTGAAGAATAAGCGTTGTCCCTATCTCTCTTCTATTGTTATACGCAGGACAGAAAGAGATGCATTTTATTACCAATTTTCAGTAAATCTTTTATCATGATTTTGACTTTAAAAGTCGTAAGTTTTGGCAGAAAAATCTTTAATGCCCGTAATAATAGTCTAGTTTTTGACTGCGCATTGATTTAAAACTCCTCACAGTTCTACTAAGTAAGACAGACAATTTCTTTCCACAATACTGTACACAGTTGCAAGATATCCAACCGACATCCAATATATGTATCTGCCAATGAATGGGCCTTTCAAACTACCGCATTTCGAACTATTTGCATGCCACTATGATTACAGTTAACCGTAAATACATTGCTTGCAATATTACAGTGTTTGGAAGGCCCGAGGTTGACACGATGCCCCAGTTGTTTCAGATACAGTGCCTTCAACATCTTGCAGGTTAAACGTAGCTTGGAAAGCCGTTTGTTTATTATAGTGCTTGACTTCCTTACCAAATTATATATACTTCTCATTAGAAAAATCGAAACACTATACAGGTTTATGTTTTGTAAGGATTATCAGAAAAATATGTAGATTTAGGAATATCTGTTAAATATCGCTTAATAGTGAATAATATAAGGTTTTCAAATCCTAATGTAGATGTTCTAAATTCAAATTAAATTTATATACATTTTTTCCTGATAATCCTTACAAAACATAAACTTGCAAGGTGTTACGATTTTTTTGATGAGAAGTCTTTTTATATACCTATTATTTACGTTTTTTTTTAACTTTTACGGCATATTGTGGGTACGATACCATCAAGAAAGATTGCCGTAAAGTAGCAAGGCGATTATCCTGTTGCATTTTGTTAATATAATGGTTTATAAGATTTTGCTTGGGCATATTATGCTTTAAGTTTTTTAGTTGAATCTTCGACTTTTTTACACAACACCATATAACATAAAAAAGAAATAAAGAAAGAAAACTGATATACGAGTATAACATAATATAATGCCATAACATCGTGACTTCGTGTGCATTTGGTCATATTTCTAGATTTTATGTATTTAAGTTGTATTGAATTTAATTTTGTTGTTACTGTCCATTATATAACAACTATTGTTACATAAGGAATTTGATGATTTTATCTTCTTTTCTAACCTCTTGAATACATCGTTATTTAAACTCAATTTAGGATCTTTTAGGTTTCTTTTTATAGTTGCAGTTCCATAATGGTATAACTTCACGCCTTCCTAAAACTGCTCGTGACTTATAATATAACCAAGTCTGAGGTTATATTACTTACTATTATGCGAAATGTGTATTGCTTTTAATAAATTAGTCTAAAGTATTGCAAATGATCCGCAGAATTAGATGCACTATTACGCTTAAGGGAAAACGAGGTAATAATTGCATCTTCATAATATGTTTTAAGAATTATAACAGTATTATTGCGAACGAGGAAAATTTGCATTCTCTAGAATATTATTATATTAATACATATCCACTGCGGAGCCGCTTTATACTTACAGGTCTTAGTCCAGCAGCTTATAAAATATTCTATCGTGTATCTTCATTAGGGTTAATGTAGAATTCAAATGGTAAAATAATTTTTCAAATTGGTCCATTAATTTCAGAGCTTATTCAGTACAAACAATGAAATTGTTCCTCTTTATAATATTAGCTTAGATTCAATGAATTTTAGAATGTTTAGCATCAAATCTACAATAATTTGCCGAAGCCTACAGTATATACATAATATATCATTCATAGTATGGCTAGGAGTCGCCAATGGCACGGAAAAAACTTGATACATACCACCATAGATCATAATATATTATCTCAATCAAAATATTTAAAATATAACCCTAATAGATCTTTCCAGTAACCTGAAGAAACACTAATTCCCGTACAAATGAAAACTAGAATAATCCGGCTCTTTGAAATTTAAATTATTCGAGTCTGAATATGAATGGATTAAAAGCCAGTCTTGTAAGAACATCATTAGTATGGTAATCATTTGAGATTTTCAAGTCTTTAAGACTTGCGTATGATTGTGCTATGACGAAATGTGTCTTACAAACAATTGTAGCATTTGGTAGTCGTCTATTACTTACCATATTATAGACAATTTAAATTATAATGTACTTACCTAATTCAATAAAATGTAGTAAGAAAATAGCGCATAGTATGCCCAAATGAAAAAAAGCAAGTTAAAGTGATATAACAAAATGCAACTACAGGAATAAAAATAGTCTTAAAATTGGTGTTACGATTTAGTAAGCGTCGTGTATCACGAAATCGAATATGATGTTTGAAATATCTGTTAAGTCATGAAGCCTCATGAACAAATCTAACCCTTCGTTGCTGCAGTCAAAATATTTAAAAGTGCACACTTAGTTATTTGTAAAATTGAAGATCAATATAAATAATGTATCTGTATCAGCCCATATACGTCCTACTGCAGGGCACGGGCCTACTCTACAATCGACAGTACGATTGAGAGTGGTTAGGCCAAATAGTCCACCACACTGGCCTAATGCGGGATTATATAAATAATATATGTATTTAGGTAAATATAATTAAGGGTGTAGACTTGAGATGTAATATGCCTATGTACATTTAGGTCAAGAAGGTTACCCAAAGATTAGGGACAGCCGTTGTCAAACGTAATTAAAATTTAAATCAAATTAAGTTAGCTTATCTTGAATTTAGCACCATTTAATTTTATTACACAAAAACAAACTTATTGGAAATAAAAGTTCAATGTACAAATTATAATTTATGCATTTAAAATATAATATTTTAGCTGGAAACTTTCTCGTATCTGATTTAATAAATGGTTCCGATTGTAGACTTTTGTTGAAGCAGTTTGTTTTACAATGCACCAGCAACTTTATAAATGATTAATATGTTCTAGTATTATACCGTCCACCCTGTGCGTCCATCGATATAGTTGAGGTTGAGACATGTACGAAGTAGGTTATGAACTTAGAGGTTGATTCAAGAAGCTTTAACATATACATTTTAGAACTACCATCCTACCACCATGTGACTGCTAAGGATAACGATGCAAGTAGCTCTAACTTAGTAATTTCTCATGCTATTACGATCGTTAGGAAAATAGAAGTACAAAAGGAAGAGGGCCTAATGACACGCAATTTGTAAAGAGCACATGAGACGTCACGATCGGGTATCCAATCATTTGATACGCTCGTCCTAACCCTATTGATTTAATTACGGACCCTTCTATTATTGCCACTGCTTATTTAGTTCTCTTATCTCCATGATTAAGATCTAGTTTATTTAGAATCATTGGTCTCATGATGATTGTACGACCGGCAATCTTGATTAGTGACTGTTCTTTTGTTTGTTAGGTACTTTTTAGTTACTTTTGTTATCAGATGATTATTATTCGTGTTCATTTTTATATTTTATATTAAAATGATTATCTGATTTTATTTTCCATAAATTTATCATTATTTTATGACTTATTCCCAACTCTCTATCAATTTGGAGAAAACTAAATGTTTTTTTTTTACCATAGTAATAAGGGTTGATGTTTGAGTGCAGGAGTAACTGTTACGATTTCATCGGAATATGTTGTGAGATAGAGTTTAGTAAATCCTTTTAAGGAGCTAGAGTTCAAATATAAAGCCTCAAATACGGCTTGGTATGTGGGCTTGTAAACGTTTGTTGGGTCACAAAACATTTGTTCCGGTAGGTGTAACATGTAGGTTTTGTGAGAGTAAAACATCCTCGTAATTTGTCCACAGCACAAGATATACAAATCTCGAAGTGAGGTTTTAGGACTGTGCGTACGGCTTTTGGAGATTATTTATAATCCTATGATAGGTAACACACATAAAAGTATAATTATTTGCACGTGGAATTATCTTTTTCGCCGTAGCTTACAGAAGCAATCCTTATACTCGTATATCGACTAGGGTTTAATACACTTTTTTCCTTATGTAGTAGCTGGTATAATAATTTTTGTTTATTGTCATAGATATAATTACTTATGGTGTTTTGCAAGTGACGTTATAACATTAGGGTTATTATTAAACTATATATTCTACTGTTGGGCTTATTTTTTTACAATTAAAGGAGGCTAGACTTTAAGGTTTGTTAACTTATAGCGAGTATAGTTTATACACCAATGAATTTGGGGATCCTTACATTATAGCCAGAAATGTCATCAGCCAGGCAGAACAAACTTGAGTTTGGATTCGATAATATTGCGGTACGTCCATCGAATATATCGAGCCAATAAATAAAAATGCCTCGGTAAATCTTTCTTTATTATTGCTCCATGGCTTATGTTGTAAAGATGTCTTGCTCGAAGACTTTATCCACTAATAAGTTAATATCAACATAACAATTTTTTACGGATATTTCAGAATGATTTTCTCATGAAAGTTGATGATTGACCGTCGCATCTGGCTGACGTAAACTTTTTCGCGCAAACTAACGTAACCTTTTGTAAATATGTTGGAATATAACAGTTTACTTATATTTATTTTTATCCTTGTACTCAATTATTAGGAATTGTGTTGTATGTTCGTTTTAACCGATGTAAATAGACTTAATTAAGAAGGTGACACGCGCCCGTATTCGTGTACTCAATTAAGTTAGTTTGAATTTTCAGCATTAAACTCGGTTTTTGGACAAATATTCTAAAACCTTGGAGTGTTTGTAATACAGAGGGGGCGCTGTCATACATTTGCGTCTTCAAAAACGTAGATATTTTCTTGTTCGTAATGTTAGTAGCGCTCCTTTGTTAGTGGAAT
This sequence comes from Hyles lineata, assembly GCA_030180105.1. Classification (NCBI taxonomy): domain Eukaryota; kingdom Metazoa; phylum Arthropoda; class Insecta; order Lepidoptera; family Sphingidae; genus Hyles; species Hyles lineata. Next base: position 67,581 of record JARJEE010000035.1, on the reverse strand, counting down.
GGAACTAATTATATTTAACAACAAATTGTTATAATTTATATTTAGGTATTATGCTATAACTGACTACTTCGGTGGCGTTGTTGTACTACGGTACGCTTACAAAGCTGAGGTCTCGAGAGTCTGAAAGGTTCGAATCCCGGATTGGGCATTTATATTGGATTTTTCTATTCATAATCAGCACAGACTCAGAAAGTCCGGAGTAATATTTGGATTGGATTTGTATCCATTATTGTTCGCCCCCTATCACATCGTGGGACGGAACATACAAGGCGAAATGTGGGTGTCTTGCTACCTCTGTCTACCCCTTCTGGGAAAAAGGCTTTACGTATGTTTTTTCAACTTCCATAATAAATCCATTTTTCATTATCAATGACACGTCACACATCCATCTTAGCATTCTCATTTACTGCACATAATCGTCTTTCATTACTCTTCTTAACTACCCAGCATTCCGAACATTACGGCAGATGATATTATTGCTAAATATTTATCATTACGTATAAATAACATGTACCTTTCCGACTTTATGTTGCAACATCAGTTAATAGCGGCAAAGCGTACAGCTACTTATTTTTTTACGACATCCGATCTTTTTATGTCAAAGGCATTAATTAGTTATGTCAGTTTTAACTTAATGTTATAATATTGAGTAATGTCATAACATTAAATTATATAAATCTTAACATATCTGACCAATATTTATATACTTTTTAATAAAGTTTAGGATCGAAAGAAATTTATATTGTAATATGTTTATAATGTTATGTTGTCCATAACTTGTTTTTACATTATTTTACTATTTTTATAGGTGTAAGTTATGTCTAACCCTTGTTTATTGACATAGCTAATCTGTAATCTTTTTGTATTTAATTAAGTTAATTCGTAAGCTTATGTTTCCCACTCGAATTAAATATTAAACAATCCAATCAGGTATTAAAAATATGTGATTATTATTAAAACAAGTTTACTTAGAAGAATGTTGTTTGTTTTAAGTTCCGTTGTTAGAATGTTTTGAATTAATCCATTATGGGAAGGCAGGTGTAGAATTTTGGGGCGGGCTTGGCCACATGAGGGCCTTATTACTTTTTTAAGCAGTATTGGGGCGCTCCTATTTCGTATACACGAGTTTTTATTCTAATGACCATACTGTAGGGGAATTTAGATAATAATTTCATATTAGTAATACAACGTAACTATAGGTTTAACGCAACTATCAGACTACGAATGTGTAATGTTATTAAAATGTCGCTTTGAATTTAAACAATAATCTTAAGTCCGCAAGAATAAATCAATTTTATGCGTATTCCAAGTCTAGACATCGAAGTTCGATTGCCGACTACCATAAACAGCAGAAGGTCTCAAACCGGGCTCTGCGAGATGTCAGGCTTGCGTGAGGTGCAGGGTCAAACCAGTCGGCCTATACATCCTTAATATAATATTCCGTAATTATATATTCACCTTGTCGCACTCAATAGCAACTAAAAATATTAGTTCTCACACTCATAACCACACTTTCACGACACATTGTTCACTATTATAACATTCCATGAAAGAAACACCACTCATTAACCCATAAACAATAGACACAACACAAAAACAAGTCTGTTCCATTTATAAAAGTTTCAAAACATTCAAAACATAACTAACGTAACGTTCGCGTAAGTAACCGCTGCGCACCGAAGTTAGTCGTCAAGGCTACCAACATGGCGGCAGGTAACAACATGGCGTCAGTACTGCCAACATAGCCGGTTTACGCGACCGTCCGCAGTCGCTCGGCTGAGTCAACGGCCTTTGTTGGTAATGAATGGAAACGAGTGAAGTCTGACGAACCTGTGATTTAACGCGCCTCTGCGCTTGCGCAATTATGTAAAAAATATTGATTTATTAATGTTCACATTAAAATATATATCGCTATACTTTAATAACATTAGTATTTAAATTATAAATTTTATATATTTTTTCTTCTGAAATTAATAATTAATCAGAAACGAAGGAATAAACATGCAATAAATAATTTGTCTATTATAACTAATTAAGGATCTTTAATTTAAATAAAAAGTATATTATAATTTATATGTAGTTAATGTTACAAAATTAAAATAAAACAATATTTAATAAGTAATCGATTTTATGTATTAATCTGTATCTGTATCAGCCCATATACGTCCCACTGCAGGGCACGGGCCTACTCTACAATCGACAGTACGATTGAGAGTGGTTAGGCCATATAGTCCACCATGCTGGCCTAGTGCGGGTTGGCATGTATGTGTATTAATACTTAACTAAGAAATCTTATGCATTTGCTTGATTAATATTACTATAAATTGTAGAATTATAACAATTTCTCACTAATTTATTTCCTTTACAAGACTACAGAATGACGCATTAAATCCATCGCCATAATAACATCTTAATCTATAATTTTCTGTCTTTTTTAACCAAACCGGGAATCCAAATGCAATATGCAAATGCCCAGCGGCAGCTGTACTCACTGTAGTACTAATAGCGAAGAAGTTGCTCGTTGAATAAATTACACCAAGTTTGCGCATACTATGCAACTGTTTTGTAAACTTTAAATTTTTGATCGAATTTGTATTCGGATGTGAGACTGTTTGTGTTATTCTTGTTTCGAAGTTTTATTGAGGTTGTCTTGTTCAATTTTGCTAAAATGCCCATTTGGACAAACGAGGCGATCGGAAGTATTGTGGTGCAATGACCACTATCTTGCAATGAATGTAATTTTATATACATATTGTTAAATATTTATAATTCAATACATTAGAATACTAGGATTGACAGTGGTACGAAAATTTAAATCCCAATAAAAAATTATGTATTTCAGATGCTAATATGCGTCACAATAAGGCACTGACCAGACGTAACTGCCGACCTACGGTCATTTTTAACTATTTTTTTTATTGACTAAATTTCACGTTCAAATTAAGGTCGAAGAATAGAGAAGGAAGAAATTTACAGACCTGCATATCCACAACGTGATAGCCGTAGATAAATTTAACAAATATTTTTAGTTCGGGCCACAAACTGATGGTTCCGTAATAACCAAAACACGTAATGCAACATGCAATACAATCGAAAATAAACAAAAGCAAAAATACGCTAATTATTTTTTGTGGCAGCAGGCGGCTTCTCACGCACTCGGTTCGCGGTAGAGGAGCGTTGATAGTGAAAGCCAACAATTAAAACGAAGATTACGTAGGAAACGATTATGCCGCGTTTATTTACTGTTGTGTATGGTCAATTGTGCACTAAATATTTGCCGGTGTTGTGTAATATATTTTTTAATAGCGGCCCGGCCCAGCTTCGCCCGGTTACAAATACATTTCTGTACAATAATATGTACGTATTATACGTATAAACCTTCCTCTTGAATCACTCTATCTATTAAAAAAAACACATCAAAATCTGTTGCGTAGTTTTAAAGATTTAAGCATACAAAGGGACATAGGGACAGAGAAAGCGACATTGTTTTATACTATGTAGTGATTTATATACCTACGGTTCTTATACGTAGATATGTGGTATGGTGGTGGAATAATTACTAAAGGCATTATCTATCAGTCTACTTTAAAATTATGCAGAAATGAACAAAGTGGATGTCCGATTGCTTCAATGATTTTTTTTATTGGCTTGAACTAATATTTACGAAGAAGCGAAAAAAGGTTGGTTGTGGACAGTGAGGATCTTAAGATAAGGAGCAATGGGCTTCAGAATTCAAGGGGCGACGAAAACATCAAGGGGCGCGACAAATTTATTTTTTGTGCATGGGTTTTGGATGTGTTGTAGAAATATTTTGGTTATGGTACCTATAGCTGGTTTGATGTGTTAGTAAAACTAACTTTCGTAGTTGTATTATTTGACTTAAATAGTTGCGTCGGTTCTGTAAAAACTAGATTAGGTCCTTGGACAGTAAGCTAATTTAAGATGTGTTGGTACTTTTCGCATAATAACTTCGAAATAAAGTGCCAAAATTAAAAATACGGGATATTTTCGTCAATAACATATTTACGAGTATATATTGCATTTCCGTCATATAATTAATTAACCTCGTTATTGTTGCACATATACGAAATGTTAAGGCTTGATGTATAGTTATAATTACAAGTCAACAAAATAACTGAAGCATGAAATCAAAGCGCTCCAAACTCCTTGTGGCGCCATCTATGAATAGTTCTCTAAACTATAAATTATGTAAAAAGTATTTGCTTCACTTTTTTAAAAACATATATGGGTAATTTTGTTCATTGCCTAGTTTCATACAAAAAGGAAAATAAAAAATATATAGTAGTAACAAAAAATTTTAAGCTGTTTATTTTTGTAAAGAAATACGCACTTCCTTGCAATTAGTGAAATCCGTAATACTCAATTCTCTGACATTGATATAGCATATCTATTTCCTACATATCATATCACGCAAAATAACGTGATTATGTGTTTGATAAACTTCCGAAAGCTAGCTAATAAATCAGGTATTTCAACAGGTGAAATAATTACTATAGAATAGAAACTACAAATCACTAAAACAAATTGTTCCGGTCAATTTGTAACCCACCTGTTTTACTAGTTATCATCCTAGTAAAATTAATGTCATAAGCATCTGTATGTAAAAATACGAGTATATACCCTGAAATTATAAGGAGAGGTGATACTTACATTTCGCCAAACTTCTGACAGAAGAAAAGGGGTATACATATGATCAAGCTGGCTTCAAATTCTTGCACCGAGACATCCATATGAAATTTCTCAAATATTACATAAAAATAATAATTTACCGTAAAATAAACCTTATTTGATAAGTTAAAATTTAATAAAGAATACATAAATATGTTAATCGTTGATATAATCACTGACATAAATCAAATAAAAAGCAATTTGTACATAATTAATAGAAGTGATAATTAAAAGAAACAATACGAATAACAATTTGCATTTCATTAAATGGTTGCGAACCGTTTACGGAGACAATACGGTGCTACTTCATAATTGATTCTTAGAAAAATCTCGTGACTGCTAATTGCATTGTTAACAACTCTAATCGATATCTTTACAGCGCATTAAACAATCGATTTGCTTAGATCAATTACGTAAAAACAATGGAGCAGTGACCGTGTGGTCGCTAGTTTGTGACGTGAAGACTAAGGTGTAGAATGGACTTGATGTACGTTGTTTTTAGATATATAAAACACTAGCGGTTGGGCCCGGCTCCGCCCAGGTGTATACTCGTTTTAAAATGGCAGTCAAAATGTTTAATTCTGACTATCAGTTTAGAATATCGACCAATCGGACCACGAAAAACGAACAAAATTTCCTCGTATTTGCTAGAAATATCAATACTGCTTTCCTCCTATAGGTCATAGCGTGATGATATATAGCCTATAGCTTTCCTCGATAAATGGACTACCCAACACTGAAAGAATCATTCCAATCGGACGAGTAGTTCCAGAGATTAGCGCGTTTAAACAAACAAACAAACTCTGTAGCTTTATAATATTAGTATAGATATAGATAATATAGATTTTCTCATACTTAAAGAAGCGGTGTATCGTGGATGTGTTTAAAATAATAAATTCTATGTATCCGTATTGTAAATAGAAGTACTTTTTGATGCGATAATCGTAAGTGCATCTAAATGCACGGGCAAAAGTAATGAATTCCATCTATAATAGTAGTTCGATGTCTGGCGAAATAAAATATATTGATTTTGTACTTATTATATAAATATAGTTTCTATAAATTTTACTACGGTTGAGCTATATAAAAATATCCTGCTTTCAAAGATTAATTAGAAACATTTATTGGATCGACAAAACTAGGGCTTAATTTATTGAAAATCCATATAAATAAATGATGTTATAAATTTCATGTCATTATTATTAGTAAGTAACAAAATCCTCAAACGAATATTCGATTTTAAAACGAAAACTAGCCAACACTAGTGAGTTCAACGTGAAATTGGAATTTGCCAATCGTTCGCGTATAAAACTCGGGTTTGCAACGCGACTGTGATTTCGCTGTCTGCCTAAACGAGATTTGGTGTCGAATACGAAAACACGATTCGGTACTCGTATTCCGAATCTAGGCTGGGATTTGCCGAGAATTTTGATATTATATAAAAAATGAGGGGGGCATTAATCGGACTATTATTATTATAGGCGGCAGGTACAATTTTTTACACAGGCTACTTAAAATCGGATGTGTAGGTTGATTCCGAAACGTTATAATTTTCTGGAGGAACGTAAGCAGTACACTCAAAGTATATGATGCGCGGACTGTTCGTACTCGCAGTTAGGTGTTGAACATGGGCACGCTGGCGATTCAACAAACTCCCTAATCCGAAAATACCTGTGGATCACAGAAACGTTTGTTTCGGTGCGGGGATCGAACCAGTGGCCTCTCGTTTTACAGCCGGCGTCTAACAAATTGCGCCACGGAAGCTATCAATACAGGCTGCGATAAATTATGAGTCCTTGGTAAAACTCACGTATGAAATCATTTGATAAATAAATTTCCATTCCGGTTTTTTGTCAGACACTTTTATTTTAAAATACAATCATTGTCAAGTCGCCTCTTAAAACTCACTTAAAATGACATAATTTTTAAATTCCTCTTTTATTCCCATAATAATGCCATGTTTGCAGTGTCGATGATATTATTCTTGGACCATATCCAAACTAAATGGGAGTCGGGAAGTCCAGCATATCATGGCGGTCATAATTCCAGATATGCATATTTATGGCTTACGACGTAAGCTAAAGCAACTTTAGTAAAAATAATAATCCTGATTGTACTTAAACTGTTATATAAGTTACTTTTAAGATTTTTTGTTGTAAAGTAATTAAACACTTATGGCATTCATAGACAGTTTTTAAACATATTTTAGCTATAGAATGTTTTGTCTTCTTCATTGAAACTAAATTCAAAAGTCGTTCAAAAGAGACAAAATGTTCGATAACTGTGATAGGTTAATAAACTCTCTATTAATAAGGCCGTTATTAGTTAAGTTATACACTTTTGTCAAATCCAAGTTGTTTAAAAAACACTTCTATTCAGTCAGATAAATTAATCTTGTTTAAGTCAGGTGAAATAGGAACGTAGATTAAGGTCCACCTCTTCGCTTGACCTCCTGTACCGACTAAAGACTGCTATACCGATCAGATAAGCGCGAGGTGTATCATGTATGTAAAAGAAAGATCCAATTGAACCGAGCAATGAAATAACACGTGTATCAATGAAAACGTAGTTTAACGCCAGGAAGAAAACGATCAATGAAAGAGATCAATCGACTTCAGTTTACATGAATGAACTAGTCAGCCATCTTTAAAGTTCATACACAAATACTACACAGGGAGGTTACTCTATGAAAGCGATACGAACTTCGAATGTTCGGATGCTGTCCGTAAAACTTCACTAATGTGCCTAGATACTCCATAAAATGTTGGAATCCTCTATCGTACGTCGTAACCATAGACTAATTTCGGTGAAAATGATAAGTATAATACAGAATGGTATTGATTTTTAGAAGTAGAAAACTTATATCTTACTCCGTACGTCGAACATCCGAACATTCGAAGTTCGTATCGTTTTTATAGAGTAAACCCCCAGAATTGAAATCCAATGAAAACATTCTTACGTATGAGTTACTAGTTATTCTAGATTAGTATTAGCACTGTGAAAATCCTCAGCCTTTTATTCAAATCGCTCATACAATGTTGCTTTATAAAGTGGGGTTACCAGACTGTGAAGATAATCTACAATGTAACTTTACGTTGAAGGAAATCCTAATGAGCGCTTTGTGGCGGATGAATAAACGTTTGATGTAGGTAAATTCTTGAATATTCTAGTCAGTAACTAAAGCTAGTATTATATCAACAAACTGATAAAAAATTGAATAATAATTTTGTATCTGTATCACCCCATATACGGTCCACTGCAGGGCACGGGCCTTCTCTACAATCGAGAGTGGTTAGGCCATATAGTCTACCACGCACGAATAACGATTATTTTAATAAATTAGTGAAAGATTTTCATTTTTTTGAAAATTTTACTTTGTCTACATTTCACCCTCAAAAGAGGCGAAATCATCCTAATTCTTAGAAGTTGTGTACATACTACACCATAAATGTAAGAAAAAATATGAAATAAGAGAGAACCTCTATTTCATATTATGATAATTTTGCAATCTCCATACCTTTATAATGAGTCACATGATTCCCGCAAGATTACTGTTAATAAATTAACTAAGTTATTTGAATTCTTTATTATTACATCGTTATCATCAGCACTCGCCACTGAAGATAGGCTTCTATCAAGGGTATCCATAGCGATCTTATAAAAGCGATCTTCATATAACGATATCCTGAAATCTTTATTGAGACCTCTAACAACCACGTGATTTCGACTCAAATCTTTTCGACCTTATAACTTACTCGTGTGAGCGATCAGTAAAGTCGCTGGATGCCGCTTCCAACAGGTCGATGTGGAGATTCTTAGGGTAAGCCTATTCAGAAATGGACTTGGCTGAAGAGAGGAGAGAGAGAGAGAAGCCATCAATAATTTGCACCACCCTTCTCCACTGCCATTAAAAACATTAAGTATTATTGCTGCATAAAAAATCAGAAAAAGTTAGAGAAGCCTAAATTCCTGATGGTTTGAAATTTATAGTCCTAGACTGTTCTGGCCTTTTCATGTTGATAATATTTCTTCAGAAATTCGCAATATATTATATTCCCGGTTTTAAAATCCTCGTGTGGTATCCCCAACCACACGATACAATTATCCAACAGTAATCATTCTTCTGTTTAACGAGGTTCTTCGGAAATTTAACGTGGCCGTATCCAACTCGTTCCGAACAATAAAAGGGTATTACGTTTGTTGCGTTGCGTAGATTAGCTTCCTGATGACGTTTATCTTAGTTTTTGTGGGTATTTGTTTAGTTAGATAATAATCTGTGTGAGTCATGTGAATACTGGGAAATTCTGCGTGATCTAGTATTTTATCGTATTTGTGATTGTTATTGCAGTGGTTTTTACAGATTTAACGATACAGGTATTAGTAATTCTAATGGGGATATTACAATCAAAAAAATTATCTTGTGTATCGGAGGCATAACATTCAAAATGTTTGTTTATCTTTACTTTATGTTCAGGTTTAAGTTTCGTTTTATGAGTAGTTTAAGGATCACATAGTTTATTTAATATCGCTAGCTTTAGTAATAAATTAGCTAATTCGTTTTTTTGCTACTGTCCATGAGCGTTCGTATCGCTTATTATCGAAATGGCATGCACGTCTCGCCATAGATGGAAATTTATCAAAAAAACAAATATGTTGGTATATTTTACTAGATTCAAATGGTTCAGATTCTAAAGTACTGAATCGAAATGCACGGTGACTTTTTCAACCTTTACACGAAAATGAATCCTTAATTTCCAACTGAGATATTCGATAAATTGAAATAAATCTGAGTTGCATTTACATCTCCATTATTTAGCGATGGTACGTGGACAGAGAGGGGAAAAATTGATGTAAAAAGAGCGCAGTCGGGTCGAAATAATACTTCTGAGTGCAGACGAGCGGTCGAAGTAATGAGATGGACTAACGAGATCCCTGCCATCCATGCTATGGATTAATGTTACCAATTTGTTCATTGTTCACAAAAATCATTATATTTTTATTATTATGGTAGTATTTTGTTGATTGTATTTCAGGAGTCACACTTCTAACTATATCATTTGTTATAGAGTTACTTTTGTCAGCTTTAAATTATGAATTGATTTATCGGATTGGTATTTCAAAATCATTTAATTTTGATTGCAGCTTTTTAAAATTGACAACAGTAAACAGCTAAACGGTATTAACAAGCACACAACAAATTCTTGAAATTTACTATGACAGCTCCCATTTCACACCTCTTCTCTTACAATGCAGCTCATAATATTGTCTCCATGAACTATGACGTAAGAGACCACAAATCATTGTTTACGGCGTAACTGTTCACAGATAGCGGGTAGTTAAAAGTACAAAGGATCGTCGGGAAGAACAGTGGGGCGGAATAGGGGCAGATTGCACAGAAGCGGCTCATATAATGAGATCGTGGCCTAACGACACTGCGGACGCCGCTGCTGTTTGCTGGTGGGGTGACTATGCTGTCCATATTTATGGACAGTCTGGGATACTTCAAATATTTTTTTAATATATTTGAAGAGTTGTTGCTTGCGATGGGACAAGCAGGATAATAGGATTGCTGCGTAATTTCACTCCTCGAATGTTAAAAAAAATGGTGTGTTATAAGTACTCTCCAGACCCTATTTAAGCCCAAATTTATAGGTGCTACAATATTTTCTTTGCAAGTACACTATGAATCCACAAGTAAAAACGATTTATACTTCTGTATCAAATTTTTACATGGCAGAATTGTAGTCCGGTCAATTTAGACATTCGAAGTTACATAAAGTCCCAACAAGCTGAATTTCTGTGAAGTTGTTCAAAACATAATTATAAACAATGTCTGGAAGTTCCCCATCATTCCCCTGTAAGGAAAAAATTTAATTCAAGGTCAAAGGTAAAAAAATGAGGTTTTCGCGATTTTCAGCAAAACGGTAAGTTTTATCATAAAAGTACTTCAGACAAAAATTGTAGATCATAAAATTATCTATAAAAATGTATCAATACTTTTTTTCTTACGAGCCACCGTTTCTGAGATATAACGATTCTAAAAGTTATAAAAGTTGTTATCGTCATAATATGCACACGTTTCCACGCCACCTATAAGGTAGTGTACTTAGCGCGTTTTTGTTAACGTGGTTTCCCCAGTAGGCCTACTCCACGGGTCAGTTGTGATCCTGTTTAATGTAAAACTATTGCAAAATAACGGAAGTTTTCAAAGATTGGGAAAGATAAAAGCGATGTAAATGAAAAAAAAGTGTTGAAGTTTATTCGTCTTATTCGTAAGTTTCAAATTCTTGTTCTTCTTCTTGATCTTCTTCTTGTTCTTCTTCTTGATCTTCTTCTTGTTATTCTTCTCCTGCTTCTTCTTCATCTTCATTTTGGATGCAAGTAAATTGCGTCAATAGCGATGTATCGCATGATACTTCGTCGGAGTCAAACGAATCCTCCATTGTTTGTGATTCAATATTAGAGCACGACCGGCCTTGACAATTTGTGCATGCCAAAGAACAAGACAGTCCGACTTTTTTGCAACCACATTTAGCACTGCATCCCTTTTTGCAGTTGCAAAAAATAATGTTCAGCAGTTTTTCCGGCGCAGGTGGAAGTAAAGTTTGAACTGGCTCTAATATATTGTAGACCAACTTCCAACCCCAGTCTGTAGGGTCTAGCTGATAACCTAGCCACACTTGAACTTGGTAATATACTCGAAAAAGATGTTGGTGAGCAGCAACTGAAGTTGGAGGAAGACAAGCTAATTGAACTTGTTTTTTATTTTTAGTGTTTTTGTGGTTTAAGAACTTTATTTCTCATAAGAATTTACATTCACTTACATGAGAAAATTATATTAAGTTATTGTACATTACTATTATATTTGATTGGGCTTATTCGTACATACTATGTAGAGGTAGGTACTTTGATGTTTTTTTTTCAATTATTTTTTTATTTAAATGTAGGTAGTTGGTGTTGATTCATCGGCCAGTGATCATACTCGACAGCTAAAGTAGTTTTTTATAGATAAAGCATTTCTAGATGTGGCTCATAGAAAATTACTTATAAAAATATATAAACATAAATGATAAGTAGATATAATTGGTGTTAGTTAACTTAAAAAGTTTGTGCTTTTGTAATTAATGGATTTCTTAAATACTATTTTTTTTTTTTTTTTTTTTTTACTATTACTATTATTTTAATACATTTTTGTTCGTGTAATTCCTTAATTTTTATTTATTTATTTTTTTTTTTTTTATTCTATATTACGGTTGATTTTAATAGTTTTTATTATGTGATCCCTCAGAAGTTTTTTAAACATAGTAATTGATTTTGACTCCCTTATATCTTTCGGCAGTTTATTGTAAAGTTGAGCACCTTCATACATTACACATTTTTTCCCATAATTTGTCCGTGGTGTTATTAATAATATATCGTTGCTTCTTCTGAGTTTCATTTTATGTTGTATTTTTTTCTTAGAAAATGTTATTTTTGTGTGTATGTCTTTGTTTAATATTTTTCGTACTAAAATACAACTCTGATACATATATGTTTGTGAGATATTCATGACCTTTATTTGTTTGTATAGTTTATCCGTTGGCGTAAAGTAATCAAAATGAAACAAGGTTTTCAATAATTTATTTTGAGCTACTTGAAGGGACATCATGTTTGTTTTAGCTGAAGTTCCCCATATTTCAATTAAGTATTCAATGTGAGGTTTTACAAGGGAATTATAAATTACATATCGTACTGGACGTGGAAGGCAGCGGACTAGACCTTTAACCATGCCCCTAAGCGACGTCAATTTAGATTTCACTTTATGAATATGAGGGACCCAAGTGAGTTTACTGTCTAAGATAAGTCCTAAATATTTTGCCTCATCTACCTTATTGATATGTATGCCGTTTATTTTTAAGGGGCAGTAATCACCCACTTTTTTATTATTCGCTGCAAATATCATAAAGTTAGTTTTCGATATATTAATAGTTAAGAGGTTGCTAAGAAACCAAGCATTTAATAGATCTAGGTCCTTTTGGGCTTCATCAATAATGGAATCTATGGTTTGACCAAAATAAAAGAGACAGGTGTCATCGGCATAGAGGGTAATATCGCCCTTCAAGCCTATCCTTCCAATATCATTTATGTATATTAGGAACAGTAGTGGCCCCAGAATGGACCCCTGAGGTACACCAGTTGTTATAAACATCGGAGAACTCTGTGATTTACCTAATTTCACTACTTGTTGGCGACTGCTTAAATATGATTTATAAATTTCCAGAGCAACATTTTTTAGGCCGATGTTAGCTAGTTTTTGTATCATTAATTTATGGCTGACTGTGTCAAAAGCTTTTTTTAGGTCTATAAACACGCCAAGAGCAATTTTTTTGTCATCGATATTTAACTTTATTTTTGTTATTAGGTCTATTGAAGCAGATAAGGTGTTTGATTTAGGTCTAAAGCCGTATTGTTTATCATAGAGTAAATTTAAAGATCTTATGTAAGTGTCAAGCCGATTATATAAAATTCTTTCGAAAACTTTGGATAAAGTGGGAAGGACCGATATAGGACGATAATTCCCCGGGTCCGTTCGAGAACCAGATTTGTAAATTGGAGTTACCTTGGCAATCTTTAGACTATCTGGGAAAATACCTGTATCTAGACATTTATTTATGCAATCGGTAAGTTCTTCTATTATTATAGTTTTGACACATTTTATAATTTTAGGAGTGATGCCATCTAATCCTGCACTTGAGTTAACATTTAAAGTATCAATTATTTTTGATATTTCTTCTACGCTTGCTGCAGCCAAAGATGGTAATTGACTTGAGCCACATCTATTGATACCTTCGTCTATTTTGTTGTAGATAGGGTTTGTTATTATAGCGTCAGCTAAATTAGGACCAACACCAACAAAAAACTCATTGAAACGTTCGCAAATATTATCTACATTGTTTAGTATACACCCGTCCTTGTCTACTAGTTTGCTGGGTACAGTTGCTTCTTTTACTTTGTTCATGGACAAATTTTTAATTAAAGACCACATTTTTGCAGGCTTAGTTTTGCAGTCTCTAAAAGCCTTGTGATAATATATTCCTTTTTCGATCTTTATCTTGTCTAAAACTTGTTTTCTTTCCTTTATGTATGTATCTTTTATAATATCGCAATGAGGATTTTTTCTATATTGTTTCCATATCACATTTCTTTTATTTATGCTGTCAATTATTCCTTTATTTATCCAGTCTTGCCTCGGAGGGTTTAAAATTTTTTCTTTGGTAATTTTAGTTTTACTGATGCTATTTAAGATTTTTTCTTCTAGATTCCTATACTCTTTACATATATTTGCGATGTAGTCATCTTTCATAACCTGGTACAGCTTCTGGTAGTTTATAGCCTCATATTGAATTCTTCGGAGTGGTGGAGGATCACATCTATTTACTTCAATATAAAATTGCTTGTGGTCAGAGATAGGCGTGTTTAGAATAGCGAGATGATAATAGTATTCTTTAAGGTTTGTACATAGATGATCAATGATAGTTTTTGTTGTGTCCGTTTCCCTAGTACAGAATTTTTCTTCAATTTTATTTATAATTCTATACCCATTTTCTAAAAGGGCCTCTTTATACATAAGAGTTACATTATCAGTAAGCATCAAATTGACATTAAAATCTCCAATTATTATTGCTCTTCTGCGTTTATTTATTTGATTAGAGTATTCATTCAAAAAGTTTTTTATATTCGTTTTTTAACGAAACATGCATATCGATGTTTATCTAAACAGATAGTTTTTTTAGGAGCTCCGTACATAGAAAGAAGAAAGCGGATGCCGTTGGTAATAACTTCTTGTTGAGTTGAATCACTTTTTTTAAAAACTTCAGCACATTGAATTAAATCTTGTTTTTCAAACATTTTGAAAACTATTGTAGTAAGCCAGTTATTGCGTGTAAAAATAGTACATGATCTTTACACTTTACAAAAGTAAATAAACTTTTTGATGAATATATATCTGATTGATGCTGAGCTTTTCCTGGTTTTAAGAAAAAAATAGTTTTTTCAGTTGGCGTTCGAGCAGTGAGTAATACATGTACGTCAACATCTTCACCAACAACAATAGTTGTATTTGTCAAATTGAATTGCTCTATTGCTGTTTCAATAATCAATACATCAGCATCATTATTAGCTTGTTTTACCAATATATTTTCAGCCGTAAACTTTTCTTTCAACATTGAAATGAACCGAGACTTGTTGTGGGTATTAGTAAGAAATTTCTGTTGACTGGTTGGGACTGTCATAAGTTCATCAAATAAAATGTCAGAAGATGAAGATGTTGCTAAAGTTCGACGACGTATATACGTGGCGTACTCATGCATATTATGACGATAACAACTTTTATAACTTTTAGAATCGTTATATCTCAGAAACGGTGGCTCGTAAGAAAAAAGTATTGATACATTTTTATAGATAATTTTATGATCTACAATTTTTGTCTGAGGTACTTTTATGATAAAACTTACCGTTTTGCTGAAAATCGCAAAAAACTCATTTTTTTACCTTTGACCTTGAATTAAATTTTTTCCTTACAGGGGAATGATGGGGAACTTCCAGACATTGTTTATAATTATGTTTTGAACAACTTCACAAAAATTCAGCTTGTTGGGACTTTATGTAACTTCACTCTCATTTTTTGGTCTAAATTGACCGGACTATTGTATGTTCTGTTACGCTACACTTAAAGAGCCTAGAAATGAAAATTTACACACTATGTACATTAAAAACGAATTAAACGCTTACTTGAACGCGTCATTATCATTATACATTTTTAAACCGTCAGAGCGACAAATGTTCAAGTACAATGTTATGGAAAATTACTATCGTTAGCTTTAAACATTATATACCTTAGGTATCGTAAATGCATCG
The DNA here is from genome assembly GCA_030180105.1 of Hyles lineata. Taxonomy (NCBI): domain Eukaryota; kingdom Metazoa; phylum Arthropoda; class Insecta; order Lepidoptera; family Sphingidae; genus Hyles; species Hyles lineata. Next base: position 51,996 of record JARJEE010000035.1, on the reverse strand, counting down.
CTGATCTTTAAGTTCGGAAGATAGAAAGTACGAAAAACCATTAAGAAGAAATGGAAGCCTCGGGATAAGTGTACAATAACCAAAACAGCAAAAACTAAAACGAAAACAAATACCTACCAATATCTATTTCAATGTTATTGGATGCTGTCATTTCAAGTCGATTTCTGCGAGATCGTAGTTGTCAAAACAATATGTGGAGCTATCAGTATTATTCTGTGCATTACTCATATACAACATACGTATGTTACATATTATGTTTTACTACTGCAGTAATATTCGAAGGAAAATGTCTCAAAGTATTCGTATTTATTGTCGCCCTATCATCGTGAAATATAATTGGTGCTTCAAATGAGCCGCATTTGGTTTGGTTCGCAATTAATCTCGAGGCTTAAGGCAGAATGCCTTATTGCATTTTGTGAATAAGAGACTAATTCTCAGCTGATATTCTATTCCAGGCTTAAGACTTTCCCTTATAAGTCTAGAAATGGATAAGGGCTATGAGCGTCGAAGCCCTGATTAGAATTACTAATTTGAATTGTAGCATAAATTCCGGGTTTGATTTTCGCATTGATAAATATTTGTATACTTTAGATAATTCCAGCATTACGTTTTCACAAACTCTTCGCATAATAACTTTTAATTTATTTTTCAACGTTATTGTGTTTTTGGTTTGTACACTTTATGATTACCTACGTGAAACCGTGAGTTACTCAGTTTAATAATATAGGCTGTTGTGCCTATATGAGATATTTTGTTGTTTAATTCCTAGATTTTCTGTAAAAAAATAATCTGCTTAACCCTTCGGCTATATACAAGTGTGAATTTATTTAATGATAACATTTGTACTTTCCAGGTCAATTTAAAAGTTAAAGATAGTAAGGATAAACGTATTCATATTATAGACCAACATTACTAAAAGGTTCAAGTACTATCGCGTAAGATTTCCATTTGAGATTTTACATGTCCCAAGTTAAGCCGAGGGCCCCTTGAATAAATTCCCACACTCGCCTCGAGAACCCAGATTATGCACACCGAATCAAAGGCTCGTGTAAACATCGAAAATTTAATGAGATTCAAAATTGATTCGACTTAAATCCCATTTAAGGTTTCAAGATTTTTGTAGCAAATTACACGAACGATTTTAGTTTTAGAAATTTTTATCAAATCGGGATTTAAGCAAATCACATTTGAACGGACTTTTATGAACATATGGCTTTAGATTATGTTATTACAGTTACAGAAAAATCAATATACTGTATAATTTTAATATTTTATTCGAAAAAGTAAATCGCAAAAAGACTAAAATTATAACTAAATTTAAAATAATTATAATCAACGGCCTTATTGCACAAGGCAATCACTTACAGGATACCTTTGGAGGGTATTGAGAGAAAGAATACTATTCGCTATAAACCTTTTCAAACTTGGTTTATAAGTGTTAAAAATATAATTAATAATCTGCGAGTAATCTTTTATAAATCATCTTAGTAATATAAATCTCTTGTGTAGTAGAAAATATCAGGAATTTTTACTATCACATCCATACCAGGAACAAATATTTATTGATCGCCATGGAGGCTGGTAATCTCATAATTTATCGCCACGCTGGCTGCTCCGGAACGCGATACCTATTGGCGGTCACTAAGGCGGGTTTTACACATTATTTATTATGTCGCTGCCCAAGCGGATATTAATTTTGTACCACTAGAATGCAGGCGAAACTTAACGTATATAAACCAAGGGCAGTAAGTGCAGTAGTGCTAGTGACAAAAAAAAAAAACACGAAAACATTGTTTCTTCTCCTTAATAGAGACAATAAGAAAAGTGTTATTGGACATATTCTTAGTCGTATTCTCCTTAGAAGTTTAGCTTAAATTTAAATTAACTTATTAGTCATAAGGCTAGATCGTTATCAAAATGATGTATTACGGCTTTCGCCATAACACAACATTAAAAAAATGTATATAGACAAAAGTAGCAAACAATAAGAATGAAGCAAGAAATACATCATTCGGAAGTTAATTTATAAACAAAGCCATTAAAAAGATTAAGGTTTTCCTTCCCGGAACACGGAATATTCTAAAAAGACACACGAAAACCGAGGAATTCGTTTCTGACTCTTGAAAAGCTTGTGTTTTTAACACGTATAAATCTTTCGAGCCTAAATGGATTAGCCGGGTTACGAGTAAAAATTCAACGGTCGCGTCGGTGGGGTTAGTCGGAATTTTAAAGCAATGGCAATATATATCGATAGATTTTCATAGAAATGCACAGAAAAGGAGCTACATATACGTGTTCATAAATTACATAATCAAAATAAATTAAGGGCCATATCTAGAAGGAGCCTTATGTAATTATTAAAATACCGTAATGGTTTTATTTACATATCAGTTGTAAAACCATGCAATAGACTATCCGGTAATGCAAATATTTATTTTTTTATTGAAATACCAACCCGCACTAGGCCAGCGTGGTGGACTTTATAAGCTAACCACTCTCAATCGTACTCTCGGTTGTAGAGGAGGTCCTTGCCCTGCAGTGGGACTTATAAGGGCTGTTATAGTACAGTACAGTAGTCGAGATTAGTGTACTTGTGTTTAATAATTCAGTTTTAATATTTAATACAAAGCATACCATGACAAACCTATAAAAGTATAGGTGATTTTTCTAAACAAATATACACCTACATTGTATATACTGGTAATTGAACCTTCTATCTCGAAATTGAACCCACTAACTCATGATTTAGAGCACCGTCTAAAGGTCATTGTGGCGACTTACAATAATAGGTTGTTAATAAAATGTTTAGTCTAAGGAATGCTTACGGTCTGACCAGACGGCCAAGTGAACTGTGACTCACTAACTCGTTGCGATTGGATCGAAAGAACAAAAAATGTTGTTGCTCGAGAAAGTGGCAGAATTTGACTGCATTGCCAGACTTTTAGTCGGGCCTAACTTGTGTGTATCACATGAAATATGAAAGGTAGGTATAGTCCCACAATGTAGTGGTTTTGACTCTATTGACAAATTGTCTATTGACTCTCAAAATTCTATCAAGAAAGCGTAATCTTGATAGAATTTCGAGAGTGAAAAATCCAGTCAAATAAGAGTTCAACGCCATGCCGGATTAATATTACTTTTTTAAAACAGAAAATATACACAAATTCCAACCAGGAATTCGAAGACACTATCTGACGATTTACAACCCTTACGTGCAGACCGTAAGCAAATAAAACGATCATAATAATTTGATTTTGTATTTTGTTTTTCCTTTGTGTATTGGTTTACAATAAAGAATATCGTTGTATTGTAATAAAGACCATAATAAGTGGTAAAACAAACACAACACCATTATGACTGCTTCATCGAGAACTTTCAAGCGAATATAGAAATTATGCTAAACGCACAGCGGCAAAAAGACTAACGAAGCAAGCGATTTCATTTGATTATGTAAATGTTACCCCGTGCTTATTCAAACATTACATTGCCAACTCCTAAATTAGTTTATGATGTACCCTAACTGAGAATAAGCGTCATTTTTTTTGAGTGGGGTTATGAAAAAATTATACGCGCCAGACCGTCTGAAGGGTATTTTAATTTGCGATGAATTTTTATTGAGGATTTTTCTCCTCTCCTTGGATTGATGCAATGTATTTATCATAAATCCCTTGACTTGCAATCATATTTTGTATGGGCCATTTAATTATTATTGAATATTCGAGATATTATTTAACGTCTTCTTGATCGATATGTCTAAAATATTATAACTTATTATTTATGTGTTAAAGCGATTAATATAGACGAATGATTTCGCGTGTCTGCTTCTGTTTTCTAAATGTAAACCAGTTTTTTTTAATATTTAATGATGAAAATGTTGTAATTACATTTAATTATATCACTTTGTTCGTTTTATAAAAGGAATGATATCATGCAAAACATTTAACAAATATTGCTTAAAGTGGATTGCCATTTGGAAATCAAATCTAAAAAATAAAAACTAACAATTCACAAGTCGCACATACCGCGGCAGCAAATTGATTTAATTTTGATTACATTATGTTTTCAACATGACAAGGCTAATTGGCTCACCAGTTTTTTTAATAATGAAAATTGTATTCCCCAGTTAGAGTAAGAGTTGCTGCAAGCGTCAATAATTCCCAATTGAAACCAAAAGCTATTTTCAAATATATTTTTGGGTGTTCATTAATCAGAAATAGTGAAAACGGAAGAAGCCTGAGGCTACAAAAAATATTTCAGTATTTTTTCCTGCATCTAAAAGTTAGACTCGCTGGAAATGCTTGCGAAAATACCCGAAAAAATAAAAACAGGGTAAATAATATTCCCAAAGGTATTTTGATTTGTTGATATAAGATCTTTGAGTTTGAGTGAGTCTTTGAACGGGATGTTGTATTTTCGCTCCTAAAAAATAGAAGTAGTTAGTTATAATTTCAAGCGTGGTAGAATGTATAGCCTAATCCCTGTCTATTGAACTCTTAGTTATAGAGGAATGCCTTACAGTGGAACGTATATGGGCGGATGCAGTATAAGAGAGTTCTAATATTACTTAGGTTGACTTTCAAATTAGAGTTACAACTTATTACACTAAGGTTTTATCTGATATACGTGTATACGAGTATTAGGCAAACCTTTGGTTAAGACACCGGATGTAAAATGTGAGGCTGGTTTTATATAGACAGTAAGGCAACTATTTCATTGACCCACAAATGTTTCTTTTGTCTCTGGGTGTGGTCAGATCAAAAAGTATCTCAGAGCTGTAGAGTTAAAATTGTGTTTGCTATTTTTTTTTATTGCAAATGTCCGGCGAACGATCTAACAAGTCACGTGATAGTAAGTGATCACTGCCATCCATGAACAACCAAAACGATTATTAGGTTTATTTAAGTAAATCATCTTTTCTCTATTTATTTTCAAAGGAACATATCCATGAATGTAATTACTATTTATTTATTTATAAAAATAATGTCATTTTCCCCATATCCTTTTAAAGACTGGCCTTCAGCGATTCTGCAGTCTTGTGGGTGTTTATTATCACCCCTTAGCTCGTTAGTCTAAGATAGGGCATAAAATAACAGTCTTGTGTGTATTTATATCTCATAATATTTTTTTATTGTCAATGCCCGACCGTGAACTTTACGGGTCAACTGGTAAATTCAATAGGTTTTTTAAATGTAAGAATTTTGTTTTATTGCTGTTTTCATATTTTTAATTTTATATCAAAATATATTTTTGATTATTTATGGAACGTAGCGAATAATTAAGACCGCTACAACAACAACGGGTAATTTATGTTTAAGATTTTCATAATTATATTCAAGTTGTTATTCTGGGTGCAATAAAATCATAATAAATTAATAATTAAGATAATATTTCTGACAGTGATTGCGTTTTGCTATTTATAGTTTTTACATTTAAATCCAATGTGATTAAATAATGAAAAATAAAATGTTTGAATTATAGTATTTTGTGTTTTCCTATAAAATTACGCATATTATACATACATACATATAACCTCACGCGTTTTCCCAGAAGGGGCTGAAGTGCAACCAGGACACCCATGTTTCGCCTTACTATTTTCCGTCCCACGATGCGACAGGGGGCGAGCTTATCACCTTATCGGGCACGATTGCCTGACTCGGGGCTGATAATGATCACATTGCCCGACCTGGGATTAAAACCCGAGACCTCAACTTTGCAACCATACTTTGGAAGTTTAAAAGTAAAGATATTATACGAAAATATTTCATCTCACAAATTATAGATTTTATAAATTATTTCATTTACTCATCATTTACTTGAAACTGCTTAAAAAACTAACATAGAGCGAATTAAAAAGATTTGTATACTAAAGCAAATTAGGTCCCTAATGAGCAAACAGTTTTTGTAAGGTATGATATTGCTAGCGGTAAAGCAAAACTGTTGACAGGCAATTAATCATTATTTAATTTTCATTTATTTACTTTATTTTATACGTTTTACTGTTTGGTACGATCTTCACATACAAGATCTGATAGTGCTTAGGCATCGTTTCACAGTAGGCTAATATATTTTAGTGGACACATGGATGTCATTAGAATGGCCAATTGTGAGAACTTTGAAGTCCCTAATATGGTTTCTTGCATAGTGTGATGATTATTGTTATTACTTAATGAAAACAGTCGTGGACAACTTTAGTAACTTAACTTTATTATTTTTCGAATTGTTACATCATAGGTGCTATGTTTCCCCAATTGGCAAGTATCACGGAATGAGCGTGATATTTTCTTATTTCGTGCGTGGATCATGATTTATTTTACTCAACTTCAGCAAAACATAAATCACCTAATTGGCGCAGTAATTATTGCGTGACGCATGCAGTAACAATATATGGTCATATTCTTTATACGCCAAATACGGAGCATAATTACTTGTTACTTAAATAAAAATCAGCTAAGGCAAGACATTGACCTAATTAAACTGAATATATTGCTTAGGAAAGTCTCCTGGAACCGTCTAAAAAGGACTGTCGCCTGTCAGGTGGGAATGCTAATGATTGCAGTGGTTTTATGGTCAAAAGGGTCGATTTCTATCGCAGTTTCACTAGCGAGAAATCGAACAGGACTTCACTGCCCTCCATGTCGACGTTACGTGAGCGTGGTCAAGTGCGATCGGTCATAAATCACGTAATCGATTAGCTCTTTAGTATCGATTGAATGGATTTTAGGATTTAGAATGTTTATATTTCAACTGTCTGTACTCCAAACAATTGTTTTTTTTAAATTTATAGTCATTCAATTTAACTACTCGTATTAGTCCAAAATATATGATGTAATCAATTTTCGCCTTTTTTCAATAGATGTAATATTTTTGAAGCATGCTCCAGTCTGATTTTACTTCCCATTTTATGATAGGCCAAATACACAACTTCAACTATTCGATAAATTCTCCCAAGAAATTCTTGGTTTACAATACAAAAAGTCACGTAATTAACTTTAAATGACCACAGTACATTCAAGCAAGTTTCCTACGCTATAAGAATATTATAAAGTTGATATATCCAACAATGGCAGCATAGAAAAGGATGCAAATCTCTGACTTGAATATCGATTGATGAATGAGTAGATAATTAATCGACAATAATTGTACGCTTCATTATAATTGCAATGATGATAGATAACGTGCCCAAGTGACTTTTACGTTAAAAATCGATAAGCATTTAAAATTGATAGCGATCTTAATCGATGATTATAATCGCCGGTTTATCGTAATTTATTGCATGATATGAATCGGAAGGCTGGTTCAGGTTTATAATGTGGTATTTATAGGCTTTTAAGGTTTAATATGAACACTAAGTTTAGACAAGATTACAACCTTGCGTTATAGTTTTTATTGAAATAAACGATTTAGTTATTTTATTTAAATATTTTGTGCCGATCCAACTCTACAGCTGTGTTAATGATATCGAAAAAGGGTAGTAGCCGTATCGTTTAAAATATGGAGTAGCGAGGTATCCGGTCGACTAATTAAACAGTCTCACCATTCTTCTATCTTAAATCTTCGACTGCACGGTTAAAAGCTGATAAAACTGTATACTACCCGTAAAAGTAAATATTATATTCAATTTTTACAAAAGCAGAATAATATGTTCAGCTCAGTAAGATAGGATTAAATCTAGCTCTAACCATTGAGTTGACAAATAGCTATCATATTTCTTTAGTCACAAATTATCAATTTCTCAGAATGTAACAATTTCCTTCAATTAATTTAGGTATTTCAAAATAATGCCTTGCTCGTCTGCGTAATTTTCTATTACAGTGTCTTAGAAGCTTTGAATATTTAAAATAAATGTCGTAACAGATGGGTTCAACAGCTGTCTGCACTAAACCCATCATCATTTCAGAGGCTTCGTGCTAAAATTTACATTTCTCGACGGAGCCTAAGATAAGGCCGTCGCGGCCAAGGTTTATCATTCGCATTATGTCGCTGGGGGTCTAATATATTGCTAATAATATCCTTGTTACTTAATATAATAAGTGATTTTTATTCGGTAGAAATAAAATAATAACTGTGTACTTTAACGCTTAAAAAAACATCGTGAGGAAACCTAAATATCATAGAGATTTTATAAGAATTCTACTGTTTGTTAAGACAGCCAACTCGTACCAGGCTAGCATGGTAAACAATGGACCAACCTTTCTTCATTGAATTCTTGGTTGTAAAGTAGTTCCGTATTTAGGAGTAGGCAATTCTAAACTGATATAGAACAATATGGAGATGCGCATAGATCAGTATACATTCAGGTCCTATGTCCCCTGGATAAGGCAAAGGGCATTCGCAGTGACTCTCCATGTCACACGGTTCAGAGCTGCCTGCATGATGTCGCTCCAAGACTTTCCGATACTAAGATCAGATTAGTTTAGATTAGTATACAAAGTTTCTTAATAATTCGTGATACTGGTCTTTCATATGTTGAATCCACCCGGGTAGGTAACACCGCAATGTCTATTTCTCCAGCCAAACAGCAGTGTCAATGCACTGCTGTGTTCCGGTTTGAAGGACATTGTAGGCAGAGTAACTACTGGTCATATTGAGACTTAACATCTTTTGTCTCAGGATAGCGAGCGCAGTGGAATGGCAAACATTGCTTTAATTCATGTTGTTGTTTGGTTTTGTTACTGTCTGAGCGGTGGTATAGCTTACTATCAGGCGAATGGCAAGATAGTCTCGCCTTTAATTATAATAAAAAAATACAACTATAGTGGAGAGGCTAAAATTCAAATATGAAAGATTTGATTGCAAAATCACTGTACATTCAGGTGTTCGCCAATACCATTCTAAATAAAAAAAACATTAGAGAGTTCATAATGTTTTTCCACCTTCTGTTGTTTCAGTAAATATCAATTTTACAAATTTCCGCGCACTGAAAATTGTTATTACAAAATTTAATCAGAGCATAATTTATATTGGGGAAACAAAACTAACAGTTGGTGTTTTACGGTGACTAGATATGTTTATGAGTCCCATTTACCCCGTGCCATGTGTTGTCGCGCCCCAGTAATGCCGGGGGTGAGACGGGAATGTTTATATTTTTACATTCCCACACATAAGGCAGGTGGGTGGAAATTTTTATTGTAATTTCGAACGTCTGTTTAATTTCTGTCGAAATTGAGAGATAATATCATTGATATTATTATATGGACAGGGCGGAAAGAGCGTAAAATGTCCCGACGTAAGTGGCATTATGACAGAAAGTTTCATAAAATAAAAGATGATAATTCATATCAAAGTTTTAACAAAATGTATTAAATAAAGTTAATTTAATATTTATTTTTTACTGAATGGCCTATCCTCAGCTTTTACCCTTGTATAATATGGAATATTTGTGAACAACTTGGAACTGTTTGCGCTAGCCTTGGTGACAGGGTCGCTTCTTATTTGATAATGGACGTTGACACCTTTGCTTATTCTTTAGGGAATACAAGAGTAAGAAATTTGGATTTTTTGCCACTATTCCCTTTGTAAGTGGCTTATTTCTATGTAGGGAACTAGAAATTATGCAAACGTTGTAGGTAAGTTGTAGCAAGCCAAGCAAGCGTACAATGCCTGATCCTACACCACAACTCATTTTCTTTCTTCACGGCGCGGCACCGCGTGTCTCACATTCATAGCGTTGCCATATAATGAGCAAATATCCAAATCATTCAAATTAAAATTCCAATTAATGACGAGCTAATTTCTTTGCTCTGTTCAAAAATATTCCTCACTTAGCACACGGTTCATTGTTCCTTGCATTAAACAATGGCCCCTTTGTTACACAACACAATTGTAGCAAAAATGTACGTCAAATTTTATTTTACATTCATAATATGTGGATATTTTTTCTCAAACCTCGACAAAGCTGGGTGTTTTGCAATGGATGGAAAGTTGTGGGGTTGGGAATTGAAAAGGAATTAGTTATATATGTACGTAATTTATATTAATGTAGCACATATGCAGAAAACGTAAATATGTGTACAAAATATTGCTATGATTTGTAAAATGGCAGCGTACACATAATGAATTTTTATGGTTTAATAAGCTCATTTTATGCTTTAACTGACTCGAAAATATCTATAATCGAAAAATATACATAACATATTGATCGTTTTGTGTGCTTTATAAAATATCACATTTCAAAGACTATCAATAACCTATATTATTCTTACAACCATTTTAAATTGTAATTAAATAAAATAATTGAGGAAGACGTCTCTAAACGCCGGTTCTACAGTTTCTTAAAATGGTATTTTTCGACATAATAGGATGTATAGGAAATAAATATAAGGAAATTACCATCCTTATCGACTAATTTAATTTAATATATCGTTCAGTATGTAATTAAATGACGACTTGTTGAAAAAATACATATTATATGTTTATTATTTATCCGAAAAAATAAAGAGTTATGTAATATTGAGTTGTTTTGGTTTTGAAAAATGACGTAAGAAAATCATATAAGAATTAGAATCTGAAATAGTGCGAGGCTTATTCTTTATAATATCTGGGAGACAGGGGTGTAAACCAAATCCAGGATAAAATCCCTAAATAATAGTTTTGTTTCTTAGCCAATATTGAAAACTATAATACATACATAATTCATACCACATTTTGTTAAAATCTGTCCTTTCTTTAAATTGGAAATGTTAAATAATTCAACATTCATTCGGACACATAAGCCTCCGTAACCAGTCGGGTTAAAAATGCAACATCGCTTATAAAAATTAAATTCAATCCTTGCTTCAATGTGTCGTGAATCCATGAGTCATGTACCCCGTATTTGTTCCTTCCCTTCATTATATCGTCTAATATGAAGCGAGGATGCCCTGCGTAGGTACGTCATCAATCACCAAACTGTCACTCACGAAATATGAGTATACCTATTATATGCATGTATAGTAGGATATGTAGGACACATTTATTTTAACAAAAGTACTTTAGACAGCTTCTTTTTTTATACACTTTATTGCAGAAAAATAACAAATAAGACGAAAATCACAAACATAGTTAGTTACAATTGGCAGTCTTGTCGCTCAAAGACAATATTTTACAGACAACCATGAGACGCATTTTATAAAAGGATAAATAGAGGGCAGTCTTAAGTGTTAGGGTTAGAAATAAGCTTATTTTTCACCGGCGTTTCTTTTCGATCTGTTAAATTAGGCGTTCTTGGAAGATGGCTGTGTTCCAGATTTGATTGACATTCGTAAGACAGGATAGCCATGGGATATCCAGGGTAGATAACCACGAGGATATCTTGGTCAGGTAGGCCATTAAGTCGCTTGCTTTTGTTTGCTAAAAATCCTTCTTAGTAGCATGTTCATGAGACTGACTTTGTTACAAGACTATTTGACTATTTCCGTTCGAGTATAATTTACAGACATGTGTTTAGTTTGTTCAAACATTTTTGGACTGTGGGGTACTAAGTTCTTTGGATTTAATTTGTTTTTATCTTAGACTTCTTAGAGTATCTATAATATAGTAGAGCGCTGGTAACTCAAGCGACGGCTTTGCTTTTGTATTGCATTCGGTAAATCGATATGGTTCGAGTTCATAGTTCTGAAGGTTGCGATTGTCGGAAGTTCAATACTTCTTTCCTCTTCCCATGCGTGTTCCTTCGCTTGTTTGTTTTAAAAGACCAGAAATGTGTCTATGGTTTAAATGGAAGTCTACAGGCAGCGACCTTACTTATACAGTTACTTTACAATAAGTGTGCCGTATATTCGTTCAATAGACCCATGCAATAAAAAATATAAGCTAGAAACCAGACAAAATTTACACATTTACAACTCATACCTTTATACACATACCCACATTAACCTATATAAAAATCATTCGATTATACGCCGATGAATCGATTTCAAATCGATAAATTATATATTCAATAACAAATCGTGCAATAAAACGTTACATTCGCCCGTTAAGTGACCCAAAACCGACGCGGCGTAGGAGAAAGCGCTTGTTTACGATACACACATCGGTAACCCTTTGATATCGATAGTATTATAAATAAAATTGGACATCCCTATTTGGAGAATGATTGGACTGCCGGTGGCTTTGTATGCGAAGAATTTGCGCGACTCGCGGTTGTATGGGCACGATATTAAAGCGGGTGGTCCGAGGGCTTAAGGATAAAGCCTGTTTATTAAAAGCCTTATGAAAGGTACAATTTTCCTGGATGGAGAAACAAATTATGTAACGAATATTTATATTTTCATTTCTGAGAAATATTAGGTCTCACGATTTTAAGGGAATTAATTACATTTTAATTTAAATCTACCGAGTGAAATCAATTTTAAACTAGGCATTTTATTTGTGTTTGCTTCAGTTGTGACTACAATGAAACGGTAAAGTTCAGTTATTTAATTTCCTTTCAATATGTTGCTTTCTTGCCGTATATCGCTGAATAAAAAATAGAAAACGTGTCAAAAAATGACACGCATGTTAGAAAATTGCCAACAATAAGCACTGTTACTTATTTCGCTGTTACTTAACCATTTATTACGCTCAATTGTCCAATTATTGTCAAAATATGTATGTTAATGGCGGTTTCGCAAAAAATATAAAAATTGCGCTCGTATAGTTTTTTGTGGGCCACGCTTCGCTACGCCCATGCATTAGCGTGTTACATACATCATAAATGTGTCAGTTCGATGGCCAAGTGCTTGTACTATTCATAATATGGATTTCATACTTCAAACGTCGATAGAGACTACGAAGTAAACTATTGTGCTGTACTTGGAATAGCGTGGATGCAGTATTTGGCAGTGCGATTTTTTTATTTCAATGAATGGCGAGACGAGCATTCTATTCGCCTGAATACCATAGCGATTTCTATGGTATGTAGAATCCGCCAACCCGCACTAGGCCAGCGTGGTGGACTATATAGCCTAACCACTCTCAATCATGTTCTCGATTGTAGAGTAGGCCCGTGCCCTGCAGTGGGACGTATACGGGCTGATACAGATATTATACAGCCGTATGACAACATACAAGTGTGAGTTAAAGTGGTTACAAAATTATTAACCATTACGTGATTACTTCATTTTTTTATTGCAATGAATGGTGAGAAGAGCATGCCGTTCGCCTGATAGTAAGCGATATGACCGCTCATGGATAGTAGCAAAACCAAAAAAACACCATGAATTATAAAGCAATGCTTGGCATTCCACGGCGCTTGCCGTTCTGAGACATAATATGTTAAGCCTCATTATGTCCAGTAGTTACTCTGGCTACATTGTCGTTCTATTTGGACCACAGCAGTGCATTTACACAGCTGTTTGGCAGAAGAAATAGAATTTGCGGTGGTACCTACCTAGGCGGCCTTTTTACATTTGTAAGACCTACCATTACACTCGTATCGTCAAACGACGATAGACATACTATTGTGTTGTATTTTGTTGGAATAGCGTGGTTTCAGTAGTCGGAAATGTTTAATAATACTTCATATAGAATGGGCTCATTTAGGATGTATTCAATATGTTTTGAATAATCCCAGTACTGGCGGAAACGGCGCACTTGATAGTAAATTGTGGTCCCCGCCCATAAACATTAACAATAAAAGGATCTTAGGTGTGTTCCCTGGCTTTCTAAATGGGGGAGAATAGGGAAAGAAAAAGACGATAGAAGAAAGGAGTATCGATGGTAATATCACTCACTAAAACACGACAACAAAGCCGACGCTTTATATCGGTTTTCTGTGAGCCGTACCACTTCAGACTGTCGACCAACTGACGCTCTACTTGTTTGTCTATCTCATAAAAACTACATTTAAATGGCTGCACTTACCATATGGTGCATACTCAGATTGTCGTAGAAATGTAAAATTTCCTTAATCAAATAACAACAAGACTTTATGCATTATCAGTTTAAAAACGTAATTTGGTTACCAAATGTTTTCTTTTTTTTTCTTTTTTTTTATTGCTATGAATTGCGATACGAGCATGCCATTCGCCTGATGATAAGCGAAACGACCGCTCATGAACAGTAGCAAAACCAAACAACACCTTTAATTATTAAGCAATGCTTGGCATTCTACTGCGCTCGCCATCCTGAGACATAAGATGTTAAGTCTCAATATGTCCAGTAGTTACTCTGGCTACAATGCTCTTCAATCCGAAACACAACAGTGCGTTTACACTGCTGTTTGACGGGACAAATAGACACTGCGGTGGTACCCACCCAGATGGCCACTCACATATGAGAGACCTACCACAAGTTTTTTCGCTCATACTGAATTTGCTTTGTAATTCATGGCGTTGTTTGGTTTTGCTACTGTTCATGAGTGGACGTATTACTTACCATCAGGCGAGAGGCAAGCTTGTATCGCCATCCAATGCAATAAAAAAAACTAAAAAGGGTTTAAAAATTAACTATAAATAAGGTAGTTAGAGTTGATTAAGTTATTTCCCATACTTATTACAAGAATATTATTGACAGAAAAGTGCTGGTTGTGAAATTAAGTCTCTTTGTAACACAAAGAGCCGAATCAAATATTTGTTCATCACAAACATTTGTTTCGTCGCGGAAGTTGAGAGCGCGTTCTTTAGTTTTACCTCCAAATTTTCGCTTACTATACTAGTTAATATCTTGATAATTTAAGCGTATTTTATAAGACTACAGGCTACAATTTTGACTAACAGTGTTTTAACTCTTCATGCGGATTTTCGACTTCAAGATATTTACGACTCCGAAGTATGGATATTTTTGAACGATTAGGATCATTAACCTTCAGGTCTTTATGCCATAAAAATAGTAAACATAAGACAACCGCGTTTAAAACAACATTCAAAATTGACATAATCAGATCGGCTACCATAACTCACAAAACCCTTTGAGATACTTATATCGAACTCGATTAAATTACAAAACAATAGCATATTTTAAAGGACCGATTGTCAACACTTCACAAGTTATGATTCAATGTATCAGAAGTTGATGATCAGAACTTTGACTCACAGTAGATCGTAATAAAGCATGGTTAAAAATTGATATTTTGCCAGCGTACAGCGCCGTGTCTGGTGTGTTCGCTGTTGGCATTCTAAATGTATTCTTTCGCGAATTCCTTAAACTATATTTGGTGTCGTTTAGAATTACAAACGCGAGGATTATGTTCTAGGAAATTGCATGGTGTTTAGGTGCGGAAGGTCGGTAAGTGAGGTCATTTATGGGGTTTGGGTATCTGCCGATTTGTCATTGATAACTTGATGATTATGAATGATTTACGTTTGTGACTGGTTTATTAATGATTTAAATGAATTATGATATTTTTTATTAAATTTTATTTTAAAATGCAATAATATTTATCATTGTTATAATTTATGTTATTTAAAATTGTGTTTTTAAATAAGAGCTGATATATTAGACCTGTGTTTGCGTAATGAAGCTTAAGTTTACGTATTACTACAGGTTTTTTATAATTATCATTATTTCTTTGCTCATATATCATATTTTTTATGGAAGTAAATAAAATTCATCTCATTTCATTGAAGTATCCAATTAGTACGCAATAAATAAATTACCAAATGAATATTCACAGGTACAGCGATGAACAAATAAACGGTTAATTTTACATACATTCAGAGCGTAAAATTTGCCAAATTTATTTCGTAATAGCCGTGGCGGCTGTTTCACGTTCATAAACCCGTAACTGTTACGTTAATTACAACATTTTGCAAAAAGTAACCTTGTACTAAATATAATGTGGGTAACACAGATTTTTAATTGCTTATCAACTAAGCATATGTCAGTCAGTCAATTTACTGAGGTATTGTGGGCGCTACTTTTGGTTGTGGATTATGGAAGACAACAACGAAAGACTTGTTGCTTTTTTGTTCTTTGTTGATGTAATGACGCTGAGTAAGAACAATTTACAGAGCTGCTTTTTAAAAGTATGGATTTATTTTTTATGTATTCGTCTAGTCGCTAAGCACAGATAACTTATACGATTTAAAGAGGTTTAGTCTTAGTCTACCATGCATGTCTGGTTCAAGGATCCCATCGATTTTAGAGATTCATGTGAAAATTTCTCAGATATCTTTAAAATTTGTTCCAGCATTAAAACTAATGATGTTATTATTTACGAGTACATAACTAGCATACAAAAGTCGTAGGCAAGTGTTTCTTGTTAACGATCTCAATATAAACATTCATTTCGTTTGTAGCTTACTTATAACTGAGTTTTATCCATAAGTTGATAACTTCAAGTTATATTCTTGCCACCCATCATTCACCAAACTCATTTTCGTTAAAAGATATGACAACGGCGAGACTATTGTATGCCGATGAGTACTACCAGATGAAGACCACTCATATAAGATTTTCAAACTAAATAGTCTACAAACAAAGTATACTACCCCATCTCGGTAGTGTAATCGGGAACTCAGGGTTCACAGTCCATATGGGCTGCAACAAGACCAATGAAGATATCGTTTTTATATTCCACAAATCCTTTAATAAAACGTATAGGTCCGACAGAGTGTTAAATGATATAATGAGCTCTGAGAAGTACCTGCTCAAAGCGCAATTAAATTAATGTAATTATTTTCATACATTTTGAGCATGAAAGTGGAGATTTTACGGGAGAAAAAATACGCGGCGTTTGAACAAAGACTTTAATTGCAGTAATTAATCATGTTGTACTCATATTTATATACCATTATATGTACGAGTAAGGTAAAAGCACCAATAGTAGACAATTTAAGGATAAATCAAACTTAATTCTCAAAATTCAAAAATGTCTTTCAAAAAATTAAAGTTACATTTTCTTTTACTGTTAGAGCAACATTTGGAATGTAACTATTTCATAATAATAAAATTAAGATTGCTTTATTTTATATTAAAAAAAATATTTTCTTAGGATTGCCGTAGTCACTAATAGATGACAGTATAAAAAAATCAGATGCCCTAATAATAGACATCAATTGGCACCAATAATAGACATGACTACAACATCATTTTAATATTATGTGTTATCAAAAAATTATAATTTCAAATCAAACCGAGCACAGATTGTGCTTTAGAATTAATTAAGTAACAAAATATATATAATATCTTCTTTCTTTCAAGGACTTAAAAATTACATTATCATCAGGTGTGATCTTATTTTCTTCGTGGTAATTTTCTTCACCTGTATATAAATTTATTATTATTAGTCCTATATAAATTTCTAATTAATTATCTTTCTTATTGATTTTCTTTTTCCCATCTCATCATTCTTAGTTGATCTTAATTCATCTCATCATTTTTAATTGCTCGAACCGTAATCTGAAATTAATGTATACTAATAGTGGACATCTAGTAGACTCTAATAGTTGACACTGTCTTCTTTTAATTAGCCTAGTGTACAAGAAACGAAACTCAGATATGTATGTTGTGTTCACAACATAAATAAATAAAATAAACTACCAAGTTCACACATGTCATCTTTTAGATTTTGATCAATTTCTGGAACTAATAGTAGACACCACTAAAAATTTATACAAAAACAAGCCAAAATAACAAGGAAATGGTCCAAATAAATCAATAATGTAATATCCATATAATACCGAAACCCGATATAGCCAAAAGTCATATAATATAAGACAAAACCATACCGTTTAAAAATCAGTTCCTTAAGAAAAACGCTAAGAATTACGCGCATAATGGCGCGAAATCACACTGTTTGTGGTCAATTAACAAAAAAATTGAAATTTACTTCTGACAGTGCAAACAAGCTTTTGGGCATGTCTCATAAATGGTACGAGGTGGCTTTAAAATTAGGAGCAATGCCATTAAAATATTTAGTTTTCCTATTAGAAAATATTTTTTCGAAAGTGTCATCTATTGGTTCAGTGTCGGGCATTGGTGCTTTTACCTTAATATGTGGCCTTATTTGTTTAGTGGTAAAACCCACAGACTATAAACCATGAGGTCCTAGATTTCTTTCCCAGGGTAAGCAATAGCCCTGGTTCGATTTTCCTATTATTCTAGACTGGATCTTTTCCGCTTCATTCGTCAACTAGCTGCGTATTGGACCTAGAAATCGGAGAGTTAATTTCACGACAAAATTGACTTTCTGAGTTTTCGGTTCAAAAAAGGTGGCCGGAACCGGAATTATGGCGATATGCTCGCGTCGTATGACATCTTAGAACAGACATAGGTTAGTTGAAATTTGTTTGCTACTACTGGCATCTCTGCCTTTGCTAACAACGTATTATTATCAATAAAAATAGCCTTTATTTAACAATCTTACAAACTATAAATATAAGTAAATTATTAGACACTGGTATTGAGATTGTGTTCCCGCACAGGCCTCCCCAAGAGCCTGCCAAATTTTCCGATTTTGAGTCATTCTGTTCCAGGTCGCACCAGCAAATTTCCCAATATCGTCTTCCCACCTAAGGCATTGTCTTCCTCTCATTATTTTATTAAATTGGACACCATTCGATAACGGATATATGTTTTCAAAGTGTATTTGAATAAGGCCGTAAGGGTATGCATGCATGTGTGCTTACTTGAATACTTTTTCAAAAATAAATGTCTCAACAGCTGATCAGTAATTATAAGCCAAATCATCCAATATAATTCATATTGCGTCGATACTACGCAAATGTGGGTTAAGGGCATGTTGAAGAAGTCTATTATAATTATATTAATGTATAATTATGCTATAACAAGAACATTGAACATCGTACTTAATGAAGGCGTAGGACAAAAACACATCTCAGTGTTATTATAGAAAATTACCTTTTAAGCACAATTTGCTTTTGCTATTGAATCGGGATAGTTGTTAAAGTTGCAATATTATTTCTTGTTTTTTGTTTTTAATATTATCGTAAATTAATATCAATAATTTCGTAATGTAAAAATAGTAAGTTTGTTTTACATCAACGAGTAGTTTTTAGGAAAATAGAATATCACATGTGATTAAATATACCATCATATTTTATTTTAACCTAATTTAATTTAAGTCATCATCTAAAATACAGTAGGAATTTGAATAGAAAATACATAGATCTAGGTTTGTAATACATTTTCGTTGTTCATTAATTATTTAGGAAGACAAAACGTTGACAAATTAAAGTAATCGAAATTAACAAATAAATTAACATTTTTATTATTATTCAAAAATATTTTATTATAAATTTTGTCGACGTAAATGTATTATAAACTCAGCCCCATACAAACAAAAAGCACTTACGTTTAAGCTTTATCTTGATATTGTTTTTGGGACTCCAAGTGGAAAACAATCCAGGTATATCAACAATACCACGCACACTCATTTACTAACACAAACTCACGGACCTGGTCCACACATGGTTATTAAAATCACCATTGTCACACACAAAATAACTACTTGCACTTAGAAATACAGTATTATTCAATAAAACGTCGAATAAACGTATTCTAACACGGAACGCGATGTTAAAACATGCGCTTGGGCTCCTGTCAACTGGTGCTCTAAGTTACCGCTAGTTGGCGCGACTGGCGGGCTGAAAGAGAGGGGATATGTTTCCGCGTGGGAGAGAGCGAGAGGGATATATAGGCCTTAAAAGCTTAACCCGAACTTCGAGTGCGGGCCGGATTAAAATATGCATGCTGCAAGTAGGTGTAGCGATTCTTTTGTTTTGTTTATTGGGTACTCGTTGTCTTCCTTCAATGTTATTTGATATTGTGTTTTGAAGAGTAAGGTTAGCTAGAAGTTATTAGTACTTACATAATACTAGCTAAATATTTTTGTGTCATCAAAAAAATAAAAATGAATAACTAATTTATTTTTAATGTAATGGTTACTTTTGATCTTCAGCTGTTTGTTAAATATTGTGGGTGCATGAAAAGCATAATACTTGCGATTGTTAGAGGCAACAAATTAAAAGAGAGATTGGTTCAAATTAATCTATTTAATAACTGACATTCATCGATATCAATGATAAGTCAATGCTGACATTGCATTTCTATTTTTTTTTGGTTTTTATTTGTATGGTGGTGTTAATTATGTTAACTTGTGTTTATTATTGCACGTGCTGGAAAACGAATATAATAATCAAATTATGTAATGAAACTCTTATGAAACTGACTTTGTATATTTGGTATTTATTTCCCAGTCAGACAAAAAACAATAACAAATCATGTCATTCCGACAAAAAACAAAACGATTTTCTAAGAATCGAATCTAGCACCATCCAATTCACAGGTAAGAAACGGCACGGTTAAGACATAAGCCACAAAAGAAAAGAAAAAAATCCTCTGGTAATGATTTATTGTGTACAATATCTACATTTATAATTTTGTGTTGAAACTTGCATACCATAGCGATTTGTAAGAATTTCTATGGTATGTAAAGTCCGCTAAGCCGCACTGGGCTAACTTGGTCGGTATAGACAGACTAACCCCTCTCTGTCGTACTCTTGGTTGAAGAGAAGGCCCGTGCCTGTGGTGGGGCGTTTATGGGCTGATAGAGATTAAGACTACATACATAAATTCAAGCCTTTTAATCAAAACGGGTATGTAGAGATGCTAATAGAATTCGTACGTCTCAAAGGTTTTGAGTTTGTATGTTCTCTCTCTCTCTCTCTATCTCTCTCTCCCTTTCTCTCTCTTCACCCACAGGAAGTCCACTGCTGAACATAGGCCTCCCCGAAAGATTTCAACATCGACCAGTCAGTGTTTAGTTCCACAATATTATTTATTAAATTAATTAATACACCATTTACATTAATAACTTAAAATTAAGACACTTAGTCAAGCATCTACATCTAATCATCTACTCTCGCTCGCAGAACCTCAAGCGACAATGTAATAGGGGGCAAGCCTGGCACCATATCAGACACAAAAGTTAATACCCATTTTACAATGAAACTTAGTATCGGTACGAAGATTTTTGGGCCTCGATGGAACCTAATTTTTTTTTGTCTTCGGCTCTGTTAATAAAATTTAAAATGTGATAATAATTACTTTAATTTTATAAAAATCTGCCACCCGGTATAAAACAGAAAAATATGTGAGGACACATCATCAAAATGCTATACTGAATTTTAAGCAGTATCGGTATCGGGATCTACGATAATTTTAACCGATACTATGAACGGGCATTCTCCTTTCTGACTCCGGGCTGATGATGAATACAAAAATCTAACATCACTTCACCCGACTCGGGATTCAAACCCGAGATTTCAGCGTTGTAACCGTAGTAGAACCGCACCACCGAGGCAGGTAGAGACTATTTTTGTTTTAAATTACTTCACACACACAAGTAAATGTTATACAAATATTTGTAGGCCGTGTTTCAGCACTGTCTTGCGAAATAAATGTTAGGCTTTTAATTATTGCTCAAGCTCGGTCTTGTTTAATGTCATTTTAAGATAAATTGTACGCGGCTTAGTCTATTTACGTCTTGTACGTGGAATTATTCCTATTTCACTGGTATAGTTAGTTTAGAGAATATAATACGTGCTTGTATACTGATAGTATCTATCTAAAGTTTGACTTCAACTTGAATGGATGTTGAATTGTATATGTGTAAATAGACACATATATGCATAAACTCACTCCCTTTTCTAAGAAGGGGTAGGCAGAAATGCTACCATGACACCCACATTTCTCTTTGTATTTCCCACGATGTGATAAGAGGAGAGCGTATCGTCATATCGGGCACAAACTCCTGAGCCCGGGATGATAATGAATAGAAAAATATATCACTTTGCCTGACTCGGGATTCGAATCCGATACCTCAGCTTTGTAACCGTTCTGTAGCCACCGATGCAGTCATAAACAGATTAAGATAAAGGTTCAGTACTAACCATTGTTCCTAGATTTCTCAATAGGATTTTCATTATGCATTGAAATTATAATGAAAACAGTCTAATTTGGACCGCAAATAAAGTAATTGCGCAGACGGGAATAGTTTCGAAGATTTTCCAAATAGTTCTGTCTTTCAATAGTTTATTAGACCCTTAAGATATCTTAAATTATACTATAGTAACTGACCCCGTAGAGAAACGAATATATGGTGTACATGGGGCCCTACATCCAGGTCATCTGCCTATTAACCCATATTGGGCGAGTATTGGATTAGCGCCCAGGCCCTTTCATTGAGTTTAGACGGGGTCTGCGTTTTGAATTTTGTCTTATATGGGCTGAGATATAACTCCGTCCGTCAGTTTAACCCGCGAGGAGCTAGAAAATGGAAGGAGACACATTTTGAAGCCCAATATAAAAGTTAAAAGATTATAGGTACTTTTAAATATTGTCAAAAAGTTATATAAAAATTTCGTTGCATTTTTTGTGTTGCTTCGTTTTTCAAGTCACTAAAAGTAACGCCTGACTTGTTTCTGGTCGCAGTCTGGATATTCTCAGTATTTATTTGTAATCTTTATGGTACACCACCGACAAATAAAAAAGCAAACCCTAAAGGGAACAAAGTACAAGTGGTGGTCTTATCACTCAAGGTGATCTTTGCCAGACACCCAAAAGATGGATAAGAGAACACGAGAAATATTGGGCAGCATCAAATAGTATTTTTTTGAGTAAGGCACGGTATAATCTACAATTGAACATATTTAATGCAAGCGTGATTTAATATATGCAAAATATGTAGTATATAATGTTTCATCTATACTACAGGCAATGCGTTTTAAATTTGGCTTACTGCGCTAAATATCACGGTTTTGATACCAGGACAAATATAAGTATTTACATCAACTACAAACTACTCCACGCATGGAATTAAAAAAGCGTGTTTCATAAAACCCTGTCATAAACATCCAGTAAGGGCTCTAAAACTATAAATAAACTTGGTGTTCTTTTCAATACATTGTAAATTGTATTAAAGCCTGACTAGATAATGCTGTGACCCATATAAAGTAACAGAAGGATGGATGTACGCGTCGCCGCTAACTGTTCTTAAAACTGGTTGTCGCTAATGAGCGGTCCTGTGTCGCGAGCACGAATCGAGTTTATAATCATTATACATAGCATTTTTTTATATCTGTATATTTATGTTTAGCCGCGGATTGATGTGATAAATATGTTTTCGTGTTAACTTATAGGTTGTATAGTTGTTGCTTTAGGATAAGTTGAGTTCTATAGAAACACAAAAAATAAACAGGATTTACTGGTGACAGGCCTCATATGTCAGAGGCCGCCTGGGCAGGTACCACCGCAATGTCTATTTCGACAAATTGCAGTGTAAATGCACTGTTGTGTTTCGGATTAAAGGGCATTGTAGCCAGGGTAACTACTGGAAGTATTCAGACTCAACATCTTATGTCTCGGGATGGCGAGCGCAGTAGAACACAAAACATTGCTTTGTAATTAAATGTATTGTTTGGTTAGCTACTGTTCATGAGTGGTCGTATCCCAAATAAATAATTGATTCGAAATATGGTGGACTTTTAATTGTATAGGTTGATATATGTAATGTCCCTATCTCAAAGAATACTAACGTGAAGTGAATTAGCTTTGTAGTCGCCTTTTAATTAGTCACTGAAATTGCCAAAGACTCAGTAACTAGTTTTCAACGTACGAAAGTGTGTGCCCTATCTTTATCTTGCTGCTTTCATCCACCAGATGTTTTGTATTTTTATTAATGGCAGTATTTGCTTGCCAGTTACGTACTCGCTTTTTCGCTTCCCGTTAATAATTGAAAAATGTTTGTACCGAGCATAGACCCCAAGCTTTAGGGTAAAGGATTTCTGTCAATATGATCTCTCGCCTGACCTATTCGAGTTAATTAGTACGGCTACCCGGGATTTTATTTGACCCAAACAGAGGTATTTCGGCACCGAATTCACTAAGTTTTGTTTGTATATCGACTGCTCTCTCCGTATTATGTCACGATACGTTTTATACTCATTTCTATGGATAGTTTTTATGTATGATACACAATTGATGTCAACTATAATTATGCGATTTTTTTTATTACTTTTCAACCTTAGAATTTTCCTGTTGTGTTTTTTTTATTGCAATAAATGACGAGGCGAGCATGCCGTTCGCCTGATGGTAAGCAATACGACCGCTCATGAATAGGGGCAAAACCAAACAACACCTTGAAATACAAAGCAATGCTTGGCATCCCACTGCGCTCGCCATCCTGAGACATAAGATATTAAGTCATAACTTATGACTGTGGTATCAAGACTGCATGGTTATGAGTCATAACCATGTCTAGTCGACTCAACTATCTCTTCTCTCAGCCAGATAACTCTTTAACTAGCTTTAACCCGAAACACGATACGTTTGCGTGTGATGTTCAACCCTAAAATAGCCACTATTAAACATAAGCCAACGACTTCTGTATGTAATTTTTTCCACCAACCGCTATAAAAACCATAGGGTTGCCAACTACAGCAATCACACCGCGTAATTAAATCGCCGTCGACCGATATGTAACGGCACACGCCTCGGTAACGGTGCATACCGTGTCGGGTGTCAGTGAAACTGGTCACTGATATGTTGAAAGTAAAGTCATTGAGCGTGTCTGTGCATTGATTTGACTAGCGCTGATCAGTTACGGTTCACTCGACTGGTATTGGCCGGTGCGATAGACGTTGATGCATTTTGTCGACGGAATGACATTTGTGGTCGGCTAATTAGAATATTGATGGGGGGGTTTATTATGTCCTGTAACGAGAATAACATTATTTTTTTTTAATTCAAAAAATCCCTAAATATCACACAGTCCTGATATAGCTTAAGAGCTGTCGCTCACAACACGTGGGTATTAGAAAATGTGAGTGATTTTTTATCTTTTAACACCCATCACCATACGTCTGATAATATGTATTTGTAAGTATCACTATGTATATAGTCATTTGTCTACTATATAACTTTTAAAATCCACGTGCTTAGTGAAGGTGTCTCAATTCCTTCCACTTCTTTATTAAACTTATTTTAAGAAAAATAACATTCAACAGCAAAATATTTTACAAATATATCTTAAAATGGTACGATATTACTGAAGCGTGAAATCCTTCCTAAAATATAAGCTATTTAGAACGAAGTCGTACATAAACAGTCAAAGGAGCTTTCGCGAATACGTGAGCTTTTGATATGGAAATAAAATCTTTCTTGCATACAAAATATTTCTCATACACTGTATGTTCGGTAATGACGTTATGAACGTGGAATATGACGTGTTGGTAATGATAAAAAACATATCTTAGAATAACTCAATAGTCTTGGAAGCATGATTTGACTGGTATAACATCAATTCTTGGACATAGAAATAATATGACATTATTCGCTAGTCACCAATTCTCGCAATTATTCCCGACTGCAATACTAATTGAATTCGAAATATCACACTTCCATAGGCCATTTTGACGGATTGTCCGCCGTCACATAGGATTGTTGTTATCCAAGAAAACAATAATACTAGCGAACATACATTATTAAAATAAAAAGGGGTTCTTGATTAGGTTATAAAAACATCTTAATACACATTTATTAGACGTACATCTATCTAATAAGGTATTTGAGTAGCATCGATTTTTTGTATTATTCTGCGTACAATACTAATACCATAAAAATAAAATATGTCAGTCAAAACAGCATCAAAGTAGCTTGTCACATGTGGCAAATATTACTATAATAAATTAAAGAGTGGAAGTCTAAATATCTTCTTTGCAAAGTCAAACTGCCCATTACAATTCCTGAGAATAAAGCAATAGCAACAAAACACTACCTGGTGCCTTCTAATGCATGAGAGTCACCAGGCGAATATGTTCGCATCCGCGTGTCACAATTTAGTTCGGTCATGCTGCGGCGCGCCGCATTTCACAAAACCTGGCGTTTCCTTTACGAGATTTTAGTAAGCTCTCACGGTTTTAGAGTTGAATCCGGCATGGTTTAGACGTGTTACCATTCAAATTGATAGTGTTTGTGGCGGATTTTTAGTCTGCATCTATTGGGGGTGGAAATATCTTCTTTCTTTTCGCAGAGAAGGTGAGTAGAAACTGAAGCTTTAGATTTGATGGGATGGCAACACATCTATGATCCAAATGTGGATGTTCCAAAGGTGACCTGTTTGCTCGGTTACCATACCAATTATTAAAAAAAAGAATATATAAGTACATTATACCATAGTATAGTTTATTACACCCAACAGCCGCATACTTATATAAACATATTTAATCAAAATCGAACACAAATTACAAATCCAAAACATAGCCTTACAAATAAGCGCCTGAACGGAGACACATAGCAATCAGTACAGTAAGTTAGCAATTAACAAAATTGTGTCCCCGTATTTACGTAGAATGCTGAATGTTTGCGGGGATGTCCTGACCTTCAAATATATACGGTTTATGACGGTGACATAGAACTGTTATGTAATACTAACTATTATGTAATGGTTTTGGGTCTTGATTCTTTACAATGACCTAGTGTTTACTAAAAGCTTTTTAGTTAATTTGATCTTAAAAGTTTTTAAGACATTTACAGTGTCTGTCGAGGTTAAAGTTGACCCCGTAGTAATGATCGAGGATAACACTAAAGTAACTTTGAGCTGATAATAAATATAATTCAATATTGAAGCTCGAAAAAATACCTGTGAGTATCTTTTGGCCCGCCTGAGGGTAACAAGCGGTCGCCGCCGCTCATGGACTTTCGCAGTGCAGTGAAATATTGGTTATTTAATTATTGATAGCACTTTTTTTTCATTTATTTGTACTCTAATTGAATTCTAGAAACTTCTCGGCGAAACGTCCTTCATTCCAGTATACCAGGTGCCTCCAGTTAACTATAAATTATGCCATAATTTACGCAAATCTACCGCCCGTATGTCGACACGTCACACGCACTCATTATGCAGTGACATCAAATAATTCGCTTTACATTATTTCCCCGCATATTATATGAGGGACATAATTATATTGATTATAATCCAAATTTTTTTGTCATGCCTCGGTGGCGTAGTTGTACTAAGGTACGCTTGCAAAGTTGAGGTCTCGGGTTCGAATCCCGAGTCGGGCAAAGTGATATTGGATTTTTCTATTCATTATCAGCCCGGAGTCAGGAATTTGTGCCCGATATGGCGATAAGCTCGCCACCTATCACATCGTGGGACGGAACATAATGTGGGTGTCCAGGCACCTCTGCCTACCCCTTCTGGGAAAAAGGCGTGAGTTTATGTATATATGTATTTTTTTCATTCAATGGCGAGACGAGCTTGTCATTCGCCTGATGGTAAACGATAAGATAGCTCATAGGCAGTAGCAAAATCAAACAACGCCATGAATTACAAAGCAATGCTTCGCATTCCACTGCTCTCGCCATCTTGAGACATAAGATGTCGTCTCAATATGTCCAGTAGTTACTCTGGCTTCAATGCCCTTCTAACCGAAACACAACAGTGCATTTACACTGCTATTTGTACGGAGAAATAGACGTAGCGGTGGTACCTACCCAGTCGCCTTTCATTTATATTACTGACAGCCTCCGTGGCGCAGTTGGTTAGACGCCGCCTGTGAAACGAGAGGCCGCGGGTTCGATCCCCGCACCGAGAGAAATGTTTGTGCGGCCCACAAATGTTTCTTCCGGGTCTGGGTGTTTGTGAGACCGAAAAGTCTCTCGTAGTTCCTGATACCCACGACACAAGACTCGATCTTAGTGTGGGGTCAGGACTATGTATGTGACTGTTGGGTGTTATTTATTTATTATTTATTTATGAGAGACCTACCACCAGTGATTATTAACTGTTGAAAAATGTACTCATTATTGACTACTGTTTATTTTCAATGGTTTCTCTTTCATTACATTTAGATATGTATTATAACTATTACATACAAATGCATAATCAACACGACTGTATCTACATATTGTGTGTATTAATTATCAATCCGGATTAAGGGAATTGTGTCCAATATTGCAATAATCTGGCCTTGTATCACACTGTGGGAGAGAACACAATGCGAATCGTGGGTGTCCTGGTTGCACCTCTGCCTCCCCTTTCTGGGAAAAAGGCATGATGTGTGTCTCATTATTATTTCGCTAGGTATTATTAACTTGCCGTATTCCATCACTTTATTCAATTCAACTTCATCATATTTAATTTTAGAACACACAAGGCGTAAAGTGCGTGCCCTGGTAACACCTCTGCCTCCCTTTTCTGGGAAAAGGCGTGATTTGTGTCTGATTATTTATTGGTTCACTTTTGAAAGTATTCATTTGCCGCAATGTATCACGAAATAGAATTTAACTTAATAATATATGTATATAATGATTTTTTTAACTGTACAATCCAAGATGGAATGTTTATACACGTCGCGTTCTTAAAATAGCGTTGAAGCGATCGGCCTGGAGTGGTCGCTCGCTCCCCTTATAATGTGGGTCAAGTCGAGGATCCCACACTCCCTTACTCATAAACACTGAGTAGGTGCTTTAACATGTATTTCTGGGTGGATTGATTGGTGGACAATTGAAATTTCCACATTTTTTTAAATAAAATCCGTAGAAAATTGTTTTATTTAAATGTGTAATATTCACGTAAAAATAAGAAACCATTATGGCAGAGAATTGGTAAATAGTGTGCTGAAAATTATGTGATACAAGTGACTTAAATGTACATAATAAACTGACGCCTCTTTCGCGTAAAGAGTAGGCAGACGCGCCACAAGGGCATCCATACTTCTACTTGTATGTTCTGTCCCACAATGGGAGCCACAAGGGGGACAGCCTATGGCCATATCGGGCACAAATTCCTAACTCCGGTCTGATATTGAATAGAAAAATCCAATATCACTTTACTGAACTCGGTATTCGAACCCAAGACTCAGCTTTGTATTCGCACCGTAGTGCAAGTACGCCACCAAGGCAGTCTAGCGACTTAAATGGTGCCATAAAAATAGTCTATACAAGTTTGTAAATGTATAAATATTGTCGGGAAATATGGCGCGTCAAACCTCTAAAGATATTAGAGGTTTTATTGTTCTCCAAATAGATCATAAATTGAAGTTCTGACGGCTTACGAGTAGCAGAATTTGTAATGAAATAAGCAAAAGCAATCACAAGAAAAAATATCACAAAGAAAAATTTTGCCAATACTTCGATCCATTAATTTAAGGCGAAGCTTTTAAACAATTTCCAAGAATAGTGAATGCTTTTAATAAACCTTGGTACTTTTTAAGGTTTAAGAGTTTCCAAAGTTCATGATAAAGAGATTATTATTTTATGACAAAGTGTTTTCTTTGCCATCATACCACTGGGCCAGCCTTTGGGGTCGTAAAAGGAAATGTTTCATTATTTCACCGCAGCCCTAATAAAATATACTCAACCCTTTATAAACCTCTTGAATTTACCGCATCAAGTAAAAAACAAAGTGGCTTCTTAATCTCATTACACAGTGCATTGCTCAACAGTAATTCAAAGCGGGAAATTGTTACATCAAAATAGAATGACAATATTTGCATACAATTTAAATAAGGAACTAATGTGCCTCAATAACCTATCTAAAAGAAAAAATAATATTCATAAGCTATGAATGTATTTTTGATCTGTTCAATGTTTTTTTTGGTGTATGAACTGCTGTCGCATGACCCTGTGATTCTCTCTCGTGATTCGGAACCGAGGTCTTGGCATTGTAATCGTATCGTGGTACAACTACGCCACCGAAGCAGTCTTATTAAGACTGCTATTACGACTAACTTTCATCTTATATTCTATGCATTTCATATTCTGTCTAACTTTAAACTTTATTGAGTATTATCATAATTACATTATTTCAGATTGCATTAAATCCGATTCTTCTGCGTGGATTTCATCTATACATATAATCAATTTGCAACCGATCGATGTCTGTATATGGAATATAAATGAACAAAAAAAACTAACATGGTGACTATATCAACGTAATAAAACCCAATAAAATGATTTTTAGAATTTTTGTTTCTGTCCGTTTATCTATTTGTCAGTGCAGTTGTGCGATGAACTCAGAAACGGTTTAACTAATTTCGAAGATCTTTGGTGTGAAGGTAGCTGAAACCCTGGATTAAAACTTAGGCTACTTTTTTATGCCGAAAATGTAGTGTACCCGTGGGATGAGGAAGGAATTCCGATATATTTGTTATTTTTTTATACTCAAAGGGATGTGATGGGACTGGATTACATGCCTTAAGTGAGAATGAGACGGGACGGGACGGGACGGAATATCACAAATAAATAATAACGTTAATCGTGATTTCAAGTTTTTCTCCTTTTGAGGGGAGAAATGATGCTTAAATAAGTTTTAGGATAGTCTTATCGCTTTTATAATATATGTACAAAAATATTGTAAAGTACAGTTAATCAATAAATATATTTGCGCTACTGCTCTCCCCGCTGTGTCATAGTGTCCACAACATGACGCGAACGCGGCCTCATTATCATGTCAAAGCCTCCGGGACTCATTTCAGTTGCTTTTATATTTTCTTTCCACCTGAATATTCTGCGGTTGTTTTGACGAATATTAAATTAAATTTAAAGTAGTTTGTTTGTAGTGTCTCGTATGGAAAGTATGGTAATTAGGCTACCTAGTGGACTTATACTTATTTTTTTATTATGGCGATTTTATACATATAGTTTATTAATTATTTTAGCGCTTTTGTTATGTAACGGAAATATTATTATCCTATTAGGAAAGCCTGCTAATAGAAAGAAAGAAAGCATTTATTTGTCACAAGTAATAGTTTACTCATATTTTAATGATCTTAAGTAAGTATATAGTATTGCATGAATTATTGTCACAAAATGACTCATGCTCAGCATGTGCTGGTACTAAAACCAACGCTGGTCTTCCGCACGGCCGGTAAGTGACGTGACACGTACTTGGGAATCTCAAATTTGGTTTTATTTCCAATTAAATATATTTCTAGAGTCCATTAATTAAACCTAGAATCTAACAGTCCAAGTACACCGCCACAAAAGCTTTGCGAGCGATTGATTTCAATAGGACTAAAAATGTACAACACAGTACAAAATATACGGACGCTAGGCGGAATTGTATCTTAACTCCAGCCAATAAGGTCCTCAGTTGATTGAAATGACACGAAACACTCGAAAACCCCAGACCACAGAGTATATTTACGAGGATCATCTCACGATGAATAAAAATGAGGAGGAAAATGAGTGCTGTTTATACAAACAGATTATCGCGTCGATTATAAGAGTATATCAATAGGATTTCCAATCATTAACTAAATTAACGCTTTTATTTTATTTTCAGGTATCAGTTTGAGGTTCGAGGCGGAGCACCATAAGCTTATTTAAGTTTTGTGTGTAATTATAATTAATTGTCATTAATTTGAACATTGAAAGGAAACATCCTGAAAATACTGATGTCTGTGAGACTTGTATTAACATAAATTAATACACCCAACAGTCACATACAAACTCCTGACCCCACACTAATATCAATCTTGTGCCGTTGGGATCAGAAACTATATCAGACTCTTCAGTCTCACAATCACCCAGATCTGACACAATTGTTTGTAATCGAAACTACGACCTCTCGTTTCGCAGCCGCCGTCTAACCAACTATGCCAAGGAGGCTGTGAGGCAAGTCCACTAATCCGCAGTAGGCTTATGAAATGGTTTAGGCCTTACACCCATATTCATTGAAGAGAAAGCCATTCCTAACATTGCGAAGTGTGATAATATGTTAAGATGGCAGATTAATTGTCATAAAAAAATCAAATACCCAGCGACTTATTTTAAGACAGTCAAATCATTCAATCAAATCCATCACTGTGACATTTCTAAAACTATCTAATTCGTTATTCTCAAGGTTCAGCTACGCATATTCATTCCTATAATACCACCGTGACCCGATGTAAGGTGACTGTCAAGTTTCAACAATGGGACTACCAATTGTTTAAGTCTCCATAGATAACATAAATACCTTTAAAATTTTACTTACCTGCCTGCCCTCTCTGCGTCTTCGCTCGCCTGCCCACCACTGGAGAAGCGAGGCTAAACGCCCTGTCTGATCGAGTAGGCAGCTGTAGGTTGATCGACTGACTTGGCTCAGAGTGGCGAGCGCATATAGCTGCCTCCACGACCGAGTCGATACTAGCTGAGCGGGGCAACTGGCCTGCTGACTCTCGTCTGGAAAAAAATAAAAGAAATATATTTTATGCTCGAAATGTAAATTTTTTATACTATTCTAAGGGCCAGTTTCGCCAGTTCCTGATAGTCACTCATCTGTCAGATAAAATTCGGTTGCAAAAGTACTGAATTTTGTGTTTTATCTGAACAGGAACTGGCGAAACTGGCCCTAAATGTTTATTCTCAATTCACGAGACAGGCATAGCCTAGTTTGGGCATCACAGTTGTCTCTTGAATTATTGTAATTATGAAAGTATAATAAATACTGACTGAGTGGACACCTACCAGTCACAGCCGCGACCAGTCTTTTTTTTTTTTGTATTTTTATTCTGTGTTTATATTAACAATGTCTGTGTATGTTGCGACTGTGACAAATAAATCGTATTTCTTTCTTTCTTTTTCTAAATATTGTTTACTATTATTCTTATTTATAATAGAATAAAATAGTGTAGTGGCCTGTTGGTAAACGGACCAGACGTTCATGGCTGCCAAATGTTCGTGGTGGTGGCCGGTTCAAGTCCTAGGGCACATCTCAGACTTTTTGGAGTCATGTGTGTATTGGAAGGTCAATCACCACGTAATATAACGGCGAAGGAAAATATCGTCGGGAAACTTGCATACCATAGCGATTTGTAAGAATTTATATGGTATGTAAAGTTCGCCCACCTGTACTAGGCCAGCGTGGTGGGCTACATGTCCTAACCACTCTCAATCGTACTCTCGATAGTAGAGGAGGCTCGTGCAACATGCAATTCAAAATAAAAGAGCAAAAGGCATCAAATATGCAACCACGCGGTCCAGTGACGGATAGCCCGCTCTTTTAAAAGTATTTACGTGATAAATAAAATAGGTAGTGGCTTTTTTGCAGAGGATTTATTTTACTCCTAAAATATTGCTGTTGCTTAATAAACGTAGGTTTTTTGGTTTTTATTTGCAATTTTTTTTCTGACAACATTTGTATTGAAATAAAAGTACTAAATTAAACATGTTCTTTTGATTTAGTAGTAAATGTAATGCGAACATCATTCCTAAATAAATATCGCATACCTTCTATTTTTTTAAAGTCGCTTAAAGTCACTAAAACTTTGCTAGCGAAATATCTAAATTCTTCACTGATACATATTATCTTTGCACTAAAAAAATCTATTAATCAAACTCCCAATCCATCATAATCCAAATAATTAACCACCAAACTGGAATAATCTAGAAAATGACGATTAATTACACAGTTTTATAATAGGTAGGCGCCGGTCGGACGGCGTCGCGGCGTCGACCGTCGCCGTTTCGCCCCATTTGCATTTTAATCGAAGTAAAACTTATTCGCTGGCACGTGTTCTGTTCACGGGAATTTAGGCTTATGTGGAGACACGTAGGAAGTTACCAGAAGACCAGGAGGAATAAATAAGCATGGTGAGGTATTCCTCACTTTGACATCATACCGAGTTTGCCCTACAATTTCTCAATATAGAAGTAAAAAGAAATGTTAGAATGCCTTGGGTCTTGTTAAAGCACTCCAATCTACCGTCTAATCTCATAGATGCGACAGCAGAAAGAATAAGCAGCAATATTAAATTAACAGCGACTATGTTTCGGCTTGAAGGACATTGTAGCCAGAGTAACTACTGGACTTATTGAGAGTTAACATCTTGTCTCAGGATGGCGAGCCCAGGGGAATGCCAAGCATTGCTTTGTAATTCAAGGTGTTGGTTGGTTTTGCTACTGTGCATGAGCGGTCGTAACGTTCGTCTCGTCATTCATTGGAATAACGAACATAAAAAAAAACATTTCTTCATTTCTGATGATTAAGGTCGTCCGATCACACTATACATTAAAGTGGCTATAAACTACTATTGACAATGGTAGACAAAGCCTAGAGTTTTTTGAAGTCAAGCCTTAATAGACCAGGGGCGTTCTAAAATATGCTTAGACAATGTATAATAATTGTTGAAGACTCAAAAAGGACATCTATATTCATAATAGTTTTATTTATCTTAAACAAAATGGGGTTACAATGTGCCCAACATATCAAGTGATAAAGCAGTTCAAATTGAAGTACACTTTTTGCTTAAAAAACCGTTTCACTAGCGCCTTTTTATTTCCTTGCAGAATTCAATTAGGAATTTATATAGCTGATTACATCCTGCAACAGTATCAGCAACCTTGCCTCTGTAGTAAGGAAAACAAAACTAAAGGAACAAACGAACCACGGGGGCTACTCTATACTAGGACCCGAAATTAGAATGTCCGAACGTACAACGTCCTCGTATATTTTTTCAGGAGACTGTCCCGCCCTTATACCCACCACTGTCACTCCTGTAAGCCAGGATCAACAGTGGCACGCAATGTAATGACACCGAGCGTTGAAGCTCGGCGAGTCTCCGGGAATGTCTAACTTGTCTTTAACCAATAACGAAATAAATTATTGTACACTTCCCTCCGTGCAAACCAGGTGACAAGACAATGAACTAAAGACTTTTACAGCCGGAGAAGCCAGCTGTAAAGGACCACAGATCATATCATTATTACATTTAAATGGGACCCATTACGTGAGCTGTTATACTTGGTTCCAGTAATAGGTATAGCAAAATTTGGAAAGCATGGAAGTTCTTCCTAGTATCTACAAGGTCCATGTAGTATACAACTCCAGATGATATTTGCACACTATCCAGAATGGTTTTATGCTCATTCTGCCAAAAGACTAGACTCCCAAAGTAAATGATGCGCGGACAGTTCATACTCGTAATTAGGTATTGTCCTTGTATATGGTAAAAGTTTTTCACTTCTATAACTCAATATTATTCTTTATGAAATCTATCATTTACTCCGAACTTAGTCTAAGGTTATGACGTACAATAGAAGTTTCGGACATTTTATAAAGTATTTAGGCATATTCGTACAGTTTTACGTACGACGTTCGAACATTCGTAGAGTATAGAGTAAGCCCCCAGTCCTTTCAGAAAATCTTCAATACAACTGACCCTGAGAATACTAATTAGACTTCTCCCTTTTGTATTTTATTTTGTTCTTGTCCGTAAAAATGTCCTTCTAAAAATATACACAATTAGAAACCCTAAAAAGGTCGCAGAAAGGATTTGCTCATGAATATACGATTGCCCTGTCCGAGGTCATGACCGTAATTCAAAACCAAGTCATAAAAAAGTGTATATTTAAAAAGACAATGTCTCACAAAATGTATCGTTTCATTTAGAAATTCAAACAAGAATTTTGCAATTCGATGACGCTGTCCCAGAGAACAACGTTATTAGTATAATATGATTCCTCAATTTTATTTTCAGAAATTTGATGTCCACTGCTAGAACATAGGCTTCCCTCCAGGATTTACACTGAGGTTTATTGAAAATAACCTGTAAATAGCCTCTTGAAAACTACATCTCTTCATGTCTCTACCACGTAGTTGGATGCTGCGTTCGACGACACTTGGCTTTGATTTAATAGTTATCCACGCTATGTGCTATACCCACTCTGCCTTGTTCATAGAACGTTTGAAAATCTATTTTAGTTTTTTTTCTTTTCTAACGACTTTTGAATTCAATTTGAGTGAAGAGGACAAAACATTCGATAGCTAAAATAGGTTTTGAAACTATCGATGCATAAGACCAACTGTCACTGAGTCACCAATAGTTGGAGCTATAATAGCAGCTCGTGTTGTCGGGGTCCTCTTCATTTCTGATTTTATTTTGTAAGGAAATATAATGTCTCATTGAGTGTGACCCTCAATCTTCATATTATTTTGTTAGAAAAACACCAATGCATTATTTATTCATATGTTCTTTATTGTATACCAAAATTAAAGAAACTTTAAGCAAGATATGGTTCAAATTTGCGGCCTTATTGCAACTTCTTCCAGGTAATCTTTGGATGGACTGGATTAATATGTATTATTTTGTTCTTTCAAAAAATAGGACCCAGTACCTCACATTTTACATCCACGTACTAACGGTACATCAATAAATCGGTAAAAATATACAATCAATCGTTCATAATAAATCAATCAGGTGCAGTGTCAAATATTTGCCACTTGTAATTGAATGAAAACCGAGCCCTGAAAAGTTGCAAATTGTTACGGCCGCATACGCTGCACAGATTCTCGATACACGGCGCACTTTAATTATTTTTATTCACAGCTTTATAACAACCTTGCCGTTTTATTTTTAGTAGCACGACTTGATTAAATAATATACTCGTATTTTAATATAAACATACAGGGATGTTATATACTTGACGGCGCATTTGACAAGAGGGGTAAACGTCGGGAGCTGTCACCGTCGTTTGACTCTCTGACGCGACACCCGGTGCTAGTGCGGCAAGAACCATGATTACCAGCAAGATCGGCGATCAGATCATATCGAACTAACGCGCTACGTGCTTGGTGGAGTGTTATGTGATTTTGTGTACTCAGTTCAATAGCTATGTTATTAACTCCAAATCACGTGTAGCGTTTTATTCTCCTCGCCCGAATACCCACGCCTACCTGCCTGATGGAACCTACTGATACTGAAGTACCCTCTGTCATCCCTACATCAGAAGTGGGATGCGGAGGGCAACCACCAGGAGAAAGAAATTTAAATCCGAACAATCATCGCATGGCTTGCTACACAACATGGAAGCTTTGTTATCACGACCCCTAGAGAATCTGCATCCCTCACAAGCCTTGAATAAGACAACGACGCAGTTAATTCATTTCGACCCGGATGGAACCGATGCAGATATAGAAGGGTCCAGTTTTGCCGGATACTGAAAGGTATTTCCTTGAAACGGCGACTTGAGGGCCTAGATACTAACGATGTCGACGCGAAGAAGAGTCGTCCCAATGAATCACATTTCTCGGGCACTTGTCATCGATGTGGTTCACCGGGTCATCGAGCGGTAGACTGCCGCAGACGTCGAGAGGAACCTATTGTTCAACCTGCGACGTCGAAGGATCTCGAGCGGTCTCCAATATCACGAAGCTTCTCACGACCTACCGTCTGATTCATGTGTGGCCACGTGGTGTCAGCGTGTTCAAACCGCAAGGGATTTAACGAGCAGCCGGTGGTCAAAGAGGTCCACCTATGCGAGCGAAGACTGGCGAGCGGCACGTTGACTAAATCTCCGGTGAGCTCGTTTCCTTTATTTTTGACAGTGGTTTTGCTTGCTCGTTAGTAAATTGTAGCAGAGCTGATATGCTCCCGGGCACTATGCGTGATGATTTGGTATATCTTACTGGGATAAGCGAAAACAATGTAGTAACGTGCAACTCCCAAATCCTTAGTGCTATCAATGTGCAAGGTATTTCTTCAGAGTGTTATTTAACGCGGTCCCGACACAACTATAAGTGAACAAGTAATCGTAGGTATTCTCGACAAAGCATCACTGTCGAGGTAACACGATTTGAATCGCGTAAAAAATCCAGTCAACAAGATTTTGATAGCATCTATACCGATCTGCAGGGGGAACATAAGATAGCTCTAATCAAACTCTTGAGTAAATATAGCGAAACGTCTTCTCGAAGCTGGTGTTATCTGTGAAAGTACATCTGCATTTGCTAACCCGCTACTCCTCGTGAAAAAGAAGTGCAACTTTGATAGAATGTGTGTTCACTACCGCGAGCTGAATGCCATTATTCCTCCCGAACGCTACCCCTTGCCTATTATAATCAATGAACAGATTGATAGACTGCGTAGTGCGTGGTATTTCTCCGCTTTAGACATGAATTCGGTAATCATCAAATGTTGATTGTAATAAAACGGGATGGCGGTTGCAATCAGACTAATTTATTCTGGAACATTTTACACATTTTATATACAGTAGCTTAGTTACCAATAAACAACACAGTTTAACTCTTTCTATCAACAGTTGTAGCTATTACTTATTTTGTTACCAATTTTAACATCTCCTCATTACAAAATAAATAAAGAGAAACTTAAACCTACATATTACGAAAGAGATAAAATGCTTAGCTATTTCATACAGTAATAATGATTAGTTTTGCGCAATCTCCTGGTTATACTGGTTTTCATATTCTTTTCTAAATGCTCCATAACAACTATGTCTCTGCTTATGGTTACAGAATTAGTACCAGGATCATATATCCTGTATCCTTTTATATTCTCAGCATAACCCACAAGAATAAGTTGCTTCGCCTTTTTGTCGCCCTTGGTGCGCCTCTCTTTTGGAACGTGTGCCATAACAGTACTTCCAAAAACTCGCAAGTGACTTAAGTTAGGCTTCAAGCCTGACCATACATCAAAAGGTGTTAAATCATTCAATCCAGAAACAACAGTTCTATTTCTTAAGTATACTGAAGTATTCACAGCTTCAGTCCAAAGCTTCTTATCTAAGGCGGCATCAAATAGCTAACACCTTGCCTTTTCTACCATGGATTAGTTCATGCATTCGCATAAACAATTTTGCTGTGGTGTGTAAGCATTAGTCTTTTGATGGATTATTCCTTGCTCTGTTAAATAGTTCTCAAACTCAAGGCTGCCATTGTCTGTTCTGATGATTTTGATATTTCTGTTTTTCTATTTCTCAACCATTGACTGAAAACATTTGAACTATTTAAAAAACTTCACATTTTTAAAAGACTTTCCGGTCAGAAATATTGAACTGAAAGCATTAGTTGATTGTTTTCTTTTGTTGCTATTATCCAAACTCGGACATTGATTTTTGTAGTGACCCATTTATTTACAATTATATTTCACAACTTTGACAGCTTTCGTACTAGACATTTGTTTCATTCCATAATGTTTCATTTCTCCATGCGATCTCTTTGCTATCAATGCATTTTCAGAAATAGAAAAGGATCTCATGTCTGAACCGATAACCCTCAATTTAGTTTCGATAATGTCAGCCGTAATTTCAATTCCAGAATGTGTGATTACCATGAGCATCGGAGTATACCTTTCTGGTAGTCCAGCTAACATGAATACACCAATCCATTCATTCGTAATCTTAAAACCCGGAAAATCTGCGTTTAGTGCCTGGGGTTCATGATGGCTTAGTAGAGGTAGCTACCTCACCGATTAACGACGATGAGGAGGAGGAGGCCGAGACGGCGGGTTACAGTCGAATGAATGAAACACGATGATACGATTTCGATAGATAGTTTGCACACCATGACCGCCAGTTCGATACTCCTCTCGGCGTTGAAGTGTGAAGAGTCCTTTGAGATGTGAATAGTGACCTAATTGTGTATCATACTCAACACCATCATACCTTCAGTTTCGTCAGTTGGCTCTACGTCATACGAGATGACATTGGGTGGAGATGCGGTGGTATTATTTGCATGAGGTCAAATATTACCATGAGTGGTATATTTGCATGAGGTCAAATATTACCATGAGGTTGCGCGCAAGATGCGAGGCCGTCCGGTCCATGTCGTCATACGAGATGGCGAGCTTGGTCGAAAGGACACCTCGATCTTAGTATTTCATTTGCATGATGCCAAATGTATGTGTGTGGAACGTGTGTGTACTGAATCATAATTTAAAAAAATGTCAGGATGGACGAGTGAAGTAAAAATTGTGTTCCCAGTGGTTTCCTTTCTTGTATTGCAGGCCATCAAACACTGAAGTAGTCAGATGCGCAATGGATGCGCACGAGGACGTGCGAATGTCAGGTTGGCCGTGACGGCGCATTTGACAAGAGGGGTAAACGTCGGGAGCTGTCACCGTCGTTTGACTCTCTGACGCGACACCCGGTGCTAGTGCGGCAAGAACCATGATTACCAGCAAGATCGGCGATCAGATCATATCGAACTA
Organism: Hyles lineata; assembly: GCA_030180105.1. Lineage (NCBI taxonomy): Eukaryota > Metazoa > Arthropoda > Insecta > Lepidoptera > Sphingidae > Hyles > Hyles lineata. The sequence goes on along the minus strand of JARJEE010000035.1, from coordinate 12,142 downwards.
ACGCGCTACGTGCTTGGTGGAGTGTTATGTGATTTTGTGTACTCAGTTCAATAGCTATGTTATTAACTCCAAATCACGTGTAGCGTTTTATTCTCCTCGCCCGAATACCCACGCCTACCTGCCTGATGGAACCTACTGATACTGAAGTACCCTCTGTCATCCCTACATACTTATATTATAAAGATGAAAGATTTGATTGATTGTTTGCATTCAATAAGCTCTGAAAGTACTGAACCGATTTGAAAAATTATCCCACCATTAGAATTTTAAATTATCCCTAATGAATATAGGTGATACAATATTTTCAAAAAGTGTATCTGCAGCCAGGCGGAGCCTAAAAATAGGAAATAATTAGGAAATAGGATTAAAATAAATTTGATAAATAGAAAAAACGAGGAAATAAATACGGTAGGATAAAGGATAACTATGACTAAATAGGAAAGAAAAACAGGAAAAGATGTTTAGCATCTTTACTGAACATATTGTTAATTTAGTCCAGAAATTGTTAGTCCTAAGCCTGTAGCAAAATTGAAACAAATAAAAGCAAATAAAATGATTGTATTAGGAAGCTATTTCGCCGGCATCCTTTGTTATTTCCGGACGGGGCAATTTTGCGTAATCTGCAACTGTCGCCCGGCAGTGCTTAAAGTCATTATGTCTGCGCTAAGTCGGATTAAAATCATGAACAAATAATCCAGTCACTGTGAATTTTGAACAACATATCGGGCACAAATTCCTGACTCCGGGCTGATAATTAATAAAAAAATCCAATATAATTTTTCCCTACCCGGGATTCAAACCCGAGGCATCAGCTTTGTAAACGTACCGTAGTACAATTACTTCACCGAGGCAAGTAAAAATCAACGTTATTATATATCAGCCACTTACTGAATACTGACTTCGTTCCTATATAATTTTGAGAGGTTGAGACTTACCGCAACCTTACTCCACCATCCTGGGCTAAATGGAGTTGGTGTGATTCAAATAGATTACAATATAATAATACTTTATCTTTTTAAGGCATCTCTTATGACATTTTTCAAAAAGTTTTTTTGGTAGGTCTCTCATATGTGAGAGGCCACCTGGGTAGGTACCGCCGCAATGTCTTTTTCTCCCGCCCAACAGCTGTGTAAAGGTTAGGTTAGAAGGACATTGCAGCCGGAATAACTACCGGACATATTGAGACTTAACATCTTATGTCTTAGGATGGAAGTAGAATACCAAGCGTTGCTTTGTAATTCATGGTATTGTTTGGTTTTCTCCAAGAGTGTCGTATCGCTTATAATCCAGAAGTGTGCCTTGGAATTTCAACCCGCGATTAAAATTTCAACAAGGTACTTAAACGCCTTATTTTATCAATTAATTCTATGAAACCGCACGACGTAATATCAAGCCATCAAAACTGACACGTCTTTACACGGTTGAATTGGAGTGTCACAGAGTGAATTAAATCTCAGACGTCGATTGGTAACATAAAGGCACCCTCCCCCTCCAAGCTACTACCCCTCTGTCGCCTCCACCGCGATTTGATAAGGCATCCAATATCCGCGTTGATTTGATGAGATTTTATCTAGCGGCTCAATTGGTTTGTCAAATATCAGGTACATTGATAGATTGAAGTGAGTTCTTCAAGTTAATGAAGAGAGGATCCTTGGTGTCGAAATACTTTTCATGAGGTGGCATCATAAATGGCTTTTTTATATATACTAAAATAAAAATTAGTTGTGAAATGGCAGAGATATTAATATTTTTAGTAGTGCGGCGGAGGATTTTCGCTTTCTCGTCACTATAACGTCAATATAACGTCACTGTAAGATTGTTGCATCCTTTTTTATTTAATTTTTATTGCTATGAATGGCGAAACGTGCACGCCGTTCGCCTGATGGTAAGCGATATGACCGCTCATGAACAGCATCAAACCAAACACCTTGAATTACAAAGCAATGCTTGGCATTCCATTGCGCTTGCCAGAGACATAAGATGCTATGTATGTTTTTAACAGTAAAAACATGTTTTAACTTGTTGAAGTCATTAAAACGGATTTGAAAACAATTTTGTTTAGGATTTAGCATAATATTACTTAACTAACAGAAATGTAAGGATATTTTTTTGTGAAAAGTGATTTTCTTCAGATGGAAATGGAACATAGCATCTCTAATACCAGTACGATAAGAATATAACGCATCGTGCATAAAATATCAGGCTTACAAAAACCGTGTTTAAGTCAAAACAGAATATGAACTCATAAAATAAATAAAGCCATTGTAGGTAACAGAACGAAAAACAAAAATAAGTCACTTTATCCAACCTATATATTATTTGTGCTTAGAAAAATCCTGTAAGCACGCGGAAGGCTGTTAATCCCACTCGGATTATGTGAATCCATACTCCGTTGCTCCCGATAAACTTTTAATATGAGTATGAGTAAGCACCATTATCTACTGTACCTATAAGTAGTAAAATTACTTTTTTGTATTCTTAGCTGTATAGAAACACGAGTTTTTTAACTCGATGAATGGCGACGCTAGCACGCTATTCGGCTGATAGTTTGCTGGTGGATTATTTTCTGGGATTACTAGCATCTACTAGTAGCAGTAAATTTTAGGGCTTTTATGAAAAACTTGATTTTTTTACAAATTACAGTACCATAGGCAGGTCTTTATTATTGCGATAAATGGCGGGACGAGCATGCCGGTCACCTGATGGTAAGCCATACGACCGCTCATGGACAGTAGCAAAACCAAACAACACCATGGATTATAAAACAATGCTTGGTATTCCACTGCGCTCGCCATCCTGTATTATAAGATGTTTCCATGTCCAGTAGTTAGTCTGGCTACAAGAACCTTCTAACCGAAAGACAACAGTTCGTTTATACTGCTGTTTGGCGGGGGAAATAGATATTGCAGTGGTACGAGTGGTACCTACCCAGGCGGCCTCTCTCATATGAGAAACCTACCAACAGAGATAATAGAGTTTGAAATTGTATGAATTATGCGAGCTACGATCGAGTTATGTAAGATAATTTGAAAACTGTACGTGGGTTGTGAAGTTTAACTACTTAAAGGAGGTTTGATATTCGTATTACGTCATGTTAGCCACGTAAGTTTCTGGTTAAATCTGTGTAAGGGCTCATACACTAAACTGCGAATGAGCGCGATGCGAATTCGTAACGCAGAAAACTGCGACACGTATTGCTGCGATGCGATTTCGCGTGATAAGGCGTCTGCCTTGCAAGATTCGGGTGACTCTTATCGCTACGAAAATGCATCATACATCAACAAAGAAGCAGGAATGCGAAGTGCGTAAAACCATTACTAATCCTACCATTATCATACATAGTCCTAATCTCACATTATTTTTTTTTTTATTTTTATTTTATTAATCTTTGGGAAACAAACAGAACAATAGTAACTATAAACACGTTTAAAATATGAATACTTAATCCAGCGAAGTTTCCACTAATTACTTAAACATAAACAAAGTAAGTGTACGTATAAGAATTAAAGAAAGACAATTAAATTATGCTAGTGCTGTGCTTCAGTAACAAAAAATCCTTAATACTAATTCAAAAAACTAATTAAGTACAAAAACATATCATACAAACAATTTAAGTAATTTACTACATTATCACAGTAGATAAGAATATTTTTAAGCTCATAGACAAAAATTAAAAAAAATAAAAAAAACAATAACAAAAATACTACTACAACGTAATAATTCTGGAGACTCACTAATATAAGTATCATTCAAAATTCAATGTGCTTAAAAGTAAACGTTTAAATTTATGGCATGATAAATAGAATATGTCGAGTTCGGAAAAACTGAGATTATAAGCATTACAGGCTCTGCGAATGAATGTTTTGTAACCGTACTTAGTGCGAGCTGTGGAAGTTTGGAATACAAATCTACTTCGTGAACTTGTGCGAGGACACTTAAATATTACGCTACTTAATAAATAGGGAGAGTCAATAAGATTATTGATAATTTTAAATAGAAAAACTTGATCACGCATATTTCTTCGGGCCTCTAATGTCAATCTAGAAGATTCTGGGAGAGTAGGGCTATTAAAACGGTAATTCAAATGCTTTAAAAATTTCTTTTGTATATACTCAATTTCATCTATATAAACCTTATAGTATGGGCTCCAGATAACAGAGGCATATTCCAAAATGGAACGAACGAAACAATTATACAAAAGTAGCATTGTGGAAACTCTCTTAAAATCTTTACTTACTCTTAGAACAAATCCTAACATGCGATAAGCTTTAGTAACAATATTATTGATATGTGCATTAAACATTAATTTAGAGTCCAAGTAAACACCCAGATCTCTGACTATTGAAACTCTATCGAGCAATATGCCGTCAAGAGTATATCCAAAATTAATATCTACCTTTTTGCGAGAATAAGTTATAACTTTACACTTACCAATATTAAGGAAAAGTTTATTGACCTCACAATACTCAGATAAATTATTTAGTTCCTTTTGTAAAATTAAACAATCTTCAGTGGATTTAATAACCCTGTATATCTTCAAATCGTCGGCATATAATAAGAAAGAACTATAAAAAATATTGGAGATATCATTAATATATATATTAAAAAGTAGGGGACCCAGATGCGAACCTTGTGGGACACCAGAAGGTACAGGTGTAAACGAGGAACTAAACCCCTTAACCATAACTGCCTGACTGCGTTGCCTTAGGTAAGAATCGAGCCATCGAAGCAAGTCACCATGAATACCGAAATTACACAATTTGGATATCAGAATGTCATGATTGATTTTGTCAAATGCTTTAGAGTAATCCGTATATATTACATCTACTTGGTAACGGTTTTCCATAGCTTTAGTGATATAATCGACAAACTCACAAAGATTGGTTTCAGTAGATTTTTTACTTAGAAACCCATGTTGTTGTTCAATTATGTAAGGTCTTACGAGTGGAGCTATATAGTCATAAATTATACGCTCAAACATTTTAGGTATGACACTTAATTTTGATATAGGCCGATAGTTGCGTATGTTACGATTGTCGCCACCCTTAAAAACAGGAACAACATAAGAACGCTTCCAAATTTCTGGCATTATAGCCGATTCTAAAGATTGCTTGAAAAGGAGGAACAATGGGTAACTAAGCTGTTTATAGCACTTACGCAAAAATAATGGTGGAATTCCGTCCGGGCCAGCACCTTTACTCACATCAAGAGAAAATAAATATTTCTGTACTGATTCTTTTAAAAAGACGACTTTTGAAATATCTGCACAGTTTTGTCCCTTACAATCCTTAGGTGGCAGTTGAGCAACAATAGAAGAGTAAGAAGAGTTAAAATAATTATTAAACATATCACAAATTACGCTTCCATCCGTTGAAGACACATTATTTAAAAATAAGTTGTCAGGTAAATCGCATGATTTTTTCTTAGATTTAATGAAAGACCAAAACATTTTGCTACAACTCAATATTTTACTCTCCGAAAATTCAATATATGCTTCGTAACAACTCACCTCTAAAGACTTTTGGCGGTCACGTAGTGTAACAAAAGTTAAATAATCAGAGTATCGACTGTAACGTTTCCACCTTCGATGAAACTTCAATTTTTCTTTAACTACTTTGATTAAAGCTGAGGAGTACCAAATTGGATAATTACCGTCGTTACGTAATAATCTAGTCGGAACATGTTCGCTAATTATTTTGTTAAGAATATTATAAAAATTAGAAACAGCAGATTCGATGCTAGCACTTCGTAGTGACTCCTGCCAGTTAATTTTATCTAAAGCCTGAGTTATTTCCACATAGTCGCATTTATGAAATAATTTGACCAAACGAGGCGGAGAACGAAGAGCCTCAAAAACCAAGTCAGGTATAATAATATCAAGGGACGGGTGATGCTCGTCTTCACTAACTAAAGGTTTGGAGGAACGGAATACTTTACATTCGCAATTCGCTATAACTAAATCCAAAAATCTGGCGTTGACATTAAAAATTGAATTAAATTGATTAAAATTATTAAAAGTAATAAAATTGTGTAAAGACATTAAAAGTGAATCATTATTACATTCAAAAACATTATTCAAATAATTGTTGTGATTTAATAACCTAGATGCATTTTTAATGTTAAAATCACCCACAATAACTATATCATCATCAGGATAACGAAGCATAGATTCAGAGACACATTCATAAAAATTAAGAAGGTCATTGACTTGCGATGAGCATTGAGGGAAATAGCAGCAGTAAAGATGGAATCGTTTAACTACATTACATTTTCCAATAGAAAAACACAGTGAAATAATATCAGCGGAGTGGTCTTTGCACGAAGAGGTGGTGGTCACCTTCGTAACGACCAATTCTTTCTTCACTGCTATCAGCACACCGCCCCCCTTAGAATCATTTCTTGTATTATAGTCCCGATCACATCGATACACAACAAAAGATTCACTAAATAGTTCCGAATTAAAAATACTGGGAGTTAACCAAGTTTCACTCAGGCATATTATATCATAATCAACTGATAATACATTTCGATAGAACAAATTGGTTTTAGTACGTAATCCTCGAACGTTTTGGTAAAATAGAGAAATATTAGCCATTAAATAATAAATTGAAAACAATAATTCATATAACAAAGAATGCTAAAGAAACTTCCATAGAATATTATATAATTTGATGCGATTATATTGCCACGCAAGGACGACCACAGCTCAGAATCTAAATCAACACTTCGAAATCCGCACGAATAATAAAAATTGTACCTCAAAGTTGTATATAAATAAATACAATTACAAAAAATTCCAACATCAGACATATTCGTAAAAACATAAAAAAATACTGCGCAAAAATTATAATTCAATTTCATGACTTTAAACAGTGAGTCTCCAAAAATACCTATTACAATCAAATTACAAATATATACTATAAATTGTCGATATAAAAGGAAAATAACACATATTACATTTTTTTTAAATCATCTTGGCATGAAATATGCAGTACTGGGCTATTATCTGATTTACGCACCATGATACTACAATTCCTTACCCATACGTATTTGTACAATTTCTCAGAAGCTGTTTTTTTGGTATTATATAAAAGTAATTTATTTGCCTTAGTCAAATGATCATTAAAATACAATAACTGTGATTGATCACGGGTGTATCCTATATCCGAGACGCGAAATTGTTTTATTGCACGCAGCTTTGCCAAAAAGTCATCCTTCTTATATCTCGAGGTAAACCTTACGATGATGGGCTTAGGTTTTTTGGAGTTCTTGTCCAGAGGGGCTACTCGGGTTACAAAATCAATGTCAGCCTCAGGATTTAATGGAAACCCTGCAATCTTCGCAATTTTTGCTGTAAGGTCTAACAAATTTTCGCCTCTCGTTTCGGGAAGTCCTATTATTTCTAGATTAGACCGCCTAGCCCACTGGTCCCTCAAATCCAACTCTTGCTGCAATCTATGAATTTTATCGCCTGTGGTGCCAAGGTCCTTTTTAAGCTCAGGAATAGAGTTGAATTGAGAGCTTAACACTTCGACTTTCTTGTGCAGATCATCGTATTTGTTACTAAAATATTCCAGACTGTCGCGTAGAGTCGCTACCTCCGACCTCAGATCTATTAAGGTTTCCTTAAAAGACTCAACCGCTTTTTGGATTTCCTCACGCATTATGTTTTTAACTTGTTCCAAAGGTACCACAGACATTGGAACATTCTTTGATAATTCAATAGACAAAGTAGGAGGCTTAAAACCAGTCGGGCTATCACCAAACTCATCAGAAGACGGAGTTTGTAAATTGCTGTGTGTAGAAATAGCGTCAGTCGACGTACAGTTAGAACAAACCCATGATGATTTGAAGTCAGCATCAGGAGTAAAATCTGGTTTACTAGGTTCTATACAAGTAGTATGGAAGATAAGCTTACAATTTGAACATTTTATCAATAATCTCTTACTATCGCGAACGTGATAAGGCTTGTTACAGCAAGCGTATTCCATCTTGATTGGTTGAATAGCGTCGAATACCGCTTGAATGTAATAGTTAATTTCGGCAACCGGCCACCGGCAAAATTGGCGCAGCGGCCAAGCGACCCCCTCAACAAGCAAACGACGCGAAGCACCGAGAGTTCAAATCCCACACAACAGCAACGCCCAACAGAAGCACTTTTTCCAAATTTATTTAAACTTGCAAAGCAAAACCACATATGCGGCAGGCGAAGGCAGGGCAATCAAAATGCAACAAAACATCCATCCTTGTCGCACCGCCCACTAGGAGGAGTCTTCCATAAGAAACGCTCAAGAAGAACAAGGAGCCACCGATTCTACTCAGTTCACCAATCACAATTATGAAAGCAAACACAAATCCATTCAATGTTAAACACAGCACGACGCGGAGGGAGACGTCCACTCACTTTGGCGATCACGCTCTGACTAGGATCGGGTCTTGTGTCTTGTACTTGAAGTTCTAACAAAAAATTGTATTAGTGCGGGGATCGAACCCGCGGCCTGTCGTTTCACAGGCGACGTTTGAGCAATTGCGCCAAGGAGGCTATCAATTCTTTGTCTATATAAAAGTAATTTTGGAAGCTCTTTTTTCTGCTTTTATAAAAATAATAAGTATGTATTCCGAGTTTCAATACGCTATGAATATTAAGTAAGCAAGTTAGGATCAAGTTATGTCTGAAGATAATTTGAAAAGTGTGCGAGCGTTACGTAGGTTTTAATACATCCACATATCCACATATCCACATACGTATGTGATAAGACTGAGTAAGTAGACAATATTTTATTTTATAATTTTCACTTGGAAAGAGTAATTTTATATGAGCAACCAGAAAATAGTAAAAGTTATAATGGTTCCTTAGATTTACGCGAATGTTACACATTGAAATATAACTATTATTTACGGATTTTATCGCGGATTCGGTTTAAATTTTACATTTTTTAACTTCCCCAAGTTTCGATTACTTTCTTCTTTCTTTCGCGGTTAAGGGGTCCACCCAGTAAATAATAGTTTAATTTCAATAATAGTTATAATAAAAATTATGACCATGTGAGAGTGAACAAGGGTAATTGATATAAATTTTAACCTCCAAAAAGTAATAATGCCAAATGCCAGCCACACGAGTATGGATATTGTTGCGGCGTTGAGAAGGTGACGACGGTCAATAACATTATGCCGGCCTAATGGCAAAAATACTTCGACTGGTGTGAAATAATAATCGATAATCTATACTCAATGGCCGTAAGTTCCAACTGGCCTTGGAAAGCCTACATTTTACTTCTTTTTCTATTGCAATGAATGGCGAGACGAGCATGCCATTCGCCTGATGGTAAGCGTTAAGACTGCTCATAAACAGTCATTTCGTCAGTAAAACAAAACCATCAATATTAATTCAAAAGCGTTCAGATTTATGCAAGACCCGAGTGAAACGCAAAGTTTTCCTTCACCTTCAATCCGCGGATTATTCAGTAAGTGGGTACAGCCAAGTAACGTTGAAGGTATCACGGTAAACCCTCCTCGGACGAGTTTTGAATACAAAACAAACGCCAGTATAACGAGAGCTCAGCCTGCATTCCAACTGAATACGCCGTCAATACAAATATTTGAGATTTGATGGGTCGTGCTACGCTGGCAGCGGTTTAGTTTTCATGAGTAATTTCTGCATAAGTCTGGAATGTGGCTTAATGACTCTGAAATGTGATTAGATTTGTTTTTATTGTGAATGTGTTTATGAATTATTTAATGAGATTATGTAGACTTTTGTAAAGAAGTGATCTAGTTTGTACAATTTTTTTTCTTTACAGGCGATAAAAAAACATGAATTTATGTTTATATACGGGATATAATATCCAGACTGCAGCCGAAATTACAGCCAGGTAGTTTAAATGACTTCAGACGTAATACTATTGATTTATTTTTACAAAAAAGCGACTAGTATCTTTACAGAGCCGTAACTAGAGTCGAATTTGACGTAGGGCAGCATTGGTTACAGCTAGGGCGGAAGTAAAAGAATATCATAATTAATCTGCCCTCGAAGCAAGGCCTTCTAACTCAATCACCACGTATACTGACATAGATGGTTGAACTTCCAGATTTGGATGTAGAGATCCACGTATAAGTCAGAGTTAGGTAATAATTAATTGTTGGGTGGTTGGTTGGATTAATTATAATAATGTTTCTTAGTTTTTTGGTATTTTTAAGATAGGGTATTGTGATTTCAAGGTAGGGCATTGCCCCACAATGCCCTCCCCTAGCTACGGCCGTGTATCTTTATATTTTCTATTGTCGCATTTGGGCAATAAATACCTAGTTACTTAAGTTGTACTACCAATATCTCATAAGGTTAATACTTGTAAGCTGTTGTACAGTAGATTAAAGAATATTTAAAAAATATATATTTTAATGTATGGAAAGTAGCAGTTTCTTTTCTCTGAGCCATTAACTATAGCATTGAAAAGGTAGGCATGTCGACCAACCTATGTATTGTAAAGCTTGACGGTGAAATTAACAGTCACATATTGGTATTTAATATCTATACAATACTCACACCTTTTTTTGCATTACCCCATTAATTCTATATTCAATTATTGTAGTTCATCCATAGGTTGCCTGAAAGAAACCATTGTAACCATGTCTTTAGTGTAATGTAGGCTTATTGTTCTTTTTTTTTATATATGTTGGTGTACAATAAAGTATATAAATAAATAATACCTTGTATCCCTATGAAATGAAATGAAAATAATTTATCGTATCCATTAAAATGTTCAACATCATTTAGGTTCAGTTTTTATTATACCACCCAGTTCGGAGAGAGGTTTTCACTAGAGAAGAACAGGTAAATCTCTACTATTGTTATTTTCAAAAACAGTTTACAATATAGTGATTATTACAAAAGTTACAAGCTGGTTTAAATCAGAGCAGTTAATTAATAATTTGTTGTAATGTTAAACACAACCCATTAATAATCCAAAAATCAGAGCCGGATAAATCGAGGTAATCGTTTGATCAGGATGTGTGTTGTCCGGTCAAAGCGAATCCGGCGTATTGAAACACGGATATCCGGTGTCAGGGGACAATGGCTTTAGGATAATGAGGTCATTTATGGGTTAAAGTGACGTAATAGCGACATGACTTTTGACCTTTAGGACTTTAATCTTATCCTCGATTATTCTAACTGATCTCATCCCTTAGATATATGAGGTCAGGTGACTTTTTCATGATTGCTGCATAATGATTCGACATTTATTTTATTGGAAAAAGGTTTTTATATTTTTAGTATACCACGTTGGTATATAGAAAGAAAGAAAGAAAATACAGTTGGTAAGGCTTTTGTTACTTCAGAATTCTTACGAAGACACCTTACTTAATAGTCCGTGAGCCAGGTGCAAATTTGGTTAATTATTTCCTCTCAAGAGATAATTCGTGAGACGCATCAGAGTATAGTATTATAAAGCGTCGTAAAAGTCAGCTAGTGCCCGGTTGGGGGGATGAGCGGGTGTAGCCTCCCAAGCATGAAAAAATCAAAAATACATTCACTGATTTCCTCTCAGCTGAAATTTTGTCAAATTGTAGCTCATCTAATATCTCAACGAAAAAAAATAATCAGCTGGTTACAACGTGGTGTATTGTACGTCAGCTGGTGTCTCGAACATGAAATTTTTTTTTTTATTTTCAGTGATTTCCTCTCAAACAAAAATTTACCTGATGATAGCTTATATGTAACTGTGGATAAATATATAAGTCAGCTGGCTGTATCTTGGTGGAAAAACCGTCAGCTGATACTTTGAAAGTTATTACATAGGAGTTAGGCAGGAGCATCTACTGTCAATTTAAATACATCAGCTGACTAGCTTTTCCTCGACTTATTGCTAGCTGATTTTTTTTATTTATCGCATCAGTATATTAACAATCAACTCACAAATTTTCATCTGGGAGGAAATGACGTATCTTTAATTATTCGACATAGCGCTGCTTCAATATGAGAGTTGAGTTGAAATAAATATTCTGTATCAATGTTTTTGAAACGAATAAGTATGTTATCAAATGATATTAGATATATTTAAATAATTAAATAAACAATTAGCTTAGTATAAATTAACTAGTTACTCCATAAATAATATTTATTATATAAACGTGATGAAAAATG